>CM039621.1:32266897-33638897 GCA_022457165.1 Juglans mandshurica
TAAACATATTTTTAAGAGATGAGTTTTTTTCATGACGTATTTTATAAGATTTTTAAAGTAGTCAAAGTATTCTATTAATTTATAAAATGTTGGTGTTTTAGATATTTTAAATATTATTTTTTATTGAGTTTCGTAATTATCTTAATACTTGTTCGATTAAATTTCTTATTCGGTACGAATTCGATTAAGTGGATATTGATGGTTTTAGAAAAATGATGGTATTTTAGGAATTATGAGAATTTTAGGTTTTGAGGATTTAAAATAGGTTTTGTTAGCATTTTGGGTTTAAATATCAAAATACGTGGTTGATTGGAAATTTACGAGAATTACGTGATTATTTTATAGGTGACGCTTAATTATTGTTCGACATTTTGAGGAAAATTCTGAAAAATCTAAGAAGTCCAAGTAAGTGGGGTTCCTATGCTAGATTTTATATGAATTATTAAGACTGATGTTGACTTTCTGAAAACTTTGCATACTCATGAAATCTGTACGAAAAAGGAAAAATAATTTCTGACATGCATTGTGTAAACATGAGCTAAATTTTGTCATGCTTTTTCTCTAAAAATGAGCGATATTGAGAATCTGAAAAATTGTACATTGATTTAAAAACATGCTCCGACTTTTATTTTCAATATGTGAGAAGGATATGATTATGATTTGGTACTCTGTTTTAGTTTGTATGGCATCTGAAAACCTTTGGCATGGTGTACTGATTTTGTATCTAACTATGTCTCTGCTCTGTTTGGGTTGGTACCAACTTCTCTGTTCTGAGTGCACCCACTTTGAAAACAAAGTGATTTTATTGTGATCTTTCCTGTGTGCACACTCGGGGCTCCGAGAAGAATAAAGGAAAGATTTCACCTCTGTCTCTATCCTGTTTGGCCACCGGGGATAGCACAACCTTACCTCGGGGGTGAAACATGGTCTCTGCTATTTAAGATGCTCTGTTTTGATGTGATAATGATGTTTAGGTTATGTTATGCCAAAGTACTCTGGGTTTTACTTGTCTTAAAACCATCGCTCTATTACTTTTGAAAACATGTTTTGTTCTGCATGATAACTCTGGAAAATATTTTGTTCTGCATATTGTACTTTGTAAATGCTCATGTTTGCACGTTTGCATATGTCCTCTGCTTACTAAGTTTTTGATAACTCACCCCTTATCTCCAAATATTTTTCAGATGATTTTGAATAGTCCAGCTAAGGATCAGGATTATGGAGCATCTATGAGATGATTATTTAAGTATAGTGGATTACTCATAGAAGATTTCTGAGAATTGGCAAATTTTAATAAGAGATTTTGTAGTATTCTGATGACTTTATTTTTTGGAGTCTGTAAATATACTGATGAATTGTGAGTGTTGCTTTGTGAGCATAGTATATTAAATACAAAGAGGGTACTTGTTATTGGAGAATTTTTTTATTAAATAGTTTCGTCTTGCTCTGTTGACTTAGTACCTTGGGAAGTTGGCATTTTTTTGAGACTTTGTCGTATTCTTAGTTCTTTATTTTGAAGTAAATGGTATAAAGCAATGAGGTCTATAAGAAATTGAGGAATCTGAGTTTATATTTGTACAGTGAGATATGATTCTAAGTGTTAAGAGGTAACTCTCCGACCCATCCGGGATCGGGACGTTACAGAATTGTTCCTTAGTTATTCTTCTTAAAATTATTTTCGTTATACTCAAACGCCCCCATCCTTGTTCACGTAGCATAAAACTAGGCTAAATACTCTCCGTGGGAACGATCCTTGCTTGCACTACTACATGTATTTTTAGGAGTATAGGTTTTATTGTTGGTTGCCTGCAACAGCTCATCACTACTTCACACTTGATGTACTCATACCTGCATGAAATGGACTGAAAACCATGTAATATGCCAAACACATTGATATACTGACCCAACTCGTTGTTGCAGACCTCAAACTATGCAATTATTCCAATTTAGATCACCTTTGGTATCGACTCAATCATCATCATGTGTAGTTGATCGTTTCAAATGGAATCACCAATTTGTTGGTGTAGCTTGAATGCACCATTAAAGATCTCCCAAACTAACAAAAACTTCGGAAGGAAATGTTATGCTTGCCCTAAGTATAACTTGGTAAAGCAAATTTTTTTAATTGTATATAAATTCTGTATTGTTTTTGAATTTTTCATATTTCACATTTGAAAATTTTAAATTATATGTAGGGAGAAGTAAGATATGAATTCCTCATATGGGAAAATATGCTTCAACTGGCAGAGGAGAAAATTCTAATAAGAGTCTGGTTTTGTCAGTAAAATCTCAACAATCTTTCTCTTGAAAATCAAAAATACTCAACCCCCCTCCCCGGGCCCCGCCTCAACAAGTGCATTGAAATTCTTGTTCATTCGAATAGCTACACTATCATTCATATTGAGCATCCTCTGATTGTATTCATCTAAGCACTTGTGAGATCTAAAAGATCTAGAATTCTGTGGACTGACAGCACTAGTACTATATGTGATTGTGAGCAATCTCAACAATGGTCAAAACCCATACCTCATTCACCAAGTGAGCATTTATCTTCGCCATACAATCCGTTTTGGCTAGGATGGTACTTTTTGCCTCGCGCACACCCAATTATCACATATTTCGTACTCTCATCTGCCTCTCTCTTCGTCCTTTGTGTGATAACACCAAAACTCTGTTCCTTGACATATCATTCGTAATAGGCCAAAAGTTCTTTATCAATGGCAAACTCCATACCAAATTTTGGCTCCTCAACTCGTTCATCATTATCCGATACTTCATGAGTCCCCTCGGCCTCCTCCTCTTTATTTACGTCTGATGAGATTTCTAAAAATGCAAATGTATGGTCGGAATTAACATTTATATTATATACACTTGGTGTTTAGTCATGAGGTTAAAAGTGTAATACCATTAGTCATATGACAACTTTAATCAGTCGTGCGTGATGTACCTCCAACTTTCTTTTTACTTTCAGTACTAAATGACACAGTTGATGATTCACTTGCTAGTTGGGGTGTCTTTTTAGATCTTCCCAACTCCACTGGATTACTCGACGGAGGGTCCTGCATAGTTGGTCCAAAAGGTGACATCGAGGGAGGCTACACATAGGCACAGTGTTAGAATGACTCAAATGTACATCCGAAATTTTTTTAAAAAGTTTTAAAGGAATACACATGGTTCGTATCTTGAACTCATCTTAACTCCTCCGGATTACTTGACGGATGGTAGTACATAGTTGGTTCAAAATGTGGCATCGATGAAGGCTGCAAATAGGCATGGTGTTACAACGACTCAAATGCACATCTGAAATTTTTTTTAAAAAGTTTAAAAGGAATCTACCTTGATCGTATCTTGAACTTGTCTTTACTCGATCAACAGAAAGTAGGATATAGTTTGTAACACCTCGTATTTTAGTGTATTTTTAATTGAATGATTATTTTATTAAATTAAATATTAGTTCTCTTGTTTTAAGTTTATCGGATTTTTAGTTTGTTTATTTTCGTGATTTTTAATTTGCAAAAATTATTTTGATGTGCTTTCTTAATATTAATTATTGTTATGCATTTAAATTGCTCTTTATTTTAAACTAGTTTATTGTTGGATTTAATTATTTTATTTTCATTTAATCACTACGTTTAAATTATTTTAATTAACTTGCTATTTTGAAATATTTTTGGTTGGATCATTGTTGCGACCCAAGATGTGAGGATTATACCTCATTTCTTTTCCTCACTTTTTCTTTTTCTTTTTTCATTTTCCTCTTTTTCTTTTCTTCTTCTTTTCTTTTTCCCTCATTTTCTTTTCTCCTCTCTCTCTCTTCTTTCCCACGCACAGCCCCTCTCTCCCCAGTCCATTTCGTCGTCCTCCAGCCACTGCCGCCGTGCGCCGTCGTGGTCGTCACCGCCTCTCCCATTCTCTTCCTCATTGGCCAGCGACCACCCCTTTCATTTCCAGCCCCTCTCACGCCGCCATGAGCTCCCACACACGGCATCAACCCTCGGCACCACTTGTGTTCGTGCGCCGCCGTCGCGTCACCATTGTTCACCATCTCTTCACCACATCATCCTTGACCTCCTAGCAACCTAAACCACCCAAGCTCAGCCTCGATCCACCACCTTTGAAGCTCCTCTAACTCATTTTCCGTTCTGGATTTTTTTGACTTCAACGACCCTCTACGCCGCCACCCACGGCCAACCACCACTACCATTAGCTTCACTGACATCCCTAAGTCCTTCCCTTGTAATCTCAAGTTTTCGTTTGTCTCCATTCAAAATCTTGCATTTTCAAACCCATGGCCATAGTGCATTTTGCATTGTTCCGTTGCTGTGCCACCACCTCTTGCACCTCCATGATCCTTCAAAAATTATAATATAGCGCTGTAAGTATTTTTCCAAAGAACTTTCGTGATTTAAATGTATTTTTGCACTAACTCATTTTTCTGTGAACTGGTTGGTTATGCTGAACTGAGTCCAAGCAGTAAAGGGGTCGGATGGATTGGAGAATGGAGTTGTGTTGTGATTTGCTGGTTGTTGGTTATTGTGTCATTTCATGTATATGGCATATTTGCATGCATGTTCATGTTTATAAATAAAAATTGGATTTTCGTGTAATTGCATTCATGTTCATGTGTTTAATGAAAACTGGGTTTTCATGTGAGAGGATTTTTGGGTGCGTGTGTATCACGACCCCAAGCCGAGATTTGGCAATCTCGGTGGAGCTCCTCTAGTCACTCAGGAGTGGAATATACTGGGTGACGTCCCCTGGGTTGTCGCTGGGCGACAACGAGATCAGACGGGATGGTAACGCTCTCGTGCCGACTCCATCGCCCCTCTGTTGGCGGGCGCTAGAGGATACTTGGCCACGTACGCGCTGGATGAGGAACTGGACAACACTCGTTACGAAGTCACGCGCACGTTCGTTACCCGTGGTGTGGCGAAAGGAGCCAGGGTGTACAGATGGTCTTTAGGGGAGATCATGGTGCATACGGTAAAATTGGTTAATGGCCCATTTTTTCCAAAAAATGGCCAGTTCTTGAATAAATGGATTACTGGGCTATTTCTGGGAAAATAGCGTGTGTTGAATAAAAGGATTTTATGTGAATCATTTTCTGGGAAAATAATGGATTATTGATTTGGGCCATTTTCAAGGAAAATGGCGGGAAATGTTTTTATGGAAATATTTTCGGCCAAATGGGATTTTGGCGTGTGTTGGAAAATATTCATTTTCAAGAAAAATGAGGTTTTGGGCATAATGCATATTTCATCATATGCATGCATAATTGTTGGTTGCATTAATGCATTTTTATTCCCGAGGGTTGTTTGAATTATACTTACCTGCGGTACCATTTATGGTAACGCAGATTTTGATGCAGATGGTGCTGAAGATGAGCTTGAGGATTCGGATCCGCCAGATGAGTGATATGGGATCACTCGTTTATATTTCTGGATTTGGTATTATATTTTTCGGGATGACTGTATAACTCTTTTTTTTTTTTTTATAAGAAACCAAACTTTCATTCATAAAGAAGATTACCGACAATTATGAAGCCAAATGACCTGAGAAATAAAGTCCGGAATACAATCCCACCACATAGCGATGTCATCCACATTTTTAGCATACCTAGCTAAACCATGAGCAGCCCTATTGCCCTCTCTAGGAACATAAACAAAAGAACACTCAACAAAGCAAGAAGAAATAGACTTAATTTCCTGATAAAGCAGCCCCAGCACAGAACCAGCCATGTTATTATGCTCCAGCGCCTCCACCACTAACAAGCAATCAGACTTAACTTATATTCTTGAGATACCCATGCTGACACACAATTGAAGACCCCAGAGAATAGCTATTAGCTCCACAACTGCTGGTTCCTCAACTTCACTCTCAGCCTTTGACGCAGCCATCAGCACCTTCCCTTTATCGTCCCGCAGAATACACCCAACACCTGATTTGCACAACTCTCCAAACACTGCACCATCAACATTAAGCTTTAGCAGACCTGGAAGAGGAGCTGTCCAGTGAAAATGGTGCTTTGCTTGCACCCGAGACTTCAAATGAAGCTTTACATAATTTCTGATTAAACCCAACGCATTATCAGCAACAGTTTTTGGGCTAAACAGCACCTGCTCATGCACCATTTGATTACGCCGATACCAAAGACTCCAAGCAACAGTAAAGAAAAGAGGTAATTTATCCCTATATACCCCCTAACACAAGAGTAAAGCAATCTCACAAATTTTCAGATTATGATCCAAATGCATATCAGGTAATAATTCGTGCCACATGCACAATAAGCTATCACAAGTAAGCAAAGCATGATTGAGATCTTCACACATAAAACCACAAAAGTTGCAACAAGGATCTATTTGCACATGTCGCCATACTAAATTCTGTTTTGATGGAAGGCCATCTTTACAGGCGCGCCAAGCAAATATTTTAATCTTACTTGGAACTGGCATCCTCCATAGTTGCTTCCATAACACATGCATAGAACTTGCTGATGAAGTCTCAGCAACAAGAGAACCCATGCTGGACTTAATAAACCTGTAGCAACTTTTAACACTAAACTCCCTAGACCTCTCATGAGCCCAAATACGTTTATCAGCATTAACACTTGAACAAACAACAATCTTGAGAATATCAGACACCACATTTGGATTGAAGAGAGATCTAAGTTTGTGGACATTCCAATTTCCTGCATCTACATCCATCAGAGAAGCCACCACATCCTCTCGAACTTCCAATGAACCATGAGAAATTTCAGAACATAAAGCCCCATGACCAGGAACCCACTGATCAGACCAAACTTTAACAGTTCTCCCATCACCAACACGCCATCTACTCCCTCTAAGGACCCACTTCTTAGCTTCCCAAATACCCTTCCAAGTAAATGAAGGAGAGTGGCCCAGACCAGCTTGTGCAAAAGCTGAATTAGGAAAATATCGAGCCTTGAGTAATCTAAAAAGTAAGGATCCCTCATTCTGCAGCAACCGCCACCCCTGCTTAGCCAAGAGAGCTAAGTTGAAAGTCCTCAAGTCCTTAAAACCCAAGCCTCCACCTGCCTTAGGCTCACACATTTTTGCCCAACTCAACCAATGGATCTTCCTTTCCACCCCTTTTTGACCCCACTAGAATTTTGCCATTAATCCATCCAAATCAGAACACAGAGTAGAAGGCAATAAAAAACAACTCATTGCATACATAGGAATCGATTGTGCCACAACTTTCAAGAGAATTTCCTTCCCCCTATTGAAAGTAACTGTTCCTTCCAACTTTGGAGTTTTTGCCACACACGTTGTTTAATAGAAATAAATGCCCGATGCCTTGATCTGCCCACCATAGGTGGAAGACCTAAGTACTTCTCATACTGCTGGATCTCACTATTACCCCACAATTGCTTTAAAACAGCTTGGACCTCTTGACGGACATTATTACTAAACACCATGGCTGTTTTCTCCTTATTAATTCTCTGACTTGAGACAGATTCAAAAAAATCTAAAACAGCCTGCACTCGTCTATTTTCCGCAATATCAGCCTTACAAAAAATAACACAATCATCTGCAAACATCAAATGATTAATGGATGGAGCACCCCGGCAAATTCTCAACCCCGAAATCCCTCCCCTCAACCCTTCTTTCGACAATAAAGAGATCAAACCTTCAGAGCAAAGCAGGAATAAATAAAGGGACAAGGGGTCTCCTTGCCGCAGGCCCCTAGAAGGATAAACAGGTCCTTTAGGCTCGCCATTAATCAAGACAGAGAACGAAACTGAACGAACACAAACCATGATTAGAGAAACAATATGGGGAGCAAACCCCATCACTTCCATAACTGATTGAAGAAAGCCCCACTCCACTCTGTCATAGGCCTTGCTCATATCTAATTTGATAGACATGAACCCCTTTTTGCCTCTAGTTTTCCTCTTTAAGAAATGTACCAGTTCATACTCAATCAAAACATTATCCGTGATTAGACGCCCCAGAACAAAGGCACCACCTGAATTAAGATCATTCAGAACTGCTGCAGTTAATGACTCCCCCACCACATGCCAATATTTTTGATAAAATAATGGCGACATGCCATCTAGTCCCGGAGCTGAATAGGAATGCATTTGGTGAATAGCAGCCTTCACCCTTCTCATGAACCTTAGCCAACTGCCGCCTAGCATTCTGAAGATTATTTTGTACATGACCAAAGGACTGCCTATTCCACATTGCCAACCTACGGCCACAAGTCTGAATCATAAGTTGCACATCCCTAAAGCTGGTCTGAGATGAACAATTGCGCCAACTCTCTCTAATAATATTCTCACAACCTTCCTCGCCCACCCACATGGCTTCGAATTTAAAAGGTTTTTGTATCTAGGAAATTCTTCAACACCCGTCAGCTCCACCCAAATAGGAACATGATCCGAGTAGGCTAATACACCATGAGAAACACAAGCACTTGGGAATAAATGCAACCAAGCAGAATTAGCTAAACCTCGATCAAGGCGTTCACTAACACACTGGTTACCTGCCTGCCGATTACACCAAGTAAAAGGATAGCCTTTGTAACCTAAATCCCTCAAACCACATCCATCTACCACTTCCCTAAAAGACTGAATTTGCCGCTCAGGCCGTGGTCTACCCCCAAATTTCTCATTGTGAGACAAAACTTCGTTAAAATCTCCCAATAACAACCATGGCCTTCTATTGACACGACACAAGCCCTTTATTAAATCCCAAGTCTGACCCCTCTGAGATGCATCTGGGTTACCGTAAATACCAGTAAAAAACCAAGCCATCAACCCACCTGATTTAACAACAGCATCAATATGCGAATTAGAGTAATTTATATTAGAGAGATCAACATCATTCCCCCATAACAGAGCCAAACCCCCCTTCCGACCACAACATCCAATCGGCAAACAATTACCAAAACCAAGTTTGAACTTACAGAGATTAAACTCACGAACAGAGAGCTGCGTCTCCTGCAAGAACAATACATCAGGAGCTTCCCTTTTGACCAAGTCACAAAGGGTTCGAATGCCCCGTGGGCCCACGAGCATTCCAACTCATTATTTTCATGGTTCCTGGCGACGTTGGACACCAGCCGCCGCCGATATAACTGCTGAATCATCTGCTTCCTCACCCGCAGTAGGCAAAGCCAGAGAACGTTTCTTAGAAAAGCCACCATTGGAAAGCGCTAGACTCTCCTTCTCTGCATAAGGTTTCCGCTTTCGCCCAACCCTTTGAGGAGCAGAGGCCTTCTGGCTAGAACTCAGCGTTTTACTTATTACCGACACTCGTTTCCAATGTTTAGAATGAACCCCATCAGGCCTTAATAGACACTGAGACTCACATGACAGAGAGCCATCTTGATCAGCAACTAGCCCCTTTTCGGAACTACAAGCCATAGAAACCACAAGCCCAGCCAGTGAATGAGAATCCAATGGGCCTTCCAAGTCCACAGGCCCATCAACTAACTGAGGAGCTAAAACCGTCGGGTTTTCGCACTCCACGACTTTGCTGTTAAGATTCCCCGAAGATTGATATTCCCCACGATCGAAATGGTTATAAATCTGCTCTGAACTTGTCACCCCAACAAACTCCTTCTGATGCCCCTTCTTCAACGTATCCATAATATCAAAATCCGTAACTGCCGGATCGTGATTTACTCTAGCACTTCCTAAAGGAACGTCCATGGAAACCTCTGCAGGAGCGCCACCACTAGGCACTGCCTCCACCACCCCAGCTGATGACACCGGGGGAGAGCTGCTACCATCCACAGGCTGGTTAGGTACCTTCTTCACCGGTGTAAAAAAATGACTACGATCCCCATTATTGGTGGCGCGCAGCCAAGCACCGTAGGGAAGGCAATCTCCCTTAGATGGGTGGGGAATGCAGTCCTTCTCCGCATGCCCCAAGCAACCACATCTATAACAAAAATCTTGTGACCTCTCATAAGAAAACCGGACCCAATGAGTAGTCCCAGATCCAATATCAATTTTTGTGCCTCGCAACAAAAGATTCTGCACATTTATCGCAACAGGAACACGCAAATATTCCCCCCACGCAATTTCACCCTCACCGAGATCCACCACCTCTACACGCCCAATTTTACTTCCCACAAGTCGAGCCACAGAACTATTCCTGGCCTGAAATGGAAGATCATGCAAGCGGACCTAGAATAGCGCTTCAGTAAATTGAAGTTGATGAACCTGTTGACCGCCCTCCACTTCCTTCACGAGAATATTTGTTTATCAAACGTCCACGACCCTTCTCGGAGAACCCGTTCTTTATCACGAATATCATCAAACTCTGCTAAGAATAGGTCTGCATTTAGATCCCGAAACTTGATTCGCTTCACCAGCCGCCAGACCTTCCGCTTAGTGGCCTTGAACATCTCCTTATTAAAAGGCTTATTCGTCAGTAACTTGAACAGCAAACACTTCCCCCCGCATAAAGTTTCATCCTCAAGATGATCCTGCTCCACCACCACCACATCATTCTCCTTTTCGGTCAGCGAGAGCCGCTGGTAGAAGTCATCCAGGTTCTCCTCCATGAATCAGCACCTTGATAAACCAACACAATGGAGAGATAAATGCACTCAAGAGACAGTGCCACCACCTCTACGAAGGAAACCTAAGAAGGAGACCCAGAGAGGAAAACCGACTGTATAACTCTTTTTAATCATTCTTACTTATGTAAATTTGTATTAAAAATTTTGATACTTAGTTGACTTACTTAAACTATCAGCTGCGTTGTTCATTGTACACTGTTGCATGTACACATACTTGGCACTATCGTTGGGATGCGTGACCGTGTTGTCATCATCCGGGCGTCTCGATTCCCGAGTTTCCGTACATGGGGGTCAGGGGCATTGCATAGTTTGTCCAAAAGGTGGCATTGATTAAGGCTGCAATTAGACATGGTGGTAGAACGACTCAAATGCTTGTCCGAAAAAATTTTAAAAGAAATCTACCTCGCTACCCCTAGCGTACATATATGGATTTATATATGTATTTGGAGGAATCAAGAATAACAGGTAGTATGGATTTCCTGAACCATAATATCCCTATAATATACAAATAAATAACACATTAACTATTTGGAAATATAAGACAACGACATTTCCAAAATGACTAATGTGTATCATACCCTGAGTCAGAAAAATCGATGTACAAGACTTGGGTGGCTTTTTATCTTCCTTTTTATCTATCACGCTATTTCAACTAAGTTTTGAAAACAAAGTTATAAATTATTTCACACATGAAAAAGATTATATATTAAAAGGCTACGTGTCCTACTTCAGACTTTGGTCTTTCGAGCATGATCTTAACGCAAGTCAGTAGCTTCAGTGAAATGCTGGACTGTAATTAAAAGAAGTTCATGATGAAGTTTGGTTTGTTTGAAGGGTATGGCTAAAGTACTCTGGTAAGATCCTTCTTTTCTTTTTCATTCAATTTTGTTAAAATCTACCTTGATTTGGTTTTTTAAATTATAATTTTTTTCTTGGATGTGGATGCAATTACAAATTAATGCTTTATTGCGAGTTAGCCAATTAAATTGTTCCTGCTCACGTAGAAGACATCAGACCAATTCAAAATAATAATGCTAGTATGCTATTTAATTTTGTCTCTTCATTTTGATTGTTTATGTATTTAATTTTTTAAAAATTATTTTCCTATTAGTGTTTTGATATTAATCAGACTAATTCAAACATCAGATTATTAATGTTTTGATATTTTTTATTTTATTTTTAAAATGTTTAAAGATGTTAAAAAAATATGAGTTTTGCACGGTACGCCCAACGTCAATGGCATCGCTAATTATTTCTTGTACTTGATTGCAAACCCAAACCCAAACCCAAACCCGTACGCAAGCGTCACCAACCTGTAGGCTCGACATGCGTCATTTTCGGGTTTTCCAGGTGCGTTGATTTTTCTTTCCTAAGGAATCGTTTGGATTCATATATGAGTTGAATTGAGATATTATAAGAATAATAAAATAAAAATTAAATTATGTATTATATTTTGTATGAAAATTTGAAAAAGTTATTTTGGGATTTGAAAAAATTGAATTGTTTATTTTATTTTGTGTGGAAATTTAGAAAAGTTATAATGATGAGATGAGATGAGTTGAGGTGAGTTTTAAATTCAAACGAAGCCATTGTGGTTGAGGTTGAGGTTGAGTAATACTACTCCTCCAGATTGGGCTCGGATGAGGCTTTCGTCAGTATTTTGTTTATTTAATAATTAAAGATGTATTTTTTAATAATATAATAATTTTTAAATATTTAGAAATATTAAAAATATATTAAAATAATAAAATAAAAAATACACTATCCGAAGCTCCATCGAGAGCCACCACGTGTGGCTGTAGAGCCACTAGGGGTGTCAAATCGTGTTAACGGGTCGTGTTTGTGTCATGTCCAAACATGTACATTATACTATATGGGTCAACTCTAACCCAACCCGTTAAACTTATCATGTCAAAATCTCAAACTCTAATACGACCCATTAACATAACGAGTTGTGTCGTGTCAACCCGTTTTGACTCGTTTATGTAAATGAATTGAACAGACTCGAAATTAATCCGTTTGACCTAGTTAACTTTAGCATAATTTTATATAAATGTTAAAATCACAATATCTATAAAAAAATAAAAAACTAAGTACAACTCCAAATTACAATCCAAACAATAAAAATATCGAAATTAAAATCCTAATAATTTTACTTTTAGGTATAAGAATATAATTGTAACTTTAACTTTCTTAATGAGTCATAACGGGTCAAAACGGAATGACTCGTTAAGCAATCGTGTCTTAACGAATCCATCCATTTTGACCCGAACCCATTAAAGTTAAATCTTAATAAATTTTTATCGTGTCGTGTCACGTGTTGACACCCGTAAGACCCACTCTTTGTGGTTAAAGTTCGACTTCTCGTCTTTCAAGAAATCTGTGACTGTTTTGCGTTCATGAGCTGAATTTTGTGATCAAGAAATGTATTATTTGGGCCTCACGCAAGTGATGGGTCCATTAAAGTATATTCTTTGTTTTTTTAGCTTTCGAGAAAGTTATATTTTTTTTCAAATTTTTTCGGGGGGAGTTGTGTGACATCTTTTTATCCGTCCATTGACTATTATTTAGATGAATTTCTTTTGTTGGGAAAAGAAAAAAAGACATGCTTGCTAATAACAATTTTTCAATTTTGTTAATAAAATTTGCTTTTCTTAAAAAATTATTTATTTTAATTAATGCATTCTTATATTTGAGATCACCATCTTGAATAACCCTACTTAAACCAAATTAAAAATAGAAAAATATTCTAGTCACTAATGGATTGTAAAAATTAATCTCATAATCTGATGTGACATGATATAATTCGTTAGATTGTAAAGTTATTTTTATTATAAAATAGATCTAACGGATTATTTGATATCATGTCAGTTTGTGAAATTACTTGTGTGTTTTGTGGATGTATGCCAAATCTAGAAAATCTGACACATTTCTCACACTAAACTGCCAATCGACACCAGAACTAGTTATATCTGATGAATTCGACACCAAAACACCTAATCAACCAGCCCCATTTTTTTTGAAACTAAATATGTCCTTTAAACCAGCACCAGTTATGGTTCCAGTGTTACATGCTCTGAGAATCTGAAAATTAATTAACACTAGTAGTTTTTTGGATGGGGTTTTAGTATCAAACATGTCTACTAGTCTAGTTTATTTAAAAAAAAAAAAAATTGATGAAAAGCCCATAGCTAGGTAGCAACACATGGTTAATTGGAAGGTATAAAACTAAAATTTAAACCAACACCTAACCAAAAAGTAGAGTAATGGTACATACAATCGTGGAGTGCGCAAGTACCGTGCAATCGCTTTAAAAAAGAGCGAGGTCCACTATTAAAAAATTAATTTTCTTTTTATGTGAATCCTGTATTTATGTACTTTTTTTCATAGTGCTTGCACGATACTTGCACACTCACGACTGTAACTATCATTTCTCCAAAAAGTACTACTCCCTTGGTTGATCTATAGAGTTATCAAGAACTAGATACAATTATCAAAACTTGGGAATGATATTGATAAAAAAACCAATGACAAGAGAGAATCATATGCTATCTGCATCATGGCCTGATTCTATATATATGTGTGTGATGTTAACGTCATTACAAGAAAAGTCATTTTTACCGGCAATTTTATAATCGCTACAACAAAAATCGCCGCTAATGTTACTTTTTTGCAGCGAGTTTGGAATCGCCGCAAGTTTTTAACACCATGTGCCGAATTCTACCCCTGACTTCTTTTATTCCGTTTTTTGCAGCGATTATATATGTAATAGCGGCAATATTTTTCGCCGGGATAGGTTTTATTTTGTTGCAATGATGTAATTTGCGTCGTAACACTAAGTGCGGGCACCAAAACACAAAACTTTGTCTTAATTTCCCCCCCAATCTTTTTTCCCCCACCATGTTTGTCCTCTACGACGAAACTCAGACCAAAACCAGAAAACCCATTCCTCCACTAGCCATTGCCGACGGTCACCGCATTTTTGGACGGATGGAAGGCGACTTTAAGGCTTTACTTCGGTAACTACGCCGTTCAGCTTCGGAGTCCCTTCTTCCCACACCCTTCTACCCCTAGTTCGTGTTTCTCCATGGACAGCCCACCTGCAAATCCACATTCCTCCTAGAATGAATACTTTTTTCGTGCCTTTCATTTGATGGTGGCATCACTTCATTTTCGAGTCATTTCCTGCCCCTAGAAAGTTGCCGCACATTGCCTCCATATTCGGCTTGGAGCTAAGTTTTTGGGATTCATTTTCCAGTCGATCGAGTCTGATTTTCAGGGAATATATTCCCTTTTAGGTATATTTTCTTGTCTAATTTGTCTATTACATTGCAGCGAATGCATATCTTTTTGGGCTTCATTCCCATGTTCTCCCTTGAGGTTTTATTTTTGCTTGTACAATAATTTTTTTACACTGTCAATCTCATTTCCATGTTCTTCCTTTAGGTTTAATTTTTGTATATCTGCCTTTTCTGTTTGTGGTGGTCTAAGCTGTGTAATAAGTAGCAGTTGGCAGAATTTATGGGTGATACAGAAATTCTGAAACAGAGTCTTATTGCTTGTAGCGTTTATGGCAAATTTTGGTACCTTCTAATATGTAGTTAACTGATTTCTGTGAAGAATGTTGCTTTGTTTGAATGTGCATATAAAATTGTTTAAAAACTAGAAATTTTTTAAACTGATCATTATTTAACTATAGGTTAACTCTTTCAATGGCATCCATAATTAATAAATCCTTTTTTTGAAAATGATGTGGCCACTTGATTTAAAGGATTAAAAATAGACTACAGATCATGGAAGCATGAAAATCTTATATATAGTGGGCACTCAGACTACAAATCATGCAACCATGAAAATCTTTTATTCGATTAAGTCGATTTTTAAAACATAAGAAAGATCTCTCTAAGTCATATTATAATGACAGTAAAAATCGTCGGCGAAAAATTATGTGCCTTTAACATATCACATCCTTGGGGTATCTCTTTTACACTAATAATGTAAAAGACACACACACAGTACGCTAGCTTGGCATTCAATCCATTTTTTTCACCGTTTTCATTTATAGGTTTGGAATCAACTTTTTCCTCAAGGTGGAATTGATTTTATGCTCTTAAAAGTGTCAACTTTGTGATGATCAGATTCTATTTTGATGAAACTTTGAGAAACACTGATCAGATTATATTCTTGAAAATAAAACCCATTAAAACCTCAAACATCATAAATGCATTTTTTTATGATGGTTGGGTGCTAATTAAGAAGGGATATTGGAGGTGCATGGAAAATCCATGGGTGAATATATTATATTATAAAGTGTGTGTGTGTGAGAGAGGATGGTGAAAACAGTTCCCACAATTAAGGAGCATCGATCCTTAGCACGTAGTGTAGGACAGGAATTACAGGCCCCCAATTATAAATGATGTTGTGCAGGATATTTTCATGTAAAGTTGGAGCTTGCATAGAGTTGATTTTACTGTTGGTAATTGATCAGTGTTCTTGTCTGAGGTTGTGAATGACTATTTCTGTTTAAAGTTTATGGTTGGTTGCTTTTTTACTTTGGCCATGTTTTTATTATGGGTAAGAGATTTTTTCGATAGCTAAGAACCTATTCTTCAATAAATTTTGGCGAAAGCCTTTGAAGAACGTGGATCTTTGCTCCACAAACATCCATACATTGATCTTCCTATCTACGAGAACAAGCATTGCATATAATAGAAGGTGAATATAATTTGCTGTCAATTTGTATATCATGAACCTACCAAGCTATTTGACAACCACTACAACAGAATGTGTGTTTTGTGACAGAGGAAACTGTCACAAAAAAATGGTAAACCGTCACTAAACATATTTGGTGACGGTTTGAAACCGTCACCATGACCGTCACCTAAAGTGCGTCACAGAAAACATTTGGTGACAGTTTACTGTTCAACCATCACAAAAAATATTTTTAGTGACGGTTGGAAGTGTTCCGTTCTGTACAACGTTCGAACGTTCCTTTTTTTGTGACGGTTATGAACTGTCACAGAAAATAACGTTCGGACGTTATACCCGACCGATTGGCGTTCGAATGAGAGAAGTTGACGTTTGTTGTATATCGTTCGAACGTATCATATTTACGTTCGAATGTTAATGCGGCCGAACGTTAATTACAATAAACGTTCGAACATTTGTTCGAACGTAAACGTAAATGTTCAAACGTTGCGCGTTTAATGTTCGGACGTTATTTCGAATGTAAATGAAGGAGCGTCCGAATGCAAGTTTTTTGTTCGAACGTTAGTCGGTTTAACGTTCGAACGATTCAATTGTTTTTACGTTCGAACGTTTGTTACAGTATGAACCAACGTTCGAACGATTTTTATTTACATTCGAACGTACAGATCAAAAATACTAATTTCATAAAATTTAAAAACAAAATACCAATGGTATCATATTACATACCCAATTAACAAGTAACAATGTCTTATAAAAGTACAAAATTAGATATTAAAACTAGTCAGAAATATTGATAAAATTTATTTCTTCTTTTTCCCTCGTCCACGGGGGTTCTGTTGCAACGACATAACACGCTCCATTTGCACCATCATCTCTCGTTGCACTTGCTCTTGCACTTCACTGCGTATTCTTTCCTCTTGGTCTCTCTGTTGGTCCTGCAAACGCGTCTCTAAATGAGACTGTCGTTCTAAGAGAGACTCTAACTCTTGCTGTCTCGACCTCATATACTCATTCTCACGCCGTGCAGCTTCTAAATCTGCTGTAAGATTATTAATTTGTGAAGCCGATGAGGTTGAGGAGGATGAACATTTATGCTTGATAGATCGTCCCAAACCTCTTGCCATACTAGACTGCGGCCCGAGCACTTGGGTGAATATGTCTATGTCACTAGGAGAGGATTCCACAGAAGTCGACTGCATCTCCAACATTTTGCTCTGCAATTTAAAAGGTAATGATCGTAAATAATTAGTAACGTATTAAAAGAAATAGAAATAAGAAATAAACTATTAAAATGTTCTATAAAAAATTTATTTAACAAAATTAAAACTGCTTACATAATTATCTGCAGCGACAGGATCCATCCACTCACTATGCTCATTAGTGTGAGCAGCAGCATAGACATGAATGAGGGAAAAGTTTTCAGGATCATCACGTTTCTAACAAAGCGACAATATTAGCAATTTTAAAAAGATAATGTTAGTACTTATCAGAAAGAATATCAGGAAAATAAATGAATTCTATAATTTTTTAATTACCATTTTTTCAGCAAGACGGTGGAATGACATTGAACCGGCACGATGGTGGACAGTCAGAACGGATCTATTATGTGCATTTGTAGAACTCAAGTGCTACAAAATATATTAAAAATGTTAATTGTAATATGTATACATATAATGTATAAAACGAATATGAATGTAAATAATTAAAAGATATAAATGTAAAATACCTGATAATCTAGAGATGCGAAAAGATCACAACACTTTCTCCAATCATCTAACTTCATCTGCTGAAAAGGAGACTGCGCAGCCTCTTCCAACGTCTCAAACTTCTTGAAGTGGTCATGACATCGTCCTTTGTGACGTCGGAATAGTGTAGCCATCAACTCATTCACGGTTCTCAAATCCTCGCTACGGCCAAAGTCGAGGTCGAATTCATCCTAACAAGGGAATCAAGTAAAAAATATAATATATTAATCTAAGTGAAAAAAATGTACTGAAAAGTAAACTCACCAGCACACGACTTCGAATGTGCTCCTTAATCTCATTCGGAACATCTCGCCATGAGCGCACATAAAATGGAGCATAAGCTCGAACTACTGTGCCAATATAGGAGGAAAGCGCTGCTGCACTATCATCCACTCCTCCAGTGGAATTATCAGGAATTGTGATCTTTAGTTTACCGTGCCTTCTATTTTTTTCAAGAGAGATTCCACGTGTATAGCCACGACCGCGACGTGCAGATGCATGAACTACATGATAATAATAGATATACTATAATTATAATTATATAGTTATTGAGAAAAAAGTATTAACTATATATATAATTATCAACGACAATATTTCCTTACTGGTAGGTGTCGACTGGCTGTTGTTCTCTTCTGTGTTAGCTTGATCTTCAGGAACGGATTCCTCGAGTGGGGAGTCCTCAATGGATTCAGGACTTGGACTTGGCGGAGGCACATTTCTTCGTTGTCGTTTTGGCGGCATTCTTTAAAATAACTAATTATATCAAAGAAAATTAATTAGAAGAAATTATGAAAATTTATGATATTTTATAGTCACCTATATAAATAAAATATTTAGTACTTTTACTCTTCAGATGAATTTTCCATGCTTGTTTCAGAATCCCCATCAATAACATCTTCATCATCATCATGCACCTCTTCTTCATCATCTTTATCTACCTCCTGCCCGGATTCTGATTCGTATTCATCTTCTGACTCGTCTTCTTCATCTTCCTCCAAACTGACTTGAATTGAATGATCATTTAATACAGACGGGTCGAGATGTACGGGTGGGACATCATCTCTACACAAGGGGACCAACTCGAGTGCACCGAGGTCAACAAACAAGTTAATACCCTCTCCATCTTCCTGGTATGCCTCAACAATCGGATTGTCATCTTCATCTCCACTATTCTCGTAATCTGCACTCGTTCCTGCTTCATATATATTTCGAGGAACAAATTTTTGTACGACTCGCCAAGTTATCTCCCCACTATCTTCATCAGCACTTTTCATTGGATCAATCAAGTAATAGACTTGGGTAGCTTGACAAGCCAATACGAATGGATCATCTTCGTACCATTTAGATGCAGTATTGACACTCGTAAAGTGATTATCCCTATGTATCGAAACCCGACCACCACCTAGATCCCACCAATCACATTTGAAGACATATGTTACAGACCCACCCAGATATTTCAATCCGATAATATCACGTATGACACCATAATAGTCAATATCATCTGTTCCATGACTCCCCTCGACCAACACACCACAATTTTGAGTCTTTCTATTACGTTCACGGTCCAAAGTATGGAATCTATAACCTCGAACCGTGCACGCAGTATATCGAAGTGCTCTATTTGAGGGACCACGGGCCAATGCATACAATTCAGAAGAAATTGATCCGGGATCACGAGCATGTTGTTCCAAAATCTAAAAATTGAAATAGTATATATTTTAGTTCATACACGTTCTTCAAACCATCCAGGAAATTCTTCCTCGTGTCTTGCCTCTATATTTTCTACGCCTTCCGTTCTAAGTTTGTCCATGTGGTCACTGTTATAACATGTTGCAAAAGAAGTATATTTTGAGCACAACAATTCTAATTAATTTAAAGAAAACTATAATTATTCAAATAAATTAAATGACATACCTAAGATAATCATCAATCTCTCGGCAGTTATTTAGCACATACCACCGAACTTTACCCAACTCTCCATCAATTAAATCGTAACCTGTTTGTGCACCCAAGGGTCGTACATTCTGGGAAAACACTGATAGCTCACGAGGAGGCGGAGTAGCAAGATCAGCATTTCGCTCTTGATGACTAAATCGTGTCTCAACACCACGAAGATATAGAGAGCAAAATGTTAACCATTCATCGTGTATATAAGCCTCTGCTATTGAACCATCAGCTTTGGCTTTATTCCCAACAGTGCGCTTCAATCGACCCAAATATCTTTCAACTGGATACATCCAACGGAACTGCACCGGTCCACCCAGAAGTACCTCTTGCGGTAAATGTATTGCTAAATGGACCATGACATCAAAAAATGATGGTGGAAAGATCTGCTCGAATTTACATAGTATATTAGCAATGTCTTCTTCCAATTTCGACAACACATCTCGATTTACTACCCGAGCGCACAAATCCTTGAAAAACATACATAGTTCAGATATGGCGACAAGTACATTAGATGTCAGCTTCCCACGAATTCCCACAGGTAATAACTTCTGCAAAAATACGTGACAATCATGACTTTTCAATCCATTGATTTTCCAATCATCAAGACTCACGCATCTACCAATATTTGAAGCATAACCATCTGGCAACTTCACACCTTGCAACCATTTACAGAAATCAATCCTCTCCTCCCTCGTCATCGTAAAACATGCATGCGGCATGACCACCCTGTTGCCTTCCACCCGCAAATGCAGATTATGTTTAATTCTCATTCTCTCAAGATCTTTCCTCGTCTTGATCGTGTCTTTCGTCTTTTTGTTAATACTCATCAATGTACCCAGTATATTATCACAAATATTCTTCTCTATGTGCATTACATCCAAACTATGTCGTAACTTGCATGACGACCAATACGGCAAATCAAAAAAAATACTACGCTTTGTCCAATTCAATTATGATACGGCTCGTTTTCTCTTGTTCTTTCCCCGACCTTTGCCAAAATTGTTCGCTCTAACATGTTGCAGTTGTTCCACTATCTCTTCTCCAGACAACTCTTTTGGTGCAATCCTATCCTCTACTCTCCCATCAAACTTGGCACATTCTCTTCTCCATGCATGATTTGCTGGTAAATAACGTCGATGACCCATGAAACACAACTTCTGAGAAAATTTTAGCCACTCACTAGCAGTTTCTTTATTACACGTCGGACACGCTAACTTCCCTTTCGTACTCCAGCCGGAAAGATTCCCATACGCCGGAAAATCATTTATGGTCCACATTACCGCAGCATGCATCTGAAAAGATGTCGACGTAGATGCATCATAAGTTCTAACCCCTATTTCCCATAACTCTTTCAGCTCTTCAATCAACGGCTGCATGAATACGTCAATATCATTCCCAGGTGATCTAGGGCCAGGGATGAGTAAAGTTAACAAAAAGTTTGGCGCCTTCATGCACCTCCATGGTGGAAGATTGTACGGAATCAATACAACGGGCCAAGTGCTATAACTTGTACTCATATTCCCAAAAGGGTTGAATCCATCGGTTGTGAGTCCCAGGCGCACGTTCCGAGCTTCTAACCTGAACTCTGGATACTGATTATCGAAAGACTGCCACGCAAGTGAATCAGCTGGATGCCTCATATACCCGTCATTCTTAACTCTTTTCTCCTCGTGCCACCTCATATCATGAGCTGTTTTCTTACACATATATAGTCTTTGCAACCTAGGTTTCAAGGAAAAATACCGCAACACCTTAACCGGCACGTTTTTCTTACCTTTCCACCTCGACTCTCCACATACAGGACATGCTTGTTTCTCCTCGTTCTCCTTCCAGAACAATACACAATCATTCTTCCATGCATGTATGGACTTGTACTCAAATCCTAATCTCTTTCTCAACCGTTTCGCTTCATAAAAGTTCTTAGGCAATGCAGACCCTTCGGGAAGCACCTCGTTAAATAAGTCCAATACCATGTTTATTGCTTTCGTCGACATCCCACACAATGATTTTATGTGAAGCAACCGCACAATAAACGACATTTTGGAATGTTTTGTACAACCCGGGTAAAGCTCGCGCTTTGCATCTTCCCAAAGTGAAGGAAAATTTTCACAATCAGTCCCTGATCCACCACTTGAGGCATTGTCGTTAACCTCATCCATAAACATCCCAGCTCCAATGTCACCCAACATCTCCTCCATCTCATCATGCTCATAATCATCATCCATGTGCTGTAAATAATTGTGATGATCGACCAATACATCTGCTGACCCTTCATACGGCTCACCATGCAGTACCCATCGCGTATACCCCAGATCCATACCGTTCACAAATATATGACGCTCTACTTCATCCAATCCTATCGCACACAAATTTTTACACCCTCGACATGGACACTTAATGTAACCACGACTATCAGCAGAGGCCCGTGCAAAATCAATGAAAGTTCTTACTCCACATGCATAGGGTACGTAATCTTTTCCAAGTCTATCGTCCAGACGCATCCAATTTTTGTCCATTTCTAAAAACATCCAGATATTAATAACACGTACATTGAAAATTCACATGCATGTCTTGCCTCCAATTCTCATTACTTTTTTGATAAGGTAGTTGGTCCTATCCCATTCGAGATTATATTCTCCATATTACACAAATCTCGTCACTCTACTAATTTCCACGTTAGTAGAAATTCCGGCAGCACCTCCCCATAATTCTCCAAGTATACATGTTCAAATATCGGGATTGTGACCCTACGAACAGTATACCCGAAGAACAGTAGAAGAAGATACCGAAACTTCATATTAAACGTGGAAAGTAGCGAGTAACAAAAATGTGTAATACAGATAATATAATCTCAAACTGTCCACACTGGACAATTCAGGAATCAGTGGACACATAAATGTACACTGATTCCCAAACGGGTCTAAGGGTATTTATGCAATGTCACACGCATCTAGCAAAAAATCATACAACAATATCTCCATGTTGTTTAAATTAACAATGTCACCTTCAAGTAGTGTTATATTGTTAAACTAAAGAGTGATGGAAGATTATGTGACCCTACGTTTCGTGTCTTGTACACAACAAGGGAGAATGATCTTGAAGAAATGTTTAAATTTTAGTCTAATTACTTAATTGTCACAAACTGTCCGACCTTGACAACTCTCAAGGCCGAAGAGACTATGACAGTCAAGCAATTAAATTGAAATTTCAACATTTCTTCAAGATCATATTCCCTCGTTGTGTACAAGATCATTATTCTTAAAGTATAATTTTAATTGTTGTACTTAATTTCAAAGGTTATACTATAATTTTAATTATTATAATTCTTGAAGAGTTATTTTTATGCTTTTTATTACTTAATTTCAAATATTATTATAAATATTTAATTTTCATACTTAAATTTCAATGGTTATACTATAATTTTAATTATTATAATTCTTAAAGAGTTACTTTTATGCTTGTTATTACTTAATTTCAAATATTATTATAAATATTTAATTATCATACTTAAATTTCAATGGTTATACTATAATTTTAATTATTATAATTCTTAAAGAGTTACTTTTATGCTTGTTATTACTTAATTTCAAATATTATTATAAATATTTAATTATCATAATTAAATTTCAATGGTTATACTATAATTTTAATTATTATAATTCTTAAAGAGTTACTTTTATGCTTGTTATTACTTAATTTCAAATAT
Source organism: Juglans mandshurica (assembly GCA_022457165.1). Classification (NCBI taxonomy): domain Eukaryota; kingdom Viridiplantae; phylum Streptophyta; class Magnoliopsida; order Fagales; family Juglandaceae; genus Juglans; species Juglans mandshurica. The sequence goes on from CM039621.1 coordinate 32,290,562, forward strand.
TATTATAAATATTTAATTATCATACTTAAATTTCAATGGTTATACAATAATTTTAATTGTTATAATTCTTAAAGAGTTACTTTTATTTGTTATTACTTAATTTCACATATTATTATCACAATTTTTCAAATCCATATCACAACATATTCACAATAACTCACAATATATTCACAAAATAACATGCCACATGTATTAACAAAGCCTAATGACAATATATTTCTAATAATAAACACAATATTTCAAATTTATATCACAACATATTATTATAACTCACAAACAATATAGAAACTATACCAACAATAATCACAATATGATAAAAAGTAAGCATAAAATAACATGCCACATGTATTAACAAAGCTTAAGGACAATATATTTGTAACAATGTAAACATATTCAAAAGTCATTCACAAATAATAATTTAAATATTTCAAGTCTATATCACAATAACTCACAATATATTCACAAAATAACATGCCACATGTATTAACAAATTTCTAAACATGTATTAACAAAGCCTAATGACAATATATTTCTAATAATAAACACAATATTTCAAATTTATATCACAACATATTTAAAATAACTCACAAACTATTTACAAACTATACAAACAATAATCACAATATGATAAAGAGTAAGCATCAAATCACAACAACATATTGATAAAGTTTAGAAATATACCTAGCACTCACAATATCCTCTTACAAATCAAAATCTTCAAACTTCCCAAAATAAGCAATCCTTCAAAAAAATACAACACTAACTTATTAGAAATATTCTATAACAAAAACACATTCTATGAATATCATAAAATTTAAATAAAGAAAAGAAATAAAAATATTATCTTACCAAAACTCAACTCTCTCTCACTCCAAAACTCAACTCTCTCTAACTCAACTCTCTCTCACTCTAACTCTCTCTCTCTCTCTCTCTCTCTCTCTCTCTCTATCTTTCTGTGGCGCGCACGGGAGAAGAAGAAATAATGCGCTTCCTCCAGTGCGCGTACTGATTAAGTTCTAAAATTATTAGTTTAAACGTTCGAACGTTTAATTTTTACGTCCGAACGTTATATTCTAAAATTATTCCGGCCCAGAACGTTCGGACGTTTACAATACACGTTCGAACGTACCCTTCTTATGATATAACATAAAATCTAGCGGGAAAGTTCCCGCACTTTCCTCATATATGTTCGAATGTATCACAATTTTTCATTCGAACGTTCGTAGATTTATAGATAAACGTTCGAACATTTAACTTAAACGTCCGAACGTACATTTCATGAAAGTGTTACCATATTTGAGCGGGAAATCTCCCGCACTAATTTAACTAACGTTCGAACGTTGACAGATTTGGTGTTCGAACGTATAGTATAAACGTCCGAACGTCTGAATAATCACACAGATACCTTAACCGAGCGGAAAAATTCCCGCCTCTTAGTTTAACGTTCGAACGTTAACTTGAAACGTTCGAACGTATGATTCCTACTATACTTAACTTATAGTATAATAACTATACTACATTTTATATATCTATAACTATATACTACATTGTATAGTATGATAGCATAATATAATTTAAATGATAAACTATACCATATATATAAATCAATAATATATATTAAATTGTTACTTATTAAATTCTTTATTATATACTAACTTATAGTATAATATATATACTACATTTTATATATCTATAACTATATACTACATTGTATAGTATGATAACATAATATAATTTAAATGATAAACTATACCATATATATAAATCAATAATATATATTAAATTGTTACTTATTAAACTATTTATTATATACTAACTTATAGTATAATATATATACTACATTTTATATATCTATAACTATATACTACATTGTATAGTATGATAGCATAATATAATTTAAATGATAAACTATACCATATATATAAATCAATAATATATATTAAATTGTTACTTATTAAATTCTTTATTATATACTAACATATAATATAATATATATACTACATTTTATATATCTATAACTATATACTACATTGTATAGTATAATAGCATAATATAATTTAAATGATAAACTATACCATATATATAAATCAATAATATATATTAAATTGTTACTTATTAAATTCTTTATTATATACTAACTTATAGTATAATATATATACTACATTTTATATATATATAACTATACACTACATTGTATAGTATGATAGCATAATATAATTTAAATGATAAACTATACCATATATATAAATCAATAATATATATTAAATTGTTACTTATTAAATTCTTTATTATATACTAACTTATAGTATAATATATATACTACATTTTATATATCTATAACTATATACTACATTGTATAGTATGATAGCATAATATAATTTAAATGATAAACTATACCATATATATAAATCAATAATATATATTAAATTGTTACTTATTAAATTCTTTATTATATACTAACTTATAGTATAATATATATACTACATTTTATATATCTATAACTATATACTACATTGTATAGTATGATAGCATAATATAATTTAAATGATAAACTATACCATATATATAAATCAATAATATATATTAAATTGTTACTTATTAAATTCTTTATTATATACTAACTTATAGTATAATATATGTGGCGCCCCCAATCCCCCTTATAAAAATACACGGGGATCGAGACACCAGGATGGTGACAACGCGGTCACACATCCCAACGAAGTGCCAGTGTGTATACATGCAACGGTGTACAATTAAAATAACGCAGCGGATAGTCAACTAAGTACCAGAATTTAAATACAGCTAAACATCAGTAGAGGTTTAAAAGCAGTTATACAGTCATCCCAAAATAAAGTTAACACATGTCCGAAAATACAAATAAGTAAAATAGCATAATAAAGCTAGTGATCCCAGATCACTCCTCGGGCGGAGCCGTCTCCTCAGGCTCGCCCTCCTCCTCATCTGCATCAAAATCTGCGTTACCACAGAAGGGTACCGCAGGTAAGTATAACCCAAAATAATCCTCAAGAAAGAAATGCATTTAATGCAACCAACATGCATGCATATGATGAAATATGCAATTTTCTCAAAACATCATTTTCCCCGAAAATGACAATTTCCAACACACGCCAAAGTCTCATTGGCCCAAAAATAATCCGTAAAACATTTTTCCCAGAAAATGGTTTACACAAAATCCACGCACACTATTTTCCCAGAAAATAGCCAATTTAATCCTTTATTAACCTATGCACCATGGCCTCCCCTAGGGACCATCCGCACGTCCTGGCTTCGTAGTGATGCTCGGTTCCGCGCCCAGCGCGTACGTAGCCAAGCACCCACTACGCAACGAGCGATGCCCAGTTCCGCGCCCAGCGCGTACGTAGCCAAGCATCCTCTGGTCCCCGCCAGCAGAAGGACCACGGAGTCGGCACGAATCTCTCGTCCGATCCCATCGTCGCCCAGCGACAATCCAGGAGACGTTACTCAGTTTATTCCGCTCCCGAGTAACCAGAGGAGCTCCACCGAGATAATACCCCATCTCGGCTTGGGGTCGTGATACACACGCACCCAAAAACATTCTCACATAAAATCACAATTTCCAAATCACACATGAGCATGAATGCACCACACGAAAACCCAGTTTTCTTTACAGACATGATCATGCATGAAATAATGAGATGTACATGTACCAACAGAAATCCACAACCATCAGTAACCAATCCCAACAAATCCAACCAATAAACCATCTGACTCCCGTACTCCTCGGACTCAGTCCGGCAAAACCAATCATCAGATTAAATACAGTGAAATGTGTTAGTGCAAAAATACATTAAATTCACAAGAATTCTTTGGAGAAATACTTACAGCGCTATATAATAATTTCCGGAGGATCACGAAACTGAAAATGGCGACGTTTGAGCAACACCACAGTGTAAAATACACTGTGGCCGTGGGTCACAGATGCCCACTTTTCCACAAATACAAACGAAGACCCCAAAATGGTAGGGTAGGGCCTAGAGAGGTCGGTGAAGCCAATGGTGGTGGTGGTTTGCCGTGGGTGGCGGCGCAAGGGGCGGTTTTAGGCCAAAAAAGTGCAAATCGGAAATGTACTTAGTGTGGCTTCACCGGTGACGGATCGGGGCCGGGGTTGGGTCCAATGGGTTGCCAAGAGGTCAGGGATGAAGTGGTAGGAAGATGGTGGCCGGAGGTGGAGCGACGGCGGCGCTGGACGGAAAATGGCGCCGCGGCTTTGTGGGTTTCGTGAGGGCGAACGGTGGCACGAACGGCGGTGATATTGATGGGGTAGGACGACCGGCGGCAGGGGAGTGCAAGGGACCGGGCGCCGACGGACGGTGTCGACCACCGCCGACGGACGGCGGCGCTGGGAGGGGACGAAGGTTCGGGCGGAGGAGAGGGGAGAGAGAGAGAGAGAGCTGGTCGCGCGGGAGAAGGGGCCGAAAAAAAAAGGGAGAAAAAGAAAAAAGGAAGGAAAAGAAAAGGAGAAGGAAGAAAAAGAGGGGAAAAGAAATGAGGTCCAATCCTCATAACTTGGGTCACGAAAATGATCCAACGGAAATGATTTTAAAACCACAAGTTAAATAAAATAATTTAAACGTAATGGTAAAGTCAAATTGAAATAATTAAATCTCTCAGTAATTAATTTAAATATCAAAAGAAATTTAAATGCATAACAATAAATAAATAATAAGAAAGTGCATAAAAATAATTTCCACCAAATTAAAATCATAGAAATAAACTCACTAAAAATCCGACCAATTTTAAAATAAAAGGATAAATTTTTGAATAACTAAAAATAATCCTTCAGTAAAAATACACTAAAATACGGGGTGTTACAATATATATACTACATTTTATATATCTATAACTATATACTACATTGTATAGTATGATAGCATAATATAATTTAAATGATAAACTATACCATATATATAAATCAATAATATATATTAAATTCTTTATTATATACTAACTTATAGTATAATATATATACTACATTTTATATATCTATAACTATATACTACATTGTATAGTATGATAGCATAATATAATTTAAATGATAAACTATACCATATATATAAATCAATAATATATATTAAATTCTTTATTATATACTAACTTATAGTATAATATATATACTACATTTTATATATCTATAACTATATACTACATTGTATAGTATGATAGCATAATATAATTCAAATGATAAACTATACCATATATATAAATCAATAATATATATTAAATTGTTACTTATTAAATTCTTTATTATATACTAACATATAGTATAATATATATACTACATTTTATATATCTATAACTATATACTACATTGTATAGTATGATAGCATAATATAATTTAAATGATAAACTATACCATATATATAAATCAATAATATATATTAAATTGTTACTTATTAAATTCTTTATTATATACTAACTTATAGTATAATATATATACTACATTTTATATATATATAACTATACACTACATTGTATAGTATGATAGCATAATATAATTTAAATGATAAACTATACCATATATATAAATCAATAATATATATTAAATTGTTACTTATTAAATTCTTTATTATATACTAACTTATAGTATAATATATATACTACATTTTATATATATATAACTATACACTACATTGTATAGTATGATAGCATAATATAATTTAAATGATAAACTATACCATATATATAAATCAATAATATATATTAAATTGTTACTTATTAAATTATTTATTATATACTAACTTATAGTATAATATATATACTACATTTTATATATCTATAACTATATACTACATTGTATAGTATGATAGCATAATATAATTTAAATGATAAACTATACCATATATATAAATCAATAATATATATTAAATTGTTACTTATTAAATTCTTTATTATATACTAACTTATAGTATAATATATATACTACATTTTATATATCTATAACTATATACTACATTGTATAGTATGATAGCATAATATAATTTAAATGATAAACTATACCATATATATAAATCAATAATATATATTAAATTGTTACTTATTAAATTCTTTATTATATACTAACTTATAGTATAATATATATACTACATTTTATATATCTATAACTATATACTACATTGTATAGTATGATAGCATAATATAATTCAAATGATAAACTATATCATATATATAAATCAATAATATATATTAAATTGTTACTTATTAAATTCTTTATTATATACTAACTTATAGTATAATATATATAATACATTTTATATATCTATAACTATATACTACATTGTATAGTATGATAGCATAATATAATTCAAATGATAAACTATACCATATATATAAATCAATAATATATATTAAATTGTTACTTATTAAATTCTTTATTATATATTAACATATAGTATAATATATATACTACATTTTATATATCTATAACTATATACTACATTGTATAGTATGATAGCATAATATAATTTAAATGATAAACTATACCATATATATAAATCAATAATATATATTAAATTGTTACTTATTAATTCATCAATAAACACCATAAACTCATAAACTATTCACAAAATTCACAAACAATAATCACAATTATTTCAAGAGTAAGCATAAAATCACAACAACATGTATAAACATATTGCTAAACTTTATAAATATAACAAGCACTCACAAAAAAACCAATAATCTAATTGTCAATAATATTATATAACATCTTAATATATAACATAAACATTTATAATATAATATATTATAGATAAAATTTTGGAAATTAAATTGACAAACGTTCGAACGTAATAATAAGTACGTTCGAACGTTCTGTGTATATAATGCCAAAACCGAACGTCGAAACGACATTTCGGTGCCCGTTACCATCGTCTTCTCCGTTATTTGCCACCACGCCTCCGTCACCGCCGCCGTCAACTCCGCCATAACCGTCACTAAAAGGTAGGCATTCATCTTTTATGCAAATAACATGTATTTTATTGAGATTTAGATTGAGATTTTGATTGAGTTTTGTTTAAAACAGGATAAATATTACCGGATGTTCAACTTCATTTTCCGGCTACCACGGCCAGTCATTGGCCGTATAGTCACCGTAGAAATGTTTCTTGAAGTGTATACTTCATTTACATGGTGACATTTCGGCATTTAGACCCTTGTAGAGAAATTTTCGAGATTTCAATAATGGCTGAGTCGACTCAGCCATTCTGCGTCGAAACGTTCGAACGTTTCACCGTGACATTCGAACGTACGACGTTTAAATTACAGAGCCGTTACGGCTTCCACGTTCGAACGTTAATCGTCTTACATTCGGACGTGAATATTATTAAACGACATACGTTCGAACGTGAATATTTACTTTCGCACGTAAATCACATACGGTCGGACGTTTAATTATAACATCCGAACGTAGTGATTTTCTACATTATTCATGCTTCGACGTTCGGACGTTCATATTTACGTTCACACGTAAAACAAATACGTTCGAACTTAAATTCGAACGTATTTGTTTACTGCTTATGTTCGAACGTACATCTGTACATTCGAACGTATTTGTTTTACGTTTGAACGTAAATTTATTTACATTATTTTACGTGCGAACGTATAAATTAACGTCCGAACGTTTTTATCTTTAACGTTCGAACGTTAACGATAAAACGTTCGAACGTTAATGCAGAGCATCTTAAAATTAATACAAAAAAATGCATTATTGTAAATAATTTTTTTTTTCCTTTTCTATTTTCAGGATATGGCTCTTCCACTGCATACACGAAAACGAGGGAGGGAAGGAGCCACGTCGGACACTGCCCGTATCGGAGCTCGTACTGTTATGGTAGAGAGAGAGGTCTTAATTAATGAGTTCGACGAACTCTGTTGGCAGCAGACGAACCTAAGAGATGTTTTCCTCAGTAGAGGCTAGGGAAATATCTGCACATTGAGGGGGAAGGTATACCCCTCAATGGTTCAAGAATTCTATATGGGGATGTGTGACATGCCTCCAGATGCATCCTCTCACACCGTGACTGTACGCGGTGTTTCTATTGAGGTATCGGAAGATGTCATCGGCGAGCACCTCGGGATTCATCGAGGTGCTCAGACATTTACACACTCAACACCCCGTGAGGATGTAGGCACTTCTACATCATCTACTGGCCGGGGATGTGAGCCAGCATCAGCCAGAGATGCAGGCCAGTCAAAGGCTGAGGATACTGGCGTCGAGGCTCGGGATGATGACCGAGACGAGGATTTCTACATCCTCACCGGGAGGGATCGCATGCAGATCGAGCGGAAGAACGCCTTCAACCAGATCCATCTGCTGCATTTCTTCCGCATGTTGCACCTGATTGTTGCAACAAATGTCGATCCTGTGGCTCATAAAACCACATTTAGTCGGCTTCGGGCACAATTTTTGATACGAGTGGCACGTGGAGATCCTATAGATTTGCCACTGCACATTTTTGAGAGGATCCATTACGAGGCGAGCATCGTCTCCACGGATAATCTCCCATATGGTGTCCTCATCAGCCGACTATTACTTGCACGGGGAGTGCCGACCCAGCCAGAGGAGCGGGTCAAAGATCAGATGAGCCCCCTCGACATGACCACGCATCGGCGTAGCATTGGACAGGCGAGGGGACGTCAGCCATCCCCTGTAGAGGATCTAGTTCCTCCGACGCAGCCTGAGCCAGGTCATGTTGGGAGTACTAGTCAGCATACGCCGAGTACATCTGCAGGAGATGTGCGGCCTGCTTGGGTTGATGCGGTCATATCACAGCTGACTGCGCATATTGATCATAAGATCGATCGATCGCTCGAGGCTATATCGGCGTCTGTTGCCGAACTCACCCATCGTGTAACTATCCTCAATGACAAGGTTGATACCTTGACGGAGGAAGTACGGAGTTCGACTTTTGCAGATAACGTTATCATCTGACTGTTGTTTACTACGTTCTATCATTTTTTGTATTTTATTTTTAATATTTGTAACGAAAAATATTATTGAATATTTTTATCGTTTTTTAATTTTAATTTTTAATCTTCTTTGATGTTATCATTTCTAACTTTAATACTAAATCACTGCATTTCAAATATATATAAATCAATAATATATATTTATATATTACAAAGTGTGTATATATAAATATATACAATTCAATTTTTTAGACTTGTTCACAAATTATGCACAATAAAAATCACATAATTTTTAAATTAAAGTCATTTAATTTAAATTTACAATAAACGTTCGAATGTTATTACTTAACGTTCGAACATTGGTGCAAACATTTTACGTTCGAACGTAAAATTAATAACATTCGAACGGTTGCGCCAAAACACTTTACGTTCCAACGTAAACAGACATAACGTTCGAACGTATATGTGACGTTCGAACGCATATGTCCCATACGTTCGAATGTAAAAAAATCTCATTCTATCTTTAGTGACGGTTTCCAAAAACTGTCACAGAAAATACCTTTTAGTGACGGTCTAGGGACTGTCACAATTTCTCAACCGTCACTAAAAACCAATTATGTTGTAGTGAACGTAGATGAGACGCATATAGTAGGTCTATCCCTTTTTATTGCTTTGTTTGGTGTTTTTCTTTTAGAAGTTAAGAGGTCATACTTTATTAAGTACGAGTATATCTAGGTGCAATTTCTCAAGGTGCAAGCACATGTACACTTATTTTACAGTTAGATTAGTAACCGATATTTCCTCTATCATTGTTACGAGGAGCTTATACCTTGCTATTTATGCCATATATATGAGGTACGTTTTGCAGCTGGCTGACCATGTGATATATATATATATATATATATATATATATATATATATATATGCAAATTGGCACTCTTTATTTTGTTCTTATCCACATTTTGCCTTTCCTTATTCAAGGCCTTGCATGATTGACGATCCCCATCCTTTGTCGGGGTCATCTTCCTCACTCCCATGTCACTTCATCCTTTGCAAAATACCACTTTCCTTGTTTCATGTCCTATTAGTTTCTCTCACTACAAGAAAAATTGATTTTTGTGGCCATTTAATTGTGGCGAAAAGACTATTTGTGACCAAAACAGACTCATTTTAGCTGTAAATAGTCATTTCGCTAGAATTAACTGGCCACAAATAAGCAGTTTTCTTATAATGTCTTTCAAGAATTAGAAAATAAAAAAACATTTTAACCCAATTTTATACATGTGACAGTGGTGCTGTCCATTAACACACACATATATAGATAGCAAGAATTGGGATCTTGCTGTTTTGATACCTAGGAATATATAATACCCAATTTCTACTTGGTTTTTGCATGCCCAGGAATGTAAACATCTATATACTCAAACAATATTTCCAATACGGATGGTATGTACACCACAAACAATTATTTATATATAGCGGCGACTTCTTTTCGCCGTGAAAGAAAAATTTGCCGGCGATTGTACAGCGAATTTCAAATCGTTAGTATAGACATTAACAGCGATTTAATATGTTTTTCCAACGAAATTATAGCGCCGGTAAAAAAGACTTTTCTTCTAGTGCGTACGTACGAATGCATGCACAATTCTTGAGGATTTCACTTCATTTGCTTATTTAATTTTGCTATATATGATCATATAATACATGTGTCCTAGCTAGATCATGTTATTATTGAACTAATCATGTTATTTATATTCTAAAGCCGTAGATTATGTGAATATTCAGATCATTCATTAACCATGCTCTTGGAATCATGCCATGCATGCATTGGGCATGCTGATAAAATTGTACAATGCGTACTCTACATAGAATGTAGAAACAATAATTTAGCAAGAGAATTACTATACACATAAAAATATTATATAAAAATAAATTTATAAATTGACGTAGTTTTATGAGATTTGTTAGATTTATTTTACAATAAAAATAACTTAATAATCTGACGTACTACATTAATTTATAAATTTACTTTTGTATATATAATCCGTTTATATCGAAAGTATTTCCCTTTAGCAAACATAACGGGAATTAATAAAGCCATACACGAAAGGATCAGCGTGGCCGAACATCTAAATTAGCAAAACAAAAGAATTGATAGGCATTATTCATGTATTATTATTATTATTCTTGATGACTAGAGTCCTAAGCTTTCATTTGATTCTTGGAGACACGTGGGCTCGCAGAGGATTCTTCATCACCATCAAGAACTCCTCCTTATCCGAAAGATCAACACCTTCTCCGTCCACTGGTTTCCACTCAAAATTCCACACCAAATTTGAAACAAAATACTCCAGATTAAGCAGGGCTAATCTTTTCCCCGGACAGATCCTCCTCCCTGAGCCAAACGGCATCATCTTGTACGCTGTAACATCAGACACTCGATCTGGTTCTCCATTTTCTCCACGATTCAGCAACCTCTCCGGCCTGAACTCCATTGGATTCTCCCACTCCTTTGGATCCCGCCCCATCAGTGATATCACGAAGTTCACAGTCGTATCTTTCGGGATTCTGTAGCCGAGAAGTTCTGCATCTTCTGAGACTGCATGCGGTACCAAGAAGGTACTTGGAGGGTGAATTCTTAGAGTCTCGAGAATCACTGCTTTCAAATATGTCATCTTCTGCACATCTTCCTCCATAATCTCTTCGGCTCCTTCTCCCACCACCGCCTTGATTTCAGCAAAAAGCTTGGCTTGAATGTGTGGGTGCTTCACTATATTTGCCATGATCCACTGCAGCGTCGTTAGGCTTGTGTCGGCGCCGGCATTGATGAACTCTGAGCACAAACTCAGTATATCGGCTTCCTCAAGCTTGCCAGCTTCCTGATCAGGATCATCATTTATTTGCATATCCAGTAAGGTATCTGTGTATGATATCAACTCGGATTGTTTGCTTTCCTCGTGCTTTAACTTCTTTCGAGCTCTGATTAGAGGCAAGATTATTTCAGCCTGACTCTTCAAGATATTCGAGTACCTCTTCCAACGATCTCTGAACAGCAACTTCCCCAACCTTGGCCAGCTGCAGAACACAGTGAACTGCTCGTAGTTGAAAATAAGTTCAGCTTGAATGCGTTCAACTTCTCTAATCGTGCTATCGTTGGCATCGCCAAAAGCCATGAGAATGAAGAAGGAAAAAACCGCATGGTGGATATGATCGAACAAACGAACGGGCTGATCGCCATGCAAGAAACACTGGTTGAAGCTGTTAACCAACGTTCCCAAGATCCGCTTGCGTTCCAGAGAGTAAGATTTCACTCTGGCAGGGTGGAGAACTTCAGAGTTGAGATTACGACGAAGAACACGCCAAGTCTGGCCGTAGGGAGATCCACCAATATCCTTGCGGTTATTACTGAGAACGGAGCTGAGAGGGACGATCGAGGGACGGCTCGAGAAGGCGGCACTGTTCCGGACAAGGGCTTCATGAGCGGCCGAGTAGGAGGTGACGAAAACGACGGGTTCAGAGCCGATATGGAGAGTAGTGACGGGCCCATACTTGAGGGAGAGGCTACGGAGGAAAGATCTGAGGTCGACCGTGGTTTTGGGAAGCAAATGAAGGTTTCCGATGAATGGAAGAGGTGAGGGTCCTGGTGGGAGTTTTCCTGTTTTGGATTGGTTTGTTTTGGTGGAATTGGAGAGGAGATGTAAGAGAAATTTAATGCAAAAACAGAGAGAAAGAGAGATGAGGATGATGAGCCAGACATCCATGTTTAATGTCACTTGCACACAACACAGCTCGGCCCTCTTCTACTCCTAGTGTTATTTATAAGGAGTTAGTGCCAAATGGTCAAGCCAGCCCCCCCCCCCCCCGGCGACGAGAAGGTAGGAACCCCCACACTTTTCTCAGACAGGACGTTCTACCAACCATCACATATATATATATATATTATATCACGAGAAAAATGCTAAGCGTACAGCTCCCAACTTTTCCTAGAGTTACCATTTGCAGTATGTGTTTTTTTTATGTATTTTTTATTCTTAATATTATTAAAAAATATTTTTTTAATTACGAAGTAAAATAAAAAAATTTTATTTCATAATTAAAAAAAAAATTTTTAATAATTTTTTTACTTTGTGATTAAAAATATATTTTTAAATAATGTTCTAAATTTATTTTAATTTTTTTAAATATTAAAAAATCTCTACAAAAAATAATTAAAAAAAACATATGAAAAAATATATACTAAAACTAGCGGTGGTTCTATCAGTACTCTATATATATATATATATATATATATATATATATATATATATTTGTGTACCTACATAGAAAATTAAAACAACTTTTACAAAATTTATAAAAAAGAAAATGTCATAAAAATTAAAAAGCCTTCATCCCCTCTTTTTTCAATGTGTGAAATTTATACATTTTCAAGCTCCAATAAAAATCTCTTACAAACTTTCTCAGTCTAAAGAAATTATATATGCGTGCATTTCGTTTTGTAGAATAATTATCTTCACGATTTCAAGTTTTTTAGTTTTTTTTTTATTTTACTTTTTCACATTTTTATATTTTATATTTTACTTTTTTGAGCTTTTGGATTTTGAGATTTGTATATCAAGGGTACGCGGGTATACGTATTTATCTCAAGTTTTATACGGAGGCGGTAAATTCTAATTTTTTGTGCACGTCTGAGATCAGTGTATAATTATCAAAATTAATAATACTGGGAATGATTCATATAAAAAAATTAAAGATTTGTGACAAATTATTTACAATAAAAATGATTATTTATTGCGAGAATATATTTATTTTAATAGAAAATAATTAATTTGATAAAAAATAACTGACAGCAAATGAACAATTTATTACAGTGAAGAGTGAGTATTTATGATCAAAATAAATTCATTTTATCAAGAAATAATTAGTCATTAATAAACAGTTTTTTTATAATATAATCTTCTATGTAAATAATACATTCTCCTATATATTATCTTCATATAGACATTAACATATCAACGATAAAAAAAAATAAAAACAAAAATAATTGTCTTTGATTGATGATTTTGAACCATTACTATTTTATTTTATTTTATCTGTATTTGAGCATGGATATATAAAGGCTCTATGATTTCATAATTCATAATTTCATTTGGTTTTGTAATAATATTCCGGAACCTTCATGCGAGCCTTCCAAACCTTCCAGATGTGACCAGTAGTACTATTTATTATTTTTATCTTTTATTTTTCTGGATCAGACCTTGTAAATGGGAAATAAGAGGCGATTGATTCACCTAGTAAATGGGACCCATTTTCAACCAATTTTATTGACTAAGAACAGATACAGAACGTGACCGAACCCAATTTTTTCTTTTTTAAATACTATACAGAGTATATAGAATTTTTACAGTGCATTCCTTCGATTCGACTCACCGACTCCGACATTCTGTGCTTGGAGAAGACAGACAGGTAGAGCTGTGACATTAATTTGTCGGCTTTTCGTAAAGGATGAGCAGAAACTACTTTTACTGATAATTTTATTTTTAATTAATAATTAAGAAAATATTTTTTAATAATGTTATAATTTTTTTTTTATAAAATAATATTTAAAAGAATAAAACTACACGGTGTAGTACTGCTGAAGGAGGAGTAGATCAGTCCACCAAGTTATAATTGGTGTACGTGTTGTTAACGTTGTCTGCGAAATTCAACTTTCCATCAGTTGTCTGTGATAACTGATAAGTATGCAGTTTCGGCTGTACATGTAAAATAGATGGAAAATCTATTCATAATTTTTTATTTTATTTTTTTATTTTATAATCTGATATTAAATAATAGATTCACAAGTAAAATATAATAAATAATTTTTAATTATCTAATATCACATTATAAAATAATAAAAATTAATATGATAAATAGCATTATTTACTCAAAATAGAAATGCATCGTCAAAACGGGTTGGTTGCCGACTCTTATTCCATCATGAGTTTTCTTTGAATGCCGCATATTTATGTCCCCATTACTCCACATCTTTCTTTGAGTTTTGTTTTTTTTTTTAAATCAAATTAAAGGATTGAATTCGAAGTTTTTGTAATACTTAATATTGTATTTATATCTTTATGAACTAAATTTGGTACACATAATTGAATGATCAAGCAAAGGATGAGACATCAATTTGTTAAATAATTATTAAAAAGTGGTATGATTTCATATTCGTGGTATGATTTTACAAAGAAATTAGATCATATTCGTGGGGTCTAGAATCCACAATTCTTCTCTTTGTTATTATAAAAGAAGAGCATAGGCCAATTGAGCAACTACAAATTAACAGATATAGGAAAGATTATATATACTACTTGACCCAATTAGAGAGATCAGACATTTTCCTTTGTGAACTTATAATAAGTAGAATAAAACCCACTAGCCTTTTGCTCTTAACAAATCACGAATGATTTTCTTTGGTAAAAAATATAGCATCTAATATATAGCGAAATTATTCAAATAAACCTTAATTGTTTTTCGGTCATTTGGCTATAATTACCACCTCATGATATGAACATCTGATCCGGGAAATTTAAGACCGAGTTCTATATATATATGAATTATATCATCAGTTTTGTTAACCCGGCCTTAAGTGTATATATATATATATATATATATATATACACTAGCGGTAGAACTACGTGCGAGGCACGTTTGCCATGTATTACTATAAAATAAATTATTTAAAAATATATACATTTAATGTATAAAAAAATAAATGAAAATAATATAGCTCATTCAAATTGTAACCTATAGTTACATGGTGTACTACATGTATTTTTAATGAAAAATACAAGTATGCCGCCTGAGTTTGCTTCTTCATTTTGATTGTTTATGTATTTATTTTATATTTTTACTATGATTGATGAAGTAGCTTTTAATGTATTAATGTATTTTTTTTATTTGTTAAAAATATTTAAATATATATTAAAAAAATATGAAAAAAAAAGAAAAAAAATATCAAACAAGTGCTCAGAGTGACATTATTCTACTGAATGAATAAATCTTCACAATCTCTTCACTCTCCATATTCTATATTTTTTTAATTTTTATTATTTTTTTATCAAATATTTATTATATGAATAATGAATAAATAATTTCAAATAATTTAAAAAGATTAAGTTAAAAACAATATTAAAAAATTTAAAAATTTAAAAAAATGTAAAATAGAAATTGTGATAGAAATTGTATAGTAAAACTCTTATAAAAAATGTAAAATATAAATTGTGGTAGCAATTTTATAGCAATTTTGAAAAAAAAAAATTTGATAAACATGCATACATAACTAATAAGATATAACTCATAATCCAAATATAAATAGCAGAAGGAAAAAAATTGTTTAGTAGTAAAACAATAGTAAAAGAGGTATAATTACAAAATTATATGTTAAAAATATTTTAATTTTATAATATTTTTTATTCAACTGTTATGTCTCATTTCTTAAAATCCAATAATTACTTAATCCAAAACTACTTCTCTATTATTTACAAACTTTCTTACTACTATTCATAAAATTTTTATTTCATTTTTTTTTCAAGCATCTTTTAGAGTACAACTTTATGCATAATATTATTTTTATTGAGTATGTACTCTATTTTATCAAATTCTTTAATTCAAATTTCAATTTTTAAAATTTTCAACATTTCAATAATTGGTTATGTATAATTATATGGGTAACACTGTTAGTATTGATGTTATTTTTCAAATGGCAAATCTATTCTGTTTATTTTGGAATTATAAAAGAAACAAAATTATAGTGTAAAATCAACTAAGATAGGTGGAACTAATTGAATAAAATATCGTTAGTGAATGTTTTAAGCAATGGTAATTCATTAATTAAAATATAGTATTATTTTTAGATTAATTCAAAATTATGGTTTTAGATGTGGTATCACGTGTATATACCTATGGGTTTAATATAAGTTATAACAAATATCATCTTGTATTTATATAATTTATCTTAGCATATGTTTGGATGTAAATGTGAGATGAGATGATTTTTTTTTTTTTTTTGAGAAGACAAATGTGGTAGATCCTCTTTTAGAATTCATATTTGGTTTAATATAAGTTATAAAAAATATCATCTTGTATTTATATGATTTATCTTAGTATATGTTTGGATGTAAATGTGAGATGGGATGGTCTTTTTTTTTTTTTTTTTTAAGAAGACAAATGTGGTAGATCCTCTTTTAGAATTCATATTTGAATCTTTTATGAGTTAAAAACAGTTCAAAATCCATGCAAAACAATTATTGAGCTAGTATTCAACTATCTATTATCTCTTCAAGTGTTAACATTAAATAATTGATTTAAAAGATCTTAAAATCAGATAAGTAGATTAGATTATTTAAGACAAGTAAGAAATGTGTATGATTTTCAAGCATCAACCATTAATATTCCAACAATGATAGTTGATAATTTTGAATTGTTAATTCACAGTACAAAATAAAAAAGTTAAAGGATTCATACTTTTAACACTCTCATAAGTAGCTAGTTGTTGGGATATTTTGTTTCCACTTTCAACGTCACGGAGCTCAGCTCAACCTATGTAAAAAATTCAACAATGTAATATTATAGAAAGGACAAAAGCAAAGTTGTAAAAAAAAAACAAAAAAAATTTTACTATTATTTAATCCTTTTCAGATGAGAAAATGTATATTATAGGAACATATATATATATTTTTAAGTGATTTTATACTAATTTTGTAGAAAAAAAATATTTTTCCTAATTTTTCTCTCTCTTCTACGCGATCTTCCGCACTGCCGTTTCTCCTCCAGCGCAGCCTGGCGCCGCCGAGCACCAGCCATCATCACCGCCACTACCGGCGTGTTCCCCTCACGCCGACGAGCAACCGTGGCAGCACCAATGTCGCCCACGCGCAGTCGTCGCTCTCCCCCGCGGAAACAGAACCGAAATGAGTTTATCCCATTTATCTCATATTGCGCCGCCGTACGCGGCCACCGAACCTCATGACCACGACGGACGAGTCGCCCTCAAGCCGGCGACCAACCCAGCCACCATCGAAGACCTGCACGCGCAGCCCTCCCTCTCCCCCGCGGAAAGCGGACCGAAATGGGTATGACCCATTTGAGTGCAGTTCCGCAGCTGTAGGGAGTCACCCAGGCCACCGCACCTCCACTAGTTGACATCGACGACAACCTCTAGCGGACCCAGCCACCACGAAGTTCCCTTTCCCTCTCCGTCGCACACTGGGATTTACACCCAGAAACCGATTTCTCACGGTACTTCTCTCCGCCTCTTTGTCTTCCAAGTGCCGTGAAAAAAAACAAATCTCAAATAGCAAGGAAAAAAAACAGAGATGCGAAAATAAATCGAAAAAGCAAAACAGAGATTGAAGAGAATTGCATATGCATACCAACGGTGAGAACAAATTTCGAAAAGCACGGATTTTTTTTTTCTTCCTCCAGTTGATTCTGAAAATTGTTCTGCAGAGGGTGGAAAAGCAAGAGACGTCGCATTTCATCTCTTGTATGAAGAGGCCAGATATTTGAACTGTCGCACGACGAAAAAGATCAATGCTAAAATGTTTCTAACTCAATGAAGAAGAGTAAAATCCTGACTAAAAAGAAAAAAATTTCGCTGAAGCCAACGAGAAAATAAAAAGAGAACGCTGGACAGAGATAGAAGGATAACAACTATTCATTACTGTAGATCTTATACATGCTTTTAAGTATAGGCAGGAGATATATATATATATATATATATATCTATATATATAAAGTGTGTATGAGACGGATATGAGATGGAATTTCTTGTTTTAACGTTTTTTTTTTCTTTTTCGTTAAAGTTAACGGCAATATATATAACTCTATTAATGGCTTGTTGTGCATTAATATATATTGTGCGTGCAATGGCTCTCCAACTTCTTGTGCGTGCGTGTGCATAATAGCTTTGCATGGAAAGCATAAAAAATAAAAAATATATATATAACTCTATTAAAAAAAATGATAATCCTAAGATGCAGAATGTATTTTTTTGGATATTTAGAATGAAATACTATTAATTAAAACTTTTAAACATTTTAATATATATTTATATCTTTTCAAAGTTTTTAATATCATTTTGAAGATCGTTTGGTTAAATCACTGCAATAAAATAAAATGAGATAAAATTATTGGAGTATCTGACTATCTAAAACATAAATTTCACAACTTAGTAATCATATGTATCAAAATTTTATAAACAGAATCACAATAGTGAAATATCCTCAACGAGATTATATAGTTATCCAGCAAAATATAATACAAAGCCAAAATATATAGGAAAAAAGAGAAATAAATCTCATTTGACCCAAAACATGCCATTAAATACCATCATCTTGATGATGCAAACTCAATCATCTTGTTAAAGTACTGATTGTAGCAGTTAATTTGTTTGTTAAAGTTCCTTTGTAATATTCTATTAATTATATTACTTGTATAAAAATTGAAGCAATGTCTTATAAGCTATATATGCCATCAACTATTTTTACAAATTTTATAAAAAAATATATTATTTTTATAAAACAACTATTTAATCTAACTAGACAAATGTGCTTTGCACGTTACTTTGACCTAGTATATATATATATATATCTATATATATAAAGAGCCTATGAAACGGAATTTTCTTGTTTTAACGGAATATGCTGGTTTTTATTAACTTTCCATCCGTTTGTAATAATTACAGAACACAGGGATGCAATTGTATTTTCATTTACATTCTATTTATGGCTACTTTTATGATTTCTGTTGGTTTCTATTCCACTATTAATATGTTTAAATATACTAATAAAGCAGATTTATTATAATAATAATCATGGATTCAATTTCCAATTTGCAAAATACGTTATAATAGGAAACATATTTATGTAAATTTGTCTTTTTGTATTCATTATAATAGGAAAGCATTATAATAATTTACAAATAGCCTATTTTTTAATAGCTCTTAAGATATATATTAGTAATAAAATAATAAAATATATGTACTTTATTTTTATTTTAATAAAATATATTAATGCTTTGAACTGCACATACATGCCTCGGGCACGTAACATCTTACTAGTATATATATATATATAATATATATACCCCATCAGAAGGGTTTAAATATTGCTGGTTTTATATATATATATATATATATATATATATATATATATAAGAAATTAAGAAAAAAAAGAAAGAAATTAAGAACAATAATACTTAACTTACAAAAGTCGACATACAATCCAAGCACACACGATCATATCATTCAAACTTTTCGTTTTGCCGGAATTTTATAATTTATTCATCGAATAAATCGCTAGTATATTTTAATAAAAACAATAACTTATTTCTTTAATAATAATTTGTGAAAATGCTATGGTGGGATCGAAGTTAATTCCCTCGTTTTATTAAGACCTTAAATAAGAGAGAGATAAATAAGAAAAATAAGTATTTGTGATGGATTATTTGCAATGATAATGACTATTTGCGATAAAAATAGACTTATTTTGACAGAAAATAATCATTTTTACTAGTAAATAACTGATCACAAATAACCAATTAATTTCTTATAGTGTATATATACACATCAAATTGGTCCTACAACATTTATTACTATCCATATATCTATCTATCTCTTTCCAAATATTAAATGATCAATAAACATTACAGAGTTTGTTTCATATGTTTATCTTTCTCTTATTTAGCACACTCAAATTCGAGATAATATATCTTTTTTCTATGGTGGGTTTCTTTGAGATTATCTTAATGACTGAAGAGTCTTATATTTAATTTGTTGTTGGATGGCTATTGATATTGTTGCTCTGAGTCTTGAGTATATAAGTTATATGGTCTTGATCACCATTCGTTGCTATATAAATATGGTCTTGAGTTGCCCTCAATTAAAAAGAAAGTTCTTGAGTATTAATTTTGTTGATGGCCATGTACTAATTTGCTTGCTGCTGAATGCAGTTAACGTTTTGTGTTGTTGTTGTAAACTTGTAGTTGAGTTTAATGGTATAGTTTGAGTACATATAAAATGGTCTAAAATAAATAGTTTTGAGTATAAATATTATGGTCTAAAATAATAGTTGAAGAGTTGGAGTACAAACCAGGGCAAAAGAGATCAGTGTGGACCCAACAATTACCTCATAACAATTAAAATATTAATATAGGACAATCAAATCAATGAAAACGAAAAGGAAGGAAAAGTGAAGCTTTTGTAAAGAATGATATCTACGAGATTTGGGTGCATGCAGTCAACAAAACGGATTGTCAAGTTTGTGTAACCCCAGAAAACATCTCTCTTTTCTTGACTATATTTTCTAGAACGTTGAAGATCTATTAAATAAATATAACTAATTAAATTTATTACTTTTAATCAATTTAGATAATTTGTTGTGTAAGCTGTGATGATTTTATAGGTATTAATCAATTTATATGTTTATTTATTTATTTAGTATTTAATAATTAAGAAAGTGTTTTGTTTTTTAATGAATTTGTGAAATTTTTTTGTGATATGAGGTTCAGAAAATGTTAAAAAAAATAAAAATACATTAATTTACATTATCAGTACAACGCATCACCTTTCTCATGACCATGACATTGTCTTTTTTTAAAGCTTCTTATGGGGGAGAAGAAGGTAAGTGATGAATGCATTGTGTCACCCTGAAATAAGCTAATGGCACATACAATGAGATAGTCAAAGCATTAGATATGTGAGAAATGGAAAAATGTAGGTGACGGCAAGAGACGGAACATTAATCATGGCCCATACCAAAAAAAAAAACAGAATATATGTGACAAGACGTGCAAGAAAATTTGCTTGAGGTGTCATCTTTAAAACCGGGAAAAATGTTTTGGATCTAGAATTCGCTATTCAAAAAATATCTCAAATGGAATTTTTTTTTAACCAAATGATTAAAAAAATATTTTTTAATGATGTTATGAATTTTTTATTTTTTTAAAATTTTTTATGATGATTAAAAGAATACATGAAAAAAAAAAAAGAAGAAAAATCATTACACTATTCGGGACAAATTTTGGATCCCGAATTCGGGACCCGTAGCAGTACTCTAAAACCATTCCTATCCCACTTTTATTTTAGCTTCCTATATTATATTTTTGAAAAATACTAATGGGTAAAATCATCTTGCATCCGTCTCTTTATTGCTATTAGGTCAAAATTAAAGTCCGTTTAGATTCAAAGATAAAAAGAGATGAGCTAAAATAGTTTCTAAATAATAATTAAATTTATACGTTGAAATTTATAAATAATAGTAGATAGTAGTAAGTATCTCTCAATCCAAACCGACTCTAAATATTTTGTTCATTTATTTTAATATGAAAGTTATAAAAAATATTAGATATATGACTATTAGAAGAGACGAATATTAGAAAAATGACAATTGAGAGTAATTGAGTTTCGAAATACGTAACAGACGGTTTTGAAAACATAAATTATCAAAAATTATTATTGAAAAAAAAGAATATTTATATTGAAATTATGATTGCAAAATAATAAAGAGTAAAACTAATAAAGAGATGGATAATTGAAATAAAAAAAGTGATTATTTTAACAAAAATTTAGAGAGAGAATAGACACTACAAGAAAAACGGACTTTTGCGATCAATTTATTGCGATTAAAAGACTTTTCGCAACTAATTTTAATAGCAAATAGTCATTTCGTTAGAATTAACTGGTCGCAAATAAGCAATTTTCTTGTAGTGAGAGGGATGCGATTGCTCTATATATTAATGTATATGTATTTTTATATTTGTAAGTCAGCGTGAAAAATAAATCTTCTTGCAATTGATTAATTGATACGATCGATGTGATTAATAAAATCCTATAAATTACATTTTTTTTATAAAAATAATTAAATTTTACTATATAAATGTCATATATGTCAACATGAAATTCCTCCTGTCAAAGTTAATTTTGATTAATTTAATCTTGATTATATTTAACAATATTTAAACAGTACAGTTAAATTAATTTTGGTCAATAATATATTATATATACATATATGAGAGGCACCGGAGACGTGGTTGATTTTCACTTGAATGGTTGACTTTGTTTTTTCTTTACTCGTTGTATATAATTCTTGATTTTATATATATATTTTTAGTAATTAGCCCCGTGTAATTCCGTCAGGTACTACTGATCGTACAGATTATTTAATTCCAATTGAATTGACAAGATGACTAAAGAAGACGTAAAAATACAGCAAAAAAAAAAAAAAAGGTACCAAATATTTAATTCTAATTTTATTGGGAAGATGGCAAAAGAAAACGTAAACAAGCAGGAATTAAAAAAAAAATTTAAGAAAAAATTGAGAATGTAACATGATTCATATCTGCACAACTCATTATTCTATTATTTAATTTATATCTGCACACACTATAAAAAAAAATTACTTATTTGCGACCAGTTAATTTCAACAAAATGACTATTTACAACTAAAATTAGTTACAAAAAATCTTTTAATCGCAATAAATTAATCGTAAAAGTCCATTTTTTTTTGTAGTGACAACTTATTATTCTTTCATCATGATGTAAAATAAAATTATCAGATAATCAATGCAAGGAAAACGAATTTTTGTGGCTATTTAATTGCAGCGAAAAGACTATTTATGATCAAAATAGACTCATTTTAACTGTAAATAATCATTTCGCTGGAATTAACTGACTATAAATAAGCAGTTTTTTTTTATAGTGAATGCAATGTTTTATTCATATTTGGAGACTACGTGTATATATATATATATTAAATAGCTATGATTTTTGTTTAACTCATTACGATAATCTCTACAAGTCATGACTCATCGTGCCTCGATCGAAACTCTATTTGATCTCTCTTATATAGTCTAAGTTTATGACATACTATTTTCTAAATGTAAGACATTTTAACACATGATGATGCATGCATGTGAGATTGAACGGTGAATAATAAAGCACATGTACACTGCAAAAGTAGACAAGAAAAACAAAGTTATATGATGATATTTATAGCCATCCTTAGTTCTCGATCTTCTAATACGACAAAGGACAAACAACAATAATTAACATTGGAAAATTATAGAAGGAAGGAAGCTGGGGAATGCATTATATATGACGATATTATAACAATAATAATAGATTTTTTTTTTCCTTTTCGATAAATCAAATCTAAATATTATGAATATGGTGAAAATAACTATATTAAAAGATGAGAATGATTTTATAATTATTGTCACAAATAACTGGTAACAAATAAATATTTTATTTTTTATAATGGTCCAAACTTTTATTATCAATCCTTCCAAATTTTCCGTGTTACGTGAAATAATATTGCAAGACAATTAAGTAGGCAGACACATGTGAGATAGAATACGGTAAGGCCATTTAAGCCATTGCAGCCCCCACTCTATGTAAGTCCCCAAAAATAAAAGAGTTTTTGTTAATTTTATAGTTTTCAATGTGTGCAAGGCCCCATAATACTAAATTTAATATTTAATATTTAATATAATGACTTTTTTTTATAAGTAATACAATGAATTATTTATATTTTAAATAATTTTTTTAATATCTTATTAAATTGAAGCACAAAATTTGTATAGAGACCTCATTTTAAGTTGTTGTAAATATAAATTCACAAAAACTGTATTTAAAGATTTTGAATAAAATCATTTTATTAAAAATTAGAAAATATTTTATATAATAATTTTTATTTTATTGTATTATAATTATGAATGACTCACTTAAATTTCGTCTTAGGTCTCGATTTGTATTGAGCCGCCTTGAAACTTGATCAAAACCCTAATATCATGACCAGCATGATCTTCTCATATAAGTCTAAGCTATTGTCATGAATTCTGGCAAACCCCCTAAGACAAGTAATTAGAACATCATGTGAGACATCAGAATCATTCATTCCTCGTTAATTCGTTCAAAATCCTCTTATCTCTTCTTGTCCTATTTTTTTTGTCATGTTTTGGTAAAACAAACGTCAGAAACGTAAGCACACACGTACGTGAGACGACAGTTCGAGGGAGCACTCTTTGAAAAAGTAGATGACGAGAATAGAAAAGGGGGTAAATGCACGAACAAGTAATGCTATGACCATTGCCCAGTCGTAGCCATTTCTTTCGTGGTTAATTAAAATTGACAATGGACCAACTCCGGTCTTAAATACATTAATGGCTTCTTAGAATTATTAATTCTCTTGACAATACAAGAAAAACTGCCACCATTTATAATTGACTTCGTCCACCAACTATATATGGCGGCCTTAATTTGTATTTTTCTTTAATTTTAAATCAAGATTAAAAAAAAAATGTAAGCTTCATTCCAAACCATCTTTTGATCTGATCATAAGATTATTTTTATTTTTATTTTTTATTTTACTTTCAACTTTTTATCTAAATTTTTGCCTGACTTGATGTGTTCTCGTTAAAAATTTAAAGATAAATACTATAAAAGTAATAAATATAAAATTATTCGAGTCTCTACAAATTACTTAAATAAGTCGACACAAACTTTAAATAAAGAAAATTTTTTGTATGCCTCCCAAACGTACCCCTCGTACGTCGTATATTTTATTTTTTATTTTTTATTATTAAGAAAGTGACTGTTAGTCTGTTAGTGAATTTATACATTTTATTTAAATATTTAAACATGTTTAAAAAATATTTGAAAGAAAAAAAATGCAATTGCAATAGGGACATTTTAATAGCACATTTGGGAGGCACTTTTGTAACAACCCGATCATTTTTCTCTTTTAAGAGTTATGAATCTCGTTATGCGTGTTGAACTTAGATGACATGTTTTTAAAGATGTCAAGTGATTTATGAAGATAGCTTAGTGTTTTAAAGCCACGAGTATTTATATGGGATATTTATAATGTTATTGAACCAAACCTGATTTTAAATAAGATAATTATAATATTTTTGAAGAGCTCCAAAAATATTATAATTGTAGAAAATTATTTTATTAAAATGATTGCAGTTATTTAAAATATTATGAGATTTAAATTATGTTGAAAACTCTAATTAATTAGATAGTTTTATTCTCTTAAAAGTAATTAGCAAAACTTCATTATTTAATTAATGATGAAAGATTATATTTTATAAGCTACAGTTTAGTTAAATAATATTCTATCTTAATTCCCCTCAGTGTTTTTAAGTTAAATCAGTATTTAATCTCTTACCGTTAGATCGTTTTGAAGATCCCAAGATGAAGGGTTTGGATTAAAACCTTAGCTCCCTCTCTTTCTCCCTCACTTTTCCCTTCCCTCTCTCTTTCCTCCCGTTCTCCCTCCCGCATGGTTTCCCCTCTCCCTAAGTCGAATCTCCTTCAGCTCAGCCCGACGTCGCCATGCACCACCCCAGCCTCACTGCCAACATCGATGACTCCCCTTCAAGCAGGTGAGCACCTCCCCACCATCGGCAACCAGCACGCAACCATCTCTCTCCTCCTACGGTAGCCCAATCGAAATGGGTTTCACCCATTTCTCTCCCCCTTGTGACGGCGTACGTGGCCACCCAGGCCACCACATCACCACCAGAAGCTCCTCCTCTCATCGGCGACCTCCCCTAGCCACCCTCATGCCTAGCCGAGCCACCTACCTCCCCTCCATGCCCCCTCTCTCATGGGCTCTCTCTCTCACGCACGGGTTCCTCCACCTCAACCGCTGTTTGTTGCAACCCACGAAGTCTAGCCGCCATCTTGAGCCTCCCCTGGCCACCACCGGCCTACCCCAGCCACTCATAGCCCCAATCTTCCCCTCACGCACGCCCTCTCTCTCTCTCTCACGTGTTTTCCCCACCTCGCACTACCTAGATCCGTGTAGGCCACCGTGCCACCTCCACCTCGCCACCACAGCCCTACCGTACCCCTCTCAAGCCCCCCATGGCCAGCCAACAGCCAGCCGAGCTACCTCTCCAATCCCATGCATTGAGACCCACGGATTCCCCTTGGAAACCCAACCACCATGAGACCACCCTTAGCCTCCCTTGACCTCCCCTAACCTAGCCCTAAGCCCAAACCACCACTTTATGTGGTGGACAGCCACCATATAAGGTGGATAGCCATCGTACACGGTTTAGCCGCCACATATGACCCTTTCGACATCATCGACCGTGCCCGACAGCGAGCAACGCACACGTTATCCCGTCGATGGTATAATCCTCTCTCCCTTGTTCTTTATATTATTATGTGACAGATGGATTTACCATATGTAATGGGTAATTTGTCCTAAGCATGGTTACACGGTACTTCAGCCCACTACGTACCCACAGAGTGAGATAGAGAGATTTAGACTAGGGTTTCCTTCTCTGGTCGTGGTTTCTAGTTCCCTCGCTTAGGGTTTCCCATGGAGGAGCCCGCCGCTCCTCTGATGTTGTCGTTGACGGGGTTCTCTGCTGGAGTGGAAGGAAAGAAGTCGTACACGTAGGCAGTTTTGAATTCGGCTGGTCCATCTTCGTTCAAACTACAGATGTGATATCCTGTAGATATAGATGGGGAACCTGGGTTCGTATTCACAGAACTGGAGATGACTAAAGCGGTTGATGAGTTCTGCTATGCTGGTTCTCAAGTTTATTCGTTCCTAACCTTCAATAGATGTCATCCGTCTTGGGATCATTAAATCTTGGGGGCTTTCTTATGCTTTGGTTCTCAAGTTTGATCGGCACGTTCTTCTTAAGCTGCAATCTGAGAGGGACTTTATTCATGCATGGGCACGAGAAGGAAGATTGATAGGTGGCTGTGGATTCAGGGTGTTTAGGTGGACGAAAGAGTTTGATCCACGTAAGGAATCTTCGTTGGCGCCACAATGGATCTTCCTTCCTAGGTTGCCTTTGCACATGTATCGCAGAGACTGCCTACAGATCCTAGCAACAAGGTTTGGAAGGTATTTGGGTACCGATAATGCAACCCTCAATAAAACTAGGGCATTGGGGGCATGGCTGTGCGTGGAGGTAGATCTGTCAGAGGAACCAATACATGGTTTCCCCATAGTGGTTGCACCTGATAAAAACTTCTGGCAGGAGGCGAGATATGAGAAGCAAGGATATTATTGTAAGAAGTGTAATAGGCAGGGACATACCTCGGTGGTCTACAGGTTTGGAGAGAGGAGACAAGAGCGTAAGATACCGTTGGTAGTGCATAAGAAAACCTGGCAAGGAAAGCAGAAGAGCAACTTGGAGGATCAGAATAAGGTGACTACGGAGGTGGAGCCTTTGCCGAATAATGGGATGCTAAAGATCTGTGAGTTGAGTGAGGCTAAAGATGGGGAGGTGGAGGTGGTGGTGGTACAGGATGGGGAGCCCAGTATAGGGGTGAGTGAAAATAGAGAGAGGGCTGGGGTGGAGGAAGAGAGAAACACAGTGAGGGAGGTGATATATGTTGATGTTGGTGCAGAGGTAGAGAAACCTTCGATCTAAATAGGTGAGTTGCAAAATGAGAGGGTGGTTGAATCCCAAGGAACAGATGGTGAGGTTTTGTTTTTGATGGTGGGAGTAGGCTACAGGAGTTGGTCTCGGGAGGACAAGCAGATGCATTCTCAAAAATATGTGAAGTAGAGAGCACGAGAACATTGTTGGAGGCATAGGAAGATGAGGGTGGACAGAAGGGCTTGATGCAGTCTGGCTTAGATAGGGAGGATGAAGGGAATATTATTCAGCTTGCTAAGGACAAGGGGTATGCCTAAGCGGACGAACATGGTTCACTGGTGAAAGAAAAATTCCAATCAAGTGTGAGACAATCTAAACGGGCAAGCACCCGTCTTGCAAAACTGAACTTATGATAGACAAGTTGTTGGTGTGGAATGTAAGGGGCTTAAGGAGATCAATAAGCCGCCTGCGAAAGTTGATTTGAAAATTTGGCATAGCTATTGTTACAATTTTAGAGCCATTTGTAGGGGAGAGTCAAATGGCCAGCTTGGCTAGTTTTTTGGGACTTCAGAATTTCTGCTATAATGAAGCATTGGGGGGGGGGTAATGTTTGGTTACTATGGAGGGAATCGTGTGTGTTTGAGCTGCTGAATGCTTCGAGTCAGTTAATTACGGGTTGGTTCACCTTGGAGAATACTCGAATGCTGATTAAATTCGTTTATGCCAAATGTACCCAACTAGAACGAAGGGAATTATGGGCGGCTCTAGAAGAGGATTGTATAGAAGACCATCCTTGGATCGTGATTGGGGATTTTAATATAATTAGGAGGGATGATGAGCGTATTGGGGGCCATCCTAGGGCACTACAGGCGATGGAGGATTTCAATGGCTGTATTGATGCTTGTGGACTTGTGGAGATGAGTGCTCATGGGCAAAAGATGTCATGGTGCAATGGACAAGAAGGAATAGCAAGAAAATGGACTAGGCTCGATAGGGTGCTGACGAACATGGAGTTTGCGACGCGGTTTGGAGAAGCCAGTGTAGAATATTTCAAGAGGAAGACATCGGACTATAGTCCGATGTTGGTTCGTCTCAACAAGGAGGCAACGAGGTATGGGCCTCCGCCTTGGAGGTTCCAAACTATGTGGTGTGCACATGACTTGTTCTTGCCTTTGGTGGAGGACATATGGAAGCAAGCAGTAGAAGGGAGGGGGTTAGTAAAGTTGGCAGCCAAGCTGAAGAAAGTTAAGGTTGCACTTTGGTCGTGGAATAAGTTGGTTTTTGGATGTGTTGATGTTAATATTTAGGAGTTGGAGGCACGCCTTGAGGCACTTGAATTACAGCTACAAATTGAGCCTTCCCAGGAACTAGAGGATGAGTTTATACATACGAAAATGGAACTGGAAGGATGGGAGAAAAGGGAGAAGATGAGGCTAGCATAACTAGCGAAGAAGTAGTGGCTTGCGGAAGGAGATCAAAATTCATGATTCTTCCATGCGGTGGTTAACCAGTGCAGGAAGGCTTTGGTCATCTCTCGGATGCAATTGGCGGATGGTGCGGACTTGGCATCTCCAGAGGAGGTTCATCAGGGGGCCACCAATTGTTTCCAGGAATATCTTAATGTACATAGGTTGAGGAGCAAGCTGATTTATCCCAGTTACTAGAGAAGGTGGTGACAGTAGAGGAAGATGAGTTACTTTCCCAACTCCCAACGGAAGAGGAGGTTAAGCAAGCTGTGCTGTCCATTCCAAAGTATAGTAGCCCAGAGCTCGATGGTTTTGGGTCCTTTTTCTATAATTTATGTTGGACTATCGTTAAGGATGATCTTGTGGATGCATCATGGGATTTTTTTAATGGTTCTGCCCTTCCAAGATATTACTCAGCCTCCTACATCGTGCTTATCCCTACGGTACTAGAACTGAAAGGCTTTTTCTCAAAAATTTTGGTGAGTAGGTTGACAAGTTTCTTCCTTGTTTAATCTCGCCCGAGCAAGGGGCTTTCATTCTCGGGTGCAGCATATTTGAGAACATTTCCCTTGCATAGGAGATGGTACAATCAATCAACAAAAAGGTACAAGGAGGTAATGTTATGGTAAAGATTGACATGGCGAAAGTATATGATAGGGGTCATTGGGATTTTCTTTTACTGGTGTTGGATGGTTTTGGCTTCTCATATAGATTTTGTTGCTTGGTGGCGGAATGCATTAAGTCACCATGGTTTTCCGTAATGATGAATGGCACCTATAAGGGCTTCTTTAAGCCTTCCAGAGGATTACGTCAAGGGGACCCTCTATCCCCTTATTTGTTTATATTGATTGAGGAAGTGTTGTCTCGGTTACTAAGGAAGCAGTTTGAGGGAGGTCGTATTTGAAAGTTTTCTCATCTGGTAGGGGCCCCTTTGATATCCCATTTGCTATATGCAGATGACCTGTTGGTTTTTCTTATTGGAGAGAAGAGATTGTTGACAATGTTAGTTAAAACTCTGGGGCTGTATGAGAAGTGGTCAGGCCAATTGATTAATAAAGAGAAGTCTACAATTTATCCAGCTAAAACTATTAGTTTGGCTAGGAAAAGGGCATTGCTGAGGATGACAAGCTTTGTAGAGGGGCACTTTCCAGTTGTGTACTTAGGTGTTCCTCTAGTGTCTGGGAGGCTCTTGGCTAGGTGTGTGGAACCTCTAGTGGAGAAAATCAGAAATAAAGTGGCAGGGTGGAAAGTTAAAATCCTATTGTAGGGTCGGCGGCTCATTTTACTAAGGCATGTGCTTACAAGTATGGCTACTCATATACTTGAAATTTTGGTTGTTCCGAAGGTGGTAATTAACAAGATTAACTCGATCTTATCTACCTTTTTTTGGGGAGAACAAAAGGGGCCGAAAAAGGCGAAATGGCATGTATGGTCCAGTATTTGTATGCCAGTGCGTGAGGGGGTTTAGGGTTGAGAAAATTCATTAATATCTAGCGATCATTGCATATAAAATTGGTTTGGAGGCTTATGATCATTGACATCTTGTGGTCCCATTTCTTTAAAGCAAAATACGTTAAAAAGGGACACATAGCTCTAGTGGAGACTCCAACAAAGGGCTCTAGACTATGGAGGGCTATGATGTTGGTATTTTCGGAAGTGTGTGAAAACGTGAAAGTTAGTGTGAAGGAAGGAAGGGCATTTTTCTAGTTTGATCAATGGTTGTCGGGGGGTCCACTTCATGTGGACAGAGAGGTCATTGATAATCCTCTACTGCAGGTTAAGTAGGTTTGGGTGGATAGCGAGTGGGATGGGAATTTCCTGACACAACTAGTTGGGGCAGAAATGGCAGAGGAAGTGCGTAGAAACGCTGTACCAGGAAGAGAGGGAATGGATATTATTGATTTGGATGCCAAATAAAACAAGGTCTTTCACGTCAGCAAGTGCGTGCGAAGTGGTGCGCATTAGAGGTGATTATATTGAGGGAATGGAATGGATATGGCATAGTAGGTTACCAAAGAAGGTGTCTGTGTGTATGTGGAAGGCACGGTTTAAGTGCCTGGCTGTGGATGAAAGGGTGCAATCGAGGGGCATAGCTTTGGCTTCTCGTTGTGATTGTTGTGCAGCTCTAGGTGTAAAGTCGTTGGACCATGTGCTGGGATCTGGTGAGTTTGCACAGAAGGTATGGAGGATGGCAGAAGTCAACCTTGGGTTATCTGTAATTCAGGTGGCACTTGGTGGGGAAGGGTCTTGCTTTGGTTCAGACGTGCGAAGAAGTCTACAAAGCTAGGTGTGATGCTTGGTTTACTTCCGAGTGTGATAACATGGCGGTTGTGGGTGCGACGATGTAGAGCCAAGATGGAAGGATATCAAGAAACGGTGGAAGGCGTGGGAGATCGGTGAGGCTCTAGTTGCAGAAAATTGTTGAGGATGGGATGGAAAAAGATGGGATCACCTCGATGGATTGCCAGGTCTTAAGTGCAGTGAATGTGTCGATAGTCAAGAGACCAGTTAGAAGAACTAGAATTGTGGTGTGGTAAAGGCCTTATGCAGGGTTGTTAAAGTTGAATGTTGATGGTAGTTGCAGAGGAAACCTAGGAAATTGTGGTGGGGGAGGGTTTATTCGGGATCATGAGGGAGTTGTGAATGGGGCCTTTTCCTCGCTGTTTGGCCACGATACCAATAACGAGGTGGAGCTAAGGGCGCTACTAGAGGGAGTAGTTATGTGCAAGGAGCTGGTTTATCAAGGGATTATAATAGAGTGTGATTCGAAAATGGTGGTGGAGTGGGTTATAAGCAGGAAATGTTCTCTTTGGTATCTTTGGGATTTTTGGGAAGATCTACTAAGGGAGTTAGTGGGTGTTAGGTTCAAGATAGTACACCAGTTTAGGGAAGGGAATCAAGCTGTTCATTTCCTTGCTCGCATGGGGGATGAGGGTGTAAGCACCAGGTACGGTTCATGAGATTTGCTCCCTCCATTGTTAAAAGGCATCATCAGAGTTGATAAGCTAGGTTTGTTTTGTTGTATTAAGGGTTTGCCTCCTCCTTAAGTGGGGTTGTTTAATAAAAGTAGTGTAATGTTTGTTTAAAAAAAAATATATCACTAAGGATAGTCATCATATGACCCATTTCAATTTGTGGAGAAATCCAAAGCTAAACCAAACCGTCAATTTCTTTTCTCTCATCATTTTTTGGCTTGATTTGGAGCAGGGAAAGGAGCTTAATAGATATGGTGAGGTTTACATTAAGAAGCACCCTCAGCTAAACGTCAAGGTGGTGGATGGGAGTAGCCTGGCAATTGTTGTTGTGCTAAACAACATTCCCAAAGGAACAACCAAAGTGGTTCTTAGAGGCAAACTCACCAAAGTTGCTTATACTCTGGCCTTTACTTTATGCCAGAAGGGTATTTGGGTGAGTTTACCCTGTGATCATGGTGTGGATTCAATGGAAAATTTATGTTGGTCACATGATTTTGAGTGGCAAATCTCCTCACTGAAAATCTAATTCTGTTTTATTTTTTAACATGACTTCAGGTAGTTACATTACGTGAGGATGAGTATCTGAAGCTCAAAAAATCATTCAACATGACCAAGTTTGAAAGTCATTTGGTCTTTTCAAAAAGTTATGGTGATCATGATCATCAGATGGTAAATCTAGGATTTTTCCCAAAAAAAAAAAAAAAATGGTTACACGGTACTTAAGCCTCAGAATTGGCTTAAAGCCGTGTGGCATGTATGGATGAGAGTGAGGATTTAGTGTGAGCTAAGATGCATGAAGGTAGTGATGGGTGCATTGTTTAGGATTGGGATGCATGACTTCGTCGATCGGAATCATGCGTCGAAATGTGGTTAATAGGAAGAGTAAGACGAAGGTTTTGGTGTCTTAATCCTAAAGTGAATCATGTAGGTTCACTCTAGTGAATAAGCACTCGAAGTAAGATGTTGAGTTTGGAAGAGGTAGTGACCGTAGGTAGATCCCAAAGGTTTTAACATAGTAAAGGGCACGTAAGAGTCCAATGATGGAAAGAGAGTGTTCCTAGTGAAGTGTGTTTTATTCTAACTTTAGTTGCTTATGCACTAGATAGATAATGACAAAAAGGTTATGTGTATGCATGTAGGTTGTCATCTGACACGCACATGAATGGACCGCATGATATGAAAGTAGCATGGAGTCCAGGTAAGTATTATGTTCAAACTTTTCTAGAGTTTTTTAAAAATATGAAATGAAAACGAAATACTTTTCCTCTACGATGCTTTACGAAATGACACGAATGATGTTTTATGAAAAGCATGCTAAGTGTTCAAAGGATTACGTTTGTAAAGGCCCTTTTTGGCAGTCCCTTTTTACGCACCCCAAGTATCTAAGTGTATGCAGGTGATGGATGATTATAATTAGTATCTATTATCTTTACTTTCATGAAAAGAAATGTTGAGGCTCATGCCCTATGCTTTGAGCGATGCTTTAAATGCCCCTGAGAACTGATGTCTTAAAATGTCATTGAGAACTGACTTTTTAAAAGATGCCGTGAACTGACGTTTTAAAGGATGCCTTGAAAGATGATGTTTAGGCTCATGTTTTTAAATGATATTTTTTTTATGAATGAACTGTTAAATGAAAAGGATTGAAAGGGAAAAGACTGAACTGAAAGAAAGGACTGAATGTTTTAATGTATGAAAATACGTAACGGCCATGATTGAATGAAAGGGTACCAAAGGACTGGGTTGATTGTAATGCCGGGTAAGTAGTACTGGTAGTGCACCCATTGTTGCCCCCTGACTGAAAGAGATTCCTAACCTGTGGCCATGGGCGGAATCCAGGTCCAAAGGAAGACCGTTAACCCCAGCACACGGGGCGTAACAGTGTGCAACGACCAAAGGAAAGTGAAAAAAAAGAATGTATGAATGCATGAACTC
This sequence comes from Juglans mandshurica, assembly GCA_022457165.1. Lineage (NCBI taxonomy): Eukaryota > Viridiplantae > Streptophyta > Magnoliopsida > Fagales > Juglandaceae > Juglans > Juglans mandshurica. The sequence continues at coordinate 32,325,279 of CM039621.1, forward strand.
TTTAAGAAATGAAGGCACTGGCGAGAGAAATGTTTTACAAAAAGAAAACCCCTTTTAAGAAAAACCCCGCCTAGTGATGTTTTCAAAATGAATGTATGTCTTATGTACGTATAGTATGTATGGAATGATGAATGCATGACTAAAAACCTATGTTAGTATATTTTAACAGTATGAAGTAATGCTTACTGAGTATTTGACTCATTTTAGTTTTTATGTGTGCCTCTCCCCCCACAGGAACTAAATGAGCAGAATGTGTCAGGACGGACACGGCCTAAGGGGAAGAGCACAGAAGCCTAGGCATAACATTTTGTATGAAAGACTTTAATTTATAAAGTTTAATGTTTTCCGTTGTAACTCTTTAAATTAAGAAACACATTTTATTTTATAAATATGGAGTGTTTTGTATCCTGGCATGAAACAAAAGGTTATTTTAAAACGAACGGTAATTCCTGTCTATTTTCTTAAAATCATTTTCTAAACGTCCCACCACAAGGAGGGGCGTTACAATTTTAATGGTCTCTGCACGACTAGCGGTTTAGGACTCAACACGTTGTGAACATCCAGAAAATCACCTTTCCAATAGTAAGTGGTTCTCGGACTAGCTATAAATTAAATGTTGTTAGAAAATTGTGAAATTGTGTTTTGCAATCTGATTGAGAAAACCAAGAATTTGTGGTCGAGGGCTGTGAAGCATTGGGAATAAATTATAGTTCAGAAATTGAGAATCTGTGATCGAGGGCTATGAAGCGTTGGGATATATATTGTAGTTGTTGTGATGTTGGGAATTGACTTCTTGTGAAAATGGGTGTTGTTTTTAGTTTTTAATTAATATTGTTGTCATGTCATTCACTAATTATCTAATACACGTTGTTTGCATTATATTTATTAGCTGTCATTAATATTTCTATAATTGTGCTCTTATTTTTGTATATGTTGAAATATGTAAAATTGGTATTTTTTGTGTCAAATGAGTATTTTGTTGGTGTGTGCGTATCACGATCCCAAGCCCAGATGAGACATTATCTCAGTGGAGCTCCTTTGGTCACTCGGGAGTGTAGCAAACTGAGTGACGTCTCTTGCGTAGTCAGTGGTCAACATGGGGCTTGGGCGAGACAGTAACACTCTTGGGTCGACTCTGTTGCGTTTCTACTGGTGGAGATTAGAGGATGCCTGGTCACATACGTACCGGGCGCGGAGCTAGGCATTGCTTGTTACGAAGTCATACGCATGGTCGTTACTCATGGTATAACGAAGGGAGCCAGTTTGTGCGGATGGTCCATAGGAGAGACCATGTGTGATGCCCTCAGCCCCCGCTTGGGATGGGACAGTGATTGAAGTATCAGGACATGTAACTCAAGGCTACATACCCCCATACATGACAGTTATGATGCAATGCACCTAATGATCTAGTAGTATATAATAAATTGTAGTGGAAGAATTTTCTTAATTACATAAGACTAGTGGTAATGTAGTAACATGGAAACGTAGTGTAAGCATCCCAAAGTTTTAAATTTTATTAATGTACTTCCAAAATATACATCGTTTCAAAAGTCTCCCAAAACAAGGGACCATCAAAAGTTGATTTCACAAAGACCTCCAATTATAACCATTGCACTAGATCTAAGCCCCCTTCTTAGGTGCAGGTAAAAAATAATCCCTTGGTCCGTATGAGCTCACGTTCCAGAAATCCTAGCCTTGCGGTGACTCCCTTAGACTCTTCTGAGGAATCTCTCGCTTGATTTAAATATTCAGTTACCAGGTCCAAATGGTCCTTGATCATAGGGGCCTTCTCGGTTTTGTCCTCGTTCTTATTAAGTGCTTCCAAAAGGTCCCTAAGGTACTGCGCCGTGACTTTCAAAAGAGGAGTAAGGTCATACCAGGACCCTAAGGTAAATTCATCTTCAATCAGGTCATTTATCGTGTCCATGGTCTTGGGTACCTATCACAGCCTCTACCATTCCGGGTGGAGAATGAAAGTGGAAACTATCAAAGTGAGATTTCAAGAAATCTCAGTAAGTAAACAAGCAACATACAACAGATAACATAAGCATATAAGGGCAAATCATAATGAATGCATGGACATGTATTTTGACATAAAACTTGACTTATGCAACATTGACTTTTTCAAAATAACATGTAACAGAGACCTTTTAATCTTTTCGAGCAAAAATCTTTTCCATCTTTTCATCTTTGGTTCTTAAACATATCATTTGAGTTCAAGTTCTTAATCATTCATATATCATGTCTTGGAGCTCATTACCTTATTCATTTCTTATAACATATGGTTGGATACCTCTTGGCTCCCTTATGTATCGTGTGTTCTCCACTAGTTACAGCATCATTCAACGGCCCACTTTACCATGGTGACTACGTCATATTCTTTAACATACTTATTACGATAGTTTGCATATTTCGCCTTCATCGTACAACACCCATTAGATTTAGGTGCAACCCCGCTTTGGTATCCTTTCCAAGAGGATCCATTCGAGGTTCATCGACTGTTCTTCGTCGATCGAGGGGCTATCACTTTGTTTTAAACACTCCAGAGTTGATAGAGGAGTTCCACTAGAGCATTATCCCGTTCTAGCATTTGGGGTCATGACAAAACGTTTACTGACTCGTTTTTTGAAAACAGTGCATAAACACAATGCATGTGACATGGACTTATGATGCTTTGGTCCTTTCATGGATCATGTATGCCGAGATTCATACAATCATACAAATAATATACATCTCTCTTTATGGCTTGAAATATTAGAACATGTGAATACTTGATTTACACATACGAACAATGACATTTAACAATTAACAAAGGCTAAAACAGACTCACAACATCATTTACTATGCTTGCTCGAAACATATAATACTTGAAAGCATGATTTTACAAAAGTAACATGGACTTATAACATCTAACATGTTTAGTATAACATCATCAAGCAACATGGCAACATAATCATATAGATCCGAATACAAAACTTGGTATTACAAGAGATTTCATTCAACCAACGATCAATAATGTGGCGCCCCCAATCCCCCTTAAATAAAATCACGGGGATCGAGACGCCAGGATGATGACAACACGGTCACACATCCCAACGAAGTGCCAGTATGTGTACATGCAACGGTGTACAAATAAAATAACGCAGCGGATAGTCAACTAAGTACCAGAATTTAAAAACAACTAAACATCAGTAGAGGTTTAAAAGCAGTTATACAGTCATCCGAAAATAAAGTTTAACACATGTCCCGAAAATACAAAAGGGTAAAATAAAATAATAATAACCAGTGATCCCAGATCACTCCTCGGGCGGAGCCGTCTCCTCAGGCTCGCCCTCCTCCTCCTCATCTGCATCAAAATCTGCGTTACCACAGAATGGTGCCACAGGTAAGTATAACCCAAATAATCCTCAGGAAATAAATGCATTTAATGCAACCAACATGCATGCATATGATGAAATATGCACTTTTCCTCAAAACATCATTTTCCTAAAAAATTATAACTTTCCAACACACGCCAAAATCCCATTGGCCAAAATATCCGTAAAACATTTTCTCAGAAAATGATTTACACAAAATCCAACGCACACTATTTTCCCAGAAAATAGCCAATTAATCCGTTATTACCCTATGCACCATGGCCTCCCCTAGGGACTATCCGCACGTCCTGGCTTCATAGCGATGCTCAGTTTCGCGTCCAGCGCGTTCGTAGCCAAGCACCCACTACGCAACGAGCGATGCCCAGTTCCGTGCCCAGCGCGTACGTGGCCAGAATCCTCTAGTCCCCGCCAGCAGAAGGACCACGGAGTCGGCACGAATCTCTCGTCCAATCCCATTGTCGCCCGGCGACAATCCAGAGGACGTTACTCAGTTTATTCTACTCCCGAGTAACCAGAGGAGCTCCACCGAGATAATACCCCATCTCGGCTTGGGGTCGTGATACACACGCACCCAAAAATATTCTCACATAAAATCATAACTTTCCAAATCACACATGAGAATGAATGCAATACACGAAAACCCAGTTTTCTTTACAAACATGATCATGCATGAAATAATGAGATGTACATGTACCAACACCACTCCACAACCATCAATAACCAAACCAATCAACTCCAACCAAACAACTCCAATCACCAATCCATCTGACCCCCGTACTCCTCGGACTCAGTCCGGCAAAACAAATCAGCAGATTAAATACAGTGAAATGCGTTAGTGCAAAAATACATTAAATTCACAAGAATTCTTTGGAGAAATACTTACAGTGCAATATAGCAATTTCTGAAGGATCACGAAGTTGAAAAAGGCGACGTCTGAGCAACACCACAGTGTAAAATACACTGTGGCCGTGGGTCACAAATACCAACTTTTCAACGGAGACAAACGAAGACCCAAAAATGGTAGGGTAGGGCCTAGAGAGGTCGGTGAAGCCAATGGTGGTGGTGGTTTGCCGTGGGTGGCGGCGCAAGGGGTGTTTTTAGGCCAAAAATGTTGAAATCGAAGATGGGCTTGGTTGTGGATCACTGGTGACGGATCGGAGCCGGGGTTGGGTCCATTGGGTTGCCAAGAGGTCGAGGATGAAGTGGTAGGAAGATGGTGGCCGGAGGTAGTGCGACGGCGGCGCAACGGCGCAAAGAATGCCGCGGCTTCGTGGGGTGCGTGTGGGCTACCGGCGGCAAGGTAGGGGTTGGGATTTGGGGGGTGAGGTCACCGGCCGGTGGGGGAGCTAGTCGGCCGGGCGGTGTCACGCACGGCGGCTGTCTGGGTGAAGGTGACGGACGCATGGGGAGAGAGAGGGAGCTGGGTCGTGCGGGGAGGGGGAAAGCAGAGGAAGAAAAAGAAAAGGGGAAGAAAGAAAAGAAAGGGGAAAAGAAAAAGAGAAAAAGAAAAGTGGGGAAAAGAAATGAGATCCAATCCTCATAACTTGGGTCACAAAAATGATCCAACGAAAACGATTTTAAAACCACAAGTTAAATAAAATAATTTAAACGTAGTGGTAAAGTCAAATTGAAATAATTAAATCACACAGTAATTAATTTAAATATTAAAAGTAATTTAAATGCGTAACAATAAATAAATATTAAGAAAGCACATAAAAATAATTTTCACCAAATTAAAATCATATAAATAAACTCACTAAAAATCCAACCAATTTTAAAATAAGAAAATAAATTTTTGAATACATAAAAATAATTTCTTCAGTAAAAATACACTAAAATACGGGGTGTTACAAATAAGGCAACACATTTTTAGGTAAAACCAAGAATCTAACATGATAAGAGATTTCATCTAATCAAATATCAAGCAAATGCAAGTTCACACATCATATACACATATTATCCAAGAATAGCTTGAAGGTCTACTTACAAAAATCTAACAATTACAAATAGCAAGCTAAAAATGCTTATTGAAAATCATTAGGCATGGACATACGAAAACCCTAATCCCATTTGTGAGTGTGTGTCATGTATATGGCTCATGAAATCTAGTCCCACGGTAAGAAGAGCTCCTTAGCATTCGGCCTTCACTTTCAAATTCGAAGCTTCAAGAAGAAAGAAACCCTAGCTTAACTAAGAATGGTGGTCATGGCACTTTTTCCTTTTCAAAGTCTCATATTCATATTCACTTGCGTAATGAAAAATGGTGGTTCGGGCCTCTCTCCCCCTCTTGAGGAGAAACCCTAGCCTTCTCGAGGGTGTGTGTGTGCACGTGTATATGTGAAAGAATCAATGAATCCGAAACCACATTCTTGTTCCTCTTTGGCCGTGTGTGTGAGCATAACTCTTCTTACGGCTCCGAGTTGCTGTCATCTTATCTCATATGATCTTGACTTGTTCCTTCATTTCTTGAATTATCTATGGCCCAATGAGCTTGCTTTCACTAACTTCATCCCAGTACAAAGGTGATCTACACTTCCTTCCATACAAGGCCCCATCTAAATAGAAGCTTGGAAACTGTTGTTATAGGGAAACTCTATGAGAGGTAGGTGATTTTCCCAACTACTTTTGAACTCTAAGGCGCACTTTCTCAATATATCCTCAAGAGTCTAGATAGTCATTCCGATTGGCCATTCGTGTAACTATTTCCTTCATGTATAGCTGGGTCAACTTCTCCAGAGTGTTCGTATTGGTAACTAGTAAAAAATGGGCACTCCTTGCCAGTTGAGCAATAATCACTCAAACTAAATTTTTTCCACTCAGGGTTCTCGGCAAACCCACCACAAAATCCATTGCTATGTTGTCCCATTACCATTTAGGGATCAATATAGGTTGTAGATTCCTGGCACGTCTTTGATGTTCTGCTTTTAGCCGTCGGCAAGTAGGGCTCCTTTCGACGAACATAGCTATATCTCTCTTCTTCATTCATTCCTACCAGAAACTTTTCTTTAGATCCCGATACTTTTTTGTGCTCCCAGGATGTACAGAGTAAGGTGTAGTGCTAGCTACAAGTATCTTCTTCGTGACTTCTGATTATGTGGGAATCACTCTACAGTTGTATTGCATGGGCCCTCTCGATTTCCTGACTCTTGGCTAGATATCCAATAGTTTTGGGTCCCTCATTTGATGAGTCTAAAAGTCCTCAAAGTCCACAACTCTAGATTCGTGCAAATAGGAGATGACCTCTTCCTACTAAGAACTCTCCACTAACAGTCTACTCATTCCATAAAGGAGAGAATCTATTTCTGAAGTTTACGCTCAGTGCATTTGCCACCTAGTTAGCTCGATCCACCTCCCCTGTCTCATATTGAGGTTCTTTTGAGTGAAGAAATGTTTCAGGCTCTTGTGGTTTATATAAATCTCACAATATTCACAATATAAATATTGTTGCCAGATTGTTAGTGCAAAGACCACTGCAGCAAGCTCCAAATCATGTGTGGGATAATTCCTTTCATGATCTTTTAGTTGACTTGAAGCGTATGCCGTAACTCTCCTTTCTTGTATCAAGACACACCCCAAATGAAATTTGGACGCGTTGCAAAAAACTACCATTGGTTTGTGTGGTTCTGGCAGTGCCAACACCAGTGCGGTGGTCAGTCTTCTCTTCAGTTCCTAATAGCTCTTCTCACGCCTTCCAGTCCAAATGAACTTAACATTCTTCATAGTCAAAGCTGTAAGCGGTCCAAAAAGTGTAGAGAAAACCATCCACAAATCTTCGATAATAACCCACAATTCCCAAAAAACTCCTGATCTTGTGTATTGTTGTGAGGAGTGGCTAGGCTATTACAACTTTGGTTTTCCTGGGATCCACAACTACTCCTTGGGAAATTACATGCTCGAGAAATTTAATTTCACCATGCCAAAACTCACAATTACTGAATTTTGTAGACAATTAAGGGTGTAACGGGTCTAGTTTGGTCCGATTTTGAACATTTTTAGAATTGAACTGATACACCGGTTTTGAAAATTTAAGAATTGATAACGGACAGATTCACTATTGAAACCCGATTGTCCAATGTTTTCGGTTTTGGTCTCATTTTTCCGATTTTTTGGATTATTTATATGAGTAATAATATGATGTTTACATATACTAAACTATTAGTCTATTTAGATCATAGTATAAGTACATTATTTTATAATAATTAACACATACTCGTATAGTATTGAATTTAGCTATAATCTATATAAGTTCTAGACTTTTTATATGAGTATATATGATCAAATGGGTAAAAATGTATTTATAAAATATATATATATACACACTATAATTTATTATGCAAAAAATGTATATATCTTAAAACTAAGTTTATATTTATAACTTAATGTTTAAGATTAAGATTAAAATTTTATGTTATGTTAATTTTATATTATAAGATTAAAATTTATATATTATATAAAATGTTACATTAAAAAATATAAGATTAGTTTTATGTTATATCACATATGTTATAAGATTAATAGACTTGAATAATAAGATTAGAATTTTATTTTATATTAATTAGCAATTTAGACAATAATATATATATATAGATATATATTATAATATAAAAAATTATAAATATATATACAGGTCCAGTTTGATTTAAACTAGTTTTCAAAATATGAAAATCGGTGCCACACCGGTTTAGGACCGATTTTAATTTTTAAGAACATGTACCACACCGGACTGCTTGTAAACTGGATTGAACCAATGGGTCCAGTTCAACCGGTTTTCCAATTTTTTTACACCGCTATATACAATTGGTGCTCTTGCAATTTTCCCAGTACTAGCCATAGATGGTTTGCATGGTCCTCCAGATCTCGCAAATAGATCAGAATGTCGTCGATGAAGACTACTACGAAAGAATCCAGATAAGGCCAAAATACCCGATTCATCATGTCCATAAATGTTGCAGGCCCGTTGGCCACCAAAAAGGCATTACTCTAAACTCATACGCTTGTATCTTGATCTGAAGGTGGTCTTGGGTGCATCCTTATCCCTTATCGTTAGTGTGTAATATCCTGATCTCAAGTCGATTTTGGAACATATAGCTCCTCCCTAGAGTTGATCGAACAAATCGTTAATTATGGGTAATGGGTATTTGTTCTTTATAGTCACCTTATTCAGCTCCCGATAATCTATACACATTCTAAGTGTCCGTATCCTTCTTTTTATTGAATAACACACGCACTCCTAATGGAAATGAACTTGGGAACCATCTCTACTAAGGTTGTAATGCATGGGCCCTCTCGATTTTCTGACTCTTCGTCGAATATCCAACAGTTTTAGGTCCCTCCTCTGATGAGTCTTCAACTCCTCGAAGTCCAAGACTCTGGTTTCTTGCAAAGAGGCGATGACATCTTCCAGCTGAGAACTCTGCACTAATAGTCTCCTCATTCCATAAAGGAGAGAATCTGCTTGTGAAGTTTACGACACAATGCATTAGCCACCTCATTAGCCTTCTCTGGATGGTACTTGATCTCACACTGATAATTGCTAATTAGCTCCATCCACATCCTCTATCTCATATTGAGGTTCTTCTGAGTGAAAAAAATGTTTCAGGCTCTTGTGGTTCATATAAATCTCACAAGATTCACCATATAAATAGTGTCGCCAAATTGTTAGTGCAAAGACCATTGCAGCAAGCTCCAGATCATGTGTGGGATAATTCCTTTCATGATCTTTTAGTTGACCTCAGGCGTATGCCATAACTCAACCTTCTTGCATCAAGATAGACCGCAAACCAAATTTGGATGTGTTGCTAAAAACTGCCATTGGTTTGTGCAGTTCTAGCAGTACCAACACTGGTGAGGTGGTCAGTCTTCTGTTAGTTCCTAAAAGCTCTTCTCACACCTTTCAGTCCAAATGAACTCAAAATTATTCATAGTCAAAGCTGTAAGTGGTCCATAAATCCTAGAGTAAACCTTCCAAATCCTGATAATAACCCACAATTCCCAAAACGCTCCTAATCTTCGAGAATTGCGGGGATAGTGCAAGTCGATAAGCCACTGCTCCTATCCTCTCTAGAATTTCAAATGCATTGATATATCTCAGAGTCAACTTACCCTTCTTTCCAAATCTCAGTATTCCCTTCATTGGAGCCACTCTTAAGAACACCTTGTCTCCTACGTCAAAGTGCAACTCTTTTCTTCTACGATTTGCAAATTTCATCTGCCTTTCTTGGGCTAATGCGAGTTTCTTTCTAATGACTGCTACTTTTTCTTTCATATTCTGAATCAAGTCAGAGCCTAATAATTTTTTCTCGCCAACTTCATCCAAATAAAGAGGTGATCTACATTTACGCCCATACAAGACTTCATATGGTGCTGCATCAATGATTTCTTGACAACTATTATTGTAAGTGAATTCGACCAGTGGCAAATATCTTATCCAACTTCCTTTAAAATCCAAAATACAAGCTTGTAACATATCTTCAAGAATTTGGATTGTTCTCTCAGATTGGTTGTTTGTCTGAGGGTGGAAAGCAGTATTATAAGTCAACTATGTTCCCAATTCCCTCTGTAAACTTCTCCAAAATGCAGATGTAAATCGTGAGTCTTTTTCGATACTATCTTTGACGGTTCTCCATGTAATTTGACTATTTCCTTGACATATAACTCCACTAGCTTGCTTTAAGTAAGTCATTTGAACCAGAATGAAATTGGCTGATTTTGATAACCTGTCAACAATCACCCACGCTGAGTTTTGTCCCCCAAGTGTTCTAGGAAATCTTTTCACGAAATCCATGTTAATCTCGTCCCATGGCCAAACTGAGATTGGTAACGACTGAAGTATTCCTGAGGATCTTTGGTGTTTGGGCTTGACTTGTTGGCATGTTGCAACATAGTTGGCCACATCCTATTTCATTCCACTTCACCAGTAGTGTTGTCGTTAGTCTTGATACATTTTGGTACTACCTAGATTCATTGTGTATAGAGATCTGTGTGCTTCCCTTAATATCAAATGTATTTCCTTCTTATCTGGCACACACAACCTACTCTTAAACCCAAAGGGCCCACCATCATAAATTATAAAGTTAGGTTGCTTCCCTTCCTGTATCTCCTTCCTAATCGTCAAAAGGCTAATATCATCAGCTTGAGGGGCCTTAATATGATCCAATATTGTCGGGCCAAGAACTAGGCTACTCAATTTTGCTTGTACATCTCACACCATTTCAACTTCTAGCTTCTCCATATTCAATAAAATATATTTCTGAGGGTTATACATAGTCGCAAGAGTACCAGAGAAAGATTTTATGCTAAGGACATCTGCAACTATGTTAGCCTTGTCGGGATGGTAATTAATACTACAATCATAGTCTTGAAATACTTGAGACTTTTGTGGTTTATATAAATTTCACAACTCTCCCCATAAAGATAATGCCCCCAGATCTTCAAAGCAAAAAAAAACTGCAGCTAGAGCTCATACTCTTTAAGTTGACGCGATGCATATGCTACCACTATTCCATGCTGCATAAGAACACATCCAAAACCCATGTGTGAAGCATCACTATAAATCACAAATCCACTAGTACCTATAGGTACCATAGAAATAGGTGGTGTCATGAGCCTCTTCTTCAGCTCCTAGAAACTCTCTTTGCATTCTGTTGTCCACACAAATTTCTGAATCTTCCTGGTCAGCTTAGTCATAGGAACTGCAATGCTACAGCTTTACTCGACAAATCTTCTGTAGTACCCAACAAATCCAAGGAAACTTTTGATTTCTTGAACAGTCATAGGTCTAGGCCATTCCACTATGGCCTTGACTTTAGCAGGGTCCATACAAATCCCATCTTTCAACACTACATGCCCAAGAAAAATAATTTCTTGCAACCAAAACTCACATTTCTTTAGTTTGGCATACAACTTATTTTCTCTCAAAATTTGCAAATTGACTTCCAAATGTTTCTTATATTCTTTCGGGCTTCTTTAATAAATGATGAAATCATCATTGAATACAATCACACATTGAACAATGGAGTCTCGGAATATGTGGTTCATCAAGTCTATGAAAGCTGCTAGAGCATTAGTCAATTCAAATGACATTACTAAAAATTCATAGTGCCCATACCTCATTCTAAAAGCAGTCTTTGGAGTATCCTTTGCTTTGATCTTAAGTTGATGGTATCCCAAGTGAAGATCAATTTTAGAGAATACCTGAGCTACCTGTATTTGGTCAAACAAATCATCAATCCATGGCAATGGATACCTGTTCTTAATAGTCACCCTGTTTAGTTCTCAATAATCAATGGAAAGTCACATCAAACCATCATTCTTCTTTACAAAGAGAACTAGTGCAGCCCAAGGTGATACACTTGGGCGAATAAAACCCTTCTCTAGTAAATCTTGTAGCTGATTAGTAAGTTCCTTGAGTTCTACAAGTGCCATCCAGTATGGTGCTTTAGAGATGGGCATCATTCCTGGAGTGAGATCTATAGAAAAGTCAATTTATCTATCTGGAGGTTAGCTGGGTAGATCATCTGAAAAAACATCAGGGAACTCCTTCACCAATGCAATGTCTTGCAACTTTAGCTCATTTCGTTGTGGCATCACCCAACTAGCCAGAAAACCCATACAACCCTTCTTTAACATCATTGTAGCCTTCATAGTAGAAATCATTTTCGGTTAAGAGCCTTTTCACACAGCACTAAAATGGAATTCTGCTTCACCTGGAGGTTTAAAGGCTACCTCTTTCTTAAAACACTCCATGCAAGCATGATATCGTGCCAACCAATCCATACCTAGTATCACATCAAACTCTTCCGTGTAAAATATTACCAAATCAATAGGAAGATGTTGGCCTTGTATTTGAATCACACAGTTCTTAAGCACAAAGCGACAATTTACATATTCTCCTAATGGTGTAGAACAATACATCATACACTCTAGGGGTTCTAGTGTTTTTTTACTCAAACAAGCATATGTACATGATATAAAAGAGTGCATAGCACCAGAATCAAACATTACAAATGCGATGCAAAAACAGGGGAAGGATACTTGTCATCACATCGTTGGATGCATCAAGATCGTTCATTGTAAGAGCAAAGACTCGAGCTAGAGCCAGCTTCTTTTGTCCAAGGTTAGCCACTTGAGCAAGAGGAACAACTAAAGCGGGACATTCTCGTGCCATATTACTCACTTTCCCACACTTGAAGCAAGTATTGGTTCCCATCAAACATTTTCCAGAATGAAGTTTGCTGTAGTTCCAGCATGTGGGGCGAGTTGTCTGAATCGGTCTCGATGCATTACTATACATCCGCCTCTTTCCTTATCTTTGATTTGAAGGCTGAAATTGCCTCTTCTTCTGGTTGAACTCCTCTAATATGACAGGCAAGTTCTCTTTGAGGATCACTACTCGGTCTTCAAGATCGGAGAAATTTCTAATCATCAGTCTTTGCTCGCATTTGTCAGCCTTCAATGGCTTAGTGGGAATTAGGTATGGAACAAACCTCGACAATTCTATAAATTTAGAGGCATATTGCATCAAAGTCATATAACCCTACTTCAGATCAGCAAACTCCTAGGCCTTAGCTTCTTTTACATATAGAGGAAAGAACCTGTCGTTAAAGGCTTCTTTGAATCTAGTCCACGTAATTGGAGTTACCTCACCTAGCTCTTGCTGAATAAGTCCACGAGTGGACTTTCACCATCCATTTGCCACATCTAAAAAGTTGTAAGCAGCGAATTCCACCTTCTATTGTTCTATGCATGCAACTACACTGAAAATCTTCTCTTGTCGCTAAATCTAGTTGCCAGCATCTGCTTCATTGCCCTTGCCATTAAAAATAGAGGATGTTGTCTACATAATTGATCGAAGGCATTTGATTGTTGAGTTTGCCTCTATGTCTTAGTTTTACCACTTGTAAATGCCTCTATTAAGCGTGCATCTGCATTTATGAGTTCCCCAGATTCCGCTTGGGATCAGACGGACTCTGAAGCATTAGGACATGCAACATAAGGTTATGTATCCCCATTCATAACAAGTAAATATGTAATGCACATAGCATGTATCTAACAATTTGCAATATTTGTATCGAATAAATTTTTTTTCTTTGAGAATTACATAAAGTACCAAAATGCTAATCCTAAACTTAACTACTTATCCATAACTATTCACATATACTGAATTCACATAAACCATTTAGAGACTAATTTAAACCATGTATGAACAAAACTAAGGTCCCTACAACGTGGGCCCTCTTAAACCTCAAATAAGCAGTACTTAATACATATTATAATATCTTAGTTCTCATCTTGTACTTTCCAAAATCTCTATGATCTCTTCCAAAACTCCCGCGATATCCTTCACTAGTAGTATAGTAATATTTGTGTGGAAACCTAACGGTCGAATTCGATCACCTATAGTAAAATTAGTACTACTTGGTTATGTCCATGCCAACCTTAGCCTAGTCCAATTTGGTTCCATCGATCCCTGTCATAGTACCTACCATTCTGGGGGAAATGATAGTTGAGACTACTATGGTAAGATTTGATTACAAATCTCAGCAAGTTAACAAATAACTTAAACTGACAGTTTAAAAATGTATGCATGACATTAAAAGGATGAATGCAAAACGTGATCATAAGTAAGCATGATATGACTTGAAGAATAACATGACATATGCTGACATGACTTGAATTGACATCAAAACAACTAAACTGACATGAAATGAACATGACATAAAGTTGAGCATGAAACTGAACATGAATTGAACTTGAACTGATCGTGAACTAAATTGGGACTGAATATGAATTGAACAAAACATTAATTAACATGAACATGAATGTGAAATACATGAACTTGAAATCTTGTATAATAATTAATCATGATTAATAAAAGTGACCATATGGGTGCTAGATAGTTCCCCTTGAGCCGTGTGTCCTTGCCTATTACCACATCACAACACAGGTATCTACACCAACTCTGAGTACGTTAAGATACATATTAGTTCACAGGTACCTGCACCTGTTATGAAAAGTGACCAAATGCAAGGAGAATGGACATGGATGACTCTTAAACATCTGTAAGGGTGATATGAGGTGTGTGGAAAATACTTTGAGTAATGGGCTGTTAGCCAAAATTGTGGATAATACCATGTGCCACTGAACATGTTTTCAGCCAAGGAAGCTTCCTTGTGAAGGGTGGTGGTGAGGTGGCTCTTGGCCTTCCCATCGACCACTGTTTGGGGTTCCTTCGGGCAGTGAAATGACTATCATGGTAGGGGTAAACTTCCTCTACAAGCCTTACCTTGGTGGCTCAAATTCGTGGGCCGTAATGACATAAATTATGAGTTTTAATAAATATTTCTTTGGAGAAATAAAACCATCTAAATAAGTAACGCTTTTAACATAAAATAAAATGATTAATCTTATTAAATGTTCCCAAAAGAATAAAATCATTTAAATAAAACGAACTTGTAAAACTATATTATTTTCGGGCCTCCAAAATATATATAAAAAGGCTTACTTGAAAATTTGGTTTGGTTCAATAATACTAAAAATACCCCATCTAAAATAAATTTTGAACATTTAAAATATTTAGAAAATTTTAAAATACATGGTTCGATTTAAAATTATCCGCTAGATTTTAAATAAATGTCTAAGATTTAAAACAATTAGCCGAGTCTTATGACCGATCCGAGAGCAAAATGAGCGGTTGGTCACACCATAACTCGCCCTTCTTGCATCAAGACACATCCAAAACCCAATTTGGAAAACTACCATTGGTTTGTGAGGTTCTGGCAGTATCAACACCAGTGCGGAGGTTAGTCTTCTCTTCAGTTCCTAAAAACTCTTCTCACACCTTTCAGTCCAAATGAACTCAATATTCTTCTTAGTCAAAGCTGTAAGCGGTCCAGAAAGCCTAGAGAAAACCCTCCACAAATCTCCGATAATAACCCACAATTCCTATAAGCTCCTGATCTTGTGTAGAATTGTAAGGCATTGCCAGGCTATTATAGCTTCAATTTTACTGGGATCCACAGCTACTTCTTGGGGAATTATATGCTCGAAAAACTTAACCTCACTAAGCTAAAACTCACACTTATTGAGTTTTGTATATAATTAGGGGTATAACTGGTCCGGTTCAATCCGATTTTGTACATTTTTTAGATTCAAACCAGTATACATCGGTTTTGAAAATTCAAGAATCGATACAGGAGCGATTTACTATCAAAGCTAGAACTTTCGGTTTTACAGATTATTTATGTTAATAATAATATGATGTATACATATGCTAAACTATTAATCTAATTATATTATAGTATAAGTACACTATTTTATAATAATTAATACATACTAGTACAATATTGAAATTAACTATAATATATAAGTTCTAGACTTTTTATGTGTCAAAATGTGTCAAAATGTATTTACAAAAATAATATATATATATTATAATTTATTATGCCAAAAATTTATATATAAAAAAAGTAAGTTTATATTAATAACTTAATATTAATGTTTAAGTTTAAGATTAAAATTTTATGTTATGTTAATTTTATATTATAAGATTAAAATTTATATATTATATCAAATGTTCAATTAAAAATTATAAGATTAATTTTATGTTATATCACATGTTATATTAATTAGCAGTTTAACATATAATATATATATATATAATATAATATAAAAAATTATAAATATATATACCGGTTCAGTTTGGTTTAAACTCGTTTCCAAAATATGAAAATCGGTACCGCACCAGTTTTGGTTTTTAAGAACTGTACCACACCGAACCGCTTACAAACTGGACAGAACCGATGGTTCAACCGGTTTTTAGATTTTTTTTACACCCCTATATACAATTGGTGCTCTCATAATCTTCCCAGTACTAGGCATAGATGGTTCGCATGATCTTCCAGATCTCGTGAATTAGAATGTAGTCGATGAAGACCACAACGAAAGAATCCAGATAAGGGCAAAATACCCGTTTCATCATGTCCATAAATGTTGTTGGAGCATTGGCCAACCCAAAATGCATTACTCTAAAATCATACTGCTCGTATCTTGATCTGAAGGTGGTCTTGGGCACATCCTTAACCCTTTTCCTTAGTTGGTAAAATCCCAATCTCAAAGTCGTTCCTAGAAACTATCGCTATTCCTTGGAGTTGATTGAACAAATCATCAATTCCAGGCAATGGGTATTTGTTCTTTATAATCACCATGTTCAGCTCATGATGATCTATACACATTCTAAGTGTCCCCATCCTTTTTTTTTGTCGAATGACACAGGCGCTCCCCATGGCAATGAACTTGGGTACCATCTCTATCCGGGCTATAATGCATGGGCCCTCTCCATTTCCTAACTCTTCGCCAGATATCTAACAGTTTTGGGTCCTTCCTTTGATGAGTCTTTAACTCTTTGAAGTCCACAACTTTGGTTTCCTGCAAAGAGGTGATGTCCTCTTCCTATTGAGAACTCTCCACTAACAGTCTCCTCATTCCATAAAGGAGAGAATCTACTTCTGAAGTTTACGACTTAGTGCATTAGCCACCTAGTTAGCCTTCCCTCGATGGTACTTGATCTCACATTGATAATTGCTAATTAGCTCCATCCACCTCCTCTATATCATATTAAGATTCTTATGAGTGAAGAAATATTTCAGGCTCTTGTGGTTCGATTAAATCTCACAAGAAATGTTTAAGGTCTTTAGTGCAAAGACCATTGTATCAAGCTCCAAATCATGCGTGGGATAATTCATTTCATGACCTTTCAGTTGACTTGACTCGTACACCATAATTGGCCCTTCTTACATCAAGACACACCCCAAACCCAATTTGGATGCGTTGCTTAAAACTATCAATGGTTTGTGAGGTTCTGGTAGTGCCAACACAGGTGTAGAGGTTAGTCTTTTCTTCAGTTCCTAAAAGCTCTTCTCACACCTTTCAGTCCAAATGAACTCAGCATTCTTCTTAGTCAAAGTTGTAAGCGGTCCAGAAAGCCTAGAGAAAACCCACCACAAATCTTCAATAATACTCAACAATTCCCAAAAAGCTCCTGATCTCAAGTAACATCGTGTGGCGTGGCTAGGCTATTATAGCTTCAATTTAACTGTAATCCACAGCTACTCCTTGGGGAATAACATGCCTGAAAGGCTTAACCTCACTAAGCTAAAACTTACACTTATTGAGTTTTGTATATACTTAGGGGTGTTACTGGTTTGAGTCAGTTCGATTTTGTACATTTTTTAGAATCAAATCGGTAGACACCAGTTTTGAAAATTTAAAAACCGATACAAGACCGATTTACTATCAAAACCGAAACTTCTGTTTTTCCGATTTCAGTTCGGGTTTTTCGATTTTACAGATTATTTATGTTAGTAATAATATAATGTATACATATGCTAAACTATTAATCTAATTATATTATAGTATAAGTACATTATTTTATAATAATTAATACATACTAGTACAATATTGAATTTAACTATAATATATATATATATAAGTTCTAGACTTTTTATATGAGTATATATGATCAAATGTGTAAAAATGTATTTGCAAAAAGAATATATATTATAATTTATTATGCCAAAAATGTATATATCTCAAAAGTAATTTTATATTAATAATTTTATATTAATATTTAAGTTTAAGACTAAAATTGTATGTCATATTAATTTTATATTATAAGATTAAAATTTATATATTACATAAAATGTTATATTAAAAATTATAAGATTAATTTTATGTTCTAAGATTAATAGACTTGAATAATAAGATTAGAATTTTATGTCATATTAATTAGTAATTTAGCATATAATATAATATAAAAAATTATAAATATATATACCGGTCCGGTTCGGTTTAAATCTGTTTTTAAAATATGAAACTTGGTACCACACTAGTTTAGGACCGACCGGTTTTGGTTTTTAAGAACTGATACTGCAACAGACCGCTTAAAAAGTAGACCGAACCGATGGGAACAACCAATCTGATGGAAACTAACAACCCAACTTCGAGAATTTATACTTGTGTAATGTCGGAACAACCAATTCATTCTCAGGATAATGTCAAACCCAAGAAGGTTGAACACTATTAGATCAACTTCAAACACTTTCCCTCCTAAGTCCAAAGGGCAGCCTGAGCAACATTCAAACATACTACCACTTATCCAGTCGTTAATGCCACTACCATAGACTGTTGTAAGGACTCCATGATTAGGCCACACATTCAAGCAGAGAAACTAGCGGATATGAAAGATTGGGATGCTCCCGAGTCAAACAAGGTACAAGCATAATATTCATACAATCGAACTCTTCTTGAGAAGTCAAACATCTTGAATCTCAATGCTAAGCCACACAAAATGCATCAAATTTTAAACGATTTGAGCAAGTTCATATTTGTGATGACTCCAACATCCTGAGTCTCTAGTGCTTCATCGTCTACTTCTCCAGGTGTCAAGGCATCAATATCCCCCCTGGCTTGGTCGACTACCTTCAGTGGGCACTCCCTAGCAGAATAGTTCGTTTGGCCAGATTTAAAACAATGTACTCCACCTTGTCGACACTCTCCATCATGGGAGTGATTGCACCTACCACAAACTAGAGCTTGGGCCCCCATGCGAACTCCTATAGATGCTTGTGCCCCAATCCTCAACACAAACTTTTAAGGTGACCATGATCTGCTACCTTCTCTAGTGTAGGTCTTCCTCTTTTGGCCCATTAGAGATGCCACAACAATGCCATGTTCACGTTCTGCTATTGAGGCCACTTCTACCAATTTTTGAAAATTCTGAGAAGCTCCCACATTGTCTCGCACCATATCTCAAAGGTCCACTTGAGATCTACAATCCATCTCCCTGGTCTGATTGGTTCTTCATCACCAAAAACTCCTGGAGTCTTATAAGCTACAAAATGCTCATATGAACATTAGCTTTGCTCTTTCTGCGTGTGTTGCTAGAAATTCTACTGGAGAAACTCGATCATGCGGTTCAGTGCTCACGACGTAATTCCTGCCACCACGCAACAGATCATCTTCTGGGGCTTGGCCAAAGGATTCTCTCGAGGGAATCTTGGTCGCACCATTTTTCCTTGCCTACCAAAAATCCAAACTCATTACTCCCGTAAACTTTTTTAATCTCCACATTTCAAAAAGTAATAACTTGAGATTGAAGCCTAGAATTTTTTTGAGATTGAAGCCTAGACTTTTTTTCTAGTACAATACCTTGGTGACTTAAGGAGTTACCCAGAGCCATAGAGCTCTGATACCACCTGTGGTGCCATCAACCCCTATTTTTGATTTGGCAGAAGTCGTGGCACCGGGATGTCGGCCTCAAGGGTGACACACCCCTAGCACATAGTGGCATCAAGTGTTTGCACACATGTAATATAATAGTGTGTAATTAAATTCGTAAAGGAAAAAAAGGGACAGCCATCAAAACAGTACCAGAATTTAAAGCTAGGAGCCTAATCAAATATCCATAAGCCACAAGTCTTCCAAACTCCAGCATATGAATATTACAGTCATCCAAACTAAATTAACCCAAATACAACACAACAAAAGGGAAAAAGGCCACAAATCTTCACTCATTTGGCAGAGTCGAAGTTCCATACTTGTACTCATCCTCTTCATCAAAGTTTACGCAGAGTCGAACCGCATATTGGGACACCACAGTGAGATTTTGATCTTAATAAGTGAAACCAAAACTAACATTCAAAATACAAGCATTTAGAAAATTATGGAATTATGAAAAATAGAAATTTAGAGGAATTATATTATTTGCGAATTTTTCGAGATACAAGTATATACCCATATCTCACACAAACACCGCACTCTCGAAAATCAAATTTTTGTTTTGAAAACATCCATTTTAGATGAGGAATTCTGGGCATCAGCCCGTAGCCGTAGCACACCTGCGTGTTGTGTTTTTTTTTTTTTACACTCAATCCAGTGGAGTGTGTGGAGTGTGTGATAAATAGTAGGCTGATGTAAATATTTTTTCACATCACGTATAACAACCGTGGTTGATGGCGGCTGGTGGTGGCAGAAACCTAGGAGAAAGAAAAATAGAGAACAAAAGTGCGAACCATCTGAGAGGGGTGAGGCAAAGAGGAATGGAGGAGGTGGATGGGTGGTTGGGCGGCTTTTAGTGAGCATCTGTGTGTGGAAGATCGTAGCGGGAGCACAACCCTAGGAGAGAGAAAATTCACAAATGGAAGAAAAAGGGGATCTGAGAGGGAGAGAAAGCTATATCTCAGAGTGGAGGTTGAGATCAAGAGGGAGGAGACAGTTTGAGGGTGCTAAGAAGAGGAAGGGGCCTCGGCCTATATATTGGTCGAGCTACCCTATCACGGGCAACACGATAGAGGGAAGGTTGAGACCAACGATGCGTGGCTATGTCGGACAGGGTGTGCCTGGGCAGGGTGTTGTTGCACGACTGAGAATCAATGGCAGGTTGAGAGAGGGGCGACGCAGATTGGGGGAGTAAAGACGATGGCCAGAAGGTGGAGCGGGGCCAAGCATCGCTTGATGCGTGGAGGCGAGCTCGAGGTGGGCATGGGTGGCTCGAGCAGGGCCAAGCACTGAAGTGTGGGAGGTAGTCGTGACTCTTTAGAACTGACTTAACTAAGAACTGAGAGAGAGTTAGGAAATATGTAATAGGGTTAGGGTATTTTTGTTTTTAGGTTGAAAATGATATAATTGTAATTTTTAGTAAAAAATTTAACAAGTCTAAATGGGTCACTAATGGGTTAAGCGGGTTGACCCGTTAATGAAAAAAGGATGAAAAAAAGGCAAATGATATTATTTGATGACCCTAACACGACCCATCAACTAAAAGCTTGCATAAATATATAATGAGTTTCAAGTTTGAATATAACAAAAAAATAGTTAATATGTAAATTGATCTCATTGTTCTTTCAACAAATAAAAGTCATTAATTATCACATCCCTTCTCAATATAGACTTCCAAAACATTTATAATAGAGTCTTCATTTTTTTTTTTTGAAACCTTGTCTCAACAATATTAAATGGGTTTGTTCAATTTACTTTTTTCGAAACCTAGTCTTAATGATGTTTATGTTGGCTTGAGTTGTAATATATGGGTACATGGGAGGAATTATAGGTGTGGCGCCCCCGACCCCCATGTAAGGAAACACAGGAATTGAGACGTCGGGATGATGACAACACGGTCACGCATCCCAACGATAGTGCCATGTGTGTGTACTTGCAGCAGTGTACAATAAAAACGCAGCGGACTAGTCGACTAAGTACCAGAATTTAAATACAATCTAAACATCAGTAGAGGTTTAAAAAGTAGTTATACAGTCATCCAAAATTAAAATACAATACAGTAAAATAAAATAACCAAGCAAGCGATCCCAGATCAGTCCTCGGGCGGAGCCGTCTCCTCAGGCTCGCCCTCATCCTCCTCATCTGCATCAAAATCTGCATTACCACAAAATGGTACCGCAGGTAAGTATAAACCAAGCAATCCTCAAGAATAAAATGCATTTAACGCAATCAACATGCATGCATATGAAAAAATATGCATTTTCCTCAAAACATTATTTTTCCCGAAAATGATTATTTTCCAACACTTGCCAAAATTCCAGTTGGCCCAAAAATAATCCGTAAAACATTTTCCCAGAAAATGGTTTACACAAAATCCAACACACGCTATTTTCCAAAAAAATGGTCCATTTTTAACGTATGCACCATGATCTCCCCTATGGGTCATCCGCACACCCTGGCTTCGTAGCGATGCCCACTTTCGCGCCCAACACATTCGTGGTAAAACATCAACTACACAACGAGCGATGCCCACTTTCGCCCCCAGCGCGTACGTAGCCAAGCATCCTCTAGTCCCCGCCAGCAGAAGGACCACGGAGTCAGCACGACTCTCTCGTCCGATCCCATTGTAGCTCGGCGACAATTCAGGGGACGTTACTCAGTATATTACGCTCCCGAGTGACCAGAGGAGCTCCACCGAGATAATACCCCATCTCGGCTTGAGGTTCGTGATACACACGCACCCAACAAATCATTTCACATGAAAACCCAGTTTTCAATAAACACATGAACATGAATGCAATACACGAAAACCCAGTTTCCTTTACAAACATGATCATGCATGAAATCATTAAATGTACATGTACCAACACTAATCAACAACCATCAATAACCAACCCAAACAAATCCAACCAAACAACTCCAATCACCAATCCATTCGACCCCCGAACTCCTCGGACTCAGTCCGACAAAACCAATCAACAGTCCAAATACAGTGTAATGTGTTAGTGCAAAAATACATTAAATTCACAAGAATTCTTTGGAAAATACTTACAGTGCAATATAGCAATTTCCAAAGGATCACGAAGCTGCAAGAAGTGGAAAAATAGCTGCAGAACAGTGTAAAATACACTGTGACCGTGGGTCACAGATACCCACTTTTCAACGAAGGCAAACGAAGACCCAAAAATGATAGGGTAGGGCCTAGGGATGTCGGTGAAGCTAGTGGTGGTGAAGGTTGGCCGTGGGTGGCGGCGCAATAGGTGGTAGAAGACCAAAATACCCAAATCGGAAATGTTGATGAATGTGCTTCACCAGTGATGGATTGGAGGTGGGGTTGGGTCCAATGGGTTGCCAAGAGGTCGAGGATGATGTGGTGAGAAGATGGTGGCCAATGGTGGTGCGACGGCGGCGCAACGGCAGAAAGAGTGTCGTGGCTTCAATGGGCTCGTGGTGGTTAACGGCGGCGCGAATGGAGCTGAGGTTGGTGGGGTAAGGTCGCCGGCAGCTGGGGAAGCTAATGGGCTGGGTGGTGTCGATCACCGCCGGCTCACAGCGGCGCTAGGTGGAGAAGAAGGAACGGACGGAGAGAGGGAGGGGGAGCTGGGTCGCGCGCGGGAGATAGGCCGAAAGGAGAAATAAGGAAAAAAAAGAAAAGAAAGAGAAAAGAAAAGGAGAGGAAAGAAAAATGGAGGGAAAAGAAATGAGGTCCAATCCTCATAACTTCGGTCACAAAAATGATCCAACCAAAACGATTTCAAAACCACAAGTTAAATAAAATAATTTAAACGTAATGGTAAAGTCAAATTGAAATAATTTAATCTCGTAGTAATTAATTAAATATTAAAAACAATTTAAATGCATAACAATAAATAAATATTAAGAAAGCACATAAAAATAATTTTCACCTAATTAAAATCATAGAAATAAACTCACTAAAAATCCAACCAATTTTAAAATAAGAGGATAAATTTTTTGAATAAATAAAAATAATTCTTCAGTAAAAATACACTAAAATACGGGGTGTTACAATAGGAAGAGGGATGGAAAGATTCTTTCCATCACACGAGAGCATGATTATAGGAACCTATTTTGTATAGCCAAAAATAGAAGATTTATTTTGGTCGTATATATTTGTAACAACCGATTGTAATTGTTGATGAATGAAAGAGGAAATATTTTTACAGTTTATGATTTAAAGTTTTTGGCTTTTCTATATTGTTCAACTTAAATTCTCAAAATAAAACGCAAAGAAAATGACTAATGAAAAGTCAAATTTTGATATTCAAAACTAATTTAACCGTATGTAAACAAAATAAATTAAATTAAAAAATATGGGTTTACATGAGGAATCAATGAGCATATAAATATATATAATATATATATATATATATCTAATACTCTTTTATTACAAAAATCTCTTCATTCTTTTTTTAATAGGTTAAGATCAGTATGTAAATTTCCTTGGACAAAATTATTTAAATTTTGTTATTAAAATAATTTTGAAATTTTTAAAAGTTGGAAACAAGCAGATAGAACAAGCTTAAGCACATCATTTGCTACTTCTCTTTAAATTTTCACATAGAAGAACTATTGTAATGGGCAGCGACTTACAGCTTACGGCTTTATGGGATATCTGTGACATCCCGGCGTCCACCTTGGCAAGGACCATGGCACCTCGATGTTCACCACTTGAGTCACATACTCCACACATTGTGATAACAAAGTGTATGCTCACAAGCTCAATAAAGTGTACACACACACACACACACACACATACATACATACATACATATATATATATATCTACTATATATATAAGGGAGAATGAAGTATAAACAGTATTTTCATCTAACAATTTTTCTTCCCATTTTGCCTCTGCTTCTATTCCCAAATTTTTGTTCTGCTTGGTTGTATTTGTATGTTTTTGCCCCTGGGCTTCTTTCTCCAGCGCGCGAGCCCCTCCTCCCCTCTCCCCCGTCCGTTTCTTCGTCCCCTCCAGTGCGACGCTGCACGCCCGCGTGGCGAACACCACCCCACCCCACCCATTCTCTTCCCCTCAAGCCGGCGTCCCTCTCCTTCCAATCTTAGTGCCTCTTATTGTAACACCCGAACCCTATCAACCTCGTTTTATTTATTTATTTATTATTATTTATTTTGTTTTAGTTTATTTTATTAGTCTTCACACGTTAATTTCTTTCCCGCATGTGTATTTATTTATTTCTATTTCCGTCTATATTTTTTTTTATACCTAAGTTTTCCGTCGCCCACGGCATGCATGCACACACACGTCTATTTTATCAGCACTCTCCACACGCACGTCTCTCTCGTATCTCTAGGGTTTTCACATCATATATATACTCAGACTTTGGCCTTAGAGAAACTGCTCTGTTACGTTCACTGCCCCATACGAAGTCGACGCAAACCATGCTTAACTCCCTCTCGTTCACTGCCTCTCCGCATTCTCGGCTCTATGCTTGTCGACTTTGCCACCTTAAAACTTCCACCGCAAACCACCATTGCACCCCTTCTCAGCCACCGTGGGACACCTCACCACCGTGCCTAGCCACACGGTGCTGTAGCCCAAACACCCCGTAGCCACTACTGCAAGCCTCGGACTGCTTTGTTTTGGTAAACAAAAACAGAGCATATTCAACTACCTTAAACCACTGCAATTCCCTCCACCGAGAACCCCACCACGTTGTGTCCCCACCTCACGAGAACCACCACGGTTAGCGCTACCGCGACCCACCCCTGTCACGGGAACCCAGTCGTTTATTCCCCTATTTTTAGCCTCCCGAAACAGAGGTCCACCCATTGGACCACTGCACTGCACCGCACCGCTCCAGCCACTCCAAGCTGTCGCCACCCGCGCGGATAAGGGCACTGAACACCCTCAGGCCACCCTAGTCGTAGCACCCCTCACGGTGAGTACCTCCCTCGGTTACTCCCTCCTTTCTCTCCGCCCTCTCTCACTCACCTCTCCCTCTCTTTGTCTCGTGCCCAGCGCTGCTCGACGGAAGCTCCGCCGCGCTCCTGCTCTTCTGCCGCGCCACCGCAGTCCCTCCAGCCAACCCCGTCGCGCCTCACCCTCGACGCGTGCCTCGGTTTCCCTTGGGTAACTTCCTGCCGCCGCATGTGTTAAACCGTGTGTTTTGTTTGTTTGGTTGCTGCTTATAAGTTATATGTACGTACTTTATATATAGATTATATATATGGAAAGTTTTAACCTAGGTTGGGTACTTACTAGTTTTGACCTAATAGATAATATATATATATATATATATGGAAGGTATGTTTAACCTAATATTTTCGGGTGAGAAGTTTTATTTTTGGGATTTATGTTTGAATGAGTTTTGCTTTAAGTTTCAATAAATATTATATTTGTATTTTAATAATATTTTTTAACTAAAGGAAGTAAACCCTTTTTTTTAAGAGAGGAGTTTTTCATGACTTATTTTATAGAAATTTTGTAACCAATGTATTCTTTTTATTTATAAAATGTTGCTGGTATTTTAAATATTTTGAATATTAATTTTTATTGAGTTTTATATTTATTTTAATACTTGCTTGATTAAATTCTTATTCGGTACGAATTCGTTTAAGTGGATATTGATGGTTTTTGGAAAATGAGGATATTTTGAGAATTATGAGAATTTTAGGTTTTGAGGAATTAAATAGGTTATTTTAGAAGTTTATGATTAAATATCGAAATAAGTGGTTGATTGGAAATTTACGAGAATTATGTGATTATTTTATAGGTGATGATTAATTTTTGTTCTACATTATGAACTCTGTAAATGCTCATGTTTACACACTAGTATATGTCCTCTACTTACTGAGTTGTTGATAACTCACCCCTTATCTCCATATATTTTTCAGATAATTTTGATGGTTCAGCTGGAGAACAAGAGTAGAAAGTTTTAGTAGGTGTGATGATCAGAGTGGAATAAGTGTCCGATGGTACAAGTGCTTATTTGAGAGACGTAGTTAGTAAACTGAATTTATGTTTCGGATATTTTGATTTGATGAGTTAAGGATAATTTTGAGTTTTAGAGAGTTTTAAATTTATGTTATTGAGATTTTCTTTATTGTCCCCATGGAGGAACTTAGATATTTGAATTGATTAAATTGATTAATATTTTTATTGGATTTTTCAGATTTTATAGTTGTACTATTTAAGTTGATTTGAGGTATTAAGAGTTAACTCTTCGGACCTTCGGGAACGGGGCGTTACACTCGTGCTACCGTTAACCGCCATGAGGGAATCCAAGCCGCGACCCTTTTTTGTTCTAGCACCGCCATTGGCCACCATCTCTTCACCACACCACCATCGGCCCTCTAGCCACCTAAGCCACCCTATCTCAGCTCCGATCCGCCACCGTTCAAGCCCTTCTAGCTCATTTTCCGATTTGGATATTTTGGCGTCCAACCGCTGCCCACGCCGCCACCCACGGCCCACCACCACCACCACCACCAGTTGCTTCACCAACACCTCTAAGCCCTTCCCTAGCCATCCCAAGTCTTAGTTTGTTCCTATTCAAAATCTGGCCTTTTGAAACCCACAACCATAGTCCAAAATACATTGTTACATTGTTGTGCCGCCACCTCTTGCTCCTCCTTGATCATTCAAAATTATATTTCATCATGTAAGTAATTTTCCAAAAAAATTTGTGAGATTTGAATATATTTTTGCACTAACGAATTTTCTACAGTCTGGTTGGTTGTGCTGGACTTTGAGTCCAAGGAGTATGAGAGTCGGTTGGATGTGAGGATGTGTTGTTTATTTAATTGAATTATGCTTGCATGCATTTATGTTGTGTTTGACATCATGGCATTTATTGCATGTGTCGTGAATGAAAACTAGGTTTTCCTGTGAGAGATGATTTTTGGGTATGTTTGAAATGAATGGATTGAAAGGAATAAGACAAAGGAAAAGGAATTGTAGGGATGGTGGTAAGAAAGGACGGTGGTAGAGTCCCGCCTGTGATTCCTGCCTACGGTGCATGCAATAGGGATGGTGGGAAGTCTCGCCTATGATTCCCGCCTACATTGTTAGCGATAGGAATGGTGGTAAGCAGGGATGGTGGTAATCCTGCCTGCGATTCTCGCCTATAGTGATTGATAAATGAATATGTTAGGCCATTTTCTGGGAAAATGACGGTTTGTGGTTTAATGGATACGAGCACTATTTTCTGCAAAAATGATCGGTTTATGCTTGGGTCGTTTTCTGGGAAAATGACGAACGGTATTTAATGGCATGTTTTGGGTCAAATAAATTAATGAATATTAAATAATATTCTTAAAATAATAAAATCATTTAAATAAATAAATTTTTTAAAATTATATTATTCTCGGAACTCCAAAATATAAAAAGGTTTACTTGAAAATTAGTCTTTGTTAAATAACACTACAAATACCCCATTTAAAATGATTTTGGTAAAATATTTAGAAGATTTTAGAATACTTGACTCAATTTAAAAATCATCAGCTAGATTTAAAATAAAGATATTAGATTTAAAATGATTTTTTTAAAGAAATGTTATTCATAATCTCCACACCACACACTAATATGTGATTTCTTAGTTTTTTTCTTGATGTGTAAACTCACATATTTAAACATCAATATATATATGTTTAAATTAAATGGTAAAAATGAGAAATCACATGTTACTGTTTAGTATAGGAAATGATGAGCTAAATTTTGTTTTTCTATAATTCATTATTTCTACTTTTTAAAGTAATTTCTTTGTTTAGAAAAGAAAAAATTATGTAAAATTAAACTGGAAGCACGTGCATGGTACTTGGGATCTTGTCCATCCCAAACCGAGTATTAATCTTGTTAGCAACAAGTGGGTGTTCCGAATTAAAAGACATGCAAATGGTAATATTGAGCATTTTAAAGCGAGACTAGTTGCGAAAGGATATCATCAACAACTATGTGTCGATTTCACGAAGACCTTTAGTCTTGTAGTTAAGCCAGGGACTATACGATTATTATTATCTTTAGTTGTTTCAGAGAAATGGACTATTCGACATATTGACATTCAGAATGCATTTCTACGTGGCCTCTTGCAGAAAGAAGTTTATATGCAACAACCACAAAGGTATGTTCACCCTGATTTTCCTAATCATGTTTGTCGCTTGAAGAAGAGCTTGTATGGCTTTAAACAGGCCCCGAGAGCATGGTACTCCAGGCAAATTGAAAAATTACAACAAATGGGATTCATCGGCTCAAAAGCATATACATCATTATTCACTCTTCATAACAATGGCTATTCTATTTTTATTCTCATCAATGTTGATGATATAATCATCACCGGCACATCTAGAGATGAAATTAAAAATTTTATTTGCAAACTTGGAGCTACTTTTCCTGTAAAAGACTTAGGAACTCTTTCCTATTTTCTTGGTGTGGAAGTTGTGCTCGATGGTAATGGTCGTTCTTTGACACAAAGAAACTACATTGCCGACCTCTTACAATGAGTCAAGATGCATGAAGCAAAGCAGTTTTCCACCGCTATGAGTACCACATGCAGGGATCATGAGTGGCATTCACCTATATCTATTCTATTATAATAAGTGGCTATCTGACTGTGAATA
The DNA here is from genome assembly GCA_022457165.1 of Juglans mandshurica. NCBI lineage: Eukaryota > Viridiplantae > Streptophyta > Magnoliopsida > Fagales > Juglandaceae > Juglans > Juglans mandshurica. The sequence continues at coordinate 32,354,531 of CM039621.1, forward strand.
ACAATTTTTGTTTTTTTTTTTCGTTAACTTTTGTTATTTTTCCGTTAAGTCCACTAAGTCCTGTTTTACGGAAAGGCCCTTAAAACTCTTGATCATTTGACGTGTAGCTCCCTTGTAGAATTTAATGAAGGATCTTGTTTTACCAAAAGGTCCTTAAGACCCTTGACGATTTGACATGTAGCTCCCTTGTAGAATTTAATGAATGATCATGTTTTGCCAAAAGACCCTTAATATTAAATTAATAATATTTTATTATTATATAGAGAGTAAATAGATAATCCAATATGGATGCAGACCAATGCTCATACTTTGCTGAAGTATAGTTTTTTTTTTTAATCTTGATTTTTTGTCTTTCTTTGATTTTGTATTTTCTTTTCCCAAACAAATAAGCTATTGACCTTTTCACTTTTGTTTTTACTTAAATCATTACGTTAGGTGCAACCCGAGGCTCACACACCCAGAGCCGTTCCCTAGTGTGTGTGTGTGTATATATATATATATATATATATATATATATGATTTATGGGTGTTCTAATGGAAAGGGAAACAGTGACACTTGAACCACAAAGCATGCATGTGGAGTCGTTATTAGAAAATATAGTCATTGACTCATTACCAATGAGTTTGACATTTACTCGATTTCATGATTTTTTTGGTTTATCGATAAGTTTCTTACAACATGATTAATAATGACCGACTACACATTTCATAATATCATCTTATTGACAAAGTAGTAGTTGGAGTACTACTTGGAAGTGATAATGAACATGATGAATCTAGGGTGGTTGATTATTTGATGATCATGACCTTCTTGATATAATAAAAATAACATTAATTAGTTTGATATTATACAGGTTAATATATATATATATATAACTTGTTGATAAATAGTCAATTATGCGGTATTAATATTCTTAAATATCTTGGGTTAAAAGAGCTTTATGTGTTAAAATAAGAGCATGATAGACTGGTGACGTGGCGCTAGGGTGAATTTTTTCTCTCTACATTGTGGGCATCTAGGTTTCGTGCATGGCGTTGGGCACCGGCCCTATGCCGCCGCCGGTTGGTATTGGGTCGGATGGGAGGGATTTGAATCATACTACAGGGCTGGTATTGAATAATAAGGTTGGGAAGGCAGTGACGGAACCTACAGGGCGACGTTTTGTTGATGTGGTGTGTTCCAATCCTCAACTATTGCCAAGCGTTCAAATACCTCATCGTGATCCAAAATTTCAATATGATGAGATGTTCTTTGTTTTCTCAAAAGCGGAACTACAGTTGATGGCTGAACCGTTTTGTTTTTTGGTGGTGTTAAAATTTCTACGTCGAAGATCTTCGCTTGATCATATTCGGGGACTTATCGACAATCAGTGGGGGCTGAAAACTATTCCAATTATTGGGCAATTGGAAAATCCACACAATGTTTTGGTGTGGATGTCTCAGGAAGAGGAGTTTATTTCGGTGATGGGGACAGGAAATTCTAAAATGCTTTGTGTGCCTTTTCTGGGTATTTCATTGGACTCCGGATTATGTCGAGGAGGAGGATTCACCTTGGGTTCCGGTGTGGATGACTTTTCCAGGTTTACCTCCTAGTTATTTTCAGGAATCAATTTTACGGAGCATTGGAGATGGTTTTGGGAAATATTTGAAGCGGGATAACGCCACGGCTTGTGTTACAAGGCCTGAGGCGGCTCGAATTTATGTAGAGTTGAATATTTCTGGTCCTTTGAGGTGCTCGTTTTGGCTGGGTCCTCCTCATGGCAGCTTTAGCCATTTTCAGGAAGTTTTTACGAGGCGGTGCCGAGTTTTTGTATTTCTTGTTGCAAACAGGGCCACACGGAATCCAGATACAAACAGGGTCATGATTACAAGCAGAAAGCGGTTGAAATGGTGGTAGGGGGAAATAATAAATCGGAGAAAATGGTCTGGAAGGAGGTTGATAATATAGAGAGGAAGGACGGGAAGCCAATAATACAGGTCGAGATTGGGGAAGCATCGAGGGCGCGACGTGAGGAAACTTTTGAGAATATCCAAGCTTGCCAAACTACACTAAGTGATCGTTCAGAGCCTATTTTATTCATATCACTTTTGGGTGTGACTCATGAACATTGTGAGGCTGCCCCTCGAGATGTAGAAGTAACTGGAGAATTGGAGGTGTTTCCTGAGATGAACACATCTGGCATTTGCAAATCGAATACAACGCTGCCTATCCTTAATCCAAAGTTAGGGATGGATGATTTGTTGGAGATTGTATTGCCGATTCATGTGCATGATGCAAGTCCAGGAAAGTGGAGTGAAATGGATGGTGATGAATCATCAAGCTCTGATGAGGACTCATTGCAGATTACGAGTGATTCTGGTCCTAGGAGTTTTCGGGTGGTGGATGAGGCTTTGGCATTTGAGTTGGGTGGTCTGGACTCAGATAAGTTCGTTGTAGACAATGATTTGATTGAGGGGGTGGCACCTAGCCGGGCTGTTTCGGATGGGGAACAAGAAGGTGAGTTAAATGAATTGGCCGCAAAAAGTTTTGATTTGGATCCAGATATGCATGTTTTGTTGAAAAAAGTAAAGGGGGTGAGAAAAGAGAAATCTATAGTTTTTCGGGAGCGTCGTACGCACTACAAAATTTGTTTGATTTTTTGATGTCTATATTGATTTGGAATATTAGGGGAATTATTTCGTCGAAACATAGGTTTTGGCGTATTTTGAATAAAAGCCGGTCCTTGGTGGTGGCTATTTTAGAACCTTTTTTACATGCCAATAAATGTAGTTGATGGGCGAGATGGTTGCGGTTACCATCCTTTATCAATAATTCGGAAGTGGGGGGAAAATCAAGTTGTTTTGGGAAGATGAACTGGACTTTGAGTTGACGTCACTTTCTGATCATGCCATTTTGGGTTGGTTTTCTTTTGGCTCGAGGCGGGTGTTTACTTCTTTTGTGTATGCCAGTTGTTTCCATGATAAAAGAATTGAACTCTGGGATCATCTTAGATTGCAAGATCCTCAAGGGATGCCTTGGTACGTTGGGAGAGATTTTAATATTATTCGAAATGATCGGGAAAAAGTTGGGGGTGTTTTTCAAGCCCATAGGGCTAAGGCTGATTTCAATAGGTGCATACATGATTGTGCGTTGCTTGATCTTCCTTTTAAAGGTAATCAGTTATCTTGGTGTAATGGACGTCTTGGTGGGAGGCGTATTTGGGCTAGACTGGATTGAATTTTGGCTAATATGGAATTTCTTAATGGTTTTGAAGGGGCGAGTATGAACTATCTTACACGTACATCGTCAGATCACTCTCTGATGTTGCTTTAGTAGTTCAGTAATAGAGAGACTTGTGCACGACCTTTTCGATCGGATCATTTGGCTGGAGGAGGAGGTGACAAAGACTTTTTCTGAACAGGCCAAAAATGAATTAATGGATTTTAAGCGAGCACATCTGCAGTGGATTCACCGGGAGGAAACTTTGGCTTATCAAAAGTCAAGGATTAAATGGATTACAAAAGGGGACTCTAATTCAAATGTTTTTCATGCTGCTATGAGAGTGCAAAAAAAGAATAAAAAAAAATAGAAAGAATGATTCTGGAAGATGGAGGCGTTTTAGATTCAGCTGGTGCTATGCATACGGAGGTAGTGCGATTTTTTCAGAATTTGTTTTCCTGCGATAGCGTCATGGCTAACGTTCCAGAAATGGATTTGTTACTTCCAGCCGTAACAACAGATGATAATGATTTGTTGTGTAGGATGTCGTCGGTTCATGAAGTCAAGGATGCCCTTTGGGCTATTCCTATGGATAGCAGCCCCGCCCCGGACCTGATGCGTTCTTAGGTTCTTTTTTTTACTTTGGCTTGGGATATTGTTAAAGATGACCTTGTAGAGATGGAAAGGATTTTTTTGCGGGTCAACCTTTTTCTACTTTTTTCGGGGCTACAAATTTGGTGTTGATTCCTAAGGTTGAGGAACCTGTGGGATTTGGAAAATTTCGGCCTATAAGTCTTTGTTCGGTGGTGTACAAAATTCTGACGAAGATTATGGTAGTTCGATTGGCTCCTATTCTTGAAAGAATTATTTCTAAGGAGCAGACAGCGTTCATCCCAGGCCGAAGTATTTTCGATAATATGGCTTTGGCCCAGGAGTTGGTTCAAGGGATAAATTAAAAGGTGAGAGGTGGAATTGTGATGATGAAGATCGATATGGCAAAGGCGTACGACCGTGTTAATTGGAAATTCCTTATGGAAGTTTTGCGCGGATTGGGTTTTTCAGATAGTTGGAGGAATTTAGTTTACAACGCTTTTCTTCTCCTTGTTATTCGGTGATGTTGAATGGATGTACTAAAGGTTTTTTTCAGGCATCGCGTGGACTTCGGCAAGGTGATCCTTTATCGCCTTATTTATTTATTTTAGGAAATTCGTTCTCATATGCTTCACCAACAATTTAGTATGGGGCGAATAAAACCGTATCATCCAAGTGGTGGTACCCTATCTCTCATTTGCTGTATGTGGATGATATTTTGATATTTGCAAATGGTGGAAAATTTTCGATAAGGAACCACATGTCAACACTTCACTGTTATGAAGAGATGTCTGGACAACTGGTTAGTCCGAGTAAGTCTACTATTTGTTTCTCCTCCTCTATTGGTATGGCGAGAAAGAATGAACTTAAAGTGATGTCCGGATTTGAAGAGGGTGCATGGTCGTGTTTGTATTTGGGAATTCCTCTTTATGTGGGGCGTTTGAAGATTAGTTTATGTGATGGTTTTTTGCTAAGGATTCAGAAAAAATTAGCGGGATGGAAAAGGAAGATGTTATCGTTTGGGGGGAAGATCATTCTAATTAGACATGTATTGAATAGCATGCCAATCCATATGCTTTCGATGTTGAGAATGCCAAAGGCTGTGTTTGGTATGATTAAAAAGATATTTTCGGATTTCCTTTGGGGATCTTCGATGGAGCTTAGGAAGCGGAAGTGGGTCTCTTGGAGTCGGGTCTGTAAGCCAGTAAAGGAGGGCGGACTTGGTGTTAGACACTTGATGGAGGTGCAGGAATCTCTATTTATGAAATTTGGATGGAAGCTATTAACAGGGAAGTCCATGTGGCCGGAGTTTTTCCTAAAAAAATACCTTTGGTGGGAACATATTTATAGAGTAATGCAGTTGCGCAAAGGTTCTCAGTTTTTGAAGGGAATTACAGATGTAATGCAGAGAGAAATTCTGAATTTGAAGTGGCTGGTTGGGAACGAAAATTTGAATTTTTGGATGGATAATTGGGTTGGGTGTGGTCCTTTGCAGGATTTATGTCCAGTGGTTGGACGTAGGCATCTATCGGTTGCTGAGGTAATAGACGACAGGGGTCCAAAAATTGAAATCATACAGAACTTGGTTCCATCTGAGGTGCTGCAGATAATTTGTGACTTTGGGATGCGGATGAGGCAGAGGCCTGATGTGTTGATTTGGTAGCATTCTTTGGAGGGTGATTTTACCACTAAATCTGCGTGGGAGATTTCTAGGAAACGTGGACAATCATGAGTGGAGAAAGTGGTTGTGGCAAGTTAATATTCCTAAGAAAATGTATTTTCTCTGTTGGAGGGCGAAGAGAGGCGCAGTTCCAACTGATGATGTTATTCAGCGACTGGCCATTCCAATAGCCTCTAAATGTCACTGTATTACAATGCCTAGAGTGGAAACAATGCATCATATTCTCTGTGAGGGACCGAGTGCTCAAGAGGTATGGAGGTACTTTGCAAATCTGTGTCATATAAGGCTACCGCAGATCAGAAACTGGAAAGGTATGATGTCCTTTTGGTGGCAATGAGCTACAAATCAAACACATGCAGGGTGGATACGTGGAGTTTTGCCCATTATTATTTCTTGTGCTTTATGGAATGCTCGATGTGCGGCGAGAATGGAAGGCACTTCATTTAAGGTAGAGGATATGATTCGAACTATAAAATTTTTACTCAAAGATGCTTCTTCTACTCTGAAGAAATTCTAGCAAATGAGAAAGAATGATAGGTTGGTGATGGAGAGTTTGAGGATACCGATTGCCCCTATTCATAAGAAACAAACGCTTTTTATCAAATGGGTGATGCTGGAAAGGGGAAAGGTGAAGCTTAATGTTGATGGTGGAGCTTGTAATAATCCGGGAGAGACGGGGAGTGGGGGTATCATTCGAGATTCTAATGGCAAGAGTATAGCAGGATTTGCGCATCATTACGGAGTTGCGTCTAATACGGTTGCCGAATTTCGAGCTTTATTGGATGGTCTTCGGCTATGTAAACGGTTGAGGCTTAGGATGTTCTAGTAGAGTCGGATTCATCGGTAGTCATGAGTTGGCTCGCTTCCGGAATTTTTCAACTTTGGTTTCTTTGGAATTTTTGGGAGGAGATTAAGGTGCTTGCAAATGAGCTTAATGCACAATTCAGGCACAGTTTTTGACAAGCAAATATGGTGGCTGATTTTTTGGCGAAGGAAGGGACGCATGGTGTTATTTCTGATTTTTTTGGTTCGAATTTTGAACAAATACGTTTGCGAGGTTTGATTCATATGGATAGGTTGGGGATTCCTTTTATTTGGGAGAAATGAGAGTTGTAATTACTGAGAGATTTTTTGTAACCACGGTATTCCTCCGCCAAACGTGATGTTAGTTTTTTAATAAACTCCGGGTAAGGGCCTCTCGTGGACTGCGGGCACTGACTTTTTTTTTTAAAAAAAAAAAGTGTTAAAATAAGAGAATTAATTAGATAATGTGATTTAACTTTGTTTGGCATGTGAAATGATTTTCTTGTCCCTAATGAAATTCAGATAGAGTTATCAAGAGCTTTATTTGTTCCAGGATTTATCAAGAGTTAGAGTTGGAGAGAAATCATCACAAGAAGGCCCACGTACAAGCACTTAAGCCCATGAATATGAAAAACCTTTTTCACGTGCAAGAGCTAAAGCCCATGAAGTAAATAAGAGCATGCCTCATGCCTAAGTGCTGCAGCTAGGAGAGGAACGCACAGGAGCCTAGGGACCACAAAGAGAAGCCATTACGATGGAGAGGCTACGATCCTTGGCAAGGAGAGAGAGTAGGAGAGAAGATGAATTTTTGGGTAAAGGGGGTTAGCTAGTTTTTTTTACTTTCCTTTATTTTCCTGCTTTGGTTCAGAGGTGATTATGAGAGTTTAGGGTTTATTTTCTTTTAAGCATTCTATTGTCTGATGAGGATGATTGGCTAAGTTTTCAACTTGAGTTGTGGTAAAAACTTTCTTTTTTCTGCATTTTTGCTTGATTTCTATAGATTTCAAATTCCATACCTTGCTTTGTTTGAGATCAAATTTTGGGAAAAAGAAAGTTGGATAGATTCTCTTGCTCTTATTCTTGATCTGTTGTTGACATGAGGCACAACAGACCCTTAAATTAATCAAGGTTTCTATTAGCCAAATGATATAGTGAGATTGGTTGATGCTTTAGTGAGGATATTTTGTGTTAAGAACTAGCACATATACTTTGGGTGTATATTGTTTTTAATCTGTGATCTGTTAATACCTTGATTGGGTTAATAGAAGATAAGTAGTGCCCAAAATTCTTGTGGAGTGTAAAAATAAAGGAAGCCTAAAACCATGACCCAAGCATTTGTTAAATCATTTCTTTGGAACTGTTATTGTCAGCTTTATATTAAAATTCTACTTGTTACTTGTAGGAATTAGAATTACAGTTTTTCATTGTTCAGAATATTAAATTTTCAGCAACTATTTCTTTTATGTGTCAATCCATCATTTTAACATTTACAAAACCGAGATCCTCAAAGCACAACCATATATTCCGTTTTCATTAAATCTTTCTTTGTGAATATATTAATATCCATTTTGCTCAATGCTTATACATACATAAAAAATACAAAAAGAAAGAATTTTACACTTCATTTTACTTCTTCACACTACTTATACATCATCACACTTCCCAGTTAATTTTCACAAATACTTTGATAAACATTTGTCCCTATGGAATATGATCCTAAACCTACCTTTGATACAACTTGACACTTCTACACTTGGAAGCACATTTGAGAACACGTCACTTGTCTTATGAGTTTCTGACAAAGACAAGATATTACCAATGAAAGAGGTAACTGGCAAGAAAATACTAAAAAATAAAAAATAAAATAATGCAGACATGAATTATTGAGCCATCCACGTTGGCCTACAAATCACAAGGCTCCAACACATTAACCATAGCTCTAGAATCTTCAGGAATCACATAGTTAGGTTGGTGCGTGTCCTCTGGACACTGCTGTAACGGTCTTGACAGAGGAATTCAACAAACTCTGTTGTAATACAATGTATTTGGCAGTGCACGATTTCTGTTTGTAAAATGTCTAGGAAAAGATTCATTTTGTATCTCTATATATATCACCTTGTATTCATCTGTTTAATTATTATCAATGAGAATTCAGAAATACATTTCTTTCAAAAGTCTATTATACTATACTAGTATATATATATATGTTCGATAAAATAGGGTGTTTTTATTTTTTGCTTGAAAGATAAGGTGTTGGATAATATTCGAAATACAACGGAAAACAGTCATGGAACTGTGCAGCCCATACCATGTATACAAGCTGGTTAATTAATTTTGGCGTAGCTCTCATATTGCTAAACTTGTACTGCAACAAATATCAAACACGAACTTTTGTGTGCAGGGTCCAATTCTAATTTGTTGGAAATCAATATCATAAGGTGTTCAATACGTACAACAACATTCAACGTGATCCTCGCTGAAAACTAGTTTTTACGACGTATTCTCTTCAGTACCACAATATGATCTGCAGGCCAAGAAATGGTTGAGATTTGATAAAGGGATAATGATAGGCTTAATACTCTCTTACCATCATTTTACTATTCCTTTTATCGTTCGACAAAACTCCAATGTTGCTCATGAAAGTTTAGTTGACATTGGACTCCAAAGAGTGAGTTCCTCTATTTTTAGGTATATATATCTATATCTATTTATATATATATATATATATATATATATATATATATATATATACTAGTAGTAATGAAACATCCAAGGGACGTTTGCTCAGTGGAGAGAAAATATATATGTTAATTATATATATATATATATAAACTATATATAGAAAGAAATATAAATAACATAACTGCATTATAAAAAAAAATTATATTTTCTTACAAATCTATGAATCATATAGTTAAAAAAGTTATAACCTAATTGCAAAAAAAAAAAAAAATGTCAAAGAAAAAAGAATAGTAAATTACGAAGAAAGAAAACAAATAATAAAGGCAACAACCATAGTAATATATATGCAAAAGAAGTTTGATATAAGTTTACAAAATGTAGTTTGATTTAAATTTTAAACACAAAGTAAAGTTCATATTACAACCATAGTAATCAGCATATTTATTTTTTGTCTTGCAGAATTAATTGATAAGATATTAAAATTCTTATGGCATTGTTGGTTCATCTGGTTTACATCTGCACGAAGTCCAATTATCCATTCTTTTTCTGAGATTTCTTTGGCCATACTTTCCAAGAATAGCAAATGCTACTGTAAAAAAATAAAATAATTATTATAAAAATTATGTTTTGATTTATAATTTGAAAGAGTTAAAAAATGTAATATTATGTTACCTTGCTAGTATAATTCATAAAATGAATTGCTGAATAACCCAACACTTTTTCTGCAATTTCACCAAACACTACTGCAGCTAGTTGTCCTGTACCATCATCAACTTCAACATATGCTTGACAACTATTATCAACAAAATTATAGTTATCTGTTAGAATGTATAGAAAAGATATGTTAAATTTTTTAAGTGAGTGATATAAACTGAAGGTTTAGAAAAACAAAAAGTACATACCGTGGTTGTGCAATACTCATATGTCTACAATAGTAACATCAAAATTTTTCTTTGTAATCATAGTATGTTCCTTTGTTACATCCGATGCAAGATATATAAAAGAAGATTTGCTGGAGATCAAGTACATTTATCTCACCTTTCACCCCAAATTTTGGTTTCTATATGATATTTATAACAAGTATTAAAATGATTGTGTTGTAATAATCAATAATTAGAAAAGTATTGTTAAGAATATAATTTTACTATTGTAGGTTGTGAAGCCTTGAGTAGTTTTGCAACATCGGAAATGTTCATTAATTTTCGGACAATATGAGTAGTGGCAGATATGTGTGTTGGATCCAAGGATTTTATAATCACATCTTCAAGCATGAAATCATTGAGTGTTGCCCTGCAAAAATTTAAAAGAAATTAAAAACAAATAATAACTTTTGAAAATGTAACAATTATATGTTGAAAACCAAAATTAATAAAAGTTTGTTTTAAAATTAATTGAAAAAAGGAAAACATGCATTACCATTCTTGCAACGATGTTGCGCCAGGAATTGTAGGATTTATTGTAAACATACTTGTTGGTTGAGATGACAAAGAGAGTTCTAAGTTAAAACGATATGTTAGATATGGTATGAACATATTATACAAAACAAAAATATAGAATTCTGAATTTTTCAATAATACCATTATAAGAAGTGACTTTTAATCTTCTGGCAAAACTGATTGGTTTAGCTCCAATAACTTTTGAAATTTATTGACATTCAGCATCAATAAACCGACACATAGTCAAACACATAGGGTTTAAGCTACAAAATTGAAGCAAGAGTATACAATAATTTGATGTCAATAGATGGAATTAGAAAAAGTATTATTATTGAAAATGCAATAAAATAAATACATAATTTAAAGAATATGTTTACCTTTGATCAATCAAATATATTTCTTGCAAGACTTTGGAACAATTTGCTGTCTTCATTTCTCTAGTTGGCTTAATGTATAATGCAATTGCCAATAAATCTAATAAATCATGTTTATAGTTTATAGTTTGTTAATAATTATAGTTATAAAAGGATTTAAAAATTTTGAATAAATATTTACCTATCTCTGCAATTGAATCTTTAAAGACTATTTGTGGGAAAAAACTATTTCAGTTCTATGAAAAACTATTACCTACGGGATGTAATCATGGTTAATAACTATTTCCTTCGGAAGCCTCGGTGGGGACAAGTTTGTCATACGTTTACTGATGAACCAAGCTGGTAGGAGAAAGTGTTTTCCCCACCACATAATCTCGTGGGTAATACTAATACCCACGAGAAAAACCCGTGAAAATTGAGCCTTTTCCATGAAAATCGATTAAGTCGAATGTGCTAATTGCGGTGGGCCACTCGGATTTTGCCTCGAGATGTCTCGTCGGAAAAGGTATTTATTGGCTACGACTTAAACCTTTCGTGGGATATAACACTTTTTCCAGCGAGTTTTATCCCATGAGCTTCCCACTATGAAATTTTGTGGGAATAGAGCTTTTCCCACAAAATGTCTGCTTTTTCCCACAAAAATCATCTGTGGGAAAAACCCGTATTTCTTGTACTAAATTTATAATTATGAAGTTCACTAAATGGAATGATATCATAAACTAGTGGCTGCAATGCTTCTTCATCATCTGCAATTTCTTCAATTATTGTCCTTGAATTTAAGATCCATTGGTATTGATGAGTTTCAGTTTTATATTTAGCATCCAGCGGCTTCACGTAAGCATTACTGATGTAGTATGACTGGAATACATGCAAAGTGTCATCACGTGGATCAATATCTTTGTCAAACATGGTTGCTTGTAGTCGATTGCCCTGCAAAATATTAAAATAATATATTTCCAGTAGAAATTAGTATATGCTTATCATTATTAAGAAAATATTTTATATCATTAAATATATAGGTATAATTTTTTGAAAATTTACAAAACAACAAGTATTATACCCTAGCATCAATTAAGATTAAGTGTTGATATTTTAATGGCGAATGCTGAGCTGTACGTTTTGGAGATTTTTTTGCTACAAGCATTTTAATTTTTCAATTTCTTGTGCTTGGTGTGATATCTTAGATGGATGTATAAAGTTTTCTCATCTTAAACACTGCATATGTAAAAAAGGAAAAAAAATGCATTAGCATTTAAACTTGAAACTTTATAAAATAATAACAATATGAATCTAAATTATCGAATCACTTTACTTGTATAATGTTAAGATGAAAATGTCAAACTTAATAATTCTCTATACACAATACTTTTTGTGTAATTCTGTTGAGATCTATAAGTTGATGTTGGCTTTATCATAATTTTTATTGAAGAGGCTGTCTTAGCTCTTGATAATGCTACATATAATTGTCCATGAGAGAATACAGGTTGTGGCAGATATATCCCTATGAAATCCAATGTTTGGCCCTGTGTTTTGTTGATTGTTATTGCAAAGATTAATCTGATGGGAAATTGAGTTCTCTTGAATGGGAAATCATAATTTTCATCAGCATTTGGCAAGAATGAGATTCTTGGTATAAAAACCCTTTTACCACTATGATGACCAACTATAATTTCTGCATCAATGACGTTACGTTCAAAGTTGCGACATATCAGATGAGTTCCATTGCATAAGCCTTCTGAAAGATTAATGTTTCTAAGCAACATGATTGGACAATTTTTTTAAAGTTGCAATTCATGAGAAGGAATCCCATTTGGTGTCAAAGTATTAACAAAATCTTCCATAATACTCTGTTCAGATGTATCAATTGCTTCATTGAAGCTATAATATTGTTTTAGTTCACCTAGAAACATCTGTATAAGTGTAGCATTTATTTCATCAATCGAGGTGTTTTTTGGAGATAATATAGCACGATTCAACATTTTTGACAAATTTTTCGAGAAATCATGAATATTACAAAAAACAATATCTATCAGTTTTTGCAAAGAATCAACATCACTTTCATAACGGATAAGCATATCATCAGGAATTCTCGTCTCTTCTTCAATTGTCATTGGGGATATTCCATTGCCTAATTGAAGCAAGTAATTTGAAAATTTTAGATCTAATCTCGCTAGCATGTTTTGAGTCAATGAAATTTTGGTCAGAGTAGACCATATGTAAGAGGAGAGTAAGCCGCATTAATTTGTTCTTATCTTGTACTTTTATGAACAATAGGTAAAATTTATCGAAAATCTCCACCAAATAATAATTCTGAATCATTGATGTCCCAGAGCATTATGTCCAATACTTCAATAGATTTTTTTTGACGTATGGGCTTCATCCCATATGATTAACTTTGCAACACGTAACAATCTTGCAAGTCCGCTTTGTTTACTAACATTGCAAGTATTGTTTTTGTCAAAACTTAATGGAATCTTGAATCATTAATGTGTTGTTTGACCTCCAGGTAAAATAGATACAATAACAGCAGATGATGCAGTTGCATGCACTATTAATTGTTTTGACCATAATGTAGCAAGAAGCGCTTTATATAGAAATATTTTTCCTGTTCCACCAGGACTATCAATAAAGAAAGAACTTGCTTGATTTGAGAAGACCTTTTGTAAAGTTGAATCATAAGCATGTTGTTGTTCATCATTGAGAATTGTTGACGCTACAAGGTCTTCTTCTAAAATTATGATTGCCAATTCATCATTAATCTCTCTAGATTGAAGTTCGTCTTCATTAAAAGAAATATCATGATCTAAAAGATGAAACATGTTGATGTCTTTTCCCATTGACTCAAGTGTAGAAGAAATATGCTGTAAAACTTCTTTTCTGATATTCATAGAGTTACTTTCAACTCTTTTAAAGTCAGCTAACATCTTTCTTCAAAAAGCCCCCACAGTTCTCTTGGATTTGTAGGATTACAATAAACCAATAGTCTTCTCAAACTGTATGGCATTTGATATAGTGATGCTTCACGTAAACAATCTTCTAAGGATGTATCTGACTCTAATAAGCCATGTAATGTAGCTGCTTCACAAAATGTTGAACCAATGACATCATTAATTGTTTTGAGGTAGCCAAAAGATAAAGCACCTCTTATATGGTTCAATAATATCCATACATAATACATTTCACCTTCAAATGGATTCGCTGCAACAATTCTGCCAATAACTATTTGTTTCTTTCAAAAGGTCCAAGTTTTATATATGTTGATTGCTCCAAACAAAAAATTCAGGAAATTCTTTATACAACAATGTTCGAGAGCATTTATTTACATGATTTGTTGCAAAAATTTTTGTTAACATCAATTGTGCATAAAAATCAGAGTTGACAATATTGTTCAAGCTTTGATTTGCAGGAAAAGTCACCGAATGTTGATCTTCAAGATGTAAGTGTAAGCTATACATTGCTGGATGCATTTCATTTACAATAAAGCAAAAAATCCTCCATATAGCTTCAGGTGGATCAATCCATCGACTTGATTGGAATAATTGAATTTCATCAACAGGTTGATTGCTTTGTTCAAAAATCACATTAAAAGCAATATGATCATGACCATTGTAGATATATTTGTAAAGATATTTCACTGCTTTAATTGTATAGCAGATCTCAACATTGATATGAGAATCAAATGTTTCAACCAAATATGGATTACACGGAACAACCCAATGGTTATCCAAATGGTGTCCTCTAACTTTGGCAGTAATTCCATCATCACGATGCCTATATTATGGAAAACAATCATTTCCAATAGTTGTATTAGGTGCGAAGTTTTTCGAATAATGACTTTTGCAAGCATCATTTGTTTTCATACAGATATTCGTCGGATTTAATATTCCACAGGGGCCATGCATCATTTGTTTGACAACAGCTTTATATATAGAGATGCAGATTATTATTTTTATCAGGTACTTCTGCCGTTACAATTTCATCAAAAGATTCAAGAGAATAAATTTTCCAATCTCTTCGTAATATAATCAATAATTGAGCATGTGAACGTCCTCTTTTTTGGTGCCCAATCACATAAACATATGTTGCAACTTTGTCAAAAATTTGTCGCTTGAATAGTTGATATTTAAGTTCTTCTAGCTTTGCTCTAAAGATTGTAGCAATCAAATTAGGACGATTTTGTGCTTCTTGTTGTAGACCTAATTCATCTAGAATTTCTTTCCAACTTGGATTGCATGTCATCGTTAAAAAATTATTCAGTTTTCTATAACGTTGGACTAAAACCATTGCTTTCATATATCTTTTCCGCATGCCTCTTGGTCCTCCAATAAAAGAAGAAGGTAATATAATGTGCTTACCAATTTTGGAAGTATCTCTTTCTCCAAGTGAAAAACTATCAACAATCCTTGATATATTTCACATCAAATTGGTTCTTGTTTAGTACGAAAGTAATCCAATCTTGAAGTTTCAATCTTAACATACATGTCAACAACAAATTGTTGCAACAAACGGCCAGAGCATAACAAAATGGATCTAAAGTTTTCTCTAATCTGTAACTTGTAACAATAATATTCACGGCATGAAACATTCAGTTTTTTTTTTCCTGAAGCACTACAAAAATTAAATTTGAGAACATAAGATGACTCCAAATTTAGAAATAAAAACATTATTAAATTATCAAAGTATATAAAATATTTAAACCTTGTGTTTCTCTTGAAAGTAAATCATCAGCTGATGTTGATTGTTGTGGTTCAAGCAATGTTGATGTTTCATTTGGCAGGAGTTGTGTACCTTTTTTCACTCTTTGTATGCGATTATGCCAGCCCGTGTCACCATAAGGAAACAACAATGGATATCTAGTTATTATGAAATGGGTAATTAAAAATGGTTTGTACACACTACTTGGAAAAACTATGGTTGGGGAAGCATCCCCTACACAGAACACTGTAGAGAACCAATCCGTGCTATGGCATAGGAGACTTGGACATGTAAGTCAAAGGAGCCTTTTAGAGTTGCAAAAACAAAGGCTGCTGAGTGACTAGAACTTAAGCAATTTACCCTTCTGTGAAGATTGCATTTATGGGAAGGCCAAGAGGGTTAGTTTTAAGTCAGCCACTCATAACACTAAACAAACTTTAGACTATGTCCATTCTGACCTTTGGGGACCTGCAAGAGTAAATTCCCACAATGGAGGGAGTTACTTCCTATCCCTTGTAGATGACTACTCTAGAAAGGTCTGGATTTATATATTAAAGAATAAAAGTGACACCTCTGAAAAATTCAAGGAGTAGAAGTCTTTAATGGAGAATCAAGCAGATGGAAAACTCAAGGTTCTAAGGACTGGCAATGGCTTAGAGTTTTTGTCTAATGAGTTCAACATGTACTGTAGAAAAGAGGGAATCCTTAGGCATAAGACAGTGAGGGAAACCCCTCAACAGAATGGGTTAGCTGAAAGAATGAATAGGACCATCTTAGAAAGGGTAAGGTGCATGTTGTCCAATTCTGGGCTGCCCAAACCCTTTTGGGCAGAAGCTACCACTATTGTTATCCACCTCATAAATAAGTGTCCCTCCTCTATAATAGGGTTTAAAACCCTTCAAGAATTATGGTCTGGAAAACCCCTCTCATATGACCATCTTAGAGTTTTTGGGTGTGTTGCTTATGCACATTCAAAAACTGATAAACTAGAACCTAAGGCACTTAAGTGCATCTTTATAGGGTATCCTGAAGCAGTTAAGGGATACAAACTTTGGGTAGATGGACCTAGTAGGTACAGGTGCATTGTGAGCAGGGATGTGACCTTTAATGAGTCACAAATGGCTTGGGTACAGGGAGATATACCAAACCTAGAAGTTGATAACTCCGTAAAGGGGTTACAGGTTGAGATGGAGTAGGTTAACACCCAACCTGAACATGAAGTTGGAGAAGATAGTAACTCTGAGGGAGAAACCTTAGGGAACATGGATCAAGGTGGAGTTAGCTCCTATAACTTGGTTAGAGATAGGTAAAAGAGAGTTATTAAACCACCTATAAGGTATGGTCAAGCTAAACTTACCATGTTTGCTCTAACTGTAGCTGATGAGGTTGTTAATCAGGAACCTAGGTCTTAAAAAGAGGCTATGACTAGCAAGGACTCCTCTAAATGGATTTTAGCCATGCATGAGGAGATAGAATCTCTTAATAAGAATAAAAACTGGGTTCTAGTGCCTAAACCTCAAGGAGTGAAACTAGTTGGGTCAAAGTGGATCTATAAGAAAAAAGAAAGCATACTAGGGATAGAATGGACCAGGTATAAGGCTAGGCTAGTAGCCAAAGGCTTTACATAGAGAGAAGGAATTGACTTTAATGAAATCTTCTCTCTTGTGGTTAAACACAGCTCAATTAGACTACTGCTAGCTTGCACAGCTTTTGAAAATTTGCATCTAGAACAATTGGATGTTAAAACTGCTTTTCTCCACGGAGAACTTGAAGAAGAAATTTATATGCAACCTCCTGAAGGTTTTGCTAATGAAATAAAAAATAAATGTGTCTTTTTAAAAAAATTTTATATGGTCTTACACAATCACCTAGGCAGTGGTATAAAAGATTTGATACACACATGATTAGTAACAATTTTAAAAGGAGCTGCTATGATAGTTGTGTCTATTACAAGGAAGAAAAAGGAATTTATGTTTATCTCTTTTTGTATGTTGATGACATGTTGGTTGCTTGTAAAGAGACTGATTTAATTGAACAAGTTAAATGCATGCTAAAATTAGAGTTTGAAATGAAGGAGTTGAGTCCTGCTAAGAAAATTATAGGAATGGAAATTGAAAGGGACAAGAATGCAAGAGTGCTACACTTATCTCAGAAAAATTACATTTATAAAATTCTTAAGAGATTTGGCATGGACCATGTGAAACCTGTCAACACCCCTTTAGGTTAGCATTTTAAATTGTCTTTAGATCAGGCTGCTAAAACAGAACCTGATATTAGCTTTATGCATCAAATTCCCTATGCTAGCATGGTGTGAAGTATAATGTATGCAATAGTTTGTTCTAAACCTGACTTGACATATGCTGTGAATGTAGTTAATAGATTTATGGGGAATCCAGGAAAAACCCACTGGCAGGCCATTAAATGGGTACTAAGGTACCTAGTAGGCTCTACTAATTTAGGTCTCAGTTTTGGGAATAATGTTGAAAAAGGGTATGAGTTGACTGGTTTTGTAGACTCTGACTTTGCAAGAAATGTAGACACTAGGAAGTCCTTAACTGAGTATGTGTTTACTGCTTTTGGGGGAGTTATTAGTTGGAAATCACAGTTACAATCTGTTGTAGCTTTGTCTACCAAAGAAGCTAAATATATAGCATTAACTGAAGCTGTAAAAGAGGCCATATGGTTAAAAGGTATTGCAAATGAGTTAAATATTTACAATGACAGTATCACAATACACTGTGATAACCAAAGTACACTATACTTAGCTAAAAATTAAGTTTTCCATGAAAGGTCCAAACATATTGATATAAGGCTTCATTTTGGTAGGGATGTTATAGAATCAAAAATTGTATTTGTGGAGAAGGTCTCAACTGAGGATAACCCCTCAGATATGATGACTAAATCTCTCCCTTGTTCTAAGTTCAGACATTGTTGGTATGGAAGTCTTGAGTCTATCCCCATTGGGGGGACAATGCAGGAATAAGCCAATGATGAGGGTTGATGAACACCTGGCAAATAAATGTTTTGCCAAGGTGGAGAGTTGTATTAATATGTGTCAATACATTTATCTGTTGCCTTTTATGTTACTTATATGTTTCTCTTACATGAATGAATGAATTTATGAGAGACAAGTGGCAAAATCAGGACCCTTGAAGTTAATAAGGCTGAAGCTGTTTCACGTGAGAAGCTCGTGCCTGCAGCTGCTGTATTAAGTGTTTGAAGCCGCTGGATCATTACACGTGTTGGCATCTGTTTTATCCTATATATTCATAGCTACCTTGTTGTAAACCCTAATTCATTTTCATTTTTGGGCATTCTGTTGTTTGAGAGGCTTCGACAAAATGAGGGAAAACAGAGGGTGAATCTAGGGCTTGTTAGGATTTTCACTTGGAGGGGAAAACCACTGGGATTTTCTGAGAGAGAGTGAGGGCTTTGTATATATATGTGATTCTGAGGCTTCTCTGTGAAGGACATTCATCATCAATAAAGCTCTGAGGCCATTTCTGCCATGGACGTAGACCATTAGGGTCGAACCACGTAAATCGATTGTGTTGATTCTTTATTTCCTTTATTCTTTTATTCTTTGATTATTGTTCTTGATATTGATCTATTTTCTTGATGTTTTTGGTTCTATGATAAGGTATTGTTTGTCAAATCTTGTTTGGTTATGTCAGTGTATATTCACTATCATACTTCGTATTTGAGTTCTGTACAAAAGGGATTGTTGAATAAATCTTTACAATAACAATAACAAAAATATGCAACATATTTTTTTCTGATTTTTTGACAGCTTCTTTTTTACTAAAATGAAAAAAAAATCATATAATTTGAAATATTGATTTTATTCTCTAAAGAAAAAAACAAAAGATATCGTCCTAAAATAGACAAAACATATCCAGAATGATTCCCTTATCTTTTTTAAAGAAAAATATATACCAGAAAATTTTTTAATAACATAAAATCTATATTTTATTTTATTAAAATCTTTTTCATTCATCTTATTCTTTTTTTAAAACAAGAGAAACTTGGATATATTTTATTTTTTTGTTTCAATATGTTTTATTGTTGTGTAGATAATGCAACGAAATTTTCAAACTATCAAAAAAAATTTTTCTCATCATTTGACAGCTTCTTTTTAACTAAAATGAAAAAATCATATAATTTGAAATATTGATTGTATTCTTTGAAAAAAAACCAAAACAAATTCTTATTAAAAATATAATACATATCCTCAATGATTCTTCCCATATACATTTTATTTTTTTTTATTTCAATATGTTTTATTTTTGTGAAAATAATACAATGTAAGAAATATTTTATTCTCTCAGAAGCAATGCATTAATATTTTAAAAGTATAAAATATTTATATGAAAAATAAAATGCCTAAAGAATCAAACAAGCTTCAAAAATAGGATTAACAATAGTTCAAAAACTTATCATGAATTATTAATTGTTATTCTTAAAAAAATAGTAAATTTTCTAAATAAATTGTGACAATTTTAATTACATGGTCAGCTTTATTTATTTTCATTTTTAATTCTGACGTTTTGCAAGGCTTTTTTCATATTAAAAAATAGGTAGTTACAGTTTGAAATATTTATTACATTAATATCCAAGAAAAATAAATAGTTACTATCACAACACATCTAAAACACTGAGAACATTCCTCCCTTATTTAAGAAAAGAAATAAATCAAAAAATCCTGAATAAAATAATTAAGATTTGTTTTCATCATAATTTATAAAAGATCTTTTAATTTATAATAAATTTACCATCACAATAAATATTTTATTTTCTTAGGAATAATGCAATTATATTTTAAAATTATAAAACCTTTAACTTTTTATGAAAAAGAATTTTCCTAAACAATAGATAAAATAAAAAATAACAAAAGCAATTTGGACCAATAAATTCTGAAATTTAAAATAAAACATATTTTAATTTGCAAAATTCAGCCTTGAGAAGTAATTTTGTAGTTTGAGTATCTTTTGAAAAATCAATATTCTGCAAAAGAATTTTGCAAATCAAAAGTTATCGTTAACATTGTTTTAGAGACTAAATTTTATCTTTGAAGTTCATGATACGCTTCAACGGAAAATATTTGTGCAGAAAAACCATAACTCATTCTCTAAGTTCCTAATGAATTCAAGTTAACATAGTCTTTGATTTTGAAACTCAACACTATTTTTGAAGTTCTTGACGGTTTGATGTTTAAAGGAAAATATGTGTTTAGGAAAATACGAACATAATCTAAAAGTTGTCAAGGAGTCGAGCATTAAGTAAAAAACAAATACAAAACTCCTAAATATAAATAATCTCAGATGATAACATTCATTCTCAAAACTGATAATTGTTAGTATGTAATTTAAATAAATTAGCATGAAAATATATTCTGGCTCGATTATTGATTTTAATATAAATTACTTCTTGATATAACTTGGTTCTATAATCCAGGTTTTTATCTTTTGATGTAGAAAAACTATTTTTTTTTACAAACAAATAAGTGAATTTCAGATTTAATTTTTCATAGAAAATTTTTCGGCTGTAGTTTTTTATTCTACTTTATTGTTGTTGTGTTGTATTAATTATGATGAAAATTAATCTAATTTTTAGAGTTATGTAAGTTCATTCATACATATTTGGTTTTTGTCATAAACAAAACAGCAAATTGTGTAACACAACCAATATTGCTGCACTTTAAAGCAAAACAAAATATATATATATATATATATATATATATATATAAAGTATAGTACAGATTAAACTTTCAATATGATTTAAATTCCAAACAAAAAACTGCATATCAATGTTAAACCAAAAAAAAAAAAAATCCAATATTTACAGATCTGAAAATTTCAAAAAATAAAAATACTTTACATCATGAAAATGGCTTCACAAAATAATCCTACAGAACGAATGAACCAAAACAGGGAGGAAAAAAAGAGGAAGTTAAAAAATAAAAAGCTCATACAAAACAATGGAAAAAAAAAAAGAAAACCAAATAGCACAAAATTTTGATCTTTCATATTTACATAACAGCATCTGATAGTTAATAAATAAAAAATTCAAAGAAAAAAATGATGGAGGATTTTCATCAAACTGTTTTTTTTTATATATATAAGAAAAGAAATTTCATTAAAAGAGATTACAGAGATTTGTCAAGCCATAGATCTTAAGAAAGAAAGTCTGGAATACTATCTCACTACATATCAATGCTTTCCACATTTTTTGCATTTCTAGCTAACCTATGTGCAGCCATTTTACCCTACCTTTGCACATACACAAAATCATATTCAACAAAACAGGATGGAAGAGTTTTTATTTCTCTATATAATAATCCAAGCAGTGATCCCTCCATGCTGTTTTGCTTTAGTGCCTCCACCACCAACAAACAATCAGATTCCACGAAAAGCTTTGAGATTCCCATGCTCACGCACAACTGAAGGACTCTTTCATCAAACTGTTAATCCCAATACAAAGAACATAAATAAGGAGGATTTTCATAAGATGATGGAATAAGACTAGAACAATTTCTTATTTCATTTGAAGATTATTAGTATAGATAATTATGCTAAAAAACTCTGTCATCTTATGAAAACTCTCATCATCTAACTTCTTTTTTCTAGAACAAACATAATGACAAATGTTATCTTTTATTTTATTGTAGGAATATATCACACAACAATCATAACATGCAAACCAAAGAACACACTACACACCATTCAACTCATCAAACTATTAATCCCAATACAAAGAACATAAATAAGGAGGATTTTCCTTAGATGATGGAATAAGACCATAACAATTTCTGTTTTCATTTGAAGACTATTACTGCAGACAATTATGCTAAAAAAATTCCATCATCTTATGAAAACCCTCATCATCTAATTTTTTTTAGAACAAACAAAATGACAAATGTTATTTTTTATTTCATTGTAAGAATATATCATACAACAATCATAACATGCAAACCAAAGAACACACTGCACACCATCCAGCCTCAAATTCATATATATTTTTTTTCAGCAAATTTGGACTTTGATTGCTTTCTTTAAATCTTGTGCCATAAGAGAACGAAGCAATATCATAAAATCTAAAATTCAACAAATCTATATACAATACAGTTCAAAATATAAAAACTTTAAATTGCTAAATATACCTCTTTCTTTTGGCTTGGGACACCAAACCAAAGAAATGGGATCACAACCCAAACTTTGCCTGAAAATAAAATCAATGAAGGAAGCCACACTATACTAAAAAAAACACTGCAGTATAAGAAAGAAAAAACTTGAGAAAGACAAACCTTAAAGTAAAATTCCAATGTGAATGCTATTGTTAGAAACCTCCTGCAAAAAAAAAAAAAAAAAAACAAAACAAAACAAAAAGTTAATCTTACACAATGAATATATTCACAATTAAAAATAATAAAATAATGCAAGTGAAATAAAAAATACAAATATAAAACAATCTATGCAACTACATATTCATACTACACATTGAGCAAGTTCATAAATACCAACCTGAAATCAACAAGCAAAATATACAAAGCCAACAAATAAAATGAAAACATGTAAAGAAATCTTCGAGAATACTCAAAGTAGTTGTAGCTAAATAGAATATCATGGTAAGTACAATTATAAAACACAACAATATAAGAAATGAGTACAAAATCATATATTGAACAGACAAATATTAAATATTTATGCTCAATGAATATTGATCATAAATATTAATAAATATTGAGCATAAATTTGTTGGAAAGACCAAATCAAAGCCCAAATTGAAAAAGTTAAGAGATACCAACCTAAAATGAAAAGCCCAAACCACTTAGTCATCATAACATCAATAGAAGATAATAACACAACAATTTACAAGTTTTATCTCCTATACTAAAACAAAAATAAACAAAATATATTATAAAATGCTTTTATTTTACGTTTGTTCAATATATATATTACATATCAAATCTTGAAACATAGAAAAAAATATACAAACGAAAAAAAAACCACATCATGTAACCAATATAATAATAATGAGCAATGAAATGCAAAAAAGTTCCTATGTCTCAGACATGACACTCTCATTAGAGCTGACTACAACAAGTGAGGTGTATCAAAACACTCACTTAAACCGGCCTTAAAAAAATAGATCAGCAGTATCAAAACACCCACTTAAACTCGCCAAAAAAAAATTAGATCTCTGATCATACATCACCACCTAAAAAAAAATCAGTTTTAAAGCCTGAAACAAAACCAAGAGGAATCATCTTTCGCAGCATAGCAAAGGACACTACAAGAAAAATGGGCTTTTATGACCATTTGTTTGCGACGAAAAGATTATTTATGACCAAAATAGATTTATTTTAGCTGTAAATAGTCATTTCGCTGGAATTAACTAACCACAACTAAACAATTTTCTTATAGTGGGAAAAGAACCCTTATATTTCTTCCACAAACAAACAAATACTTTCTGTTAAGTGGCAAAAAACCGGAACCTTTAAACGCAAAAATAAAAAATCATATATTTCATCAAAACTTCCCCAAAACAATTAAGTCTACAAACATGGCACAGCCGAACAAAAATCCATATTTCTTTTCACAAAAACAAAGCGCATCATCCATATAAACAGAACAATAAAAAGTTCAAACCCATGAAGTTAATAAATAAAAAGTTCAAACAGAACAATGGAAAGCTAGAAGGAAGAAGAAAACCTTGAAACCAAATTTGGTGCAAAAAGAAAACCAAAGCTATCACAATTAAGAATAATAAAATAATGCAAATAAATTACAAAACACAAATATAAAACAATGTATGCAACTACATACTAATACACATTGAGCAAGTTCAAAAATACCAACCTGAAAGAAAAAAGCCGGAAAGAAAAAAAATCTTGCCCTATAACAGAACAAAGCAGCAACATCAGATCAAAGATTCAACAAATTTATATATATCACTGTCAAAACTATAAACTTGAAACTGTCAAACATACTTTTTTGAGCAAACTTGAATAGTGGCTCCATTCTTTAAATGTTATGCCATAACAGAATCGAGCAATAACAAAAAATCAGAATTTCAACAAATTTATATACACTACAGTTCAAACTATAAATTTTAAACTGCCAAATATACTATTTTCAGCAAGTTTGGGCACACCAAACCTAAAGAATCAGATCATAGCTCAAATTCACTGAAAATTATTGTCGAACCCTACCGTAGTTATCCTTGTCTAACGGCACATTCCTTGCAATTCCGACAGCAACATCCATCAGGAATTACTGAAAGAATAATGCAGTGTTCCATTCTGATATTTGATTATGGCTGAAGGATGCAACTATCGGAATTCTAGGGAATGTGTCCTTCATCTCAAAATAGAAAAGGGCATTATTTATTTAGGAACCGCTTCTGAAAATAACAGAAAATCCAAAACATAGTTAATAAAAAAAGTAAACAAAATTGAAAGGAAAAAAAAACCAAACAGGCAAAAAAATATTCAAAAGCCTTAAAATTATACGACGAAAAAAAAACATTATATTTTTCACAAATCTACAAATCACATACCCAACACTACACAGGGGAAAAAAAATGAATTATAATAAAAGAAAAAACAGAAAAGCCACCACAAATGAGAAAACCAAAAACAAGCTTTACAAGAAAATGAAAAAAAAAAAGAAGAAAAACCAACACTGCATTATACCAGAAAAATTAATTCCACAAAACTCAAATTCTATGAAACAAATATGAAAAAAGGCCTCATTATGGAAGTAAAGAAAAACAACACCTCATTATAAGAAAGCAAAAAACAAAAAAACCAAAACACAGTTGATAAAAAAAGCAAACAAAATTTCAAGCAAAAAAAAAAAAAAAAAAAACCAAACAACTAAAAAAATATTCACAAACACAAAAAGCCATTATATTTTCCACAGATGTGCAAATCACAGAACCCAACACTACACACAAAAAAAATTGAATCATAAGAAAAGAAAAAACAAAAAAAGCATCACTAATGATACAACCAAAAGACAAGCTTTACAAGAAGATGAAAGCAAAAAAACCAACACTGCATTATAAAAACAAAAAATACAACACTGCATTATACCTAAAAAAAATTAACTTCACACAACTCAAACTCTATAGAACAGATTTAAAAATTTTTTATCTATACCAACAAAAGCCAACTTTACGACAAAAATGTAAATACAAGATTGTATGTGTAAATCACAGAATCGAAAACAAAAACCAACATTACATTATGAAAAATAAGATACAACACTGAATCATAAGAAAAATTATATTTTCTTACAAATCTATAGATCACAGATAATAAAACAACCAAATACAAACTTTAAAATACTGCATTATAACAATATTATATTTTGTCATCAACATTTAAATCACACATGCAAAAAAAAGCAATAACTATGTTGAAAAAAAACAAAGGACACAAAAAATCTATCTTTTCACACAAAAAATACAGAAAACTGAGAAAAGGTAAACCCAAAACCAAAAAAATACAAAAACCCGAAGAGCAACAAACATTTAACAGCATAAAAAAAAAACACGAAGAAGCTATGTTTTTAAGCAAAAAATACCAAAAACCGAGAGTATCCAAACCCACAACAAACAAACAAATATATTTAAATGCATGAGAAAAAAACCCAACACTGGATTATAAAAAATACCAAAAAATACAAAAAAAAAAAATACTAACATTACATCACAAAAAAAGATACAATACTGGATTATAAAAAAGATGATATTTTCTCATAAATGTATAGATCATATATAATGATACAAGCAAATACAATCTTTACAACACTGCATCATAAGAAAGATTATGTTTTCTCACCAACATATAAATCTCACACGCAAAAAAAGCCATAACCCAGTTGAAAAACTCATAAATAACACAAAAAAATGTATCTTTTCACACAAAAAGTAGAGAAAATCGACAAGACTTAAACCCAGAACAAAAAAATAAAAAAACCCGAGGACTCGCAAACTCAAAACATTCCAGAACACACGAACAAATGTCTAACTGCATGAGAAAAGAATCCAACGCGAAAAAGCTAAAACCCGTGAGAAAGATATAATTTTTTACAAAAAATACAAAAACCCCATAACATGCAAACCCATAAAACACAAAAACCTCTTGGAAACCCATGAAAAAATACACATTCTAAAAACAATTAAAAAAAAATACACAAATCTGAAGACATAAAGCGAACAAAACCGCATGAGAAAAAAACTCAACGCTAAAAAAGTTAAAAATCTGTGAGAAAGATACAATTTTTCAAAAAAAATTCAAAACATCCACAACATGCAAACCCATAAAATACAAAAAACTCATGAAAACCCATGAAAAAGACATTCTAAAAAAGAATCCAAAAAAATACACAAATCCGAAGACAGAGAGCGAACAAAACCATGTACAAAAATTACTTTTCACAAAAAATATAAAAGAAACCCATAGCAAATATAAAAAATGAAGAACATACAAACCCACGAAAAAATATATTTTTTCAGTGAAAATACAAACAACCTACAACATACAAACTCAAAACATACAAAGGAACAACATATCTTTAGATCCGAAGAGAAAAAACCAACAAAACAGTGCAAAAAAAGACAAAAAATACAAAAACAATTATGAACAACCAACAACATACAAACTCAGATCATACAAACCCATAAAAAAATATATTTTGTCACCAAAAATGCGAACCAACAACATGAGGAAAAAAAACCCACAGAACAACCCAGAATATGTAAACGAAAAAAAAAATCCCAACCTTACAGAGAACAAACCCGAAGAGACACCAACAGAAGTTAAAACACAAAGAGAAGGGAGAAGACGAAGAGAAACGGCCAATAGTGAAACTAAGAGAAAGCGGAAGAAAAAAGAAGAAAGAGAGAGATGGAGAAAAGGCGAAGAGGAGAAGATAAAAGAAAAAGAGAGAAGATGGAAGGCAAATAAAAAGGGAGAAGGAAAAAAAAAAAGCAAAACTTGCAACCCCTCTGACACCGCTACTCTAAAAAGACCAAACCATCCCTATGTAAACAGACACAAAAGAAAAATATAAAATGATAGAAAAGACAAAACACTAAAAAAATGGATGAGATGCTCAGAGAATGACAATTCCACTGTTCACCTCTATCGCCACTTATATATTTACTATAGATATATCTATATATATAGAGTAATTAAAATAATTTTGAGGTAAGAAATTTATCGAACATAATTTTTATTTTTTATTTTTTAAAAAAAGAAATTTCCTATTGCGTATGACATGCATTCACCTTTGCATATAGTTAGCTAGGATACTGTTCATGAGTCTATATTTGACATATTTTGATCGTTATATATGCTATAAACTCGTGAAAATAATTTTTTTAGGTGAATGATACCTCGGAATCACTACAAGAAAACTGGGCTTTCCCAGCACTCAAATTCGCCGAAAATGAGCTTGATAATCGCTGCTGTTGCTCAGATGCGGCGATGTATCAATCGCAGCACGATCGCCGCAATTCTAAAGCCATTTCCGTTCAATATCGGCGAATTCGAAAAATCGCCACAACTGATTCAAAACTGCGCCGGGAAAAACGTTCCCCCTTCCAACATAATCGCCGCGAACGATTAATAGCGACGAATGATGCCATCGCTATTACCCAATTAGTCGCCGCAAAACTCGTATTTATTAGTAGCGATATCATTCTGTTGCCGCAATTATTATTTTTGCGGCGAATTGTTTTGGCCGCAAAAGTTTACCTGTTTGCTGCAAAAGTCAAGGCTCGTTTGCTGCGAACCTCATTTTCGTAGAAATTAGTCTAATTTCAACGGAGTTTAATTCGCCGCAATACATAAAATATCGCCGCAAAAGGAAAATTGGAACAATTAGAAAATGTCGCCACTATAGATATCCTACCGTATGTCTCGCTATTGCGGCGCATAAGAGTCGCCGCAATAAGAGGCTATTGCATCGATTATTTGATTCGCTGCTGTTTAGGTCATTAATACTCTCTTTCGCGGCGCTGAAAGTTCGCCGCAAATGTCTCTTTTAATTTATTTTTTTTCCGCTTTTCGCCAAGAGAACATATTGAACCTAATTTCTGCCTTGAGAACATGTAGGAACCTAATATTGAACTTTCATTATATATGCATCAATAACATGTAGGAACCTAATTTCCAAATCTTTGAGCACTATTTCCATCTAAGATAATAAATTATGCCACATTCAATTCATCCATTCAGGTGGGGAATTCACATTAATGTAATTATGGGCTATACACTGGGGTGGACCATTCGAAACCCAAAACTTATGGAACTTAACTACTATTGAGAATACATTGTTCAAATATAGGAACTGTGCTGCTTCTTTATCTTTATAATACCATATCTAGTCGCTGTAAAGTAGCAAAATGGGACTTGGGCAGGAGGGGTGGGCAGAATCATGGCTTACAAGATTGCATCAATGCCCTTATACTTGGCGGCCACAAGCTGAAATATTTCCATCTCAACAAACACCAATCTGACAAGTGGAAATAAAATGCATCAATACACACCATTATAACATTTATATATAAAGGACTAGTTATAAATAACAAAACATTCTATTTGTTTAAACCAACATAATGCAATCTACGAAAGCATAGTCATATAGCAAATGAACAACAGATTTAATCCAACACTTCCAATATCCAACACACATAGAAACATGTGAGGTCTTGTATAAAAAAGTACAACCATTCACTAATGATCCCATGCCAAACCATCCACCATATTATACAAAAATAAACTCCTAACACATATATAAAAGCCTTAAAAACATTATATGTGAATATCAAGACGATTGAATCTTGTTTCCATAACAATACATTTCTCCTTCACCAAATATATATCTGTTTTGACACTTTATGAGGAAAATACACAAGCTGAAACCATATAGTTGTCCCTATCAGAATTACAAACATAGTTATTGATTCTCCTGCACTGTCCAAATTGGGTCCACAACTTAGCATCACTCTAATTATAAAATTAGTATCTATACGTTGGACCAACTTGTTTAGATAAAGATTTAGACATCACATCAGGTGGCTATGATTCTCTGATCAATTACTTGATTACTTATTCTAATGAATCAGTTCGATTTGATATTATCAATCCCATCTTTTCCTCTCTCTCTCTCTTTTTTTTTTTTTGTCTGAAGCATATGTATGTTTCGGCACACCTACACACGCACGGATTAATTATGATCTTGAAACTTGTAGCTGTCAATTAATGATGAGGAAACTCAGAACAGAAATATAAATCAGTACTAGTGCAATCGAATATATAGATAGTGTACTTCATATTATTTGACATAAACTTACATACCATAACTTGTATTGCAGCAAAAATGGCAATGGTCTTGTATCTCCCTAGGAAAGCCTCTCATAAACTTCAATAACTGTAAGTTAAAACAGTAAGATTTCTTAATTAACATACATACAAATTTTAAAAGCTCAGGACCGCATGCAACTGATCATGCGGGCTTGGTTAAATATTATCTTTTTCATCTGAGTATGAATTGCTCTTCAAGCTGATTAGAGTTCTCTTAATTCATTTAGTACTTTCTTTATATTTAATTAACATAATATAAATATTCAGATGATGCAGAAATAATTACTTCATATATATATATATATATATTGATCAGAACTTGTTTCCTCTTTTTGTTTTAACTTTTAGTTTCTTATTTTAGATGTTTCATTTATCTATAATCATTTCACATTTTTTATAGAAGGATGCCATAGATACCATTATGGTACTTTCTTCCTTCCACAGTAATATTATTGTTTAAAATATTGATCTTTTCCGTTACAACAAATGAAGCAATATTAAATATTAACATTTTTAATATTAACTAATCCGCACATCTCATCTGATAACAACATCCCCTTCTCGGTTGATGACCTCTCGACTTCATAAGTAGAGAAGGATTTCTCAGATGTCAAACCATCAGTTGAACTAGCTGAGAACCCAGCCTTCCAATAAGTTTGGCCCAGTAAGGCTAAGGAAGCTCAAGCATACTTCTCTTGTGTTTCATCATAGTAGGTGCACATTTAGTTTCTTTGGTCATTGCAGTGGGGGTTGTAAATCCCCACTCCTTTTCTTTCATTGTCTCTCTTTTATTTTATCCTATTTTGGTGCCCCCACGTGAAATTATTTTTTCATTCATTTATTTTATCATATATTCATGCTGTTCACTTGTCGAGATCATAGAAAGAGGCTAGTGGAGTGTTGCATGGCTGTTCACTTATCATATATTGTAACCCTCTTGCATGTCTTTTGGCAAAATTATATACATGGTTCTAACAATGGTTTAAAGAAAGCCATTGATTGGTGCGGTTGTAAAAATCTATTATTATTAAAAATATTATTTAGTTTGTGACAAGATTTTATAGCCGTGATCTGCAAACAGAATGGCTATAATCGTTTTGCCAATATATAGTTTTCTTATTTTTGAATATGGCGATCAAGTTTCTTAATTGCTGGACCTATTCTTGAAACCAATAAGAAGGTAGTTTTCATCATACATGTGAGTACGAACGCTTGATTTTCATAATCTCTATCGCCCAAGTAATTGAATGATAGTAGTATGCTTTTCTTTTTCTTGTTTACAGTAACTTCTTGGCTTTGATGGTGGAATTCACATGATCTTAAATTAGACACCCACCTTTGTATCAAAGAAACTTTTACTTGGAATACCACAAAAACTTTTTCATAGATTATGCATTTGATAGATAATAGGAAGTGTATCAAAAAATAAAGCCCCATCTTGCTGGTTAGAAACCTCATTTGACATCACTCTTAAGCATTTCTCTATTGAGCCATCATATAATTTGAGACAATTGGTTCTCATAAATAAGAACATGTTGGGATATAGTGTCTAGTAATGAGCTTTAGAATTTATTGTCCTCTGTTTTAGAAAGGTACTTATTACATGGTTTTTACTTTCATTCACATTCACATCCTCTACCCAGAGGTTGAATGTTGAGGTATAAGTCCTGGACCGATATCCTGACTTCGGGTTGTAAATTTGTATACCTGCTCTATTGTCTCTTTTACTGAGGTTGTGAACATGGTCCCACTGAAAAGTATGCAGTGCCATTTTAAGTTTCGATGGCATGTTATGTTAAATATGAAAAACTTGTGATGATGGTAGAAATGATGAAATATGATTTAGGCGAGAAAAATCGTATATGCATTATTCTTGTTGGAGCTGGATGTATCAGAGAATGATGTAATGTTTTTGAGTTTTGTATGTGTGAGCATTTTAAGCTAAAGAGGTCAAGTGCTACTATGGGGTTCTGATTCTATTATGTTGTACTAAATAAGTTAGTTAGTCAGTACTACTATGGTTAATCAATGGTGTGTCATTAGATCATAAAATATGCATGAAGAAAAACTTAGCATATGTCTTACTAAATCAATTAGCATGTGTATAATTGAAAAAATAAGCATCCTAGCAAATCTGATTATTTTAAAACACTAGGTAGACCTCTTTTTAAACTATCAGATTTCAAGCTATGGTAGGTTCCAAGTATCCTTTTCTCATATATCATTCAAGTAAATCAAGCCAAATCTGAACCACACTCATCAATATTCAACAAGAAATTCTAGCTAAACAATCATCCATGGATGCTCTGACAAGAATGTGCCCAATCATAGTAGATATTGAATTAGCTTGTCATGTAGCAACACAACAACATCTGCAAATGACACTCCAATCTAAGAGTATTTAAATTCATATAACAGTGCCCAAGTATTCAAATAACTCACCTGCTAACTAACCATAAGGATAACTGCAAGTTCAGCAATTTGGTTGCCAATTGAAGTTGACGATGCCAAGTATATATCCAAGCCTATGAGAATTACAACAAAGCATGAAATTATTTTAATAATCGGTGAGCACTTGACCTACTAGAAGAAATAAGGATACTCTCCATTCTACTACTTAAAATAGGTAAGAAAAAATACCTTCTCAAACCTTAGATACCTGCTCCTAACGGAATGAATAAGCATTAACCCTAACCATAGAAGAACCGCTATGTGGAATCAAATGGTTGAAGTTTTGTCCAGTTTAAGGCCTAGTTGGTTTTAAAAAAAAAGTTAAGGTTCTTGTTCATAATGGCAAAAACTATCAATGAATCTCATAAAGACTAACCATTACCTGAAAATCCTACATTACTACATAATGATTTCTCACTCAGTTAAAGAACACTTAACTGAATATAAGTGTTTAAGGTTACATGTTCGAAATTTAAACTTCTTATTTATTTGATAGTCCTAGCCATTTGATATTGTAAATTTACGTTTAAAAACAAAAGAATCACCTAAGAATTTTGGGGGAACTATCAACACACTGGATTAGGAAGACTTTGATAGAACAATGATAATTTTCGGACTCTTCCTAGGTATTTTGTATTCTGCTTGTATAGATACTCTCTACATGTACAATAATCATGAAATGAAGGGACCGAGTATTTCTGGATGTACCTGACTTGTGCACAGCAGTAAAAATCTTTTCCTCAAACCTGATGGCTATTTTCCTAATTTCCTGTTAACCTTCTTGACCAGAAATGGGTAGATGCCTCTTCAATGTATCCATTCTACCAACATAAGACTTCCTTATGTGGAGCATGGTATCTGCAAAAGAGAACACATAAGGTTGTAAACGCACCTGAACATGCATCCATATAATCAATGGAAAATATTCAAAAAAAAAAAAAATTCCCACATCTCTTTCACTATTCACTAAACCTGCAAAGAATTGTCTTTCACCGTGTTGCAATTCTTCCATGGCCACAACATACCGGTCCTTACCCAACACCCTCTAGCTAATTGGAACAACCCATTGAACAGATAACCAAACGTCCACACAGTAAATACCCAAAAAATTCCCTCAATTACCCAATGAGGGAATTAATGCAAAAGTAGACAACCTTCCTCTTCACTGTCTAGATCTAAATATATGGACTTCTGAAAATAGATATATATATATATATATATATGGTTTTATATATATATATTGGCCACCCACTATCCCCAACCACCAAAAAGTTTCCAAAATACACAAAAAGCCCTTCCCATGCGTTTTGAAGGTAGCTCACTGAGTCTCTCCACTTGAGTGGAGAGACTCAGTGTTAGACGGGAAATTTTGGAAGAATGCCCTCAACATCTTATCTGTTTCATATTGCCTCTCACGAAGTGCGCGCACTTCATCCCTCATTTCGTCAAGTTGCGTCTTGTAGTTCAAGGCATCTTTCTTGTAGTTCTCGGCATCTTTCTTGTAGGTGTCGGCATCTTTCTTGTGTTGTTCAATAGTGGCTTGGTACTCTTTTTCTCGTTCACGATCACGTTGTCTTGTCGACTCCGGGATGACCATCTCCCCTAACCCCCAGGCATATCCTAGTCT
This sequence comes from Juglans mandshurica, assembly GCA_022457165.1. Lineage (NCBI taxonomy): Eukaryota > Viridiplantae > Streptophyta > Magnoliopsida > Fagales > Juglandaceae > Juglans > Juglans mandshurica. The sequence continues at coordinate 32,388,448 of CM039621.1, forward strand.
ATGCCCAAGTACCTCCTTAAACACACTAGCTGCTGCGTCATCGGTGCGTCATTCAGGCTCTAGATCATCCAGTTTGTCAACCATCTTTTTCTGCATTTTTTAACAATTTCCTTATAAAATTGTTAAGTCCTTTAATGCCTCATTAATTTTTCACTTTCAAATATAACCTAATTGAACCTTTATGCTTTTGTGTATGAAATATTCTAACATAAAAGATCGTACTCACATAGTCGTCTTCGGTGGCTGAGGTGACAAATTTACCGTTCTTCTTCGACCAATGAGTCTCCTTATAAAACTCCACCAAAGTCGCATTCGTCGCCCGCTACAAGTGTGGAATTTGTATAGTTAGCTATGATTAATCGGAAACATGAGTAAAAGGAAATCAGGCCTTTGTGACCATATAGATTACGACATAAATCAATTGACAGATTATACCTTCTCCTCCAGTATCCTAACAAAGGATTTGCGGCCTGCTGTGTGGTTAATAGTTTGCTTCTTTCTATTTTCCTGATTTTGTCTTGAGATTTTCTATCATTAAAACTCAATGTTAGCCAACACAAAATGCATAATAAGATAGCAAAATCTTTACTTATTGTTGATATATATTTTTTATGTCGCATATACAATATATACCTTGAAGTCTTCGCTTCCCCACCTCGCACACAGCTTATCCCAGACTATCGGGTCGACCATGCTACCCCCAGAAGCCAATGCTTCTTCGTGAGTTTTGTATGATAAATATTTGCGGTGTAGTTCGTGGTGGAATGCATTGAACCGCTTACGTAGCTGTTTTGTGACCGTCAATCTATGATTTGCCAACTCCCAATCCAACACGAAGTCACCCTACAAGAATGAACATAACGTTAAATGAAGCCCGCATTTTATTCTACCCCCACTTCCGTACCCCCAAATCGAAATAACAACTGTCTTACCCGAACACGTTCAATCAACTCCTCCTTTTGAGCCTGCGGCACGTCGGTCCATCTACCATAACTCATGTCACAATGTTGTTTAACTATTTGCGTTATCCGTGTCGTGAACATGGATGCGTTCTCACAACACGGTGCCGACTCGCCGTCATTAATCTTTAGAGGCACTTTTCCATACTTTCTCAACTTCTCGAACTCAGTGCACTTAGCAGGCCCATGCCTACGTTTGGGCTGTTCCTGGGTAGTTGTAGGCACTGTGGGGGCGACTGTATCTGTATTTCAAGAAAACAAAAAATTGACTATTTTTTAAGGTCTTCATTAATCTTTGGTGTTTACAAATATATGGTTCAAATAACAATAATTATTGAAATGACACGTAAAAGATGACCATACCGATATCTTCTCTGTTCGGTTCAAGTTCTCTCACGGGTGAGGATTCTCTATTGGCATGGGGTGGGGGCTGAGGAATGGGACATGGAGGCTCCCATGGACGACTAGGAGGCTGCGTTGAGTCATCTGAGCCAGAGTGATCCGCATCTGAACTTGAGCTATGGTAGGAATTGATACGAACTCCTCGGGGTCGATTGGCTCTGGTTAAGTATGGGACAAATCGTTTGGCCCGAATACCTCGTCCAACACCTTTTCCTCGGATGCTCTCTCCCGTTGCATCACCTACAAGTGTATCACATTCCATTAGCAGTCATTGTGTTGCCACAAATTAAGGATGCAATGAACTAGTATGCATGAAATAGAACATAAACCTACTATTGGGCAAAGTACGTTGAGTCGAAATATCTACCTTGAACATTAAAACTCCTCATTTCCACCAGAATGAATATGGGAATGGTCAAACTTTTTGATTACCCGATTCTGGCCATAGAATGAAGGGAAAAATAGTCATGATAATTATTAAAATCAGGTAGGAAAGGACATCACATGTAATAATACATAAGTGGTTAAACGAATAAGGATGCATAAGAAATAGACCGAACATATACAACAATCTCTACCTTGATCGTGATGCTCGATGTGTCGAATCCGCAATGCTCAGGGATGGGCTCTCGGGGTCGTTCACGTGTCACTTATACCCTTTATTGAATGTGACACCATGCCTTTTTACCCCCACCTGAGATGCAGTAGCATGTTAATTATTAGTCACAGTTACGACATGTGATCCGAAAGAATAATTTATAAGGGTATAAGATAAGCAATCAAACTAAATTTTAACAAAACATTAGAAGGCCATTTGGCAAAAGTTTCCATCCACTACTTTAGTCTATACTTAGGAATGCATAGACAACTGTCGGACTCGAAGTGACAATCATTACATCAAAAGATCATTACTTGAGTGCGCATTCGGGATCTAGAGCAATTGGAAAAAAATATACGCTTCAAAAAAGTGATACATTAGTTGACCCAAAAGTACATTAGTAAATTCATCTTGTGATTCCGAACTTTAAAGGGACATACATGTAATTCTTCATACTTAAGTTGTTGGACACAACCCATTACAAAAATGCCATCATATAAGTTCAACAAAAACTCAATATTCGGCTTGTTGTCTATTCTGAACCACAGTCGTCGTCTGTGTCTAACTCCTCCTCATCAGAATATTCCCCATTGGCATAAGCATCTCCTTAACTAGAAGCAACCATGCCATCATCAATAAAGTTGGATGAATTGATGTCTTCGATAGCCGGAGCAGTGACATCTTGTGCATCAATGTGGGTAGGTTCTATATCATTCCTATTAAGTGGAGTTGACACTGGACATGTATCACACTCCAATAGTGCATATGTAGATGATGGATCATCTTCTTGATAGGCATCATCATCACCAAATTCTCCGTCAATATCTTCTAACACCCTCGACACCGGTGGAATGTCATATACATTCCTATTCGTGAACTTCTGCACCACAAACCATCTCCCTTGGGCCCTTACATCTCTGATGTAAAAACATTGGGACGCCTGACATGCCAATACAAATGGTTCATCCTTATACCAAGTCCTGTCCATGTTGATACTGGTCATATGGTTATCAACTCGTACCCCACGTCTTTGATCCCCCACATCAAACCAATCACACATGAACAAGTACACCCGACGCCGCCCCATGTAGTGTAACTCCACGATGTCAATAATAACACCGTAGAAGTCAACATTATTAGTACTTTCGTCACCAGTTACCAACACCCCTGAATTTTGTGTACGCCGTCGAAGTTCACGTTGTTTCGTATGGAACCTTTTGCCATTTATAATGCAAGCAGCATAGGATGCAACATAACGTTCAGGACCACAAGCTAACGCATACAGATCAGCAGTCACATCAAGTGGGTTGGTGATACGCTGCTCCTGAACCTACAACAATAATAAAGCGAAGGCAATCACTTGTAGTTTCTTCGACTTAATCGGGAAGATTCAGGTTCAACTAACTAGGGAGGAGCAAGCTAGCTTACACGTTGCTTGAACCAAGATGGAAACTCAGTTTGATGCGTTCGATCGGTATGGTTTGGACTGTGCACATTACACTTCTCGTAGTGCTCCCTGCATTTGGAGAACACAAAATCGTCCAAGCAATACACGCAAGTTACGTGTTGGGCATACAACAAATAAATGGGTTGTCCCCTAAAAGCCATAAGAAAATAATTAATCACTTTATACATAATGGATGCTTACTTTAGGTAGGATGCAATCTCATCGCAGTTGTTGAGGACGTACCAGGTGGCTTCCGTAAGGAGTTTATTTGATAATTGCAAGTTTATAGCCATACCAATGGGTCGAACTTTTTGGTTGAAAATATTGATTCCATCTATATTCTCCGCTTCTCCACCATCAATGTTGCGATCCATTCGAGTAAACTTCGTCTCGATATCTTGGAGATACATTGAGCAAAAAGTCAAGCATTCGATGTGAATGTAGGCTTCAGCTATTGAGCCTTCTGGGCGGCTTTATTCTTAACATACCTCTTGAACTTGCCGAGATACCTCTGAAATGGATACATCCACCTGTATTGTACTGGACCCCGAAGTATGGCCTCATGGGGTAAGTGGACAGCTAGGTGGACCATGACATCGAAAAAAGAGGGGGGAAATATCATCTCCAATTTGCATAGAATTGTGACGATATCAGTTTGGAGCTGGGATAGACGGTTAACATCTAGGGTTCGGGCACACAACTCCTTGAAGAAAGTGCTCAATTCAATCAAGGCCAAGGCAATATCAGTTCGTAAGTACCCCCCAACAACAATAGGGAGTAGGGGTGTAACCGGTCCGGTCCGGTCCGGTTTTAGATAAAATCTAGGACCGAACCGGTATGTACCGGTTTTGTATTTTCAAAACCGATTACGCACCGGTTACGCTCCTAAACCGGTACTTCCGGTTTTACCGGTTTCCGGTCCGGTCCGGTCCGGTTTTCCGGTTTTTTAAAAATATAAATTTCACAATTTGTCATTAAAAATTTGTTTATAAAAAAAAAATTGATTTAAAAAAAACTGTTTTATACTTTTATTAATATATTAGACTATATAATAGTATTAATATTAGACTATTGGTATAGTTATAAGTTATATATTAGTATTAGTTATAAACTTTTAGTGATTTAGTATTAACATTTTATGTAATAATTTATAAATTATAATAAGAAATTATTTCATATATGAATATATATGTTATATATAAAATTTCACATAAAAATTTATAATTATACATTATATATAAAACTTATATATATTAATATTTAATATATATAAAATATTTTGTATAAAACTTATATATAAAAATATTATTTTTTATTTTTTTTAATCAACCGGTCCGGTCCGGTTCGGTCCGGTCCAAAAAATTCCGGAACCGGAACCGGACCGGAACCGACCGGTTTTTACGTTTTAAAAACCGGTTCCGGACCGGACCGGTTCAAAACCGGTAAAACCGGTCCGGTTCGGTCCGGTCCGGTCCGGTTTTCCGGTTTTCTGGTTTTAGTTTACACCCCTAATAGGGAGTAGTATTTGCATGAAAACATGACAGTCGTGACTTTTCAATCCTGAGATTTTACAATCACGTATAGAAACACAACGCGACATATTGGAAGCAAAACCATCTGGGAATTTCACATCAGCCAACCATTCACAAAATTTATTCCTTTCATCACCGTGTAATGTGTACAATGCATGTGGCATTGTAACACGTTCACCTTCATACTTCAAGTGTAATTCTTTTCTGTAACCCAAAATCTCCAAGTCACGTCGAGAATTGATGTTATCTTTAGTTTTACCAGGAACATTCATTAAAGTCCACAAGATGTTATCAAAAATATTCTTCTCAATATGCATGACATCTAGATTATGTCGAAGACGCAGGGTTGCCCAATACGGTAGTTTGAAGAATATGCTATACTTTGTCCAGTTCAACTCTTCAGCAGTGCATTTTCTCTTTCGACGTGATTTACCAAATTGCGCATCCCCAAGCATTTGTAGTTGAGCTAAAACATCAGCTCCTTCTAAAACACTTGGTGTCATGCGATGATCTTCTTTACCATTGAACAAATGTTTTCTCCTTCTCCACATGTGATCTAGCGGCAAGAAGCGACGATGTCCCATATAACAATGTTTCCTACCATACTTCAACCAATTGGAGTCTGTGCCCTCATTACATGATGGACATGCCAATTTTGCTTTTGTCGACTAGCCAGAAAGATTCCCGTACGCGGGAAAGTCATTAATTGTCCACATTAAGGCAGCATGTAACATGAATGTTTCCTTTGTGGAGGCATCAAACGTAGGTACCCCATGTTCCCAAAATTCAATCAATTCATCCAGCAACGGTTGTAAGTAAACATCGATGTCATTACCTGCAGATTTTGGCCCAGGAATAATCAGGGATGTCATGAAGAACTGATCTTTCATACACAACCAGGGCGGCAAGTTATACGGGACTAGGATTACTGGCCAAATGCTATACGGTTTAGCCATATTGTTGAAGGGATTGAAACCATCACTTTCCATCCCAAGCCTTACATTGCGAGCATCCTGAGCAAACCAACTATGTTCTTCATCAAATCTCTTCCAGGCCTCTGAGTCTGCAGGATGTCTCAGAGTAGCCTCATCAGTCAGCCGTTGTTCTTTATGCCACCTCATATCACCTGCTATCTTTGCAGACATGAAGAGACGTTGCAATCTTGGCTTCAAAGGAAAATGCCGCAACACTTTTTGAGGGATAAGACGTGCCTTATGAGTATTAGGCACCCACCTTGAAGCCTTACAGGTAGGACATTCATTAAGATCAGCATTCTCCTTCCAAAATAGGATGCAATCATTAGGACATGCATGAATTTTGTGATAGTTGAAACCCAGACTCCACTCCATTGACCTTGACTCCTCATATGATTGTGGAAGTTCAACATCCGGAAAGGCAGCCTGCAACAAGTTAAGTAGCATATCAAACGACTTTATTGACCACCGACCAAGTGTCCTAATATGTAACAACTTCACAATAAATGATAGTTTTGAGAACTTTGTACAGCCAGGAAGAAGTGGACATCGGGCATCCTCTAGTAGCTGGTCGAAAGATGAACTTGGGGAGGGATCATCTAGTATTGATCCACCAGTTGGCAATGGATCTGTATGATCTTGGGGCACATCTACGAATGTGCCTGACCGGATGTCATCTAGCATATGGACCATGTCATCAATGTACTCGTCGGCACCATCTCTTTCACTATCTTCGTCGTCGTCATTGAAATTTCGTGTTTCCTCCTCCCCATGAAATATCCAATGGGTATAATTTGGATTGATCCCTTTAATGTACAAATGACTCTCCACTTCAAATATAGGCAAGAAGAACATGTTACGGCATTCACGGCATGGACACCGAATGCGATCAATTCCTCGGGAATGGTCTCTAGCTAGAGTCAGCAAAGTGTTAACCCCATCGGCGTATGCAGGTGAACGAAGCCTATCGGGCAAGGTCATCCAACTTTTGTCCAACTAAAAAGGTGAAAAACAGCATATTAGAAAGAAGGATAACTTTTAGCTATATGGAGGATGGGTAACGAATTTGATAAAGTGCATTGATGAGGAAAAGTGTACAACAGAGTCAAAGTTATTTGCATGTGAGTGACAAGAGAGAATGGAATAAACGATACTAACCGGATTTGTCATGGAGATCGTTGTGGAGTGGTAGTGGTGAATAGTTGATTGTGTTTATTCCAGGAGTAATGAAGTGCTGTAGAAAATATATGTCATAATGTTAAACATAGTCCTATACCTTTTGTTGGTATAGGGCAGAAAGAAGGTGGATATAAAGATGCTAACTAGATGGTACAGACACAGAAGAATTGGACATATTTTGAAGGTTAGGGCCATGTGTAGATGGTATGCTTGAATATTATCGTTACTTGTAAGGAAAAGTGGTACCCTAAGTTATGCTTGTTAACATGATGTGTTGTTTAATGACTACTGCATTAACTAATCATTCCAAGCACGTGTTTCCATGGACGCCTTTTCCCCGCCTTGATCAAAACTATAATGGGAGTTTGAGGTACTAGTCACATTAGACTAGTGTGAATAATTTTGGAGTTAACGCTTTGACCAAGGATAAAAAAAAAAGGTATATATATAATGGTGCATTTTAGTCTTGAGTTCCCAATAAAAGACGTCTAGAGTAAGATAGAAGCTATACTATAGATTGCCATTGAGAGAAACATCATCATCACCACACTTTCAATAATGCTACAGTAAGGTTAGGAAGAATAAATACTCATCTTTTGTTATTCATCAACCACTATTACACTTCTAAAAACAACAATATGTCCATAATAGTTGGAATTTCCTTCCAATTAATGCAATTGGACCTATAATTGTTTGAGAAGTTTAATGATACCCCGTCGAAATAACCTTGACTCACCAACTTACATGTAATTATACCATAAATAGTGTTGGACTGGAAAATATGAGTATCACAAAATATATTTCAGAAAACCCACCCATGCTGCTTCTTCATTTCTAACTTGCATATATCACTATAAGAGAATTATGCCACAACCCATGCATGCAAACCTCATAGACCGAAACATGCATTAATGATGCAAACTATCGATGAAACATATCAAAATCCATGAACAGATTCGTATAACTGTTTTCTTTTGCTTACTGATAGCATTAATTCGTACCCCATATATACCCATCAGGCAGTACGTCATGACTTTCTTTAGAGTCTATTCATGTATAAAATCAGTTTAGCAAGTGTTCATTCCTTTCACTGATAATTTCTTTAATTAAACATGTTTTAGGGGCACATCCTGATCTCGAACCCCCCTCCGGCAAGTAAGCATGCAGCTTATACATGAGTCTTATGATCAAACAATTGCAAGCTAATATTATTATATATAGTAATCCAATTATATGTACATTTTCCATATATATTCAGTGATGAAAAGTGTTAGATCATTATATAGTATGCATCCAATGCAGCAGGCATAAGCTAAAACTAGTTTCACTACATAGGCATTTATGCATATATGATAAATGCCTATGGATTATTTGACATCTTCACCTTCCATCAACAAGAGGTGGAGGTTTAGGTCATGGGTTCAATCCTGTATGAATGCATGAACTGTGTTTACCTGAAAAGAGTACGTATGCATATATCCTTGGAATTTTTTATTATTTCCTTTCCAGTGTGCATTTTCATGTGCGAATCTATTGCATAACTGAGGCGATATAGTCTGTTTTCATCACTTTGAACTATGCAGGTTGATATTATCTTCTTCCATAATACCACAAAGAAATAAGTATTAACTTTAATCAAACCACAATTAAGTCATAATTAGCTATCAATATTCGAAACACTAATTATAACTCATTTGTTGCAAGAAAACCCTAAACCCTTGCGTATTAGAACTTAGAAATAGAAAGTAATTACCTCAAAAGGGCCCCCTGCCTCTTTAATAAGATCTTCTATTCAGCACATGCACGGAAAGTTTCATTCACATAGTTGGCATCCTTTCAATTGTCCTAATTATACACACATTAGCATTTGTTTAGGAAGCACTTAATGTTGTGAGAGCTAAAAAATACTGCATAAAGAACCATCACTCACATAATTCCCTGAATCTAATATTAATATGCAAAACATATGCATAGAGACCAATATTAAAGATATGAGAGAGAACAAGAATCAGTTAATATATGATTGTTATCGCAGCATATGATTGTTAAGATTCTGACATGATGTTCTAGATATATATGTGGTTCTTTAATTGGGAAAAGGGAAAAAAAAAACGTAATTCTCATGTTTTGAAAGGGACATGAGACCAAGGATTTATTGATACATTAGTTGTATTTGAATCAAAGTCATATTAATAACCTAGTTTCATGAGATGGATTGCTAGTTGGTGCGTAAAAAAAAAGAAAAAAAAAAAAAGGAATCCTAAATGGCTTCTAACCTAAAAGCATATACCCATTATGACAAAGAAATCCCATCCGAGTTTCTTCGCCAACTTTAGTTTTTTCAAACAAATTTTAAACATCAAGCTTCTTTGTGGGTTTCTTAATGGGATGTGCTTTTTCTACCGTTTTTCTTTCATTGTCTCTCCCAAGTATTACTACAACTTTCTTGGTGGATATCAATCTTTCTAGACACCATTTTCCCTTGAAACAAGGCCATCAATACTTGTCGACTTCAGTGGCTTCTACTCATCTCAACATAAACTTTTTCCCGCAGGGCCTTTTTCAAATTAATCGATCCCATTATCATGCCGAGTATACCTGCTCTCAACCAGTTAATCTTAATTAATGATGATTCTTTATAAATAATTTTAAATCATTTGCACTATATTATTATTATTCTCCTGCAAAAATTAGAGCTCAAGACATATAAATATTACTCATAATCATAATGCAAGGGCCACAAACGATATATAATGATCCCATGCACTTTTCCATACGTTACGTAATTGAAGATTATCATTTGATGATAATAATGATGCATGATATACTATCCTTTGGAAGATTTGAGACATATATATATATATATATATATATATATAGATGATTGGATATCGGATCTTTTATGGGGTTCAGATATATTGTGTTTTTGTCATCCATATAATGAGTAAAATTACATCCAAGTTCAAAGGAAAGTTTGATTTCTCAAACTGATGAAGCTAGTTAATCACCCAGAAACTAGCTAGATAAAAAACTAGTTAGGACCTGACCCTAAAATCTTAACGTATATAACGCATAGGTAACAATTACATCTAACTATATATACCTGTAAATATTTGGTTTTGGATCATGATTTGAACTCCTACCGGCCAGCCTCACACTATATACACACGAAATGCTATATGACTGTATTTGCAATATATAGATCATCTTCATAGCTAGTGAAGATCATAATATATATATATAGCACTACGGGTGATTTGATGCTTACTAGACAAAATGATTTGATATCTCGTTTTAGAAATTATATGCCTAGCTAGATCAGCACGTACCTAATTAATTAGCTTGTCATGTGGATATATATATATATATATATAGCCATCTTAGGTAGAACACAATAGGAAACTTCAATAATTGATTAATATATGCTGAAGTTTTATGCCAGCGTTTTCACCATTAATGATCATTATACATACCCGTTCTTGTTCCGTCAAGCTGCCAATATTTTGAAATTATAGCTGTAAATAGTGCTATAATTTTGTTCGATATTATATATCTTGTGGCTATTTGGGTCGGAGCACAGTATATACACTGCAAAAGTACTACTAAATAATCAGCTCGTAGAATATTCTTATTGTCCTCCAAATCATTACCTCAAAACCCCCACAATGCATAATGATCAATAATTCAAGACTTTTTTACTCTCCCCTAGATGTTGATGACTTGGGGAGGCTAGAACTAGTAATCAATGAGACTACTTTGATCAGTAATATTAAGTTAAATGGGCGACTTTACGTACCTAACAAGCAATCTCAGATATATATGTTGTGTACATTAAGGAGTAATTTTTGCTCTCCAAACTCCAGATGATCACTATATATAGGAACGACGTCACTCCACATGCACATGCATATATGAAGTGCTTTAATTTCATGATTGGCACTTAATTAATTAACCAAGACGATCATGAATTAATGGGAATTGAACTGGAAAACAGCTTCTACCTTTGCTAATTTCAGACATTAATTGGATTAATCTATGTGTATATATATATATATATACACATGGGTTCAATCATTAGTACTAATTAATATCCTTGGAAGCATATAATAATTATATCATGCACGCATTCATTAATTGCGTGCATGCAAATAGAACAAATTAAAGAGTAGTACTAGTACCTCTGCCCATTAATACTACTGAAATATATATATATATATATATGCATGATGATGATGAGTAAGATGCATGAGGAGCATTTTAATTAAAAGCCAATTGAAGGAAGGAAGCTGGAAGCATATATATATATATATATATAAAAGGCAGATAGCGTAGGCAGGGGTGGTGTATTGGTTGAAATAAGCCGTTTAAATGTAACGGCTAGATAGGTGGTGGGCTCTCACGTACGTGCTAATTCCAACCAGGCCAGGCCAGTACGTACTTGATCTTTTAGTTTAAATTAAGGGATTTGGGATTGAACACCTACGTACGTATATTGAACAGACTCCGTTGGACTCCATTACTCTTCCTCCCTCCATCTTTACTACTATACAATCATGATCAGTTGCTTCACGTCACCAAATGGCTCCACCCGCTCTCTCATGATCTCATGTATTATATATATGTCTTTAAGCAAACTCAAAAGATCAAATCCCTCCCGATCACTGTATAGTAAATCTCGTGGAAAGCATGCACATGACCAATACATTCCAGTTTTCCTACACAAGTTTAAGAATAATTGGTAGCAAATTGACATGTTTTTTGGTAACATATACAACAGCTTATAATAGCGTGTAGGGTTCGGCTAGAGATGACCAGAAATGGTAAAATGGCTACCAAAAGTGGGTAGCTAGTGATGAAACTTCAAGATCGATAGGTTTCGGAGAACCAATGAATGCCAGAAATAAAACGCTCCAAAAATGGCCATAATTAATCATTAATGAGCTTCCCAGCTCATCATGATGATCTACTTCTACCCCCCATAAAATTATCTTGTCATAGTTTTTGCTTCACAGCTCGAAAAACCAAATAATATTTGTACCCAAAAGCAACTGATCATCTCTTGGTGTCCACCATCTTCTAAACCTTTCCATCTCATACCTATAAATACGTACACACCCAATACCAAGACTCATGACAAGCAGCTAGGTGATATTTTGTACGTACGTGGTGCCGGCCTGATCCACATCTAGCCTAGCTGATCGATCCCCTGTTGGACACCCTGGTCAAGAACCAAAAGGGTTGGCTTCAAAACCTTAAGAATGGCAACGATCCATGTTGATCATTACGTGATGTCTTTCGTTTTCGGCCTTCTTGGTACGTATAGCCCCTTTTTCTCCCGTTCTAAACATCTCGAGTTCTTATATACTAATTTCAAGGTCTCATGTCATTTTTGGTATCTCATTGTATGCAGGTAACATTGTGTCATTCCTCGTATATCTAGCCCCAGTGTAAGTTATAATATTATAACTTATATTCCTCGTGTAGGTTTTTGTTTTCCTGTTGTCACCTGGTGTAATAAAAACCTTGAGGTTTTTCTTTGAAACAAAACCTTGAGCTCTTATAATCAATCAAAACTTACATGGTTTTTTTCTATACCTAGAAACATAGACCAAAATTCTTCCTGGAATACACACAACTTCCCTTTACGAGCATGTTTTTTAACTACCTTGAAAATTCACCAATTATACAATTCCTTTCATTTGTTTTTTTGTTTGGTTTATTTTACAAAAACTTCTCTCACTCCTTTGATGATTTTTAAAAGACAGATATAGATGAGAAAGTAAAACCGATTCAGTCCATATTGTTTGGTGAAGTCCAATTAGTTTTTACTTAATAAGAAGCAGGTCTCTATTTTTAATAAAATGCTTGAGTCCTAATGAAAACATAAAAAACTAAAACCCTAAAAAAATGAACCAAAAAAAATATAAAACCCAATATCATACAAACCGAATGAGAATCATGTCTCTATTTTTTATATAACCTTGAGTTTTAATTGAAAAAAAAAAAACTTACAAAAGCCTAAAAAAATCAACCCAAAAAATATAAAACCCAATACCATACAAACGGAACCAAGTATATAATATAAAGATACTAACTATTTAAAAAACAGAAGAACATCTACTAACCTATTAGTTTGTAATTAGTTTGTAATTAGTTTGTTGATTTGGTACACCCAAGATAATCTTAGCTATATCAATCTTCTTTTTTTTCACCCTAAAATCTAGCACCAAGTGTTTCTGAATGACAGTATCCTCTTCCATTTTACTTATATGAAGCAATAGATACAACTTGATGATTAGGTACTCTGTGTGTGTGTGTGCAGGCATAAGATGTTAATGCTGCTTTAATAACTAAAAAAACAAGTCACATTGGGTTTAATTTGTTCTACCCATAACCCAGGCACATTGTATGAAGTTTGCCAGAGTCGAAAAAACTAAAACACTTGCTCCCGCTCGTGATTGTCAAATGTGTGTGCAAAAGGAAAACCTAAGCATAAATATTATAGCAAAACAACCCCATTTCTAATTTACCTGCACGATTTCGTTAAGAACCATGAAGACCTAGAACAGAGTATTACCTTGGGAAATCGACTCCAGCTGAGTGGATAAGGAGATGAATGGGACGGAAAATGGACTCCAACCCACTTTGCCTCGGAAAAGGGTCGACGATGATGATTTCACAAAGCCTTAGAGTAAAACAAAACTGGACTTTTTTTCACTGGGGTCGACTCCGCATAAACTGATGAAGAAGCCGATTACTGGGTTTTCGATGGGGCGGAACCGCGTACATTGCTTACGCGAGAATCACTGGTTCGTGAGTTAGCGGTTTCATTCGGTGGAAGTTTTGTGTGGGCGGTGAGTAATCTGATGCTAGAGAGAAATGGAGATGGGTGAAAGTTGGGGACGAGGAATGAGAAATCGGATTTGGGGGGAAATGTAAACATTTCCTGGGGTGTTGGCGCCCACGACTTAAAATCACTATTGCGGCAAAATTGTGCAACGCCATAAGATTTTATCATTTTGTGGCGGATAAATTCGCCACAGATATCTTAAAACTCGTCGCTTAAAACCTAAATTTATTTACAGCGAATAAATTCGCCGGAAAACACTTAAAATTCGCTGCAAAAAATAAAAGCAAAACCGAACCCCTGGGCTATTGCGTCGAAGATAAAAATCCCCGTAAAAACTGGGCTATTGCGGCAATATTATTTCCAGCGGACAAAAAATCGCCGCAATAGCCCAGTTTTCTTGTAATGAATGAGTGTGTATGTGTGTGTGTGTGTGTGTGTATATATATATATATATATATTTATATGTCGTTAAAGTTGTTTCAGTACTGAAGATTCATAATCATATATAATATTGGTTACTATTATTTTCAAAGAACTTTAATTTAAGCTACGTACATGATCATCATGTTAAGAACCAAAAATGATCATGTTTTTTTTTTCATGCTATTTCTGAAAATTGACTAGATCATACAAGTTGGCATGATATGCTCTTGATCAATGCGTTATGTATATTAATATAAACTATATATGGACAACACTTTTAAATATATATATACGTTATGGGACAAATGATCATCCAGATCATCGAGGGCTACAATTTGGTCAAATCCAAGTACTGTAAAACGTGGGATATTGATCATGAAGACGTACCGTAATGGTTAAAACATTAATATTGTCTGCAGAATTAATGCCTGCTACTCTAGCTATCAGCTTGGGCCTTATCGAATCTCCCACTTCCGAAATTCAGTAGATGATCGATCGTATACAAGAGTAGATGGAATGGACGGAATAATATATAAGAGATCTCGTAAATGGGCGTATGCATGGGAATTAATTAATATTAAAGCGAGCCCAAGATTTGAACTTCGGAGATCATGATTGAAGTAAACCGGCCTAGCTAGTCATCGACATTAACATTAATATAGGATGCCACGGGGCAAACACCCTCAAAAG
Source organism: Juglans mandshurica (assembly GCA_022457165.1). Lineage (NCBI taxonomy): Eukaryota > Viridiplantae > Streptophyta > Magnoliopsida > Fagales > Juglandaceae > Juglans > Juglans mandshurica. Next base: position 32,403,502 of record CM039621.1, read on the forward strand.
AAAACAAAATGATATCCTGGATCTCGTAATTGAGAGAATGATGTCATGGATGCATGAGACCTTTTTGCCAGAAGAAGACCGGATAGGCAAGCTAGACAAGCTAGAGAAACCAGATACAACATATAATTTGTTAACTAGTAAGTCTTCTCTTTCTTATAAGGCAAACTGGAGATTTATTAACGTTGTTTGTCAATTCTCAAATAGACACCCAGATGATGTGGAAAATAAGCTTTGACTCACTTGGGTTATGAGCCTTGGTACCGGTTTTCTTATTTTTGTTTCGCAGATTAGGGCATGCATTTCCAGCCATCTCGCGTCACAATGCACGACCGATTAGGAATCGATGGCGGCTCAAAGGGGACTGGAGTAGGCATAATGCAGCTGCGCGCCAAGGTCCCCACCCCATGATCTATGGCCCCTCGATCAAATAAGAAAGTAAAGGAAGAAAAAAAAAAAAAGGCAGAACAAGGAAGAATTCCATGGATGGATTTTAGATTTAATATAGTTTTTCATTGGAAGTTTATTTGTTTGTCTAAATCTAATTAAAAAAAATGAAGATAGACTTATAAAGTCAAAGAAAATCAGAAAATGTATTTGAATCTTAAAGTAAGAAAGTATAAGAATTTAACAAAAAGAGAAATTGAAAAAATAACTCAATACAAAAAGTTGATAAATAATTATAAAAGAATATTTAATTCTTATAATGAATTTTTCTGGTAGGTAATTATTATGATAAAAATATAAAGGCCCTTCTTCTAATTTTTGCCTATGGCCTCATTTGACATTGAGCCCGGCCCTGCCTCCTATGATCCGCCATCGCCAAGTTCATAGCAATTATGATCTGATCGGAGGCTATAATAATAAGTTTCAGATCATTAGTTGCATGTGAACGTATGTGATTAAGGAAAACACTATTTTGCCTCCCACTTTAACCGCTCAAAGTGACCGCTTGACTTTAATTTATTATTATTTAGTAATTAAGAAAGTGATTTTAAATGTATTGATGTATTTTTTTTAAATATTTAAATGTATTAAAAAATATAAAAAAAAAAAGAGAGAGAGAAAAAATAGCTGGGCGGTCCAGCGGTAAAGGTGGGGCGGCAGCCGCCCTGTGATTAATGGATACAGCATGCTGCATTAGTTAGTACATTTGACAGGAAATCAACTAATTTTATTTAAATTCCCAAACATTATCCCCACGATTGTCAAAAGAAATTACACTAATATATATATATATATATATATATATATAAAGGATAATAATTAATAGCCAATTATGCATAAATGGTCTATTTAGAATTTGTTAAATAATATTACATACAGTTGTAAGATATGTAATATGTAAATTCCGCATAATTTCTTATAAAATAATAATGGAGCTACTATAAAAGTAGGTTTTTTTCATATACATTCAAGGTGTACCCATATTTTTTTTTTCTGTATATATTTAAAAAAACTAGGTAGACTTGCACTCTTTAAAATTATAAAGGCCGGCCGTCTTTACATAACAATTAGTGCATTATTACCCCCCGAGTGGCTGAGGGAATCCTTCCTTATCCATATGCCTTGAGCGTGGTGCTGTCACTGGAGAGGGACGAGGGTTTACACCGTTGGATGATCTTCCTATAAATACAGAAAGAGGAAAATATTACCAAACCCTGCAAATAACGATGCTAAAACAAATCTCATTAAATAAATGTAGTACTAACGAATTATATATATATATAATATATATATTCACCATCAAGGAGTCAGCTAATTAATGCCTCAAATCATCACTAAAACTTATTTTCGACGCAATAACGTCTGAAAAATGAGAAGGGAAAAAATACACTAGTACTCTCATATAATTGTAGTTTGTTTGATGAGTGAATGGTCCAATTGTTTGCATAAACATAGCTTTAATTTCTTGGGAAAACAAAATTCATGATCAGGTACTTGAAATAATCTGATCAAATGAATTCGATCAAAGCCAAAATCAGATTGAAATTAAAGAAGCTCGGGTCGATGATTAATTTGTTTTAATAGGTATATATCATCAACATGATAAGGAAAAACTGAAAGATTAATAAAAAAAAATAGCGAAACATTGATAGTTTAGATTGTAAAGTACTAGATTTAACGTATCATATGAAACTATGTCAGTTTGTGAATTTATTTTTATGAGATCTTTTTATGGTTGTTAATACTTCTCTTCTTCATGTAAAGTAGGATGAAAGAAAAAATGTCAAAGAACGACGGACCATTTCTTGAAATAGTAAAGAAATTACTTGCAACGACCATTTGCATAAACATACGCGCGTACAGATGGTGGCAATTATAAAGAGTAGTAGCATGGAAGCACGGACGTTAAAGGAACGGGCACGCGCCATTATTCTTAAAGCACTACAAGGAAAAAGGGTTTTTCCAGCGGTCAAAATCGACGCTTTTGAGGTAATTAATCGCTGCATATACTCAATTCCGGCAAACTATAACTCGATGGATGTTCGCCGAAATAAAAGTGTCTTTTTTGATTAAAAGCATCGAAAGGCAAAATTCGCCTGAAAAAGATATCATTCTCAGCGATTTTTAATCATCCCAAAAACCTTTATAATACGCCGCGAAAGAGCCTGTTCAGTTCGACCGATTTCGTTGCGAAAGAATAATTGCGACGCTTTTATTTCGTCGTGAATAAAACAATAAATCGCCGCAAAAAATAATTCTACTCGCAGCGATATAGTGATATCGTCGTGACTGATTTTTTTATGGCGATTTCTTGTCGCCGGAATTGACCTACAATAACTACAACGATCTCAATTTTCGACATGATTGTGCTTTTCGAACGTACTAAAAGTCGCCGCAACATGTATTTGACGGAAGTACTGACTATTTACGGCGGATGAAATCGCTGCATGGAACTAATTTACGGCGATAAATAGTCGCCGCTAATGATTTATATTCGTAATACCAGCGATTTAATATTCGCCGCAATAGATTTCGTTTAGTTTTTTTCTTTTTTCTTTTTTGGCATTTCCGTTCACCGTTTGGCTGGGTTCTGTTGTCAATATACATGTCTGATTGGCATATTACACATTTTTAATAATTTCAGGTCAATGACTAAAAATACAAAAGTATCTAACCTGAAATATCATAAATTATACTTTAAAAGAATAATAAACACCACATGTTCGAACTGTTGAAATACAGAATCAGTGCCCAGCCCTTAGTAACGACATTCATTCATCCAAAAAAGTCCTTCAATTACATAAAATTCACATTAATGTAATTTTTGGGCTACACTAGGGTGTACCAATTGGAGTCCAAAAGCTACACAGCTAGCTCAACTACTAAATATATGTTCTAAACAACATTTTATAGAAATGTTCACATTCATTCAATATTGAGCAATTGGACAGCACCTGAATCCAAGCATTACAAATGATATCTTTGTAAACAGATGTTCTGAAAATTCTGCAGATCAGAAAAAAAACAAGAGAAATTAGAATCAAAGAAGTTCAAAACTAAATTGAAAAGAAAAAGAGTGAATCTTCAATCTCGACATCAACATTCTTAGGGAGCACACATGGATGAACTTTCACTTCAATCTCACAGGATTTCCATGAGAAGGTTGTGTATGAAATGTCATGGAAATCTAGTGAGACAGCAGGTCATGGAAAAGAGGTATTGTAAATACAATGGGAGCATTTATTCCTGCTGGGGCCTAAGTGGATTGATTGGAGAATTTTAAATGTTTTTCCTTTTAAATATTTTATGCATTTTTTATTATTATTATTTTTAATTCAAAATTCTCAAATATTCTCTGCATTTTTTAGAACGAAACATGACCTTATTAGTTTTTCAGAGCATGGAAGGGTTTCAATAATGACAGTAGGCATATGGCTACCAACACAAAAACTGCACTTGCTTCTCTTGGTGTTTTGATATCTTTTGAAATTAATGGAGATTAATGTGAAAACCTAAGGGAGTATAATGTGACCACTTGGCAATGATTGCAAAGAAAATGAATGGTTCAGATGTGAACCCTCTTACTGATATGGCCATTTGCTGTGGCCAAACAGAGGCATTTGCAGCAGTTGTGTTTGCAAGTAATTTGGCTTGATGAGTGATGTGTGATTTGTTGCTTGAAAGGCATGGTATTCTTTAATATCATATACCTACAACCTGGAATTGGTTCAGAATACTCAAGTTTTAGTACTTACTCGGTACTCAAGTTTTCTATTTTCTGATTTGAAGGGTATGATTTGCCCTGTCCAATTTTTCAGATTCACTCTTTTTCTTTTCAATTTAGTTTTGAACTTCTTTGATTCTAATTTCTCTGTTTTTTTTCTGATCTGCAGAATTTTCAGAACATTTGTAATTGAACATTTGTAATTTTCAGAATTTTTATAGGACATAATTCATAGTTGGAAGCCATCTGCAATTGAACCAATTAGATTTTATGATGAAGCACAAATGCCTACTTTTTACTTGTCATGTCTTTTGGTTCTAGTCATAGTCTTTCTATACCATGGTCAAAGCTGGACCTTTGTATATGCTGGAAATTTCAACTTTCCATGGGAGGCATGGAAAAAGGAATCAGCTAGATCAAGATGGTTATGCATGTAAAGTATCTTTTGCCAGGAATTTTAGCTAATCGGATAACTTCAATTTTAGTGAGTGAAATGTAAAAGTGCATTGTCTACAGAAAGTCCCCAACACCAATTATACACAAGACTGCCTCAAGCAAGTTAGGGTCACATAGCAAGCACGTAGTGCCTATCTTTCTTAAAATTAATATGTGCAATACCAAGTGGCTTATAACAAATCAATTGGATCAGTTTCTACCTGCTTTTCATTAGCTTTACCAACACATAACTCTGCTTCAAATATCCTTCCTGAAGCAAAAAAACAATAAATGACTAGGGTCATAAATAACATTTAAAGAATAATGGTACCAAAATCTAAACCAAGACATTAAAATATATAAGTGCACTTCTGACAAATATATTGTAAGCAAAATAATTTATTAATATGTGCAATATCAAGCCAAAATGCCAAATCATTGTAAGCATGACCTACCTGATTTCTCATGCTAGACAAGCAGGTAATTCTGCTTCAAACATCCTCAATGACATTTTTGGCAATTCAGCGCAAGGGTCATACATAATTCTCAACAGGTTTAAGGTACCAAAATCTAAAACTAAAACATGAACATATATAAGTGCACTTTTGACAAAGATTGTAAGCAAAATGAATTAATCTAAAAAAATCATAACATCCTCCAATTTGAAGACAATTATGGAAGAGAAATCTTACCTTCTTTGCTGACTATAACCACCAAACCTTTGCAATCCAGCTGCTCCATCAAAGATTTCCTCTTATCTGTCTTAAATGAACGGTTTGTTAAATCCTGTTAGATTCTAATAAAATTCATGCATTTGTTATAACTAGAGAATATGATATTTGACAAAATCCTACTTATGTCAGCCACAAATTCATACGAGAAGGTATCAGGTGATTACATACCCATACATTGTACCTTCACCATGCTGCACTGGACAATACCCCTTCACTTAATGTCCGGTCAAGGTGTTGTAATTCATTGGGAGAGATACTAGTCAGGTCCTCATCCAACAAATGTGGCTATCAAAAGTGAACTACTCATCATGATCAACTATAGCCAAAACTATCCATTTCACCAACAAAGCCAAAAAATCCCCCAACTGCCCATACCTCTCCCACAACACAAAAGTAGACAACCTAGTACATCATATGCATATATATATATATATATATATATATTGGCCACCCACCATCTCTGACTACCAAAAATAGCCCAAAGTACACAAAAAAGTCCTTCCCTTATTTCATACACCATGTTCACTGGGTCTCTCCAGAAGAATGGAGAGACCCACTAGAAGGATGGACGTCGCGGAAGAAGAACATCCTCATCATCTTATCCATGTCATTTTGCCTCTCACGAAGTTCTCGCAATTCATCCCTCACTTCATCAAGCTGCGTCCTGTAATTGTCGGCGTCTTTCTTGTAATTGTCGGCATCCCTCTTGTGTTTTTCAATTAAGGGAAGGTACTCTCTTTCTCGTTCACGGTCCCGTTGTCTTGTCGACTCCGGGATGACCATCTCGCCTAGCCCCCTTGCGTATCCGGGTCTCTGACCAAGTACCTCCCTAAATACACTCGCAGCTGCCTCATCGGTGCGTTGTTCAGGCTCTAACCCATCCATCTTGCCAACCATCTCCTTCTACACATGCAAATTAAATATTCAGTTATTCTACAATCTGGTGATGGCTCATGAAAATCATGAATTTCAAATATAAAGTGACTGAACAATCCTGAGTTTTTGAAATAGTTGGAAATTATAGATTGTACTCACATAAGTTTCTTCAGCAGCTGAAGTGACAAATTTGCCATTCTTCTTTGACCAGCGGGTCTCCTTATAGAACTCCACCAAATTTGTGTTCGTAGCCCGCTACAATTGTTTAGAATTAAAAATATTATTTAAAATAAATGCACCGTTCAAAAGGCCAATCATGTCAAAAAACCCATCTAGTACAACCACACAAACTTCAAAAAACAAAAAAGAAGGCCTTCATACCATACAATGCAAATGCCTGAACATGATCATAAATTTTTGTAGTTCACTCCACAAATGCAAGGATTTGCTTCATAATATAGTCTAACAAATATGCTGGAAAATACTCTAGCATATTGGTATAGACACATTTTTTTTAAGAGGCTAACGAGATTACAAAAAATCGCCCTTCCTTCAAATCCATTATCATTTTGTAAAGTGTTGCACACACTGACAGACCATCAACCACACAAGAAAATTCTGCACTAACCAACAGTGTTATCTATAAAGCCACACCCAAATTATAATGCATACAAACCAATCTCTCGTGTTTGCTTCAATCATCATTTGTTCTATCCATGTCCTTAATATATGTCATAATTTTTCATCCTTATGTACATACATAAAATTCATACACCATTTGAGCAAACAACAGACTAAGATGAAGGTGCATCCTACTCTCATCTAATATATACATGTTCTCATGTATAAACACAATGCGATTTTTTATAGGAAACAATAAGCATTTTTCGCTATGAAAAATGTATATGACCTTAACCAACGTGATTCTTCATGTAATGAGCACCCATACATATGTCTAATTAAATTAGTGGACCAGTATAAGTGCAGCAAATGAGTTGTGACCATACAAGCCAAAAAGGAGAATTCCAACAAGTTCTGTTAGTTGTACCTTCTCCTCCAAAATCCTAACAAAGGATTTGCGTCCAGCGATGTGGTTAATGGCCAACCTCTTTCTATTCTCCCGATTTTGTGCTGAGATTTTCTTTTAATTACACACAATGTTAGCTTACACACAAGTTGGGAAAGCACCTTAAAAGGACATGACTTGTTAAAGTTAGGGAATGTTTTTTATTTTGAAAAACCATCATGTGTACCTTGAATTTATCAGTGCCCCACCTCTCACACAACTTCACCCAGACGTTGTCGTTTACCATGGTACACCCAGAAGCCAATGCTTCTTCGTGACTTTCGTATGACAAATACTTTTTGTGTAGTTCGTGATGGAATGCATTGAACCGCTTGCGCAACTGCTTCAAGACGGCCAATCTATGATTCTCCCGATCCCAATCCAAAACAAAGTCACCCTACATGAACCAAAAACACGTTAAGTACACATCTTGTATTTGTCATTAACATACCGCTTCCTTACTCTCAATATGAAATAACAATTGTCTTACCCTGACACGTTCGATCAACTCATTCTTTTCAGCATCAGGCACATCAGTCCACCTCGCATAACTCATGTCGCAATGTTGTTTTACTATCTGTGTTACCCGTGTCGTGAACATGGATGAGTTCTCGCAGCACGGGGCTGTTTCACCATCATTAATCTTCAATATCACTTTGCCATACTTTCTCGCCTTCTCGAACTCAATACACTTAGCAGGCCCACGTGTACGTTTGGGTTGTTCTTGATTTGCTTCAGTCATTGTGGGGGCTGTCACAGCTGTAGTTCAAGTTCATAGAAAAACAAAATATGGTGATCAGTCTTCATAATTAGATATAACCTTGTTTACACATATATGTCATACGGGTTTTATATTGAAAAGAGAATAGAAATGATATCTGTACCGATATTGTCTCCATTAGGTGGGGGTTCTATTATGGGTGACATTTCTCTATTTGACCCAGGCGGGGGCATTGGAGTTGGACATGGTGGCTCCCATGGATGACTGGGCGGCTGCGTTGAGTCATCCGAACCTGACGGATCTGCATCTGAGCCTGTGGAATGGTATGAAGCGATGCGAACTCCACGTGGTCGGCGGGCTCTACATGTATATGGTACAAATCGTCGAGCACGAATACCTCGTGCAGCCCCTCTTCCTCGAGAACTCTCTCGAGTCGCATCACCTGCATTTGTAAACAAATTCCATTTGAGTTACAAAAAACTCCATTCCATTTGCATAATCATATTATCCATTGCAAATAAAACATGACTCTAATACCCATCTTGTAGATGGCTAGTATCTACAAGATGGAATGATGTATATTTTATTTTGTTTAATACACCTATATATATATATATATAGCAATCTCTTTAAAATTCTAATATGATTTGAGAAACTATAATGGTTAATCCTCCAATGATTGATTTTGTTCTCTAATTCAACGAATTCATGAACTAGCATACATGTAAATGGGGGAAAAGACCTACTATACTGATATGACCTTAATCGTTTATTGTCTACCTTGAATGTTGATGCTCCTCATTTCTCGTAGAATAAATGCAATGCCGTCTTTTTTCCCCTCACCTGATAGTTCCAATATCAATATATAAGTAACATAATACGATGAAATGAGAAACAAGCTTCATGATATTATAATGCAAACTATAAAACACACATAGGGTTTAGGGTTTCATTAGAAAAGTCCCCTCATCAATGGGTTGTAATTCCATATGGTTAGTAAGAAATAAATCAACCCTGGTAGTATAGTTTTCTTTTAATAGTTATAACTATATTCATAGTACGTGTGCATCCAGGATCCATAACTTGAAAAAAATATTGAGTATGAACTAGAAGTATTAATTGTTACACAAATTGCTCAATCAAAGGTAATTGAGAATTGATAACGTAGTTGAAATGAACATACATGTAAGTTCTCACAAATTATAGTTTGGCACATACCCATTACAAAAAAGGTAAACTATGGAATTAAAGTGCGTCAACTTTACGGCGGGTTGGCTATTCTGAGACATACTCGTCGTCTATGGGTAGGTCATCCTCATTTGTATATTCCCCATCACCATAAGCATCTCCTGAACTCCATTCTAGTAGGCCATCGTCAATAAAATCGGTTGAATCCATGTTTTGACCAGCCAAATCGTTGCCTTCTCGTGCACCAATCAAGATGGGTTCTACCTCATCCCTATTCAATGGACTTAACACTGGACATCCATCACAATCCAATGGTGCATAATCAAATGATGATTCATTTTCTTGATAGGCATCATCATCACTTGATTTGCCATCAATATCTTCTAACACCCTTGGCACTGGTGGAATGTCAAACACATTCCTGTTGTTGTACTTTTGCACCACAAACCATCTCCCTTTCGCCCTTAAATCTCTGATGTAAAAACACTGGGAAGCCTGGCATGCTAACACAAATGGTTCATCCTTATACCAAGTCTTGTTCATGTTGATACTGGTCATATGGTTATCAACTCGGATCCCTCTCCTTGGATCACCAACGTCAAACCAATCACACATGAACAAGTACACCCGACGCCAACCCATATAGCGTAACTCCATGATATCATTAATAACACCGTAGAAGTCAACGTTATTTGTACTTTCGTCACCAGTTACCAACACCCCTGAATTTTGTGTACGCCTCCGAAGTTCACGCTGCTTTGTATGGAACCTTTTGCCATTTATAATGCAAGCAGCATAGGTTGCAACCTTAGGTTCAGGGCCGCATGCTAACGCATACAGATCAGCAGTCACAGCGAGTGGGTTGGCGATACGCTGTTCCTGAACCTACAACAGTATTGCAGGTAGGTAATTACTTATAGTTGGGAAGAAAACTTATATAGAAAAGATCGAGTTCATCTAACTAGGGAGGGCGCAGTCTAACTTACACGTTCCTTAAACCAAGTTGGAAACTCTGTTTGATGTGTTCGATTTACACAAGTTGGGCTATGCACCTTACATTTCTCATAGTGCTCCCTGCAATTGGCATCGCACATGAACCACATACAGTAATACACGTCAATTACGTGAGGAACATACACCATAAATGGGTTGTCAACGAAGAAAGATAAGGAAAAAAGTTTTAAGTCTTGAGATATAATGGATTCTTACTCTAGGTAGTGTCCAATCTCAGCGCAGTTGTTGAGGACGTACCATATGGCTTCATTGAGGAGTTTATCTGGTAATTGCAAGTTGGAAGCCACACCCATGGTTCGTAATTTTTGGTTGAAAATCTTGAATCCATCTATATTATCTGCTTGATCTCCACCATCAATGTTGCAGTCCATTCGAGTAAACTTCGTCTCAATATCTTGGAGATACATTGAGCAAAAAGTCAAGCATTCAATGTGAATGTAGGCTTCGGCTATTGAGCCTTCTGGGCGAGCTTTATTCTTAACATACCGCTTGAACTTACCGAGATACCTCTCAAATGGATACATCCACCTGTATTGTACTGGACCCCCAAGTATGGCCTCACAGGGTAAGTGGACAGCTAGGTGGACCATGACATCGAAAAAAGATGGGGGAAATATCATCTCCAATTTGCATAGAATAGTGACAATATCAATTTGGAGTTGAGATAGACGGTTAACATCCAGGGTTCGGGCACACAGCTCCTTGAAGAAAGTGCTCAGTTCAGCCAAGGCCAAGGCAATATCAGTTCGTAAGTACCCAACAACAGCAATAGGTAGTAATCTTTGCAGAAAAACATGGCAGTCATGACTTTTCAATCCTGAGATTTTGCAATCACGTACAGAAGCACAATGCGAGATATTGGAAGCGAATCCATCTGGAAATTTCACGTCCGCCAGCCATTCACATAATTTATTCCTTTCATCACCGTGCAATGTGTACAATGCATGTGGCATTGTAACACGTTCACGTTGCACCTTCAAATGTAATTCTTTTCTGAAGTGAAGAACCTCCAAGTCACGTCGAGAATTGATATTATCCTTGGTTTTCCCAGGAATGTTCATTAAAGTGCACAGGATGTTATCGCAAATATTTTTCTCAATATGCATGACGTCTAGATTATGTCGAAGACGCAGTGTTACCCAATACAGTAGCTTGAAGAAAATGCTATATTTTGTCCAATTCAACTCTTCAGCAGTGCGTTTTCTCTTTCGACCAGATTTACCAAATTGCACATCCCCAAGCATCTGTAATTGAGCTAAAACATCAGCTCCATCTAACATCCTTGGAGGCATGCGTTGATCTTCTCTACCATTGAACAAATGTTTTCTCATTCTCCACATGTGATATGGCGGCAAGAAGCGACGATGTCCCATATAACAGTGCTTTCGGCCATACTTCAACCAGATGGAATCAATGCCCACATTACAGGATGGACAAGCTAATTTTCCTTTTTTTGACCAGCCAGAAAGATTTCCATATGCTGGAAAGTCATTGATTGTCCACATTAATGCGGCATGCAACATGAATGTTTCCTTTGTGTAGGCATCATGCGTGGGTACCCCATGGTCCCAAAATTCAAGCAGTTCATCGACTAACGGTTGCAAGTAAACATCAATGTCATTACCTGGAGATCTTGGCCCAGGAATAATGAGGGATGTCATGAAGAATTGGTCTTTCATGCACAACCACGGCGGCAAGTTATACGGAACAAGAATTACTGGCCAAATGCTATACGGTTTAGCCATATTGTTGAAGGGATTGAAACCGTCACTTGACATCCCAAGCCTTACGTTGCGAGCATCCTGAGCAAACCAACTATGTTCTTCATCAAATCTCTTCCAGGACTCTGAGTCTGCAGGATGCCTCAGGATAGCCTCTCCAGTCGGTCGTTGCTCTTTATGCCATCTCATATTTTCTGCTATCTTTGCAGACACGAAGGGACGTTGCAATCTTGGCTTCAAAGGAAAATGCCGCAACACTTTTTGAGGGATACGATGTGCCTTGTGTGTATTAGGCACCCACCTTGAAGCCTTACACTTAGGACATTCATCAAGATTAGCATTTTCCTTCCAGAACAGGATGCAATCATTGGGGCATGCATGAATTTTGTGGTAATTGAAACCCAAACCACGCTCCAATGACCTTGACTCCTCATATGAATGTGGCAATTCAGCGTCAGGAAAGGCAGACCGCAAAAGGCTAAGTAGCATATCAAACAACTTTATTGACCATCCACCGAGTGTCTTAATGTGTAACAACTTCACAATGAATGATAGTTTTGAGAATTTTGTACAACCAGCAAAAAGTGGACGTTGGGCATCCTCTAGTAGCTGGTCGAAAGATGAACTTGGGGAGGGATCTGGAATTTCACCACTAGTTGCCAATGGATTACCATGATCTTGGGGAACATCAAAGGATGTGCTTGCCCGGATGTCATCTAACATATGGTTCATGTCATCAATGTACTCATCGACGTAATCAGCAGTGTTACTATCGTCATCGTCGTCATTGAATCTCCGAGTTTCCTCCTCCCCATGAAATATCCAATGGGTATAATTTGGATTGATCCCTTTGAGAAACAAGTGAGTCTCCACAATTCGTATAGGCAAGAAGAGATTATTACAGCATGAACGACATGGACACCGAATGCGATCACTACCCTGAGAATGGTTTCGTGCCAGGGTGAGGAAAGCGTTAACCCCATCGCCGTATGCAGGCGAACGAAGTGGATCAGTCAAGTTCATCCAGCTTTTGTCCATCTAAAAAGGTTGAAATATACATATATATTAGTTAATCGGATAACTTCAATTTAGCTATATGGAGGACGGGTAAGAAATTAGAGAAAGTTCATTGTTGAATTTATAAGCAGGCGAGTCGAAGTTACTTGCATGTGGAGCACAAGAGAAGATGTTGAAAACGATACTAACCGAGGTTGTCATGAAGATCGCTGTGGAGTGACGAAGAGATAGTGTTGAATATTGAATATTTCACTGTTTATGCCAGGAGCAGTGAAGTGCTGTAGAAAATATATGTCATCATATTAAACATACCGCATCATATGTGAATATTTATGAAATATTCTAGATGAAGGTGCATATAAAGATTCTAATGGAATGGTCTACCTACACAAGAGTTGGAATAATTATGGAAGTTATGGAAGCGTGTAGGTGGTATGCTTGAATATTTTCATAATCGTTGGGAAAACAATTATGGCATATATGAATTGGGTAAGCCTCATATGAACTATATAAATGAACACAATACTTCAACTTTGAGGTAATTGAAACCCAAACCCGGCACCGTTCAAAATTAATGGATGGTTGGAGGGATTTATGGTCTAAGCACAAGATTTAAATTTTGTTTAAATCATATTTATGGGCAATGTTACATATACGATGACATAGAGCAAAATGCAAATAGATTGTCCCAAGAGATATATCTACATGTTGGAAAAAATCTGGTGGGGGGAGTCCCATAACGAAAGTATATAGTAATAATTCTTTGGGGTTTTTAAACTATCGTACCAGCTCTTTTATTTAAAAAGAGCAAAAGGGAAGCTAGAAGTCAAAACTTGACATGAGTTGAGTTATTGTTATTAAAGAATAATAATAACTCAACTCGGCTAAAACTAATTGTCAGTTCTGACTAGGCGAGAGCATGTAACTCGTGCTCTTGCTGACCACATTTGTTATTTGAGGCTTAGTGAGCTGAAATAAAGAGTACCAATTAAGTAACGAAATTTGATGGGATTAAATAAATTTGGATTAGGCCTACATGTATTTTGCTGACCCAAATTCATTAAAATAAATGCAAGGAAGTGGAAGAGACAGGGAAACAGAATCCAGGTTTGGTTGATGGACCAAATTCACATAGTTTAATGCATCTTTATGTATTTTGGTGAGTGAAATTCATAGCCCATAAAAATTTAGTGGAATTGGCACACCCAATTTGAAGTCTAACGTTTCGACTTATTTGAACCTAACCGAGAATTAAAGTTAGGGTCACATAGGCACTAGAGTTCAATATCACTTTAACACACCTGTTAAAGCCCCACATTTCCAATGACTCAGAAAAACAAAATGAGTCATAGGAATTCGATGATTTAATGTATTATATATGTACAATATCTGGGTAAAAACCCAAAAAACATGTACAAAAACTAATTAACATCCAAAAGGGAAAAGAAAGCTGGCTATGTAATTGTAATTAAAGGGAAACAAACCCCAAGGAAGTCATGATCAGATTAGCTTCAGAGGAATTTGTTATGATGTATATTAAATCTGAGTTACTTATACTTTTAGGAATTAAAACTTGAAGCTATTGTAAATAGCTGGGAATTAGCTAGCTTTTGTTGGACATAATTCCATCATGTGCATGGTTGCTGAAATATGGATTAAGTAGACCAAAATCTATTCTTGTGATGGATGTCATTTCACCATAATATATATATATATATATATATATATATATATATATCTGTGTGTGTGTGTGTGTGTGTGTGTGTGTTCTGTATATATGTATACAGGACATGATTCCATACATGTTGGCCATACCCAACATCTCACACCTCCTCTCTCTATACCCACTGTCACAGTTGAATATGGTTTAAGGTAATGAATGATAGGCACTTTGTCCTGTGCAATATGTAATTAATCTAATCTGAAAAAAGACATGGATATGTTGAAGGGGTATTTAGAAGAGAACTAATCATAGAGAGCGAGAGAGAGAGAGAGAGGGAGAGAGAGAGAGAGAGAGAGAGAGAGAGAGAGAGAGAGAAGTGCATGCTAATGTGTCTTTTATATATATATATATATATATATATATATGGCCATCAGCTCATCCGTACATGATGGCCATACCCAACATCTCACACCTCCTATCCTATATATAGCCACTGTCACAGTTGTAGCCCGCTACAATAATGGACTCTATGATTGTCCTGTGCAATATATAATTAATATAATCTGGAAAAAGATATGGATATGTTGAATGGCTATTGAGAGGAGAAAATATCATAGAGAGAGAGAGAGAAGATCTATGCTAATGTGTCTTATATATATCCATTTCCCAACATCGATCAATCATTAGCTCCTAATGATTGGTTGTGGGGGAGAAAAATTTGTTATTAATGTAGAAATGAAATTACTGAAGCAATTAGGTTAAATATGGGGGCCATATAAACATGAAAATATGGCCAGACAATCTGCAGCTTTACACAGTGAGCATAGGATCAATGTCCATATATATATATATTCATATATATATATATATAAAGTCTATATATATGAATATAGACTTTATAATTGAGTAATAGGATAACTTTGATTTCCATATACTGAGAATTCTACCAAAACTATATAATGAGATGAACTACACACTAAAACATGAACAAGTAACTCACATTTAAGTACTCATGAATAACATGAATTTGCCATGAGTAACTAGTCTTATAAGTCGGTGACAAAGTTAGAGAATCACATCGAATGACCAACCAATTGGATCACCCTACGTGCAAAGAGAGAGGGGAGAGAGAACTCAAAAAATAGTGGAAGATGTCCTTATCTATGATTCAGCAAAGCAAAGCTGTACACAATAAAGCTAGTTGTACGTGGGTCCCAAGGGTCATATATTAAATTCGGATGAGTGGCTGTTACGTGGCAATAATCTAGTGGCTTTTGTCTCTATAAAATTATAATAGTGAAAATGGGACAAATACCAGTCCAAACTGACAGTCATTTCATCCATGATCATGATGTCAAGAATATTAAATCAGTATATTAAGTAATATCTAAACAGAATAGGGCTAGAAATATATATATATACTTTTAATATATATATATATTAAAAGCATGAAATTAATATTTGCAGATGATTAGTACTAATTAATATGGATGATCTCCTTATCACCCTTACTCCAAGTACATGAGTTTTATAATTATTCATGTACAAAAGTATCACACAAGTATATGATTGTGAAGTTCGATCATGATGTATATTAATGTGAATATATAACCTCTTTCTATTCAATAGTGATTATATTTAACATGCATTTCGATTATTTAATCCATATATAGAAATCTGACCATATATGTTACACAATAATCCCCATTATTATCTTTTAGTAAACAAAATGAGTCTACACCAAATTTGAGATAATTGAGGTCAAAACAGAAAATAAATTAACTCGAAATGATATGAATGTAATTCGGGGGGAAATATTGAATTATGAGCTTTCTATACAAAGAAATGAGAGGACTGTGGACTAACAATCATCGTGCATGTAAGAGATCATGCATAAACTATGAACCAATATAACAGCAGGCCCAAACTGTAACCCAAAGAAAGGAATACTCCAATAGCATGATCAATTTGGGCGGGTTACTTCATAATTCAATTTATTTAAGAATGAACTTGATTAATATTTAGGGAGTACTATATAATTGAACCACATACCCAAATGGAAGATAAAATCTGGATATTGATATTTATGACCCAAAAATAAAGTCATTGTAAGCAAGTTATCAAACTCTCAACATGATAATGTAGCAGAGTGATTTTAAGAAAAATCACATTTGCTTCAGCCATATGTGAGCGAGCTTCATAGTGCATATTTTTACGCAATTGTCAAAGTTATAATTGGAGTTCCAAGCTCAAAGTGATCAAAATGTTTTCTAACTTAATTCATTTTATAGTTTGAATCCAATATTTTTGTACCACCACAACGGCATGCACTTTGTAACAAAAGTGAGAGAAGCACACCCTATTACTCTTTCATCATGATCAGCTAATTAAAAAGCTATTATAAGCTGGACTTAATAATTTTTGTAATTTTTCTATTTGCACCAGCTGCATTTTCACTTCCTTTTTTGGTTCTCCGATATTATATAATAGGGTGTACAGTCACCGCAAATAAAAATTACAGATCAGATATGAATAAATGTAATAACACTTACGTTACACTTTTGAAGCCAATAAGGGAGAAGCACACAAGAAAAATCTGTACACATTGGTTGGTTTTTTAGCAGGAGGCAGTAATTGTTCAAAAAACATAAATATTATTAATATCAGCATCCTGTTTCCAAAACATGATTTATATCCAAGCCATTAATCACGGAAAGTTTGACAAAATGGTTTGGAAAACTTCAGTTAGGAGTTTAATTTGTACCCCCCATTAAAATCAGTGCCCCTTCATGATTATATAGTTAGGCAGTCAACATGAGAACTTTTTTACACTACAAGAAAAAAGGGTTAATCCAGCGCAATGATAATGTGGGCATTGCTTCTTAGTTATACGAAATGTTATTGCAGTGATTTATAATTGGAGTTCCTAGTTAAAGTGTCTCATTATCTGGAAAAACTTAATTAAGGCTGACAAATGAGATAGGTCTGATTAATCTAGAAATTAATTAGAGATATCTCAATATCTATATATATATATATATATAACAAATAATTAATTAAATCACATCTTAATTATAGAGTCTACACTAGGGTCTTCATCATGGCTTGCATTAGGACTGCATGAACTCAAACCAGTAAAAAGAGTTTTTTCCAGCACACAAGAGGTACATGCAGTCTATTGTGGGTAAAGGAGGGTTTTTCTATATACATGAGGGCAGCATATAAGTTTGCCCAAGATGATTAATGTCAAGGCAGGCCCTAGCTAGCAGCTCACCAAATAGACAGTGGACATTAAAATGAATTGAATATTTTCAGTCTATGAAGACACCATTTTCATCAGTTCATGAGAGCTCCAATCTCGCTCAAAAATGAACCAAATTCGTGCAGGGTCATGCTTGGGGATCAGAAGTACAGAAAAATTTCCTCAACCCTTGTGTGTTATCCTTAAAAAAGTCTTGTTGTGTTAGCAGGGGAAAAGGCAGACAGGACACACACACACACACATATATGCAAATCCATATTGTGGAAAAATAAATTGTTCACTGTAAAACATCAGAAGGGAAATGATAATTTTTTACTCAAGTGTCACTCTCTCTTAGTGACTGCAATAGGGAATAGTCCCAGAAGTCATACAGATTTCCTTCATCCTACCTAAAGCAAAATGAATTAATTTCCATTTTGTGTTATGAGAACAGGACCATCTCCAAAAACAAGTAAGACTCACCAGCTTGAGATTATCTATAATTTAGTAACAACTAAATTATAATTTAGTATAAGATGTATTGGCAAAATAGGAATTTTTTACTGGGTCATTCAATGTTCGAGCCACGGACATGAGTTCTATGAAACACAAAATGCATGTATACCATACAATAATTCGTGAAAGAAGCGGTAGATTTCACAACTAGACAGATAGAAATTAAACAAGTGCAACAAGAAAACTCCTAATTTTGTAAAGAAACACGCACGAAAAATGGATTCATTACCAAACCAGTTCTGAGTTGCAGCCATACCTGAGGTGACAGAAGGACCCATGCTATCCCTCAACTGAATCTCGACGAGCCTCAGTTGGAAGCCATTGAATCCCCAAATCCCACAGGTTCCACAGAGACGAATCGCACGGCTCCTAATCAACTTCGGGGATTCTGTCTAGCCAGAGTAGCTTCCGTGGGAGGAGGAATGTGGTAAAGGACAAACCTTTGGGTGGTCGGGCGAAAATGGAGATGAAATCATTCGGGGGATGTGGGTGGAGTAGCAGCTGATCTCTCGGAAAGGGAAATGGAGACGAAATATTGGGGAAGAACAGAGGGAAGTGGAGTGGGAAAGAAATCGGGGGAAAAAAGAAAATAATTTTAAGGGATTGGCGCCAGAGCGTAGTTACGGCGAAATGGAGCGTTGCAACATAATGTTTATTTGGTCGGCGAAATAAATCGCTGCTAAAAAGGTTACTATCGCCGCAACAAGTTAAAGTAACCCCAAGAATCAGGTTTCTCAACGGTTTTCCGCGGCGGTAAAAAAATCGACGTAAAAAGTGGTCTATTCCGACGATCCTTTTTGCAACACTATAAAAATCGCCGGGAAAAGTCTTTTTTCTTGTAGTGAAGGAACGTGAAATATCCTTTCAATTCCTCTTGCCACAGGTACCTTATTTAAACAATGCCAAAACAACGTCTTCGATCCATTATTTGGTAGTATGCTCAAAATATATAAAATCATCCACAAAATCCCCCAAAAAAAAATATATATCTCTTGCGAGTAGTGCACTTCGAAAGTGGAGTTGACTTAAATCCTTAATATTTGGAAATTTTACATGACATGCATGGCGAGAACGTGTAAATTAAGTGGGAAGAAATTGAGGTTTACGTGACATGATTTCATGTAATATGTTAGATCTACTTTATAATAAAAGTAACTTTACAGTCTGACATACCATAATTAGACACGTCAATTTGTAAATTTATTTTTATAAAATTTATTTATGACTAAAGCATTTCTTTTATGTATATATAGTTTCCCTCAACATTATGGAGAATTGAATTTGGGTTTTTTACTTTAGGGATAAAGTTTTCAACAAGTAACTTTACAGTCTGACATACTATAATAAGACACGTCAATTTGTGAATTTACTTTTATAAAATTTATTTATAACTAAAGCATTTCTTTTATGTATATATAGTTTCCCTCAACATTCTGGAGAATTGAATTTGGGTTTTTTAATTACTTTAGGGATAAAGTTTTCAACCCATTGATGTTTTTTCCTTCTTTCCTGTTTGGGAAAGTTTGCCATGGACTTTGATATTATTGCATCATGTTAAGGCTGAGTAGCCCCATTTTTAGAGCTTCCGATTATTGTTCATTGCTGGGAAATTGGTAAGGGATGAGATTCGGCTTGGCATAACATGAGAACATCCATGGTGGAGTACATGAGGGCAAAAAAGAGATGAAACAAAGTAACTATTAACGTAATGTGTCGGCCCGAAAATATATCATACACAAAGAGTTCACTAGTAGTAACTAATTTTCACTATTATTCAGAGATCATCTAAGATCACCTCAACATCCAAATAAATATAGCCTAATCAAACTCCTACGGATATGTCTATGGTGTGGCATGGATTCAATTGTTGACCCTAATAGTCTTTATAATGTCTAAGGCTCCGTTTGGATACAAAAACAATATCAACCCATCTCAATTCATCTCATCTTATCGTTATAATTTTTTCAAATTCTCATATAAAATATAATAAGCAATTCAACTTTTTCAAATCTCAAAATAATAATAATATTAAAAAATAATATTCCAACAATATTTTATTCAACTCATCTAAAACCATCTCATCTCACTATCCAAACGAGCTCTATTGAAAGATTATGTCGTCTTTGTGTTTGTCTTTAGGTAGTCTAAGCTAGTAAGATTATGTCTGTCTTTATGTGTTTAAGTCTTTACGTGTTTGTTTTCCCATTTGATAGTCTTAAGATTGGACAGCAAGTTGAGGATATTTTTCCATGAAAATTTGGGAAAATAAGTCATGATTTGAGAAAGGTCCAAGTTATGAACTCTCATGGCCAGTACCCACAGCCGTGAATATTAACTAACGAATCTTTTGTGCGGTCCAATTCTAATTTGTGGGGAATCAAAATAAGGTATTGTTTGTGCGACAATATTCAACATGTTCTAGGCACTAGACACGGAAAAAAAATGATCTTTGCAAAAAACAATATTCAACGTGTTTTACGTCATGTTTTCTTCGCCACAATTCGCATGCTGGCCAGCCAAGAAATCGTTGAAATTCAACAAAAGCTCTGCACCGTGCTCGCACTTTACTTGACATAATTGGACTCCAAAGATTGAGTGCATGCGTCTATTTTCTTGTATGCAAGCACAATAATTAAAATAATTTAAGGTAAGAAAATTATCAAACATGAATTAAAAAAAAAATGCTAGCTAATTACATACTATATATACCTTGCATATGATTGATACAGGACACTGTTCAGTACATGTATTTCATATTATGATCTTTATATACCTCGATTTAGTATGTATTTAAGGTTGCTTCGATGAATCTAAAATAACAAACTTGCTAAGACGAATTGAAGATCCATAATCATAAATCTTGGTTGTTTCTTCATCAAATTACAACTTCAACTCGAAAGGTATTTCGTATTTCTTAAATTGACCATTTATTATATTATAAATGTTCATTTTGCGACAAATCAATAAGGCTACATGAATAGACTTGCAAGCAAGAGAGGACCCTTTGTGAAATAAAGCTCTCCTCTCTCGTCCAGAGTAGAGGTTTTTTCCCGCTTCACGTGCAGGGGTCCCTGTGAGTGTACTGCTACGGATTATGGCTGATGAATTGGAAGGCTTGTATGGTAGGCTGTCTTTTATAGAATCTAAAGAGGAAGTCATCCTCGTTGATGAAGAGGTGGTTCGAGACACTATTCTGCGAGTTGAGAAGCGTTTGATATTACAGATGTTGACGTCGAAACACTATAACAAGGGCGTTCTAATAAAGTAGATCTTGCGTAGGGTTTGGCGTCCTAAGAAGTCTTATTCGAATTCAAGATTTGGATTCAAAGTTCTTAATTGCAAAATTTGAGGATGTGAGGGATAAGGAGAGGATCATTAGGGATGGTCCCTGGACTTTTGACACTTGGCCTTAATTAAAAAATTTGATGGTTCTCAACAAACACAAATGTTGTAGTTAACTGAAGCTTCATTTTGGGCGTGAATTCATAACTTGCCTCTAATTAGGGGTGTTGTAACGCCCCCAATGGAAGGCCCAAACCACATGTCCTATACTCCAAAAGAACTAGTCAATAATACAATTGGAGCCCCATTGGAACTTTATAAAGAGCAAGAATTTCTCCTTCCTAAGCAATGTGGGATCTCATACATCACCTACCCTTATCCATATCATATGAGGTATCACAAAAAAATGGCTGCTTGAAGGGTGTCGATGGAGGATTGGGACTGGTGATTTTATTAAAATATGTAAAGATTATTGGGTTCCAACTCATAAAGTCATGAAGTTGGCGTTGGGCATTGTAATATCCCTGCCCTACCAAGGGCGAGGTCGTTACGCTTGACTTGTTCTTTCCCTATTGTATCTGTATATTTATATATATATATATATATATATATATATACTTGTTATTTTTTTCCTACTAAAGTAATATGGGATAAGCATGAACATATCACGCATGTACTCTAAATTCCTAATTTGAGAGAGGGGGACACCTGATATACATTCGATTTAACATTTTCCATAAAGGACTCTCAGAGTCCATCATTCATTCATCAAAACATAACTAGTTCTAAATAAGAGGGGACTCAGTCCCTACAATACATACAAAAAGGTGTTAAGCCAACGTATGGGGGTTACCATCACCCCACCACACCATAGAAGTTACACCGTTACCATCGCCCCACCATAGAAATTACATCATACCCAAAAGATACATTGTCTAAAAGTTAATTCAACAAAACGTCCCAACACAAGACCCATCCTAAAACATAAACCATCATCATCAAAAGGGTCGAACCAACAGGGGAATACTAAGCATCGGCCCCTCCCTCCTCGGTAGTGCCCGTCTCCCCAACCTCTCCATCAATACCTGGACGTTTAAAACATAAACACAAAGTGAGTCTAATACTCAGTAATCTGTAGACCATGCTGTTAACTTACTAATCATATAATCTTTTCTTTTGAAAACATGCATACATAAACATTTGCTAATCTTGACAATGTTAGCATGCATAAACAGTTTAAGGAATAAGCCATACTTTCATGCATAAATATTTAAGAAATAAACAATAATTTCATGCATAAACATTTTAAGAAAAACTATGCTTTCATTTTTCACTTTCCTTTAGCTGGTACACACTATTATGCCCCATGTGCTGGGGTTATCGGTCTTTTGGACCGGGACTCCTCCCATGGCCACAAATTGGGAATCCCTTTCAGTCAGGGGGCAGCACTGGGTACACTACCAGTACTACTTACCCGGCATTACAATCTGTCTAGTCCTTTGGGTACCCTTTTCGTTCATATGGCCGTTACATATTTCATACCTTAACCTTCGTCTGATTTCTTTCCTTTCTCTGCAGTCAAACATTTTTGTTATCTTTCCTTAGTCCAATGCATATACGTTTATCTGAAAAAGGAGCATTTCATGTCATGCTACATATAAGTAAGGCGTTAGTTACTTGGAAGAGCATGTATGAAAATCTCATGATTTAGAACTTACATGCATGCATTACCTTATACATATACACACAATTATAACGATAGGGTGCTTAACAGGGGCTACCAAGAAAGGCTTGTACAATATATATACATTAACTCTTTCTTTAGAAGAATATTTGAAAAGAGAGAGAGAGACATTCTTTCATAAGAGAATTTTGTGTAAGGAATTTGGTCATAGCTACTTACTTGCGAGCTTTACTAGCGAGTTCCTTTGAACTTGAAAATAAACCCGTATTCAATGAAATGGAATAAACACATTAATATCCATCTCACTTTAAGCTTTACTAACTAACACCCTTACATGCTCACTTTAATTCCAATTTAGAATTAAAGTGTTTTCCTTAACCCCTTCTCATTTAACAAACATTATCTACAAGGTACAACCTTAACCCATTCAACTACCCACCATACATGGCACAAAACCAAAACATTAAAATCCTCATTCCAAACATTTTAAAGAAACTCATGAAAGTAAATAACATGCTTGTTGTCCCTTTAAAGACCTTTGTTTTCTACATGAATGATAGATGGAAATCATAAGTTAGAAATGTATAGATGGTAGGAATTTATTTAAGAACGGAAAGGAACAAAGAATTGCTACAAGTCTGAAACTTTCATCAAAGAGAGCATTTGATAACTTTGTAATATCGTATGGAAGGTAAATCCAACAAAAGGGCCAAAGCTCACAAGAGGGTTGATTTTTGTCACTTGTTTTTCATACTAAAACTTAACTTCCGTTAAACAAAAGGTGAAATTGAACAAAGATAATGGAATGGGCTGGTTTAAGCCCCAAAACAGAATGCATAGCAGAAAATTTTGCAACGCATGGACACCTAGCAGGTCTTAGTGCATTATTACATTTTAACTCCTCATTCAATCACAATCCCAATTACATAGACTAAAGACACTAGTATTAAAGAAAACTTGCAAGAAACATCATTTTTGGTTTAATCATAGCACCAAACAGCAAGGGTAAATTCCTTATAAACTAGAAAATCACAACATGAACTCGTCCATTGAACAAAATCCTTGGTTGCTTACTAAGACTATTACTTAGGAAAAATATTAAAAATACACATTCTCATCTCTTCTAATTTAGCACATAAAACAAAAGTTTAAACATAGCTAAGAACATAATTTAAACTCAAGAAAACATGAGAAATAATTATACCAAAATGCCTTACAAGCACACGGCATCAACACACACACACATATATATATAGGAAAAATCTAATTGCAAGCAAGTTTGTGCACCAGTTTGTGCACCAATATTGATATATAATATATATGTTTAACGAAATGATGTGAATTAAAGATGAAAATAATTTTTATGATATATGAGATTTTCTTCTTCTCTTAAATTTTTTTTTTTTTAAATAAAAAAAATCATCGGTACGCGATATGGTGCACGAACTCGCTTGTATCTAGCAAAACCCATATATATATACATATATCAAAAGATCAACTAACATCACTTATGACTAACCAAGTTAAATAGCAAAAATACCATTTTCAAATGATAGGAATAATACATAGCAAGATCGCTTCAACACACTCGGTTTGGGCCAAAAACAGAGCATTCACGTTTATTGACAACATAGATAATAACTATAATTAAGATACAAGCTAAAACAACTTAGTTGGCCTCCAAAATCAAACTAAAATCGAATGGGTCAAGCTAGGGTTTTTACCTTTGGTGAATCCTTCCCAAAGCACGAAATGGAGAAAATGAGAGGTGGGTTCGACTTATGGAATTAGAGAGCACATGAACCCTTGGCTGGAAATCCAAAAACCGAAACATCAACAACAACAAAAAGGAAAACCCACTTGATTAAACCATGACTAGGTTCAAAATACACAAAGGAGAAGGGTTAAGGGTACTCTTACCTTGCTATTTTCCTCTTGAGAAGAAAACATAATGGATTGGAAATGGGAGAGAATCGGGTGATAGTGTCGCACGGTTGGGGCATGAAGAGTTTTTCTTCTTTTCTTGCCTTAGAAGCTGACGGGTTGACGGGGATAAGGACTTGAATGGCTTTTAGTCAAAGCTTGTTTCACAAGCTAGGGAGAATGGACGGTGGGGATTAAGTGTGAGAAGATATTTCCCTTACCTAACCATTCAATGGTGGAGGGAGCTTGGGCCATTTCTTGAATAAATGGAAATTAGAGGGCTTGAGAGAACAATATTGTAAGGTCTTAAAAATCATGCCCTTGAATTATTTTAATAACCCACATAAAAATAAAAGCACACCCATCTTAAAATAAAATAATAATATAATAAAAATTTTTATCTCAAAATATTTAAGTTAAAGAATTAATAAAATGATGTAAGGACCTACGTAGTAGGACTTCGGTATTACAGGCATGGGTGCTTCCTCATTGGGCGGTTTGGGTGGTGGCTCATGATGCCTCTCAAGCTTAACTCCTCCATGTAGGTTAGCATGATGGTGTTTAGGTTGTAAGAGAATCAACCAAAGGGGAAGAGAGAGAGAGAGAGTTACCATGTGGGTGGTGGAGCGAGAAAAGGTGGTGTAATGAATACTAGGGTTTAAGCCCTTAATCACCCGTGATTAGGGTTTCGGCAAGGGTTAGCAATTTTGTCCTATTCTCTTGTCTTACATCCTTAGTTTCTAGTGGCTAGGCGAAGTGTAATCAAGTGCCCTCTATGGTGGCTCACACGGTGGTGATTGGGCGGTTGGGAGGTGGCCTAAATAGAAGAAAATAAAATAAAATAAAAATAAATAAGGGTTGGTCGAAATTCCTAAGGGTAAGATCGACATTTTGAAAATATTTAGGGTTTCGGCTAGGGTTTTCCACAATCAACCGAAAGAATTTTTTTATAGAAAAATTCATGGAACTAAGACAGAATTATCCTTGAAAATAATCTGGGCTAAGGGTATTTTGGTCCATTGCACACATGGTTGCCAAATGAAACGATTATAGGGTTTGACATGTCACCACACAAACTGACATGTGCTAATGCTCAATAAAAATGCAAGTATGGCTAATGAATACTAGACATGAATGATCAAAGAAGGAAAATTTTGAATCAAAGCTCGATGAAAGGATTCGAACTACACTTGCCTAATGAAAGTTAGCATTCTTCTAAGTGAGCGAGCTATCCTTCTAAAATCTAGGGTTAACCTAAGAGTTAACCTAATTGGGTAAGGAAGTGGGGTGTTACATCCTCCTCCCTTTGAAAAAGATCTCGTCCTCAAAATCAGAGTCTTAGTAAAACAAAACAAACAAGCATCAAACACAAAGTCAAACAACACTCACCGACTGCACTAACACGTGGGGCTTGATGGGGTTCTATTAGGATCCTCATCAGACACCTCATCCTGGGAATGATAATAATACTCGTTATCATTCGAATCATAAAAAGCATTGACATGCTCTTAATGAAACCTCCACTGGCGAACCTCATCACTCTCTAACTAGGGCTCACCCTCTTCGAGGAATCATATACAATCCACTGAAGAGTCGAAAAGATTAAAAGAGTCGAAAAGATTAGAAGAGTCCTCAACTAGAGACTCAGTGACAGGTGGCTCCTACTCAGCCTGAGGCTACTCAGTAGCATGACTCCACTCTGGCTTATCTAGCACAGCCGAAGGGGAAACTCTAAGGTGTCTCCTAAACCAGGCTACGGTTGACACATCCATATATCTAATGGGATTGAGGGGCTGACGCTCCTTGTGGGTTAGGGCTCTCCTAGCACGAATGTTGCCTCTCCTATCATGATCAAGAACATGAGTTCTATGATACTCCAACCTCTTTAGTATCTCTCTCATGTGCTCGATTCGTTTACACCGTCTTTCAACCATAAGCCTTCGAAGTCTACTAGGGGTCATATATGCCTGTCGTGCAACTCTATCTCGTCTGGCCATGGTGAAACTGTAAATGATGAGAGAAATTGCGGGTCAAAGGGTGAAAATGATATGGATGTCATGGGTGCATGAATGGATGCGAATGATGCAATGCAATTCACATGCCAAACAAGTAAGGGTATTGGTTTCTCATGTCCTTCTTTTCCCACGTAGCTTCCTTGATATCTTGATTCCTCCATAGAACCTTAACTAACGGAATTTTTCGATTTCAAAGTTTCTTGTCCTTCCAATCGATGATCTGAATAGGAAATTCTTTGTAGGTTAGGTCAGGTTGTAGCGAAATCTCTGTCATATCCACAACGCAATCGTTGGTTTCTCAAAACTCTTCTTAAGAGAATATTCGTGAAATACGTTATGAATTCCTCGAAATTCCACGGGAAGATCTAGCCTATAAGCTATGGCTCCTACCCTTTCTAATATTACATAGAGACCTACATACCTAGGGCTCAACTTCCCTTTCTTACCAAACCGAACAACTCCTCTTATGGGCAATACCTTAAAATACACCCAATCGCCAACTTCAAACTCAAGGCTCCTATGTCTACGTTCTGCATAGCTCTTCTGCCTGTCCTGGGATGCTTTCATCATCTCTTATTACTTGCACCTGATCCTTCATTTCTTGAAGAATCTCAACACCAAGAATCTTTCCTTCTCCTACCTCATCCTAATACAAGGAAGACCTACACTTCCTTCCGTACAAAGCTTCATAAGGCGCCATCTAAATGGATGCTTGAAAGCTATTATTGTAAGCAAACTCAATCAACGGCAAGAGCTTTTTCAAATTGCCCTTCTTCTGCAGAACACATGCCTTCAGCATGTCTTCCAGATTTTGTATAGTCTGCTCAGATTGTCTATCTGTTTGATGGTGATAGGCACAACTGAACTTCAACTTAGTGCATAGTGCGTCCTAAAGACTCTGCCAAAAACAAGAGGTAAATCGAGGATCTCTATCAAATACTATTGTTTTTGGTACTCCATGCAAACATACTATTTCTGATACAAACAGCCGTGTTAGTTGTTCTAATGTGTCAGTATTCTCTATCGACAGAAAATGAGCACACTTAGGGCAGATTTAGGGCACGAGACAAAACACAAAATTCTCATCTCATCTCATCTCATCATTACACATTTTTCAAATCCCCATACAAAATATAATAAACAATTCAATTTTTTCAAATCCTAATACACCTTTTTCAAATCCCAAAACAATAATAATATTAAAACATAATATTTTAAACTTCAAAACAAAACACAAATTTCTCATCTCATCTCACCTCCCAAACCTCCCCTTAGTCAGGCGATCAACTATAATCCAAATGGAATTATTTCCTGCCAAGATCCTTGGAAATCCGACAATGAAGTCCATAGATACATCTTCCCATTTCCATTCTGGGATCGGAAGTGACTGCAATTAATCAACAAGTCTCTGATGCTCAGCCTTGATTGTTCCACAGACAGAGCAATTATTAACAAAATCGTCCCTTTTTAAACCTTCCCACCATAAGTGTTACTTCAAATCCTGATACATCCTTGCACTTCTGGGATGAGCCGTATATGGGGTTTGATGGGCTTCTCTTAAAATCTTATCCTTAACCTCTTGATCCGCTGGAATTACCTTTCTATTACGATAATATATCAACCCATCATTCCTAAGGGCAAAACCTTCTGGCTCTTCCTTCCTTTCTACCTTCTTCCTAACTTCTACCCACTTGGGATCTTCTATCTGCAGCTTCTTTACTTTATCCACGTAGCACGTACAACCTCTTGCACTGCAGCGAGAGATACGTCATGAGGAAGATCTTTAATCAGCAAGTTCCTCATGCTGTGTAGAAGTGATCCTTCTTCCAGATTGGGATCATCACTACGAGACTTCCCACTTAACGCATCAACTACAACATTAGCCTTATCAGGGTGATACTTAATTTCACAATGATATTCGCTAATAATCTCTAACCACCTCCTCTGCCTCATATTCAAGTTTTGCTGGCTAAACAAATACTTCAGGCTCTTATGATCCATGTAGACCTCACACGTTGCTCCATACAAATAATGCCTCCAAATCTTTAGGGCAAAGATTACAGCGGTTAGCTCTAGTTCATGAGTGGGGTAATTTTACTCCTGATTCTTTAGTTGTCGTGAGGTGTAGTCAACCACTCGCTCATCTTGCATGAGTATCCATCCGAGTCCTAACTTAGACGCATCGCTAAACACAACATAAGAAGGCCTATGGGATTCAGGTAAAGCTAGTACTGGTGCGATTCTGAGCCTTTCCTTCAGCTCCACAAAACTACGATCACATTCCTCCAACCAAACATACTTAACGTTCTTCCTAGTCAGGGCAGTAAGGGGTCTTGATAAGTTAGAAAACCCTTGAATGAAACATCGATAATATCCAACTAAACCTAGAAAGCTCCTTATCTCATGCACACTAGTTGAATGTTTCCAATCTACCATAGCTTCCACCTTACTGGGATCCGCAGACACTCCTTCACTAGAGATCACATGCCCTAAAAACTTAAACTCCATAAGCCAAAATTCACACTTACTGAATTTGGCGTACAACTACTCCTCTTTCAGCCTTTCCAAAGCCGAACGTAGATGCTTCTTGTGTTCTTCCTTGTTTCTAGAATAAATCAATATGTCGTGAATAAATATGACTACAAAACTATCCAGAAAAGGTTTGAACACACGATTCATCATATCCATAAATGCAACTAGGGCATTTGTCAATCCAAAGGGCATAACTAAAAACTCATAATGTCCATACCCCGCCCGAAACGCCGTCTTAGGGATATCCTGCTCCCTAATCTTAAGTTGGTGATAAACAAACCTTAAGTCTATCTTCGAAAACAGCGATGCTTCTTGCAATTGATCTAATAGGTCATCAATACATGGTAACGGGTACTTGTTTTTCACCGTCACTTTGTTCAATTCCCTATAGTCAATACACATCCTTAAAGATCCATCATTCCTCTTTACAAACAACACTGGCGCACCCCAAGGTGAGGAATAGGTCGAATGAATCGCTTCACCAGCAGTTCTTCTATCTGCTCCTTAAACTCCTTCAACTCTAAAGGGGCCATACGATAGGATGCCTTATGGATGGGGGTAGTAGTAGGTTCTAATTCTTTAACGAATTCTATCTCTCTATCGGGGGGTAATCCAAGTAAATCATCTGCGAAGACCTCCGAATACTTTTGAACTATAGGTATCCCCTGAATCTCCTTACTACTACTTCTACTTTCATCTACAATGAAGGCTAAATA
The DNA here is from genome assembly GCA_022457165.1 of Juglans mandshurica. Lineage (NCBI taxonomy): Eukaryota > Viridiplantae > Streptophyta > Magnoliopsida > Fagales > Juglandaceae > Juglans > Juglans mandshurica. The sequence continues at coordinate 32,434,014 of CM039621.1, forward strand.
GGCAGTGGCTCCATCGGCGATGTACTTCCTAGCTTGTAAAGCCGAAATTAACAAAGGGGTGGCATTCACTGACCCTCATGTATAACGGATCTGCCCATCTACGGGTGACTTAAAGTTAATCTCCTTATTCCTACAATCTATCCTAGTGAGATGCTTGGACAACCAGTCCAATCCTAATATAACGTCGAACCCTAATACGTTGAAGACAATCAAGTCGGCTTCTATCAATACTCATTCTAATTTTAGCGGGCAACTTCTCATCATGCAATTACAAGCTATCAAGCATCCAACGGGAAGTGACACTACCACAGTTTGAGGTAATGTCTGGGTTGGCAGATTACACATACGTGTAAATGTTGCAGACACAAAAGACCTCGTAGCGCCAAAGTCAAACAAAGCTTAGATTCTATATTCATATAGCGCGACTTTACCTAACACATAATCACTAACTACTTAGCATTTATAACAAGTAACTACCTACCAAAGATGGGCACTTGAGGAAAAATACCAGTGATGACTCACACCTTTTCATCACAGGAGAGTTCCTCGCTAATCTCTCCAGGGATGATAGCGTACACACAAGCTTGTTTAGGTGGCCTTTGGTTGGGCTGGTTGCCGGGAGCGTATCCACCTTGCGTATTCAGCGAACATTCACATATCATATGTCTGGGTTGACCTCATCGAAAACACACTGTTAGACCTACTCGACACTCTCCATCGTGATTCTTCCCACACTTCTTACAAGTGGTAGGTGGGGCCATCGTAACGCTTTTGCCCTTGCTAGGGCTTTGAATAGTCCTTCTTTTAACATAATTTCCTCCTACAAAGGAAGAAGCCCTTTTTCATTCTAAGCTAATCTGAGCTACCACGTTTCACGACTGTACTTCAATTATCAAGGCCACGTTAACTAATTCTTGAAAATTATTGATACGAAATCTGGTCATGCAACTACGAATTTGGGATTGCAGTCTGTGGCGCCCCCAGCCCCCACTTGGGATTGGACGGTGACAGAAACACCAGGACATATAACACATGGCTACATACCCCACGTACATGACAAATAATATGCAATGCTCTAAATAAACTAGTAGTATGCAATAAACAATGCAGCGGAATATAAATGGTTCGTGTGAAACTAGGCAATGCCTAAAACAATTACCTTAGCACATGGTACTATAAACTATGCATAACCCAAACATTGACATCATCAAAAGACTTCATTTCATAAAATACCCAAAAAGGATGAATATGTTCTTTCTCCCAAAACACAGGACCAACCAAAATATTGTTCCACAAAAGTAAACTTCAAGTCAAGTCCTTTTTCCGCAAAACGTTCCAAGTTTCCGTGGTCCCATTTTTTTCTTTCTTTATAAATATATTTCTTAATCTGGCTTCTTCCTCTTCTCTATGTACGGTCCTTGTCCCTATTCCTCAACCTCTTGGCCTCCTCATTGAGCTACAAGGTTTCAGAAATAAGCCGTTCGACATTCTCAATTCTATCCAAAATAGGGAGCTCAGAGGAGCTCCCATCAGTCTTGGGCACCTCCTCGCTGGTCAGGGGTACCTTGGTCTGCTTGCGCTTCGTCATCTATGACTGTCACAACTTCTACCATTCCGGTTGGGGGAATGGTAGTGAAAACTACCACAATGAAATTTTAAAAAATCTCAGTAATTACGCACACAACTAACAATGATTAACATAAGCATATAAGTGGCAAATCGTGGAATGCATGCGTGAACATATACTTCACACATGACGTGACAGAAAACTTGACTTGTGCACTTGACCTTTTTCAAAAGACATGTAACAGAATTCTTTAACTTTTCAAAAAAATATTCTTATATTGGAAGCTCAAGAGGTCACACAAAGATGTGAGTTATAACTATCCGTGGCCCATGTCTTATAAAAGGATAATTCATTTTGATGAATTTTGTGAACTTGGTATCAAGAGTTGTGGTTTAAACCCTTTGCTTTGAATTGTGAGATATTTTAAACACTATTTTGGGATTAATAGTTACTTTATTGGTACCAAACTTTAATTGCTCAAAACTTTACTTAGAAATGAGTTTTTTCATTGCGATTATTGCATAGTGCTAAAAACATGCTAGGTGCATTCATGTTAACTGTCATGAACGAGGGGTGTGTAACATTGAGTTGCATGTCCTAACACTTCAGTCTCCATCCAAATCTCAAGCAGGCACTAGGGGCGTCACAACAATTGATTCACAGTGGAAAAATAAAAGGGTCATAAATAATTCTAAAATAACAGTACCAGAAAAATAAGTCAATTGTCTCCATAATGTGTGTTAAATAAATTAATACACTCATCTAGTTCAATAAGAAATTAAAACACAACTACATGACAAACGGAAAAAGGTCCCGATTCTCAATATTCTGATTGCACAAAATCTACTTGTCCATAACTACTCGCATCCATTTGCATCAAAATCTACGGTCCTGAAGAGCGGGACCTAGTGAGACTACTAGGGTGAGATTTTGGAAAATCTCGGTAAGCGAAACTAAGACAAAACTCAAAGATGCATGCCAAAGGAAATTAAGTTATGCAAGTAGTTGATGCAATAAAAGATTATACTTGATTTAAATACTTAACCAAATTTAAGATTTCCTAGCAACAGTCAAACTTCACACAAGGGTTTACCGTGTAACAAAACTTGAAGCACTTAACACAGATTTTGAGAAAGTTGAAAATAGACACAAAATCTAGTTTTAAAATATCTAAGTTATTAATGTATGCACCATGGTCTCTCCTAAATGGGTCATCCACACACCATGGTTCCCTTCGCTACACACGAATAACATCCATGAATGTGACTTCGTTCCAAGCGAAACCTGGCTTCATGCCTGTCCTTGACCATGTTGTCCTCTAGCTTTCTCCATTAGAAAGGCCATTGCTTCAATCCGAGAGCATTACTGTTTTGCCAGAGCTCGTCATCACCCAACGACAACTCACATATTATACTCTCCCGAGTGACCAAAGCAGCTCTACCAAGATAATGCCTCATCTCGACTTGGGGTTGTGATACTCACAAACCCACATAAAACCTATTTATTTGAAACACATACACACACATTGCTCGGAAATGAGGCATTCATTTTCAAACCAAAATTCCAGTAAGTATTATCGAATCATTTACAAGCTGAAATCAGTTCAAAGGCAAGAAGTCCAGCAACCATAACTCGGCATTACATCAACAAATACATTAAAATTATGTGTACTCTTTTCATAAAATGATGGCACTTCTTTTTAACAAAAAAATAGCAAGCATTATAGCAACCATTTTTCATGTTGAAAACAGTCCAAAGACAAAAAAAATCCAACAACCATTTACATGTTGAAAAATCAATCAATCCCAAAAATAATAAAAACATCAAATGCAAGTTAGCATGAATGGAGAGTAAACATTTAAATCCCAGCATGTATTTACAAGTTGAAAAACAACACAAAAATTGGAAATCCAACAATTACATGCTGAAAACCTGTCCAAATGACAAAAAAATCCAACAACCATTTACATGTTGAAAGTCAGTCCCAAAAATAACAAAAATAGCAAATACAACTCATCAAGAATAGAGAGAAAACATACAAGTTCTAGCAAGTACCTATGAAGTAGTGATTTCCATCTAATGAGGTTTGGACCATAGAGATGGATGCCCACATGCACAGCCTGCAATCCTCACACACATACCTCACGTGTATTTGCAACCACTAGGGTTGCAAAAACTGAATCCTTGAAGGAGGTACAACCACCACTCGTCCTAGGGTTTTTCCCTTAACGTCCAAGATCATGAGAGGTCAGATGGAATGAGATTTGAAACTTAGAAACAACTAAAGTAAACCCTGGCACACCACACACGCATTCTCGGATTAGGGTTTCATTGGTTTCAATAAGTCTAATGATTTAAATAATAAATTTCCAGTTTGCTTGATCATTGGTATTTCTTTGCTTCGGAATATTTGTAAGTTAACTTCTAACCTACCATTAGATAATGTTCGTATGCAACATGTAAACTTTGCATGTTATTAATTAAACTTGATTATGGAATTGTTGTTTGAAGTATGCTATGTTTCGACCATGTCCATTTTTGCCTTGCTCAATTGTTATTAATAGTTGAAATTTTACACGTTGTTTTATATGTACAAGAATATTACATATTCTAATTCTTTCAAACCGTAAACGTGATGCACTTCGACACATGGCATGAATACATGATTTCGTTACATAAAAGTTACATCGTTCATGGCATACATTTTCGAGTCTTACATTTAAGGAAAACGAGCTTTGTCACAATAACAAGTCACATGCATTTCGGGTTGTGTTTTGAAAAAGAAAGGGTATAAATGTTTTGTCATAACTCCAAATGCTGGGATGGGAAAAATATCCTAGTGAAACTACTCTGTCCACTCTGGAGTGCTTAAATTGGAGTGGTAACCCCTGGGTTGACGAAAAACAATCAACAAACTTCGAATGGGTCCTTCTTAAAGGATTTTGGAGTGAAGTAGAGCCTAATGCTAGTAGGTGCGCCACATCGAAACCACGATGAAGGTGAGCTAAGAACTATTGTGTTAGATGAACTCTAACGTACTCACAGCTGGTCAAGAGGGCCAATTATGTGATGCGGTAACTAGCGATGAGCCCACAGAAGCCGTGAGGTATCCACCCACATTGTTATATTGAAAAGGTTACAAGAGAATAATAAGAAATAACACTCTATTATTTGGTTATACTGTTACTTGGTTATATGGTTATAAGTTCACCATTTTTTAAGAATATGTTACATGGATAAGCGGTCAATGATTTTGAAAAGAGCGCAAGCATGAAACACGTTTCTGGGTCAAGTACATGTCCATGCATTCATTCGCAAGGCTTGCCTCTGCATGCTTATATTATCTTCCACTACCATTCCTGGTGGAGAGTGATAGAAGTTGTGATGCGATCCCAAGACTCGGCTCAAGATGGACAAGTTGCCTGACCTCATAAAGGATGAGTTCACTCTTGAGGCTCGTATCTATATTGTTAATTCTTGTCTAAAGGCTACTTCGCGCTTCCTTAAGGAAATCTAGGACATCCTGAATAAGGGTTATATGCCATAGTTGTAATAGCCCGTTAGAAATTCAATGGTGGAATTTCTATAAGCTTTAGAAACCTCATGAAAATTTAGTAAGTTTTCACGAAAAGACCAATTTCATAGGTTTTAGTTGTCAGCATAGTGAGTGTTATAGTGCCAAAAGTGCGATTTTATTTATTTGAGATAGTTAGAAATGTCAGAATGCCATATGGTCTGTGTCATTAGACTCAATTGTTTATTTAGGATTTTATGGCATAATAATCTTATTTTCAGTTTTCGAACGAAATGCTTACTAGAAAACGTGTTTGTTTATTTCGAGGCACTTCGGGGTTGAATTTCAATAAACGAATTGCACAGTTAGTTTATTGTGTATGTTTAGGATGTTTATGATAATTATACAAGTTAATATAGTTAATATATATAATAGCTATTAGTTATATAGGTACTACAGTATAAGTATTATAAGTTATGATAACTATACAAGTTAAAATAATTAATATATATATATAACAGCTATTAGTTATATAGGTACTACAGTGTAAGTATTATAAGTTATGATAACTATACAAGTTATCATAAGTATAGTAACTAGTTACTATAGTTACCATAGTTACTAGTTACTATTATAAGTTACTATAACAATACTTATTATATTTTATATTACAAGGTAGTAAGTTATATAATATATAGTGCAAAATCAGAAGACCAAAAGTATATATATATATATATATATATATATATATATATATATTAATAAGTACTATATATTAATAGTTAGGATATAATATAAGTATTATATTAACAATTAGACTTGTAGTACATTATATATTATCAATTATAATATAAAATAGTTGCTATAATATATAGTTATTATATACTATATATTATTAAAATATTTTGTGATTGGTTCGAACCCAATAACGTCCCGTTCGAACGGTTTTATCTCATGGAATGTGTTTGGAGGGAAATTTCGCACCAAATACTCTAAATGTTTGTTTATTCAAACGTGAAAATTCGTCATTCAAATGCACTGGTCGAATAGTGTTACGAAAATACGCTTTGAGCTTGTCTACATTTGGAGAATATGCCAATGAATATTCTGATTTGTTAATTCGAACAACAAAATTACACGTTCGAACGTTAAATAAATCATGGCAGATTTGACGCCTATTCGAAATTTTCTTGTTCGAATGCATAAATGTCCAGTTCAAACGGGACTTCATAGATTCAAATACATCAACCTCCAGTTCATTTTCACAGTTGATGAAAATTTATTTGGAGGCAGGCGATTTTGTATATGTGAGAGAGTGTTGTGGAGAGAGAGAGAGAGAGAGGAACAAACTTAGTGAGAGAAGGGATTCTTGAGAGAGAGAGGAGAGGTTTATAAAAGGTATTATTTTTTTTGTTCTATATTTTTTTTGTATTTCGAGCTTCATTAATGTTAGTTTATTGCACATGATTTAGGTTTTCTCATAATGTATTTTATGCTTATGTAGGTATTGCGGATTGATACTTTTGTTTGGATTGTTTAAATTCGAGGTAATATTTATAATTTTTAATTAATTATGTTAAGATTTTTTGTATATTTATGTTTGTGCAATCCCATTTAAAATGGGCACTCTGCCAATATACATCTTATGAGATTGTGAAAATTATGTTTTGTGGCAAATATTTTGTCTCTGTTTCGTATCTAGAATCTGGGTTAGTCTCGTTCAAATGCTATAATATTAGTTCGAACAGGACCATGTACGATAAGTTCTAATATAAATTTTCCTTGTGCAGAAAGAAGAAAGTCTCGCTGACTATGATTTACCCAATTGTATACTAAAACACATAAAAATCGTGATGGTATTTGGGCCAGTCCCGAAGCAGAAGCAAATTATGTAAGTTTAAGTTTTCTTAATTTCATTGTCACATAATATTTTTGTTACTTATATAAACTTTAATGTTTTTGTTTTTGTAGGACAAGATGATATCTCTTAAGAAAACTGTTACGGATCTATCTGATGCATCAAATGTCAACGATGCTCAGATCCTTTCTCAAGTTCTTGGATCACGTTCTGGATATTTGAGGGGCTTAGGATGTTGCGTAAAATCATCCTCATCATCATCATCCTATTCTCGAGCCAAATCGAATGACGACAAGACTAAAGAATTGGAGGAAGCAGCACTTGAGATAGAACGATTGAGGTCCAAGGAAAAAGAGTTGCTAGCCCAATAAGATCAAGCAGCGGATTTGGAGGTGAGATTAGAAGAGATGATGCAGTTGAATAACCAAAAAATATTTGAACAATTCCAGTCAATGATGCCCCAAAACTCTATGCCACCACCATAGTCTTCAAATTTATCTTTACTTTCATTGCATTTATATTATGATGTTCTAAAACATTTGAACAATTGATGTTTGAATTACAAATTGTGTAATATTAGTATGATGTTTTTAATTAAATTCTTATCTGTATGATTAATACAGTTCGAACGGTAAATTATCATTTGTAATTACATTTAAATCAAAACAGACCCATTCGAACAAAACTAACCCATTCGAACGACAAAAGAGAAATACGGACGTTCGAATAATAAATTATTTGTTCGAACAACAGTTATGTGCAAAGCCCCGTTCGAACGAATATAATTTCCGAAAATAAAATATTTGTTCGAACAAACAAAATTTTTTTTCGAATACAAGTCGTTTGAAAAATTTATTAGTTCGAACGCATAAAATCTGTTCGAACACTGTTCATTCGAATAAGATCAAATATAGTCATTAGTTCGAATGAATATTTCATATTGTTCGAATGGACGTCTCGGTTCAGACAGAGAAATATTTCATTCGAATAATTTATTGAAATGAAATCGGTTCGTCTAAAAAAAAATTATCCGTTCGAACGGTTTCGACTAAATCCACTCAATTTTGTCTCTAAAAATGATTTTTTGAGATAAAATTTGATTTTCGTCTCTAAAAACTTTTTGAGACGGTCTTTCCGAGGCAAATTAGAGATGAAATTTTTTTGTCTCCAAATCTAATTTGAGACAAAAATTATGCTTTTTAAGACAAAAAATTTTATCTCAAAAAATACAATTTCTTATCGTGCTAGCTTACATTCAAAGGACAAAGATAAAATAACTCTCCAACTAAGCTAGCGCGGGTAAAATAGACACGCGAGCTTGAAAATGACCGCTATTTTTTATTTTATTTTATTTTTTCTGGATTAGACATATTAACTTATTATAGTGCGCATAACTAGACAACAATGATATCTATTTCTAATTTCTATCTTAGCCTCTCGTTACCATACAGTAAGAAAAGTTTTTGACAAGCGAGTTTACATATTAAAACGTATTGATATTGACATGTAAGATATCTGTTTAATAAAACGGTACGAATTAAGATGGAAATAATTTTCATGAGATATAAAACTTTATTCTTCTCTCAAAACTATCATTCTTTTATTTTTTTTTTCAATAAAAAAAAATCATCTCAACGTCGATACGCGATAATGTGTCCAACCTATAATTTCACGTTTAAATTATTTGAATTATACTTGCTTGAATCAGTTAGAGTGAGCAATTTTCCTTCATGAACTTCTTACGTTAAAATCCTTTTAAGGTTCCTATTTCACGCTTTAAAACACATCAGTTGCGGAAACTCCAATTGGTGAGTTAGTTCACTACAAAAAAATGATTATTTATAACAAATTATTTATGATAATAGACTAATTTTAATAAAAAATTATTATATTGATTAAAAATTACTAATCACACATTTTTACTATTTTTTTGTTTTTATTTTTTCCAAGAGTTTAAACTGCATTTTTTTAATTACATTATATCATTGACCAATTCACTCAACCATTAGATCGTTCAATGCTTGGCGGCTTCAAAGAAAGATAAGTACAAAACAGGGGCCAAATTATAAATAGTAATATTTTGTGGATCTTATTAAGATGTGTTTAATTTTTTAGATTAAAATGTATGAAGTAGATTGAGATGAGTCCCATCAATAATTGATTTGAGATGAGTTGAAATGAGTCGAGTTCGGTTTCAAACACAACCTAAAGAGCTTGGAATTGCAACTCAAGTATCAATTAGTGGTTGAGTTGCCAAATTATTTCAGAAGATGCAGTTTAATTTATGTACTTGGATGACTTGTAAATTGTAAAATTCGCTCATTAAAATGCAGACGCAAAACATGCTTGTCCTTTAACATCATGGGTATTTATTTCTCTGTATTTCAGCACGAATAACAAGACGGATCAATAATAAACACAGAAAGCATATATAATCATAGAACAAAAGCAAAAAGAAAAAGAAATCACTACAATGGGATCATCAGATCAGATAAGTCTTTTAGCCCTGTTCCTGTTATAGGGAGAAAGGATGAATTTCAGCTTTCGGATCATCTGGATGTCAAATGAGGAACAAAAGGTCCTTATTTTCATTCTTCAAAGTAACAGTGTTGGATCTGTCTAGCTATTTGATTCTGGGAGATATATAGGCACGCACTGGATTCTTCATCACAATCAAGAACTTCACCTTTTCTGAAAGATCAACACCTTCCCCATCCACTGTTTTGAACTCAAAATTCCAGACCAGATTTGAAACAAGATACTGGAGGAGAAGCAATCCTAGCCTGTTCCCGGGACACTTCCTTCTCCCAGCACCAAAGGGCATCATCTTGAACGCTGTTACATCAGACACTTCTTCTCCAATGTCTTCACTAGTCAACAATCTCTCCGGCCTAAACTCCATGGGATTCTCCCACACGTTTGGATCTCTCCCGATCAGTGCTGTCACGATGTTCACCTTCGTGTCTTTCGGGATTGTGTAGCCGCCGAGCTCAACATCTTCCATGACTGTGTGTGGAACCAACAAGGTGTTTGGAGGGTGAATTCTCAGAGTCTCGAGAACCACTGCTTTCAGATATGGAATCTTGTGCAAATCATCTTCCTCAACTTCTTTCGCTCCTTTTGCCACCACCTCGTTGATTTCTGCAAAAAGTTTGGATTGAATTCGTGGGTGTTTCACTAAATATGCCAAAACCCACTGCAGCATCGTTGTACTTGTGTCGCCTCCTGCATTGATTAACTCCGAGCACAAGCTCAGAATATCTGCTTCTTCCACGTTACCTTTCTCTCCGGGTATTTTCAGGTCCAGTAAGGAATCTATGTAAGAAATCAGTTCGAATGCCTTGCCTCTCTCTTGTCTTAACTTCTTCCGGGCTCTGATCAATGGCAAAATCACATCATCTTGGTTCTTCAAGAATTGTAGGTACCTTTTCCGACGGTTTCTGAGAAGCAACTTCCCCAGTCTGGGCCAGGTAGCGAGCACGGTGAACTGCTCGTAAGAGACAAGAAATTGATATTGTATTCCTTCAACTTCTTTGATTTCAGTCTCGCTGAGTTCTCCGAAAGCCATGCGAATGAACAAGGAAAATACAGCGGGGTGGATATGATCGAGCAGACGGACGGGCTGATTGAGCTTGGAAGATTCATGGAAGCCCTTGATCAATGAGTCCAAGACACGCTTGCGTTCAACAGAGTAAGATTTCAACGAAGTCGGGTGGAGAACTTCCGAAATGAGATTACGACGGAGGGCTTTCCAGGTTGGGCCAAAGGGGGATCCGCCGATATCTTTGTGGTTGTTGCTGAGAACAGAGCTAACGGGGACGACTGCAGGTCGGTTCGCAAAGGTGGCGCCGTGTCGAACAAGGGCTTGGTGGGCAAGGGTGTAGGAGGTGATGAAGATGAGGGGTTCAGAGCCGAGATAGACGGTGAGAATCGGGCCATACTTGTGGGAGAGATCATACATGAGAGATCTCAAATCAACCATGGATTTGGGAAGCAAATGAACATTTCCTATGAAAGGCAGAGTTGGGGGTCCCGGCGGGAGATTGCCTTGGGAAACATTCTTCTTGGTGGTTTTGGAGGAAGAGAAAAAGCTGAAGAGTGATTTTAGGGAAAAACAGGCACAGAGAGAGATGAGGATGATGAACCAGACCTCCATGATCGATCAATCTCTAGAGTGCAGAGATGGAGCTTAGCCCCGTTCTTAGGAGAAGTGGATGAGCTTGATGAACATGTATGAGGTATTTTCTTCTGTATATATACCAAAAAACATGCACCAAGTTGCCACTAACCAATCCACAATGGCCTTCCAAATGTTGAGTGCATCAAATATCCATGCAAAAGTTTGACAATTCTTTACGAGTCATGCTACACAAAAATTCAACATTTTACGCACCACTTAAAAAATATGTGTTTTTTGCAATTTGTGTTCCGAAGATGCAGCCCATGCTTTATTTTTCTGTCCTGTAATTCATGATATGTTCCTGCAGTATTTACCTTTTTTGATAAACTTACAACCTACTTTATCTTTTTGAGATTTGGCTCTTCATAATAGAGATAAGGGTGGTGCTGAAGTGCTTGCAACATTTTTTGTTATTTGTTGGGCTTTCTGGTATCGCATGAACCAATTTTTATATGAGCAGGTGGTGCATCAATGTTCAGCTATGGTAAATAATGCCCTCTCCATGCAGTCTGCTTACAAACAAGTGCAAGTTTTTGATGGTTTTGGTAAGGAAGTAAAAAAAGTGCTTTGTTGGTCTCCTCCCAACCAGCTTTCCTAAAATTAAATGTGGATGGTGCTATCTTCCCTGATCAACATAAGGCAAGTATTGGGATTATACTTCGGGATTATCAAGACTGTGTGGTTGCTGCTTGTAGTAAGTTAGAAGGTGATGTTGCTTCTCCGGAGTTTATTGAGGCAAGTACAATGTTGAGGGATTTACAATTTTGTGCTCAATGGTGTGTTCAAAAATTGGTGTTGGAAATAGATTGCTTGATTCTTGTAAATGCTTTGAACTCCCAAACTGAGTTTTTCACAGATTTTACATTTCTTCTTCTCGATATTCGACGAATGTTGAGGGGTTTTCAACAGGTTCAGATTCTACATATGAACAAGCTCGATAATGTAGTAGCGCACCAATTAGTGAGGAATGCATGGAATGTTAAGGATATTGTAATGTGGTGGGGTTCTTGTCCTTCTTTTGTATCACAAGCTGAATGGCTTGATAGAAACAATTTCTTGTAAGGATTTTTCTATTTGGAATGAATGATTCATTGGTTACAAAAAAAAAAAATGTAATTTTATTTTTAATTCTCATTTTATATTTCATATTTCATGAAATATGAGGATAAAATAATAAAATCATATATTTTTAAGTGGGAGTCGTGTTATCAGAAGCTCCACATTTTACACACCACTTAAAAAATATGTGATTTTACTTTTTATCTTCATATCTTATATTTTATATTTCATAAAATATGAAGATAAAATGATAAAATCATATATTTTTAAGTGGTGGACAAGAATACCTGACACTTATGTTTAGAATTTTTCATTCTTTATTAGCAGGTCGCCTCTCGTTCATTATCTTTTGATTTTTATACTCTTTGGGTAACGCCTATATAGATAACAAGCATCGCCAAAGCCGGCAACTTTGTCTTCTTCGACCCAGGAACATGCACTGCATCATCCTCCAATATTCCCCGCTCATAGCCTTTCTTCTCCACTATATTACTCCTTGAAGTTTCCATCCCATCTGACAACATATATATTTCTAGTTTTATCGAGAAGATACAATTACTAAAAAAGCTCAAAGAAGCAACAAAGCTTCAAGTTTTGCCCAAAAAACAAATGTTTGATATTTTGAGAAATTATGGATCTGGGTAGTGAATGATAGATCTGATCGGTCAGTCTAGGAAAGATCTAAATTAAAATTTTACGTAATAGCGAAGACGAAGAAGATGAGAAGAAGATGCGAACCAGTAGATGAGAAGTCCCTGTCTTCGTGTTTCGTTTGAATCTGTTTCGTGGGCATACGAAAGGGAGTGCTGCATCGTTTCAGATGAGAAGAAGATGCAAAAATAAATAAATAAATAAATAACAGAAAATGAGAAGAAGAAGATGAGCTTCGTGGTTCCCTGTACAGGTACTCAAGAGTCAAGATCCCGCAGGTCCCATTCCCGAACCCACGGTCAACATTTGTGACGATTGTTTTTCTTAATTTTTTTTTTTAATTCCAGTTTGCTTACGTTTTCTTTTGCCATCTTCCCAATAAAATTAGAATTAAATATTTGGTACCCTTTTATTTTGGCTGTATTTTTACATCTTCTTTAGTCATCTTGTCAATTCAATTGGAATTAAATAATCTGTATTTTATTAATCACATCGTATCAATTAATCAATTATTTTTTTATTTCAATTATCCATCTCTTTATTAGTTTCACTCTTTATTATTTTGCATTCATAATTTCAATTTAAATATTCTTTTTTTTAATAATAATTTTTTATAATTTATTAACACCTTCTGTTACGTATTTCGAAACTCAATTACTCTCTATGGTCATTTTTCTAATATTCATCTCTTCTAATAGTCATATTATTAAATATCAATCCAAGTGTAAACAGTACCTCATCAACAGTCTTAGATAGCTGCTCCAAATATCAGGCTTGTCTAGAAATATCAAGCTTGTCTCTAAATATCAAGCTTGTTTCCAAAATATCAAATTTGTCTCTTACAGCCACTTTTATTGTTTGTTTGTCTCCTGAAGCTTCTCCTATAAAAGGAGATCATATTGTAAACGAAATAATGTATGTGGGACATAGAAGGGGGCCATTTGTAGAGATAGAGATAATCTTGTTGGATGTTGTATATTTTGTACAAACACTTTGAAATCTACTGTTTCCACTACAGTGGACGTAGACAAATTGCCGAACCACTTACATATTGTCTCTAACTTGTGTTTGAGTGTGATTTTGGATGGTTTTGGTACAACAATTAGTATCAGAGCTTCGGTTTTGCGCTACCCAGAAAATTCAAGTTAATCCAAATCAACTTTTGATCACACCAGGAGGTTCGTCTTGACAAGACGAAAACGTTTCCGCAAATGACATCGAAAACGGACGTTGGAGGAGCTTACACGCGCTCCTAGAAGTTCGGAAGGTGTCATTCACGTGCCAACGGTCGTCCAGAGGTTGAAGATGCGTGAGATACACGCTCCCACGCGCCCCCACACGCTCTAGAGGAAGACGACGCGTGAGTTACACACGCCCACGCTCCCCCACTCTCGCCACGCGCTCCGCCTGCTGTTCCTGTTCGATCTGGATCGTTCAAAATTTTAGATTTGTTATGGGCTTGATCTAAGCCATTCGGAGTCCAATTTCAACGATCCAATAGTGCTTTCCAACTATTTGGATCATTCCGGACTCATCCGTACGGTTGGAATTTTGAAATTCATTTTCCAGAGGTAAGTAGTTTTTCAGATGGAATCAGAAGGAGAAATTGCAAGTGATAGGAACTCTGGAAATGCTAGTAGCTCTGGGCGTAGATCCATGGCGTCAAATGCCAAATTTGAAGTTGAGAAGTTCGATGGAACTAATAACTTTGATATGTGGCAATGTGAAGTCATAGACGTTTTGATCCAACAAGAGTTGGATATTACGTTGGAAGAGAAATCGGAGGACATGACAGAGAGGGATTGGGACAAGCTTGTGGTACAATCCGTTTGTACCTTTCCAAAGATCAGAAGTATTTTGTCATGAGAGAGGCAAAAGCAAGTGAACTGGTGAAATTGGAAGAGAAATACTTGAGAAAAAGTATTGAGAGTCGCTTATACTTGAAGAAGAAGCTCTTCAGATTCCAATTTCGAGAAGGTATGTCTATGTCCGAACACTTCAATGGTTTCAATCAGATACTTGCTGATTTGCAAAACTTGGATGTAGAAATCCAAGATGAAGATAAGGCTTTACTTTTATTAAATTCATTGCCTGATACATATGAGCATTTGATTACTACAATTTTGTATGAGAAGGAAAAGATTAGTTTTAACGATGTATCTAGTGCTTTGATAAATAATGAGTACCGCAGAAAAGATAAAGGAGGTACAACTAAATACATCAAATGAAGCCTTTATAGCAAGAAGGAGACCGAAGTCAAGGTATCCAGGAAAGAAGAAGGATTCTCAATCGAGAACATGGGCCACATCACGTGGTTCATCAGTCAACAGAAGACTTGCCAAAGATGAATGTGCTTTTTGTCACAACAAAGGGCATTGGAAAAAGGATTGTCCCAATCTAAAGGGGCAATAGAAGAACCAACCCCCCACAGCCAATGTCGCCAACAGAGATGAAGATGCAGATCTTGCCTTAACAAGTTTATCATTTATTTGTCATTCTGATGAATGGATAATGGATTCTGGGTGTACCTATCACATGTGTCCCAAACGGGACTGGTTTACTGACTTCACAAAGAGTGATGGAGCAGTACTTATGTGCAACAACAATGCCTGTAAGACTCAGGGAATAGGTAGCATTCGGCTGAAGCTGCATGATGGAACCGTCAGGACATTGACAAAAGTTCGATACGTTCCAGACTTGCGGAAGAATCTTATCTCACTTGGGACTCTGGATTCAAATGGATTCAGAATCACCATAGAAGATGAAATTCTCAAGGTGGTAATGGGAATTCAGGTGACAATGAAGGGCTCAAGGCGAGGAAATATGTACTTCTTGCAAGGAAGTACTGTTAGTGAAAGAGCTTCCACAGCTTGTGAGAAGCTAGATGAGACTGATGCTGACACCACCAGGCTTTGGCACATACATTTGGGACACGCCGGAGAAAAAGCTTTGCAAACACTTGTAAAGCAAGGCTTACTCAAAGGTGCCAAAACTGGTAAATTGTCTTTCTGTGAAAACTGTGTATTAGGGAAGCAGACGCGGATCAAGTTCGGAACCACAGTCCATAGTACACAGGGGATACTTGACTATGTACACTCCGATGTTTGGGGACCTACCAAGAATGCATCTTTGGGAGGTAAACATTGGTTTGTAACATTTGTTGATGATTATTCTCGTCGTGTATGGGTGTACACGATGAAACATAAAGATGAAGTGTTGAAAATCTTCCTTGATTGGAAGAAGATGATCGAGACTCAAACCGGCAGGAAGATCAAGTAGCTCAGATCAGATAATGGAAGTGAGTACACTCTAGACCCCTTCATGAAAGTATGCCGGAAAAAGGGAATTGTTAGACACTTCATTGTACGAGGAACACTGCAACAAAACGGTGTGGCAGAACGGATGAATCGTACTTTACTAGAGAAAGTACGGTGTATGTTACTGGATGCTGGATTGAGTAAACAATTTTGGGTTGAAGCTGTGACGTATGCCTGCCACCTCATCAACCAATTACCTGCAGCTGTCAATGGCGGGAAGACACCCATTGAAATATGAAAAGGTACACATGCTACTGATTATGACTCTTTACACATTTTTGGATGTCCACCTTACTATCATGCTAAAGAAAGTAAGCTTAATCCTAGAGCTAAGAAATCAAAATTCTTAAGCTTTAGTACTGGTGTAAAAGGGTATAAACTCTGGTGCATAGAGTCAAAGAATGTAATAGTCAGTAGGGATGTTACATTCAACGAGTCTGAGATGCTCAAGTCACATGAGCATAAAGACTCCCATGAAGGCAGCCATGATAGCAAATCACCTTGTGAGTCGCAGAAGGTGAAGTTTGTTACGCCAAAAGAATCATGAGTCGCTAATGGAGAGCATGGACAACTTGAGGTTGATACTCCAGTCGAGATATCTCCAAGCCAACGTGAATCAATTGCAACAAACAGGCCGAGAAGAGAGACATGTTTACCAGCACGTTATGCAGACTTTGTGACGTATGCACTTCCAACTAAAGGAGAACAGATCCCAACCAGTTACAAAGAAGCCATGCAGTCTAGTGAACAGGCTGAATGGAAAAGTGCAATGAGCGAGGAGATGCAGTCTCTTCATAAGAACCAGACATGGGAGCTTGTGCCACTTCCAAATGGAAATAAGTCAATTGGTTGTAAGTGAGTTTTCAATCAGAAAGATGATCAAGCTGCTAAAGGTGGGGTGCGATTCAAAGCTGGATTGGTAGCCAAGGGCTACGCTCAGATAGAGGGAAATGACTATAGTGAGGTATTCTCTCATGTTTTTAAACATTCATCCATTCGGATAGTACTAGTTTTGGTTGCACAATATGATCTTGAGTTAGCCCAGCTTGACATGAAGACGGCTTTCTTACATGGTGATCTGGAGGAGGAGATTTAGATGTCTCAACCGGAAGGTTTTAAAGAAGCTGGTAAAGAAAAATTGGTTTGCAATCTGAAGAAATCTCTCTATGGTTTGAAGCAGTCACCTCGGCAGTGGTACAAACGTTTCGATCGCTTCATGATTGACTTGAAATACACTCGTTGCCAATACGATCACTGTGTGTATTTCAAACAACTTGCAGATGGATCTTTCATTTATTTGCTTTTATATGTAGATGACATGTTGATTGCATGTAAAAGCAATGTGGAGATAGATCGATTGAAAACTCAATTGAGTCAAGAATTTAAAATGAAAGATCTAGGAGAAGCACGAAGAATATTGGGGATGGAGATTAATAGAGATAGGGTGAAAAGCACAGTTCACCTCACTCAGAAGCAGTATCTGGAGAGTGTATTACAACGTTTCAACATGAACACGAAGACGAAACCTGTAAGTACTCCAATGGCCCCATATTTCAAACTCAGTGCATTGCAGTCTCCTAAAAGTGATGAAGAGCGGGACTATATGAAAAATGTCCCGTATACAAGTGTTGTAGGAAGCTTAATGTATGTCATGGTGTGTACACGACCTGATATCTCTCAGGCCGTCAGCTTAGTCAGCCGATATATGCATAATCCTGGAAAGATACATTGACATGCGGCTAAATGGATTCTACGATACATTCTAGGGACCGTAGATCTTCGTTTGAAGTTCGAGAAGAATGAAGATAGTCTAGTAACTGGATATGTTGACTCAGACTATGTTGGTGATCTTGACAAACGGCGATCAACAACTGGATATGTGTTCATTATGGCTGGAGGACCAGTTAGTTGGTGATCTATTTTGCAGTCTACAATTGCACTATCCTCAACAGAGGCTGAATACATGGCTGTGACAGAAACCGTGAAATAAGTCATTTGGTTACATGGAATGGTAACAGATTTGGGCTTTAAACAGCAAGAGGTTACCGTCTACTGTGACAGTCAGAGTGCAATTCATTTTGCCAAGAATCAAGTGTATCATTCTCGAACAAAGCATATAGATGTCCGCTTTCACTTCATACGTGAGATATTAGATGAAGTGGACATTCTACTTCAGAAGATTGGCACTGAAGACAATCCAGCAGATATGCTGACAAAAGTCGTCACAGGGATCAAATTCTAACATTATTTGGAATTGATCAATATCTCACACTGCTGAGCACCTTCAGGTGCGTTGGTGCCTTAGGGCACATTTGATAGCAGAAATCTCTCATGGCAGATATAATGAGTATTTCAAATAAGGGATGAAATCATTTGGAGGAAGCAACAGTTTGCAGCAGCTTAATATAGCACACATGGGTGAAGGGGGTGATTGTTAAATATTAATCCAAGTGTGAGCAGTAGCTCCTCAACAGTCTTAGATAGCTGCTCCAAATATCAGGCTTGTTTGGAAATGTCAAGCTTGTCTCCAAAGTATCAAGTTTGTCTCTTACAGCCACTTTTATTGTTTGTTTGTCTCCTGAATCTTCTCTTATAAAAGGAGATCATATTGTAAACGAAATAGTGTCTGTGGGATATAGAAGAGGGTCATTTGTAGAGATAGAGATAATCTTGTTAGAGTTTGTATATTTTGTACAAACACTTTGAAATATGCTATTTCCGCTACAGTGGACGTAGGCAAATTGCCGAACCACTTACATATTGTCTCTATCTTGTGTTTGAGTGTGATTTTTGGTAGTTTTGGTACAAGACATATATCTAAGGATGGGTCTACACCCACCGCTGGGGCTCCCGTGGGGAGCTCCAGCCAGGGACGGCTCAATAGATTTTGTGGCCTAAGGCGATTATCAAGTACATGATGCTTTAATTTAAAAATGATAATAATATTTATATATTAGATAATAAAATTTTATTGAAAATTTATGAGATGCAATGCAAAACAAATATTAATATTGTTTTGATTAATAATATCTATAAGCCCTACAAAAATTTGAACGATAATCTAATTTTTCTGTACATAGAGTATTATCTCTTATCCATATATATATTTCTTTTAATACTTCATTTTGAAAATAAATAAGGCCATCAATATCAAAATAAACATCATATTTTATCAAATATTCAAAAGTAATATACCATCATTTTGCAACTTGCATTACAATTTTACTAATGTCTGAAAATTTTGCAGCAAGATTTTTTTTAGTAAAACTTTTATATTGACTTGTTTTTGTTTTTTTACCAAATTTTATCATTTAAGATTGATTTTATTTTAGGCAAAAAAATTTCATATTTTATGCTAACTAATATTAATATTGTTTTCTTCTTTTAATTTGGGGCCTACTCAAGGTGGGGGCCTTAGGCCGTGGCCTTAGTTGCCTACCCCTTGAGTCGGCCCTGGCTCGAGCTAGGCATTTCAAGTTCTCTTTTTTTTTTTTTATTCATATAATTTTTTAATACTTTTAGATACTTTTTAAAAAATAAAAAAATTCACAATATTATTAAACAACACTTTCTTAATCACTACACCAAAAAAAAATGAGAGCGGTAGCTTCCAGCAGAATCCCCAAGCGGGATCCCTACCTTTTTTCCTATATCTAATTTTTTGATAACTTTCATATTAAAATAAATGAATAAAACATTTAGAGCCGGTTTGGATTGAGAGATACTCATTACTATTCACTATTATTAATAAATTTCAACTCACAAATCTAATTATTATTCATAAATCATTTCAACTCATCTCATCTCATCTCTAAATCTAAACCGGACCTAATTTTCATCTCTTCTCATAGCAATAAAGAGATAGATGCAAGATGATTTTACCCATGATTTCTTTTTTCAAAAATATAAGAGCACTATCATTGGATTAGTTAAAGTTAAAGTATACTTTTTTTATGAATATAAGATAAATTTAACTTTTAGCTACTCCATTCACATAAGTCTCCATATTGGAATAATTATTTTTTCATCATATGACAATAAAATAATATAAGATGAATTTGGCTTTGACTATTCACATCAAATCTACACATTAGATTATCCATTTATTCATTATATAGTAATGAGTAATTAATAATTTTAAAAATATTTTAATTTTTTTAATTATGAATTTATTTTATTTTATCATATTTTACTATTCATAATATTATATAGTAATTAGTAATCATATTCTAATTATATTTTTTCAACAGTCATTTAAAAGGGAAAGATAAATAATTGATATAAAAGGGAGAGAGAAATAATTAATATAAAATGTATTTGATGAATGAATAGTTCTTTTCAAATTTGAAAATAATTTTAGAAGTAATTGTAGCTAAATTTCAATTATTTAGAATTTAACTATTCTAATGTGATCACATTTTATGATTTAATAACTAAATTTTTAATAAATTTAACTTTTAACTAATCAAGTAAGAATGCTTCGACATAGGAAGCTAAGAATAAAAGCCGGATAGGAATGGTTTGAAAGATGACACCTCCAGCAAATTTTCTTGCACGTCTTGTCATATATTATATATATATATATATTTCTTTTGTATGTGCCATTAATGTTCCGAATGTTCCGTCTCTTGCTGTCACCTACATTTTTTCATCTCTTACATATCTAATGCTTTGACTATCTCATTGTATGTGCCATTAGCTTATTTCAGGGTGACACAACGCATTCATCACTTACCTTCTTCTCCCCCATAAGAAGCTTTAAATAAAGACAATGTCATGGAAAGGTGATGCGTTGTACTGATAATGTATATTAATGTATTTTTATTTTTTTAAACATTTTTTGAACCTCATATTACAAAAAAATTCTCAAATTCATTAAAAGACAAAACACTTTATTAATTATTAAATAAAAAACAGGAGAATCGGTAGTTTCTCTCGGTAGCTTCTCTATGTGAGAGAACCATTTTTCTTAAAAAAATAATAATTAGAATTAATTTTAAAAGTATTTTAAGTGCATGCGTATCAAATAATAAACAACTTTTTAATAACAAAATTCAATTAAAAGCTCTGCTAAAAAAAAAAATACTCTATTTCCTATGTCAATTCCAAGTAAATACTGATAAGTTATACGATCTTCCTCACGTGTAGGATCAAATACTTTATTAATAAGCTGACCTATCATGTTGCATATTTAATTAAATTGAATAGAGTGTAAAATTAAAAATCAAACTCATGACTCACTACAAGAAAGGGGACCCCAATTTTGTCCCAAAAAAGTTTTTGGGATGAAAAAAATTCATCCCAAGGTCGTTCGAACATCATTGTGCCAACGGGAATTTCTTTTTGTCACGATTGAAATTCATCCCAGAATATCGTTCGAACGAAAACAATTTTAAGTTCGAACAGTAGTGATGTGTTTGAACGATTGCGAAATATGTTTGAACAAACATGAATTCATTCGAACACTATGAATTTATCTTTGTGTTCGAACGTTAAATGGTCAGGTCGAACGGTATATGGGTTCGAACGGTATAGGTTATGTTCGAACACGATTGAAAGAAATGACGTTCGAACGTTGTGTGATCATTTGAACTCTACGAACATAAATTTCGTTCGAACATAGAGTTCGAACATTTTATGTTCGTTCGAACGAAATCTTTTTAATTTAAATCAATAATAGAAAATCAAATAGACATTCATAATATTTGAAAAAATACATTAGAAACAGTTTAACACTCACAAAAGTGTTATAATAAGCGCAAACTAAATAAATAACAGTCGAGACGGGCATTGTTCGTACATAAATAGATAATCCCAAAATCTATACGTAAAAAGCCATCAGCTGCTTAGAGGCCTGCACTGTTGCATAAGCTGCTGCATTTGGAGTTGCATTTGTCTTCTAAACTCTTCTTGTTGTTCTTCATGTTGTTTGAAGCGCATTTCCATATCTGCTTGTTTTGCCAATTGATCATCTAACTTATGCTGCCTTGCAGTCAATTCTTCGATTCTGGAATTTGCATTCTCTAACGCTATAGAAGTCATAGATGCATTCCCAGAAGAAGAGGAAGAGGGACCAATCTTTACACAGCGACCCAAACCCCTCAAATATCATAAACGTTGACCTAGGACTTGTGTAAAAATATCAATATCACTTGTTGAGAAATCTTGATCTGATACAGATTCAGCACGTAAGGCAACCATTTTATCCTAGACATATATAAGATAAATAATTAATATCGTTAGAAATATTCTAATATATTTAATTAAAACAGGTTATAATACTTACATAATTTTCACGGGCATCAGGATGAGTCCACTCTCCATTACGATCCGTGTGCGATGCAGCATATAATTTTGTCAGATCATAATTAGTATCTGAATCTTGCTACAATAAATGTGATAAGATATAAAGTCATTATGATTCATCCAAATAATTAACTATATCCAATAAATAAAAAATAGCAATACCAATTTCTTAGAAAGGCGATGGAAAGATCTTGAGCCTACATGATGATTAATCTTCAATTTTGATCTATTTGTTTTGTTTATAGAACTTCGCTCCTGCAAAGAAATTGAAAATATTATGAAGCGAAATGACAAATAGGACAGGTAAAATAATTAAATTTAATTATACCTGATATGATAGATCCTCAAACATGTCACAAAGTTTTTCCCACTCAAAAGGTCGGACATCCTAAAAATGATGTTGGCATGCATCTTCCTTCTTCTCAAACTTATTATAATGCTCATGACACCTCGCCTTATATTTGTGGAATGCATTACTCATAAGCTCTTCCATAGTCTTACGCTCCTCTCTCCGACCAAAATTTAATTCGAAATCATCCTTGAAAAAAATAATCACAAACACATTATCATTTATAATATTCTAAATTTAAGTAAAATATAGAAATTTATTCTACTAAATCAATGTTTTAAACATTACCAAACAACGCTTCTTGATAAGCTCTTTAACATCTTGGGGGACTTTCTTCCATGAAGTCGTTGTCAAATGTGCGTAAGTTCGTGTAAGAGCACCCGCATGCGATGCAAGCCAAGCTGCTGGTTGTCCTTCGCCCCCGGTATGTTCGTCAGGAATGTTAACCTTGATCTTACCCACCTTCCGATATTTTTCCAACGTCACCCCTCTAGTGGTGCCTCGACCTTGACAAGATTGTACTGTAGACTCTATAAAATATAACATTATAATCAATTTCATTTATATGTCTATTATAGGACCTTAATTAATAACTTTTATGAGTATTAGATTTTTACCTTGTTCTGTAGAGTCAATCTCTAATGGTGAGTCTGAAGGAGAGCTAGGAATAGGTGGAGATGGATTGCGAACTTCATTCCTCTTTAGCGGCATAATTTCAAACTACTGATACATTCAATAAGTAAAATATTTGTCATCAAATGTAATGTTAACACATAATTGGTCAATCATAATCTGTATCAGTTTCATTTGACAATTCGCTCTCATCATCTGTAGATACTTCAGATGATTCAACATTTTCCTCAACTGTCGCATCAACAATTTCAGCCTCAATATCTTCTCTATTTAATGGAATCATCTCATACTGGCTCAAATCCACAAACAAATTTAAGGCGGGTTTACTCTCTTGGTATGCTTCTTGAGTAGAGGAGTCATATTCTTCTTCATCTTGTCCTTCCGCCTGAGGGATAACATCATATATATTTCTTGGAGAATATTTTGTACTACTCGCCATTGATTTCCTAATTTCGAGTCATCTAAGTAGAATACTTGAGATGCTTGAGAAGCCAAAATAAAAGGATCATCTCATACTATTTTTTTGATGTATTAACACTCAAAAAATATTCATCATCACGGACTCCAGTACGAGGATTACTTAAATCCCACCAATCACACTTAAACAGATACACCGCAAGCTCTCCCAAATATTTCATTCCAATTATATCGACAATAACCCCATAGAAATCAATATTTTCTCCATCATGACTTCCTTCGACTAGGACATCACTATTTTGTGTTTTCCTATAACAATCTTGATCTATTGTGTGATACCTACTTCCTAGAGAAATACATGCAGAATATCGAGCAGCGCGTCTCGATGGGCCACGCGCCAATGCATACAGTTCATCCGATATATCATTTGGATTATTCGCATGCATTTGTACAACCTACATATTGAGTAAAGTATATACTATATCAAAATTGAAATTAATATTTTTTCATTAGTTATTGAGTAACGCATATGTAATGTCATTACCCGTTCTTCAAACCATCTCGGGAACTCCTCTTCATGTTTCTGGTTTATATCATTTACTCCCAGTTCCTTGAGCACGTTAATATGATCTCTGAAATTGATGATTACCACAAATCTGTTATATTCTTAGACTTTTTTAAAAGTAAATGAGGGAATTTAAATTAAGAAAAAGTTAAAACTTACTTCAAGTAGTTCTCTATCTCAGGGCAATTGTTCAGCACGCACCACTGAGCTTTCTCGAACTTTCTTCCACACAAGTCATAACCACGCACTGCACCAATTGGATGAACTTATTGGGAAAACACAAAAAACACATTCCGTTGTCTTGCTCGGTCAACGTCAAAGTTTCTTTCTGGCCGATCAAACCGAGTGTCAACTCCGTGGAAATATTTGGAACAGAAGGTATGCCACTCATCGTCAATATATTCTTCTGCAATTGATCCTTCTGGACGGGCCTTGTTACCCACTGTATGTTTCAACTTTTCAAGAAATCGTTCAATGTGATACATCCATCTATATTGAACTAGTCCTGCAAGCTGAGCCTCAAGTGGCAAATGAACTGCTAGGTGAACCAAGACGTCGAAGAATGACGGTGGGTAAATAATTCCTAGCGTACACAATATTATGGTAATTTCTCGTTCCATTCAATCCAAAACTTCTACATTCAACGTCCTAGCATATAAGTCTTTAAAAAATGCACCCAACTCAGTCAAAGCCACACGCACATCTCTGGTCAAGTACCCACGAATACCAATAGGCAAGATACGCTATAAGAAAACATGACAATCATGACTTTTTAATCCAGTTATTTTCCAATCATTTGTTCTCACACACCTTGTTAGATTCGAGGCATAACAGTTCGGTAATTTTATCTTCATTAGCCACTCACAAAATGTAACCCTTTAATTCCTTGACAATGTATACCACCCAATCGGTATGTAGACAGACAAACCATTTTCTTACAATTGCATTTCCTGTCTTATTCCCAACTGCTTCAAATCCTTCCTTAAGTTTATTGTATCCTTTGTTTTTCCTTCAATTGACATCAATGTTCCCAATACAAATTCGCATATATTTTTTTCAATATGCATAACATCAAAGCAATGTCGCAATTTTAACTTCGACCAGTACGGGAGTTCAAAAAATATACTCTTCTTTGTCCAATTCAACTCATTCGTAGCGCATTTTCTCTTTCGTTGTTTTTTACCAAATTCATTACAACCAACATCTATAAATTGTGCAAGTACATCTTCGCCAGACAAATATGGTGGAGGTTGGCCCCATTCAACAGTTCCATCAAACATTCTAGAATTTCCACGCCATCTATGGTCACCAGGTAAAAATCGACGATGACCCATGAAACATAATTTCCTCCCGTACGTAAGCCATTCAGATTTCGTATGTTTGTTACAAGTTGGACATGTCATTTTCCCCTTAATACTCCAACCTGACAAATTTCCATAAGCGAGAAAATTATTTATTGTCCACAACACCGCAGCATGCATCTTGAACGACTTGCCTGTTGACGAATCAAATGTGACAACCCTATTCTCCCACAAATCTTTCAATTCTGCAATCAATGGCTGTAAGTGTATGTCTATATCATTTCCCGGTGACCTTGGACCTGGGATGAGCAAACTCATCATGAAATATGGATCTTTCATACACTTCCACGGTGGTAGATTATACGACATAAGTACAACTAGCCAAGTACTATGACTAGTACTCATATTCCTAAACGGATTAAATCCATCTGTTGCCAACCCAAGTCTTACATTACACGATTCTTCAGCAAACCATGGGTGTTCCTGATCAAATTCCTTCCACACCTGGCAGTCAGCAGGATGTGACAAAATATCATCGTTCGTTACTCTGTCTGATGAGTGTCATGTCATGTCTACAGCCGTTGCGCATGACATAAATAATCGTTGTAATCTAGGTATCAATGGAAAGTGGCGTACGACCTTTTGCAGAACATTTCCCTTGTCCGATATCCATCTTGACTCGTGGCATATAGGACACTCGTTCAACTGCTCATTCTCTCGCCAAAATAATATGCAGTCATTCTTACATGCATGTATTACAATGTAATCAAATCCGAGTCATCGTTTCAACTTTTTTGCTTCATAGAAGTTATGAGGTAAAGTATTGTCTGTCGGCAGTGCCTCTTTAAACAGCTCAAGTAACATATTGACTGCCTTAATAGATAATCGACACATTGATTTTATATGAAGCAATCTTATGGTAAATGACAACTTACTGTGTCTTCTGCATCCTGGATATAGCTCATGCTGTGAATCATTCCACAAGCGTGCAAAAGTGTTATGGCCCCCATCATTTGAGCTTGATGTGTCCGTGTCACCTTCATCCATAAACATTCCCGCACCGGTGTCACCTAACATTTACTCCATATCCTCATCGTATTCATCTCCAACAATCTCTGGTTGTACATCTTCATCGATCTCTTCTTCTTCATGTGGAGCCTCAAATGAAGTTGGATATGGTTTGCCGTGTAAGACCCAATCAGTATAACCCTTATCAATACATTTGACAAACAGATGCTCTCTCACCAAATCTATCTTATGAGAATGCAAATTCCTGCATTCTCTACATGGGCATCTGATACGCCCATCACTATCACATGTACCCAATTCAAACTCCAAGAATTTCTTAACACCTTCAGCATATATATTGTAATTCTGAGCCAATCAATCGCTAACTCTCATCCAACTCTTATCCATGCCGACTATATTCATTACAAACAATCACGTGTGCATCAGCAAACAACCATGTATCATGTACCAATCAATGAGTATGCCACCTTTCACAGGGTAGTTGGTCCATCCTGTTCGGGATTGTAAGATCATAGTCGCCAACCTATGATCTATTATTTGTCACGTCCAACAAAATTTCAGCAGCATCTCCTCATAGTTCTCCAAATATGCTCGTTTGGTTGTGTGCACTGACGATTAACACGTCGTTGCACCATCACCGAAACTGCATATCCGGAGAACAATGGATGAATCTACCAAAATCATAATGTTGGACGACAACAGATATAGTTCTACAGTTTGCGAGAATGATTTTACAATCCCAAACTGTCCACTCTGGACAATTCAAGAGTTATCAATCAAGCATTCATCCGGATTGATAACTCTCGAACAGGTCTAAGGTTTATTTTGATGAACAAACAATGCAAGATATGCTAACATATGTCAAGCTATAACAACATATTATTTATACAACAATACAACAAAAACATAATTAGTAGGTATTATTTCAAGATTTATTCCAGATTTTAATTTAAATATTAGTTTTATTAATTTAGAATTAAGTATTTAAATATTATTAAATCTTAACTATTCGAATTTTAATTTAAAGATTTAATAGTATTTTAATTTATAAACTTCATTTTATTAATTTAGAATTAAGTATTTAAGTATTATTAAATCTTAACTATTTGTATTTTAATTTAAAGATTTAATAGTATTTTAATTTAAATATTAATTTTATTAATTTAGAATTAACTATTTAAGTGATATTAAATCCTAATTATTTGTATTTTAATTTAAAGATTTAGTAGTACATATAATTTACAACTATCTATATATATTTGAATTCTAAATGTAAATACATTGATGTAATGTTTAGGTTCAAACGATGCTAACCTATGTTCGAACATAATGAATACGTTCGAACGGTAATCCAAATCCGTTCGAACGTATTCATTCCAGATTTCAGTCGTCTTCAACAAGGCTGAAAACTCCATTAGTCACAAACTCACAGCAACACAAACAACAATATCAAAGCATTCAAATTTCTAACATTGCAAAATATAAGTTCAAACCTTGCATAAGAATATAAAATGTATAAATGAATTTTTGGAGATGAAAAGGAAAGGAGATGGTGATATGCCGTGCGGAGAAGCTCCCCTACAAGTAGTAATCCGAGAATAATTGAGTGAGATGGAAATTTTTTTGAGTTTGGGGGCTAGTTTGAGGAAGAATACCTCTGGTACGCGAAGGGGTAAACTTCGGGCGACACTGAGAGGGCGCGCAGGAGGAGAGCGACAATATTGTGAGGTTCTGTCATGTTTTTTGCAGAAGATTTCATGTTCGAATGGTTATTTACTAACTGTTCGAATGAGAAAATATTTAGTGGGAGAAAATTCCCTCCTTGATTTTCACGTTCGAAAATAGTATGTTCGAACGTTATTGAATTATTCCCGCTCGAAAATTAACCGTTCAAACTTTTATTTTTAACTGTTCGAACGGTATTGTAAATGTTTATTAATATTTTTTTTTCATTATACCTTTGAATAAAAGAACAACATTAATATATATATATATATATAGACATATTAGATGATACTATAGTTTAATTGGCGGGATATTTTCCCACTACTGCAATAATCCGTTCGAACTATAACAAATTACGTTCTAACGGTAATCCAGCAGTTTTTAATTGGCGGGATGTTTTCCCACCATTGCAATAATCCGTTCGAATGTTTTTTTCATACGTTCAAACGCCATATATGTGTTCGAACGGTTTACGAGTACCGTTCGAACACATAACCTTTATGTTTAAATATAATTTTTTTCATCATTAAATGAAAAGTACTTTAAGATCATATGTATTAGTAATATATACTATCATATATATAGTGATCTATACTATCATATGTATTAGTAAGATCATATGTATTAGTAATATATACTCACATATATAGCCTCAAATATACTAAGGTCACGTAATAAAGTATAGAGAAATTTATAAGATGATAATATATTAGTAAGCTATACTCTATATATATATATATGTTGTATAGTATCATATATAACTTATATAGTAAAGTATAATGGAATATATAGTATGACATATATTAGTTAAGTTTAAACTCATACCATATAGTACTATATATATATTACAATCTCATATATAACACTTTGATAGTAAAGTATTATGATATATTACTATTATACTATAAAAACATACATATAAATTATTATGTTTTCATTTAAAGTATTCTACTATCAGAATATATATTATAATATATTATAATATTACATATATATTACAGTATATATAATCTACTATAATAGTATATATATTATATTAATTTATAGGATTATAAATATAATATACATTTAATATAAGTTTTACTAAACTTAAAAAACTTCCGTTCGAACGTGAAATATTAATCGTCGAACGGTTTTATATTAACGTTCGAATGGTTATGCACGTATAATTAACGTTCGAATCGTCGAACCGTTCGAATGGTTCGAATGGTTATATTAACGTTCTCGCTTTCTCTCACGCCGCCATCCCCACCGTTTGAAAAAGCGAGAAAACGTTTGAATGCACTACAATTGCCGCCGTCTGCCGCCGTAATCAGCACCTACGTCAATCACTTTTCCTCCCAAGTGAAGGTATGTATTTTCAAACTCATTTTACCGTTTATTTTATAATTTTATGGTTTTTTTTTTAAATTAGATTTTTTTCATCAATAGTCACCGTAGAACATCATAAATCTACCGTAGGATGTTTAGAAATGAAGAGTACTATATTTTTTTGTCGAAGAAACCACAGAATCGATGCTATTTTGGGTGTTTTCATGGCCGCTGAGTTGACTCAGCCATGGCCGAGTTAGATATGGTTTCCGTTCAAACGATTTAACCTGTCCGTTCGAACAGTTTTCAAAAGTTCAAACGTTCTTAATGGTCCGTTCGACCATATATTTAGGCGTTCGAATGCTTATTATTAGATTCAATTCATTTACATTGTATTAGCTTATTAAATTGTTTTCATCGTTTAATTGATTATAAGTTCTATCAATTAATTTATTAAATTGCTATTAGTATATAATTTTGTAAATCTTTTAGTTGTAATTAGATTTTATCACTAATGTTGAATGTATATTTTATTTTTAAAATTTCAGAATCATAATAATGTCTTATCCGGGCCGTAAACGTGGTAGATCAGGAGAACCTTCCATCCAAACAGTTCGAGAGCGGACTGTTTTACTTGAGCGACAGGTAAAACTATCTGATTTTGTAGCTCTTATATGGGAGAGTCATTCCCTCCCATCCGTATTCAATGATCGTGGTTGGGCACCAATCTTAGATCAGCGAGAAGAAGGAATGAAACTCGTTTCCTTCATTGAGATTGTTACTGAGTTCTATAAAGAGCTCTGTGCTGCTAGCCCAGACGATGGAGGGGCATACAAGATCTGTGTCCGAGGAGCTCCTGTTATATTTTCAGCGGACGGACTCGCTGCATATATGGGTATTCCTAGGCTTCTTGATGCCTATCCAAACCTGCCGCCTAGAGAGTCTGATCCTTCAGGTGATGTAGCTATGTCTTAGGACGATGGACCAGATTACACAGATGAGATCAATACACTTGCTGATCATGAGATCAGAGACTTGATTGTTGGTCCAGATGCTCCAGTGTACGATGGGACGAAGAGTATTAGGAAGGCAAATTTATCTTCTTTCTTCAAGATCATGAATTTGATCATTGCCAACAATATTGACCCACGACAGCACAAGACCGAGGTCGGCAAGGATCGAGCCAGATTTATGATACAGGTCGCTCGTGGCATCCCAATCGACCTCGTTGGTTATATATTTGAGAGGATCCGATCAGAGGCACGGTTCATTACAATAGATATACTGCCGTTTGGGATCCTCATCACTCGATTTTTGCTACATGCCGGGGTCGTGTCCGAACCTGCCGAGCTTTCCTGATTTCTGATGGCACTGATCAACAGCACCACCCTGTCACGGAGCACAGGACACTCTAGATTTCGTTTTCGTGGGGCTGTTCCTGACAGGGCTGAGATTCAGAGAGATGCACAGCCGAGAGATACTGGAGTATCGGCTGGTGAGATATCTACACAGGCTGAGGCATCACGTACATCTATTCTCGAGGAGATGGCTGACATATTGCATGCTGAGATCGGCGTACACACATCAGCAGTGATTGATGCAGTGCATACTGCCATGTCTGAGTTGCGTACGGAGATTATGGCTACTGTCTCTGGGTTATGTATAGAGGTTAATGAGTTACGTACAGCGATTAAAGCCAATAATGCAACTCAGGTCACGCTCAGTACTCGACTTACACAGGTAGAGACACAATTAGCTGCAGTCGAGGATGTGTGTAGAGACCTAGCATCATAGTAGTTTCTATTTTTTATTTATATTTTCTTTTGTTATAGTTATGAACAATATATATGGCATTTTGATAATTTGTTTTATTTGGTTGATTAATATATATGCAGTTGATAATATTTATTTAACTAAAAATCTTATTTAACATAAAAGAAATCATTAAAAGATTTTAAAATTAATTACATAAAATTAATTAATGAATTTGTATATATGATATATATTTTTTATATTTTGAGTGTTGTACCGAGATTAATATTATACCTTCGAATGTATAAATGTGGTGCTTGAATATGTTCTAACTAAATATATTTCGTTCGAACGGTTTAGAAACCTTCCCGCCAAGATTTGCCACCAAATATTCTCCGTTCAAACACAATAAATTATCATTCGAACATTTTTTAACTTTCCCCGCCATAATAAACTAATTCTCCGCCAAATTTTACTGTTCGAACGTATTTTATGATGTTCAAACTGGAAAAAAATTTTGACGATTTAATTCGTTATAGAAAATACTGTTCGAACGGTTATTTTAACGTTCAAACGATTTTGTAAAGTTATCAATTTTTTAGGATGAAATTCTTTCGTCCCAAAATCTCAAATTTGTTGTAGTGACTTCTTATTTAATACCTATAAAATCATCACAGCTTACACAACAAATCTAAATTGATTAAGAATAATAAATTTAATTAGTTATATTTATTTTAATAGATCTTTAACGTTCTAGAAAATATAGTCAAGAAAAGAGAGATGTGTTCTGGGGTTACACAAACTTCACAATCCGTTTTGTTCACTGCATGCACCCAAATCTCGTACGTAGATATCATTCTTTACAAAAGCTTCACTTTTGCCCCCTTTTCGTTTTCATTGATTTGATTGTCCTGCATTAATAGTCTAAGACCTTTTTTTTTTTTTTTTGAGGTCAACTCAAGGCCATATTTATATAGCAACGAATGGTGATCACACTACAAGAAAAACAGATTTTTGTAATTAATTTATTGCAACCAAAAGATTATTTACAACTAATTTTAGTTGTAAATAATCATTTCGCTAGAATTAACTGGTCTCAAATAAGCAGTTTTCTTGTATTGTCAAGACCATATAACTTATATACTCAAGACTCAGAGCAACAATATCAATAGCCATCCAACAACAAATTAAATATAAGACTCTTAAGTCATCACGTTAAGATAATCTCAAAGAAACCCACCATAGAGAAAAGATATATTGCCTCGAATTTGAGTGTGTTAAATAAGAGAAAAATAAAGACATGAAACAAACTGATCTGTAATGTTTATTGCTCATTTAATATTTGGAGAGATATAGATATATGGTTAGTAATAAATGTTGTAGGACCAATTTGATGTATATATATACTATAAGAAAGTACTGTTTATTTGTGACTAGTTATTTTTAGTGAAAATAATATTTTCTATCAAAATGAATCTGTTTTTATCACAAATAGTCATTATCGTTGTAAATAATCCGTCACAAATGATTGTTTATCTTGTTTATCTCTTTCCTATATAAGATGAGGGAACTTCGATCCCACCTTAGCATTTTCACAAATTATTATCAAAGAAATAAGTTATTGTTTTTATTAAAATATACTAGCAATTTATTCGACGAATAAATAAAATTCAGGCAAAACGAAAAGTTTGAATGATATGATCATGTACGTGTGCGTTGATTGTATGTCGACTTTTGTAAGTAAGTATTATTGTTCTTAATTTCTTTCTGTTTTTTTCTTAATTTCTTATATATATATATATATATATATATATATATATCAGCAATACTACATACAATCGTGGAATGTGCAAACGTCGTGTAGTCGCTTTGAAAAAAGAGTGGGGTCCACTATTAAAAAATTAACTTCTTTTCATGTGGGTCCCATATTTATTCACTTTTTTCAAAGCGACTGCACGACGCTTGCGCACTCACGACTGCAAGTATCATTTCTATATATATATATATATATATATATATATTTTCCCCCTCAGAAGGGTTTAAATATTGTTGGTTTTTATATATACTTGGGGCCGGGTTAACAAAACTGATGATATATGTAGTTCATATATTGTAGAGAACTGTAGACACTTACTCTACTACGATATAACGGTTTTGATTCCCTTTATTGTTGTATAAATATCACATGAATAGTAAATGAAAGAAGGAACATTATTCTTCATATTCTCTCTCTCTCTCTCTCTCTCGCTCTCTCTCTCTCTCTCTCTCTCTCTCTTATGGTATCATAGTAGCACGACTAGCTGTCTCTCTCTGATCCTCTCCGATCCATGGCAATCTCCAACCCCACACCTCTAACCTCTGTCACCTCCAATCTCGTCCTTCTCCCATATCGTGACTACCAAGCTCACAACTCACAATTATCCACTCTAGAAGGTGCAAATCAGCACCTACCTCAGAGGCCAGGACCTCTTTTACCTTCTTGATGGCTCACGCCCAATCCCTTCTGAGTTTTTACCAAATCAACCCACCACAATCAACCCACAATACTTAGTTTGGAAACGTACCAATCAGTTGGTCCTTAGCATCCTCTTTTCCTCCATCTCGGAGTCCATTGTTAGTCATGTTCTCTCATCAAACACCTCTCGAGAGCTTTGGAATTCTCTTGCTAATATGTACTCTTCACAATCGCAAGCCAAGGAGTTTCACATCCATTTTCAACTTACTCATCTATCACAAGGAACCCAGAATATCATTGAATATTTTGGCAAGGTGCGTGCTCTCGCTGATACACTAGCAACCAAAGGAAGTCCTCTTCCTGACAAGGAGTTTGTTTCCTATTTGCTTATTGGTCTCAATGCTTCCTATGAATCATTTGTGACCTCTCTTACCACTCGGACTGATCCTCTTTCATCTCATGAGTTATACCAAATGCTCTTAGTTCATGAAAGTAGGGTAGCTCATTTGCTTACTAAGAACGACAACTCATCTTCTGAACCCTCTGTTAATTTTTCCTCTGCTAATGGTGGTCGTTCCTTCCGAGGACAAGGTCCAAACCGTGGTGGCAGGCAAGGCAGAAATGGTCGTGGTAGGACTGGCAACAATCGGGGTGGTGGATGTCATTACAACCCTTCACCACAATCTTATGCTCGCCCCACCTGTCAGGTATGCAACAAGCAAAGGCATGTCGCACTACAATGCAGATACCGTTTTGATAACTCTTATCAGCTCGAGGCTCCCCCATCCTTCTCAACAAATTTTACCTCTCCGAGCTCCTTCTCTGATGAATCATGGTATCCAGATTCTGCAACAACGCATCGCATTACAAATAATCTCAACCTTACGTCGGAACAGTACTCGGGTAGTGACCAGATTCGTGTCGAAGAGGACAACTCTATCGATTTAGCACTTTGGTAACTCCTCCTTTTCCTCTAATTCTTCCTCTTTTCTTCTTCAAAATCTTCTCCATGTTCCGTCGATTACGAAGAACCTTGTTTCCGTTTGTAAATTATGTGCTGACAACCAATGCTTCTTTGAATTTCATGACACCTTCTTCTCTGTAAAGGAAAAACTGAGCAGGAAGATCCTCCTCACCGGTCCCAACCGTAACGGTCTTTACATTTTTCCTCCGGCATCATCCTTTTTGTCTTCTGGTTCTTCTCCTTCCATTCAAGTTGGTGAACGAACCTCCATGGCAAACTGGCATCATCGATTAGGCCATCTGTCTCTCAAAATCGTCTCCCAGATATTGCACTCTAACCGTTTGAAGTTTCTTCCCAACGAGTCTATTTTTTTTTGTTCTGCTTGCCCACTTGCTAAGCACCACCAGTTGCCCTTTCAGCCCAGTCAAGCCCAATATACACAGCATCTTCAATTAATTGTTGCTGACTTATGGGGTCCGGCCCCTTATGTTTCCAAAAATATTATTTGTCTTTTGTTGATGCTTTCACACGTTTTACTTGGATATTTCCCATTAAGCTTAAATCTGATGTTCTCGATATCTTTACCAAATTTTTGCCATATATTGAAAGATTGTTCCAATCCAAACTTACAACATTGCAAACTGATGGTGGAAGGGAATTTAAGCCCTTAACTCCATTATGTCAAAAATTGGGAATCACTCATCGTCTTTCTTGCCCACACACACACCAACAAAACGGGCTCATTGAGCGCAAATATCGCCACATCGTTGAAATCGGGCTCGCCCTTTTGGCCCATGCCTCTCTTCCTATGACCTTTTGGGGAAACTGTTGTATACCTCATTAATTTGTTGCCAAGCCCAACTTTAAATAACAAATCTCCTTATTTTTTGGTCCACAATTGCAACCCTGACTATAATTTCTTGAAGGGATTTGGGTGTGAGTGTTAGCCAAATTTAAGGCCCTACAACAATCATAAAATGGACTTTCCTTCTATCTCTTGTGTATTTCTAGGCTACAGCCCAACCCATAGAGGGTATCGATGTTTGGACCTTAATTCTCAATGGCTATACATTTTTCGTGATGTTATTTTTGCCGAATCTTCCTTCCCATTTCACAAACCTCACACTCAGCCCACTCCACCCCGAAGCCCATTGACCAAAAACACTGCCCATCTTCCTCTTCTAACTCCCTCTATCCTTGGTCCAAGCCCACAACCTTCTTCCCTTCCACCCTCTCCAACTCGATCCTCTGTAGATTCCTCTTCTCAATCACCTAACCCTAATCTCTCGTCTCCTCATCTCGTCGTTCCTTCGCCTCCTATCCCAATGATTCCCTCATCATCTCTTATACCTCCTTGGTCACCCATCATCACCCGCAAGCCAAGCTTTTTGCTGAAATCAAGGCCAGAAGGAGCCGAAGAGATTAAGGAGGAAGATTTGCAGAAGATGACATATTTTTTGAGAGAGAGAGAGAGAGAGAGAGATAATTTTACTAGGAATACAGCCAAAAGAAAGTATTTTTTTAGGGTTCCTCGTACTAGGTTTCGCGTGCCGCCATGGCGGCTGCCTTGTGTTATGAAGCCGTAGAGGTGAGGCCTAGTGAGAGATGAGTTCGGGCCAGGAGGGGGAATTCACATGGGCCAGGCCCAGGAAGGAAGACAAAACGTTGCATTTGATGAAGCCGTTAGAAACGTCCGTGAAGAAGGAAATGCTGTTATTGTCATGTGTCTATTTACGTTTATGCACTTGCTTTACAATTATCAGTTTTACACCTGTAAGCCATTAGTTGGTTGAGTTTGTTATTTTCTCTGACATAGATTCTAGAAAAAGGAGGAGGTAATGGCATTGTGCCGGATGCGTAGAAACTTGTACGAATTTGACATTTGTTCATGGAGGTTGGGAGTTCCTCGAAAACACCCCTTATCAGTGAAGAATTCCTGTGATTCTATTCTATTGTTCTTCTGTCATTTATCTTCTAGCATTGTTATGAAAGTTCATTACAAGTGGTATCAAGTCTCCGATCCTGTAACCAGAAAATAACCTTCCCACACTAGCCAAACACCAACCCAGAAAATTTCCTTCCTACGCTAGCCACACACCAACCCAGAAATCTCCATAAAACCTTCCCTTTGTACCTCATGGCTGATAATACCCGTTTCAAACATCAGGAAATCACCTCACGCCAGGATGCTCAAGAGGAGAGGCTTCATGCAATACGTGAGGATCTGACCCAGTTGACAGAAATGGTCCGCACCTTAGTGACAAATTCTGCTGCCCAGGTGGCTCACCGTGACCTCAACCTGCACCATGACAGAGAACAAAATGAGATGCGCCGAGATTTCCATAGAGGTATTAAAATGGATTTTCCTTACTGTGATGGTAAGAACCCAGCTGCTTGGGTATTTAAAGCCAACCATTATTTTGACTATTATCAAACCCCACCTGCCCAGAAATTGCTCATGGCCTCCTACCATATGGAGGGAGATGCCTTGATTTGGTATCAAGATGCAGCAGAATCAAACGAATTTAATAATTGGGAGACCTTCACTAGAACCTTGTTATTACGATTTGGACCATCCTCTTATGATGACCCTATGGAGGCACTTACTAGGCTCAAGCAAGTCACTACTGTATCCCAGTACAAGGTCCAATTTGAGGCACTTTCCAACAGACTTCGGAATCTCCCTGAGGCTCACAAACTTAGCTGCTTTCTTAGTGGGCTGAAGGATGATATACGTCTTCCCGTCCGGATGTTCAACCCACTAAACCTTACTGCTGCCTTTGGGCTAGCAAAGATCCAGGAGGAATATCTGACCAGCTCAAAAAAATCAACATAAGGGTGGAGTGAGAAATCAGGTTTCTCTAGCTCAAGTTCCATGCCAAGCACTCACCTGAGTTTCCCTACAGCTCACAGGGAGCCTGGGCAAGGGCAGTGGATATTTAAGCCCATCAAACAGCTTTCATCTACCCAGATGGATGAGAAGAGGAAAAAGGGTCTTTGCTATCACTGCGATGACAAATGGAACCCCTCACATGTTTGTAAGTCCCCTAAACTCTATGTGCTTCATGGTTGGGAAGAAAATACTGATGAAAAAGGAGAGGAAGTCTTTTTTGACACACAAGAGACAGCGGACGTCACAATGGGAGATAAGGCTGAGGAACAAATGGAGATCTCCTTAAATGCCATCACAGGAGCCCCATTTCCACAAACAATGCGCTTATGTGGTTTTATTGGAGGAGAAAGTGTGGTAATCTTAGTGGATTCCGGAAGCACCCATAACTTCCTGGATCCCGCGATTGCGCGAAGGGCCAAATTGCAAGTAGATCCTACCAAACAGCTGAATGTGAAAGTTGCAAATGGAGACTCAGTTACCAGTGAAGGATTCTGCTCCAACACCTACATTAAATTACAAGGTAATCAATTCATTACCCCTTTTTATTTGTTGACTTTGGGGGGTTGTGATGCTGTTTTAGGCATCCAGTGGTTAGAGACCTTGGGCTGCATTAATTGGAATTTTTCCAAGCTTATTATGCAATTTCAGTGGAAGGGGAAACAAATCAAATTGTTGGGGTTACCACTGGGCAGCTCCTCTTTTGAAGAGGGCAGGAAAGTGAAACTGAATTCTACTAGGGGTTCTGAAGGGGTTTTCATACAACTTAAAGCTATGGAACTTTTACCACAATTGGACAGAAAGCCTCCGAAACCTGTAAATGGGGAGATTGATGCACTGTTGAGACAGTTTAGGGGGATTTTTGAGGAACCTGTTGGGCTCCCTCCAGTGAGAACCCACAACCATAAAATTATTTTAAAGGAGGGTACAGCTCCCATTTCAACCAGACCATATCGATACCCCTTTTATCACAAAACTGAAATAGAAAAAATGGTGGCAGAATTGTTAAAATCTGGGATGATTAGGCCCAGTTCCAGCCCCTTTTCATCACCTGTTCTCTTGGTCCGCAAGGCAGATGGTGGTTGGCGACTATGTATTGACTACAGGGCACTCAACCAAGAAACCATTAAAGATAAATTCCCTATCCCAGTTATTGATGAACTTTTGGATGAGTTACATGGCTCGGTTATCTTTTCCAAATTGGATCTAAGGTCCGGGTACCACCAAATCCGGGTGGCACCTGAGGATGTTCCCAAAACGGCATTTCGCACCCACGAAGGCCATTATGAGTTTTTGGTGATGCCATTTGGGCTCACAAACGCACCAGCAACGTTCCAAGGCTTGATGAATGAGCTGTTTAAACCTTTTTTAAGAAGGTTTGTTTTGGTTTTTTTTTTACGATATCTTGGTTTATAGCCAATGCTTAAAGGACCACTTGAGCCACCTTAAACAAGTGCTAGAAGTTCTTGCCACCAACCAACTTTTTGCTAAGCTGTCAAAGTGCACCTTTGGGGTGCCGGAAGTGGATTATTTGGGCCACATAGTGTCACGGGAGGGGGTTAAGGCAAACCCTAATAAAGTTTCTTCTATGTTAGATTGGCCAACTCCTACCAATATAAAAGCACTACGGGGGTCTTGGGATTAACCGGGTATTATAGAAAGTTCATAAAAAACTATGGCCTCATAGCTGCACCCCTCACTGCTCTTCTAAAAAAAGATTCATTTTCTTGGTCCCCCGAGGCTACTGTAGCTTTTCAGCAACTTAAAGCTGCAGTTTCACAGCCACCAGTTCTTAAGCTTCCTGACTTTACCAAGGCATTCACAATTGAGTGTGATGCGAGTGGCTGTGGCATAGGGCAGTGCTCATGCAAGAGGGGCAACCAATCTGTTTTTTCAGCAAAGCCTTGAAGGGTAAGGCATTGGCACTCTCCACGTATGAAAAGGAGTTGTTGGCACTAGTCACCGCAGTGCAAAAGTGGAGAACATATTTGCTGGGCCAGGCTTTTGTGGTCAAAACTGACCAACAAGCCTTAAAGTTTCTATTAGAACAGAAAGTGGGGACAACAACCCAACAAAAGTGGGTTACTAAGCTAATGGGCTATGATTTCACAATCGAATTCAAAAAGGGCAGGGAGAATAAAGTGGCAGATGCCTTATCTCGAAAGAGTGAGCATGTGGTGGAAGAACATGGTTTATTAGCCGTCATCTCCTTTCCAAAGGCTGATTGGATTGGGGAACTAAAACAAAGCTACAGCACTGCACCTGAGATGTTGGACTTACTGCAGAAACTTCAGGCTCACCAACCAGTTCCTAAAGGTTATACCATGCAGCAGGGGCTGCTGCTTAAAAAGGGGAGGCTGGTCATAGCACCTAATTCTGAGTTTAAGGCGAAGGTTTTGCAGTTTATACACAGTGATCCAGCTGCGGGTCACTCAGGGTTTCTTAAGACCTACCAACGAGCCAAGAGAGATTTTTTTTGGCATGACATGAAAAAAGACATTAAGAACTTGATCAAGTCCTGTGATGTGTGTCAGGTCAACAAAACAGAAAATATTTACCCTGCAGGTCTCTTACAACCACTGACCATTCCTGAGCAAGCTTGGCAGGAAATTTCTATGGATTTTGTGGAGGGTCTTCCCTCATCTAAAGGAGCTAATGTCATTTTGGTTGTCATTGACAGGCTCATTAAATATGGCCATTTCATGAGCCTGTCGCACCCATATACAGCCATTGATGTAGCTCAAATCTTTTTCAAAGAGGTCTTTAAACTACATGGGTTTCCAAAGGCCATCACTTCGGACAGAGATCCTATTTTTTTAAGTGCCTTTTGGAGAAATTTGTTTGCACTACAGGGAACATCACTGAACTACAGCTCGGCTTACCATCCACAGAGTGATGGTCAAACCGAGGCTCTGAACAAGGCAGTGGAGGGATATCTCAGGTGTTTTACATGGGCCAAACCTAAACAGTGGGCGCAGTGGTTAACTTTGGCAGAGTGGTGGTATAACACTTCATACCACACCTCTGCAAAGATGTCCCCTTTCGAGGCTCTGTATGGGTATCAGCCCCCCAAACTTACAACCTATGTCTCGGGTATCACTTCCAATGACTCTGTCGATCAACTACTCAAGGCGCGGGAACAGATCAAACACATCCTTAAGGAAAATCTTAACTTTGCTCAACAAAGGATGAAGAAATATGCGGATCTACACAGAACGGAAAGGGAATTTGAAGTCGGTCAGTGGGTTTACCTTAGATTGCAGCCCTACAGGCAGAGGTCGGTGGCGACTAGGCACAACCACAAATTGTCCCCCAGGTTCTATGGCCCCTTTCGGGTGGCGCAACGCCTGGGTACGGTTGCTTACCATTTGGAGCTACCACCAGACTCAAGGGTGCATCCGGTCTTTCACGTGTCCTGTCTCAAACGCAAGCTCGGGGAGCAGATCAGCCCTCTGCCGACGTTGCCTCCTGTCAACCAACTCGGAGAAGTAAGGCCTGAGCCGGAAGCCGTGCTGGGTCGTCGTATGGTTCGCCGAGGGAATTGCCCTCACACGGAGGTGTTGGTGAAATGGGTCGGGACCGCTGAGGAAGACAACTCGTGGGAGGGATTGAAGGGGCTTCAGGAGGAGTACCCCCACCTGGTGGGCCAGGTCCTCTAAGTGGGGTGGGTTGTTATGAAGCCGTAGAGGTGAGGCCCAGTGAGAGATGAGTTCGGGCCAGGAGGGAATTCACATGGGCCAGGCCCAGGAAGGAAGACAAAACGCTGCATTTGATGAAGCCGTTAGAAACGTCCGTGAAGAAGGAAATGCTGTTATTGTCATGTGTCTATTTACGTTTATGCACTTGCTTTACAATTATCAGTTTTACACCTGTAAGCCATTAGTTGGTTGAGTTTGTTATTTTCTCTGACATAGATTCTAGAAAAAGGAGGAGGTAATGGCATTGTGCCGGATGCGTAGAAACTTGTACGAATTTGACGTTTGTTCATGGAGGTTGGGAGTTCCTCGAAAATGCCCCTTATCAGTGAAGAATTCCTGTGATTCTATTCTATTGTTCTTCTGTCATTTATCTTCTAGCATTGTTATGAAAGTTCATTACACCTTGGCCCCGCCTGGTGGTCCCATGCCGGCAACGAAGGCTAGGTCTTTCGCGGACCTGGTCATGACTGTTCCGCAACCCATTCCGGAAGTAAATCTTCCAATGAGGTCACCAAAGATGATAGAAGGCCATGTGCCGAGAAGCCAACGAGATAAATGGTGTTTCATACAGAGTTTTTCATTGGACTCCGGGATTTACGGAAGAAGAGGAAACTCCTATAGTTCCGGTCTGGGTGATGCTCCCAGGTCTTCCTCCAAATTTCTATCACGATTCCATCCTCAGAATATTGACGGCACCGCTCGGGAAGTTCATACGAACTGATAACTCCACTCGTTGTTTGTTTAGAGATGGATGCCTCTAAACAGCATTTGGATTCATTCTGGATTGGCACACCTGGTTCTGGCTTCAAACAGGACGTCGTTTTTGAGACATTGCCGGCTTTCTGCTCAAGTTGCAAGTTGTAGGGGCATAACAAAACAATATGTAGAAGAGGGAAAAACAGTAGTGATATCCGGAAAACAGAGAAGGAAAAAACTAAAATGGTTTACCGAGAAGTGATAAGATGTCCAAATGCAGCTGGTGGAGGGAAAATAACAGAGGACCAGGATGTTGCCGAAAATGACAAAGTGGTGGAGAAAGGAGAGGAAAGGCTGACGGGAAAGGAAGTGCAAAAAGAGACAATGAAAAGTCAGGAGAGAGAAGTAGGGACAACGATATTTCTATTCAGGAGTTCGGCAACTTGAACTCTCCAGTAAACAAGGAAAACATTTCTGATGGGGAGATGGAAGCACAGGA
The DNA here is from genome assembly GCA_022457165.1 of Juglans mandshurica. Lineage (NCBI taxonomy): Eukaryota > Viridiplantae > Streptophyta > Magnoliopsida > Fagales > Juglandaceae > Juglans > Juglans mandshurica. The sequence continues at coordinate 32,476,750 of CM039621.1, forward strand.
GGTTGTTCCAGATAGTATGAAGCAGTGGCCCAGTGGGATAGTGAGTTGCAAACAGGGGACCGAGAGAAAGGAAATGAAACAGGGCTGGAAAATGTAGTGCTAGTCGAAGATGTTCCTATGGATGAATGGGGGCAAGAAACTCATCTTGGCGAAACAGAGGAATATAAATCCGGGTCTGAGCAGGAAGAGGATAGGGTGAATGTGGTAGTAGGAAGAGAAAAAGACTACCAATCTGAGGAAGACCAGAGTGGTTCCAAGAAAAAAAATGGTAAGAGTGGAATGGGAACATCAGAGGTCTGGGCTCTTCTAGGGGAAGGTTGAAGAAGATGGTTAAGAAATTTAAGCCCAAGGTTGTTGCATTGGCAGAGACTTTTGTTGATGACAGTAGCATGGGATGTTTGATGAGGAACTTAGGATTGGAGAAGGGTAGCTCTAATCAACTGAAGGTTGGAAAGATTTGGATATTGTGGGAAAAGAATGCAGACGTTAACATTGTGCGCATGAGTGACCAATTTATTACTATCAAAATGACAGAGGGGCTTATGGTTTTTCACATAACTTTTGTTTACGCCAAATGCTACTATGGACTACGGAGACAACTTTGGAGGGATTTGGAAGAAGATGGACGCCGAAGTCCCATGGATGATCCTAGGGGACTTTAATATTATCAAAAGTAATGAAGAACGGAGGGGGGCTCCCCCCGTCCGAGGATAGCGATGGAGGAATATAATGATTGGATAAATGGTTGTGGACTACTGGAAATTACCTTTCGGGGAAATAATCTATCCTGGTGCAATGGGCAGGAAGGTTTAGCAAGGAGTTGGGCATGCCTCGACAGAGGATTTGTCAATACCAAGTTCTTAGAGTTAATTCCTCAAACATGGTTGAGATACTTGGGGCAGAATACGTCAGACCATGCTCCGATGGTAGTGTCGTGTGACCAAAATACGCAAAGATATGCACCTTCTCCTTTTCGGTTTTAACAAATGTGGGTGGAGCATAAGGATTTTTTTCCTTGTGTTAAGAAAAGCTGGACAGAGGAAGGACGGGGTCGTGGATTGGTTAATTTAGTGTTTAAAATGAAGAGAATGAAGCAGGTTTTCAAAACATGGATAAGGAAGTTTTTGGAAGGGTCGAACTAGTTACAAAAGAGCTAGAGCAGAGGATTGAGGTACTTGAAGCTAAACTGCAGGAAGGATATGAGGCAGAGGTGGAGCACGAACTTTTGGTTTCAAAGATAGAACTTACTTCATGGTAGAAGAGAGAGGAGAGTTTGATTGCTCAAAAGGCTGGTATAAAATGGCTACGTGAAGGAGACAACAATACCAGATTCTTCCATGCGGCATTGAAGAGAAAGCAGCATAATTAAGTCACTAAAATGACCAAATCAGACGGAACCAAGTTTGAAACTCCTGCAGATATTCATGAGGGTGCAGTCCATTATTTTCAGGAATTCTTAAGCCATAAAGACGAAGGTGAGTTACCGGATTTGAGGCACTTCATTGATCAAGCTGTGACGGAAGAAGAGAATAAAAGCATTTACGCGAGACCGTCTATGGAACAAATTCGGCAGGCAATGCTCAGCATTCCAGTGGAGAGTAGCCCGAGTCTGGATGGATTTGGTTCCGGATTTTTCAAAGCTTGCTGGGATATTGTACAGGGTGACATAGAGGAAGCCATTGCAGAATTGTTTGAAGGCAAACACTTGTTGTAACGCCTCTGTCCCGCAGGGATCGAAGAGGTACTCTCTATAACTTAAAATTCACAATTCATCAATATATTTATAAACTCCAAAATATAACATCATCAGAATACTACAAAGTCTCTTAATAAAAACTGCCACTTCTCAGAAATCTTGTATGAGTAATCCACTATGCTTAAATAATCATCTCACCGATGCTCCATAATCCTGATCCTTAGCTGGTCTATTCAAAAAGGAAAATGCTAGTCGACCCGCGCTAACATCCCCTTTTTGTATCCCGCTCAACGTGGCTTACACGTTTGCAAACAAAACAAATAAAACAATTATTTTTAAAATACACGGAAAGCAACGGAAACAAGTCTCCCGTGCGACCCTATGTTTCTCCTTCGCCCAGACCCTTTGCTTCTCCTTCACCAAGACTACTGCCTCCCTCCATCGTCAGACCTCATCTCCCCTCCCTCCATCTCCGACCTCTCATCTCCGAGCTCGACACCACAGTATTTTTTTCCCCTCCCCCAGACCCCGCGCGCTCTCTGCTTCTCCCTCACCCATCTACCCCGTTCGGCGCAACCTCATATCCCCTCCCTCCATCTCAGACTTCATCACCGACCTCTAGAAATCTGGAGTTTTTTCTTCTTTTTTTTTCCCTCCCCCATACCCATCGACATTGCCCTCCCCCAGACCCATTTTGCCGTCCCCAACCCCACGACTTCGAGCCCCATGAGTTTGTGGTCTCCTCTCGGCCATCTCTCCGACGGATCCAAGGTCTGATTTTTTTCCCCTTTCTCAGTTAGTTTCAGGATGCAATTGATGTTCAAACCCGTTCGTGGTCTCCTTTTTTTTCTTTTTTTTTCCTCACCCAGGCCCCGCGCGCTCTCTGCGTCGTCTCCCTCAGCATCACACAGAACAGAAAGCTCTTCAGCTTTCTTTAGAAGCCCTCGTCTTCTCTTGGAAAAGGTAACCTGCCTCGCAGTCACGTTGTCAATCTTCTTGATTTTTATCTTCTCCCTCGCCATCCCTCCGGAAAAAAAAAAAAAAAAAAAAAAAAAAAAAAAAAAAAGCACCTAAAATTGGGTAGCATGTCACACTCAAAGTGGGGTTTCTAAAAAATTTCTCCAAATTTAGCAGAAGCCCTAGTAAAGCAGCTGTCACAGATCTAGGTAAATGAACAGAAAAGAAAAAGAAAAAACAAGAAAGGAAAAAAAAATCTAGAAAAGCCCACCAATTTTATCTCCTGAACATGCAGACAAGCATGAGAGAAGAGCTGGAATTGTTGGGATTCTGTTCTTTTACCTCATTGGATATTGCAGTTCAGAAACCCTGCAGGTGAGGAAGACGACGAAGAGAGCGCGCGGGGTCTGGGTGAGGAAAAAAAAAAGGAAATAGAGGTCGGAGATGAGAGGTCGGAGATGGAGGGAGGGGAGATAAGGTCGGAGATGGAGCTCGGCAGCGGTGTCGATGGCTGGGTCCGAACGGGTTCTCTGCTCGCGAAGGCTATTCGCGAAGGGGATGGGCGTTGTGTCGCGCGGGTTCTGGAGAAAGGGCGTTGTCGCCCGTGTGTTTTCCTTCTCCTTATTTTATTCATTTACCCTTTACATTTTAATTGCCACGTCGAGGGGGAACTCCGAACGGGACGTAAGTGCGGGATGAGTAGCATTTCCCATTCAAAAATTATCTGAAAAATAATTGGAGATAAGGGGTGAGTTATCAACAACTCAATAAGCAGAGGACATATACTAATGTGTAAACATGAGCATTTTCACAGAGTTCAGAATGCAGAAACAAAACATTTCAGTATCAATATGCAAATCTCAAAAAAATACATCTTATCAGAAAATCAGAGCGACTTCTCAAATATTTAATATTCAGAAACCAACTTTTCATATTCAAAGACTCCTTTGGCACAACATGACTGAAGAACTTCGTCTTATCATATCATATCAGAACAGAGACCATGTTTAACCCTCGTGGTAGGGTTGTGCATCCTGCGGAAAGCCAAGCAGAACATAAATCACCGTGTTACCAAAGCGATTGCACTCAGAACAGAAAACCATTATTATATCCCGTGGCGGGCCAGAGGTCACTATTATCTCCCATGACAGGGCCAGAGGTCACTATTATATCCCGTGGTAGGCCAGAGGTCACTATTATATCCCGTGACAGGGCCACATATCAGAGCAAAACAGAATCAGAATCAGCATATCAGAGTCAAAATCAGAGTCAGAACAGAATCAGAAAGTCATGCCAAAGGTTTTTCAGATGCCACATCATAACAGAGTACATAACATCTTTAAAACAGAACATAATCAGATAAAAAAACATATTTTATGCACAAAATTTCATATTCGCTCTCCTTTTTTTAAAGTTCAAAAACAGAATATCACAAATAAGCTTATGTCTACATCAGTCATGACAGAAAATACTTTCTTCTTAAACAGAATATCTTAGTAATGCAGAACAAATATCTGAGGTTGTTTTCAGATTTCTTTTCATAGCAAAACATGCACATTTTTCAAAAAGGGCCTCAGTTCATTTTATTTAATACAAAGTCTAACATAGAAACCCCGCTTACCTGGACTTCTTAGCTTTTCAGAATTTTTCTCAAAAATGCCGAACAAATATTAATCGTCACCTATAAAATAATCACGTAACTTTCATAAATTTCCAACCAACCACATATTTCGATATTAAAACTTAAAAATGCTAAAAGAACTTATTTTAAGAACCTCAAAACCTAAAATTCTCATAAGACCTAAAATACCAACATTTTCTAAGACCATCAATATCCACTTAATCGAATTCGTACTGGAGAAAAAAATTTATCGAAAAAGTATTATGATGAATTCAATAAAAATTAATATTCAAAATATCTAAAATACCAACAATATTTTATAAATAAAAAGAATACATTGGTTGCTAAAGTTTTCCTAAAATAATTCATGAAAAACTCACCTCTTAAGAAAAATAGATTTACTTACTTTAACTAACAATATTATTAAAATACAATACAATATTTATTGAAACTTAAAACAAAATCCCATTTAAATATAAACTCAACACAAAAATATTTCTCAGCCGAAAACTCAAACCTTGAACTTTCCTAATATATATTAGGTTAAAACTAGTAAGTGCCCAAGTTAAAACTTTACTTATAAATATACACACACACATATATATATATAAATATATATATAAACACCCTATACGTAAGACAAACAATAAACATACAAAAGAATAAAAGAAAAACATGCAGTGGCAGCAGGGACTCACCGAGATGGTGAAGTGCGACGGTGCGGTGTACGACGGGAGGTGGTGCACTCGGTGGCTATGCACTGGACGAGAAAGAGAGAGAGAGAGAGATGCACGGTGAGGGAGATAACGGAGAGAGAGAGTTTACGGGAGAGTAAACCGAATGTGAGAGACAGAAAACAGAGAGGGAGATTACTGTGTAGCGGGGTGGCAAGAGGCGGACCTGGGGTGACGGAAAACTTCGCCGGCGGTTTCTCGAGCCGCAACGTGAAGGAGCTCTCGGTGGTTAATGGTTGTAATGGCTCACGGTAGGAGGAAAAACATCCTCTGTTTCGGGAGTGAAAAACAGAGGCTTGCGGGATGGCTATCGAAGGCTACACTGGTGGGTTCATGGCTGGGTCACGGTGGCGGCGTATGGCAGCGATTTATGGGACTGAAAGCTGCTCTGTTTTTTGATACAAAAACAGAGGAAACCGAAACTTGCGGAAGAGGTTACGGGACGATAGGCGGCAGCTTCGTGTGGCTGCCGGTGGAGGCTTGCAGTGGTCAGTTCTGCAATTTTCCGACGTGCAAGGGGCCAGTCGTGTGGATTGCAGCGTGGAAGGCTTGGCAGTGGGACTGCCCTTCGGTGGTGGTTGTTCGGTTTCTCGTGGGGCTTGGACAGTGATATCGCACGGTGGTTCGTGTGTTTTGGGCTGGGTTTGGTCGAGGCAGTGGCTGGGATGCTGCGCGGCGGCTGGTCTTCAAGCGGTTGTGAGGACGTGCACTGAAGTTGGACGGTGGGAGGGCATGCAACGCTGCGGTTGCTGTTTGCGTGGGGAGGAGTTTCTAGCGGCGGCAGTGTTTGGGTAAATTCTCATTGCTTGGGAAAAACATATGCATCTATATATATGTGAGTTGAAACCCTAGAGAGACGTGTGTGTGCATGCATGCCGTGAACGACAGCGTGTGTATGCATGCCGTGGATGAGAGACAGACCAAGGGGAGAAAGAAAAAAAATAAAAACAGAAAGAAAAGAAAACAAAATTAAATCTAGTGTTTAAAAACAAAAATAAACATGTGAAGAAAATATAATAAAATAAATGAACTAAAAATAAATAAATAGATAAAAATAGAGTTTGGTTGGGTCCGGGTGTTACACTTGCCAAGGGTCTACACGGCATCGTTTGTGGCCCTTATCCCCAAGGTACAACAGCCCACAGGATTTGATAAATTTCGACCAATTAGCTTGTGTTCTGTTATATACAAAACATGCTCCAAGATTATCGTGCGTCGGTTAGCACATTTATTACTGAGGATGATATCTCAGGAACAAGGCGCTTTTATGCCTAATAGAAGCATTTTTTAAAATATTTGCCGAACAACAAGAAATTGTGCAATCCATACACAAAAAGACGAATGGCGGGAATGTTTTACTAAAAGTGGATATGTCCAAAGCATACGACCGAGTAAATTGGAATTTTCTGATTCATGTTTTGTCCTCCTTTGGATTCGACGAGAAGGTATGTGAGTGGATAAAAAATTGCATTACGACACCGTGGTACTCCATTCTTCTTAATGGTACAGTCAAAGGTTTCTTCAAGGGGGAAAGGGGACTTCGACATGGGATCCCCTCTCGCCATATTTATTTATTCTAATAGAGGAAGTCTTCACCAGAATGCTAAAAGAAAAATTTGAGAGTGGAACAATCGGAAGATTTTCTCAAGCGAGAGGTACGCCTTTAATCTCTCATTATATGCGGATGACATTGTAATTTTCACTAACGGAGCAAAAAGATCCATAAAAGCTCTGGCTAAAGTTCTGGAATTATATGAGAAATAGTCGGGTCAACTCGTGAGTAGAGAAAAATGGGCAATAATTTTTTCGAAGCATATCAGGCCAACTAGGAGAAGGAATATCCGGAAAATCACAGGCTTTGGAGTATTTGGGGGTGAACTTTGTTGATAGAAGACTTAATTTTAGACATTTTGAGGAACTCATTAACAAGATACGGGACAAGGTAAGTGGCTGGAAGACTAGACTACTATCGGCTGGAGGCAAACTTATTCTTTTGAAACATGTTCTGTCTAGTTTGCCAATTTATCTCCTACAGGTTCCAAAGTCGGTTTTAGGCGCTATAAACATAATACTTAGCACATTTTTTTGGGGGGAATCTGATGGTATTCCCAAAAAGAAATGGTGTGCTTGGAACAAAATTTGTAAACCAACGAATGAAGGTGGAGTAGGTCTCCGAGACCTTGAGGAGGTTCAAAAATCACTACACATGAAGTTTGCATGGAAAATACTTAAAGATGTCGAAAATTGCGCCCAAAAATCACTTTGGGCGCAATTTTTGAGGGGAAAATATGTGAAGGAAAAGCATATATATATCTCTTGTTGACAGAACAAAAGGAACTCGGTTTTGGAGAATGGTAATGAGGCAAATACCGAAGGTGTTGGAGCAAGCAAAATGGAAAGTGCGTGAAGGTGAAGTTTCATTCTGGCTCGATTCATGGGTGGGAGAAGGTCCATTAGCAGATTCTTTAGTGATTTCGGATTATCCTAAGCTAAAGGTGTGTGATTGCAAACTGAATAACGAGTGGGACGTTCACCTCCTGGAGAGGTTGGTGGGAGTGGGAAAAACAGAGGCCATCATTGAAGAACTTGGAAATCCTCGAGAGGGGAAGGATTTGTTAATATGGACCCCTGCCATAGATGGGCAATTCACGGTTACGATCGCATGGGACTGCCTGCGAGTAAAGGCTCCTGAGTCCCCATGGTCGGCATGGGTGTGGCATGAGTTCTTACCAAAAAAGATGTCGATTATGATCTGGAAAGCATGGAACAATAGCATTAGCGTGGATGATAGACTTAGGAGGATTGGGATTACAGTGGTCTCTAAGTGCGATTGTTGCACTGGAGGAGGATATGAGGATATTAACCATGTCTTATATGCTGGAGATTTCGCTCAACAGATTGCACAAGCCTTCGGCGTCCCGTTTCGGGAGTACGTTACATGGAAACAAATATGAAGTTGTGGTTTAGGCGTGCATCCAGATCTTCCCAAATGGGGGTAATTTTGGGAGTTCTTCCAACTATTATAACATGGAAACTTTGGTTGAGGAGATGCAGGTTACGTATGGAAGGTCACGCAGAAACGCAACAAGAAGTATGGCATGCGGTCCGATTCTGGCTAACAAGAACAATGAAAGAGTCTTCAAAATTTCGGAAACTTGCAATTGGGGATCAAGAGACTTTGCGGGCACTGAAAATTTTAGCGGTCCTTGTGAAACCAAAACAAATCCAAGTGATTAGATGGATGAAGCCGCAGCAAGGAACTTTTAAGCTAAACACGGATGGATGCAGTTTGAATAACCCAGGGGCTTCGGGTGCAGGAGGACTCCTCCGAGATGACCAAGGCAATGTTGTCTTTGCATTCTCTGTAAATCTGGGAATTGGTAGCAGCACAGCAGCAGAAATTAAAGCCATTCTACATGGGCTAAAGCTGTGTAAAGAACGAAGTATCCAAGGAGTGGTAGTGGAATCAGATTCTTTGATGGTGGTTCGATGGGTTAACAGTGATAAGTGTGGAGTGTGATATCTTGAGGAATTCTGGGAGGAAATCTTGAGACTCACAAGAGAAGGACAACATTTAATTCAGCATGTATTTCGGGAAGGGAACGCCCCTGCTGACTACTTGGTAAAATATGGTGCTCAGGGACATGATAAAATTTGGCACACCATCACGCAGTTGTCAACGAAACTCCGGGGACTTATTCGCACGGACAAGATCAATCTGCCTATTTACGTATTAGATAGCGTGGGTCCTGTTCTCTTTGTTTGTAATGTTTGGAAACCCGTTGGAACCGTAGTGCATTCTCTGGTTTGGTTTTGTCTTAACGTTGGTCTTGTAATTTGGTCTTCGCATGGGTACTCTGCTTTTGTAGGGATCCCATACTCTGAGATTTCAATTAATAAAGGGGGGAGTCATCCTCATTTTTGGAAAAAAAAAGATGACATATTTGAAGCAGTGATTCTCGAGACTCAAGAATTCACCCTCCAAGTACCGTCTTGGTACCGCATGCAGTCTCAGAAGATGCAGAACTTCTTGGCTACAGAATCCCGAAAGATACGACAGTGAACTTCGTGATATCACTGATGGGGCGGGATCCAAAGGAGTGGGAGAATCCAATGGAGTTCAGGCCGGAGAGGTTGCTGAATCGTGGAGAAAATGGAGAACCAGATCGAGTGTCTGATGTTACAGCGTACAAGATGATGCCGTTTGGTTCAGGGAGGAGGATCTGTCCGGGGAAAAGATTAGCCCTGCTTAATCTGGAGTATTTTGTTTCAAATTTGGTGTGGAATTTTGAGTGGAAACCAGTGGACGGAGAAGGTGTTGATCTTTCGGATAAGGAGGAGTTCTTGATGGTGATGAAGAATCCTCTGCGAGCCCACGTATCTCCAAGAATCAGATGAAAGCTTAGGACTGTAGTCATCTAGAATAATAATAATAATAGTACATGAATAATGCCTATTAATTCGTGGATCCTTTCGTGTATGGCTTTATTAATTGCCGTTATGTTTTTAAAGGGAAATATTTTAGATATAAACGGATTATATAAAAATAAATTTATAAATTAATGTAGACGTCAATTTTATCAGCATGCCCAATGCATGCATGGCATGATTCCAAGAGCAGTGTTAATGAATGATCTGAATATTCCCATAATCTACGGCTTTAGAATATAAATAACATGATCTAGCTAGGACACATGTATTATTTTTTTACAGCAATATTATATCATATATAGCAAATTAAATCAGAAGTGAAATCCTCAAAAATTGTGCATGCATTCGTCCGTACGTTAACATCACACACATATATAGAATCAGGCCAAGATGCAGATCATAGCATATGGACACACACAATGTCCATTTGACTCAATAATTCCTTCAAATAGTTGATGGGCACAAAAAAACAAAAAAAAAAAAACAAATATTTGACCAACAATTAAAAGTAAACAACCTCCATACAAAAATGTAAACACAACAGTAGGGTATACCAGAAATCTCTCTCTTCTACTCAGTGTTTACAAAATCAAGCCAGATCCGGTCATTATATCAGTATATTGGAGAACCAAAAAAAAAGGGTTCGGCCGGAAACGTACTGCAACATAGGGGATGAGCAGGACACAGATCTGGATGCAGGTACGGTATGTCTTTGATGTCGACTCGAGTCTTACAAGGCAGAGGGACAGAGAGGAGTAAAGAGGATTACATAGGGAGATAAAGGAGCACGAGACTTCGTGAGAGAGAGAGCTAGAGAGAGAGGGAGGGTCACGAGAGAGAGGATTCGAGGGTCAGGAGGACGGGAGGGGAAGTGAGAAAAGACGGAGAGTATTCGAGTGTTAGAAGGACGGGAAGGGAAGTGAGACCAAGAGGATTCAGGTGTTAGGAGGACGAGAGAGAGAGGGAGAGAGGGAGAGAGGGTTAGGAGGATGGGAGGGAATTGAGAGAGGGAGGGCGATGGGTTTCTTGAGCAGAAGATGAAAACCTTGACGTGGCGACCAGACAGGGTTTTCTCCAGCTGTGGTCTTTCTTTTCTTCTTTCAAATTATTTTCTTTTTTACGAAGATTCTTGCAGTGGTCACTTTTCTTTTTTTCTTCTGTCAAATTATTTTGTTTTTGATTTTAACACGGTAGTGATCTGAAGATTCCTACAGTGGTCTTTTTTCTTCTATCAAATTATTTTGCTTTTGTCTTGTAGCATTAATTTCTGGTATTGCAATCTTTTGCAGACTTGAGGCGAATTTGATCACGGGGCAATCAATTGATTTCTTGTTACATTTTTACTTTTCCCTTGTCTTCCTTCGGCATAAAAAAGCTTTATCGAGGTAAGAATAAGGATCTTGAGCTCCTTGAAAAACTTCAATGAGTCGTGAATCCAACTTCTTAATTTTAGGAGTGTGGCTCGGGTTAAGCTTTATTAATGACTCATTTTCTGGTTCTGGACATGCTGATGATGATGCTGAGGAGACTACTGATGTCCCTTTTTGTGCCCTTTCAATTTGTAATTGGGCTTCTTTTTAGAGATTTGTAGGGTCTTCCTTTGTCTTGACTTGGGTAATAGCTTTAAGCCATGACTGTTTGGATTCCTATTTTTTCTGCAAGGAACTTGAACTCGTCAATGCATGATGGGAATTCTTTCTAACTTGGACTGATCCAACCATTTTACATAGGGTATTTTTCTACAAGTATCTTGTTCTTTGGAAAATTTTCATTTTACTATTTATGGGACATTATACTTGCTTGTGAAAAGGAGGGAAACAGGAAGTTGAGAATTGTGTTTATCAAATTGAATGACAGTAGAAAACTGTCTATAACTTCTAGTAATTCTTCTAGGTAGATTTCCAAGTTTATTTTATTTTATTCTGTTGTGCCAATGAAATATCACAATCTACAATTAATAAGTCTTGTTTTTATCAATCCTGCTACAGGTGCTATCAGAAGCTCCACATATATTTTTAAGTAAAATCATATATTTTTAAGTGGGAGTCGTGTTTTCAGAAGCTCTACATTTTGCACACCACTTAAAAAATATGTGATTTTATTTTTTATCTTCATATCTTATATATATTTTATATTTCATAAAATATGAAGATAAAATGATAAAATCATATATTTTTAAGTGGTGGACAAGAATCTCTGACACTTATGTTTAGAATTTTTCATTCTTTATTAGCAGGTCGCCTCTCGTTCATTATCTTTTGATTTTTATACTCTTTGGGTAACGCCTATATAGATAACAAGCATCGCCAAAGCCGGCAACTTTGTCTTCTTCGACCCAGGAACATGCACTGCATCATCCTCCAATATTCCCCGCTCATAGCCTTTCTTCTCCACTATATTACTCCTTGAAGTTTTCATCCCATCTGACAACATATTTCTAGTTTTATCGAGAAAATACAATTACTAAAAAAGCTCACAAAAGCAACAAAGCTTCAAGTTTTGTCCAAACAACAAACGTTTTGATATTTTGAGAAATTTTGGATCTGGGTAGTGTATGATAGATCTGATTGATCAGTCTAGGAAAGATTTAAATTAAAATTTTATGTAATAGCGAAGACGAAGAAGATGCGAACCAGTAGATGAGAAGTCCCTGTCTTCGTGGTTCGTCTGAATCTGTTTCGTGGGTATACGAAAGGGAATGCTGCATCGTTTCAATTGGAATTAAATAATCTGTACGATCCAATAGTTGACGGAATTACACGGGACTAATTACTAAAAAAAATATATATATATATAGAGTAATTCTACATATAACCGTGAAGTGCATAAACGCCGCGTAATCGCTTTGAAAAAGAGTGGAGTCTACTATTAAAAAATTAATTTTTTTCATGTGAATACTATGTTTTATTCATTTTTTTCAAAACGATTACACAACAGTTACACAATTCATGATTGTAAATATCTTTTCTCATATATATATATATATATATAATAAAGAATTATATACAACATATATATATATATATATATAATAAAGAATTATATACAACGAGTAAAGAAAAAACAAAGTCAACCATTCAATTGAAAATACACTAAAAGCAGCCACGTCACCAGTAAAAAATGTAATTTATAGATTTTTTTATTAATCACATCGTATCAATTAATCAATTATTTTTTTATTTCAATTATCCATCTCTTTATTAGTTTCACTCTTTATTATTTTGCATTCATAATTTCAATTTAAATATTTTTTTTAATAATAGTTTTTGATAATTTATTAACCCCGTCTGTTACGTATTTCGAAACTCAATTACTCTCTATCGTCATTTTTCTAATATTGATCTCTTCTAATAGTCATATATCTAGGAGTACTGCTGCGGATCCCGAATTTGGAACTTAAAAAAATATTTCAAACAGTGTGTTTTTTTCATCTTTTTTTTTTATTTTTATTTTCATGTATTTTTTTAATCATCATAAACATTTAAAAAAAATAAAAAATTCACAACATCATTAAAAAATATTTTTTTAATCATTCGGTAAAAAAAAAAAATCTCATTCGGGACATTTTTTGAGTTCCGAATTCGAGACCCAATATTATGCATATTATTTTTTAATACTTTTAAATATTTTTTGAAAAATAAAAAAATTCACAATATTATTAAACAACACTTTCTTAATCACTATATATAATCTTGTTTGAGATATAATTTGCTAATTTTAAATTCTTCTTTATTCAGAGTATATATTTAGGCATCATCTCCAATTACTTGTGAAAATATATAGTATATTATATATAAAAGTATTATATATAGTCTATATATAATATAGTATATAATACATTATATATATAATGCACTATATATATACTATATAGTAATGATTTTTTGGAATCACATCATCTGAGGGTCATAATTTGTATAACTTTCAACTTCATCCAACCCAGATCCATACCATTCATAAATATATGACTTTCAACTTCATTCAACCCTCGCACACAAATGTTTACACCCTCGTCATGGACACTTAATGTAACCACGACTATCAACAGATGTCCGTACGGCTGAGACTCACTTAATGGACACCTATATTGATATCTGAATATACGTACGGCCCACTCCATAGCCACAAACGCAACAAATGAAGGTACGCAACTACAACGTGATCACCAAGCTAGCTAGCTAGTCAGTCCTCTATATATTTATTACTTGTAACACAATCATGGAGGATGTTTGAACATTACTTTGAAAACAAAAGGGATCGATCCTCCCCCTAAAACTGTCTTGCTATTTACTGATCTAATGACCAGCCCCATCTTTGATTTTCCTCTATATGAAAAAAGTATTATACTTTATATATAGTTAAGTTATATGCCTTTTTTTTCTTTTTTTTAAGATTAAGTTTTATACTATACTTATAATTTGAATAATAATCATATTATAACTAAATTAGTATGAATATACTATATATACTTACTCCATGTTAAATATTAATTCTCATATTAGATGTATATTAAATGTTTTTAATCTTTACTTAAATTAAGATCCTAAACTTATAATTTTTTTGTTAAACATATTCAATAAAAATTCAAAAACAATAATCACAGTATTTCAAATTCATATCAAAACAACAACAATATAATTTTCTTGTATTATAATATATAATATAATATTAGATATATACTATATTATATATACAGTACAGTATATATATAATATACTATATAATACATTATATATAATACCCAGTATATATATATACTATAATATACTATATATATTATGATATAATATTATATATAGTATGTTATATGTTATAATATACGTTATAATAAATTACACTTATTAATAATATAATATATTATAGTCAATATTTTAGAAAATCAATCAAAAAACGTTCAAATGTACTAAGAATTACGTTCGAATGTTTCGTGTATATAATCCCAAAACAGAACGGCGAAATTTCATTTTCACCGTTTTCTACTCATTCTTGTTTGCACGCCGCCACTCCTCTGTCGCCGCCACCGTCAAACTCCGCCACAACCGTCATTAAAAAATAGGCATCCATCTTTTAACCTCTAACATGTATTTTATTTGAGATTTGGGTCCAGTTTTGTTTAAAATGGACCAAGTGGTGGCCGAATTTTCAACTTCATTTTCTTTCCATCACAACTTGCCATTGGCCAAATAGTCACTGTAGAAAAGTTCCTTGAAGTGTATACTTCATTTCTACGGAGACATTTCGGCATTTAGAAGCTTGTAGATTGATTTTTGAGATTTCAATAATGGATTAATCGACTTAGTCATTCTGTGTCGTAATGTTCGAACGTTTCACTAAGACGTTCGAACATACGACGTTTCAATTACATAACCGTTAAGGCTTCTACGTTCGAACGTGTATTATTTTACATTCGAACGTTATTTTTCATCAAATTTACATCTAAAAGTTTAATTAGTACGCCCGAACGTACTAACTACTTTTTAAATTTATTTATGCTTCAACATTCGAACTTGCATCCTTTACATTCGCACATAAAACCCATACATTCGAACATATAACATAAACGTCTGAACGTACGTCATTTAAATTTATTTACTGCTTACGTTCGAATGTGTATGTTATACGTTCGCACGTATGTGTTTTACGTGCGAACGTAAAGGATACACGTCCAAACGTTTTACCTGAACGTTCGAACGTTTCTTTTACTATGTTTGAATGTTAATTCAGAGCAGCACTCACAAATTAACACAAAGAATGTATCAATGTAAATAATTTTTTTTTCCTTTTCTATTTTCAGGATATGGCTCATTCTCTGCATATTAGGAAACGAGGGAGGGAATGAGCCATTCAGGACACTGCTTATATCAGGGCTCGTACTATTATAATAGAGTGAGAGGTCCTGATTAATGAGTTCGACGACTCATATGGGAGTGGACAAACCTGAGAAATGTTTTCTATAGTAGAGGCTGGGGAAATATCTGCACATTGAAGGGGAAGATATACCCCTCAATGGTCAGGAGTTCTATATGGAGATGTGTGACATGCCTCAGGATGCATCCTCTCACACCGTGACTATACACAGTGTTTCCATTGAGATTTCATCAGATGTCATCGCCGAGCACCTCGGAATTCGTCTAGGAGTTGAGATATCTGCACACGCTACACCCCGTGAGGATGTAGGCACTTCTACATCATCTACTGGCCGCCCATTTAAGCCAGCATTAGCTAGAGATGCAGATCGATCAGAGAACGATGATATTGGTCTCGAGGTTCGAGATGATGATCGAGACGAGGATTTCTACATCCTCACCGGGGGGGACCGCATGCAGATCGAGAGGAAGAACGCATTCAATCAGAATCATCTGCTACCTTTCTTCCGCATATTGCACCTTATGGTTGCAACAAACGTGGATCCTGTGGCACATAAAACCACATTTAGTCAGTTTCGGGCACAGTTTTTTATATGAGTGGCACGTGGAGATCCTATAGATTTGTCATTGCACATCTTTGAGAGGATCTGTTATGAGGCGAGTATCGTCTTTACGGATAATCTCCCATACGGTGTCCTAATCAGTCGGCTATTACTTGCGCAGGGAGTGCCAACCCAGCCAGATGAGCGGGTCAAAGATCAAATAAGCCCTCTCGACATGACCACGCATCAACGTAGCATTGGACAGGCGAGGAGACGTTAGCCACCCCTTGTAGAGGATCTAGTTCCTCCGACGCAGCCTGAGCCAGGTCATGTGGGGAGTAGTAGTCAGCAGCCACTGAGTACATCTGTGGGAGATGTGCGGCCTGCTTGGGTTGATGCGGTGATCTCACAACTGACTGCGTATATCGATCATAAGATCGATCGATCGCTCGCAGCTATAGAGGCGTCTATCTCTGAAATCGCCCATCGTGTAGGTATCTTAAACGACAAGGTTGATACCTTGACTGAGGAGGTACGGAGTTCGAATTTCGCGAACCACGCTATCATGTGATAAACAACGCTATCATGTGAGTGTTGTTTACGAAATTCGATCATATTTTGTATTTTGCTTTTAATATATGTAAAGAAAAATATTATTTAATATTTCTATGGTTTTTTAATTTCAATTCTCAATCTTCTTTAATGTTATATTTTTCAACTTTAATACTAAATCACTGCATTTCAAATATATATAAACATAAATATATATTTATATATTACAAATTGTGTATATATAAATATATACAAATCAATTTTTTAAACTTGTTCACAAATTATGCATTATAAAAACCACATAATTTTTAAATTAGAGTCATATTTAATTTAAATTAACAATTAACGTTCGAACGTTAGCGTTGGCGTAAAACATTTCACGTTCGAACGTTAATTAGGTTGGCGCCAAAACATTTCACGTTCGCACGTAAGTAGCCACAATGTTCGAACGTATATATGACGTTTGAACGTAAATTTTTCATACGTTGGAATATTAAAAAAATTTCATCTATCTTTAGTGACCAGAAACCGTCATAGAAAAGGCTTTATAGTGACAGTTTGGAGACTGTCACAATTTTTCAACCGTCTCATAAAAAGTAATTATGTTGTAGTGTAAACAACACTTTTTTAATCACTATAGCAAAAAAAAAATGAGAGCAGTAGCTTCCAGCGGGATCCCTACCTTTTGCTTATATCTAATTTTTTGATAACTTTCATATTAAAATAAGTGAATAAAACATTTAGAGCCGGTTTGCTTTGGGAGATACTCATTAGTATTCATTATTATTCATAAATTTCAATTCATAAATCTAATTATTTTTTACAAATTATTTCAATTTATCTCATCTCTAAATCAAAATGGAATCTTAATTTCCACCTCTTCTTGAAGCAATAAAGAGACGGATGCAAGATGATTTTACCAATGATTTCTGTTTTCAGAATTTATTTTTTCGAAAATATAATATAGGAATGGTTTTAAAGATGACACCTCCAGCAAATTTTCTTGCACGTCTTGTCATATTTTTTTTTGGTATGTGCGATTAATGTTCCGTCTCGTCACCTACATTTTTTCATCTCTCACATATCTAATGCTTTGACTATCTCATTGTATGTGCCATTAGCTTATTTCAGGGTGACACAATGCATTCATCACTTACCTTCTTTTCCCCATAAGAAGCTTTAAAAAAAAGACAATGTTATGGTCAGAAAGGTGATGCGTTGTACTGATAATGTAAATTAATGTATTTTAATTTTTTTAAACATTTTTTGAACCTCATATTACCAAAAAAAAAAAAAAATTCACAAATTTATTAAAGAACATAACACTTTCTTAATTATTAAATAAAAAATAAATAAATAACAGAGAATCGGTAGTTTCTCTCTGTAGCTTCTAATCTATGTGGGAGAACCATTTTTCTTAAAAAACAATTATTAGAATTAATTTTAAAAGTATTTTAAGTGCACGCGTATCAAATAATAAACAACTTTTTAATAACAAAATTCAATTAAAAGCTCTACTATAAAAAATAAAAAAAATTAAAAAAAAAATTAAAAAAAAAACTCTATTTCCTATGTGATCAATTCCAAGTAAATACTGATAAGTTATACGATCTTCCTCACTTACGTGTAGGATCAAATACTTTATTAATAAGCTGACCTATCATGTTGAAGATTTAATTAAATTGAATACAGTGTAAAATCAATATCCAAACTCATGACTTCTTATTTAATACCTATAAAATCATCACAGCTTACACAACAAATCTAAATTGATTGAAAATAATAAATTTAATTAGTTATATTTATTTTAATAGATCTTTAACGTTCTAGAAAATATATAAGTCAAGAAAAGAGAGATGTTTTCTGGGGTTACACAAACTTGACAATCCGTTTTGTTGACTGCATGCACCCAAATCTCGTAGATATCATTCTTTACAAAAGCTTCACTTTTCCTTCCTTTTCGTTTTCATTGATTGTCCTGCATTAACACTCAAGACCATATTTATATAGCAACGAATGGTGATCAAGACCATATAACTTATATACTCAAGACTCAGAGCAACAATATCAATAGCCATCCAACAACAAATTAAATATAAGACTCTTCAGTCATTAAGATAATCTCAAGGAAACCCACCATAGGAAAAAGATATATTGTCTCGAATTTGAGTGTGTTAAATTATAAGAGAAAAATAAAGACATGAAACAAACTGATCTGTAATGTTTATTGATCATTTAATATTTGGAGAGATATAGATAGATATATGGGTAGTAATAAATGTTGTAGGACCAATTTGATGTATATATATATAAAACTTGAGATAAATACGTACCCTTGATATACAAATCTCAAAATCCAAAAGCTCAAAAAAGTAAACTACAAAATATAAAAATGTGAAAAAGTACAAAAGTACAAAAAAAGAAAAAAAGAAAAAAAAACTAAAAAACTTGAAATCATGAAAATAATTATTCTACAAAACAAAAAGCATGCATATATAATTTCTTTAGACTGAGAAAGTTTTTAAGAGATTTTTATTGGAGCTTGAAAATGTATAAATTGCACACATTGAAAATATGAGGGGATGAAGGCTTTTTAATTTTTATGAGATTTTTTTTTTTTTTACAAATTTTGTAAAAGTTGTTTTAATTTTCTATGTAGGTACACAAATTATATGTATACATATATATATATATATATATATATTTATATATATATATATATATTATGAATGGTAGAGTCTGAGAAAAGTAAGTGGTGGGGGGGCGGCGGGCTGGACCATTTGGCATTAACTCCTTATAAATAACACTAGGAGTAGAAGAGGGCCGAGCTGTGTTGTGTGCAAGTGACATTAAACATGGATGTCTGGTTCATCATCCTCATCTCTCTTTCTGTCTGTTTTTGCATCAAATTTCTCTTTCATGTCCTCTCCAATTCCACCAAAACAAATCAATCCAAAACCGGAAACCTCCCACCAGGACCTTCACCTCTTCCTTTCATCGGAAACCTTCATTTGCTTCCCAAAACCACGGTCGACCTCAGATCTTTCCTCCGTAACCTCTCCCTCAAGTATGGGCCCGTCACTACTCTCCATATCGGTTCTGAACCCGTCGTTTTCGTCACTTCCTACTCGGCCGCACATGAAGCCCTTGTCCGGAACAGTGCCGCCTTCTCGAGCCGTCCCTCGAATATCCCTCTCAGCTCCGTTCTCAGTAATAACCGCAAGGATATTGGTGGATCTCCCTACGGCCAGATTTGGCGTGTTCTTCGTCGTAATCTCAACTCTGAAGTTCTCCACCCTGCCAGAGTGAAATATTACTCTCTGGAACGCAACCGGATCTTGGGAACATTGGTTAACAGCTTCAACCAGTGTTTCTTGCATGGCGATCAGCCCGTTCGTGTGTTCGATCATATCCACCATGCGGTTTTTTCCTTGTTCATTCTCATGGCTTTTGGCGATGTCAACGATAGCACGATTAGAGAAGTTGAACGCATTCAAGCTGAACTTATTTTCAACTACGACCAGTTCACTGTGTTCTGCAGCTGGCCAAGGTTGGGGAAGTTGCTGTTCAGAGATCGTTGGAAGAGGTATTCGAATATCTTGAAGAGTCAGGCTGAAATAATCTTGCCTCTAATCAGAGCTCGAAAGAAGTTAAAGCAAGAGGAAAGCAAACAATCCGAGTTGGTATCATACACAGATACCTTACTGGATATGAAAATGAATGATGATCATGATCAGGAAGCTGGCAAGCTTGAGGAAGCCGATATACTGAGTTTGTGCTCAGAGTTCATCAATGCCGGCGCCGACACAAGCCTAACGACGCTGCAGTGGATCATGGCAAATATAGTGAAGCACCCACACATTCAAGCCAAGCTTTTTGCTGAAATCAAGGCGGTGGTGGGAGAAGGAGCCGAAGAGATTAAGGAGGAAGATGTGCAGAAGATGACATATTTGAAAGCAGTGATTCTCGAGACTCTAAGAATTCACCCTCCAAGTACCTTCTTGGTACCGCATGCAGTCTCAGAAGATGCAGAACTTCTTGGCTACAGAATCCCGAAAGATACGACAGTGAACTTCGTGATATCACTGATGGGGCGGGATCCAAAGGAGTGGGAGAATCCAATGGAGTTCAGGCCGGAGAGGTTGCTGAATCGTGGAGAAAATGGAGAACCAGATCGAGTGTCTGATGTTACAGCGTACAAGATGATGCCGTTTGGTTCAGGGAGGAGAATCTGTCCGGGGAAAAGATTAGCCCTGCTTAATCTGGAGTATTTTGTTTCAAATTTGGTGTGGAATTTTGAGTGGAAACCAGTGGA
The DNA here is from genome assembly GCA_022457165.1 of Juglans mandshurica. NCBI lineage: Eukaryota > Viridiplantae > Streptophyta > Magnoliopsida > Fagales > Juglandaceae > Juglans > Juglans mandshurica. Next base: position 32,497,465 of record CM039621.1, read on the forward strand.
CGGAGAAGGTGTTGATCTTTCGGATAAGGAGGAGTTCTTGATGGTGATGAAGAATCCTCTGCGAGCCCACGTATCTCCAAGAATCAGATGAAAGCTTAGGACTGTAGTCATCTAGAATAATAATAATAGTACATGAATAATGCCTATTAATTCGTTTGTTTTGCTAATTTAGATGGTCAGCCACGCTGATCCTTTCGTGTATGGCTTTATTAATTGCCGTTATGTTTGCTAAAGGGAAATACTTTTGATATAAACGGATTATATAAAAAAGTAAATCTATAAATTAACGTGGTTTGACGTGGTACGTCAGATTGTTAAGTTACTTTTATTGTAAAATAAATTTAACGGATCTTATGAAACTACGTCAATTTATAAATTTATTTTTATATAATATTTTTATGTGTATAGTAATTCTCTTGCTAAATTATTGTTTCTACATTCTATGCAGAGTACGCATGGTACAATTTTATCAGCATGCCCAATGCATGCATGGCATGATTCCAAGAGCAGTGTTAATGAATGATCTGAATATTCCCATAATCTACGGCTTTAGAATATAAATAACATTATCAGTTCAATAATAACATGATCTAGCTAGGACACATGTATTATATGATCATATATAGCAAATTAAATCAGCAAATGAAGTGAAATCCTCAAGAATTGTGCATGCATTCGTACGTACGTTAACATCACACACATATATATAGAATCAGGCCAAGATGCAGATCATAGCATATGATTCTCTCTTGTCATTGGTTTGTTTATCATTATCATTCCCAAGTTTTGATAATTGTATCTAGTTCCTGATAACTCTATAGATCAACCAAGGGAGTAGTACTTTTTGAAGAAATAATAGTTACAGTCGTGAGTGTGTAAGTACCGTGCAATCATTATGAAAAAAAGTGAATAAATACGAGATCCACGTAAAAAGAAAATTAATTTTTTAATAGTGGACCTCGCTTTTTTTTAAAGCGACTGTATAGTATTTGTGCACTCCACGAATATACGTAACATTACTCTACTTTTTGGTTAGGAGCTGGTCTAAATTTTAGTTTTATACCTTCCAATTAACCATGTGTTGCTACCTAGCTATGGGCTTTTCATCATTTTTTTTTTAAATAAACTAGACTAGTAGACATGTTTAATACTTAAACCCCATCCAAAAAATTACTAGTGTTAATTAATTTTCAGATTGTCAGAACATGTAACACTGGATCCATAACCGGTGTCGGTTTAAAGGACATATTTAGTTTCGGACAAAATCGGGCCAGTTGATCAGGTATGTTTTGGTGTCGAATTCATCGGATATAACTAGTTCTGGTGTCGAATGGCAGTTCAATGTGAGAAATGTGTCAGATTTTCTGGATTTGGCACACATCCACAGAACACACAATTAATTTCATAAACTGATGTGATTTCATATAATTCATTATATCTACTTTATAATAAAAATAACTTTACGAATTACATCATGTCACATCAATTTATGAGATTATTTTTATATAATCCATTAGTGACTAGCTATTTTTAATTTGGTTTAAGTAGGCTTATTGAAGATGGTGATCTCAAATATAAAAATGTACTAATTAAAATAAATAATTTTTTAAGAAAAGCAAATTTTATTAGCAAAATTGAAAAATTGTTATTAGCAAACATGTCTTTTTTTTTCCAAGAAATTCATCCAAGTAATAGTCAATGGACGGATTAAATGATGTTCACTTTCTCGAAAGTACAAAAAAAAAAAAAAAAAAAAACTTTAATGGACCCATCACTTGCGTGAGGCCCAAATAATACATTTCTTGATCACAAAATTCAGCTAACGAATATGCCGAGAAAAAAAAAATTCAGCTCACGAACGCAAAACAGTCACAGATTTCTTGAAAGACGAGAAGTCGAACTCTAACCACAAAGAGTGGCTCTACAGCCACACGTGGTGGCTCCGACAGTGTATTTTTTATTTTTTTATTTTTATATATATTCTTAATATTTTTAAATATTTAAAAAAATTATAATATTATTAAAAAATACATATTTAATTATTAAATAAATAAAATACTGACGAAAGCCTCATCGGAGCCCCATCTGGAGGAGTAGTATTTCTCAACCACAATTTAAAAGAAAAAGTCAACGCACCTGGAAAACCCGAAAATGACATGTCGAGCTTACTGGTTGCCTGGTTGGTGACGCTTGCGTATGAGTTTGGGTTTGCAATCAAGTACAAGAAATGTATTTTGAATAGCGGTGCACTGCCACCACCGCTGGGCGTACCGCGCAAAACTCATATTTTTTAATTTTAATTTTAATTTTTCATATTTTTTTAACATCTTTAAATATTTTTAAAAAATAAAAAAAAATATCAAAACATTAGTGGTCTGATGTTTGAATTGGTCTGATTAATATCAAAACATTAATCAATAAGGAAAAAAATAAAAAAAATTAAATACATAAACGTTTAAAATGAAGAAAAAATCAAAGAGCATACTAACATTATTATTTTGAATTGGTATGATGTCTTCAGTCTTCTACCGTTCTACGTGAGCAGGAACAATTTAATTGGCTAACTCGCAGTAAAGCATTAATTTGTAATTGCATCCATATCCAAGAAAAAATTTATAATTTAAAAAACCAAATCAAGGTAGATTTTAACAAAATTGAATCAAAAAGAAAAGAAGGGTACGTTAGCCATGTTAGACAAATAAGCCACGATTCAAAACTATCCGAGGATCACTCACGGCAAAACCAGAATTTATCTCATATGCCAACAGCAGACCAATTTCTATCTGATATAACAAACTCAATGTCTATCCCTCCAGATATATAGGAACTAGGGCTGCAACCCGATGCCATCCAACCGGGTCTGGGCCCGGTCCGACTCGACCCGGTACTGTGTGGGCCGGGTCGGGTTTTTTTTTTTTTTTTTTTTTTTTTTTTTTTTTTTTTTATCAATGTTAGTGACCTATGTGAAGTTACAGCTTAATGGAAGGAATATAGCATGCAAAACAGGTTCACTAAGATCTCAAAGGACAAAAAAAATATTGACATAAACCAATGAAAAAAAAAAAAAAAACCAAAAGAACTAGAATATTAATTCTTCCAAGAAAAGAAGTAAAGGTGCAAAGGCATGATGTGAATTAAAAAGAAGCATATGCAAAGACATAAAAAACAAAAAGCCCTTGGATGGACTTTATCCATATTGCCCCTTCATTAGAACTAATAAAAAAAATTTACGTAAGCCATCTATTATAAAAACTATCTAAATTACAAAAATATGAACATTAACGGATAAAAGATTGAGGAGCATCCAACAATCAAATAACAGCAGCTTCTCATCTCTTCCTTTATATCTGCCATTATGAAAAAGTCTAACACCAAATCAATAATAGCACATCAAATAAAAGAGTGAAAATGAAAAACATACCATCATGCAAACCATAAGCTTTGAGTTACTCCTCATCAACGTAAGTAAAACTTGATTTTGGATCAAACTCTAAAAAAACACATAATAATTATTAAATGATATAAAAATAAACATTATGAAAAAGTTTAATAAATATGTAAATAAGAAATAAGTTTATTATCCAATTCCGCCTCAAAGCTTTCAATATTATCCAAGGAGGCACGAAGATCAATGGGTATTGGATCCCTCAACTAATTTTGTGTACAAACTAGTGTCTCGACTGTTCTTGGAGATAGTGAACTACGAAATGGGTCAAGCACCCGACCCCCTGTACTAAAGGCTGACACAGAAGAAATAGTAGAAACGAGAATGGCCATCACATCCAGTGCAACTCTTGCCAAAATAGGATACTTTACTTCATTGATCTTCCACCAATCTAAAATATCAAAATTTGGAGCTCGTGTCTCACAACCATGTTCCAAGTACTGATCGATCTCTGATTTGTTCATCAAATTAGATTCAATTATTTCTTGCTCATACTCAACCCAAAAACTCTGTTGAGAATCAGAATCAATCATACTAGGATCAACTTAGGAAGGAGGCTCAGAATAGGAAACTCCACTTGAACTCCCATACACAACACTATATTCTCCATAAATGTCAATCATCAATTGTTTCATTTTTGTCATCATTTCTTCGACTAAATTACCACCATATATTTTTTTGAACCAAAAATGTAAAATATTAAATTTGCATCTTGGATCAAGAACAACAGCAATAAATATCATCAAGTTAGTCTTCTTAATTGATCCCCAATATTTATCATACTTAATCTTCATATTCGCCGCCATACATTTCAACATTGCATCATTACTTTGACACATTTTTTACAAATGTGATTGGATGCCACAAAACTCTTGGAAATATGCATTGGATGTGACAAACAAAGAGGCAAAAAGTCTCACAGTAGCATCATAAAAAATCTTCAAAAACTTTATCAATACTCTAACTCTCTCCCAATCACTAGAGTTTGGAGGGCTCAAGTTCACACTACGACAATAACGAAAAAAAGAATCATCATCCTTCTCCAATCGCAGAAATGGTTTTTTAAATGCTTTTGCAACTTCTAGCATTAGATAAGTCGAATTCCATCTTGTGGAAACATTAAGGTATACCAATTTCGTACAACCAATTTTCTCTTTCTCTATACACTTTTTGAATTTATCCATTCTTGCGGGAGATGATCTAACATACCTAACCGTATTGCGCACCCTTGTGATTGAATCATCACAATCTTTGAGCCCATCATTCACAATGAGGTTCATAATATGAGCACAACACCTAATGTAAATATACTTCCCTTCCAACAAATGACCTCCTACGAACTTCCTCAAATACTCAATGGCAACATCGTTTGAGGAAGCATTGTCAACTGTAACAATAAAGATCTTGTCAATACCCCAATCTTGTAGACATGAATCTACATACTTTCTAATAGTTTCTCCTTTATGATTAGAGATCATGCAAAAGTTTAGAATTCTTTTGTGAAGTTTCCATTCACAGTCGATAAAATGTGCAGTAAGACACATATAATTTAAGTTTGGAATCGACGTCCATGTGTCAGTGGTTAAACTAACCCGCCCAACTGTCTTAAATATTTTCCTTAACTTCTCCTTCTCCATTTTAAATAGTTTAATACATTCTCTCGTCGTAGTAGTTCGAGATGACACTTGGAACCTTGGTTCAAGTGATCTACATACTTTCCTAAATCCCTGGGCTTCTACTATCCTAAATGAAAGCTCATCACAAATTATCATTTCAGCAATTGTCATTCGTACATTTTCTGAATCAAACTTATGTGCATTTGCCGAGTTATTGACATCACTATCTTCAATTCCCTCAAGAGCCCCCTCACGACTCATAGTCTGTTGATCCGTAAGTCTAATTCTATGAGGATGTTGCTTACAAGTACCAAGATGTTGTAGCATACTTGATGTACCATGTCTTTTGGGATGACAAGAGTAAATCTTGTGACAATAATTATACTTCGCTTTTGGATCATTTAAAGGGCATCCATCTATTTTAGTGAAATGATTCCACACTGCTGAGGGGTCTTTATTTGCCCTCCTTTTACGAGGAGGGACTGGGAGACTTGTGTCACTAGACAAGTTAATATTTGAAGCCATTTGTGATCAGTTTTCCAAAAGAGTATCAGTCTCATTATCTCTTAAATTTGTACGAGTGTCATTTTCGAAGCAATCCATATAAGAGCTGACATATAATATATAACATATAAAAATCAAGATATTATGATATGAACTGAAAATTACTCTATTTTTATGATTTAAAGAAACTTAAAAAAAAAGAGAAACCACCGTCACTCACATATATTTTTCATTATATTGATCATACCATGTGACAGCCAACTAATGGTTTTATTATAAGTAAATAATAGAAGATAATATCACATTCACTCATTTATGATAGGTAAGATGGTCCCACATTCCAATCTTCATATATTATACACCACAGGCGGCCAAGAGGATGCACTCTCTTTTAATATTCTATTTGAATATGATATGCAAAACTAGTTAGTGAGCATTTTGTCTTATCTACAAGCTTTTACATCAGGCATCCAGCGATATATGAGCACATCGAATAAGCTAACCATAACATTGATTGCATTATGATGACAATAACTGCAACCTTCCTTTTTCTTTCGAAGTGGATCAACATAAGTGCATACAGATGACATAGCATGCTTGTCAAGACATTATATCAGTCATAAAAAAATTATGCGAACGCAGTTACTCTCGGAATAACTTTAGGAAAGCTCAAAGCTCCAGTTCAACACCTTTAGGTACACAGGATTGAAGCAGACCGATAACGTGGTGCATGAAAATAAAAATACACAGGCAATCTTAATGACTGTCTAAAGAACATTGTGAATCATTGGCATGCTGAACTGCTAACATATATAAAATGACTACTTTGAAGTCCAAATTTTTTACAAAAGATTCAATCACATTTTGTCATCATAAATGCTATAATACTTAAATATATAAGAGAATAAGATATCAGAACCTCCCAATTTATTTGAACCTCAGATTTTTATAAGAAACCAAAACTTTTTTTTTTTTTAACTTTTCTCCTTTAATTCTGTCTTCTTGTCAAAAAATAAAGCAGATGTTTGTAAAATCGAATGTGTAGGGTGAAAGATAAAGCAAAACAAAGCAGAACAATTTATCCTCTTTTGTCACCATACATATCTTAATAGGAAGAGAACATCAGAATCAGAACAACTCTTAACTCCTCCAATAGTTAGAAGAGCCCAACAATTCTGTTTTTTTTTTTCTTCTTTTTTTGCACCATCTTCTCATCAACAACAAATCATAAATGCAAAATGGAAACCACCAATACAGAAACTATCAAGTATAAACAATAGATTCAACATAAATAAATAAAAAACATCAGAAACTCTACTTTCTTTCACTCCTCCCTCTCCTCATAAACAAAGCAAGCACATGCGCAATATGATAAAGGCCACATACAATTGATAGAACAAAGAATCAACAACTAGTTTCACAATGGTAAACTTATATCTTATCGTTTAAGAGTTGTAAAACTTCCAACTTATATATCTTGTAAGAGGAGTTAGAGGATTTGTGTAGCAATGCAACCAAAATCAACACTTCTATGGAAAATCAAACGATACCTGAACCAAAATCTAAAATATACCCAAATTGAAAAAAATAAAAAATAAAACAAAATCAGTGGATCGACTACCGAGCTCCAAACCAAAATCGAAGACAAAAGGGAGGAATTAAGCCTACACTACATTCAGGACAAAATATGGAAAACGAAAACCAAATGGCGTAGTGGGTTGTTCGCAAAAGAGAGAGAGAGAACGCACCTCAGCAATGACCTCTGCGACCAGCAACGGCGAATAGCAACAGAGAACGGTGACAGTGACTAGGGTTCTGCAGTGGAGAGAATAAGAGAGTGTTTTCGTTCAGACTTTAGATTTTCGGATTCGACGGGTTATTTTTCCTAAAACCCGTCTTCCACTTTTGACCCGATGAACCCGCCTTTCACGGGTTGGGAATGTCGGATCCTTCGGACGGATCGGGCTGAAGGCCCATTATGCACAGCCCTAATAGGAACCATAACAAATTGAATAGAATCCATATTGTACATATCTACTTGTAATTATAGCTTATCTCTTGTATCATAAATCTCTATAAATATAATAATACACACGGCTAAACAAGTTAAGTCAGTCCATTCATTCAAACATTTTCATGGTATCAGAGCATTTCTGCTCACACAATTTCTGATCCATTTTTCTGTAAGTGTAATGGCTTCCGCTTCATCAAATTCTTCTGGTGCCTTCATTGCTCCAAATCTCAACCAACTAGTCTCAACCAAACTGGGTGGGTCAAACTATCTAATTTGGTTGTCTCAAATGATTCCAATTTTAAAGAGCAATGACTTGATGGGTTTCGTGGATGGTTCCGAACCGTGCCCATCAAAATTTCTCCTTGATGATCAAGGGAAATCAACAAATGAGCTTAACCCCAACTATGTCATCTGGCACAAAAAGGATCAGTTTGTGCTAGGATGGATTAATGCCACTTTATCTAATAATGTGGCTCCCTTAGTTTTTGGTATTACATCTGCAAGACCAGCCTGGACTGTGTTGGAGAAGAAGTTTGCCTCCAAATCTCGATCTCGGGTGAGCCATTTGAAACGCAAACTCCAAGCTCTCACTCAAGGCTCACGTAGATGCTCTGCTTATCTTGATGAAGCCAAGGAAATAGCAGCAGAACTAAGTGCTACTGGTAAGATTGTTGAAGATGATGACTTGATCTCCTATGTTACTCATGGCCTAAATCCTACCTACCTGCCCTTTATGACTTCATTATCTTTAGCCACCAGAGACAACCCATTGTCCTTTGATGATTTCCAAACCGAACTTCTATCCAATGAACTCCTTTTGGAAAACCAGTACAAATCTGTCCCTCCAGAAACAAACAACTTTGCTTTGTTTGCACCCAAACATAATCCAACCCTTCAATCGCAAACCAAAATATCCCAACAAGCCTAATCAACCTTCATTTTTTGGCCACCAGTCCTCACAATCTCCTTTCAACCACAACACCATGTCTCTTTCCAAACCACCATCTAATATAGCCCCACCATAGCGAACCTATACATCTCTCAAACCATCACAGAATTTTATACCTCCTCGCTCTCCTTGTCAGATCTGTGGTAGATCTAATCATCGAGCACTTGACTACTTCCATCGCATATATTATGCATATCAGGGGCAACATTCTCCTGCCCAACTCGTAGCAATGGTGGCTCATACCAACGCTGAGCAAGAGTTTGAAACATGGTTTGCAAACAGTGGAGCAAACCAACATATCACAGGCAATCTTGAGCAACTCACTCTTTCACAACCATACACAGGTCAAGAGCATGTGGCAGTCGGTAATGGTCAAGGTTTAACTATTGCACATACTGGTAATGTAACTTTTTACACGAACTATAATCAATTACAACTCAAGCGTGTGTTACATTGTCCTAATGCTTCTGCGAATCTCCTCTCCATTAACCAATTTTGCATTGATAACAATTGTTTCTTTATTCTAACAGCATCTCATTTTTTTTGTGAAGGACACATTGACGGGGAAGACACTACTCGAAGGTAGGAGTGAAGGTGGTCTCTATCCATTTCCTATGCAGTCCATCTCTCTCAATAAACCGCGTGCCTTAGCTGCTATAGCAGGAGTGAAAGCACCACTTGCCATTTGGCACTCTAGATTAGGCCATGCATCTATTTCTATTATATCCCAATTATTGAATAAATATCAATTACCTGTTAAAGGTTCAGTGAGCAAAATGGATTTTTGTGATTCATGCCAACTCGGTAAAGGGAAACAATTCCCTTCTCTATGTCAAATCGTGTTTCTACTTCACCCTTAGATTTAATTCATTCAGACATGTGGTCTTGCTCTACTAAATCTCTTAGTGGATGCAAATACTATGTCCTCTTCATTGATGATTTCTCCATATTCACTTGGCCATATCCACTCCATAATAAATCTGATGTGTTTATGTGCTTTGTTAAATTCAAAACTTTAGTTGAAAATCAATTCTCTCGCAAAATCAAGCAATTTCAATCAGACGGTGGAGGAGAATATAACTCACACCAATTCCAAAACTTTCTCACAAACCATGGAATCCTTCATCGTATAACTTGTCCCCATACACCTCAACAAAATGGGGTATCCGAACATAAACACCGTCATGTGGTAGAAATGGGATTATCCCTCCTAGCTGAATCTCACTTGCCATCCACATTTTGGGTAGATGCCTTCCTCACGTCAATTTTTCTTATCAATCGTCTCCCTACTCCAATTCTAGAACATCAAAGTCCTTACTCCAAATTATATGGCAAAAATCTAGATTATACTTTTCTCCGCACCTTTGGGTGTGCATGTTTCCCTCTACTTCGACCATATACATCTCAAAAATTAATGTTCCGATCGAAACGATGCATATTTTTGGGCTATAGCGCAAATCACCTAGGTTATAGATGCATGGATCCTGTCACTCAGAAGGTCTACATCTCCAGGCATGTTGTCTTTGATGAGAGATCATTTCCTGCTAAGAATGGATTAAAGCCACCCGAGCCTCTGCTAGTGGTCTCTTCCCCAGGTATGATTCTTCCTTCTCCCTCATTTCTTGTTATTACAGACTCTTCCTCTTCCTTTCCAAGCCATTCATTACATGAACTGTCGCCACACACAAACCTGCCCTCTCTTGCCACACCACCACCTCCACAAGCTCATATTTCCTCCCCCATTACTCCAGCTCTTCCATCCATCCTATCCACCACCTCGGATCCCTCTCCTACAGCCATAAATCCTCCTGACTCCAATGCACCTCAACCCTCCCATCATATGACTGCACGATCCCAAATAGGATCCTTAAAACCTTGAAATTTTTCTGACTTTCAACTCTACTCCACCAAATACCCACTGCATGCATTATCCAGTGTTGCAATTCCTCTTGAACCTCACTCTTATAGCAGGCTACACTCTTACCTGAATGGTGTGCAGCAATGAAGGAAGAATAAGATGCTCTCATGTCTAATAATACCTGGACACTCTGTCCTAGGCCCAAAAATCACAATGTCGTTGGAAATAAGTGGGTTTATAAGACCAAGCAGACATCCATAGGTGAGGTTGAGCGTCTTAAAGCTCCGGTAGTTGCATTGGGATATCATCAGGAGGAAGGGATTGACTTCCCAGAAACTTTTAGCCTAGTCATCAAATCAGCTACTGTCTGTGTGATTCTTACCCTCGCTATACAGTTTGATTGGGATATTACACAACTAGATGTATCTAATGCCTTTCTTCATGGCATTCTTGAGGAGGATGTGTTCATGGAACAACCTAAGGGATTTATTGACTCTACTTATCCAGACTATGTATGCAAACTCAACAAATCACTCTAAGGCCTTAAACAGGCACCTCGGGCATGGTTCATGCGATTGTCTACTGCTCTACTTGAGCTTGGTTTTGTATCATCTCCCTTCGACACTTCACTATTTGTCTATCATAATGGAAACACTCACATTTACTTTCTCATATATGTAGATGAAATTCTGGTAACAGGCACAAAATCTTCAGTGATTCATTCACTTATTATCAAATTGCAAACAGATTTCAAGATGAAAAATCTGGGTCCTATTAGCTACTTTCTCGACATTCAACCTACATGTGACTCTACTGGCCTTCATCTTAGACAGTCCAAGTATGTCTCAGATCTCCTCTCTCGCACAAAGATGATAGGTGCCAAACCTGCTCCGTCTCCTTGCACCATGGGCCAAAAGCTCTCTTCGCATGTTGGTGAACCACTCACTTCAGCTCAAATCACAGAGTATCGACAAATAGTAGGGGCCCTTCAGTACTGCACATTGACCAGGCCTGACATTGCATTTTCTGTTAATCAACTTTGGCAACACATGCACAATCCCAACTCCTCTCATTGGGCTGCAACAAAACGAGTACTCAGATATTTAAAAGGCACCATTGACATTGGCTTATGGTACACGAAGGGTGACTATCATCTCCAAGCATTTTGTGACGCGGATTGGGCTGGTGATCCTGATGATCGTCGCTCCACTACAGGCTTCGTTGTATTTATTGGCTCATCTCTCATCTCCTGGTCTACTAAGAAGCAATCAGTGGTTGCTCATTCTAGTACAGAAGCTGAGTATAGAGCATTGGCTATGGTCACGGCTGAACTTTATTGGGTTCGCATGTTACTCAAGCAACTGCATATTACCATCCCCACAGCTCCTACCATTTGGTGTGATAACAGTGGCGCTATTGCACTTGCTTCCAACCCTTTTTTCATGCTCGAACAAAACACATCGAGGTCGACTTTCACTTCATCCGAGAGAAAATTGCAAACAAAGACATTTCCCTTCAATTCCTTGGCTCTTCTGATCAGCTGGCTAACATGTTCACTAAAGGTCTGAGTTCTACACGCTTCTATATGCTATGATCCAAGCTAACGGTGAAAACTCTCCCCATTAGCTTGCGGGGGGATGTTAGACAGATAAGCCACGATTCAAAACTATCCGAGGATCACTCACGACAAAACCAGAGTCTATCTCATACACCAACAGCAGACCAATCTCTATCTGATATAACAAACCCAACGTCTATCCCTCCAGATATATAGGAACCATAACAGATTGAATAGAATCCATATTGTACATATCTACTTGTAATTATAGCTTATCTCTTGTATCGTAAATCTCTATAAATAGAATAATACACACGGCTGAACAAGTTAACAGTCCATTCATTCAAACCTTTTCAAGCCATACCCTTCAAACAAACCAAACTTCATCAAGAACTTCTTTTAATTACAGTCCAGCGTTTCACTGAAGCTACTGACTTGTGTTAAGATCATGCTCCGAAAGACCAAAGTCTGAAGTAGGACGTAGCCTTTTAATATATAATCTTTTTCATGTGTGAAATAATTGATGTCTTTTTGTTTAGCAACTTCGTTTTCAAGACTTAGTTGAAATAGCGTAATAGACAAAAAGGAAGATAAAAAGTCACCCAAGTCTTGTACATCGATTTTTCCGACTCAGGGTATGAGACACATTAGTCATTATGGAAATGTCATTATGTTTGATATTTCCATATACTTAATGTGTTATTTATTTGTGTATTATATGGATATTATGGTTCAGGAAATCCATACTATCTGTTATTCGTGATTCCTCCAAATACATATCCAAATCCATATATGTACGCTTGGGGTAGCAAGATAGATTTCTTTTAAAAAACAATTCGGACATGCATTTGAGTCGTTCTATCACCATGTCTAATTGCTGCCTCAATCGATGCCATCTTTTGGACCAACTATATCCTACTTTCTGTCGATCAAGTAAAGACAAGTTCAAGATATGATCAAGGTAGATTCCTTTTTAAAATTTTTTAAAAACATTTAAGGTGTGCATTTGAGTCATTCTAACACCGTGCCTATTTGTAGCCTTTATCGATGCCACATTTTGAACCAACTATGCCCTACCATCCGTCGAGTAATCTAGAGGAGTTGAGATGAGTTCAAGATACGAACCAAGTGTATTCCTTTTAAACTTTTTTAAAAAATTTCGGATCTGCATTTGAGTCATTCTAACACTGTGCCTATGTGTAGCCTCCCTCGATGTCACATTTTGGACCAACTATGCCCAACCATCCGTCGAGTAATCCGAAGGAGTTGGGAAGATCTGAAAAGACACCGCAACTAGCAAGTGAATCATCAACTATGTCATTTAGTGTTGAAAGTGAAAAGAAAATTGGAGGTACATCATGCACGACTGATTAAAGTTGTCATATGACTAATGGTATTACACTTTTAACCTAATGACTAAACACCAAGTGTATATAACATAAATGTTAATTCCAACCATACATTTGCATTTTTAGAAATCTCATCATACGTAAATAAAGAGGAGGAGGCCAAGGGGACTCATGAAGTATCAGATGATGATGAACGAGTTGAGGAACCAAAATTTGGTATGGAGTTTGCCATTGATAAAGAGCTTTTGGCCTATTACGAACGATATGTCAAGCAATAGAGTTTTGGCGTTATCACACAAAGGACAAATAGAGAGGCAGATGAGAGTACGAAGTATGTGACAATTGGGTGTGCGCGTGGCAAAAAGTACCATCCTAACCAAAACGGATTGTATGGCAAAGACAAATGCTCACTTGGTGAATGAGGTATGGGTTTTGAACACTGTTGAGATTGCTCACAATCATATATAGTACTAGTACTTGATTTTCAAGAGAAAGATTGTTAAGATTTTACTAACAAAACCAGACTCTTGTCAAAAATTTCTCGTCTACCAGTTCAAGCATATTTTCCCATATGAGGAATTCATATCTTACTTCTCCCTACATATAATTCAAAAATTTCAAACGTGAAATATGAAAAATTCAAAAACAATACAAAATTATACAATTAAAAAAATTTGCTTTACCATGTTATACTTTGGGCAAGCATAACATTCCCTTCCGAAATCTTTGTTAGTTTGGGAGATCTTTAATGGTGCATTCAAACTACACCCACAAGTTGGCGATTACATTTGAAACGATCAACTACACATGATGATGATTGACTCGATACCAAAGGTGATCTAAATTAGAATAATTGTGTAGTTTGAGGTCTGCATCAACGAGTTGGGTTAGTATATCAATATGTTTGGCATATTACATGGTTTTCAGTCCGTTTCATGCAGGTATGAGTACATCAAATGTGAAGTAGCAAGTAGAAAAGATCGAAGTTGGCAAACAAAAGTTCCCACAAGCCTTATTGGCAATGCCTATTGACCTGGAGTGGGGAATTAAAACATGCAGTGATAAAGATGGGTCATCTACAGCGTCTTATAGATATGAAATAGGGCATCCAAAAGTATAATAAGATGCTCATCATCGGAACAGATTCTTCTGTTCACAAGAAGATCCAAATGCAAGGTGACAACCTACATGGACAGAAAGGAACTTACAAATTTTTTTTGGGATAAGAAAATGAACGAATGGAAAATCAATAGGAGTTTATGTGCAGATAATATCAGCCATTTTGATATATTGATGCCTATAAAGTTGTCGCTTTCAATAATCCTACCCAGTACTTAAAACTAACTGATACAAGAGCCCAATTATGGTACTCAAGTATTGTCCATAGCCTTAAACCATTTTGCTTCAAGTTTTCAGTGATGTTTTCACTTCAAAAATAGTATCAACTTCTATTCTTGTGGATATCTCCAAACAACATGAGAGAGTAACCATTCACAACTACCATTCTAACCATGAAGAATTATAGAGGTCCTCATACATATACCATCATTCAACTTATTTCAACACCAGCAAGCTCCTCATACGCAGAACAGAGTCTCTAAACTAGGTGATAGTTCATTTTAAGGGTGTAAGAACGATTACTCTGAGCCATACACTAATTGATTCAAGCTTGTTTTCTCTAATTGTTTCTTTTGTTTAATATGGCAGTTAATAACAAAACACAGCCATGAGTCTCATAGGAATAAACACTTGTAAAAAGTGTTGAATGTATTTTGAATTGCTCCTAGGGTTTCCAAACAGAACACAACAAGATTGGCACAAACTGCATGGACACACAATGCATGAAACCCACATGGATGGGCACAAATATGGACACACACAATGTCCATTTGACTCAATAATTCCTTCAAATAGTTGATGGGCACAAAAAAAGATTCAAACATTTGACCAACAATTAAAAGTAAACAACCTACATACAAAAATATAAACACAACAGTAGGGTATACCAGAAATCTCTCTCTTCTACTAGCAGATTTGGGGGGTGAGATGAGAATTTTGTGTTTTGTTTTAGTTTTTAAAATATTATGTTTTAGTATTATTATTGTTTTGGGATTTGAAAAAGTTGAATTTGAATTTGAAAAAGTTGAATTGTTTATTATATTTTGTATATGGATTTGAAAAATGTGTAATGATGAGATGAGAATTTGGTGACCGGGTCTGGCTTGTTTAACAAAATCAAGCCAGACCCGGTCACCATATTAGGGAACCAAAAAAAAGGGTTCGGCCAGAAATGTACTGCAACTTAGGGGATGAGCAGGACACAGATCTGGATGCAGGTACGGTTTGTCTTTGACGTCAATGTCAACTCGAGCCACAAAATCAGTTTGATAGTAAGTTTAAGAGAGTACTTGCAATTTGCAAATATGTTAGTTGATGCGATATACTAGTGATTAAGATAATAAAAGGGTGATGCTATATTAGTACTAGAATTTGTAATCCACGCATATTTTTTTAAAAAAAAGTGTGATCTATTATTAAAAAATATTTTTTCATGTAAATCTTAAATTTAATCACCTTTTTTAAAGAGAGTGTACTAAACTTGTACACTCAAAGATTACAAATATCATTTATTTTATTTTTCTTTAATAAGTATATATTTGTAATGTTTCTTTCTAGTGCAATAATGGTGGCATTTGAGTTTTGGGAGCAGTCATTAACATGTTTTTAATTTTTAATTCTCAAACCGTTGATAGCTTTGCCGGCCTTACAAAAAAGCAAAATCTTATAAATACTTTATTATCATTAGAATTGTGGGATGCTTGAGAATGAGATGAGATGAGAATTTTGTGAATAGTAATAAGAATTAAGATGGTTTGTGAATAGTAGTGAGATAATTTGAGTTAAGTATTTTTTGGATTTTAAGATTAGAGAGAGAAAAAGTTGAATAAAAAATATTATAAAGTTAAATGTTGTTAGAATATAATTTTTTAATATAATTTTTGTTTTAACATTTAAAAAATTTGAATTATTTTTTTTTTAAGTTTAGGAAAGTTCTAATAATTAATTTGGAAGAATTGTAATGATTACTTTATGTTTAAGTTATATCATATATTGGAGAATGAGATGAGATGGATGAGATGATATGAGATCGGATGAGATCGGATGAAAATAATTTTCGAACATCTCCGGAGTCTTTTATTATCATTTCTTTTGGTTGTCGTTCCAGTCTTAATTGGTTGCGTTTAAAGTTTCATTTACTCAGTATTTTAAAGTGGTTGAGTATCGTTTTTACGTTATTGCTCTAACGTCATTCACACTTCATTATTGCCTTAATTATGTGCCACTCATCTGTTTAATTATTCTAACGTTTAAATTTTCTACCAAATAGTTTTTAGGTAATTTACTAATAATTTTACTACAATTAAGAGGCTTTTTGAAAGAAAAAAAAAAGAGAGAGAAGAAGAGGAGGTTTTTCAATTTCTTTCCAAACATAGAAGTGTGGTAGTTGCCTATTTTGTACGTACAAGAGAGAAGCATAATAAATAAATAAATAAAAAAGAAGAAGAAGAAGGAAAAGAAAAAGTGTGTAGAAACTATTGAGAAATTTTCAAACAAATAGACGAGTTTTCTCTTGTGGAGTTTTGAGCTCAACCACTTTTGTAGAGTTGGTTCAATCTATACAACGATCAGTTGGACTGTTCTATCTTGGAGGAGACAAGTCAATAGAAGGTTTGCTACACCAGTTCATTTGAAACTTTATATACTGCAGAGGGCTTCAATCTTCTTAAAGAGAGCGAGATTTTCATGGCTCAGTCTAAACTGATTTCGTTTCTTTAATTTTTTTTGTAATTTCTATTTTATTATTGTGTATTTCACTAATATATATATATAGGAAATTTCCAACCTATGACTTTTTTTATTATTATTTGCTTTCAACGTATTGTGCCATGCTTTTTTTGGTTTTGCTGCCACTTCAATATTGGTGCTTTTTAATTCTACAAGTGGATCTTTTTCCTTTTTCCACTAAAAATAATAAAATCATTATATATATATATATATATATATATGATATCTTCGGCCATAGAGGAAGATACTAGTCCGAATATGACATTGAGTAACTCGGAGATTAAGGAAGATATTTTGAAATTGGTGGGAATAGACTTCAATTTATGATCGAGGCGAGGCATGTATGCTCTCAGTAATTTAATGACTTTCTAAGCAGTAAACATAATACTTCAAGAAAGAAATAAACATCAACATAATATATAAAGCACGTAAGCAAATAAACAATGAATAAACTTTAAAATTCTACTTTTATTTAAAATAGCAAGACTACAACCTTAAGCTTTGATTGAATACATCACTCTAGATTTCAACTTGGGTTCGAACGAATAGGGATACATGAAGAAAATAAGGGAGTGGTTTCTCTATGATTTTCTCTCTTTTAGTTCACTCCTTTCTTACTGGCGTGTGTCGTTGTGCCTTTCTTCGCTTACTGATCCTTGCTTTTATAGGGTTGGGGGCTTAGAATACTTGTTGGATTTCTCCAGCTGTGGTATTTCTTTTTTTTCTTTCAAGTTATCTTCTTTTTTACTTTAACATGGTAGTGCTCTGAAGATTCTTGCAGTGGTCACTTTTCTTTTTTTCTTCTATCAAATTATTTTGCTTTTGATTTTAACACAGTAGTGATATGAAGATTCCTGCAGTGGTCTTTTTCCTTCTGTCAAATTATTTTGCTTTTGTCTTGTGGTATTAATTTCTGGTATTGAAATCTTCTGCAGACTTGAGGCGAATTTGATCACGGGGCGATCACTTGATTTCTTGTTACATTTTTGCTTTTCCCTTGTCTTCCTTCGGCATAAAAAATCTTTATGGAGGTAAGAATAAGGATCTTGGGCTTCTTGGAAAACTTCAATGAGTCGTGAATCCAACTTAGTTTTGGGAGTGTGGCTTTGGCTAAGCATTATTAATGACTCATTTTCTGGTTTTAGACTTGCTGATGATGATGCTGAGCATCTTTATCACTACATGTGATCTAAATGTGAAGTAGCAAGTAGAAAAGATCGAAGCTAGCAAAGAAAAGTTCCCACAAGCCTTATTGGCAATGCCTATTGACCTGGAGTGGGGAATTAAAACATGCAGTGATAAAGATGGTTCATCTACAACGTCTTGTAGATATGAAATAGGGCATCCAAAAGTATAATAAGATGCTCATCATCGGAACATATTCTTATGTTCACAAGAAGATCCAAATGCAAGGTGACAACCTACATGGACAGAAAGGAACTTACAAATTTTTTTTGGTATAAGAAAATGAATGTATGGAAAATCAAGTGGAGTTTATGTGTAGAAAATATCAACCATTTTGATATATTGATGCCTATAAAGTTGTCGCTTTCAATAATCCTACCCAGTACTTAACTAACTGATACAAGAGCCCAATTATCATCAAGTATTTTCCATTCCCTTAAATCATTTTGCTTCAAGTTTCAGTGATGTTTTCTACTTCAAAAATAGTATCAACTTCAATTCTTGTGGATATCTCCAAACAACATGAGAAAGTAACCATTCACAGCTACCATTCTAACCACGAAGAACTCTAGAGGTCCTCATACACATACCATCATTCAACTTATTTCAACACCAGCAAGCTCGTCATACGCATAACAGAGTCTCTAAACTAGGTGATAGTTCATTTAAAGGGTGTAAGAACGATTGCTCTGAGCCATACACTAATCGATTCCAACTTGTTTTCAATAATTGTTTCTTTTGTTTAATATGGCTGTTAATAACAAAACACAACCGTGAGTTTCCTATTGAATGTATTTTGAATTGCTCCTAGGGTTTCCAAACAGAACACAACAAGATTGGCACAAACATGGACACACAATGCATGAAACCCACATGGATGAGCACAAATATGGACACACACAATGTCCATTCCTTCATTGGAATAGGCAAAGTTATATTTTCCTAATTTGAGCTACAATAAATTCCTCTCGCTAGTCATAGTTGGCGAGTTCTTGTAGAAGGATCAAACATATATTTTATTGTTTCCCCTCTCTCTTTCCTTCGTGTTTTCCATTTCCCTCGTATTTGCCCTCATCTCTCGTCTTTCCCCTTTCCCTCGCCATTTTTTTTCTAAAGCTCCTATTGCATCTTCTCTCTCTCACTTGTCTCTCCCTCTTCTCTCCGTTTGCCATTTTTCTTTTATGAAACTCATCTCCCTCTTCTCTCCCTCGCTCGTCCCTCCCTCTTCTCTCTGTTTGCCATTTTCTTTTTCTGAAACTCCTCTCCCTCTTCTCTCTTCCTCAATTGATTTTCTCTCCGTTCCTAGGTCGATCTTTCACGGTTGTGCAATTTCCTCTCTCTCTCTCTCTCTCTCAATGTCGGCTTGGCTCAAGAACGCAACACTCTCTCTCGGTTTGGGTTGGTAAAACTACTGAAACTTTATTTGAGTAAGTTTTGTATCAAGTATTTTGAGTATGAATTTGTGAATTTGTGAAATGGGTTTGAATTTGTTTGGGTAAAATGGTTATTATTGTTGCAGATTTTTCTACAGTTGGTGTTGCTGATTTTTCTTCAGTTGGTTATTATTGCGTCCACCCAAACCTCCTCTCAGAGTCTTAGAGCTAAGCCCCCATATTTGTTTTTTGTGTTTTCGGTAACTACAATCTACTGTTTCAACTTTCATTTTTTTGGGTTTGTTTGCTTTTAATGCATGGCCATTTTCTTGTGTCTCACTCTGTTGTTTTTCTAGTCATTTTGGTTATCGATTGGTTTTGTGTTCGCTATTGGTTACTTGGTTTTGTATTGTTATTGTTGTTGTTGTTTTTGTATTAATTCAGGATTTTGATTTGAGCTTGTATTCAACATGAAAAGATAATGTTGGGATTTTCTTGTTTACTAGTTTATATGCTTTCATGTAGAGCCTCTTTTTTTTTAACGTGTGCATCACCACACCTCTATTTTTTTAATGTGTGCACATGAATCAAAACACATTTTCTGTGAATCATGTAAAGGATGGACTCAGACATGACTGACTGGGTTGAAGTGGCTCTTTGTTTCATCTCAATTCTCACAGAAGTTGATTATTATTGTGGACCTGTTCGACAACATCAATTTGACCTTTGGAAACCTGGTAAAAAATGTACTAGTTGAATTCTTCTCATTGTAGTACTTGTTTTAAAACTTCCCACTGATCCACATGGTTCATGTATTAGTGCCTTTGATCTTGGTATTGATGCATTCCATAATGGAGCTATTGTAAGGATTTCGGGCTGATTCAATGCTTCTCATCAACAGATTTTTTGATGAGTTTCTGAACCGGCAACTTCATATTATATCATCACCCAGCTTCTTCATATCATTCATCAACAATTAAATGTCAATTTCAATAAAAGGGCCAAGCATATTAATTCAGGGTTTTGATTTGAAAATGTCCCAAATTTTCCCTAATTTAAGCTCTCCTTTCATGTAAGCATGCTTTAGGGTGTATTTATGTGTGTATGTAGCAATATATGTATGTGGGTAATGGCTTGGATGCTACATATAACGTTTGTGGCTATCTTGATCGATGGTTTCTTTCAATGCCATTTGATCCCGAAAACACCACATATATCATTTGTTACCATCGTTAAGACACTTGCAAAAAAAAAGAAGAAGTATATGTATGTGGGTATGTATGCATTTCTTTATGTGCAGAAGCTAAATCCTAATATTTGAGATCTATAACATGATTTGCTACGATAAAGGGTTTGTGAGCATGCCTATTATTGTTTAGATAATATTGATTTAGATTGATTAGAACATTAACATCAACACATCCAACCAAGAACAGAGATTTCTTTGTTGTTCTTTGCAAAACGGATGAGGAAAAAAATGTGTTTGTTGTTCTTCTTTGCAAAATAGAACAAGAAGTTTATTTCCTTGTTGTTTTTCTTCGCAAAACAGAACAAGAAGTTTATTTCTTTGCTGTTTTTCTTTGTTGTTTTTCTGCATATTTCTTTTCTTTTTTTCTTTGATATTTTTCTACACATTTCTTTGCATACCAGATCAGCAAATGACTTTTATTTCTGACTCTAATTTACTGCATATTTGTGGACTGTTTGCATATCAGTTTGTTTAATTTGTGGTAACATGATTTGCTGTTTTGTGAGACTTGAAAATTTTAAAACTTTTCTGACTCCTTGAGAATGTAATATTTTCAAGGATGGACATACAAATTGATGATGATCCCTTCTTCACCACTCTATTACAAAGTGGAGGACAAGGTTGTAATAGCACCCCAACGCAGCATTCTAATGTTATGTTCCAAGCAACATTCAATAACGGTGAAAAGAGGCATCTTCCGAAAAAAGTTCAAAGGGGTGGATGATAACCTCCTCGTCTCAGCTTGGCTCAACATTAGTATCGATGCAATAAATGGTACTAATCAAAAGTCCACTCAAATGTGGGAAAGAATTTCAGAATTTTATCGTGAATATAAAAAATAGAACAATGTGAATCGTTCTGTAGTTTCTTTGATGAATCGGTGGTCCTCGATTCAGAAATGCACAAATAAGTTTTGTGCATTTTTAGCACAACTAGAGTCATTGCATCCGAGTGGTGCAATGGAGCAAGACAAGGTATGTAATATTTTCCTTTAATTATCACAATTATGTAGAACTGATTTATCAACTAACAATATTCCTATGGATTTGTAGATTGAGAAGGCAAAAATTTTGTACGAAGAGATGGAGAAGAGTAACTTCACAATGGAGCATTGTTGGTGTCTTCCAAAATGGCAGCAACACATCTCCACCCTTGGGACAAGGAGAATGCCACAAGGTGAAGTTGCTATTGACACGGTGGAAGAGAACATGAAAGTTTTTGCTGAGAGACCTTTAGGCAAAAAAGCTGAAGAAAGGGAGAGGAAGCTGAAGTCGATGGAAGGCAAAGAGTCTGAGATTAGCATTTCCTTAGCTAAAATGACCGAGGATAGAGCCACGACAATGAAAGAGCAGAGAAAAGTTGCGTTGAAAGCAGACCAAAAAAGCGAGAAAATATTTGAACTAAAGAAGAAGAAGTTTGAACTAGAGGAAGAAATTTGAAGGCAAGATGATGATACTAGATCTACGTGGCATGAATACCGTGCAACAAAAATATTTCTGTAATATTCAACACGCAATTTTTGAGGAATCGAAGTCTCATTCCGAAGGTTGATCTAACTCTCCTTCGACACCTTATTATGTAGATATCTAACTTCTAATATTTATAGAACTAAATATTTTGAGACTTTAGTGGCTGCCCAGCCACATGTGGACTGGATAAATATGTGACTGGGTAGCAACTAATTTGTGGACTGTTTTGGTAACTTTTCTGACTCTTATGGTATATAAAGAGGTATTTATATGGACTGTTGGTGCCGTGTGTTGCTGGACTTGAATAGTGAACTATGTTGCTGGACTTGAATGGAGCTATGTTGCTGGTCTTGAATGGGATTGTGTTGGTATTTATTTGTGGGACTCTTTTGTATGGGACTCTTTTGTATTTGCACTAAGTTTGGGATTGTGTTGCTGGACTTGAATGGGACATTGTTGGTATTTATTTGTGGGACTCTTTTGTATAAGACTGTGTTGTTGGTTTGTGTATGGTTATGTTTTAGCATACAAGGACACACATACTCCATTGATGCATTACTTTTATTTTTGATAAGTTACTCCACTGATGCATTACTATGGAGATATTAGCATGGAGATGCATGGTAGAAAACAAATAAAGTGAGCATTTAGCACATGTTTGGGATCCTTGTTTTGTCCCTTTCATTACTATGGAGATGTTTTGGGTTGGTTTGGGTTAGGTTGCTTTGGCAGATAGTTCCCCATATCTGGTCTGTCATGGCAACCTTGTTGGTTGTTTTTGGGAAACAATAATTGAAGTATCAAATTAAATTATTAATTAACATATGGTTAGTGTAATTGTAAAATATGAAAAAAGAAATATTATTAAAAAATAATATTATATTAATATTTTGACTAATCTAATGGCTAGTCTAATGTGTATTCATCTAGCCAAAGATTAAGGCTATAGCCAAAACTTGAAATTCTAGCTAAAATTTAGACTTGGCAATGGCTAGTGTTGTTTAACAAAATCAAGCCAGACCCGGTCACTATATTGTGGAACCACAAAAAAAGGGTTCGGCCAGAAACGTACTGCAACAAAGTGGATGAGCAGGACACAAATTTGGATGCAGTTACTGTATCAGTGTTTTTAATCTCATACCATACCGGCCCAAATACCGGCCGTACCGGCCTATATTTCGGCCTGTACTGTTCTATATTTCAGCCTATACCGGCCGATATTTCAGCCTTTAATTTTATTTTTTCATTTTTTCAAACTATAAGCTTATTTTTTTACCCTTAATTCATACTAGACTATTTATAATTTATATATATATATGTATTTATATATAATTTATTCATATATAGACTATTATTTTGGAATATAATTTTTATATATTTATATATATAATTTATTCATATATTGACTATCCCGAAACGGTACCGGTATCGAAATATTTCATTCCAGTGTCTTGACCGGTACAGCATCCGGTACATTATTCAAAACATTGTACTGTATGCCTTCAACGTCGACATCAACTCGAGCCACGAAATCAGTTTGGTACGTAGTAAGATTAAGAGAGTACTTGCAAATATGTTAGTTGGTGCGATATATTTAAAAAAAAAATAGATTAATTATTTAAATGAAAACAACTTGAAAAGTAATATACTAGTGATTAATATAATAAAAGGGTGATGCTATATGAATCTGTAATCCTCGCGTATTCTTTTTAAAAAAGAGTGTCATCTATTATTAAAAAATAATTTTCTTATGTAAATATCAAATTTAGTTATTTGTTTTAAAGAGAGTGTACCAAACTTGTATACTCAAAAATTACAAATATCATTTTTTTTAATAAGTAGATATTTGTAATGTTTTTTTTCTAGTGCCATAATGGTTGCATTTGAGTTTTGAGAGCAGTCATTATCATGTTTTTAATTTTTAATTCTCAAACCGTTGATAGCTTTGCCGGCCTTACAATAAAGCAAAATCTTATAATGACTTTATTATCATTAGAATTGATGGGATGCTTGGGATTCTGGGAAAGATGAGATTAAATTTTGTGAATAGTAATAAGAATTAAGATGGTTTGTGAATAGTAGTGAGATAAATTTTAAGTTTTAAGAATAGAGAGAGAAAAGGTTGAATAAAAAATATTATAAAGTTAAAATATTATTAAAATATAATTTTTTAATATAATGTTTGTTTAGAGATTTAAAAAAATTGAATTATTTTTTGTTTGAAAGTTTAGGAAAGTTCTAATGATTAATTTGAAAAAATTACAATAATTAATTTGTGTTTGAGTTATATTTGAGAATGAGATGAGGATGAGATGATATGAGATGGGATGGGATGAAAATAATTTCCAAACATCCCCGGAGTCTTTTATTATCATTTCTTTTGGTTGTCGTTCCACTCTTAATTGGTTGCGTTTAAACTTTAAAGTTTCATTTGGTCAGTATTTTAAAGTGGTTGAGCATCGTTTTTACGTTATTGCTCTAAGAGCATTCTCATTGGATTCCCCATATGGGATCTATCCCTATAACTTGTGGATAAATTTAGGATTTTGGAGAAAAACTCCTCCCCATTGGATTCCCCATTTTGCGGTTTAAGTTTACGGGATCTGTAGTCGTTCCCCAAAACACCAACAATCGTAGCCCCTCTCCATCGGCAAATTTTGTAAGTTTTGATTTTGGTTTCTTCAAAATTTTGTGACTTTGATTTTGCAACACCAAATTTTGCAACCCCTCTCCCTCATTTTCGAAAAAAATTTCCCACATCATACTTCTCCCCTTCTCTGTTTCTCTCTTCCCTTTTTTTTTCCTCCCGAAGCCATGATCAAGGTAAGTATGTGATGGAGAGCCTACAATTTGGTGCTCTGCATCGCCGATCTCTTCGTTGTTTGGCTGCTGAGAATGTTTCTTTGCTTTCAGATTGGTTCAATTTTTTATTTTTTTTTGTCACTCTCGTTTAGTCATTCTTGTTTTGGGCTTTATTTGAGGAAATCGGTTCTCATTTTGACCTTGTGTTGCCATTGATTTGTCTGTATTTTGGTTGGCTGTGTTGAGTGTTTGGTTGCCGAGAATATGATGATGTTTTGTAGATATATTTTTTTTAAAATTACTCTGTATAAATGTTTTTTCTTTCATTTTTTATGAGATGTGATTTTCGGACTTATGTGGTTGTGAAATTTGTTTTGTGTTGCGGTCGAAGCTGATATTTCTAATTTTGCTCTCATTTTTCTCACCGCTGTTTGGTTACTACGAAAATCCAGTTAGATTTACTGAATTAGAATTGTGTTTTCGATTGATTGTAAAGTTACTTTTACTGTAAAGTAGATCTGACGAATCATATGAAACCACATCAATTTATAAGATTATTTTTATGTAATTTCTTTGTGATTATAGAACTTTTATTTTCCTAATTTTTTTTTTTTTTACATTTTTCCTTTCAAGTCTTCCGCTTGCTTATTTTGACTGGTTTTCTTAGTTACATCTATGCCATATGCAAGTTAACTATTAAGGCAAGAAATCTCTAATGGTTCATATGGATGTCCCTAATCTATATTATATAGGCTTTATAACATTTATACCTGTTTAAATTGAGAGATCAGATA
This sequence comes from Juglans mandshurica, assembly GCA_022457165.1. Lineage (NCBI taxonomy): Eukaryota > Viridiplantae > Streptophyta > Magnoliopsida > Fagales > Juglandaceae > Juglans > Juglans mandshurica. The sequence continues at coordinate 32,523,476 of CM039621.1, forward strand.
AAATGAGTAGAGATGGTTTGTGAATAGTAGTGAAATTTATGAATTAAAATTTATAAATAGTAGTGAGTCTCAATCCAAACCGACTCTTAATCTCAATATTTGTATGGAGAAGTTTAATATTTTTTCTCTTAATTTTTATCTTCACTTTGCAGTATGATGGATTTGTGAAACATTGTTGGATTTTTTTTTTATTAACTTGATCTGACTTTGAATGAGACTAGTAATGATTTTTTACTTAAGACTTTTGAATAGGTCTTTAGTAATGTGCGCATATTTATACAAAGGGAGACCACGCGAATCTACATGCTTTTATATTTAAGTTATGTCTAGCCTCCGACAAAAAATTTCTGGTTCCGCCAACGAAGATCCATGCATGTTTCTAAACAAAAGAAGAATCTACGTGCTCTTATATTTAAGTTCTATAATAAATAAAAAAAAGAAATTCTATTTGTAGTCTCCACTTGGGGACTGTATATGCAGGCATTTTATTAACTGAGAAAAAATATCATTTTAGGAGGGATAGTTTTGTAATTTTAAAAAATTTTAAAGATAAAATTGTCTAAACTTGCATTGCAGTCCCCAAATAGGGACTGTATCTAACATTGCTCATAAAAAAATTCTGGTTCCATTGCTAACTAAGCAAATGAAGGTACTAGTAGAGTATTAGTTTTGGATTATGTAAATATAAATGCAAAATTTGCATAATATGATATGATTTTACATTTGACTATTCTACTCAAAACTTATTCTCACATTAGATTATTCATCTATTAATCAAAATAATAATAATATATTATAAATTTAATAATATATTTTTTTTCAATTTTTTCTATTAAATTTTTTTTCTAAATTAAGAGCTATATAGAAATACATTAATGCAAGTTCAGAGCAATATTTCTGGAGTGCAACAAATACATTCTAAATATTTAATAAAACATCATTGAAAAAACACATCTATGTATTACATTTTTACCTAAAAAAAATACTCATTAATTTTCTTTTTGTTTCAGCTCAAATTCCAGCCCTTGGAGCACTAAAACAAAGCACAAATCCTAAATTTGAAAGATTGAACCTAGCAATAACAGGCTAAAAAAAAAAAAAAAAACTTTGAATAAATGGTGTAGAAGAAAAGCAAGTACCTGAAAATATTTTTTAATCAATTTGGTCTAGTTGCAGTGACCACCAATCTCAAATTACGAAGTTGTATAATTCAATATAGATCGACTATTTTTAAGATCTATTAGCCAAACTCTTGGTTGAATTTACATTTACATAATCCAAAAAAGATGCTGTTTAATTAGTGATGCAGAAAAAAACGCGTTCTCAACATCACATGCATTCCTTTCCTTCTTCAACATGTGGCTTTACTTGCTCCGACAACTCACATGCTATCAGTCTTTTTCTATTATCAATCAAAGTTTTAAAGCACATCGCAGTCACTCACGTCATCGTATAATTTTGAGATTGTCTATGATTCATTGTAACCCATAATCTATTACCTGCTTCTGCTATGGACTCTATGGTCTATTTAATTATGCCAAACATCACCGAAATTTTATATATGTGCCTATCATCTTCACAAATATGCTTCCCAAAAATTTGCTACAAAAATAAGCACGGCCTTTCTCAACATTCACATTATAAAGACTAGACTAACATGGAGATGTGGTTCATCTTCCAATCTTGTTATGCATGTTTGCGCTCCTCATCATTCTGAATCACAGAAAGTATTTTAAAAAACACAACCTCCCTTCGGGGCCCTTGGCCATTCCTATACTTGGCAATTTGTCCGAGCCTTAGGTTGAGCCTCTCCTACTCAGGCTGCGTGTAGATGCTGAGGCGATTTTTGATGATATGAGTTTATTTATGAATAATAATGCTTTGTGGATGCCATTGAGATATGTTTGAATATAAATACGTTGAGACATGTGTTAGAATGTATGAAGTAAGTTGAGATATGTTTAAACTTTTTATGATAAGTTAAAAAAGTAGTGAGTCTCATCAATGATTGATTTGAGATGAGCTGAGATGATCTTGACATCCAAACATAACCAATCTCCACAGCCCATTATCACCCACGACCGATAGCCTACAATGGGTTTTAATGCAGAGAAATAATTTGTACAAGCTCCAAATAGACAAGCCTCATACAAGCCATATTCTTTATTTGAAGTTTGTACCTAACATTACTTTTTAATGCAATACACATACATAATGTTAAGATATTTTAATCTCGTCTATAGATTGTCTTCCAGTTGACCTTAATTTGTGACGACAGCCCTATTCCTATTCCATTATTAATAATATGAGTTAAACAGTTACTCAAAAAATCTTATGGTGGTTAGAATTAACTCTTAAAAATCTTAAGTCATATACACAATTAAAAGCTCTTTCACGACTATGAACCCTAAAAGAGTTCTTGCACCAATGCTAAAATACATCTTAATATCTTGATGGCTGCCTAGCTGGCTGAATAAGTAACATGCATGAGAGTGCTGGGGAGGAGCCTTGCTTTGCAAGGTTAAATGGTGTCTTTTATCACCATCAAGATGGAGTTCTCTAAATTTATTGAAAGTATCTCCATAGAGCTTTGCTACACAACCTCCACCACACTCCACACTCCACATTTTTTTAAATTTTAAAAATTTTTAATATTTTTTTTAAAAAAATTTTTTGAGTTTATTCTTTTTAAATTATTTTAAATTATTTATTCATTATTCATATAATAAATATTTAATAAAAGTAAAAATAATAAAAATTAAAAATAATGTGGAGTGTGGAGTGTTAGGAGGTTGTGAAGAGTTTTTGATCTCGATATAATATGCGAGTTGTACATGGAAGACAAAACCTAAAATTTTTTTTGTTTATCCCACTTTTAATTCTTACTAATTGTTAATATTTTATTCAACATGTGTCTTGGAATTTTTATCAAACATCCGGAGTGCATTTAACCTTTATATGTGTACTTCTATGGAAACAGACACACACCACCCACTCCTCGAATTATCAAGACTGATAGAAGTTCTTCACACAAGTAGTCAACTATGTAGGGGAACACCCAGTGATAGGGATAAAAGGAGTGGACATCAATAGAGATGAGGGAAATGAACATAAGCCAAACCGCTTCGATCAAAGAAAGAAAACACGACACCTTATCTTTGGGGTTGTACATTTAACCTGTTGACCCGACTTGGCACGGCCCAAAATTTTCGATTATTCCGAACTGATTTACCCGACCTGAATTGAAACGAATGGAAATGGAATACTTCCGTTATGCTTCCATATTATTATGGAAGGGTCGGTTAATACCCGTTAACTTAAAAAAAAAAAAGACTCAATGGCCAAAACTCATTTCCCTCACACTATCGCACACGCTAATACGCAATCTAACCTGAGTAGCAAGCTCTTGAGCTTTGTCAAATTTTCGAGCTCGAGTGCAAGTATGCTAGAGAGATTGGCGTTTGAAATGTCCAAGTACCTTCGAACGCGTTATAACCGATCTCCATGTGCTCAAGTTGTGTCAAGAAGCCTCACTGTGGTGGTAATGGACCATCCAAAAAGTTCTCGACCAGGTAGAGAAACTTGAGCCTCAGGAAAGCCCCATAGCTTGGTGGAATATTACCATTGAAGTAGCTTCTGCTAAGGTTAAGCTGCTCGAGGAAGCGGAGGTGGACGTGGTCATGTGGAAGTGAGCCAATAAAGTTGTTATTGTACGCGTTGAAGATGTGCAAGAACTTGAGCCTGGAAACCCCAAGTGGAAACGTTGAATTGAAGTAGTTGTGGCTGATATCTGGGTTTGAAGCTCTGGTATCTGTGTGGTGGTTCAAAGCTCGAGGGTGGTGATTTGTGAGGTTTTTCGGTGTTAAGGACAAAGATGCCCCTGCACTGCCTGTTAGCCAAACTACATCACAGTAGTAGAACCATAGCTCTCCATCGTAACAAACTTTGCAGTGCATGCGTTGGATGTGTACGCTCACTGCCATCATGTAACAAACTTCTTATACGTTAGAATATTATGGTTTCTTTGTAATCTAGCTTCTATAAAAGGAAACCCTGTACACTGCTTTTGAATAAATGAAATACACATATACTTTTCAGTATTTCTAGCATGGTATCAAGAGCCTAAAAAGGACTCATCCTCTATTTCTCCCACCCTCCCACAACCAAATTTCTCCCACACCATTGCTGTGAAACTCACGCCTGAAAATTATCTACTCTGGAAAACCCAGTTAGTTCCATATCTTCATGGAAACCGACTTTACAAGTATGTTGATGGTTCTTGTCCATCACCTAAACTCATGCTTGATAACAAACCCCAAATCCAGCCTACGCACTCTGTTTTCAACAAGATCAACAAGTAATGTCTACTCTCATTTCTTCTTTATCTGAATCCATAATGGCCCAAGTTGTTGGCTGCTCTTCCGCAAGAGCTGTTGGGATCTCTCTTGAATCAACGTATGCTTCCATTTCTCAAGCTCGGGTCATCCAGACCCAACTTCAATTGGCATCTCTCAAGAAGGGTGCCGACACCATTTCTACCTATTTTCGCAAAGCAAAAAGCCTTGCTGATGTCATGGCAGCTGCAGGTCGTCCTCTTTTTCCTACGGACTTCCTTCCGTATCTCCTTGCTGGACTAGGCCCAGATTATGATGGCTTAGTTACTTCTGTGACTACCAGGCTTGTTCCAATTTCTCCTGAGGAATTACTCGGACACCTCTTGGCTCATGAAGCTCAATTACTTCATCATTCTGAAATTAGCACTTTTCCAACAGAAGCCTCCGTTAATTTTACTGCAAAAGTTTCCTCTGGTTCACAGGGTCGAGGAAACCGTCGTGGATGCAACTTTAATCGTGGATGTAATGGAGGACGATCAAATTGGGGCCGTAGCAACTATGAAGGTAACGCATCTTCTAATTTGTTTTCCTCTACTGCTGATCAACGTGTGGTGTGTCAGGTCTGCAATCGCCAAGGCCACATTGCTATCAATTGCTTGAACCGTTTCAATCAAGCCTATACCAGTCCATCACCCATGATAGCCAACTTCACCTCAACCAACTACTCACCCGATACCAACTGGTATCCAGATACCGCTGCCACAAACCATATCACCAGTGAATTGAGTAATCTTAATCTGCATGCACTTGAGTATGGTGGAGACGAGCAACTTCATGTTGGTGACGGCTCCTCAATTCCTATCTCACATTCTGGTTCAGCCTCTTTTCTCTCCTCCTCATCTCAATTCCTTCTAAATAAAATTTTGTGTGTTCCCTCTTTTAAAAAGAATTTGATCTATGTCCGCCAGTTTTGTATGGACAACAATGTCTTCTTCCAATTTTATGCTAACTCTTTCTCTATTCATGATTGCAAGTCCGGGAAGCGTCTTCTTCAAGGGACCACAAGTAACGGCCTCTACACAATTCCATCTCCAGTTTCATCACCCTTTGCTTTCTCAAGTCATCTTTCAGTTCCGTTTTGGCACACTAGGCTTGGACATCCTTCCATCAAGTTCGTCCAATCCATCCTCCAGCAGCATCAACTTCCTTTTGAGCACACTTTAATTCCTTTTTGCAATGCCTGTGCTCAGGCCAAACATCATAGATCACCTGCTCATCAACGAATAAATAAATCCATTGCACCTTTTCAACTTATATTTTCGGATCTATGGGGTCCATCCCCTTATGTGTCTCCTGATGATTATCGTTTTGACATTACCTTTGTTGATGATTTTTCCCGATACACATGGCTTATTCCACTCAAAACAAAATCTCAAACTCTCGATGCTTTTGTTAATTTTAAAAATAATGTTGAGCGTCAATATAATACAAAAATCTTACAATTCCAGTCCGATTGGGGGGGGGTGAATATCGTCCCTTTTCCAAATACTTAAAATCATGTGGCATCACTCATAGACTTACTTGCCCTCATACTCATACTCAAAATGGCATCATTGAGCATAAGCACCGTCACATAGTTGATACGGGTTTAGCTCTATTAGCTCACTCATCTGTCCCTCTTCATTTTTGGCCTCAAGCATTTCTTCATTCAGTTTATCTAATTAATTTGTTACCATCTCCCACGTTACAAAATAACTCACCCCATTTTTTACTTCACAAGACCCAACCAAATTACCATTATTTACGCGTCTTTGGATCCGAATGTTGGCCTCTTACCACATCTTACAATCCACGAAAATTTAATTTGTGTTCACTCTCATGTGTCTTCTTGGGTTTAAGTCCAAATCACCATGACTTTTTATGCTATCATATTCCCACTGGCCGTACGTACATCTCCAAAGATGTACGTTTTAACGAAAACTCCTTCCCTTATTCATCTCTACCAAAGCCCACCGTCCCTTCCCAGCCCACTCACATAACTCTTCCCAATTTTCAGTCCAATCCGTCAACAGGTCTAGACTCACCTTCTTCGTCTATTCTTGGACCTGCCCCTGCACTGCCTTCTTCTCCATTATCTACATCAATTCCAGCAGAACCATCATAGACTCCATCATCACCATCATTAAGTCCATCATCTTCACCTCCTCAGCTGCACATGCACACAATGGTTACTCGTTCACAAACCAACTCCCTTCGACCTTCTACCTTTCATGATGGAACCACCAAATGGCACTTACCCCGAGCCTTCTTCACTGATCTCAGTCCTATCCCTGAAACTCCAGCCACTTACACCATAGCCAATCAGTAACCAGAATGGCGCGACGCCATGGCTAAAGACTTTCAAGCCCTCCTTGCCAACCAAACATGGACTCTTGTCTCTGTTTCACAAGCAACAAACACCATCACTTGCAAATGGGTGTTCCGAACCAAGAGACTTGCCGATGGTTCGATTGAACGTCGCAAAGCCCGACTGGTTGCCCAGGGCTTTCTTTAGCAGTCTGGCATTGCTTTTGAGGGAACCTTTAGTCCTGTGGTCAAGGCAACCACGATTAGAACTGTGCTTGCACTTGCCGTATCTCAAAATTGGTTTGTCCATCAGTATGATGTGCAGAACGCGTTTCTACATGGGCCACTTAATGATACGGTTTTCATGGCTCAGCCACCTGGCTTCTCACATCCTCAATACCCATCATTTGTTTGCAAACTAAATAAAGCCATCTATGGCCTTCGGCAATCACCTCGTGCTTGGTATGCACGCCTAAGTTCTCGGTTGGTTGATCTTGGTTTTGTCATTTCTACAGCAGATTCTTCTCTCTTTATTCATCACTCTGCAAACATCACTACTTTTGTTTTAGTCTATGTTGATGACCAGTTGGTCACAGGGAACTCCATGCAATACATATATGATCTTATTGCAGCTTTACGCTGTGACTTCCCCATCACCGACTTGGGCAAACTGCATTACTTTCTTGGGGTCAAAGCTTCTTATAACTCCAAAGGTTTTCTCCTCACACAACATAAATACATCACTGACCTGTTGCAGCGCACCAACATGCAAAATGCAAAACCAGTAAAGAATCCCATGTCCACTTTAGAGAAGCTCAGTATTTTTTCTGGACAACCTTTTGAAGACCCCACCCTATATCGAAGCATCGTTGGATCCCTGCAGTACCTATCATTTACAAGATCCAATCTTGCCTTTGCTGTAGGAAAAGTGTGTCAGTTCATGCATAGCCCTCGAGTGCCTCATTGGCAAGCCGTAAAGCGAATTCTTCGTTACCTCAAGCATACGTCCATTGTTGGCTTGCAACTCTCTCCCTCATCACTTGTTCAACTTACTGCTTGGTCTGATGCCGATTGGGCAGGATGCCTAGACGATCGGTGCTCTACAAACGGCTATTGCATGTTTCTTGGATCTAATCTTATCTCATGGTCATCAAAGAAACAACCAACTGTTGCAAGATCTTCAACTGAGGCCAAATTCAAGGCTGTTGCAAACGCTACAGCCGAAGTCATCTGGCTTGAACATCTGTCGTGATCTTGGTGTCCATCTAGAGTGTCCACCTCTACTGTATTGTGATAACATGGGAGCCATGTATTTATCCTCTAATCCTGTTTTTCACGCACGTACTAAACATGTTGAAATAGACTTTCATTTTGTGCGCAATCGAGTGCAAAAAAAATCTCTGCGGGTTGCTTTCATTTCTGGTAAAGACCAACTCGCAGACGTGTTTACCAAACCTCTATCCTCTTCTCGATTTACATCACTTTGTTCAAGTCTTCATCTACAATATCTGCCGCTCGACTTGAGGGGGGATGTTAAGGACAAAGATGCCCCTGCATTGCCTGTTAGCCAAACTACATCACAGCAGCAGAACCATAGCTCTCCATCGTAACAAACTCTGCAGTGCATGCGTTGGATGTGTACGCTCACTGCCATCGTGTAATCTAGCTTCTATAAAAGGAAACCCTGTACACTGCTTTTGAATAAATGAAATACACATATACTTTTCAGTATTTCTAGCATCCGGTGGCATTTGATGCCTGACCAAGAACACCAAACTAGGACATCGCCTTCAGGATTAGGGTTAATAGAGGAGTTCGGGTACCAGTCTTGGAAGGTGGAGAGTGGGTCTTTGAGGGAGGATCTGAGAGAGACAAGAGACGAGTTGGGGAGGAATGGCAGACGCGGGAGCAAAATAAACCAGAGAGAGAAGAAGAGGAAGAAGAAGAAAAGGAACGGAAGAAAGTTTCATGCTTTTGAAATGTAGCTTCTGCATTTGGCACCCTTGAAACCCCTGAAAAAGAAATAATAACAATATTGAGTCAAGAACATTACAGTGTTAAAATGGCTAGAGAAGCATGGTTGTGCAAAAGGATTAAGGTAAATTTACAACCTTTTTCATTAGTAAATTTTACAGATAATGGTATTTATGATAGAAGAATAAGATGATATTCTCAAAAAAATAAAAAATCAAGTCGAAATGCCCACTTTCTTCCTAATCGATTTCGGGTTCAATTAATCTGTTAATGGAAGATTTCAGAATTCCCTTTTCAGTTTCCGATTATTTTAGGATCGGGTATGAATAGTGTATTTCGGGTCGGGTAGGATGAACAATCCTGCTTATCCTTGCAAACCATGGTTCTTCTAGAAGATGACGACAAAGATTTGAGGGATCAAGGTTCTCGGCAATTCCTAGCAATTGCAGAGCCTTAGAATTAGACAAATCCTGGCCCTTCATTCGTGGATCGAGGGCCAGTGACCACCACTACTACCTCGTTCGTCTCTCTACCTTATTCCTAAGCGAGTACCTCTCTCATCACTTTATTTCCTTTATTCGGGTTTCATCAATCCTTGCAAATGGAGATTGATCTCTATTATATTCTCTTTCCTTATAAAAAGTAAAGATAACAACATTAAACTCTGATACCATGTGAAATTACTATTTATCTAAAAAACTTGAGCTAATGGGAAGAGATATATTTTATTATTTTATATCTTAACACTCCTCCTCACTTGTGGGTCAAACTTCCCCTCAATGAGTAGGCCCAACAAATGGAATATTTAACTAAATAGGATAGAGTGTAGAGTCAGAATTCGAATCCAGGACTTTTGCTCTGATATCATGATAAAAAAATAAAATATAATGTAAAAGAAGATCGAGAAGAGAGAAAGAGGGAAATAGACTTTGATAGCTATATTTTTGCTTTCTAAATTGTTATTGAATACAAGGCATATATCTCGATTTATAGAAAAATTACATTGAGATAAGATAAGGTAAATATTTTAAATATTATGAAAATGAAATCAAGATCAAATCAAATTAAAGTGATTTGATAATTATAAAAATTAAATCAAGATAATATTGATTTGATATTATCTTTAACATTCCTCCTCAAACTCAAGGTGGAAAACTTTGGAAGCTTGAGTTTGAAATTTGGAAATAGTAGCCTTCATATTAATTAATTGATAGCCGATGAGATGATGATATTGGTGAGGAAGTGGCTAGCAATTAGAACATCAAATTTAGAGTTGTGATTAACAATGAGCTATATATGGCCTTTATCAACTATTGGACCAAAATCAAAAGGTCAAAATTGGATCTGGAGCTTTAAATAATACTCACAACATATCAAAACCCAATAAAAAATGTCTCACGGCTAATAGACACTCCAAATGTATTGATTTGAGATAATACATAATTGAACGGCGATGAAAATTTTGTAGAAGGTAAAGCTAGCGTATTCCATAAGATCGAGCCTAGCGTATTCCATAAGATCGAGCCTAGCGTTAATCCATGGTTCTGATACCATGATAGAAAATATAATATAATATAATATAAAAGAAGATGGAGAATAGAGAAAGGGAGAAAGAGACTTTGATAACTGTATTTAGAGTCCTTCTACAGCCAATGAAGAAATGTCTCGAAAAAGTGTCCCGAATAGTGCATTTTATTTTATTTTCTTTTCTTTTTTTTCGTGTATTTATTTAATCATCATAAACATTTTTTAAAATAATAAAAAAATTAACAACATCATTAAAAAACACTTCCTTAATCACTAAGTAAAAAAAAAAAAAGTTTCAGGACACACTTTCGGGAACCAACTTTCGATGGGTTTAACATTTTTGCTATATTTTTACTTTTTGAATTGTTATTAAATATAAGATATATATATCTATTTATAAAAAAAATTATATTAAAATAAAATAAGATAAATATTATAAAACTCAAATCAAAATAAAATAATTTGATAATTATGAAAACAAGATAATATCAAATCAAGATAATAATACCTTATTTCAAACGTTATTGACTTGATGTTATATTCAACGTTTTCCACCTTGTGGTTGAAATTTTTCGTACTGACCGTTAGGTTGGTATAGATATCATTTATGTTTTATACCGGTCCAACTATATTTCGTACCGACCAATACCGGTCATACCGACCTCAATTTCTACATGTACCGGCCTACTATTTCAATTTTTTTTTCAAACTATAGCTTATTTTTTGACACTTAATTTAGATTAAGTTATTTATAATTTATATATATATATGTATTTATATATAATTTATTTATATATCGATTATTATTTTAAAATATAATTTATATATATAATTTATTTATATATCGACTATCAAGAAACGATATACTAAAACATCGATATCAAAATATTTTATTTTAATATTTTGACCGATACGATTAGTGCTATATTCAAAACATTAGTGCCAATCGCGACTTCGAATAAGAACTCACACGGATAGTTGACGTGACAAAAATCCATAAATTAGGGATCAGATTGATATGAACGGTAGATCAAGCTTACTGTTACTGAATGCGGAACCCGAGAATGCGGGAACTGAAATCCCATGAGATCCTTCGAGAATGCAGCTACAGAATTTGCAAGAGATCACGGCAGAGCATATCTGGCCCTAAATTGAGGAAAATACGATCCCTTGATCTTACCAAATTATATTTTACAGCTGTTACTAGTTTTGTCAAATGTAAATACAGTGATATATAAGCTGTTACGTATTCAGAATCCTGTCTACACCGTTGCCACACAAAATTGGTCGAATACTGAACTGAACTGAGCATAATCTTATCGGTGAGGTCGACAATGGAGACCTGGTTCATCATCATCGTCTCCCTCTGTATTGCAGCCCTCCTTAACCTTCTCGTCTTCAAGAAATCCTCCGGAAACAAGCAGCTCCCTCCTGGACCCTTCAACATACCCATCATCGGCAACTTCTTTTTGCTTCGCAAGTCCTTCTCCGAGCTCGAGCCCATACTCCGCAACCTCCACACCAGGTATGGCCCCATCGTTACTCTGCATATCGGCTCCCGTCCGGCTATCTTCGTCGCCAACCGCTCCATCGCCCACCAAGCCCTCGTCCAGAACGGCGCCGTCTTCGCTGATCGCCCCCCCGCCCTCCCCACTGGCAAGATCATCTCCAGCAACCAGTGCAACATCAGCTCCTCCTTCTACGGACCAACGTGGCGACTTTTCCGCCGAAACCTCACCTCCGAGATTCTCCACCCTTCGCGTGTCAAGTCCTACTCTCGCGCACGCAAGTGGGTATTGGACATCCTTCTCAACCGCCTTGAATCTCACTCCACGACCGAATCCGGCGTAGTTAACCCCGTCCGCCTGATTGACCACTTCCAATACGCTATGTTTTGCCTGCTGGTTCTGATGTGTTTCGGGGACAAGCTCCTCGAGACCCAGATCAAAGAAATCGAAGCCATCCAGCGTCGCCTGCTTTTGAGCATTGGTCGCTTTACCATGCTCAATTTCTGGCCGAGGCTTGGAAAGATACTATTCCGCAAGCGTTGGGAAGAATTATTCAACCTTCGGAGAGACCAGATTGCTATCCTAGGGCCTTTGATAGAAGCGAGGAAGAGAGTGAAGCAAGAAAGGCTAAGTAAGGCAAAAGAGGACGCCCCCCTAGAAGATAATGGTGATGATGAGTTTGTGGTGTCGTACGTGGATACGTTGTTGGATTTGGAGTTGCCGGAGGGGAAGAGGAAGCTTAGTGTGGAGGAAATGGTCAGCTTGTGCTCGGAGTTTCTCAACGCGGGCACGGATACAACGTCCACGGCGCTACAGTGGATCATGGCAAATTTGGTGAAATACCCCCATGTCCAAGAGAAGCTTTGGGAAGAGATCAAAGGGGTCGTTGGAGGGCATGCAGAAAAGGAGGTGAAGGAAGAGGATTTGCACAAGATGCCGTATTTAAAGGCAGTGGTTTTGGAGGGCTTAAGGCGTCACCCACCAGCGCACTTCGTGTTGCCACATGCTGTGACGGAGGATGTCGTGTTGGAAGGCTACTCGGTGCCCAAGAATGCCACTTTGAATTTCATGGTGGCAGAGATGGGCTGGGACCCGAAGGTGTGGGAAGATCCCATGGCGTTCAGGCCAGAGAGATTCTTGAGAGGTAGTGATGGAGGAGGAGGGGAAGTGTTTGATATAACGGGAAGCAGGGAGATTACGATGATGCCGTTTGGGGCTGGGAGGAGGATCTGTCCTGGCTCTGGTTTGGCAATGCTTCATTTGGAGTACTTTGTTGCCAATTTAGTATGGAATTTTGAGTGGAAGGCTGTGGATGGTGATGATGTTGATTTGTCAGAGAAGCAGGAGTTCACTATGGTGATGAAGGATCCATTGAAGGCCAATCTATCTCCCAGATTGTGAGTGGATAGCTTTACTTTTCTTTTCTTTTCTTTTTTTTATTAGTAATAGCTTTACTTCTGTTATATTATAAACGTGAACACTTGATGAATCTGTAGTTAAAATATCAATGTAATTGTAGGCTCTTGCTCTGCTATATATACTGGATGGATGTCCCTGTATCTGTGTGGTCCACTTTTTCACTGTTTGTATGTAAAGGCAAATGGATTATTTCTCCATTGACATTGCTACTTCAGAGTTTGATAGAAAATTTAATGAACTGAACTGTCGGAGCATGCCAATCTTCGTCTTAAAATTTGTCATTTTCAATTTCATCGGTTGATGCATCAACTTTGATTGAAAATGACAAATCTATGACGAAGAATATCAATTTGTGACGCTAACAGCTCGACTCCTTCACCCGTCCAGAAAGATATGTGATTAGGATGAAAGATGAAACTGGTGTATTCATTCATATTCCCTTCGAGCAGTAATCTGCGTGTCGAAGTTTCTAGCGTATTCATTCATTCACCCAATGCAATGGGTGAGTTCAAATTGCTAGAATATTAGGACATCTTTCCCCATTTGTTTACGTACGGTGCCGGCATCGAGAATGAATGCTTCATTATCACACCCATTCCCTCTCTCCTCTCATACAATTTCGTTCTGGGAAATATTGTTCGTCATTTGCAATAATAGATCAAAATTTGTCTCACTCCCTTAATCTGAAACCATTTAGTTTCAGTTCCATAATCCTCCATTTCTGCGTAAAGGGCTGCTCTTAGTTTTATGCGTCGCTCTGATCTAACTCACTTTCTGTAGTGGAAAGTGATAATATTTTTGTATTGGATGGTATAAAAGGTGTCTTCAGGCTTTGGTTGCTATGCTATCTTTACTGGGATATTCACCATCTCCATGAAGAGTGCGGAATCAAAGCTAAAACCCAATACAAAGTCTGGGCGATCCAGTTTGAATTCTGGCCATAACCACAAAAGAATTGTGATCGAAAATATCTGTGAACCTAGAGCTGAGCCTAGCGATGGTGTGGCGTTGCAGATGACCCTCTTATTCTTCACAACCCATACCCCTTGGATTCGAGCCTCCAAGGTTGCCATTGCCCATTTCCACAGTCTCGCCCAAGGAGTATCTTGGTCCAGGCCCTTCAGTGATAAAGAGGTAATCTCAAACCGAAGTTATGACGCTTGGTTGGTTAAGGTTGTGTGTACGCTATTTATTTGTTCGCATCTGTCAGATACTTGTTTGGGTTATTTGAGTAAGAACTTGACCCCATTGATTGCGTTTGAGGTTGTTAGAAGGTTAAATAATCCGAAGTTGGGCTTGGAGTTCGGTAGGGAGAGTTTGAGTGTCAGGACTTACAATTTGCTTATGAGGTCTCTCTGTCAAATGGGTGCTTACGATTCGGCAAAAGTAGTATTTGATTGCATGAGGAGTGATGGGCATTTGCCTGATAGTTCAATTGTGGCATTTTTGGTATCATCGTATACACAAGTGGGCAAGTTTGATCTTGCTAAGAAATTGCTAGCTGAAGCTCAGCGTAATAAGGTTGGATTGAGTATTTTCGTATATAATAAGTTGTTGGATGAGTTGGTTAGGCGGAATATGGTAGTGGGGCCGTTTGCTTATTTAGAGAGTATATGGAATCACATTCTCATCCTGATACTTTCACTTTCAATATTCTTATTCGAGGTTTTTGTGCAGAATGGGAGAAGTTAATCAGGCGTTTGTGTTTTTAAATGATATGGGGAGGTTTGGTTGTTCTCCTGAAGCTGTTTCTTGTAAATGGGTTATGTCGAGTGAATGAGGTAAATAGAGGGCATGAATTGTTGAAGGAGGTACGGGCAAGAGGTGAGCCTAAACCAGATGTTGTAACTTATTACATCATTGATATCGGGTTTTTGCAAGTTGGGTAAGACGGATGATGATGGCTCTGTTCTTTTTTGAGATGATTAATTCTGGAATTAAACCAAATGCCATCACTTTTTAATGTTCATTGACGGTTTTGGTAAGGCTGGCAACATGCTTTCAGCACTGTCCATGTATGAGAAGATGCTCTTTCTTGGTTATTTTCCAGATGTTGTTACCTTCACTTCCCTAATTGATGGATATTGTCGAACCGGACAGGTTAATCGCTTTGGCATGAAATGAGTGTAAGAAATGTGTATACTTATTCTGTTCTTTTAAATGGTTTGAGCAAGGAGAATAGAGTGCATGAGGTTGAAGTGGCGTGATATTGTACCAAAACCCTTTTGTGTACAACCCTGTAATTGATCTATTTTGCAAGGCTGGCAATGGTTATGAGGCAAATGAGATTGTGGCAGAGATGGATGATCTAAAGTGACGGTTACAATTCTCATCATTGGCATTGTATGAAAGGAAGAATGTTTGAATCCATCAGGACCTGGACTTGTTTATGCCATCTTTGAAAAGAAACTATTCCTGTAGGAACAAATATGGATATTCCAATGCCATTTTTTTCATTTAGTCCAAATCAGGACCACATCCAGCCTGTGGCTCAAGTTGTAAGTTCTTCGTTCATGTCTATCCCTTCTTGTGGAATTAAAGCATGGAGCTAGATTCACCAAACAATTAAGCTTGTATAGCACAGGTAGGGTTTTTGTAGTAATCATTCAGTATGACTTGCTGCCATCTAATAGGTTGACAGAACAAAGCAGATATGTAGTGCAGTGTAAAAGAAGCAAAAATTGCACTGCTGAAGTACTGGGAAAATTTAGATCTTCCTGATGGTGTAGCTGATTGCATTGCATAATCTGAGATCAGTACGAAAGCCATATTACCATTCTGTTTTGTCATAAAATAGATATAATAGAGTAAAATGTTGTTGACAAATTAAAAAAATATATATATCAATGAGATGCTTTAGCTGTAAAAGTACTTCATAAAAATAAGCTTATAAGCAGATGTAACTTGACACGAATACGTCAGATTTTAAAGTTATTATTATAAAATAAATCTAATATATGTATTAATTTGTAAATTTTATTTTTGTAAATGTAGCCATTTTAACCAAAAAAAATAAAAAATAAAAAGATAAAAAAATGGGAACAGCATTAAACATTGCAAATTCCAAGGACCGCATAGATCATGGGACGAATCTAATAACCTCTACAACCATTTACTTGTAGCTAGGGGTATAACCGGTCCGGTCCGGTCTGGTTTTGGATAAAATCTAAGACTGAATCGGTATGTACCGGTTTTGTATTTTTCAAAACCGATTACGCACCGGTTACCCTCCTAAACTGGTACTTTCGGTTTTACCGGTTTCCGGTCCGGTCCGGTCCGGTTTTTCGATTTTTTAAAAATATAAATTTCACAATTTGTCATTAAAAATTTGTTTATAAAAAAAAAAAATTGATTTAAAAAAAATTGTTTTATACTTTTATTAATATATTAGACTATATAATAATATTAATATTAGACTATTGGTATAGTTATAAATTATATATTAGTATTAGTTATAAACTTTTAGTGATTTAGTATTAACATTTTATGTAATAATTTATAAATTATAATAAGAAATTATTTCATATATGAATATATATGTTATATATAAAATTTCACATAAAAATTTATAATTATACATTATATATAAAACTTATATATATTAATATTTAATATATATAAAATATTTTGTATAAAACTTATATATAAAAATTTTATTTTTTATTTTTTTTAATCAACCGGTCCGGTCCGGTCCAAAAAATTCCGGAACCGGAACTGGCCGGTTTTTACGTTTTAAAAACCGGTTCCGGACCGGACCGGTTCAAAACCGGTAAAACCGGTCCGGTTTTCCGGTTTGAGTTTACACCCCTACTTGTAGCCGCTGCAATACCCTTGCATGTAAGAAGAAAGCACGCATGTAAGAAGAATTGTGTTAAAAGAAAAATATATATATATATATTGCAACATACTGTGCACTGCAGTCGCAGCACACTCTACTGGATTTAGTGTAAAAACAAAAAAAAACAAAAAAACACAGCACGCAGGTGTGCTGCAGCTACGGGCTGATGCCCAGAATTCCTCAATAAAAAAATAGAGTAAAAAATTTGTGAAGAACGGATGGATGAGATGGTATTTCGGATTTATCACAAAATGTCATGTGGTTAAAATTGCTTGAAATCTGTGTTAGGTTAAGAATAATACCTTATCTATATTTCAAAATTATTTAATAATTATTGCAACGTACGAGGATCCAATGGGTATTGGTGTCGTGTGCGGTTCTTAGAGACAGATACGCAAGTGAGATTTTTTCTTTTTTCAGTTTATTAAAACTTGATATGTCAACTTCTTTGTGATAGGTTCTTAAACCAAACCTTTAAAGCAAGATTGCGTAGGGTTTATATTATGAAACATAGAGTAAGTAATTGACCCAAAAGTCAAGCAAAAGCTATTCTATTTCTTTTGTTGTCCTTCGAATCTAAGAGCATTGGTATTAATTTCATCAAATTTATCTCTAAAACTTGAGGAAAAGTAAACGTTTGTTATAAATTCAAAATCTCACTAGCCATAACCTCACATTGGATTAACCATTAGATTAGTCAAAACTATTCTATTTGTTTTGTTGTCCTCAGTCTCAGCATTGGCATTGTTTTCATTAAATTTATCTCTAAAACTTGATGAAAAGTACACATTTTTCATAAATCCAAAACGTCACTAGCCATAGGTCCACATTGGATTAACCATTAGATTAGTCAAAATAATAATATAATATTATTTTTTTAATAATATTTTTAATTTATTTTTTTTATATTTTACAATTGCACTTATTATATGTTAATTAATAATTTAATTTGATACTTAAATTACTATTTCTCAGCTTAAATATATTGTGGCTCAAAATTGAGAAACAATAATTTAAGTAAATAAAATAATGGTTTCAGAATGTGAACAGTTAGTCTTCAAATTTGGAGATGAACTTAAATGTACTGTAGCTCAAAACTGAAGATTTTAGTGTATGCTGAATCTAATGCAGTGATTTTAAACACAAATTCATCAAATTTTGAATATGACACTCATTTGATAAGTCCAATACCAATGTTCTAAGCCAATACAATTGTAACTCCCTGCTAACAGTCCTCCACCCGAATTGAACAAAAAAAAAACTTTAGGTGTGTTTCATCATTCTATCTATTTGATTCTATGGGTTAAATTATACATATATTTATGCACAATTACATAGAAAACAATTGATAATTTTACTTTGTCCTTTAAATTAAACTAGCTTTAAATTTCAAATTTCATAATTTTCAACATATCAATAATTGACATGCAGAGAAATAAGTTTTTTTTAATTATAGTTAGCATTTTCCTTTAAATGCTTAAAATTTAAAATGTGTTGTGAAACTAAAGAGAGAAGTAGCAAAGATTGAAATATTGCAAAGATAAGTAAGAAGATTGAGAGATATAACAATATAGACTTGGCTCTTTAAGAGCTTAATATCATTCTTTTCAAATTTTCTTGTATATTACAAATGATACTCATGCAATAATCATCGTGTATGAGTCAAATCAGCAACCTAAAAGTTAGTTTTGAGATAAAGCCGAAAGTTAAGCTAAGCTGTGGAGAGACTAAGTACATGCTTGGGATTGCAGTGGGGAATATAACTTATACCTTTAAGACTTATAACTTATAACTGAAGTAATAAGTTTTACTATTAAAAAGTTATTTACTGTTTGGAAACTATATGTTTAAAGTACTTTCAAATATGTTATGTTTATTTGGAAACAAATTAAAAAAGTGTTTTCTAATGTAGAAATTATGATTATTTGAATTTTTAAAGAGTATATTTCGTCTCAACTCACTATCCAAACTTAACATATGAATAATACCTATCTATATTTCAAAATTATCTAATAATTATTGCAACGTACTAGGATGCAATAGGTATTGGTGTCGTGTGCGATTCTTAGAGACAGATACGCAAGTGAGAATTTTTCTTTTTTCAGTTTATTAAAACTTGACATGTCAACTTCTTTGTGATAGGTTCTTAAACCAAACCTTTAAAGCAAGATTGCGTAGGGTTTATATTATGAAACATTGAGTAAGTAATTGACCCAAAAGTCAAGCATGGAGATGTCAATTGAAAGAAAAAAAAAATTATTCTATTTGTTTTGTTGTCCTCAGTAGTCTCTAAGGTTGCATTTGGTTAATTAGATATTCTCAAATATCTCATTAATAAAAAAATAATGAAAAAATAATAGTAGTAAATAAATAATGAAAAAATAATGATAGAATATTAAATAGTAGTAAACAGTAGGTGAAAATTAATAATAAAATAATAAATAGTAGTGAGGTATTTTCAATACCCAAACTAGGCCTAAGCCAATACAACTGTACCTCCCCGCTAATAGTCCACCACCCGAGTTGAACAAAAAAATTTAAGGAGTGTTTCATCATTCTATCTATTTGATTCTATGGGTTAAATTATACATATATTTATGCACAATTACATAGAAAAAAATAGATAATTTTACTTTGTCCTTAAAATTAAGCTAGATTTAAATTTCAAATTTCATAATTTTCAACATAGTAATAATTGACATGTAGAGAATTGAGTTTTTTTAATTACAGTTAGCATTTTCCTTTTAATGCTTATAATTTAAAATGTGTTGTGAAACTAAAGAGAGAAGTAGCAAAGATTGAAATATTGCAAAGAGAAGTAAGAAGATTGAGAGAGATAGCAATATAGACTTGGCTCTTTCAGGAGCTCAATATTATTCTTTTCAGATTTTCTTGTATATTACAAATGATACTTATGCAATAATTATCGTGTAGGGCTCAAATCAGCAGCCTAAAAGTTAGCCTCGAGAAAAATTCGAAAGTCAAGCTAAAGGATAAGGCTAAGAATAGATAAGGAAAAACACTCAGACTCCTAAAAGAAGAGAGACTACGTGCATGTTGGGGATTGAGGTGGAAAATATAACTTATAGTTTTAAGACTTATAATTTGTAACTTAAGCAATAAGTTTTACTATTAAAAAATTATTTACTATTTAGAAATTATATGTTTAAAGTACTTTCAAACATATTACGTTTGTTTGGAAACAAATTAAAAAAATATTTTTTTGATGTAGAAATTATGACTATTTGAATTTTTAAAGATTATGACCATATTCTTGAAAGTTTAAAAGTTGTAATTATTTGAAAATTATATGGGTATTTTCGACCAATAACGATATTTTTAAAATTCAAATTACGTTATGCATTATCTGGAAAAAAAAGTTTGAAGAAAAACATCAAAATGATGATTTTCCTCAAATGTACTTTTTAACTTATTTGAGATTAAAAATGTTTTAATATGTAACACTCAAATAACTTAATTTTTTCATTAAATAGCTTTTAAGACAATTTAAGCACTTTTTAATATTCATACTGCCCCCAAACAGGCTCTAAGACTCCTAAAAACAAAGAGACTCGGGCTTTTAAAAAGAAAAGGCTTCGCAAGCCAAATTAGACTCAATCACTCAAATGAAATAGACCTCTATATAAGGCGGAGACTCTCCATAGAAACTCCCTATGCCCAAACTCACCACAACTTCTCTACGCTTAGATTAAATTCCTCTATTATATTATAAGATATGTGACGTCATGAGAGATTATAAAATCACCTATCATAGTAGATTTTGCCCCCAAAAAACCTGTGGGCATAGACATTATGCCAAACCATATAAATATTTGTGTCTCTCGTTATCTATTTTTATTTCCTTATTTATTATTTATTTCATAGATAAACGCGAAGAACACCCGAATTATTATCATGAGCCGTGGATGATTCTTTCCTCCCTTTCGGTCTGTTGTGCAAATTTACGCATTAACAGTTGGCGCTATCTGTGGGATCGATTTTTTATACTTTGAACTAGATTACAAAGGAGGAACGCCACAAAGGTTGTGATTTACCTTTGATAAGTTCAAAAGTTCAATTAATAACAAGAGGAGATAAACTCAATTCACAATGAATAAATTCATCAAATTTCATAAACTTCTTAACATGAGCCAACAAAGAGTATTTAAACTAAAACCTAATTAAAACCCTAGCTAAAATAAAGCCCCTTTTACCCAAAATGCCCTTGGATGAACAGTGTCGCGGCTACAGTAATGCTACAGTAACATCTTGAAACCCTAGTTCCTAAAAAGTAACTTTCCAAATATGCCATTGGCCAAAATACAAGGCCTTCCCAAAAATCCTAGTTCCTAAGAAAGAATAACTTTCCCAACATGCCCTTGCATAAGCCCCTTAAGTGCATCCCATAATAAATCCAATTATTCTAAACTAATAAAATAAGTCTTTTAAATGAATTAAACAAGTTGAAAGCCTTCAAGTGCCCAAAACCTTTAAGTCATGTTGTTGCACTTTCCATAACTTATCAAATGAATCAAAACTGAATCTTCATCCATTAAGCCCTTGAACTTGTAATTGGCTTATCTGGAACTTGCAACATATCTTTAAGACTAGACCCACCTTGGTTTCCATCAAACTGCAGTCTGTAGTTCTTGCCATCAATGGGCTTCTGCAAAGACGACAAACAGTGCGCAAGTTCTTATGAACACCAAGATGGCTTTCTTGGGTGAGTTTTCAAATTGATTGTGGATTCAAGAGATTCCATTCATGTGAGTTCATATCAAGTTCACTGCCCACGTCCATCGCTCCTCGCCACCCTTCTACTCGACCTCCCTCGTGACAACCCAACAGGCGGGAAAGGTCAAAGATAGCCCGACCTCCTAGGCGCCTAATATGTGCACAACTCTCTGGACTACCCGACCTCTCTCACTTAGAAAGCAATACAAGCACAACATCTTATCCAACAAACGTCGAATGTTTACACTCGCACCACAATTGCTGCCAGCGAGTTACCTTTGGGAAAAAGCCACCGAGCTCCACAACCGCCTTGCACGGGTTTCTTTCAAGAATGAGTCGACGGGCTCGAAAACCGCCTAATGTGGATCGAGGGACTCAACGGGTTTCATGATCACTTAAGCACGGGTTACTACAAACAAATTCTAACATCAACCCCAAAATGGGAACATCAAACGACGATTGATACCAAGAGACAAAAAATCGACTACTACTAGGGGTGAAAATCGACCCATTCGGTGCAGTTTTTGGGCAAAACCGGCGCCGACCAATGCTTTATTTTTTGGGAAGAAAATCGGCCAAAACCGGTCGATGGGGAGGAGAAATAACGGCAGTCTCAGCACTGGCGGTTCACGGTCGGTTCATCGGTGAGTTTCGTCTAAGAGAGTAGAGAGAGAGTGTTGCAAAGAGAGAGAAAGGATGAGAACTGAGATAGGGGAAGAAGAAGTGAGGAAGAAGACGACCTAATTTAAAAAAGACGTCGTTTGGTTGTCGTTCAAACGACGTCATTTCGGTTGTGTTTAAAACACAACTACATGCTTAAAACGACGTCATTCCACTTAAACTTAAGTAGAACGGCATCATTTTGAGTACAAAATATATATAAAAAAATAAAAAAAATTTAATCGGCCGATTTAGCAATTTGAACCAGGTTCGAACCAACGCCGAATCGGCCGATATCGATTTTCTCTATTTTCTGCCGCACACCGACCGGTTCTCTACCAGTTTCGGCAGGTTCTAAGCTCTGGCAGCTGGTCTGAGTCTATCTAGGTTGGTTTCTTGTACAACCCTAACTACTACCAACAATAGCAAAAAACAATCACGAAAATACACACAAAAAAATAAAATAGAAATATGCACTTTTTGCCAACAATAAACAATCTCTCAGGCAAACATTCACACAAATAAACAAACTCACACCTAATGCAGTTGAGTACATCTCCTGCTAAAGTAGAGCTCTGCGCTCACTCGTAATTCGATTGAGTACATCTACCGTCTATCTCTCTAAGCTGAGCTCTTCACCACTTAGCACAAAACAAACAGAAAACCTGGGACCAAAAAGAAAACTAGGGACCAATTTTTAAAATTTATTCTGTAGATTATAAACTTGAAGATTCTCAAGGTTTTCTTGTCGAGCAAATCAACCTTAAGAATCACGGGCATACGTAGGGGTCAAATCAGCAACCTATAATTTAGCCTCGAGATAATGCCGATAATCAAGTTAAGAGATAAGACTAAGAAGAGATAAGGAAAGACACTCAGACTCTTAAAGAGAGAGACTAAGACTCCTAAAGGGAAAGAGACTCGAACTTCTAAAAGGAAAAAGGTTCGTAAGGTAAGTTGGACTCAATCACACAAAAGAAATAGACTTCTATATAAGGTGGAGACTCTCCACAAACTCTACACACAAGCACCTTCCACAAGATCTCTCCACAGAAGCTCCCTACGCCCAGACTTACCTCAACTTCTCAACGCTTAGACTAAATTCATCAATTGTATTGTGAGATATGTGAGGTTATGATAGATTGTAAAATTACCTATCATAGTGGATTTTGCCCCCACACAACCCATGTTCTTAGGGATTATGCCAAACCACATAAGTCCCAAGACTCGTGGTGACCAAATGGGCGCGAAGGCCAAACGACCATGCGACCCCTCCACACCAAATTCGAGTCCCAAGACTCGCAGTGATCAAATGGGCGCGTAGGTCAAAAGACTCCATGACTCATCAAACACCATAGTCGAATCCCAAGACTCGCAGTGATCAAATAGGCGCATAGGTTAAAAGACTCCATGACTCCTCAAACACCATAGTCGAGTCCCAAGACTCATGGTGACCAAATGGACTCAAGTCAAAAGACCCCATGACCCCCCAAACACCAAAGTTGAGTCCCAAGACTCTCGGTGACCAAATGGGCGCGTAGGTCAGAGGATCCCACGTCCCCCCAAACACCAAAGACGAGTCCAAAGACTCGTGGTGAAAAGGATGCACAAGTCACAAGACTCGACAACCCTCACCATCAAAACAGGAAGGAAAGGTCAGGCACTGTCCGACCCCACTCACACCTCGTCGAGAGTCAATAGGCGGGACAAGTCATCAGACTGCCCGACCTCCCAGGTGCCCAACAGGCAGACAACTCCCTGGACTGCTTGACCTCTCTCTCCTGGACTGCAATACAAGCACAACATCTTCTCTAGCAAATATCGAGTGTTTACGCTCACGTCACAAATGATGCTAGTGGGTTACTTTCAAGAACGAGCCACTGAGCTCCAGAACTGCCTCCCGCGGGTTTCCTAATGTGAACCCAGGGAGTCAACGAGCTTCCTGACCACTTAAGCGAGGGTCACTACAAATAGCACTAACATGATCTCTGAAATAGGAACATCGAACGAAACTTTACACCAACGGGTAGAAATCCACTACTACCAACAATAGCAAAAGCAATCACGGAAATACACACAAAAAATCAATTGCTATTCTAGTTTGTGCTCAAACGCACAGTTTACGCCTTCCATTCTACTGCCCCATTCGTGATGTCCTCGATTTCTTGGGATTAGCTCCTTCTCAACTTCATTCACATGCATGGCGCGTGCTTTTATGCTCGTGTGTGGCATTTTGCAAGGTTCTTGACCCTCTGGGGAGACGTATTCCGACTTGATCGCTCGCGAGTTCTGTCTTTCTACTCTGTGAAAGGCTTGCCAAGTAATATTTGTAGCTTCCGTGTTCACACACAATGTTTGGCAGCATTTGAAAGCCGAAAGTTGAGCTAAGAAATAAGGCTAAGAAGAGATAAGGAAAAACACTTAGGCTTATAAAGGGAGAGAGACTAAGATTTTTAAAGAGAAATAGACTTAGACTTCTAAAAGGAAAAGGTTTTGCAAGGTAAGTTAGACTCAATCACTCAAAAGAAATAGACCTCTATATAAGGCGGAGACTCCCCAAACTCTACACACAAGCACTCTCCACAGAAGCTCCCTACGCCTAGACTCACCACAACTTCTCTGCGCTTAGATTAAATTCCTCCATTGTATTGTGATATATGTGAGGCCATGAGAAATTGTAAAATCATCTATCATAGTGGATTCCACCCCCAAACAACTTGTGGACGTAGGCATTATGCCGAACCATGTAAATTCATATGTCTCTCTTTATTTATTTTTATTTGCTTATTTATTATTTATTTCATGAATGAACGCGAATAACACCTGAATTATCATCATGAGCCAGGGATGATTCTTTCCTCCCTTCAGGTCTGTTGTGCAAATTTACACATTAACACATCGCTTTAGCACGATCCTGTACGAGTGCTTCATTTTCTTCTTGGATTGTATTTTCATGATTCATTTCATCAAGGTGTATCTTAGCATCCAATTAGATTGCGAGGAACCTCATGTTTTTATTCTTGAAAAAAAAAATGGGGAAGCAGAGAAGAAAAAAAGGGAACAATTAGGCTTTGGGGTGGAATGGGCTAGACTTGTAGTGGATTTAGGGTCCATTAAACCCTCTCTTCCCATATAAAACCTTCCATTTCTCTGGTTTAGAGAGAGAGAGAGAGAGAGGGGAAATTTGCATGAAAGAAATTATCTTTACCTTCAAATACCCCTTTTATTTTATCTGAATTAAGGGCTTGTCAGTCCATTTTTTCTTTGTTCCTAATTTTCCATCCTTAAGCCAAGAATTTACAACAAAAAATAAAAATATGCTTTTTGCCACACTGCAAAAATTGTCTTGAAAATATTTCTCTAATTCTCGGCTCTTTTTGACCGGACATAATATATTTTTTCCTAAAAAACAACTTTTTGTAGAAACAAATATACTGTTGTTTTGGTAGATAATTATTTGCTTGGTGATGAGTAGGAGAAACTTGATTGTGTCTACAAACACCCCTTTGGCATTGTAAAATGAACCTGTAGATTATATCACACAAATTCCAGGCAAATACCCAGTTTCATTGACGGTCTTGCTTAGTTTTTGTTTAAGCATTAGCTTTTTTATGACCTATTCTTTGTAGGAATCACTTCAATTATGGAGGAACCTTTCAAAAACAAACTTATGTCTAGGGGTGTAAGGCGTTCAATCCAGACCTGAAAAACCGACCGGATCGAATGCAGTCCGGTCAAGTCCTGACCAAAGTTAAGACCGATCAGTCTTAGTCCACCTTTATAAAAATTTTCAATTCTTGGTCCAGTCTTGGGGTGGGGTTTTTCCACCTCGAACCGGACCGAAACCGACTGAATAGAAATATATATTTTTTAAATATTTATATATATATTTTTTATATAATAAATATATAATTTCCATCTAATCTATAGCCAGAATAATATAAAATGTTAAATATGTGTTGTGAAATTTTGCAAGTACACGAAATCCTACCAAGTAATATAATGATAAGAAAGATGTCGAACTCACGAGAACTATTATCTATTAACTATTGACATTGTTCTAATTCTAAGTTAGTTGAAAATCAAGAAAAGTAGTAGATTTTGAATTTGAAAAACAGCAACAAATTAAATTAAGTCAACAAATGAAGAATTGACAAAACACTTGAAAATAATAAGATTTTACGCAAGAAGAAAACACTAAGGGATCCGACTCACCTAACTAATCCAATCCTAAATCCTAACCATACAATCAATCAATTATCATCCTATTTGACAACGATATATTCTAACTTATCTAAGACCATCTCTCAAGTAGAATTAGAATTACTCAACATACGATAATCCGCGATATATCTATGTGAATTTAAAAGCATTTGAGAAATTAAGATTAATAATATTTCACATAAAAGCCGCACAAATCACGTTGGCACATTCTTACATTTCGTTCAATTCATGACATACATCATACGAAACTAAACTACATGCATCATTTCTCGAATTAACATGCACAACAAATCATTCAACTATTGGCCAAATAATTGAAAGCATTAAACTCAATTATGTATACTAAAAAATAATGATAAAATTATGATCACATAGAAATAAGATTCGAGATTGTCATGGAGAGGCTACATCGTCGCCTTAGCAATAGAAATTAGTTCATAATCCAATCAAAACAAACCATAATAATTCTGGAATTCATAATGAGAATTATATAAAAAGAAGATTAAAGAGTTAAGAAGAAAACTCTATGTAGATCAAGAATCTCTATCGTTGATGAACTCCAATAAATAAGAATAAACACCAACTAGCATAAAATTAAGAGTAAAAGTATGAAAAAACTTATATAGAAATTAAGCACATCAATATGTAATTACAAATATGCTATCAAATTATCAATTAACTAATATGTGATATCAATTAACTAACATATCACCATTAACTAATCACTAACATCTACATCTATGATCTAATTAAAGTTATTAGATAAATTTTTTGTAAAATACCTAAGTTGCAAGTGAGTATAAAGCATGTATGGTGAATGACAAAAATTAAATAATAATATACAAAATGCAAAAAGTTTAATATAGCCCTTTATGTATTAACTATCCTAATACATTTACATAGTAACACACTCTAAGTTAATGAAAAATTGGCAATTAATATCATAAATATAAATATAATTAAGTGTTTTTTAATGATTAAATAGTTAATTACGTAATCCACATTAAATAGTTTACTTAATTTTAATTTTACTAATTTATATAATTTCTTTATTAATTTATGTACCAAAAAGAGAAAAGAATTAAAAAAAAAAAAAAAAAAAAAAAAGCTCTTACTCTATCTCTGAGAACGGTGCTGTGTAGTGTAAAATTAGACCTAAACGACACAGTGGCAAGCAAAAAATAAAAACTAAGTTGCATTAAATGACGTAACAAAAGACTTATACGTATGTGAGAAGTGAAAATTGAGTTGCCTTTACTTTTTCTGTTTTTTTCCTTTTATTTGGAGTTTGGAATTTGGATAATTAGTATGGTTGATAACCTTTTTAGCTGTTTGGATGGATATAGACAATTTTTATTTTTATTTTTTCATTTTTTTGTATATTTTTCTTTTATTTTAAGCTTGGATGTTATTGGCAATTTGGCATATTGTATCATTTTCAAGTTCTTTTTTTGGTATTTTTTGCATAAAATGGAATAAAATGTAGTGGGTTGAAAACTAATTAGGATTTTTCAATTGGGCAACTTGGGTTGAAAAGCATAGAATTGGACCCATTTGGGACTGGGCCAAGCTGACCGAACTGAAAGCTACCGGACCGGTCGTTATGTGTGTTTGGTCCGGTCCAGAATGGAAAAGCCATGGATCAAAGGGATTCAGTCCGATTCCAAAAATCTTTTATGAGTTGATCGGACCGGAATCTTATGTCATTTTGTTTTGCATGTTTTATAATGGTTTGCATGTTTTTGTGCTGTGTATAAAATTTGGGGTTTTGGAATTATTATTATTATTATTGTTGTTGTTAACATTTTATTATTTTTGAGATATGTTTTAAAATAATAATTTTATTTGGTTTCTTCCCAACCCCGTATATCCCTTGCTTGATTTCCTGGTGTGATTAGGGAACCAACACTCACATCAAAGGTAGTTTTTTTTAGTTTTTCTTTAATTTGATTAAATAAATATTTTTTAATAATATAATGAATTTTTTTTAAAAGAAATATTTAAAAAAAAATCATGTAAAAAAATAAAAATAAAATAAAAAATCATATAATGCATTAGCGGTGGGCGTAGGCCCACCCTCAACCACGTCAAAAACCCTAGTTGAAATCCTTTCTTTTTTTCACTTTATTCCTCCCCCACGCCAACAGCAACCACGGCCAGAACCCCCCACGTGAAATCAATTCTCTACCTCACAGCAAACCACCATAGCCTTTCTTCCAACAAACCAAGCACCCACTCGCCGGAAACAACCACAGAAACCGCCGACCCAGCCACCTGAGACAGACGCACAACCTTTCCTCTCTCGGTAAGCCTCTAAACCCTTTTTCCGTCGTTCTCTCTCCACCGCTTGTAACCAAACAGCCCCTGTGTTTTGCCCAGCCACCGTTGACCACAGAGGACATCGGAGCACCCCCACGCTGCCCAGGAACTACCGGCCAGCCAAATCCCGTCGGATCCCCACAATTCCGGTAAGCCCACTACCGTCCGCCATCCTTCTCTCTCTCTGTTGCTTTCGGTTTGACACTCTCTCTCTCTCTCTCTATGTCGCATCACCATGATCAAAGGGAGCCTCCAGTTGCGCCGCCGTGACTCCCAGCCAACCACCCAGACCCACCGTCGCAGTTCGTTCTTCTCTCTCTAGGTGAGTATCGCACGGCTTCTACCTCACGAGCCCTCTGCTTCTTTGCCATATTATACCATCTCTTTAGATTTATAATGGGCCCTTGGACCTTAAGCCCATCCGGCCAAGAGCCTTTGATTCCCAAGTGAACTGACTTCTCACATTGGCCTTGAGCCTTCCCATTTTCTAAGGGGGCTGATTTCATTAACTTGTATATTGTTTAAATGGGCCGATTAATGTTTATATTAGCTGGTTGTATTTTACAGAAAATATTCAAGGGATTTAAAGTATATTTTAAAGTATGCTGATGAGTCAATTTTTAATTTTAAAGTATGCTGATGAGTCAATTTTTAAGTTAATGTTGCCATTGTCTATCAAATTGGATTTTTAATAAAATTATTATGTTATATTTTAAATAGAAAATCACGGAATATGTTATGAGTTTTAAATAATAGTACTATCTATTAATCTTAGTATAACTGAATATTTTAGATTAAAGTTCATGATTTGTATTTAATTAACTAGAATGCTACAACACACTTTTCTAAAAAGTTAGTGACGTTTAGTGCTTCCTATAGGTCACAAACTAAGAAGTGAGATTGTGGAAGCAGCGCTAAAAGGTAAGTAGCATGATCATAACTTCATGTGTGCTGTAAATATTCATTTCTTGCATGAAAAATGTGATGTTTGCCTACGCTACGCTACGAGCCAATTCAAGGTTAACCCCTTTTCATGAACATCGATGAATTTCGATGATTTGCTTGTGAATAAGACTATGCATGCTATGTTGATATGGATTGTTGTTAGATGGAGGAGGTGTTATGAAAATCACATTTATGCCATGTAATGTTCATGTAATGTTTAGATCATGTTATGCCTTGCCTATGCTATGCTATGCTATGTGTGTAAGACTCATGTTAATATGCCATGTTTAATGTTATGCCTTGCACAAGAGCACGTCATGCTGTGTAAATTCATGAAGTCAAACATGTTGACATGCATTATGAAAGTTAGTAAGAAAACACATGAATGACAAGTAAACTTTAAGATTTGCCTTATGTTATGGGCGGATGTGCAAGCTACAGACTCAAGCGTGGTCCAACACATGTAAGCTATAATGTTTGAGATGACATGGATCCAAGCATGTTTCACCACAAGTTATGTTATGTGGTGCCACAAACTCAAGAGTGGTTCACCATATGATATGTGACAACACTGACTCAAGCATGTTTCACTATATATTATGATATGTTATGTGGTGCCACGAACTCAAGCGTGGTTCACCGTATGATGTGATAACACGGTGCCAAGCGTGTTTCACTACATGTTATGATACGTTATGCGGTGCCATAGACCCAAGCGTGGTTCACCCTATGTTATGATATGTTATACACGGTCAACGATAGTTGGACCAAAGCACACATGTTATGATGGCCACTAAGTGGAAGACAAGATGAATAAGTCATGTACAAATGATAGGAAATGGATGGAGTCAGTCATTCATGCATCCATGTTACGTGTATTTCCATGATTATGTTTAATTTCGCTTATGTTCGTTGTAAATGATCTATATGTTATGTGTATGTGTGACAATGTAAGTTTTCAAAATTAAGCTTAATGTTAAACTAAGTTAAGATTACAATATGATGTACTATTATTGAGTCTTCGACTCATTTGTTTGTTTATCCGTTTTATGTTTTAATGTCCCAGATGATGATTTCGTGGATACAAAGCAGGAGTGCCAGGAGTAGAATAAATTCCAGAGACTTAGTGTAT
Organism: Juglans mandshurica; assembly: GCA_022457165.1. Lineage (NCBI taxonomy): Eukaryota > Viridiplantae > Streptophyta > Magnoliopsida > Fagales > Juglandaceae > Juglans > Juglans mandshurica. The sequence continues at coordinate 32,554,436 of CM039621.1, forward strand.
GATTTAAACTTTTAAGCAGTGTTAGTATCACAGAGAATTAGCTTATATCATTTATTTTATGTTTTAGCTTATATGTTATGAAAGACTGACATACTAAGTTAGTTTTATGATCCAGTAGATGAGGCATTTTATGTGATTGAATCTCTTTACCAGGAATTATGTTATGAACGTACGTAATATTCCTAACCTACGGGAAGGGGTGTTACATCACTTCTACACGTTCATTTTGCTGCTAACATTTACTATTTGGTATATTTGCCCCTGTTTAAATCATACATGTTATATGTTGACTGCCCCTTGATATATTTTTCACTATGTACTCTCCACATTTTTTGCTCCCACAAAGGTGTTGTTTTTCTTGGGCAGTGAAGAACTTACTTTTTGCTTCCACCATGTTTTCAGATCAAACTGGAAGAGTAAGAGTATCCATTGCATAGGTGTGCTCTTTACAGATCCTAGCAATAGTAGGAGCTACACTAGCCAGGCTCTTAATCATCCCTCTGGGAGAATCTTGAATCAATATGTTCACCCTCTAAAATTTGCGTCTGGTGAAACTTATTCTGTTCTTCAAGCAAGTAGTCTTCAGCACTGGTTCAAAAACTGGCAAAAACTCAGGGAGCATAAATTGACAGCAAGCACTTTTGCTGCAGCTATTGGGTTTTGGCGTCGCCGAAGGGTTCAGCTGTGGTTAGAGAAAATTGGGGCAATTGAGCCATTTTCTGGAAACCTGGCTACCTGTTGGAACAATATTAAAGAAGAGGAAGCACTTGAAAGATACAAGCTCATAACCGGTAATACTGTTTTGTTTCCTGAATTTCAGGTCTATGGTGAGAGAAACCCAGAAGATGATTGGCTAGCAGGTTCACCAGATGGAGTAGTTGACAGGCTGGTTTATGATTTGCCTTCACGGGGAGTGCTTGAGATAAAGTGTCCATTTTTCAATGGAGATATGAGCCAGGCTGTCCCTTGGTCACGAGTCCCTCTTTACTGTATTCCACAAGCTCAGGGTTTAATGGAAATAATGGACAAGGATTGGATGGATTTCTATGTTTGGACTCCTAAAGGGAGTAGTCTATTTCGGCTATACAGAGATATAGAATACTGGGATGTGTTGAAAATGGCACTGTCTGATTTCTGGTGGAAACATGTCCAGCCAACCAAGGAGTTGTGCAGTAAATCTGTAATCACGAATCCTCTCACTCAATTACGTTCACTTAGGCCAGCTCCTAGGCATGAGTTATGTAGTTATATAGTTTATGAAAGTAAGCATGTTGTCGATAACTCCAAGTTGGTGATGCGTGAAATTTATGGAATTCTCCAAAACTGATGCACCAAATGTATCTAGTTTTGGTATTTGAACTTCTATTGCTTTAAGTGGATGAGATTCTTTATCTCTGTAGGAGCTAGTTGAAATATTGTTTGCTCGAATTTTTTTAACACTTGGAAGTAAGCTTTTATGGGAACTGTCATCTGCAAAAGGAAGAGGAAAAATACATTGCTGGTAGAAGCAGAAATTCTCATATTAGTCATGATTAATCAGATATATGGAAGAGAATGTAGTAATACCATCCTTGGTGTGTGACTACAAGGGAGTGGATATATTTCCCTCTACATGGACCATGTGATAGATTGCAAATGGGAAGCTCTGAAGGTTCATAATTTCATCAGGTACTGACTAGCTAACTTCTGTGGTGTCTAGTACATGTAAGCTTTGTCTTTGTTTTACAAATACTCTTGCTTTTGCTTTTGGGTCGGGTTGAAGGTTGACCCAATGGCTGCCAGCAGCTGAACCTAGTCTTAAAATGGGATTTGAGGCCTGAAATCAGGCCTGGGTTTTGTAAGGTTTGGGTGGCTCTGGTTATCCCCTTCAATGCATATCTCCCACAATATAACATCAATTTATCACTGGACTTATTGATAAACCTTGATGAACTTTACATCAAAATGGGGTTTGAGGTCTGAAGGCAGGCTTGGGTTTGGTGAAGTTTGTGGTAGTTTAGGTATGAATGGGAGGTGTACCCTTTTCCTCATATTTTCAACATTCTAATATCAATTACTTTGTCTCAGTGCCTATTGATAAACTATGCCTTGGAAGCAATTTAGTTTATGATATATGAGTGGAAAGAGACCAGTTTGATAGGATTTATGCTTAAAACATTGGATTATATGTCTTCTTGTAGTCTTAGTTGCACGGGGCTGTGTTTATAGTGTTGTGTTATTGTGTACGGAAGATTATACTTCATAGAGTTGTCTTATTATTGTTCCATGGATATGAGAACTTGGGATAGCTTATATGTTATATGTGAGTGTGTACTTGTAAAAAAAAAAATGTTATATGTGAGTGTGTATTTTTCCAATGGTCTTTGGACCAAATGGAATCTCCTCTGGAGGGAGGACATGGCCCATGGGTTAAATCCTGTACTAGTGTAGGAGTTGCATTTAACTACAAAAACAAGGTATAGATCCTTGTGCTCTTGTCCTTGAGCATTTGTGGAGAGCGGAGTTAAAACCAGTTAGTTGCAGTTTTGCATATGCCTTGATGCATTTAGCAGTTTTCAATGCGCATTTATATTTAATCATAATGATTTTGTCTTCAATTGAACTAGTGTTTAATCATGGCAGCGAGTTCTCTCCTGTTTTGATTAACCTTCTACTGCTGCAGCATGTGGTTGATATAGGGTACCATTTGATCATTTAAGTTTCAAATGCAGCCCATCTATCCAGATCTTCATCAAGGGTGATGTCGCCAGTGACTATCAAGTGAATGCTGGCTGGTTATTGCCACCATCGTCGTGGAGTAATAAATGGTAACAAGCTGCTTTCAGAAACAAGTTGCCTCCTGAAGAATTATAGTGTCAAAATAGAAATTATGCAGCAGAGTTGAAAAGATGAAGGGTTTGAGGTAATTTGTGTATCTTTTAACGTTGATTGAAAGGATTGTTAGTGTGGTGAGGTTATCTAAACGTTTTGTCATTACTGCGTTGGATGTTGAGATTAGTTGAATAGTATTTTATGGATTCCATTAAGATTTTAAGTTGATATGGGTTTAACTTTTTAAGTTGTAATGTATGAAGTGAGTTGAGATAGGAGATGAGAGAGAGAGAGTAACTTGTAATATTTTTTTTTTTTTGTAACTTCCAGCTAAAAATGGCTTCATGGAACAATTTCTTGCAGCTCCTCAATGACCATGCGAATTTTTTGTTTATTAGTTAATAAATCATGTATAAATAGAGTTTGAAATTACCATCTTATCCTATGTTCCATTGTTATAAGTAGAGAAAATATCAATTGATCAAAAGCTGGATGATAGAGACCATGTGATTTGAACTCCAATGGACTGTAACACTGATAATCAGCCAAAAAAAAAGATAAAAAGTCTTTTATATGGGAAAATCTTCACCAGTACGTTAACTGCTTGATTCTATGAATGGATTCACAAAACCCCTTGTTTTATTCAACCAAGTTCTGTTGGGACTTGAATTTTGACGAGGAATGAAAGCTCTTGCTTGTAATATTATTTGGGTCCATACGTTTACTGATGACAACGCAACACATACTTAGAATGTGGAAGGTTTTTACATTAACAAATATTAAAAATATGTTTGTGTTTTTCATTTTTTTATATAATTATAATAAATTTTATAACAAGTGGTATATTTACATACCAACTTATAACTTACAAGAAGCATAACTGAAGAAAAAATTGATTATCTTTGAGGATGAAGCAAGAGAACATGACACTTTCATTTTGCTTTTGCAGTGAATTGCACACTAGCTATGCAAAACTGATCTTATCCCGTTGTATTAATGTGATAATTTTTATCTGTTAAAGAAATTTCATAAAAGTAAATTTATAAACTTACGAACTATATATACATCAAATTGTAAAGTTAATTATATTATAGAATAAATTTAATACATAACATAAAATTATATCAGTTTATGAGTTTATTTTTAAGATAACTCTTCGTAGTAGTAGCCCTTTTCTTTCCATCTAAATCAACTCATAATTAACAAACAGTAAATCCATATAATAGGTATAAAATTAACTAATCGAAAAAAAAATTATCTTGATGTATAATTTTATAGGGCATTCCTTGAAAAAAAAAATATATATATATATATATATATGAAAATAATAGATTTGTAACTATTTTTCAACTACTTTACACCTCTATTTTTTAATGGAGCGATATGTTAAATTGGTTGATTTAATATAAATTATAAAATAATTACAAATAAATTGCAAGTATATATCAAATGAAGAATAAAATCTAGGACATATAAAATATAGGAAAATACTCTAGTCACAAAGAAATTACACAAAAATAATCCCACAAATTGATGTGGCATGATGTGATTCGTCAGATTATAAAGTTACTTTTATTATAAAGTAGATCTAACGGATCAGATGAATCCATATCAATTTGTGAGATTAGTTTTATGTAATTTGTTTGTAGATATAGCAGTGCTCATCCTCTTCCCCGCAATATATGTGAAAGAGAGAGTGTGGTTTAGATTCACCCAAATTATCTCGTCTCATTATTATAATTTTTTAAAAATTTTATATAAAATATAATAAATATTACAATTTTTTTAAATTTTAAAATAATAATAATATTAAAAAATAAATATTTTATTTTATATTGACAAATCATTCGACTCATCTCAACAAATTTCTGAAACCAAACCATCTGACTGGAGTGAGCCTCACTTTCCCATTCCCTAGCACACCCACACTCATTCTAGTACAGAGAAAGCCACAGATCTATCGACAAAGAGATAACAAACTTCGTCCGTAGATTGCGAGGAACGCTCAGGTTTTTACTCTCTAGAGAGAGCCAGAGACAGAGACAGATAGACCCATTTTTGTTTGACAGTAAGAGATGGAGGAGTCAAAGGCATTGGCTCAAAAGCACCAACAACAACAACAACAACAACAACAAATGATGCTACAGCACCATCAACAGCAGCAGCAGCAGCAGCAGCAACAGCAACAATTCCTGCTTTTTCAACAGCTTCAGAAACAGCAGCAGCAGCAGCAGCAGCAAGCGGCGGCCATTTCTCGTTTCCCTTCGAACATCGACGCGCACCTGCGGCCGATTCGACCCGTCAATCTTACACCAAACCCTAACATCCCTAACAACAATATTCCTAATTTGCAGCAAAACCCTAACAATCCGAGCCCTCAGCAGCAACAATCGCAGCAGCAGCAACAACAACTGCAGCAGCAGAATAGGGCGATCCGACCTGTGAATCAACCGGAGCTCCAAATGGCTTATCAGGACGCCTGGCGGGTCTGTCACCCTGACTTCAAGCGCCCCTTTGCTTCTCTCGAAGACGCCTGCGAAAGGTTGGTTTTCCTTTTTCGGTTAGGGTTTTATTTCTTTTATGTTTTCTGAACGACTGGTCTTGTGAAATGTGAAATTTTGTGAATTTCTGTTTGTTGCTGAGAAATAAAATCTGTTGGAAGCAATAAACTGGTTTTTGTATGTACTTAGACATTTTCATTACCCTATATGCTTTGTTTCAATGTACTTCTCTTTTGCCACCAATGGGTTCTACATATATTTGTGCGTTGGTTGTATAATCGCATTATGAAGGGTTGAAGTGAATTATTAGCGGGATTTGCTACCCTATATGTATGATAGTAGTTTAAAGATATATTCATCTATACCTACAACGTGAGTTGTTTTGAAGAATGTTGTATATGGGATGATTTATTTAGTTTATTGGAGATTTAAAAAAGATCTCAAAGCTAGGTAATTCACTGTCTTTGGATTTGTATACTGGAAGCTAGGTAAAAATATCTGGATTCCATAATAGAGACAGAAACTGGATAGTTACGTTTTGTCTAAGTAGCTAAGATGTTATTTTCCCTATTTCTCTGGGTGAATACAACAATTTACATACATGAGGCCGGAAGAAAATTGGTGTTTTCTGTATATGGCACTTTAGTATGAATAAATGGTGTGATTTTCTTAAATTTTAGGTTGATACATGTGGCACATTGAGAATTGGAAAGCTATGTGAGTGTGGTTTTCCCAAATATTTGAAATCAGATATAGATACAAACTGAATATGGATTTTGGTGTTTGGAGTCATGTGCCATACCGTGTTGAACTATTTGGTTTTGTTTTGGATAGCACAACCTTGCCATATATATGTTGGTTGTGTTATAACTGCCACAAGGTGAAAAGCAAATATGCACAAAAAAATTAAAGAAAAAGATGCAACAAGTAAATGCTATTTTGATGCTTGAAGTGGGACGGTGGGATCAGTTTTTCTGAAATTTGTAATTGCATGGTTGATGTTGTAGTTAGAATTAGATGTTAAACAACTATACTGTGTATATTGCTGTGATAAAGTAAGAAATGTACATGAATGTTTGTGTGTACCATTGGCATTTCAGTCTATGCCACTGTGGTAAGCTTTGGGGATTTCTCTTTACAAATTCTATGCTCATAACGCATTTTTTATAACCATACACTGTCCAGATTTTAGTTGTGCTTCGAATATCTGATGTAAGAAAGTTAGTACCCTTTTTACTTATAAAAAAAAAGTTAGTACCCTTTGTCCTAATTTTTTTCTACATGATGTTGTGCTTCGTTATTTGTCAATTTTGTCTGGACTTTCAGTTTTTAGCTATTTGTGCTTAATCTGTGGGTGCTTTATTGGTCAATTTGATAAAGATCTCCATCTTCTAGGGGTGCTGGAAAGGCACCCCCCTGTATTTGGCCCACCTGCCTGGCCCCCTAGGGCACGGTGGGATAACCCACCCGCCCCGGGTGCGGGTGTGGGTGTGGGTGTGGGCAGGGTTATAGAAATTTAAAGGCCGTGTGGGCAGGGTTGGGTAGGGTACCCGCCCGCTTGCCCACCTAGATACATAAATATTAACAATATTAATATTTAAAATATGTATAAACTTATAACTCAAACCCTAATTCATTTTACCCTTCTCCTCTCTCTCTCTTCAGCCAACTGCCGCTTCCTCCTCCATTCTTCTTCGTCTTCCTTTCTTCTTCTTTCTCTTCTTTTCATTTCTTTTTCTTCTTCCCTCTCCCCTCTTATTTATGATTCATCGCCTCCAACAGATCCACGGCAGTGAGGTCTCTGAAGTTCAGATCCATGGCACTGCCATGGGTCCCATCTCCTCCAACAGGACGACCCACGGCCGCAGCTGTGGGTCCTTTTGTCCCAAACCCACATCATGGCCGTGGGTCCCATCGCCTCCAATGAAACGAGCTATGGCCACAGCCATGGGTCCTTTCGTTTGCGGACCATTGGGTGTTTGATATGCTCAAACCCACGGCGTTAACTTTGAAGATTCAGTCTGTAGATCATATCTGTTCAGATCTTCAGATTTGGTCTGAGATTATTCGGGTCTTATGAATCTACAATTCCTTCATCTATGGATGTTATCGTTGGCTGTGTTTTTGGGATTTTGTTTGGTTTTGTATGATTTGGTGTTGTTGGTTGGCATGCACTTGATTTTTGGACTTGCAGATCCTGGACAGTGGTTTCGAGAATTCATCCGCCTTGGCAGCGGGGGCGGATGGACTATGGGTAAGGGCAAAGCTGCGGGTGGGGGCAAAATAGCTGTCCAGGCACGTGTGCGCAGGGGTGGGGGGGCAGGGTCCAAGGAGGGTGGCTACCCGTCCATAGAGGACAGGTAGCACCCTGACCGTCTTCATCTTCCACGGCTAATCTTGGTGGTGTTAGTTTCTGTACTATCATTGGCAATGTCATTCTGTTCCCTTGGTTTTGGCTATGACAGGTTAGGTATGAAAAGGTTAAACTTGAGGAGAATCCAATGCATACCAAAATATGTTCTTGCAACAAACATTGAACTTAGGTGTCAAAGTGAATGTGCTATTGGATTCTATCCTTATGGATGTATTTTAACTTGAGTGGTTTCTTCTGAAATGAATCATTATTATGCATGCATTTTATTCAGAGAAATAATTCATCTAAGAAAGAAGCACAAATTTTTTTTTACAAACCGACGTGACTTGATACGACATGTCAAATTATAAAGCTATTTTTTGTCGTAAAGTGGATATGAAGTATCACATCATATCAGTTTATAAACTTCATTTTGTGATTCTTTCTATAGACCTAGCACTTCTCTTTTTTACATGTGTTGATCAAACTAATTGTATCATCACCTGAGGAGTAAGTTAGCCTCCTTTGGTAGTTTGGTGTACTTCTAGTTGTATTTTGTTCAGGTAATGGAAAAGAAAATCTTATCAGATGTGTATATATGGTACTTCCACCACATAAATAGCGCATCAAACATCATAAGCGTGCTGTTGTTTTACTAGTACTTATTTGAGTGAGATGAAAATATCATTACCTTCTTGAAGTTGCTTGTGTAGGTTAATGTGTTCGGTTGCTTTTTGGGAGATGGATTAAAACTGCACAGCATACAATTAATTAAATTAGCCATATTTTGTTGTTTAAACATATATTTTCTTCTCTGAAGAAGGAAATCACCTCATCTACGATATGTTGCACATATTCGATTCCTGTTTTTTGGTTTTCTCAAGATAAGTTATGTTCATGTCTTAGGAAGTTTATAATCTACAATCAAATTTATTTTAGTTTATTTTCAAATTATTTGAACAATGATAAACTAGAATTTGTTTTACTTCAGAGGATGTCTTATTCCTGGATTTCTACCGATCAAAAACACAAATGTCTTATTCCGGGCTTTCTTAAACTCTATGCAGATTACTGCCTTATCATGTGGTTGCAGACTATGAAGCAGAAGAGGATGATAGGATCCTCGATTCTGATACCACAGGCCAGATGCCGTCTCGATCCCAACAGTGGGATCATAACATTGCTACCAAAGTTGCGGAGTTCACAGCCACATTTGAGAAGCAGGCCCTTGCCTTCAACATAATATCCCGCAAACGAGCTTTGGGGGAATTTCGATCTGAGGAGAGATTGATGATAGAGCAGGCTCTTCTCCAAGAGGAGAGGCGAGCCATTCTGGACGTAAAAACAGAGATAGAGTCCAGAGAGAAGGCTGGTCGTGAGGCTCATGAGGCAAAATTGCGAATGGCGGCCATGGTCCAGGCAGAGCAAGCTCGAGCTGAATCGCAGGCTCATGCAGAAATGATGGCCCGAGGCCCAATAAGAGCAAGTGCACTTGGGTCCCAGGGCAATGGCGTTGCAATTGGTCATGACATGGTAGAGCATGAGCAAGGTGGTATCGCAGATGAGATGATAAATGGATGGGGAAGCAATACTCAAAGGGATGAGAAGGAGCCATCGGAAGATTTCTTGAACGATGAAGAGACTGAAAATGGAGCGGCAGGCATGCAGGATGGGTGGAGAGAAGTAGGGGAATTTGATTTGAACACTAGATGAGACTTGAATGAATAGGGTAATAATGGAAAAAACTTGATTGCGGCAGAGCATGCATTAACTTTGATCGGGTTATGCTACTCATCATCTCATTTCACATATTTTAAATTTTTTTAAATTTTTAAATTTTATTTTATTCTTGCTAAACTAATTGAGTTGATCTAATTATTATTTATACAATATACACTACATACTTATTATGGAAAAAATGAAAAAAAAAAAAACTTACGAGAGGTGTGATGTATAGAGATGCCAAGTAGAATTGTTCTTTTCTTATTCCCTCTGCTTGCTTTGTTTAGTAGATGGGGAATATTTTAGAGAAAGCTACAAATTTCACTAATCAAAATCAGCACCTCCAGACACCAGCCCATAATGAGCAGTCTCCATTTAAGGACGACTGTAGACTAACTCTTCCCACAATATACAAGCAATTCCGTTTTCTTTTACAGAATAATGCATAAATACAGACCAACCTTTTTACCAATCTTGACATCCTCCGCTTCGACTTCTGTACGGTTGTCCTACAAACTTTGTTGTCAATGTTGCATTTTTTGCGTGCAATTTTAGATGAGTGGGTCTACACCCACAGCTGGGAACTCCCGTTAAGCCAAATTTTAAAGTTTTTATTTTTTATTTTTTATTACATCATTTTTTTAATATTTTTTAAAAAAGAAAAAAATTCATAATATTATTAAATAATATTTTCTTAATCCTTAAAAAAAAAAGTTAAATAAATAAAAGGAGCGAGAGCTCCCAGCGGATCCCACAGCGGAAGATCTAGCTTTTTCCATTTTAGATATCAATCTGGAATGATGGAAGAAGTTATTGAGGGTGGAGCGTTGGTGGGGTCCGAACAATAATAACACTAACCTTTCGTGGAAAATCATTACCTGCTTATCTACATATGGAGAAGTGAAGAAACAGATTGTCTGCTCGCATTGAGAAAATGACCCTACTGCCATGCTTGCTTCTCACTTTTCAAACCCACACTGACACACTGGTCATCCACACTTGCACACGTGCAACACCAGAAGAAATACAGCACCAAAAATAAAAATTAGCTAAACTCTAAATATAGTGAGGGAAAGGGCAAAAAAAAAAAACACCTAAACGAAGCTTCAAATTTTTGGAGCCTGAAATGGTGAAGAGGAAAGAATAGACAAAAACTGAGTGCCTACAAAATATTAGGAAGCTGAGAATCTAGTCTATGCTGCAAATCCTTGATCTTCATGGAAAGCTCGGCCTTCTGCTCCTTGTAGCTCTGCAGCAAATATTCCTTTCCTTCAATCACCTCCTTCAACTCTCCTACTTCCCTCTTGAGCATTTCAATCCTCCCCCCATCTCTTCCTTTCTCGGGCAGGTCAAAATTGCTCTCCTCATCGTGATACCCATTTGCATGGCCATTTATTGCCTCAGGTGGCCAAACTGTTACAGTGGAAGGCTTGTCGTTAGGGCCGACACATCCCACACAATGATCTGCAATTGCCTTCCTCAGCCTCTGTATTTCCCTCTCAGAATCAAACAAGTCCCGGTTTGCAGCATCAAGTTGCGACTGCAAATGCGTAGAATGTGCTAGTTGAGCATTCAGTGAATTCTGAAACTCCACAATCTGATCTTGCATCTCCACTATCATATCATCTCTTCTCTTCAACTGTTGCCTCAGTTTGTGAATTACTTCCCGCTTGCTGAAAATATCAGAGCCAGATTCTGAGACACATGGAGAGTCTGAGCAGTTTGAATGGTGGAAAGGCTTTGGAGGCATTTCAAGACGATCGGGAGAAGATGACCAAATAACACCATTTTCCTTGTTAAATTCAGGAGTAGGAACTGTGACCAAAGGGAGTGCTCCATCAGATTCACTAAGCATCTGGCCATTGGCTGGGCACTTAATCTCCATCATGCCTTCAGTTCCTGTTCGAAATCCATTATTAACTACGCAAATCTATACTTCCAATTTCATGAATACCATTAGAAAGTTTTTGATTTGGTCTATAATTGTCCAAAGAGGTGAAATTAGGCAATATAGGGAAAAATGATGTAGGGCTAGAGGAAGAGTAACCGACTCCAAGGGGAAAAAAAACGTGTGATTGTCACTTCCACATTGCCACGTTGGCATTGAAGGGGCCAAACAACATTGACTAATACTGGAAGCAAATATGAGTAATGAAGATGGCTCGGTCATATAAAAAGTAAACTAGAGATATATTGACAGGAATGCAACTGACTTTACCTAAGAGTTTCAGGAGTGCAGAACCATAATTAACCATTCATTTCTAACCATTTCTTCCTCTAAATTAAATAATTCTACCTTCTCACAATCTTCCCCCACATCAAAATGGAAAAATATAACACCAGGTAAGCTACAGCCTTTATTCTAAACGCAGATACCAGCAACATTATACTAAAACCAGTATCCCTCACAAAGAAGTATATCGAGCTGCACATCAAATTGCAGGCAATCAACAAATTGATAATAAATCACTAACACAAGTTCTGGTATAAAAATTATCTTTTCAGAAAGCTAAAAATATATCTGCAGCTAAAACAACACCTGAAATGCAGTTGAAGCAACCATCATCTTCTCGTGTAAAGGAATACACATTTGAATGCAAATGGGAACCAGTAGCATTCCTTCTGTCGGAGGATTTCCCATTTCCTGAATAGTACACTTCATAGTTAGGGGCAGGTATCACTCAAAAGAATTTGCAAATGCTACACATATACAAGACCTTTCAATCTATTGCTAGCATTCTCTTGTTGCTTCGTGTCGAGTGCCTGCTTTAACTTGTAACCAAGGCGAATTGACAATGAACTTAATAAGGCACCCCCAGCAATGAGAATCCAATTTGGTCCTTCACTCTGAAAATTTTTTGACTTTTGAGCTCTAGATACCCCATTTGTTCTTGGTTTCATTTTAAGGTTGGAGGAAAGAATTCTGAATCGTCAAAATAAGACCTACATTGACAATGTCCCAAAATTCTGAATCGTCAAAGTATGACCTCATTTATTCTTGCTATGATATGCAAGACCTATTAGCAGAAACAGGTCATTAAAGAGACAGTTCAATAGATTTTGACATTTTTCAATGAAGAAAGAGGTTCCACAAATTGGAAAAGGAAACAACACAACCAAGACAATGTTATCTAAAGATATGAACAAAAGAAAGCTTGAACACAATTCTTTGGAGCCACACCCCCTGGTGAAAAGCCGGCGATTTAAGTAGTTCCCCATGGTAGGGAAACTTCCGAGAGTGCGGTGCACCAGACCGGAGTTTACTTTGCAGGGGTGGGTCCAAATGTTCCTCTGCCTTGGAGAGGTTCCCCGACATCAATAAAAACAAAAAAAAAAAAAAGAAGAAAGAAAGCTTGAACAATTGTGTGGTCATATTCTAGAAAGTAGCTGATAATATGATGATAAAATTCCAACGTTTAGGAATGTCCATCAACCTAAATCACACAAGAAAAAAACTCAGGTTCTTGATTTAGTTTTTGTAGGACACAATAAAGAAAGATGAATTACTCGATAAATAAATTCATTGGTAACCAAGAACTCCTTAATTTACCAATGGCACCCGCCTAAACCAAATTAAAAATATAGTATTTTTTTTTATAGGAATTTTTTTTATTTAACGAATCGAAGCGACGCAGGGAAATTAAACATATAGTATTATAAGTTGAATAATTATTTTCATCAACCACTATTCACTGCACACGCCCCACACCTTATGAAAAAAGGTAGAAAAAGTTGTCAGGTGTGGAGTATGGGAATGAATAGTGGCTGATGCATAGCTAAACCCTTATAAGTTTTACCTTTTTATTAAATATGTATAAAGATTCATTCGTGATTTCCAACATGATGAATACTTCACTGGCTATGTTCCCAATAGAATTTAACTGATAACATGATGAGCTGGAAAACCCCAAACTCCCTAAGTTCACAGCACTCACTAATATAACCAGGCTATTTGGGGAAACAGACAAATCATGAAACTAACGTTAAAACTGATACTTCTACTATTTTTTTTTTTTTGATCGGTAAAACTGATACTTCTACTAATTTAAAGGGGCAAACCATCTAAACCATATTATGTTAACTTCAACTTCAAATGAAAAGGAAAGGCAAACTCTAGAAAACTAATCTCAATCTGATATCTTAATCATGAACACGATATTAAACATCTTCTACAAGAGTAAAATGAACATGATACTAAAATTTCCAAACAGCCTAGTCGCACTTCCTAAATAAATCTAGCTGGCATTCCATCCTTAAACTTCCTCAACTACATATAGTAAAGCTTCCCAAACATTAGAATATTTTTCCACTTTTCAAACTTTCTGATGGAGCGATGCAAATCTGGACTTGCACGTAATTCAGTTCATCAAAGCTTATCTCTAATCTTCAACGTTTCATCCATATCCATCAGCTCTCACGCCTTTTGACTTCCTTACAGTAAATAATTCTACAAACAATTACTTTGCACATCTGTCCACAATATATCTCTATGTACTGTCATACTACATCCATACATATGTAAATTTATCGGTCTTATTTTTCAAGGAAATAATCCACATTATGCATGATACATTTCATTTTGCGAAATTCCATCCAATGAAAATCAACTAAGCATGAGAAATTAAAAACAGAGAAAATCGCAGCTCAGAGATGTTGCTTATTCTTAACAGCGATGGCTATTCATTATTGAAACTGGAATCCAATATTACGCAATCACAGCCACAAAACCCAAAAAAAAAAAGTCTGAAGAAAAAAATTGAAAAAATTCACGTGCTTCCGCCAAAACAAATCTGAAAGTGGAAACAGAATCGTAGAGATTAAAACAAAAATTTTTTAAAAAAAAATCAAAATAAAGAGGTTTCTAGAACCATGGAAAGAAAGAACGAACGAACCTCATTCAATAAGAGATTAGGGTTTATGATTGTCCTTCTCTCTCCCCTCCTACTTTTTTCTCTCCTAAGAAACTTCGTCGTCTCCAACCCCCTCTCGCCCTATCTCTCTACTCCTTCGCTGCTCTCTCTCACTCTCTAGTGTACAACGTCAAAAAAGGAAAAAACCCGAGGGTTTTGAAATGGCGGCCTTTGGTTGCCACCATTTTCCGTTACAAAAATTTATATACCCTCAATTTAATCCGCTTAAAACAAATTGGGGTGCCGGCAGTGAATTTGTCGCCACGTTATTCGGTAGAATATACTAAAGAGAAATGATAATCTCTTTAAAAATAATAATAATAATAAATATAAAATTTATATGATAAAAAATTAATTTATTAATAATAAATATCTCTTTTTTAAAAAAATTACATTGTATTTACATACTCCACAACCAATATAACATTACTATATGCTAAATCAATAAAAATTAATTTTTATTAATACAAAAAACATAATTTTTTATATGAATTTTTAAGTTTTATTTTTTTATGTCATTTTTATTTTATTATAAAATCTGAATACCATACCACTCATATTTTAAATTTATCTAACCATTAGCACATTTTTATTCACCTATACAAAAATATAAAGCAATGATAACGCTTCTACATCATCTACTATTTACGTGATTTAATTTAATTTAAAACATAAATTATATCATAGTGTATAATATAGATGCTTTAGACTGTTTTTATTCTAATATATAAAACTTCCTTTTTCTGTTGCTTCTGTTATACTGTTTTTCACTTCTTTATCTTTTTTTTTTTTCTTTATCTTTATCTTTTTGTATAAATTTGTATAGGTGAGCAGCAATGGTGCTTGCCAAAAGGAAATGGACATGGGAGGCATTTTATGCTTTTCATTATAAAAGGAAAGGTGGGGTGTAATGAGTATTATTCAGCTGTCCCCCCCACCCTTTGGACGTGAGAATCAAGATTCCAGAGTGTTACAACTTTAATTGACAGCATGATATTATTTATGACTAATAATAATTATTATTATTATTATCCACCAAACATCTGACCTCAGAGAATAGTTGCTTTAAGTGATTAAAGTCGTTACGATGTGAAATCACTTAAAATGTGTCACGTTATTATAGATGACAAGATATGAGATAAGAATATTATTATTTATTGAATTGATTAAATGAGGAATGCATCTTCTTCGTCTAAAAAATCTAGTTTGGGAAGGTTAAATTCAACAGAGACGGTATCCAAAGAAAGAGAAAAAATATTTACAATCGTGAATTGTGCAACTGTTGCGTGATCTTTTTGAAAAAAGTGAATAAAACATGGGATCCACATTAAAAAAAATTAATTTTTTAATAGTAGATCCCACTTTTTTTCAAAATGATTACGTAACGTTTACGCACTTCACGATTATATGTACAATTTACTCTCGAAGAAAACCCTTTGAAGAGAGAGCTTCAATTTTGCCTAATAATTTAAACAAGTAGACAAGTGGCTAATGAGATCTATCTATTTACTTAGTAAAGAAACAAAACCAATATCCTTTCATAGCCTTTATCCAATTACAGATATAGAATCTGTAAAGATCATTGATTCTATTGGCTATTTAGTAATAACATATGAGAATTGAGATAGGAATCTTCTATTTTGGGTAGTGAGATGATTTTGGATATTCTGTTAATAGAAGTGAAAAAGTAATAAAAAAATAATGATAGAATATTGAATAATAATAAATAGTAATGAAAAATATGTGAAAAATAATAATAAAATGATGAATCGCAACGGAATATTCTGAAAATACTCTACTATCCAAACTAGCTCGACAAATTTATTTTTACATATTAGTTGATGTGACATACTTTCTACATCAACATTGAGCTTAGTGTATGACTAAACGTACTTGTAAATTTATTTTTCATCTATAAACGTATGAATGGAAGATATAACTTAGGGAAGACGCAACATGCCTATTATTAATGTAAAAATGCCTCCATTAACTCTACTCTTTTGGTAATATAACGTAATTTTATTAAAACTATAAAATCACATGTCGCTAATCCTTGTTGTGAGTAGGGGTGTAAACCGGTCGGTCCGGTCCGGACCGGTAATTATCGGTCCGGTCCGGTCCGGTCGATCCATTCGGTCTGGAATTTTTTTTTTTTTAAATCAATTAATAAAAAAAATTTATTTAAAATACTAAATTAAATTAAGTGACTTATTAATATAAATTATGTAACAAACTCAATAAAAAAATATTTTATATGGTTAATGATAATAAATTACATTATTAATTTATATAATTATTATATAATTAACTAATTGATATTATATATTAGTTAATTCATAGAATATTAATAAGTGTTAATAACATATTTAAAATTTTATATTGTTAATAGTGATAGGTTAGATGAAGATATATATAAAATATTGTTAATTTATAAAATATTTACAAGTATTAATAACATATTTAAAATTTTATATTATTAATTGTTCAATTATTATATAAATAATATATATAATATTTTATTTATTTTTTATTCGGTCGGTCCGGTCCGGTCCGGTCCGAAAAATCTCCACCCCGGGACCGGACCGAAGACCGAAATGCCCCTATTTATTGGACCGAAACCGACCATGTATTTAGTCGGTCACCACCGGTCGGTCCGGACCGGTTTTTCCGGTCCGGACCGACCGGTTTACACCCCTAGTTGTGAGTTGCCTACACTGCCTCATCCCTACACCTACGATTGTTATACACACCACACCTACAACTTTATTGGCTCCAAATCTTCTAGAGATCTTCAGCTGCCGAAAATACTACAATCAATCTAATATCTCTTACCAAAGAATTTGGAGTTCCTTGATGGATTCCCCAATACAACCAACGAAGCTAGGCCTACCCCTTTCAATCAAAATAAAGCAATCCATAACAATTTAAACTACTAAATCAATTATCATGTGGTGGCTTTTTTCTTGATATTATACTAGTATTAATGTACCGGATCTCACATATAGTGTCACTATAAAGAACGTGTCTCACTACCGGTCGTAATTGTTAACCTGCAAATCATTACGTAGGCTAGGGCCTACGTGAGGGTTTATATGCCCTAATAAATAGGGCAGCTAGGGCCTACGTTCGATCCATGTGACTCCTTTGAATAGTTATCTTTTATGGATGATGGGTCTTAGGCCCCTAGTTTGGACTAGACCAATAGTAACTCCTATACTAGATATAGTCATGATTTATACAAATGTCACGCACTCTTTTTAAAAAATAGTGTAGTTCACTACTAAAAAATTATTTTTCTATGTAAATTTCATATTTACTCAATTTTTACAAAATGAGTACGAGGTGTTTACGCACTCTATGACTGTAAATATAATTTCTCTTATCAACCCAACAATAGTTGATTTTCCGACAAGTCATTTGCAAACAAATTAAAAAAAAGGATTTTGAAAGCTATCTTCATTCACGAACATAAGAGCACAAGCACATAATCCAATGGTTGTCCAAACGTGATAGATGATTTTTTTTTTCTAAGCAAGCAAGTATATTTCATCAGAAAAGATGATACAAGAGGAGGGGGTGGGGTTTCCCAACAAACACCCCAAAACAATAATAACAGTACAAAGTGGTGGATAAAAAAGAAAAAAAGCAGGTTTTACGACCAATTTCTTGGTCGTCACACATGTCCTACAAAGAGGACGCCGTCTTAAAAGATGGAAATAAGTTGTTCGTAAAAAATTACGAACCATGGAATCACAACTGGTAGCGGTGGATCCTCCATTGAAAGTGGTGAAAGTGGCGGGTGCACTATTGCTTGTTGTCTTGAGATGATTTTTAGAGAGATCCTCAAACCATTCTTCGAGATCATGGTTTAGGAAAAGTGATAACATAGTGGAAAATCTGGCATCGAGTGGACTAATCTGCTGATCATCTACATTTTTGCGCTCTTGTGATGGTGCATGGCAGCCAAGCACCGACGGGATGGAGACTGGGTGGCCAAGATCTAGAAGATCTTGGCGAGACAAAATTGCTGGTATGACACGTGTAGCCATCGGAAGCGACATTGTGCGGCGGCTCATGGGGAACACGTTGCAGAAACAAGCCGCGTGCCGACCTTTATGGCCGCGACTTCGCGCTGTCCAGTAGATCGGCGACTATAGGATGGAGTGGTGGAGCTTGTATAGGCAAATGGTGGCCAGAGAGTAGTGAATCTTATCAAAACCGAAATGGTGGAGAGAGGGGAAAAACACTACATTGAAAGTGTATAGACAATGCAGAAATTGAAAGGGGAATGAGAGGAGGGTGAGAGGCAATGGATCTCACGGAAATGAGGTTATTCTATAAAGAAGGCAGACGTACTCTCTCTAACGAGACAGGGCAGACATTCAAAGAGTATAAACGAGTAGTGCTGATTACGTGATATATGAATTAATTACATGAGAACCATTCCCACTGATGCACTGCATTTTCCAGACCAAATTAACAGAACACAAAAGCTGGAAAAGTCCTTAAACACGTACGATGGGTAGTTTCAAATTATTAAAAAGTTCCACACTTTAAAAGATGATTTTAAGTCCCATCTCAACTATCAGACACAAAATTAAATGTTGACAGCTCAAACCACGAGGTACATTGGAACATTTTTTTTCTTAATTTTGGTTCCATATTTTTCATTTAAAAAAAAAAAAAAAAAAACCCAAGTGGCAACAAGTAATTTTCAAATCTTAAGAAAAAGCTAGTTCGGATTTAGATATTCCCATGTGGACTTGAATTTTGTAAAGTTCCTGAGAATAGGAAATAAATAAACATATTAATTGTCTTTCTGAATTTATTAAAATATTTAATAAATGCAGTGAAATCTTTTCAACTTGCTTAGTTCTCTTCCATTCTAAATCATATAGTGTGTTTATTTATTATTGTTTGTGTGAGTTTCTTGGACAGTATTAAATGTTGTAGAACCTAATTCATATATTTATCTTTCCCCTACTTCAAGCTTTTAAAATCGAGCAAGAACTTAAAAAGAGATCATTTTCTAACTCTAACATACCCCGCAAATTAATGCACCTTATACAGTAGAAAACTAAATTAAAGGCCTTAATGACAAACTACTTTTCAACTCTCATTCTTTTCATCACACTCATACGTACTTAAAAGGACTTACACATTGCTATAAATGCATTAAAGTTTATGTTGATGACCAACTTAAACTTTCACACTCTTATTATACGTGTGAGAAGGAGGGTTGTCCCCAGTAATGGCCCGACCGAGCAAGCCCAACCCACGGGATACATGTGGGCCTAAGAACAACATGGTAAAGTGAAGTCTGTATGAGGATGGGATAACTCGAGCCGAGCCTAGAAGGACAATGGCCCATGGAGCCCACAAGGAGAAGGAGCACGCATGAAGCATGAGATTAGGATAGGAGCCCTAATACCTCAACTGGCCGACAAGTCGTACGCACAGAGTCAGGGACACCCGAGTCCTCGAGCGTCGATGGCTGGACAAGACTTGAGAGGTGGGAGAACCTGACCAAGGTCACGCCGCATTAATGAAGGACGGAGGCTGGCACATCACGACAAAGGCCCAAGGCAGTCAACGGTCGCCACAATCAGGTATGGCTAACCTGTCACCTGACAAGGAGTTGGCAGAAGGACACAGTCTCAGTACGGAGCAACGCACCACAAGGCACGAACAGCCTGCCAAGAGACCACCTCCACTAGGTATAAATGTCAACCCCCCTCTCCCCCGAGAGCAGCAAAACACACTCACATATACATTAATTAGCAGCTCACACAAAATCAAAATTGACTTAAGTATCAGAGGTATCCCCCACCACTCTGACTCTACATTTCTCCCCTTTTTGCAGGAACAGATCAACCCAGAACGGTGGAGTTGCTCAGGCTCGAACACAGTCCTTTGGTAGAAGGACACGGTCTCGATACAGAGCGACGCACCACAAGGCACGAACTGCCTGCCAAGAGACCACCTCCACTAGGTATAAATGTCAACCCCCCCCCCCCCCTCCCCCAGGGGCAGCAAAACACACTCACATATACATTGATTAGCAGCTCACACAAAATCAAAATTGACTTAGGTATCAGAGGCATCCCCCACCACTCCGACACTACATTTCTTCCCTTTTTGTAGGAACGGATCAACCCAGAACGATGGAGTTGCTCAGGCTCTGAAACACGATATCAACAATATGTCTACACCAAAGAAGCAATGTAAAAATTCTGAGAACCAGAAACATATGATTGACGAATATTCAATACAGTAACTTTATTAGCTTTCTATATTTTTCTCTTTGAGATTGACAGTTCTTTGCATCAATGTTGCATACTTTCTCTTTTGAGTTTATTTGGTTCTTTCAAATGCCTCATGATGTAACCTTTTATTTAGATATAATCTAAATAATAAATTATTTTAGGATAACGGTGGTATAACATGATATAAGAATGAAAGTCAATTTTGACTATACATTTTACTCTATTTAATTAAATATTCTACATGTTTAATCAATTTATTAATTAGTAGTTCGGCTCAGGCATAAATGAGAGTTTAAGATATAATATAAATAGTTAAACCTATTTCTCTCCATCTATTTAAACTTTTAAAATAAGAAGTGAATTAACTATGCCAGCCAAAGTTTAGCTCTTGAAAAAAAAAAATAGATTTTGTCAGGTTGAAATAATCTAAAAGTCCCACCCTCTTACAAAATTGAAAATGAAATTAAAACGAAATTTTCCTTCTCATCCCATCTCATCTCAACATATAAACATTACTCAAACACAAATACTTTTCGATCTCAAATCTTATATTATTCATCTAATTATTACAACTTTCCAAAACTTCTAAACAAAATACAAAAAATAATTATATTTTTTCAAATCTCAAAATAAAAATTATATTCTAACAATATTTTAACTTTATACTATTTTTATTCAATTTTCTTCCACGTTTTCCAAAATCCTATAAAATATCTTAACTCATACTATTTCACTATTATTCATAAATAATTTCAATACTATTCACCAATTTATCATCTTATCTCATCTCATAAAAGCATCCAAACGAGACCTAAATATGTGATAAATACAATTCTTTACAAGTTTGATAAAAAAAATTGCCATGTGTCCATTGCATGTGAGGAACACTTTTTTTAATGATGTTAGAATAATACTCTGACTAGATGTTAGCCAGCACTTGCAATAAAGGTTAATTTTGTATTCCCCTGTGAATTTCCATTCACTTTTTATTTAAACCAAGAGACTAATCTATGCAAGTCTAACTCCATTTCCAAATTTCAGTATCAATTTATCCCTTCTGTGAAAATAGCATCAATTTGAATGGATATTTATGTGTAAAAACATGAGAATATTCTTAAGATTAAAACTAAAAATTTCAATGGTGAATGAGAGTAATTTTTTCGTTTTATACATATTTCCATTAAAGTTTGTGTGATAATTGTACTGAAATATAACCAATCCAAAAAAAAAAGATGAAAAAACAGAAGGCCAGAACCTTCTAAAAACTATTCCCACTCAAAGCTCCCAGCTCACCCATTAGCCATGACTGTCTCCTTTCTTCACCAGCATTCAATTGAAAAATGATAAACCCAAAGGCTTTTCATTCAATATTAGACCCAACAGCTCACTGCAACTCTTATTTAAAACGAAAAATGCTAGTTTTTGAGAAGCATGAGAATGTGCTTTAAAGAACTGTATCACAAGCAACTTCAAAGTATAAACAGGGTTCTTAGAATCAAGAATACAGGTCGAACTTCTTATGCATTTCCCAAGCTTGAGTCAGAAATTATTTCAAAGACTGCAACCAATGCAGTTAGGATACTGTGCACCACAAAAGTATCAGTATGAAGAAAATGACAAACAGAAAACACCTTCATAACCACGAAAAAAGAATCGGTTATATCATCAGTGGCAAACCTTATTCATTCTCGTGCATATTGCCTCCTCTGGTGCCTTATTCCGGCTTTCGACATGTAATAATAGCAAATTTAATTAGATCCTTCTTATATCCTTCGATCATCAAAGGCATTGCCAACGCTCCTTTTATGGTTTTTAGTCCTGATACACTCGTAATTAGGCACAAACTAAGAAATTGGGTTTAGTGAAAGTTAACACTCGTCTTTAGCAATTGGAGTCATTTGCCGAAGGAAGAACAGATATAGCAAAATATTCGAGCAGGTAAAGATTTAATATTTAAGAATGTTTAAGAATAAGATTATCCTAGTTTAAACAAAATTACTGAAGATTTTACTCCAGGCAGATTCAGTGTGTAGGAAATGATTCCATTGAAATGGCACTTTCTCCCTATAAGAATTGGTAGAGGATGAGATGATGGATTTAAAATTCACTGATAGTTGTGTAACTCACTAACAAAAGAAATAAATAAATATCAAGAATATAAGAAAATAAATCTCAAGAGACTTAAAGGGAATGAATTATAATTGCCACAAGGATTGCTATTGAACTTACCACTTCGCAACATTGATGTGAGGCCCTTCCATGTCAATGCAGACCGTATCACTGCTGGCCAAAATGGGGCAACATTTTGAGACCAATCTGCTGCCTTAATATCCTGCCATGGTGGTAAATAATTTATTTTATTTTTTCCTTTGGGTGGCAAAGGAACTTATTGTTACAATATACACAATTGAAGTTTTTTCCGGGGATAAGATGCAAACTAAAACAAACTATCAAAGATCACATTAACTTGCAACTTTAATAGATCAAAAAAAGGGCTTTGACATGTTTTTTAGAAGTAAAAATGGGCTCAAATATTAAGTTCAAAGCAGTTTGTTTTCTCATCAGTTTTTTATCTGCCTCGAGGTAATGAGTGGACAAATTCTCGGGCTAAAACTTGAGTTTCGAGCTCCTTTTTCCATCCAATAGGGCAGGAGAGATTAATTACCTGGAGAGAAAGGGACTGCAGTAGTTTGACATAATCAGCAGTAGAACACCACGCTGGAAGATAATAACTATTACATATCTTGTTCAGAAGCTCTTTCTCCCATGGCTGCAAGGATTCCTCAGAAGGAGCGAGATCCCTATGGCACCATGTTACTATTATTATCGTTCCTCCAGGGGCTGCAACTCGAGCCAACTCATTAACAAACTGCCAGTTTCGGTGAGGAGAGGAAGTTAAGATCTCTATAGGACAATAATCCAACATACAGTATAAATGAAAATTCAAGCATAAATATCTTCAGCTTTTAGAGTCAAACCTACAGGCATTGAAAAGAAGTGAGCTTAATGGGATGGAAGAGAGAGAGAGAGAGAGAGAGAGAGAAACCTTTGCTTTATCAGGCATGTGTTCACCACTCTCCATGGACCACACGAGGTCAAATTGCCCATCTGGAAATGGTTGATCCAAAGCATCCGCAACTTGAAAGGAAACCTGCTAATTGTTGATATTATTACAGTCAACACATAACACTTCTTGTCTGCAGTTACAGAAATGTTTAGGTAATCATGCTACGGAGATAAATAGGTTACATCAATAACAAAGAAAATACAACTTTGGTTTGCGCAGCCACACGGAGAATCACCTAATTTTACATAATGCCCACCAATTGACGAGACAAGTAGGTTTTATCCATAAGGCCTTTCGGCAGAAAGCAGATATTCCAGTCAATCAGATGAAAGCTCTAATTAAAATTGAACATGCTTGAAAAAAAAAATTAAGCTCAAAATATTTAGTTATAACTTCAGCATGCATATTCGAAACCTTGGCCCAAGTTTCTAAAAATTGAAAACCTCCCAAGCTGCCATTGGAATTGATTTATAACATAAAGACATCAATTAGACTGTAACAAAATTTCTGAAATACATTAGGAAACTGATTCTTAAAAGGAAATGTTAGCAAAAAACATGGAGACATTCTTGTCCCAGGCAAGGGAGTGGTACTTCAGACAATAGTAAGTAGGCAAGGGAGACATAATACACTTATTTTTATTATTTTTTTTTTTAAATTTTGTTTAGTTTTATTTTTCCTAAACTGATTTGACTTCTTCTACTCAATATCCATCCATCACACACCTTGTCGGCTAGTTCTTGAGCAGCAGCAAGAGAATTAGCTCTTTGGGCCTGGACAGGACTAAGGGTGATACCTTGGCATTCGGCCCCAAATTTTCTAGCTAGGTATCTGGAGCTTCCTCCAATCCCACACCCAACATCAACTACGCTTTTAGGCCTTTTCTTTGGGTCCTCCTCTGAAAGCAAATTCAAAAGATGTTGAAAGCTCATTTTCATTCACAAGCACAAGCACATGATAATAAAAATATATGAACTACCCAACTCAGGTGCAGAGTTTACATCAGATTGAAAAAACTATACTTCCGAAATTACTAAAAAAGTTTAGAGAAAAACTCTCTCCAAAATCGAATTCTCGAAATTTCACCCATTTTGTTTTCAAAACAGATAGTTGGCATCATGTCACATCAACATTTACACCAGTGCGACATTTACTATCTGTTTTCAAAACAGATAGTTGCTTTCGTAATCGTTTCTTTTGTTTTTCCATTCGGCAATCGTGTCGTTCATAAACAGAAAAAGGCAGTTGATGGAGTGAAGTGAGAGAGGGAGAGCAACCGACCCGAGATTCCGGAGAATCGGAGCGCCTCTTCGATCATACGGATCTGGGCGGCCCGATGATCCGAAACAGAAACCGTGGAACCTGGGTCATAGAAGCCATGGTGCATGTGGTCGCCCCAGATGTCCTCCCATACTCCAGACGACCCGTCGTAGAACTCAGCTATGCCCTTCTTAAGCACAACCCCGTCGTCCTTGGCATCTGCCTCGACCCGACGTGTCGTCGCCGACGCCAGGGCAACAGTCAACCTCCTCATGGAAGCGGGCGCACGAGGAGGGAGGAACTGGAGCTGAGGCTTTAGGCGGCACGTGAGAAGATGTTGACACGTGGGGGAAAATGCTGCGAAGAAATTGAGAAATCTCAGTGCCTTCCTTCCGCTGCTTCCTCAGGCGCTGGATCAAGGAAGCAGAGTGAGTGGTACACAGTGTTGCGTCCAAAATGATATCGAGCAATGAGAAATGCTAGATTACTATACTCCACACATCTCACATAATTTTTTTCTGAAAAAATTTTCTTCACATTTTACTATTTATCACACACTCCATACACTTAGTGTATTGAGTTTAAAAAAAAAAAAATTTGAGTGCATGGTGTGTGAAGAGTATAGGTAGATATGTAGAATTGCTCTTTTTTTCTTTGAGAATTGTTATATCACACTCTACTGTACATCACACTCTCCACACACTTCACATAGTTTTTTTTTTTTTTTCACTCCAGCACTTTAGATGTGCTGGGGCTGCTTCACACAGTAGAGTGTGAAGCAGATTTTTTTTTTTTTTCAACCCAGCACGTTAGGTGTGCTGGATCTTCTTTACACAGTAAAATGTGAAGAAGATTTTTTCATCGAGCAATATATGGAGCATTCCAACGATTCCTTTTATCCTGAACTTCAAAATTCATTAATATTCACTTTTTTTTATTTTACACACTAATTTTTACAATAATTCATATATCAGCGATATAACCGATTCGGTTTGATCAGCTTTAAATAAAATTTAAGATCGAATCGATATGTATCAGATTTATATTTTCAAGAACTAATTCTACACCGATTACTTTTCTAAATCGAAACTTTCAATTTTATCGATTCTCTGGTATGGTTTGGTCTAATTCTCAGATTTTAATATATTATATAATATATATAATAGTATATTATATTATATAATACCATTGTAATAATAAATTATAGTATATGATAATTGAACTATAGTGATATATAATATATCATTATATTATACTATATTATAATATATAGTGATATAGTTTTAGTATAACTATTAATATAATAGACTATAGTAATATAAGATTTTAAAATTAATATTATATTAATTAGTGATTTATCATATAATACAAAACTATTTTATATATAATTATATATTATATATAAAAATTATATACAATATAAAAAATTATAATATATACATATATGAATCGATTCGGTGCAGTCTGATCCGATTCTAAAAATAAAAAAAAATTGGAACCAGATCGAATTTGATCAGTTTTAAGAAAAATAAAACCGATACTGGACCAAACCAAACCAAACTCAATACAGGACCAAATCCACCGGTCCGGTCCGGTTTATCGGTTCACCAGTTTTTTTACACTCTTAGTCTTAATCAGCTTATCTGTTTTTTCTCTATATCATTTAAATATTCATTTTTTAAGATTTTTTATTCATTTCAAATATTTCTTCTAACTACTAATGAATTTGCAAATGAGAGAGAAAATAATTAAAAATATTTTAAAATTGTGAACAATATTCTCTACATATAGAAGTTACTCTAGAAAAATGTAAAATAAATATAAAAATATAAAATTCATTTGAAGAGCCTTTGAATCAATTTTCTTATATTTTACAAAAAAATGTATTTAAAATCTCGCATAGATATTTTATAAAAATATGATTCTTGTTAAAAATTAATAATTTTTTTTTATAATTCTTTGAAATGAGATTAATTTTTTTTAAAAAATATATTTAATATTTATCCATTTAAATCTATACAAATAATTTATCTGCGATATCACATCTTTGAAAATTCTGTTATATATATTTACTTTCAAACAAAAGTCACCTTATATTAATCTACTTATTGATAATAATGATAATAAAAAATGAAGATAAAAAATTATTTGAAACTAAAATTATTATTTATAATTATATGATTTATTGTGATTTAAGAGATAAAGTTTGTGGTTTTTAATTATGATGATAAATTTAAGATGAAAAGAATATTATTTTTTTAAAGGAAAAAAATTATGAATGAATTTTGGAAAAGAAAACAAAAACACAAACAGTTTGAAGGAAAAGAATCGTTATAAAGGAAAAAATTTAATTATAAGTAAGTTTGTATACCAATCTATGCATTAATATTGATATATAATATATATATTTAACGAAATGAAATGGACAGGTTTATAAATATTTCCGCAAGTAGACGGGACAGAAGATGAGATGGGACCGGTTTGTCAGAGTGTGGAGCTTGACGATTGAGAGTGCCTCCAATTTATTAGGAATAATCTAGATATTTTATAAATTATAGTAAAAAATAATAATAATAAAATATTAAATAATAATTAATAATATTAAAAAGTAATAAAAATAGGTAAATAATAATAACAAAATAATAAATAGTATTTTCACTATCTAAACAAAATTTTAAGTCTTATTTAGACAGTGAGATAGAATGAAATAATTTAGATAAAATTTAAAAGTTGAATAAAATATTATTATTATTTTAAAATTTAAAAAGGTTAAATTTTTTATTATATTTTATATGAAAATTTAAAAAAATTATAATAATAAAATAAGAAGCACAAACCTTAGTGATTGTGGATTGAACATTTGTCGCATGATTCACCATATCCAAAATGATAACTTAACAACTTATAAATCTATTTTATAAAATTAAAAAATATTTCTAATAAAATTATATGATTATGTTAGATGATTTGAAGTGAATAATAAATGAAGTTGAGTTGAAAAAGATCCAGCTCTCAGATAAGTCTCTCTCTAATCCATGTAGTCTCACCTTTTTCATCTCCCACCTAATTTTTTCCTTTCTATCCCATTCTCATCAATAGCAATACCCCACTTCCACCAACCTTCCCTGCAACAATCGTTTTCATGCTTTTTCGCAAATGACAAAAGAAAGAGATAAAGCAAACGTGGAGTCTCTCACATGAATAAATCTTCTTCACATTTTACTGTGTAAAGAAGCTCCACACATCTAAAGTGCTGGAGTGAAAAAAAAAATTATTCACAGTGTGCTACGACTTCCAGCTGTTTCCCAACATTTCTCCTCTCATATTGAACAAACTAAAGCTCTCTCATGGGATGACATTATTATAGAGCCTGAACAAGAATAGCAGAAGAAATCTCTACTAAGGCTTTGATCGGTAAGTTAGTTTCCTCTAAACCCCTGAACAAACACACTTTACACGCAACGATCCATGCTGTTTGGAGTTTCACAATCGGTCTCACCATAGAGGATCAGACACCAAATCTTTTCCTTTTTACCTTTTCCACTCAGAGTCTATACTCAGAGGCCATGGAATTTTAAAGGATTTCACATGATGCTAAAAGAATGGCCACCTGGTCTTAATATCCAAGAAATTGATCTCTTACATTCGGCCTTTTGGATTCATATTTATGGGTTACCCTTGGAAATGATGACGGAAGCCAACGCTGTTAAAATTGGGCAAGTCCTGGGGCTTTTACTTGAAATAGACCAAAATTTCCTTCCAAAGAATGAGATTAAACAATATCTTAGGATCAGAGTTGATATTGACACGGAAAAGCCCCTTTATGAAGGATTTATTCTGCCCTGAACCAATAAACAACCTGCAAAAATCAGTTTCAAATATGAAAGGTTATCTGAATTTTGTTATGGATGTGGAAGACTTGGGCACCTTCAACAAGGTTGCCATATTTACACCAGCTCCTCTGACGAGCTAGTTTTTGGTCCATGGACGAAAGTGGAATCTTAAGAGTCCAGAAGACAATCCCGATTAGAAGAATTTAAAAGACATGCAATATCCAAACCTTCAGACTCTAACCTCACTGGATCAAATGAATCGATCATTAAAATCACTCCCACCAGTTCGTTTCCAAGAACCTTCTAACTCTCTTTCATATGGAGATCCGATTATTACTGGGATGGGAAAAAAACGGAATCCAGTTGAACACTTGGGGAAAGGTAAGGCCATTATCATCAATACAGAAGCTGGACAGCAAAAGGAGTTTTCTATTAAGAATCTCTTCTAGGCAAAGTCAAGTTGCAGTAGTGAAATCGCTGATAGAGATACTGTTCAAAAGCAAGCTATGAACAAAGAACCAAACAGCCAGTTCTTGATTCCATGTGGCAACAATCAAAGCATCCAGACAGACCGGTCAGAACCATTTAAGGTGAGCAGCAATTCATTAAATGTCAACCCAATGATATCTGTCCCCTCGTCACTCTTGCAGCTGAGATACCCCCTCTTGACCACGTGTCCACTTTGATGTCAGAGCAATCCCCTGATTTAGAAAATATCTACCATTTTCCCACGGGTCTTGCTTCTAATCCCATGACTTATTCTTCCCCGAGTCCATTTAAAGAGCCCATCCATACCGAGCCCAAAACCCAATCCTCTTTCATCAAACATCTCATAACGCACCTCAAAGAGCTTAAAAGCCCATCAGATTTTCATAATCCTAGCCACAACGTTTCGCTGCTTGTTAGCCCTTCAGGAAAGGCATGTTTTGCCTTTAATACAATTCAGCTGAGTCCTACTCATATCCTTTTCCCAAATCACCAGATAAGTCCTTCTCAAATTGACTCTCCTCAATCTTTGACTCAAGTCTTCCCTGAAGCACAAATGGCTCCCTCTGAGTTTCTTGACTTAAATCCTTCCCAATCTGAGCCGCTCCACCCAACCATATCCCAAATTGAGACTATGAAGAGGAGAAAGAGCTCATCAACAGAGAAGAGTTCCCCCCCTAAAAAACAATGTCTGCTGAGTCCTAAATTGGGAGATCCACCAGTCCCAGTCCTAGCTCCAGAAGAAGAAGTAGTTCAGCAACAAGATGAGGAGGCACCTGTCTCACAAAACTAATCGAAAATCAAGTAAAGGAAGGAACCAAGAGAAGCATAGGAAGAGAAACCCATCAACTGTTCGTTATGCGCCTTATCAAATTCAGAAGCTGAAAGCAATGGGTAACAAAGTCCGGTCTCAAACTATGAATCTTTTCCCTTTGAATCCAATGACTGATGTGGTAGGGTCTTCACTGCCACCTCAAGAACCATGAGACTTTTGGCCTGGAATTGCCGAGGAATAGCCCGTCCTCGTGCAATCGGATCTCTTAGGGCTAATATTAGAACTCTTAATCTGGATATTATTTTCCTTTCAGAATGTTTATTAGTTTCTAATGACTGTGATAATATTGTGAATAGGTTAGGTTATGCCTCCTATGTATTTTCCCCCCCTTCTGGTAATTGGGGGGGTCTTTTGCTTCTATATTGACCAGGTGTCGATATAGAAATTGTTCATATTTCTAGTAATATTATCTCTGTTTTGGTGTACTCTGATCCAAGTCATTTTCCTTGGTTGTTAAATATGGTTTATTGTCCTACTTCTTACAGAAAAAAAAAATAATAATAAAAAAATCATTTTGGGAACACCTGGCCAGTATTACCTCATCTTTTTCGGGCCCCATCCTTGCAATAGGTGACTTTAATTCCATTCTCTTTCAATCTGAAAAGTCAGGGGGCAAGCCTCTTGGAAACTCTTCAAAACTGAAAGATCTAAACTTCTTCATGGATAAGCATGACTTTGTGGATCTTGGATCCTCTGGACCAAAATTTACTTGGTCCAATAATAGATTTGGCTATCATCAGATTTGTGAGCGTCTTGATAGAGGAGTAGCCAACATCCCTTGGTTAGATCTTTTCCCTCAAGCTACAATCACAACCCTTCCGAGAATCACTTCTGACCATGCCCCAATCCTTCTTGACACTGCTAATAAGAAGAGCTTACCAAGATATTTCAAGTTTGAAGAATTTTGGATTCTTGATCATTCTGTTTTCGCCATCATCAAGGAAGCTTGGAGCTCTCCCTTTAATGGTACCCCATCTTTCATTCTCTCAAAAAAACTCAAAGCCACCAAAAAAGCTCTCAGGGAATGGAATCACAACAGCTTTGGCCATATTCAATCCAAAATAAAAGCTTTGATGTCTGAACTTCAATCCTTACAGGGACAAGAA
Organism: Juglans mandshurica; assembly: GCA_022457165.1. Lineage (NCBI taxonomy): Eukaryota > Viridiplantae > Streptophyta > Magnoliopsida > Fagales > Juglandaceae > Juglans > Juglans mandshurica. Next base: position 32,585,586 of record CM039621.1, read on the forward strand.
GTCCAATCTTCTCATTTTAATTTGGAAGCTGATTTCAAAGAAAACATTAATGAGATGCTTTTGAGGGAAGAGTCTCTTTGGAGGCAAAAATCGAGATTAACTTGGCTCACCACAACTGATCTCAATACCAAATTCTTTCATGCCACCACTTCAATTAGACGCAGAAGAAACACCATTGATTGTCTTAAGCTGAGTAAGAATCACTGGACAGTTGACCCCTATTTGATCTCCACAAAAATTCAGGAGCATTTTCAAAAAATCTTTTCCACTTCTCATCCCACTCAGTCGAATGAGCCTGAAAATCTTTTTCCCAATAAAATTTCAGCTGCTGAAAACGCCTTTCTTTGCAAAATTCCTGATGAGGAGGAAATTTACATCATCGTAAAAAATCTCCCTCCCTCAAAAGCTCCTGGCCCCGATAGCTTTACGGGTCTGTTTTATAAAACTTTCTAAGAAGTCATTAAAGGCGATTTCATAGCGGCTGTTAAAAGCTTTTTCACCCAAGGGAAATTGCTAAAAGAACTCAACCATACAAATCTGGTCTTGAACCTTAAAGTTGATAATCCCAATGAGATTAACCAGTTCAAGCCAATTAGTTTATCCAATGTTGACTATAAAATAATAGCAAAAATCCTAGCCAACAGGCTCAAATTTGTCCTCCCCAATATCATTTCTTGTCAAGCAGCCTTCATTCCTAGCCGGCTTATTCATGATAATACCATCTTGGCCCAGGAAATCTTCCACAATATGAAAAAAAGAATAGGCAGGCTCAGTCACATGGCCATCAAGATTGATATGGCAAAAGCCTTTGATTCAATGGAATGGTCATTCCTCCTGGATATTTTAAAACATGCAGGCTTTTGCCATAAATGGATTTCTTGGATCCAGGAATGCATATCAACAGTCTCTTATTCTGTACTCATCAATGGATCACCTCAAGGTCATTTTTTTCCAATTAGGAGCCTTCATCAAGGCGACCCTCTTTCACCCTTCATTTTTATCTTAGGAACTGAGATCCTGTCAAGACTTCTAGCTAATAAGGAACAGCTTAATTGCATCAAGGGAATCAAACTTTCTAAAGGTGGGCCCCCTATCTCTCATCTCCTTTTTGCAGATGACCTATTCCTTTTTGGATCAACCACTGTTCCTAATGCTCAACATCTTTCTGAATGTCTTGAGATTTATAATAGCTGGTCTGGCCAATGTATCAATGTGAATAAATCTTCCCTCCATTTCAATAAAAATACCACTCGGGTCTCCATTCAAGAAATTCAAAACATTTTCAAATTCAGAATCTTGCCTCCAAATTCTAAATACCTGGGTTTACCCCTCCCGACTGGGCCTAATAGGAAGAACTTTCTTACTGCTTTAATGGAGAGAATACGTACCAAGCTCCAAGGCTGGAAATCAAAAATTCTTTCTCAAGCTGCAAAAACTGTTCTCATTAGAGCAGTGGCTAGCTCTATCCCTTCCTATGTCATGTCCTCTGCTCTAGGGTTGAGCACCGACACTTTCAGAGTCGGAGGGCCCAACCTCCGACTCCGACTCCGACTTTGTCGGAGGTCGAATCCGACCTCCGACCTCCGACTCCGACTCCGAGACATATAAAATCCGCTCCGACTCCGACTCCGACTTGTCGGAGCGGAGTCGGATTTTTTTATTATCTTTTTTATCTTTTTTAACTTCATATTTGACCCACTTTTTTTAAAAAAAAAAAAAAAAAAATTGTGAGCTTTCAAATTTCAATTTTCTCAACATTACAATCTAAATTAATTAAACTTTTGATTATAACAAAAAAATACAACTAAATAAAACAAGTAACATACTAACATGCATTCAAAAATTAAAAAGAAAGTCCTATTGCAATAGAAACGGCACCGTATTGTATAGTAGTATACTAACTAATATAAATCTATTTTATATATTATATATATGAAAATTTATAAAAAAAAATATATGATATATATTATTATATATGAATATTAAAAAAAGGCACCGTATACGAAATATTAATAATAAACTAATATACTTGATATATATATATATATTAAATCTCTAATCTCTTATACTTGATATATATATTAATATATATAAATATTAGTTATACTAATACTTATATTAGTATTAGTTATTATTAATACTATATATTATAGTATTATACTAATAGTGATATTAATACTATATATAATTATAGTGATTAGTATAACTATATTAGTATTAGTTATAGTGATTTAGTATAACTATATAATATATTAGTATAAGTTGTAATACTATAAGTTATAACTATAGTCTATATTAGTATTAGTATTAGTTTTAGTGATTAGCATAACTATATATTAATATTTGCTATAGTGATTTTAATTTAGTATAACTATATAATAGTATTAGTATAAATATTATTATATTACACTAACTATATCACTAATAGTATTAGTATACTAATGTCTAATACTAATATATCACTATAGTTAATAGTATCACCTAATAATATAGTATTAGTAATTAATACTATAGTGCTTTATATAGTAATTTATATATAGGCTTAAAGTGGTTTACTAATAGTATTAGTATTAGGCCATAAATCTAATTATTATACTAATGTATATTAGAATTACTAATATATTTATCAAAATGAATATGTTGAGAATTTATTAGGTCAAAAAATATAATTAATACAAGATATTGTTATATAACATTTATATGAATAATAATTTAGTTATTATACATTAGTATTATATGTTATTATAAATTTATAGATTAGTATTTATCCATTAGTATATGTATTACAATATTACATGTTGATGTTATTATGCATCTTAGTGTTTATAGTATATTATATATACATTAGTATTACATGCTATTATATTTATACATTAGTAATTTAGAACAACATGGTAGTAATATTGTAAATTTTTAATAGTATGATATTTACATATAGTCATATACTAAACTATTATTAGTAAATTTAGTCTATATATTATAGTATAAATATATTATTTAATTAGTATATTATTGAGTTTAACTAACTATATAAGATATAGTTGTATAAAATTTAAATAATTAATATATAGAAAAACACATATTTTTTATAAAATATGTATAAAATCGGAGGCGGAGGCGGAGTCGGAGGGTCACGTCGGAGGCGGAGGCGGAGGGTCGGAGTCGGATTGGAGCGGAGCGGAGCCGGAGTCGGTTCATCAATGACTCCGACTCCGACTCCAACTTTCAAGAGGAAAAAAACTCCGACTCCGACTCCGACTTGTCGGAGTCGGAGCGGAGCCGGAGCGAAGTCGGATTGTCGGATTTTTGCTCAGTCCTACTCTGCTCAACTTCCAAAAAATACAACCAAACAAATGGATACTATTTTCCGTAGATTCTGGTGGGGATATGAGGATCATGAGAAAAAGAAATTTACTCCCAAAGCTTGGAAATCCATTTGTCTTCCCAAATCTATGGGAGGCCTTGACTTGAAAAATATGTCTCTTCAATTCTACTCTGGTCACCAAGCATGCCTGGTCTCTCATCAATGGGTCATCCAGTCTCTGGAAAGAGGCTATTTCAAAAAAATATTTAGACTCTAAGTCTCTCCTAGATATATCTCCCAAACAAACTGATTCATGGTTTTGGAAGAGTTTGTTAAAACAAAGAGATTTTTTGAAATCTGGAATTTGTTTCCAAATTAACAATGGCTCTTCTTCCAAAGTCTGGCTTGACCCTTGAATCCCTTCCATGTCTGGCCATATTCCCCATCAGAATCCTAACATTCCCTTTGAACCTGATTATAGCATGACTGTCTCTGAACTTATCTTAGAAGACCCAAGACGTTGGAATACCCTCATTCTGAATACACTTTTTTCGAAACACTCATCAAGAGAAATTCAAAAAATACCTTTGGCAAATTACAATTTTCATCAGACTCGGGACAAAATCAAATGGATTTACCACTCCTCAGGGAATTTTTCTGTTTAGTCTGCTTATGCTGCACTGGTTAATGATGATAATATTTCCTCTCCAATCAATCAAACTTTGAACTGGAAAAGTCTCTGGAAATTAAAACTGCATGATAGGCTGAAATTATTTATTTGGAAAGTTAGCCACAATATTCTGCCTACCAAAGCTAAGATCAGTAATGTAATTCCTCTTAACGAAGATCAAAAGGTCTGTCCCCTTTGTAACACTAAAGCTGAAGATACAACTCATCTTTTCCTTAATTGTATCTATTCTAGAGTTCTTTGGAGGCATTCAAAATGGCGACTTGACATATCCTCCTTTGCAAGGCAGCCTTTTAATTCTTGGATAAAAAATATTTTCAATCCTTCTGAGTTTCTAAAAATCCGAGAGGAAGACATTCATCATTTTCAAATCTTTGCTACAATTGCTATGGATCATCTTTGGTTACTAAGAAATAAAAAAGTCCACAATCTGATCCTTACCCCTCTTCTCCTGTTGATTTTGTTGACTCTGTTAAAAATTCTCTTCATCATCATTTAGCAGCTTGGTCATAAATTGATACTCAAAAGTCAAAGAAAGCTGAAGATCACCCATCTGGTTTTTTTCTCATTAAATTTGATGTGGCAGTTAGAGATCAAGGCAACAATATTGCATCTTTGTGTTGGGATGATTCTGGGGAAACCATCTTTGCACTCACAAACCGCATTGCCAATATGAATCCAAATCTTGGCAAAGCAAGGGCAGCCTTGATGGCAGTATCAAAAGCAAAAAGATTGGGGATGAAAAAAATCATTCTGGAAGGCGATTCAAGCACCACAATAACAACCATTACTAATTCTAAAGATGAAGATGACTGGATCATAAGGCCTATCATTAAGGATATAAAGCATCTTCTCCTCTCTTTTGAAGCATGGAAAGCTAGGAAAATTCATCGGTCTGAAAATCGATACGCGCATGATCTGGCGCAATGGGCAGCGACAACGCAAGCCTATGGCAATATTCCCCTAATCCAAATTCCCCCCTCCTTATTGTCTTTTCATAGCGGGAAAGACCCCCCCCTTTTTATCTGTATAATTATGATATTGAGTTCTAAACTCTTAATGTTGTATTATGGTTTTTTGGTTTAATAGAATCAGTTGTAACTTGCTAAAAAAAAAGAATAATAAATTAATTATAAAAGAGTTTGAAAGTATTTCATTATCCTTTCTCACATGTACCAACAACTGTGACCAGTGTCGAGACTAGGCATTTTGTTATAAGGGTTCAATTTTTCAAATATAAATCGTTTATCTAAAATTAAATCTTACGTTTATTTTCATGACAAATTGTAAGATAATAACTATATAGAAAATGATATTTTATAATAAGCTAATATTTCATTTTAGTATGTAAGTTAGTTTAAACAAGCACTACAAGAAATTAGATTTTTTCCAGCGCTCAAAATTGTCATAAATATCCCTATTAATCGCCGCATTTGAGCATTTTCAGAAATTTTTAATTTGTTGCAACTTCGACGAAATTAAAGTGCCTTTTTTTTTTTATCAATTTCAGCCATACGCAAAAATCGTTGCAAAAAATTACTATTTTTTACGATTTTTGTGCGTCGCAACTATCCAAAAAATTGACGGAAATGGTCTTTCCGTTCACCATTAAATCGTTGAGAAAAATCAATTGCGGCGATATATCGTCGCAAAATGTTGCAAAATCACTGCAAAATGCTCGTTATTTTTCCCAACGATTAAAACTAATCGTCGCTATTAGGTAGTCCCAACGGTTACTGTCACCAGAATGGACTATGGCGATTAAAATTCGCCGCAAATAAGAAAAGAAAAAAAAAATGCACAAAAATAGAGATGAACTATACCCAAGCTATATATGAAGTATAGCTAGTGCATTTCTAACGATTGAACCTTGTTACCTTCTGCATTTGAGTTTAGTAATAACTAAGTTATGGTTTATGGGGAATTGATGTTTATGGATCTCTTATTACCCGATAATATGTAATAATATAATGTAGCATTCCTAACCCTATGGGAATTGATCACGGAACTTCTACCGACCTTTTAGGCTTCTACTACCATTTCCTGTAATCAAATAAGAAGGCACCAAAATAAAACCCCATCAATCAAAACTTAAAAAAAAAAAAAAAAAAACTTCAAAGCTAACCCAATTAAGATGGCACAAAGAAATGCAATAGTAGTTAGTTTTATTTATATTAGTTGGACTCCCAGCCTTCTGCACCCCAGATCTGAAGAATCTGAAACCAAAATGAATTGGAAACAAATACCATGATCACTTATTTGATTTCTTCACCTACTAATCGAGAACCATTAGGAAATGAAAAAGATCTCTCCAAACACGAAGCAGGTAAAGTCTATCAATACATTAAACGTATAAAAAAAATTGTTATTACATATAGATTCAATAAAAAAAGAGCAACCATGTGAAGAAAATATGCTTATTTATGAAAAACACAATATATAACTCAACATACATAAGTAGTGTGCAGGCATTTTAAGTTCTAAAAAATGTAAACTATTACAAACTGTGTAGAAACAAATATGAAAGATGAGTAAAAATCTCTTGGTCATGTCCAATCCATTGTAAATGAAGCCAAACATACAAAAGTTTAACATTTATCGTTGACCTTTGATGTGCATATATCTAGTTGGATATTGACTTATTACTTGAACAAGAAGCTGAGTTTTATGCAATTATCAATTAAATTTCAAATATCTTTTGTTTAGAAATGACTTTCTCTGATAGTATTGCTTTCTTTTCCTTTCTATAATTAATTTTTTCTTAAAAAAATGCACTAAGTTGAAATGGAGGTAGTGAAGGTGAAAATGTGAATAGAAAATGGAGTGCATAAAAGAGTGGAGAAAATTTATAGAAATAAACCATGCATATATGATTAGTATCATCCAAAATGAATGTGTAAGGAATTGCACAAGTGGGAAACACAAAACCAATAACAAGTGTCACCAAGGTGGTGCTCACAATCATCACACCAACTTCAGCTATGCCTACAAGAACAAATTGAATTTCATTAGTAGAATTTCATGACACCAACTTCAACTTCAGTTATATCAACACATGACAACATAACATTTGGTGCTCACAATCATCACACCAACTTCAACACAGACTCATAAATTTACTCTGTTTCTCACATCAAACTTGAAATAGAAAACAACAAACAAATAAATATAAATGACAAACTAACAAAATAGATAAATAAAAAAGCACAAACTCATCGACCCAAAAAAATAAAACAAATAAATACAAATGATAAACTTAAACATTTCAAACTAAAAATTGGAAATAAGCATGATTTATGGATAGACATAGCATAAAAACAGCAAGCAAAACAAATAACAAAAATAATTATAAAGTTCAAGTCAATTTCAACCAAAAGTTCTCAAAACCCAAATTCTCAGGTCAAACACCTTGTATATACTGACAATATTCATTTTAAGGGCTTGTTAGCATCCACAAAATAATTCTGCATTTGGCACCATAAATAAACTGTATAAACACCGACAAAGTACTTGTCCTGTGCAGAGTAGGTTAACACCTTTCCATTAACATCATCAAACTCTACAAACCCGGACCATTTCAGAGACTCGGACTCAAACCGAGGAAAGGTTTTACACTCCGTATGTACCTAGCCATTTAACATGGCAAATATCAAGATAAAGGATAAACAGAAGATAAAGTTAAAGGAGTGTTGCATGAGCAGAGGAGAAATGGGAGGGAGCATATTGCACAAAACGTAGGAAAAATCCTTAAAACCCACGGACTGCACAAATAAAATTCATTTCATAGAAATTTCATGGGAGTGGAAATTAACTTAAAGTGAATGTGGGTGTGTTTGTGAGAAGCAGAGAAGGAGAAGGCCCTTACCACTGATCAGCAACTCAGAACTCCAACAATGAACACAAACACGAAGCAGCAAACCCACAAGAAATCTACAGTGGACAGAGAGAGAGAGGGTCTACTGTGAAGAGAGAGAGAGAGAGAGAGAGATGGAGAGAAATACCTGTAGGTTTTTCGTGCACTGTGCGAGAGACGAAGACAGATTGGGGAGAGAAGGGGGGAGTGGCTGGAGGGAAATGAAAAATGGCAAAACGCGGGGGAATTAAATTTTGGCAGCTTTTTGCGGCGAGTTAGTATCGCAGCAAAATCTACAACTTTCGCCGCAAAATATGCAAGGCTCATTCGATGATTAAGAAAATGTTGCAAATTCTCATTTGCGGGGACTAAACTTCGCCGAAAATAGTATAATAAATTTGGTAAAAGGCTTATGAATTTTACGGCGACTATTTTTGCCGCAAAAAGTGGATATTGCAATGATTTTGAATTTCGACGGAAATAAAACTGCTGCTATAGTTAAAAATAGTTTATTGCGACAAAAAAAGTCGTTGCAATAGATAAAAAATCGTTGCAAATATATAAAAAGTGAATTCAGCTTCAGATTGTCTTATGAATTGCGTTGGAATTCAGCGGCGAATTAGAAATCACCGCAAATAATGACTATTTGCGGCGATTTTTTTGCAACGATATAAAAATTGCTGGAAAATGCCTAATTTCTTGTAGTGAAGTTTCATGCAAAATGAAGGTCTGGTTGTCATATCTTATTGGCTCCAAAATGGTTAGCATAAACCCCAGCCTCCAAAATGGAGGTTTGGGTTCGAAATTCCCTTCCCCCAAATATAAAAAAAAAAAAAAAAGTTTCATGCAAAATCTAGATATTTTGATACCACATTAAGTATATAATGCTATAATTGAGATCTCAAATCAGGATTTTCTTACTTAATAAAATCTAAAGGATGAAAGTTCTCAATTATTGTTTCATACAATATATCAACCTTAAATGATTCTTCTAGTGCTTATTTCAGTATGGGTTGTGTTAAAGTCGCGTTTCACACTCCTTTGGGCCGAGTTTCAGAAACTTAGGTCTTCAGGCTATCACCTACACACTTTAAGCAAACACGGGGAATGGGGGCCTTGGTGGTAGTCAGGGAGTCTCCAATGCTAAAGTCAATATATCTCCTTAATAGTTTGTGGGTAAACTTAGAGGAATTAGAGAGAGCTTTTCATACCTGGCAATCGACTTTTATACAAGGCTTTTTGAATGAGATAGCTAATCCCTGACTTTAAGGGGCCCATGTCCTGTCTACTGTTCGTTTGGTCATAATCCATTAATGCAGCGTGGCTCCTAGGCAACGTCATTAATGCGGCATAAAGTCCAGGGAGTGGCGCCATTAATGCGTCGTGGCTCCCTGACTCACGTTACCCTGCGAGGAGCATTCATTGTCAGCCCTTTCCATTCTTGCTATTAGGAGATCAATGGCTCCCCGTATCTCCCGCCCACCTGCCTGCATAGGTTCCCGAGGGTTGGGTGTTAACATGAGTGTCAGAGTGGTGAGTCTCATTTGCCCTTTACCGTCCGCTTTTTCCACTTGTGGGTCGCTTCATAGGCGAGTTTTGCTCATGGGCCGAGTGTTTTTCAAATGGCCCATTGACTCCCTTTAGCGAAGGGTCGTAAGGCTCGGTTGGGCCCTCGGACTAGCCTCCCTAGTGGTTCTTCGTGGGTTTGCTTCTAGGGCCTATGGGGGAAAACCCTCTTACAGTTATCCTGCCAATTATTGTCGGACTAGTCCTATAGGAATTCTTTTTTTGCCTTCATTTTTATGCCCCATAAGTTCCCGCCTTTGCCGTCGTTGAGGCTCCTTCTTCAGAAGGGGGGGAGGGTTGCCGCCCTCGACCCTCCTATTTGCCAGTTTTCGAGCTCTCAATCGTGTCCGTGTGCCTTTTTTTTTTTTTCATCGATGTTATTTTATTCTAGTATAATAAGCTCATATTTCATTCTAGTATATTTCATTCCAGACCTTGTGCATATCTTCTTGGCTCCGGGGGGCGCGTGGGTTCTCACGATCTTGGGATTCCAACCGTTGATGGGGTTTAATTAAACCCCCTACATTCGTCCTTGGGAACCATTTTGCTTCCTCTTCCTTTCTCTGAATTGTTCGCGCTCCTCCCCTTCTTCAAGTTTCCCTCTGTGTGCACCCCGTTTTCCTTCCCCTATTTCCGCATGGCTTCAACTAACCCTTCATTTCCTGTCTCTAAAAATCCTAAGCTTGCCAAGCCTCAAGGGTTCTTCACATATCCCCGAGGGCCTAGATCCTCTCGAGGTCCGCACTGAGTCACAGAGGTTTGACGGGTTCTCATGGCATTTGGTGGTGACTCCCGATGAGTTGGAGTTGCTGAGGTCGACTTATAAAGTGCCTGGTATCGTGGAGTTTGAGGTGTCGTCTCTCGACAAAAGGGTCATGGACTCCAAGGGATATGTGTCGAAGGTGGCCGTGTACCCCAGCATGTTCTCCAGCGGCCTTAGGCTGTCCTTTTGTCATCCAATTCGCGATGTGTTAGACTACTTGCACCTGGCACCTGCCCAACTCCACCCAAATGCATAGAGAATCTTGGTATCATGCTACGTCATTTAGCAGCGAGCGTTGAAGAAGGCAGGTTCCAAGTTCCCTGACCTCACCGTGCACGAGTTTCTCCTAACCCACAACCTTCTAAAGCAGACAGGCAACAATTGTAGTTTTAGATCCATTCAAGCGTTGGTTCGCTTGGAGTTATAGTCAACAGGTGTAAGGGTGGAGCCGACACTTTTTCTTCTTCTCCGGTAGGGCATGGGAGTTTCTAGTAGGGTAGGCCAACCGGCGTAACTATCTCATTCGCACCATCTGGGGGGTCGTGGGTGATGACAAGAGTTCCTGACCCTCGACGACTCCAAAGGAAGTGAGCCGGATCAAGGTCGTTCGTGCTTGGGTGAAAGCCCACCCATACAATAATTTTTCGGAGGCCTGTTGGATGAGGGCAGTCTTCGGCGATACTTGGCTCCTTTGGCCAGCACGCGTTTGGCTGATCGAACCGTACTGATACAGGCGACTGTGCCCCAGGTCAGTAGGCGTTCCCCGAGCCCACCGATGGAAGGGAAGGGGAAGAAACCCAGGAAAGAGTCTCTTGGCAAAGTCGACTCCGACGAGATGCTTGTTCCCCTTCCAGGGCAATCTTCGGTCGGGGTGCTAGTTCAGCAACCAAAGCCGAGGTCACCGAAGAAGGTGGTGGGGATTGCTCTGCCTCCCCATACCGCGCCTTCTTCCTTTCCTCCACAAGTGGTGGGTGGCTCTGAATTTCTTCAGCACGTTCGAGCTGACCCACCAACGGCCAATCACAGCATGGGGAGGTTCTCCGACTCTTTTAAAGGCTTCTTCCCCTACCCTGCAGGGCGATGGGGGAGTCGTGGAACTCTCACCTGGAGAAGAGTTGCTCTCCATGCTGTTTTATGGGGTCCTCTTGGACCGCCCTGTTTGAGAGTCCCAGATAGCAGCCCTGTCTCCCGATATTGATCTCGAAAGGGTTCCTTCGCCCCCACCCGAAGAGCGTCTTGTTGGGGGTGAGAATCTTCTTGACTGGGTTTCTATCCCGAACTCTCACATCGCTTATTCCCACGAAGTCGAGGTTGTCTCTACCGACCGTAGCTTGAAGGGCGAGGGGGTGATGACGTGGTGTTCGGGAGGGAGATAGCAAGGGCCATGTCGTGGGCCGAAGGGGTTCTGGTGGACGCACTCGAGACTGAGGTTGCGGCGGTGTTAGTGGAGGTCAGCAAAGCTTCGGCAGTTACGACCAACGTCGGGGCTCTGCTGCCTTTCACTAACGCCATCCCGGCCTTGGATTCGGTAGAAGCTAGGGTCGAGATCGAGTTTGGCGTGGGTGGTGAGGCCCCGACCACAGATGTTGGTGCCTCTGTCCTTCACTAACGCCATCTCGACCTTGGTGTCGACAGGGACTGGTGCCGAGGTAGGGACAATGGTGGCGGGGGAGACCGAGAGAGCCCCCCCTCAGGCTTGTTCCAAATGTCTTGACTGGTGAGGCTCTAGCAGTTTCCACGGGCACAAGGGTTAGAGAGATTCCCGAACGTGCCGTGGGAGGTCCGTCCCAGTCGGGGGGTAATGGCGTGGCGCTCGAAGACCCTTCTGAGGAGAAAGGGTGCTACCCGAGGACTGACTGTAGGCGAAGACCATCCCACCAGAGTCCAGGACATGGCTAGGAGGCTTAGAGAGTTCTTCTCCGAGGTCCGCTATCAACTCGCCATATAGTGTGTTTAAATGTTGTAGAACCTAATTCATATATTTAGCTTTCTCCTACTTCAAACTTTTAGAATTGAGCAAGAACTTAAAAGAGATCATTTTAGAATTTCCATTCACTTTTTATTTAAACCAAAAGACTAATCTATGCAAGTCTAACTCCATTTCCAAATTTCAGTATCAATTTATCCCTTCTGTGAAAATAACATCGATTTGAATGGATCTATGTGTAAAAACATAAGAATATTCTTAAGATTAAAACTAAAAATTTCAATGGTGAATGAGAGTAATTTTTTCGTTTTATTCACATTTCCATTAAAGTTTGTGTGATAATTGTACTGAAATATAACCAATCCAAAAAAAAAAAGATGAAAAAACAGAAGGCCAGAACCTTCTAAAAACTATTCCCACTCAAAGCTCCCAGCTCACCCATTAGCCATGACTGTCTCCTTTCTTCACCAGCATTCAATTGAAAACATTAAATGATAAACCCAAAGGCTTTTCATTCAATATTAGACCCAACAGCTCACTGCAATTCTTATTTAAAACGAAAAATGCTAGTTTTTGAGAAGCATGAGAATGTGATTTAAAGAACTGTATCACAAGCAACTTCAAAGTATAAACAGGGTTCTTAGAATCAAGAATACAGGTCGAACTTCTTATGCATTTCCCAAGCTTGAGTCAGAAATTATTTCAAAGACTGCAACCAATGCAGTTAGTATACTGTGCACCACAAAAATATCAGTATGAAGAAAATGACAAATAGAAAACACCTTCATAACCACGAAAAAAGAATTTGGTTGTATCATCAGTGGCAAACCTGATTCATTCTCGTGCATATTGCCACCTCTGGTGACTTATTCCGGCTTTCGACATGTAATAATAGCAAATTTAATTAGATCCTTCTTATATCCTTCGATCATCAAAGGCATTGCCAACGCTCCTTTTATGGTTTTTAGTCCTGATACACTCGTAATTAGGCACAAACTAAGAAATTGGGTTTAGTGAAAGTTAACACTCGTCTTTAGCAATTGGAGTCATTTTGCTGAAGGTAGAACAGATATAGCATAATATTCGAGCAGGTAAAGATTTAATGTTTAAGAATGTTTAAGAATAAGATTATCCTAGTTTAAACAAAATTACTGAAGATTTTACTCCAGGCAGATTCAGTGTGTAGGAAATGATTTCATTGAAATGGCACTTTCTCCCTATAAGAGTTGGTAGAGGGTGAGATGATGGATTTAAAATTCACTGATATTTGTGTAACTCACTAACAAAAGAAATAAATAAATATCAAGAATATAAGAAAATAAATCTCAAGAGACTTAAAGGGAATGAATTATAATTGCCACAAGGATTGTTATTGAACTTACCACTTCGCAACATTGATGTGAGGCCCTTCCATGTCAATGCAGACCGTATCACTGCTGGCCAAAATGGGGCAACATTTTGAGACCAATCTGCTGCCTTAATATCCTGCCATGGTGGTAAATAATTTATTTTATTTTTTCCTTTGGGTGGCAAAGGAACTTATCGTTACAATATACACAATTGAAGTTTTTTCCGGGGATAAGATGCAAACTAAAACAAACTATCAAAGATCACATTAACTTGCAACTTTAATCGATCAAAAAAAGGGCTTTGACATGTTTTTTAGAAGTAAAAATGGGCTCAAATATTAAGTTCAAAGCAGTTTGTTTTCTCATCAGTTTTTTATCTGCCTCGAGGTAATGAGTGGACAAATTCTCGGGCTAAAACTTGAGTTTCGAGCTCCTTTTTCCATCCAATAGGGCAGGAGAGATTAATTACCTGGAGAGAAAGGGACTGCAGTAGTTTGACATAATCAGCAGTAGAACACCACGCTGGAAGATAATAACTATTACATATCTTGTTCAGAAGCTCTTTCTCCCATGGCTGCAAGGATTCCTCAGAAGGAGCGAGATCCCTATGGCACCATGTTACTATTATTATCGTTCCTCCAGGGGCTGCAACTCGAGCCAACTCATTAACAAACTGCCAGTTTCGGAGAGGAGAGGAAATTAAGATCTCTATAGGACAATAATCCAACATACAGTATAAATGAAAATTCAAGCATAAATATCTTCAGCTTTTAGAGTCAAACCTACAGGCATTGAAAAGAAGTGAGCTTAATGGGATGGAAGAGAGAGAGAGAGAGAGAGAGAGAGAGAAACCTTTGCTTTATCAGGCATGTGTTCACCACTCTCCATGGACCACACGAGGTCAAATTGCCCATCTGGAAATGGTTGATCCAAAGCATCCGCAACTTGAAAGGAAACCTGCTAATTGTTGATATTATTACAGTCAACACATAACACTTCTTGTCTGCAGTTACAGAAATGTTTAGGTAATCATGCTATGGAGATAAATAGGTTACATCAATAACAAAGAAAATACAACTTTGGTTTGCGCAGCCACATGGAGAATCACCTAATTTTACATAATGCCCACCAATTGACGAGACAAGTAGGTTTTATCCATAAGGCCTTTCGGCAGAAAGCAGATATTCCAGTCAATCAGATGAAAGCTCTAATTAAAATTGAACATGCTTGAAAAAAAAATTAAGCTCAAAATATTTAGTTATAACTTCAGCATGCATATTCGAAACCTTGGCCCAAGTTTCTAAAAATTGAAAACCTCCCAAGCTGCCATTGGAATTGATTTATAACATAAAGCCATCAATTAGACTGTAACAAAATTTCTGAAATACATTAGGAAACTGATTCTTAAAAGGAAATGTTAGCAAAAAACATGGAGACATTCTTGTCCCAGGCAAGGGAGTGGTACTTCAGACAATAGTAAGTAGAATAAGAGTTTTGCTACTCATCATCCCCACACACTACATACCACACTTATTTTTATTATTGTTATTTTTAAATTTTTTTAAAAAAAATTTTGTTTAGTTTAATTCTTCCTAAACTAATTGACTTCTTCTACTCAATATACATCCATCACACATTTTGTAAGAGAAAAAAATTAAAAATTAAAAAATTATATGTGGTGTGTGGTGTGAGGATGATGAGTTGATTTTTTCATATATATATATATATATATATTATATAATATATATTGGTAAGCTGAAAACCAAAATCATATTTACCTTGTCGGCTAGTCCTTGTGCAGCAGCGAGAGAATTAGCTCTTTGGGCCTGGACAGGACTAAGGGTGATACCTTGGCATTTGGACCCAAATTTTCTAGCTAGGTATCTGGAGCTTCCTCCAATCCCACACCCAACATCAACTACGCTTTTAGGCCTTTTCTTTGGGTCCTCCTCTGAAAGCAAATTCAAAAGATATCGAAAGCTCATTTTCATTCACAAGCACAAGCACAAGCACATGATAATAAAAACGTATGAACCACCCAACTCAGGTGCTGAAATAATTCAAACGAATTCCTTTAAACTTCTTATAGCAGAGTCTACATCCGATTGAAAAAACTATACTCCCGAAATTACTAATAAAAAAGTTTAGAGAAAAATTCTCTCCAAAATTGAATTCTCGAAAGAAAAATGCTGGGCATAAGCTGGAAGCTGCAGCACATCCTTAAGAAATTTTTTTTCTTTTTCTGAGTAATGCTGAGCACCAGCCGGAAGCCGCAGCACACTTTTCAGAATTTTTTTTTTTCTTCAACTCAGTATTGAGGATGTTAGACTACAACAAATTTTTTTTTTTTTAACCCAATACACTTAATGTGTAGGGGCTGATATGTACAGTAGAATGCGATTTATAATTTCTCCATTCATAAACAGAAAAGGGAATGGTTATGCATAAGCCCGCAGCACACATTACGTGATATTTTTTTTTTTTTTTAACTCAATATATTGTGTGCTGCGACTATGGGCTCATATATATAATTTTTCAACAGGAAAAGGTAGTTGATGGAGTGAAGTGAGAGAGGGAGAGCAAACCGACCCGAGATTCCGGAGAATTGGAGCGCCTCTTCGATCATACGGATCTGGGCGGCCCGATGATCCGAAACAGAAACCGTGGAACCTGGGTCATAGAAGCCATGGTGCATGTGGTCGCCCCAGATGTCCTCCCATACTCCAGACGACTCGTCGTAGAACTCAGCTATGCCCTTCTTAAGCACAACCCCGTCGTCTTTGGCATCTGCCTCGACCCCACGTGCCGTCGCCGACGCCAGAGCAAAAGTCAACCTTCTCATGGAAGCGGGCGAACGAGGAGGGAGGAACTGGAGCTGAGGCTTCAGGCGGCAAGTGAGAAGATGTTGACACGTGGGGGAAAATGCTGCGGTCATCGAAGAAATTGAGAAATCTGAGTGGCTTCCTTCCGCTTCCTCAGGCGCTGGATGAAGGAAGCAGATTGAGTGGTACACAGTGTTGCGTCCAAAATGATAGAGTAATGTTAGGCCCGCCGCCCAATGACCGCAGATGTGCCGGTAAAATTATGTATTTTATTTTATTTTTATTTTATATTTTTTAATATTTTTAATATATTAATAATCACTTTTTTAATTAAATAAATTAAAATAAATTAAAAAACAAATTAAATACATCAACCATCAAAATAAGATGATAAAATAAAATTATTCATCAAATAATATATGCTTATAATCTCAAGAAAAATCTCGCAAGCGCCGTGCAGTCTCTTTGAAAAAAAGTAAATAAATATAAAACCTACATAAAAAAATTAATTTTTTAATAGTATACTCCACTCTTTTTCAAAATGATTGTACAATATTTACACATTTTACGACTGTATATAATATTATTTTTTTAAAAATTCTGTTAAATAATTACTTTCAAACAAAATCTCCTTCTATTAATCTACTTATTGATAATAATGATAATAAAAAAATAAAATTATATGATTTATTGTGATTTAAAAGATAAAGTTTGTGGTTTTTAATTATGATGATAAATTTAAGAATATTATTTTTTAGAATAATGATAAATACGTAATACCTTATATAATATTTTTCACAACACATATAATTATAAATATACTACAATTATTCCCGCTAATGGACAGGAGAGATGATTAGATGGGACAGGTTTGTCAGGATCTGGAGCTCGACGATTGAGAGTGCCTACACAAGTGATTGTGGATTGAACATTTGTGGCATGATTCACCGCATCCAAAATGATAACGTAACTTGGAGCATTTCTATTCGGTTTCTCATTTCTCTCTTCCATCCTCATAATTTAAGAATATTTTAAGATTTTAGAGAAAAATTCTCATTATCTCAATTCTCATTTTGTAATTTATGTTTACGATATATACAGTCATTTTTCATATATGGAGAACTACTGTACATTCTCATCGCCATCCTCATCGCTATTCGGCTTCTTCTTCATCTCGCGAAAACCTTCTCTCTCAGTTGGCCCCTCCCTCGCAACACCAACAAATGCAACCACTCTCTATCGACAATTTTTATATGTTTAATTTCAGTTTCTTCAAAATTAAAATCGTTTCTCTCTTCTTTCATTTTCCTTCATTTTCTTATGTTTTTCTTGGAATATCTCCATCTTTCTCTGTTTCTCTCTTCCCATTTTTCTTCCTCCCAATGCCATGATCAAGGTAAGCTTCAATAGAAGGTCTTCAATTCTGTATGTTTATCGGCGATGCCTTCGCTATTTGGCTGTCGAGAAAGTTATGGGTCACTTTCACTGATTTGTATTTTTTTTTCACTCTCGTTTAGATTTATGATTTTGAACTTTGTTTGAGGAAACCGCTTCTCATTTTTATTCTTGCGTTGCCATTGATTTCTCTGTATTATTTTGACTCTATTTGTTGTTTGGCTGCCGAGAAACTTATGGGAATGTAGACAATGATTTGCATTTTTTTTCACTCTCGTTTAGATTTATGATTTTAGGCTTTGTTTGAGGAAACCACTTCTCATTTTTATTCTTGCATTGCCATTGATTTCTCTATATTATTTTGGCTCTCTTGAGTGTTTGGCTGCCGAGAAACTTATGGGAAATTATCTCTGTTTTTTTTTAATTACTCTGTTTCTCTCATTGTGAAACCAACCTTTTGGCTTCATCTAAACATTCACTCGGATTATTTTTTTTTAAATATGTTTCTCTCATTGCTGTCCAACCAATTTTGTTGAAGGATTATTTGTGGTTTGCGATTGTGGCTTATTGAGTATACTCTGCGGTGGGTTTTTGTCTGTGAATGTGGTTGGTTGTTGATTGTTGCAATGCCGAGAATTTGATGATGCTATCACACAGATTTATTTTATTTTAATATGTTTCTATCATTGTTTTCCAACCGTTTTGTGGGGTTTTTGGTTTTGAGGGGCATTTGGTGGAGTTTGTAGTTATGGAATGTGTGGATTTTTGGTTTTGATGGGAATTTGGTGGAGTTTATCATTATGGAATTTGTGGGGTTATTGGTTTTGAGCAAAATTTGGTAAAGTTTGTGGTTCTGGAATTTGTAGGGTTATTGGTTTTGAGTAGAATTTAGTGGAGTTTGTGGCTATGAAATGTGATTGATCATTGTTTGTGGTTATGGAGCAGAAAAGGCAATGGACGTTTGGGTGAGGTTTTGCGGCCATTCGATGTGAATGGCTCGTTGCTTACGCATGTTGTCAATATTTCCACCATTTTGAGCCCCATTTATTTATAAATTCGATATGAATGAACCTGATGAGAATACTCTTATTTAGCATTATTGTGATTTGCATTGTTGTTTGGATGTTGTTTTGTGTGAATATGTGAATTTGTCAGTTCTGTTAGATTGCATTTTTGCTGTGTCATTGTTTGAGAAAGTTATGTTGTGATAAAAAATAATAATGTGTAAATTAAATCCCCTCGACTGTGATGATGACAAGCCTGGTGATACAGGAAATTTATGGTCATTTCCTCAATGGCTAGGTAACCTGGACGACCAACAAATAGTGACAACCAGTTGTTGCAGCCATGAGAGGGTGGCCAAATTTCGTAGATGTCACCATTTGATTCCTGAGCCGGTGATTGGAAAAACCCAAAACTTCATACTTACGTATCTAACATTTCAATGCATTTTTAAATATGGATTCACAAGACCCTGGACATATGTACTTCACTAACCTCCTGAGTGAAGATCCTCAACTAAACCCCATTTACGATGGGCAAAGTGGAAACTCTCTTATGACCGTTAAAGAAAGAAGAAAAAATGTTATCGTTACAGATTAGACAAAAATTTTATGACATATTAAAAAAAATTACTATTTTTATAGTACGGATTTTTGTTTGAAAAATAACATTGTATCCGGTAGTCAAAATCGAATAAGTATTTAGTAGAATGTGATATTTGAAAAGAAGATAATAAGACAAAAGAATTAGCAATTAAGATTGTAAATTGAAGTGAGAGAAAAAATTAATAAAAAATTAATACAGAAATATTATTTAATAGAATAGAGATAGGGATGGAGAATGGGATGTAGGAGGTTTTTAGAGCATTCACATTGGATTCCCCATAAAATTCCCTATAATTTAACTAAACAATACATTCCTTATAATTTTTCCCAAAATTTTACTCATATTTCAAAAACTTTTTACATCTCATTCTCCATCCCTATCTAGATTCTATTAAATAATATTTTTCTATTATATCTTTATTATTTTTTTCTCTTACTTCTATTTACAATCTTAACTACTAACTATTTTGTCTTATTATCTTCTTTTCAAATATCACATTCTACTAAATACTTATACGATTTTGACTACCGAATACAGTATTATTTTTCAAACCAAAATCTATATTATAAAAATAGTAATTTGTTTTTAATATGTGCATTTTCTAACGGTAACATTTTGAACTCCTGCCTCCAACAATAATATTTTTTGTCTTTTCTCCAACGGTAACTTTTTTTGTCTTCTCTCAAACGGTAACATTTTTTGTCTTATATGTAACGATAACTTTTTTCTCTATAAATACGCATTCTGCTTGCATTCACATTCTCACAAACTCAAGTCTCATTTGATCTAAAGAATCGAAATTCAACAGTCTTCCCTAATATTTCACTCCCTTCATCAAATGGCTCGTACATTCTTTTGTAAATTGCTCACATACTTATCATCTGAAGATGAGTTAGATGTTGTTCTTAATGACGAGACTGCTGGACAGTCATCGAGGCATCGTGGCAATCGTCAAAGCTGTAAGTTCATTCGGCATGATCATATTCAAGGGCACGAGCGCTTATTTCGCGATTATTTTGCAGAAAATCCAGTGTATCCCTCGAATCTATTTCGAATGAGATTTCGGATGAGCCGTCCCCTATTTCTTCGTATTCTGAATGAGGTAGAGTCTTACGAGCCGTACTTCATAGTGCTGGAAGACTTGGTTTATCTTCTATGCAAAATATAACCTCATCACTTAGAATGCTGGCGTATGGGGTTACTGAAATTTTTATGAATGAATACATACGTATTGGTGAAAGCGCCGTAATAGAGAGACTTAAAAAACTCTCTGAGACAATAGTAAGTGTTTTTTCCTAATTATACTTGCGATCACCAAATGCCAATGATATTGCTCTATTGCTTGTGGTCGGTGAACAGCGGGGATTCCAAAGAATGCTAAGAAGCAATGACTACATGCATTGGAAGTGAAAAAATTGTATCGCAGCCTGGAAGGGTATCTACTCCGACCACATTCATGAACCAACTATTATTTTAGAAGCAGTTGCTTCATATGATCTCTAGATATGGAATACATTCTTTGGTATGCCCGGTTCACATAACGATATTAATGTGCTAGAGAGATCTTCTATTTTTACGGAACTTGCCCAAGGGTGTGCTCGTCCAATCAATTACACAATCAATGGCAACGACTATACTATGGGGTATTACCTTGCGGATGATATTTATCCCAAGTGGCGAGCTTTTGTGAAGACAATTCCATCACCACGAGGGAATAAGAAGAAAAATTTTGTGAAAGCACAAGAATCCGCAAGAAAAGATGTCGAGTGTGCATTCGGGGTACTTCAACAACGATTTGTAATCATTTGTGGACCTTCCCAAATGTTCAAAGTCAAGGAACTAAAAAATATAATGAAAGCATGTATTATTCTACATAATATGATCATTGAAGACGACCGTGATGATAGTGAGGGTCATGACATTCAGTATGATCAATTTGATAATGAAGTTCCAGAACTGTCGTGCAATCATACAACTGAGCTTACGGACTTCGTCCAACGTCATCATCATATTAGAGACAGCTCGGCACATCATCAGCTCCAAGCAGATCTAATTGAACATCAATGGTTATTATTTTTCCAACAGTATACATGTCGCATAATCTTTGATTTGTTTTTTCCGCCATTTTAGTAGTGATAATATTTGAGTTAATTAAGATAGTTTCGTATTTCCGCATAATATTTGGCTATATTTGAGCGTGCATGTGTAATAGTTTCTGAAATTGTAATGGCGAATTTCCTTGTTTGAACATTTAAATTTAGACAACCCAAATAAAAATTAAATTGTCTTAATATCAATAATATTGTCATACATATTTGTTTGAAACAAAAAATAAAGAAATAAACTATGGATAAATTCTTTTTTTTTTTATCAATCCAAATGTGCAAGATCATTGTATCTCGCCATGATTTCCCTCTGCAATTTCTCGAAATATGTATGCTGCAGTGCTGGCATGGCACTAATGTCCATCATCATAATGCGCTGATCCACTTCCTTCTTGGCGAGCTCTACTTTCTCCGCCTCCAATTTCAGTCTTTTGTCCTCTTGACGGATTTTATTTAGCTATTTTTCCTTATCGATTTCCATCTTCTCGGCCTCCAACATTAGTCTTTCATCCTCTTGACGGATTTTATTTACCTTTTTTTCCTTGTCATATTTCATCTTCTCGGCCTTGAGGCGATAAAACTCTTTCTCCTAAGCACGTGACTCCTCCAAAAGCATATACTTAAGCCTGCTGAGCACAACAATCTCCTCTCCTGCCATGCCTTTGGCCTATCGTTTTCCTTTCTCAGCTTTCCTTCCCATTGGTTGGTCCAATTTGATCACGTCATTACCTATCACATTATCCTGCCCGAGATTAATTACTGAATCTACCGTCTCAGCGTCCGAACATTGAGTCGAGGTCGGGGACAGGGACGGGGACATCGTCTTCCTTCACTTTGAATCCTCCTTTTTGGAACGCCAAATCCATTTAGGTTGGTCCTTCAACAGATGCCAACAATATTCGAGCTGGAAGAAACATTTCTCTAACGATTGGTACATAACCTTGGCCTTGTCATACTTGTATGAAAACAAAATAACGACATGTTAAACCGATCTCATATGGGGAATCCAATGTGAATGCTCTTAAAAGATGAATAAAATTTAGGAAAAACTTTTAGAGAATGTGATTTTTAGTTAAATTATAGGGAATTTATGGGGAACCCAATGAGAATGCTAAGTGGAGCATTCAGGATCACGTAAAATTTTTTTTTTTTTTTGTAAAATATAAAGAAATTAATTAAAAGCTCTTTTTAATAGATTTTGCATTTTAATTTTAATTTTGAATTTTATTATAATAGTTTTTTAGATGTAGAGAATATTGTTTACAATTCTAAAATACTTTTAATTATTTTTTCTCTTCTTTGCTTCTCTTCTTTTGCAAATTTATTGATAATTAAAAGAAATATTTGAAATGAATAAACTTTAAAAAAAAAAGAATTAAATGATATAGAGAAAAAATAGATAAACTAACGTATAACCTATTATAAAAATCAGTACGTAAAATAGAAAAAATAGATTTTGATAATGTATTTTGAAAATATGATATAGGAGTCATTGAGAATGCTCTTATAACTCTATTTTATAAAATTAAAAATACTGTTTAATAAAATTATTTAATTTCATTAATTGATTTGAAGTGAATAATAAATTAATTATAAAAGAGTTGAAAGTATTTGATTATCCTTTCTCACATGTATCAACAATTTTGACCGAGACTAGACATTTTATCACCGGGGGAGGGGGGGTGTGTTTTTCTAACATGAATCGTTTAGTTAAAGAAAAATGTTATTTTGTCCATTTCATTTATCCTCTCATTTTGACACTTTATATATATATATATATATATATATATATATATATATATTTACTTAATATTTATTGATATATTTTTATATTTTTTTTAAATGTTTTAAAGTAATAAAAAAATATGAATAAGAAAATTGAAAAATAAAATAAAATAAAATTCTGAACTAGCAATCAAAATGGGCGGTGCTAAATTAAATCTTACGTTTATTTTCAGGATAAGTTGTAAGATAATAACTATATAGAAAATGATAGTATGATTTTTAAATATGTTCATCAAATGTGTCTATTAATATATTTTATTTTATTGTTTAATGATTAGGAAAATGACTATTAGTAAATTTTTATTTTTTTTATTTTTTTAATGATTAAAGATGTTTAAAAAATGCTTAAAGAAAAAGAAGAAGAAAAAAACTCATCTACACTAATGTGTACATTTAGTGTGCACCTTAGCATTGTCTAATTTTCCATATAAGTTACATCTAGGTAAAATTATCTAATTTTCCATATCCTTGTAAAATTAAAATTCTTTAAAACACATTTTATCATCCTTTTAGATTTCTTATGACAACCTAATTTTAAGAAATAATATTAATTCATTATTATTTTTGTAATATTTTTAAAACTTTTGTTCTAAAACAAACTAACAGGTATTTTTTGATAAGCTCATCTTTCATTCTAGTATGTAAGTTAGTTTAAACAAGTTTCATGCAAAATCTGGATATTTTGGTGTCATATTAAATATATAATGCTAGTATTGAGATCTCAAATAAGGATTTTCTTACTTAATGAAATCTAAAGGATGAAAGTTCTCAATTATTTTTTCATACAATATATCAACCTTAAATTATTCTTCTAGTGCTTATTTCAGTATGAGGTTTGTTAACGTCGTGTTTCGCGCTCCTTTGGGCCGAGTTCCAGAAATTTGGATTTTCGGGCTGTCACATGCACACTTTAAGAAAACACGGGGAATGGGGGTCTTGGTGGTGGCCAGGGAGTCTCTGATGTTAAAGTCAGTATATATTCTTAGTAGTTCGTCTGTAAGTTTAGAGGAATCAGAGAGAGTTTCTCGTACCTGGGTATTGACTTTTATACAAGGTTTTTCGAATGAGACAACTCATTCCTGACTTTGAGGGACCCATGTCCTGTCTACTTTTCTTTTGGTCAGAATCCATTAATGCGGCTTGGCTCCTGGGGCGGCCTCATTAATACGACATAGAGTTTGGGAAGTGGCTCCTTATCGACGCTGAAGCACGAGACCTTGACGGGGAAGGAGTCGATGCCAAGCATACTCTCAGGCAACCCAGCCTGCACTTACCTTGCTAGCTAGACACTACCCTTCTGGTATCGGTGCACCTCTTGGGTGGTAAAGAGAACGGGTCGAAGCCGCCGAGTTGTCGAGGGGTCGCCTCTCTTTGACTTCTTATTTGGTAGAGGAGTTTGGGAGGATTACATGGCGTTATACGTCTAGTATCCCATCGTTGTAGATGGCGTAGTGTTGGGTAGTCAGAGGACTAAATTCGTTCTCCGCCGGGGGAGGGGGAGGGATGCCTTAGGTCAAGCCCGCTCCTTTGGTTCACCGTGGGGCGAGTGTGGGTGTCCAATGCATCACTGGGCAAAATAAATAAGTTAGATTAATCTATTCTCGACCTACGAGTACGGAATTTGCGACCTTTGATTGTTTCGCCGGAGCCGCGCGGCGTTAATCACTTGGTCATTCTATTTTGTGGAGAGGGAGCTGGGCAGGGAGTCCAAAGTGCTGCTCATTAGGCGTTCCATTGTTGGAGATGGAGTTGTGTCAGGTAGTCAAAGAACTAGGCCTGCTCTTCATCGAGGGAGGATTCAGGATGCCTTAAGCCAAGCCCGCTCATTTGGTCCTCTGATGAGATAATTTGTCAGACGGCTGAGAAGTCGATCCGCTCTTCGCCATGTGGCTGTGGGGTAAGTTGTCGGGCAGTTTGAGACTAGACCCACTCCCACCCGTTGACATCACAGGAAAGGTAAGTATTGAGTTAGGTTAGCGTTGATCCCACTCTTCGTTGTGGTGGAGGTTGGGGTAAGTTGTTGGGAAGCTGAGTGGCTGGACCCACTCTCCGTCGCGGAAGGGGTGAGATGTTAAGGCTCCTCTCACCATTTTATCTCCAGCGGGGAGGTAAGTTACAGGCAATTTGGAACTGGACCCGCTCTTGCCTGTTGATGATAACGTGGAAGGTAAGTGTCGGGCAGCCGAGGGTTGGTCCACTCTCTACCGCAAGAAGGATAAAGCAGCCTCTGGCGTGACTCATCCCTTTGATGCCTCGTGAAAAGGTAAGTGTCGAGCAGCAAAAAAGATAGTTCGCTCTTCGCAGTGATGAGGGCGGGGTAAGTTGTTCAGGGAGCTGAGGAGCTGGACCCGCTCTCCCCGCAAGGAAAGTTAGGCCGCATGCCCACCCTTTAGCCCTCATGGGGAGGTAAGTAGTCAGGAAATTTGGGACTGGACCCACTCCCGCCCGTTGACATCACAGGGAAAGTAAGTGTTGTGTCAGACTGGTATTGATCCCACTATTTGTCGTGGCGGAGGTCGGGGTAAGATGTCAAGCAGCTGAGGGGCTGGACCCGCTGTTAAGGTCATCTCACCCTCTATCTCCCACAATGAGGTAAGATACCAAGCAGTTTGGGATTGGACCCACTCCCGCCTATTGACGCTCACGAGGAAGGTAAGTGTCGGGCAGCCAAGGGTTAGCCCGCTCTCCACTGCAAGAAGGATAGGTCTGGCGTGACTCATTCCTTTGGTGCCTTGGAGTAGGTAAATAGTCATTGATGGAGATTTCGTTGGTGGCAATCACGTTGGTGGAGATTTCATCAATGGAGATTTCGTTGGTGGAGGTACGCTGATGGAGATTTCGTCAATGGAGATTTCGTTGGTGGAGGTTACATTGGTGTAGATACGCTGATGGAGATTATGTTGACGGAGATTACGTTGGTGGAGATAATGAAAATTACGTTGGTGGAAATCACACTGGTAGAGGTACGCTGATGGAGATTACGTTCTATTCTTGAAAAGCCACATTCTCATTAATAGAATTTACACATTGATGTGGAAATGTAAATTACAAGTCATAAGGTTCATTTGCAGTGAAGCTCCCGCAAATGCTCGATGTCCTGTGGGCATGGGCCATATGCACCCTGCCACCATTTGGCTTCAATTCTTGCTTGTAATACTCTCATGTTAGGACCTGTTCTTCTCGAACTTCTCCCACCCCATGAGTGGTTGGGAACTTCATTTTCAAGTGGTAGGTGCAATAACGGCGGCTGGCGTTCTTGTAGTTGTCCTCTTGGCCTGGCTAGTGGTCGTCTTTCTGGATGGCAAGCGATGGCCAGTCAAATTGAATGCCGGAACTTTTGTAGGGGCTTCTTCCCTTCTATTGTCTCGTGGCCCCTTCTCTGACTTCTCGCGAGCCTTACCTCTAGTTAACACCTTTGCTTATATTCTCCTCATGTTCGTCCATAGTCATCTACTCTTTTTTAAACCAGGATAGGTTGCCTTCAGGCTCTCGTCTCCTCCCTGCTTGATGGTGTGGCGGTATGCTGCGAGGCATCTCCTTCTTTGACTCACCATAAACTGTGTGAGGAATAATCGAGCTAGCTCCATGAAGTTGTCTATGGACCCAAGTGCCAAAGACCCAAACCATACTCTTGTCGGCCCCCTCAAAGTCAGCAGGAAGGCCCTGCAGGCCACTTCTCTCCAAAAACCATGCAGAGTCATGTGGGCTCTGAATGCTTCCAGGTGTTCGAAGGGATCTCTAGTCCCATCGTACATGTTCATAAGGGGAACCCGAAACTTTGGTGGTAGGGGCACGGTCATCACCTCCTCGCTGTATGTGAGGCCTGTGTTGGTGAGCAATTGGTCTACCAATGACAATGTGCCTATCTTCATTGTCATATCTTCGTACGTCGCCTCTTTCTCCTGCGTTCCTGGATCCCACATGCTCGTTGTTGCTTGTTTCGGCCTCATTTTCTTGCTGATTGGTTACCGCTTTAAGTGTCTCATTTTCCTTCCGAAGGGCAGTAGTCAGTTTTCCCACCAGTTATTCCATTACGGTGAGTCTCGCTTCCAAGTTTGTTGACGTTGTTTCTTCTGGTCCCCGAGTTGTTTGAGAACAGGTTGTCGCGGGCATACGAAGGACATGTGAAGTCTATAGAGATGTCACAAACAGTGCCACTGTTAACGTCGTGTTTTGCGCGCCTTTGGGCCAGGTTCCAGAAACTCGAGTCTTCGGGCTGTCACCTACACATTTTAAGCAAACACGAGGGAATGGGGGCCTTGGTGGTGGCTGGGGAGTCTTCGTTGCTAAAGTCAATATATCTTTTTAGTAGTTTGTGTGTAAGTTTAGAGGAATCAGAAAGAGCTTTTCATACCTGGGGATCGAATCTTATACAAGGTTTTTCGGATGAGACAGCTCATCCCTGACTTTGAGGGGCCCAAGTCCTGTCTACTATTCGTTTGGTCAGAATCAATTAATGCAACGTGACTCCTGGGACAGCGTCATTAATGCAGTGTAGAGTCTGGGGAGTGGCGCCATTAATGCAGTGCGGTTCCCTTACTCACGTTACTTTGCGAACATTCCTTGTCAACCCTCTTCATGCCTATTGTCAGGAGATCAAGGACTCCCTGTATCGCCCGCCCATTTGCTTGCGTAGGTTTTCAAGAGTTGGGTGTCAATGGGAGTGTTAGAGCGGTGAGTCTCATCTACCCTTTACCGTCCGCTCTTCCCACTTATGGGTTGCTTCATAAACGGGTTTTGCTCATGGGCCATGTGTTTTGCAGAGGGCCCATTGACTCCCTTTAGCAGAGGGTCGTAGGGCTCAATTGGGCCCTCGGACTAGCCTCCCTAGTGGTTTTTCGTGAGTTTGCTTCTAGGGCCTATGGGAGAATAAACCTCCTTACAAGTTCCATATTAAGAAATTTAATATTGTATAATCAAGAAAATTGGGGTTTATATTAATAAGTTTATTATTCTCATCAATTTAATTTTAGTTTTAAATCTTTTTAGAATTTACCCATCAAATTGAAAGAATTGTTAGGGGAGAATAAATTAATTTTGAATGGACCACATAATACTAAATATATGATATATAAAAATTAAATAAAATATAGTAGAAAATTAGAGAGAGACATTTCTATGTGCATACATGTTATAATTTTTGCGAGCGGGGGGTGGGGGGTGTATTAAAGAAGAATATGCAACAAAACAGATTAACCTATATAAGATAAGATGAAAGTTAAAAATTAAATAAAATACGATTAGAATATAATTTTTATTTTTTGATTTAAAAAAATTGAATTATTTGTTGTATTTTGTTTGAAAGTTTGAGAAAATTGTAATAATTAAATTAAATAAAATGAGATAAGATAAGATAGTTTGTGAAAACAAAACAAGCCTACAAACAAGCTCACCACTCTATTGTTATTGCCTCCCTGTTGTCTAACTCTAAGACTTTAAGAGGAGTACCTAATAATTTTTCAAAGATTTAAGTTTCGTTTGGTTACGCAGTTCAGATGAGATGATATATTTTGAATAGTAGTGAGATTTTTAAGTTTAAATGAGATGATTTGTAAAAAAATATGTTTGGATAATGAGATGAGATGAGATAGTTTTTACTTTTTGAGATTTGATAAAGGTGTGGGTCTCACCGATGATTGCAAATCATTTTATAATTATTAAGTAATAGTTATGAATATATTAATAAAAAGTAATATTTATAATTAATTAAAAAATATACCATAAATATATTTAAATCTCAAAATATATTTTCTTAATCGAAATTACTCTATATTCCCACCAAAAGTTAAAATGGTGGGTTTCAACAGAGGGGAAGAGGCGTGAACAGGAAGAACGATCTCGAAATGGGATGGGAAAAAAAGAAAGTGCACTGTTTACATAACTTTTTACTGTTTATGTCAATTTTGTACTGTTTATTGCACTGTGTATGTCAATTTTATACTGTTTATTGCATTATTTATGTCAGTTTTGCACTGTTCACATAACTTTTTACTGTTTATATCAGTTATTAATTTCAAAACACAAATGAAGGCTGAAAATATAGATGAAATAAAAACATCCCATAGGCCGTTTGGATACCCATATGAGACTTGTCGTACAACCCAGATGAGTATCTCATCTAGGTATCCAAACGGGGCAAGAGACAAGCTTGAGGAGTGAGATGAGATGAGAATTTTGTGAATAGTAGTGAGATAGTTTGAGTTAGTTCCGTTTAGGTATTGAGATCACTCCACTACTATTCGTTATTTTATCATTACTTTTCACCAACTCTTCACTATTTGTTACTACTATTTATTATTATTTAATATTTTATTATTACTTTTTTACTACTTTGTTTACTATTATTCACAGATCATCTGAAATCAGCTCACTACCCAAACGTAGCCTGTTTTATAGAGTTTTGGTAAAGAAGAGAGAAAAAGTTGAAGAAAAATATTATAAAATTAAAATATTGTTATAATATCATTTTTAATATCATTTTTGTTTAGAGATTTGAAAATATTGAATTATTTTTTATTTTTTGTTTGAAAGTTTAGGAAAGTTGTAATGATTAGTTTGAAAGTATTTATGTTTGAGTGATATTTGAAAAGAAGATGAAATGAGATGATATGATAATTTTCCTTCTCCGGAAATGCTCAGATAAATATATAAATTGATGCGAGAAGCTGAACATCCATTCGGATAGACAGCAACAAACAGATGCAGGTTTTCAGTACGAGAGTAATGCTTTTTATCCTTTTAATCATCTCTTGAGTGGAATTAAATGATATAAAACTATTCACTGTTTTCACTTATCTGCCAATTATTTGATGACACATCAGAAAATGATTAAAGGATAGATAATAGTTAAAAAGATGATGAATAACATTTTTCTCCACACACTTTTAAAAACAGCTAGCAGCATAAAATGAACAGATCAAAGCATCCCTGCAGACTACAGCATCAACTACATTAGTTTTATTATTCATCCAATCCATGAATCAAACCCAAATACACCTGAATGTGGTAGTTTAACAAATAAACAATCAAACGTATATAAGGCATATACTTCCCTGCACTACCCATGTAATAACTAGTACAAAGAACTACCACAGAAGCATTACATATATGCCTGTAATGTCCATGCTTCTACTCACAATGAAATAATCATTAGCAATAGAACTTACATAACAAATACAACATAAATAATACAGCATGAAAACATCTACTTTACTAACAATTCAATAATATAAATGAATAACACAACCTGCTCGTTCTTCCTACTCATCAATATTCTTCTTTGCTTCCTTCATGTATTCCTCCATTTCATTTACCCAAAGGTCTGCAAACTCACAATTCTTCCAAGCCTCAAACCATGGCCCTCCCCGAGTATAATGTATTGCCTTGGGAAAAGTCGTGGAATCATTCTCAAGGGCCTTGTTATGGCCCTCAAGAAAATTCCAAACAAATGGTATGGAACCAATATCATCATCCTCCAGCCACTGAAACCGATGAAGAAAAGCACCCGTTTGTGTATTCACAACCTCAGGGGTCAAAACCCGGTTCTTGGGATGTCCACAATTGTAAAGCACCATGGAAGACCAATTCTTCCTAGGATACACTGTTTGCACCGCACCATCCATTTTCGTGGATTCTTTTGGGGTATAGTCATGGTGAACACACATAATTGCATATCTGTCATCGGCCATGTCCCTCAATTCCTTAACGTCTGACAAGTACAGAAAATCACAGTCCACAAACACTGCCCAACCCTCATAATTGGCTAAGTATGGTGTCAAGAACCGAGTAAAGGAGAACTCAGTGCTCTCGACTTGGCTTCTTTCGCGCCAATATAAACCACTTTTTCTCAGATCTGATTGTATTATCGGTATGATCTCAACGGGAATCGAGGACCGCTTCAAGATCGAGTTGCGGCAGACCTGGTAGGCAATATCCTCGCGTGAATCATAACCCACGAAGATCTTGAAGGGTTTATTCGCATTTCCTCCATTACAAGTCTTTGAGTGAACCTTCCCATTACTCGAACTCATCTTAGCTGAAAATGACAAATGTTACCTTACTGTTCAGAATAACAAAAGAATTCAAAGGCTCGGTAAAACAACGAAGCAAGAAATATATTGGGAAATTAGAGCAAAAAAAACAAAAACAAAGAAACATAAACCTTTGTTTGGCTTCCGAGAATGGAAGAAAATAAAAGAAATGAAAATGTGGACCCTACGCTTTTGTTGCTTGATTGGGCTTAAAAATTGATGGAGATTGCACAAAACTCAATAGTTGAATTGGTGTAAAATAGTGAATAAGTGGACATCAAGTCAGGGAATTATTCAGCGAAGCCAACGATAGAGAAAACCAGACGAGTACTTGAACAAAAGTTTGGTAAGAATGTAGGAAAATAAGGAAAACCAAATATAAGCAAAATGTTTTTTTTTTTTTGAGAGAGAGAGAGAGAGAGTACCAAAAGATTGGAAATGCAGATCTTAAAGATAAAACAATCCTGCGTGTGTTTCCTTTTCCGACTTTCTCGGAAAACTTTCTCCGAGAAAATCCTACCCTCCTAATCTGTTTGTCTTAAATTGCAGAGAGAGAGAGGGAGGGAGGGAGGGAGATGAATGTAAAAGCGAGGAATGCGGAGTGACGCGAAGAGAATGCGAACCGTATATATAGAGGGAGGAATAGGAGGATCACCGACAATATTGGAAGGAAAAAATCTTCTTCACACTCTACTATTTATCACACACTCAACACACCTAGTATATTGAGTTAAAAAAAAAAAAATTTAAGTGCATGGTGTGTGGAGAGTGTAGGCAGATATGTAGCAAAATCCATTTTTAAAAAATACCCTTAAATAATTTTTTATTAAAAAAATTGTAACAACATTAAAAATAAAATAAAAAATCACAAGAGTAATGATAATTATAGTTATGTGTGCAAACATCGTATAATTATTTTTAAATAAATAAATAATTTATATGAAAAAAGTAATTAACTTTTTAATAGTTGACCTTATTATTTTCAAAACGATTATATGAAACTTGCGCACTTCATGACTGTATATAACATTACTTAAATAAAAAATACATCAGTTTAGAGCACTAGCAATGTTATAGGCAAATGTAAATATAAATGTAAATCAAGATTTAGCTAACAAATCTATTAATTTGTCTATATTGAAAGAGTAAATGCATTTTTTTTTCCTTATGAGCTACAATAAATCTACATATTTAAGAGGGTCATTGTTCCCAATCTATTGAATATTTTATAAGTTATTTCTCTCTCCTCCAAAATATTATTAGGTTGGAAAAAAAAAATAGCAAACAGTAACATAAATTAATAATAATTTTTTATTATTTTAACTAATAGATGGATTATTCAACGTGAGAATTTCTCTAGAATAGAATAGACAAATGGCAAAATATGTGGTTTTAGCTAAATTTTACGCCTTTATCTGCACAATATTATTTTGAAACGAGACATATTTTTGTAAACTATTTTATAAAAGTAATATTGTTTTATTAAAATATCTTTATTTTATAATATTTATTATGAAATGTGTTTGGGAGTATCGTTCTTCGTTGCATTTAGCTGCCGACAAATAACCTCTCAAATAATAAACATTCTGTTCCTGTGTGAATGATGTGTGTATAATGTCTTGATGGTATTGTTGAATATGCTGTTGGTCTTGATGCTATTGTTTTATGGTCTTCTGCGTTAATCATTATAAGTTAATTGAGATTCAACAATAGCATCATAAAAGAATACTTATAATTTCTCGTATGTATTTTTTACAACCATATTTTAAAATAAAGATATTTATATAAATTGATATTACTTTTATATAAATATCTTATATTTAAAATATAATTATATAAAGATTGTTAATGGGTCACGTATAATCATTTTCGTATTGTATTGTAATTATTAAATGAATAAATTATTAAATGAATAAAAATACGGATACTTTTTCACCATGATGAGACTAGTTTAATAAGTACACAAATAAAAGTTTTGTTAATCAGATTTTGAGAATAATCACTCATTTTCTCTGCAAAGGATTAACATGAAAATCAGATAAAATTTAAGAAACAAATATCTTTGAGAATTTTTTATACCCATTTAGATAGTGAAAGTATTTCATCTCATCATTATAACTTTCTCAAATTTCTACACAAAATATAATAAAGAATTCAATTTTTTTAAATTCTAAAACAATAATAATATTCTAACAATATTTTATTCAACTTTTATTTAAAACCATATCATTTCATCTCACCGTCCAACCTAAAATATATATATACTTTGGATAGACTCTTTCCCTTTCTGTAGAAACTTAATTAACGCAAGGACTCGAAGGTTGAACGAATACAAACGAGGGGATATGGGATTACCAAAAGGTTAATGATAACCTTATACTTTCTTTACTATTGTTTTACTATCTAATTATTTTTTTCTCTTTTACTCTTTGAATCTGGATTGAAAATCTTAGAAAATGACTTTCTTGCATAATTTAGAAGAAAATATATTCAATCAATCAATATAATCGTGTAATTTAATTAAACATAAATTTATTTTTATAAAGATTAACATTCTTTTACTTTTTTATTTAATTTTTATAAAATTGAATTTATTTTACGAATACGTTGAATTTATTTTTTTTAGTTTATGTAAAAAGTTGATATTCTAAAATTTTTAATCTAAATTTAAATAACAAAAAAAATATCTAGATTGTAAAATAGTAATAAAAGAAATATAAGAATATTCTATCACGAAAAGAAAGGACATTCCATGTTCACATGAATCACATGTTACCCTGCCCCTCCACCTGTCACCGATCAAATTTTTATTGCCTCTGGCCCTCCATCGCTCTCTCTCTCTCATAAGTCCATTCTAGTTTTTAATTTTTATTAGAGTATTTTCATACTAGCCAATGATGGAAAAAGATATTTATAATTATAAATTGTATAATTGTTATGTAATTATTTAAAAAATATATATATATTAAATTAATATAAAATAAAATAAAATTAATAATAGACTCTACTCTTCAAAATAATTACGAAACATTTATAAATAAAATTACTCAACAATTACTTTGATCATCAACAACATCAAGATCAGTTAGCTCATGATGCTCTGAAAAGTCTGTCCCATACGGCCAAGTACATACCCCCCGCCCAAAAAAAAAAAAAAAATTCTCAAATACATCAGTTTGGTAAGATTTTTTTATAAAATTGTGTATCCCACTGAAAAAGAAAACGTTTTTTTTATATTTTTTATGGTAAAATTTTTTAGAAATACTCTAGTCACAAAGTTATTAAACAAAACAATCATACAAATTGACATAGTTTGATGTGATTCGTTAGATTGTAAAGTTACTTTTATTATAAAGTAGATCTAATGGTTCAGATGAAGCCACATCAGTTTGTAAGATTTTTTTGTGTAATTCCTTTGTAGATAATATAGCAGTCCTCAAAATTTTTTTATAAGAGAATTGATATATACACAAAAATATTATATAAAAATAAACTTATAAATTGCTGTGATTTTAAGTGATCTGTTAGATTTACTTTATACTAAAAGTAACTTTACAATTTGACGTATTGCATCAAGTCACATCAAGTTGTAAATTTACTTGTGTAATTTTTTTGTAATTAAAATAATTCTCTTTTTACAAAAGATCTGCATAAAATTTGTCTATTAAAACTTGTATGAATCATTTCTCTTAGATGAAATTGCAGAATCATCTAAATAGATTTTATAAGATAAATTCATAAATTAACATAACTTCATACGATATGTTAAAACTATTTTATAATAAAAGTAATTTCAATCTAAAATGACACATTAAGATATGTCAGTTTATGAATTTATTTTTATAAAATTTCTTTATAACTAAAGCCTTTTCTATTTCTAAACAAGATAAACTGATAATTATATACTTAGCATTCGTCTGGTTTTTGGATCGAAATATTTCGAATCCTGGATTCCCGGGTTTCATTATTGGGAGAAACAGACATGAATTGTGTAAGGAACATTACAATTGGTACGGTTCGAAATCATCTCTAGTTGACTGTGGCAAGCTTGTAGGGTCCTTTTCTTTTTGTTGTGATTTTTTTTTTTTTTAATTTTTAACGGTGATGATAGGAGCATGTGGGTTTCAATTGCCAAACCTGTATAAGCTATAAGAGACACTACCTAGTACCTACCCAAGATTTAAAAAATCCCACGTCGTTTCGAGATCTTCGTCCATGCACATGCATGCTCAACAGGGTCGACTTTCAATTTCGCCTGTCCCCACCCCAACTAGAAAATGTTGTTATTCCTATTTCTTAGGCTGAAAACAGTATGCATTAATCACTCAAGATACTAACCACATTTTTCACTCACATAACAGAAAATATTCATGAAGACCAAAATATCTTAGATAGAAAAAGATAATTACCATTTCCATCTGCAAACTACCATATATTTTTTGTTTCAATTTGCACCTTAAACTAAAAGAACCTTCAATATATACCCTAAGATCCCTCAAAATAAATAAATAAATAAATAAATAGAATATTTAATGAACGAAAAACTGGCTATGTGACACGATCTTAATGGTCATATCTGAGTAGGTATAAAATAAGATCCCTTTATATTCTAAGATACAAATTGAAATTCTTTAAAATTCAGATGTAAAAATGAAAAACGAGTGATAATCCATGGGTAAAAAAAAAAATATATATATATATATATAGACTTACTACTTTCTATTATCCATTTATTACTTCATAATGTATTTGAGATTTTTATTTTTTTATTATTTTCTTTTAAGTATTTTTTTAATATCCTTAATCATTAAAAAAATAAAAATATATATATAATTTTAATAATAGTCACTTTTTTAATAATTAAGTAAAAAAATCATTTAAAAAAATTTAAAAAATAATAAAATAATAATAATAAATAATTAACCCTATCATTGTCCGGAAAAAACAAACCTTTTTTTGGACCTGTCTTTCTTTGTGTTGTGTATGGGCGTGGTTTTTCATGAATATACATGTGCGTGTCGTGCGGTCGCGCGCGCGCGCCGAGTGTGTGTCGCGCGTGTTTGCGTGTGTATTACCAAATACTATTCCATCGATAATCCACCGAAGAGCTATCAAGCATCATTAGTCTGACAAATGATATGCTTATTACAACAGTCTCGCCTCAAAAGCTTCAATAAAAAAAATAAAGAAAAATAAAGAAATCAAAATATTGCTTAGCTTAGCGTAATAATAAGCATCAGCTACACATGACATGACATGACCCGACATAAGTCGAAATGGCTTCTCCGCTAGGAAGGCATCTGCTTTTCCAGATTTTTGTTCTTTAGGGGTATAAAGCAAGCAAGCAACCAAGCACAAGAAACAAACCAAGAACTAGTACCAACCACACCAGTACGTCATTGATTCAACTTCACTGACATTAATGCCCCCATTTAGAGGGATTTGTAATAACTTTTAGATTGAATAACTTATAACTCTAGTTGAAAGAATTCTAATATCCCTTTAGAGGTCTGTTTCACACTCTTAAGAGTGTTTGGTTCTGGGTGGATACCCCTCTCTTGCGTCAATCCTTCACTATCTACTCCTTCCCCAGGGGTTAAAAAAAAATAAAAAATGAAAAAGGAAGGAATTCTAATATCACTAAATCTTTTTTTTTTTATATATATAAAAATTACGTCACAGTAAATCTTACAAGGAAACAGCTTTTGACGGGTTATAATAATACCCAGTTGATTTCAGTGAGATCATGATGCCAGGATCCCAAGTGCTACTAGGACACCTTCTCAGCATTTCGTAAGAATCATATTCTTGACATGTTACGCCTTGGCATAATTACATAACAGTATAACATGACAAATGTAAGATAAAATTACCTTTGCATAAAGCAGATCAAAATGATGCCGACTAAGCTTCTTCAATGGCTCCAATGGTTAGAGTCCAAAGGCCACTCTCTGCACACAATCGGGGCGTCTTCTGCTAGGCATCCTTAGGAGTCCAGTTATCTGCAGCTCTGTAACTGCCCTGCAAAATCTTGCTCTTGGGAAACAGGGTTAAGGATTTTCATATGGATTACCTGACCAAGGGGAGGGGGGAAAACAATCCTTGATAGATACAGGCCATGTGCGAGCCTTACAAATGAAACCCAATTAGTGTTTTCGAGTGAGCTAGAAATATTTTGTGCGGGACTCTTTTGAATCTGGAACAGCAATCCTGAAGTCATGCAGGGCAAACAACCGACTTGTATAACATGGTAGAGGTTTTCCAAAATACAGTGGTAGGGTTAAAATCGATAACACAACTTGGTTAAAACTTGAAGAACTACTCAGTTGAGTTGTTCTTCATAGATCCAATAAAGTACAAAGAACAAAAGAAAAAGAAATTAAATAGCCCATATTAACATAGCCTTGTTCATGTAACACTAAACTTTCTGTAGAAGTGAATATTATAATTACACAATTTCTGGGCTCTAATGATTTTAAGATCAACATTGAGGTGCTGGAAAAAGATCTGAGTTGAACACGGGAGAGCCCTTTTTGAAGTGCAACGAGAGCACATGTAGAACAGAAAATTGCAAATATTAGTTTAAATTCTTAATATGCTCACGTGACTTAAAGTTATACTGTGTATTGATTACCATAATATGCTACCAATGCCGCTTCTACGAACATCTACGCCCTACAGTACTACAAACTATACGACTAAGTCAATTATAATGCACTAGGAACGAAAAACCAATAGGATACTGAATTGATGCTTCACCCTTGTTTTCAGAATCATGCGTATACTTCCTTTTCTTTGGATTTGGGGATTGTTTTGACTTGTGTTTCCCTTTAGAACTTGGATGAAGAACAACAGTTTTGAAAGATTGGAACCAATCATGAAGATTGATGAGATCACCATGCTCCTGAGCTAGGGTATACCTAAACAACAGATAAGCATAAACTAAATCCATCAAGTAGTGCAAATTTTCAGCTTCAAAAGAAGTAACAAACAATATGGAAATGTAAGTTCAGAGCCTGTGTTTTGGTCAAAGTGAGAGACCCTTTATTTCCAGATGAGGGTTTTAAAGGGGAAAGACACAAGGACCACAACGTGTAAATGAGGGTAACAGTAAACTAGTTTTCCTAGGACTTAAGCCTCCACCTTGTTCTGCGCTTGAGAAAGAAAGCATGGTACTTTTTTCTATAATTTGTGGGGGAGGGGAGGTTCCTTATAAGAAGTTCGTGATTATTAAAAAGAAAGAATAAAATATTTTAAGCTAGACACCCTCAAAACCTCATCCAAGTTCCCACAGCATAATGAGAAATAAAAGAAGAAAAATTCTAAACATAAGCCTCACACCCTGCACACCCACTTAAAAACATGTGATTTTACTTTTTTATCCTCAATATAAAATATGAGGATAAAAAAGTAAAATCACATGTTTTTAAGTGGGTGTGCAGGGTGTGGGGATTCTGTGTAGCACAACTCTTAAAAGAAAGATCTTAAGAGAGCAATGATTCAACTTGATTTGAGTGTGTGGGCATAAGAGAGAGAGAGAGAGAGAGAGAGAGAGAGAGAGAAGGGGGACATGCTGCAATGAATTAGTCAAAAACGTCATTAGTGATTATGGGGATCCTGTACCACAGCTAGAATCAAGACCAATTGGTAATTATGAAGTTCATTGCAGATAAAATATCCTCCTTTACAACTGATCTTATTGAATGATATATTAACTCGTTGAGAATCACTAAACTAGCACGCATAGGTGATGTCCTTTATATGTCCTGTATACTTGGGCTCTTGCCTATTCTTATGATCAATAAAATTTTGTTTACCGATAAAAAAAAAAAAAGTCGAGAATCTG
Organism: Juglans mandshurica; assembly: GCA_022457165.1. Taxonomy (NCBI): domain Eukaryota; kingdom Viridiplantae; phylum Streptophyta; class Magnoliopsida; order Fagales; family Juglandaceae; genus Juglans; species Juglans mandshurica. The sequence goes on from CM039621.1 coordinate 32,624,627, forward strand.
TTACACTAGTGAAAACAACTTATAATTACTAATGTTTTCGAATATTGAACATGTACATACACATAATAAATACATAGGTATGAATACCAGAATGTCAAGTAATAGCAAACACTTTCATGATGGTACAACAGAAAATGAAAACTGATATCCCTTTTCTATGTTCCACAAACAATATACTTACATAATTGAGGTATCATGCATAGATGGCAATAGGACATTGTCACTCTTGCTGCAGCAACCACACTGCAGAATTTTGTGGAACTCCAAAAGGTCAACTTGGATCCTTCTTCTTGGATCTCCAATTAAAGCCTAAGATAAGCAAGAAGTTTCAAAATACAAAGAGACTATAATAATATAAACTTAGAACTCCAGAATTTTAGAAGAAAAGGCATGCTCTTCACACAGTATAAGTATCAAGACATGTCTAGGAGATTTTAATAAATGAAATTGCCTATTGCTTTTTTTTTATAGGAAATTATTATTATTCTTTTTTTGATAGGTTATAAGTAAGAAATAATTTTATTAGAAGTGAATGAAATGGGTGAAGCCTATGTACACAGGAAGTATACAAAAGAAAACACCTAAATACATTCTCTTTTTTTTTTTTAATTGGCACTGGGTGTCTGAGAACAAAGTCCCAACTAATCTCGGACAGGCCCTCGGCAAGAAGTTTCCCGCAAGGGCACCCTGGGTAGTTCGAAGGGAAGTTACCCCAGTCCGATGACCCCAAGAAATTGTTTGCACCCAAGAGGAATTGAACCTTAGATCTAGAGGGAGCATACTACCAAGACCAAGGCCTTTACCACTTGAGCTAACCCCTAGGGGTTACACCTAAACACATTCTAAGAAACAGAAAACGACAACAGAAAATCATGAGCAGAAGCTCTGTTAATCACTAAAGCAGAAAACCAAAGCAATAAAGAGTGCACAAAAAAGTTCCGGAGTTCCTCCAATTGCTGGAGCATAGAATCCAGTTTCTTCAGAATATTGATAACAATAGTCTTGCTTCGTGGATTTTAGTCTAATTCAGTGTAGCATCTATAGCATGAATTGTGATGGAATATTTTTGCATGTCCGAAGTGGAAAAGGTCGTATGAGTTTATTTGTCAAAGTCATCCTAAAATTGCTTACCAATTGAAGTTTCTCAACATTCTTAAAGCAGAATATTTCATGCAAAGGTATGCACTCAATGGGTCTCAAATAATCCCTGTTTCAAAGAAAAATAGAACAAAAAAAATAGAAGTCAGAACTCTTTTCCGTAGCTGTGTGCTATAGTAAATTCATTGATGGAACAGATAGATGTACAGTGCCTCCATTATTCTTCTGGTTCATTACGACATAGAAGGAAAATTCACATTTTATGTCTCCATACTATAAATAACATCCGTGCAAACCAGCATGTTAATTACACCAGTTTGAGGATATAATAATGGAAAAAGAAGCCCCTACACATTTTGTGGTCATTCAACTTCCATTTGCAGTAAAAAACAAAAACCCATAAAACAGCAAAAGGAACCAGCAAAAACTGTCAATCCTAGGCCGACCCTCTCTCGTTTGCAACAAATCCATTGACCTAAATCTACAGCCATGAGATTGAGCACAGATATTTAAAATAAATAAATAAGTTTTATCTGGTGACAAACCATTGGAAGAGCATATAGAAAGCAGCAACACAATATTGGTCACCAAATGGATGTAGTTTCTAAGCATGGAAATGATGAACGTTTGTTTGATTTTTGTAGTTTATGTGCGTATTTTCTAGCTAAACCACGTTTTATTTAAGGGAAAAAAATCCTAATTTATGTAAAATTACAGTATTTGTTATCCAAATAACGTTACAATACAAGGCAAAAAGCCATCAAAATTATTTAATAATTACAGAAGGATCATCATTCAAGACGGTAGTTTATAACAATATATCAAAAAGGATTCCCATATCCCCATATTCTATATATAACCAGATTTTGGATTATATGTTCATATCCTTTAGTAAAAGTATATTATGTTCACCTCTACAAACATAATAACTACACTAATGAAACTGTACTTCCCTTTTAGGGTGGCAATTCGTGTTCGCAGGTCGTGTCAAGTCATGGACATTTAACTATATAAGTCAACCCAAATATGACCCATTAAGCTAAATAGGTCAAACCTTCAAACCCTAACACGACTCATTTAAATAACGTGTCGTGTTGTGTCACCCGTTTTGACCCGTTTAATAATTAATTAGAAATTGGTCAACATGACAAACTCATTTCAATCTGTTTCATGTAAATGGGTTAAACTAATAATCTGCATAACCCATTTGACCTAATTAACATAATTTCACATAAAAATTAAAATCTATATTTATTAGTAGACACTATCTAAAAAAATAAAACTACTTACTAACAAAAAAATCAATATTTTTAATGAATTTTAATCTATAGTAAAACCACTACTACAAACCCAACAGTAACAAATATGAGTATAGGTCCAGAATTATAATCTCAACAATAAAAACATAAGAATATTGAGAAAATACCAATATTACAACTCAACAATAATAAAATTGTAATTTTGAAATAAAATTTAAATGGGTTATTGAGGGTTGATTTTGGTTTAAGCAGGTTGACCCGTTTATTAATCGTGTCTTAACAGGTCAATTCATTTTGACCCAAACCCATTTATATCAAACTCAAACCCACTAATTTCATGTCGTATTCATATTGGGTTCACAACTCATGTCATGTATTGTCACCCCTACTTCCCTTAGCTAAAAGTAGAATATAAATTTTTGACATGGCTAAAACACACTACCTCAGATTCTATTATAAGAGTAAAAATACATATTAGAAATTTTATGTAATACCCTGGATCTTGTAAAGGAAGGTTGTTATGGGATCCCACCCTCGTCTAAGCAAGAATGAAAAGATACAGCACAAATATCCTTACCTAACCAAGCAATCTATTAATGCAGTAATACCCTGGATCTTGTAAAGGAAGGTTGTGATGGGATCCCACCCTCGTCTAAGCAAGAATGAAAAGATACAGCACAAATATCCTTACCTAACCAAGCAATCTATTAATGCAGCAGCTTTCTCATTTACTTCTTTTGATTCCTTCTCCATATTTAAAGGACTCCGAGATGAATGTTTCCTGTCAAGTCAACACTGTCAAAAGGAGCCTCAAGAATCTAAGCTTAATGCATGCATGCATGCATATACAATTTATACAAACATTTTCGAACATGAAAAGGAGGAAATTAAAATGATGAATACTAAAAGAATAACAATTGGCAGAAGACCATTAGCCATATAAACCCCAACCAGCATTTTGATGTGTATTTATACATCTTATAATGACAAAATGGCTATCCCTAAGATCTTTACATATGAGATAAGAAAGATCAAGAAGAAGGAGACCTCTTGTCTGCGTCGAATCCACAGTTTCTTCAAGAAGTATTTTTAAAAGACGGAATATTTTTATCCTTTTCTTGGTTTATGCTAGGGCTACCTGGGAGCTCATATGGGTCAACCACAAAATAATCTTAGTGGCCTACATGGGTCCAAGAACATGTCAAGTAGTCTCAAAGTGGTAATGTATTAACATTTGGCAAGCCTAACTTCTATTGTATCATCATAAAAAGTATTACTTGTACTCCCGTGAGTTCTATACTAACACCATTATTCTCAATCCCCTACTAATAGATAACCTCAATGGCAGGTACTTGTACTCCGGGGTTAGCAGGGAGGTGGATCCGACCCCTTTGAATTTTCTGTTCCCCTTCCAGTCGGGAGTCTCGGACTGGGTTTTTGATAAGGTAAAAGAAATTCAAAAAGTTGTGGGTGTGGAATGTGAAGGTTACGAAGATCAGTTTATGGCCTTGCTCACGACCATCAAAGCGGGGCGCCAACAACAACGGAAGAATGTTTCGAAAAAACAGTGGAAGCTTAAAAGGTTGACATGGTCGCTGAACACTGAGGGTAGCTCCAGTAGGGGCAGGTTGAAAGGGAAGGGGCTGGCCCTTTTTCCATGAAACCCAAAATTGTGTCATGGAATGTCCGCGGGCTCAACGAGGCCAATAAACGTCTTCAGATAAGAAACTTGCTTCGTGAGTGGAAGGCGGACATTGTTTGTTTACAGGAGACTAGATGAAGCTGATCAATAGGGGAATTGTGAGAAGTTTGTGGAGTGGAGTTCATGCGGACTGGGTTGATATGGCCTCTAATGGGGTGTCAGGAGAAGTGGTAGTGATGTGGGATCGACAGGTAGTGGAGAAAATGGAGGAATTAATAGGGAGGTACATGGTAGCATGCTCTTTTAAGAGTGTGTCGGATTATGGGCTTTTGCAAGTGTTTACGGTCCAAATCTAGACAGCAACAAAGTGTGTTTGGGGGAAGAACTAGCGGGAATTCACAATTGGTGGAACCTCCCATGATGTATAGGGGAGATTTTAATGTCACTAGATTTCCAAGTGAGTCCTCTGGTAATAAAAGAGGACGGCCAACTATGGTAGAGTTCTCTGAATGCATCTTTGATTTGAATTTGATAGATTTGCTACTAGCCAGTGGCTTTGCCACGTGGGCTAATAATCAAACTTGGTCCCGGTTGGATCGTTTCCTCATTTCTCCTGAGTGGGAAAGCCATTTCCCAAATGTTTGGCAAAAGCTTTTGCCTCGTATTAGCTCGGACCATTGGCCAATCTTGCTTGATTGCGGTGGTATCCGAGGTGGTTGAAGGTACTTTAAATTCGAAAACATGTGGTTAAAATCTGAAGGTTTCGTAGAAAGAGTAAGACAGTGGTGGTCCTCGTACCAGTTTCAGGGAACCCCTAGTTTTGTCCTTGCAGGTAAATTGAAAGCACTAAAAAGAGATCTAAAACTATGGAATATGCAATCTTTTGGCGATCTAGGGGAAAACAAGAAGGGTAAGTTGAAGGAAATCCAAGAAATTGAGAGGATCCAAGAGGCTAGGTCCCTTACCCAAGATGAAGTAGCTTGGAAGACCTTGTTGGGTGAGGAGCTTGAGAGAATTATCTTGCTAGAAGAGATTTCTTGGCGGCAAAAATCAAGAGCCTTGTGGCTTAGGGAAGGAGACCGAAGTACCAAGTTCTTTCATCGAGTTGCAAATTCTCACAGGAGGAACAATAACATTTTTTTTTATAAGTAATAATATTATATATATATATATCAATAGGAGTAACCAAGTACACTGGATGTATACAAGAAAACACCTAACTCATACAAGAGAACCCCTAATGACCCAAAAATCCCATGAAACCTATCCAAAATACACCAAGCCCGAATTGGAATGTAACACACCTCCCCAACCCCAACTGCAACCCCTTGTTTCCATAAAACTAATACTCTACCCGAACATCCCACTACGAGAACATCTTCACAATGCCCTCCCTTTATTCTTCCCTTGACTTGAGCTACCTCTCTTAGCATCGTAGTTGATTGCACATGAAAGACGTTTTAACTCCCTACTTTTCTTTTCTTAAAATGTGATTTGGTTTCAAGCGCATGACTCGCCTCAATCGCAGTGAGTAGAGCTTTAAATTGGTCTTCATATTCTCCATGTTCTCTATATGAAAGCCCCAAGATGTTCTGAATCCCGTTAACTTTATTCAGAACCCAATCCGATAGTGAACCCGCTTTATCATGTAACGAAGGAATAGAAACCAAAGGTACGACATTATTCCTAGCCACAGTACCCAACTACACTCCCGATTCTAAACCTTCCCCCATATGAGGCCCCAACGACAAACCGCTAGTTTCCTTCCCGCCATATTGTTGCTCGACAGCTATATGGTTGTTGTCCATTGTTTCTATCACCATTACAGGTTCCTCCCCTCCATCAACATTGCTTGACTTTGCACCCCCCCCCCCCCACAATCCTTGTCATGTCACTTTGTCTGACCCTACTGCTCCCTCCATAGCACAAGTAGGGGAAGCAACACCTTTTGTAACCCCGTTTGCATCTTCCAAAAGAGGCTTAACTGTTTCTTCCAAAGTACTCGAGACCCTGGAGCCCCCCCCCCCCCCCCCCCAATTGTCTTCAACTAAGGATGAACCTTGGACAGAAGTACCAACCCCATCTACATCTAGTGTCTGAGGCCCTACAGCTCCCTCAGGAGGAACAATAACATTGAGATGCTGAAGATTGACGGTGTTGAGTGTAGAGAAGAATAGATTATTCAGGATCATGTAGTTGGCTTCTATGAGCAACTCCGAACTGAACCGATGTGTCGACGGTCGTCCCTTGATGGTCTGGTTTTTTACGCCATTGGAATGAGTGATGTCTCTAGGTTGGAGAGGGATTTTGAGGAAGAGGAGGTGGCAAAGGTAGTGCGGAAAATGGCCAAGGACAAGGGGCCGGGGCCAGATGGCTTCTCTATGGGTTTCTTCCAAGATTGCTTGGATGTTGTAAAGGAATATATCATTAAGGTGTTTCAAGAGCTCTTCGTGGCTGGAAAATTCGAGAGAAACTTAAATACTACTTTTCTTGCATTGATCCCAAAGAAGGTCGGGGGTAACGAGATAAAGGAGTATCGTCCCATTAGCTTAGTGGGAGGGGGTACAAGATCATTTCCAAAGTGTTAGCGAACTGACTTAGTGAGGTGGTGGGGAAGATCATCACCAAGCCCCAAAATGCCTTTGTTAAAGGTAGGCAAATTCTTGACGCGGTCATTATTGCTAATGAATGTCTGGACAATAGAATTAAAGCAGGCTCAACAAGAATCATATGCAAGTTAGACATAGAGAAGACGTACGATCATGTTAACTGGGATTTCCTTCTCTATCTACTTGGGAGATGTGGTTTTGGAGAGAGGAGGCGGTCATGGATCCGTTGGTGTATATCAACAGCTAAATTCTCTATGTTGATAAATGGTAGCCCAGCGGGTTTCTTTCATAGTTCGCGAGGCCTAAGACAAGGTGATCCGTTGTCGCCTTTACTGTTTGCTGTTGTGATGGAGGGATTAAGCAGGATAATTTCGGCCTTGACTCATCATAGCTTCGTGGAAGGATTTTCAGTTGGAACCCCAGATAGGGGCATCATTAACATATCTCATTTATTGTTTGCAGATGATACTCTTGTATTTTGTGACCCAGATCAAAATCAGGTGAGGGCATTGACGGCGCTGCTCCTGTGTTTTGAAGCAGTGTCTAGTTTAAAAGTGAATTTTGACAAGTCTGAATTGGTGCCAATTGGTGTGGTGTCTAATGTACGGCAACTAGCTCATGCGTTGGGTTGTAAGGTTGCCTCTCTACCTTTGAAGTACCTGGGTCTTCCGTTGGGGGTTGGTGCAAGGACATCTGCTTTATGGGAGTCAGTGATTGAGAAAATAGAGAAGAGAAGAGATTAGCGAGTTGGAAAAGAATGTACATGTCGAAAGGTGGTAAGCTTACTTTGATAAAGAGTACACTCTCTAACTTACCTACTTACTTTTTATCAATTTTTCCTATACCTGCAAGTGTGGCAGGCCTGATTGAGAAACTCCAACGTGACTTCTTGTGGGGTGGTTTGGGGGAGGAGTTTAAATTTCATCTGGTAAAATGGGAAACAGTTTGTCACCGAATATCCAATGGTGGTCTGGGTATTAGGAATGTGAGGACTTTCAACCGTGCATTACTCAGCAAATGGTTGTGGAGATACAAAAGGAACCGAAAGCCTTGTGGAGAGGGGTGATTGGATGCAAATATGGCGATATTTGGGGGGTATGGTGCACTAAAGAAGTTAGAGGAGCTTATGGAGTGGGGTTGTGGAAACACATTAGAAGAGGATGGGTGGTTTTTCTTCATCACACTCGTCTTCTGATGGGCAATGGATCCAGGATTAAATTCTGGAAAGATATTTGGTGCGGAGATACTACTCTACAAGATGTATTTCCCTCATTATTCCAAATTGTCAGTGTCAAAGAGGCTTCAATAGCGGAGGTTATGGAAATATCGGGTGAGCATCTTCATTGGAATATCAGTTTTAGTAGGGCTGCACAAGATTAGGAGATGAACAGTTTTGCTGATTTTTATAGTCTCTTGTACTCCATGAAACCAAGCAATGTACAAGAAGATGGATTGTGGTGGGCACTCGCCGGGAAAGGTGCCTTTTCAATTCGCTCATTTTATAAGGCTCTCACCCAAGACCCCAACATTCGGTTCCGTTGGAGAATGATATGAGACACAAGGCACCCCCCAAAGTAGCCTTTTTTGATGGACAACATCTTTGGGCAAGATTCTCATAACTGATAATTTGAGGAAGCGGAGAATTATTATAGCAAATTGGTTTTATATGTGTAGGGGAGGGTGCGAGTCGGTGGATCACCCCTTGTTACACTGTGAGATAGCACGGACTTTATGGGATGGGGTGCTGGGTAGAGTAGAGTTGGGTTGGGTTGGGTTATGCCAGAGACCGTGGTTGCAGCTTTGGCCAGCTGGCCAATTATTGGAGGGGTAGATCAGATTTCAGCAGTCTGCAAGATGATTCCAATGTGTATCATGTGGTGTCTATGGCAGAAACGTAATGCGCGGACGTTTGAGGACAAGGAGAGATTGCAAGAGGAACTTATAGCTTTATTTTATAGCACGCTATGTACTTGGTCCAATGTTGTTGATTTCAATGGCATGGACCTTCATGATTTCCTTGTCTCTCTTGCAACCTCCTAGTTAGGGTTGTCTCTTGTATATACTAGGCTAGGCCTATTCTTGGAGTAATATAATTTGTTTACACATCAAAAAAAAGTTACTTGTACTCCTGTGAGTTCACACCTATTATTTTAAGCTTCAAATATCATAACGATCTAAATCTCATTATCTAAAGTTTTTACTATATGTAAAGATCTTGCAAAATCTTATAAAATAACATGCTTCATAAATACGGTAAGCAGTTCACACTTAATTGCAAATAGAATAATTTATACGTGGTATAAATATGGAGTTAGAGAAGACAAAAGGATTGAATAGAATATTACTTGGATATGTCAACAACATTTGCTTTCAACTTGCCATCCTCAAATCTTAACAAAGACTGCAAGTCCTTCACTTTTTCATGGATCTATCACAAGCATATTATTACATAGCAATTAGCTTGCTCATCTAATCGGTAACCAATTAGTTTTGTATCATAAGGATCAAAATTTATAAAAGCCATACAGCAATGGGAAGAAATACGAGAAGCAAACATAAGACTGGTTGATTATAAAGCCAAGTATTGATTACAGCAAAAAGTAAAACTCATCTAGAGTGTTGAGTCCTTTAAAATGATAAGGACCATAAATAATTAACAATATATTTCACCACCTTACGTTAATATTCAGGCACAGAACACCTTCAGTTTGACATACGCCAAACGCCGACAAGAAATCTATTTTGCCGAGAATCTTATATTCAAGATATATATTTTACTGAGAATCTTATAATGGAAACAAAGAAGTTTTCCAAGCATTTTATGAACCTTTCTTATGTTATTACAAGTCTACTTTCTTTGTAACTACTTTCTATTTTAGTAATTTTATAAATTTTGCAGCTGTTTACAGCAAGATAAAGTAGATGGAAAATAAATCAGAGTACAGTTGGAGAAGGAAAGGTTTGGAGTTCAAACCTAGGTGAGCCAGGAATTATGGAGTTTATTGGAGTCATGGTTGATATGGGCTCAATGCAAGACAGGGGAGCAGATAGGAGTTGCTTCTCAAATCTCCCAAGGAAAATAAGGGTGAAATATATGCCCTGCTCTAAATAGCTATTAAAAGCATGTCAAAGAAAAGCCCTTCCAGAAGAACGCCATGGAAGTAGCTTTAGGACATGCAAATACATGGCAGCAACCAAGAAGAATTCTAGTTCCACTATAGAAATAAAGGAAAATGGTTTAACCGTGGATAAAATTGATTTTTAATTGCAGAGAGAAATTGTTTGCTACATGCAACATAGTTTAGAACCAAATAAAAAAAATCATCGAAGAAAATGGACTTAATTGTAGATGGAAATTGTTACTTAAAAGTAACCACAATGATTAGTCTTCCAAGTAAATCCCTAAGACATCTCAATTTTGTCAAAAGTAAAAGAATACCTCAAGAACATCAACAGTAGTTTTTTCCCAACTCTTCAGTAATTGGTAGAGCATCAGTGCCGGGAGATCCCTGATCAAAATCCAAGTTCAGAATTGCAATATGAAGCAAAAAGAATTTGATTACAAATACCTATAAAGAAAGGTTAAATATTTAAGTGGATCTCTATCAATCTAATTACTACAATTATAAATTACTGATTGAGCTTATGCTTAAACTTTAGAGCTTGATTCACTATGAGCATGTAGTTATCAAATAAGATTTTTTTTTTATTGGCACTGGGTGCCCGAGAACAAAATCCCAACTAATCCCGGGGTGCACAGGCCAAAATGAGATATTTAGATAGCGAAGCAAGATCTAGAACCAGGATTAACAACTTTCACTGCTTACAAACTTCCAAAATCTTCAAACACACATCCAAATTAGCAACTATTTATTGCATTCAATAAATCCAGTGATTGTGACAAATTCTAGAGGCGAAAATATTAGGATAGAGGATGAATACACTGATCATGAAGGATTATATATATGATTAAGTTCACAATAAAACATATATATTTTTTTGATCGGTACACAAGAAAACATATATTTTCTTGAAAAATCTTAAAACCTCGAATAAGATGAATGAGAACTTAGCAGTTGTTATATGGGTTCGGGACAAAGCATTTTATACGCTGAGATCCTGAGAGCTCGAGGAAAAAGAATACTGATCACTTCTCGATAATTATTCACGATGAGGAGAGAGGCTAACATAGGTTTCAGTATTGCCATGGAGGTCACAAAGTTGCAGAAATTCTGCCCTACCAGGAATAATGAAGGCCATATAGTGGTTAGCAATCCATTAATAAAGGCAAAATGGCACTCACTTGACAAAAACCCTCACAACATGGGTGGAAAGACAATTTATGGGGCAGGACTTGTGATGAAATAATAAGATGAAATGCAATCTCTGGTCCAGTATATGGATGCCTGTCATGCTACGACTGATCTCAACTAATTATTTGTGTTCTATCTAGTATGTATCATCTGCAGTATCCCTTGTGTTTCTTTCTTCCCTAAACAATTACGCATTTGCCAATCATTTGAGAATTGGGAGCGTTTAGTAAATCGGTGAAAAGACTAAATACACGAAGAATCACCACTTTCTTCTTGTCTGGTGAAATTAATAAGCTTATGCATCCAGTGAGCTGTTATACTCTAGATAAATATGAGAGAGAAAAGTAACTATAAAATAATGGAGGTATTAATTAATCATCTATAAAGACACAAAGAATATTTCAATCAGTTCACTATTGCAGCCAATCTAAATTATTTGAAGATATCAAATAAAGCTTTCATCCTAGCTTGCTTGCTGTTAACTTCAACAATTAGTTGAGCAGACAAATATTTATCACCAGAAGAGACACCAAATGAAATGATACTTCCCCTTACTTTTCCTCAAAACCACAAAAGGAAAATTTTCAGTTTCCCAGATAGGCAAAATGTTGCAGTTATGTTCCCCCTTTGAAAACCCTCAGCTATTAACAAGAACCTATGACAGTAGAAACACGTACTGGCCCTCTAAATTGGAAATACATGTTACCCACCTCACTTTGCGTACTATCTGACCGATAAAACCGCCCTTGCGCAAGGTAGAATACTTTCGACGTATTGAACGATCAGTAGCCATGGGTACTCCAACATCCTTCTCTAGTACCACATGATTATTGGAAGCCCTTGAGGTGTACAAATCTGGATTAAGCGCCTCACATAATAGGTCTAGCAGTTGGATTTTATAACACTTCCCTGCTTCATACAGGCACTGCAAGGTGCAGTAATTGTTAACAAACAGAAACACTAGTTCCATTACATGACACATCAACGTAGCCTAGATATTACTAACATATACTCATTTAAACAACCAATAATAAGAAACCAAGATGTTCCAAAACTAGTGTTTCACAAAAAAATTAATTAATTAATAATCAAAAATTTCATTATAGGTAAATTCTCATTACAGGATATTTGTATACTTATAAAAAAAATATAAAAAATTGGCATGCCAAGGAATGGCGCCTTGATAATTTATATCAGCATGTGAAAAGAAAAACAAAAACAGTTCTGAAAACTCACCAAGACGACCGTGCTCCAGCACTTGTGCAGTCTCCTCAATTCTGAGAAACCATGAACCAAACTTTTACCATTCTGTTCAGCCATTTGATTCCTAGTGAAATATTTTCAGCACATATGAGTGTCCTATCATCATCTTTTGGAGTTTTTGGTACTCAGATAAAAGCAGATAATATATAATCAGAAAATATTCTACTTACCTTGCATAGGACGGAAGCTGAGAAGTATACTTCAATACTACCTCTGGCTGTAAACCACTTTTCTCACCCTGAAACCCATTCCATTTCCAAACAATGTTTAGATGTAAACAAAAATCAATGAGAGTCCAATCTTAATATCTCATCAAGGGTGTAGGTTATTTCAAAAATCACAAGCATTAGAAAAATCAAATGATTTTTCATTGGGAGTTTCACTTTTCAGTGTTGTTAATGTTTCCCCCACCAAAACTTTCAACATGCGAGACAGCTCACTTGCACTCACAAGTGTAAAATGTGCAAGCACTGAAATTATCGGGGAAATAACATGGCCTTTCCCAGTACAAAGAAGCAAATCTAATCATATCACATTTGCTTTAAGAATTTTCGAAGTAGGAAAACAGGGAAAAATCGAGGTAGCATCCTGTTTTGTGCCTGAACATAGGTGACCATGCATACATTGCATATACATGACAAGCAAAGGGGCAGGGCCAGTATCCCAGCAAAAATATTCAGCAAGCCAGCTGATTGTAATACAATCAATATTTGTTTTCATAAATAAATTACGGTTTCAAATTGAAATCCATAGTCAACATTAATACCCTGATATAAATTTTGGGACAGGCATTTTTTTCCTTTTGGGGTTGGAAAGAAGGGGAATTAAATGGGGACATTAGGCTAAAGAACCCATCTAAGACACAAAGTAACCGTATCAAAGGTTAACCAAATTTTTATTTAACCTTCTTTTTTTTATAAGTAGACGATTGTATTAACCTTCTACTCTTGCCTGATTTCTGTTTTAATTTAACAGAAAAAAAAGACCACTTTTTGCTTAATCATCAGATAGAAAGTGAAGACAACTCCCAACTATAAATAATTTTGCTTTAACATCTAAAAATATCCCAACTGAGGCCTGTTATCCAGCATTAACTTCAATCTGTACAAGAACAATAGTCCAATTACAGGTTCCCAAGGCCTCACCCTAAAACAAAAAAGAATTACCACTTGATTAAATATGTCAGTAGTCATGCATGCATATTATTTAAAGGAAATGCTAATTTTACAAAGAAAATTTCAAAAAATAATTTGCAAACTGACATGACTTGATATGATATGTCTGACTATAAAACTCTTCTTATTGAAAAGTAGATATGATGTAACCACAATGGAATCTGTTTGCAAATTTCCTTCTTGTAATTATCTCTTTAGACCAAGCAATTCACTTAGTTTAAAGGTAATTTAAGTGGTACTTCCAAACATCAAATTACTGACAAAAAATTGACTTGTAGGAAAGAATATAAGTGCTAAATAGATAATCAAAGGGAAGTTTTCCACTTATGGGAAGTAAAATACCAAACTAGTAATCTGGTACAATTTTTAATCAAATCACTGGTTTTCTGAAATTGTATAGGGGCAATTGTCCCCAAATCAAATGAACGCACATTGGCCTCCTGCAAGCAGACCAAGCTGATAATATATGCTGAAGCCTTCAGATAATCAAGAACAGAAAGTAAGGCCTAAAAGTAATGCCAGTGTGTTAATATATGCCTATAAACAAAAGCAACATGTACAATTAGACAGTGAGCAATTATTAGGGTTTATTATGAAGAAGTATTGAACTAAAATATAAGATGATTAAGTAACATGTTTAAACAAAGGAAAAATTTGAGTGTTACTAGAGGATGAAGAAATTTAACCTTTTGTTTTTCTTCAACAAGCAAGCCACCAAGTATGAAGCTCAGAGGCTCCATGGAGAAATGCTGGGCACATGCTATCTGAAAAATGCTTTTTAAAACATGAAATCAGCAAGAGCTAGTCGTGCTGATAGTTCATCAAGGCAAGAGACAGTGAGAACTACAATAACCAACATGCACCAACCTTCAAAGCTCTAATAAAAGATGTTAGTGTTCCATCCTGGTTTAAGAAGTAGTTTTTCAAGAAAACAGCCACCTTGTGACCAACACTAAACCCAGAACACCGTTTCACAAGGACTGCCTCAACAACTGCATCCATTCTCTCAGCTGGTGATCCCAATATGAACTTAGAGGGGCACAAGTGCTGCAGCACATTTGATGGAAGAAGGTTTCTTGGAGCATTCAGTGTTGTGGCAACTCCCATTAATAAAATGATTGGAATCTTTACAACCCATTCACTGATAGACATAAAGAAGCACGTTGCAAGCAGTTATTGCAAAATAAATGACACAGTATGTGTTTGGAGTTTCACAATAGTCGAATAAACTAGGCGTACAAAATGCATGACTACACCAAGATCATCAAGGAGAAAATAATAAAATTTCAAAATAAGGATGAGCTTCCAAAAGGGTCAATTTATCCAAGCTCTTAGATTGGCTTTATATTTAGCACAGTCTGCTAGAAAGCAGATAGCACTATTATAAATAAGCCAAGTGTTCACTCTAAATAATTTACAGGTAGCACAACTTCAGTGCCATTGATCAAGGAGCAAACTAACTTGTACTGCATAATGAATCTATTTTGCATTATTTGAAATATTAAATGCTTATCAGAACTAAGTGTAGCAATTTCTATCTAAATAGCTTGCTGGAACATTATTTCCATGGTGAAAATTTCACAATCCATAAGGGCTTGCAATTAAACATCTTCCAAAAACGAAATTACATTTACCAACTTTTTATCAAGCACAGCTACTGAGATTGTTAGCCACCTTATCTAAAAATAGCCCCCTCATGGTTCCTGTAAATTTAGCATATGCCTCAATTGCACATACTTATAAAGATCGACCATGAATTCATATGCTGGATACAAGTATGATATGAAAGAGACCTTCAATAGACAAGTTTTAAAAACCAAAGCATAATCTGGTGTGCAAAACAAAGATGAGCACATGAACATACTTTCTGAACTTATTAGACTAAGCCATAGTACTCACAAACATGCGTACATAATATAAATGTATAAAGACATATATTTGTAATTTATAGGAATACATATTTATGTGTCTCTAGATAAATGCATATACACCAATGTACACAGAAAGAATTTATGTATACACAAACAAATGTATAAATATGCAAGCACGTAAATGCATACATTTATTGATATATACTTGTACATGTACAACTATGTGCATGAACACGTGCACGCACACAAATATAAGCATTTCGAGTGGTGGCAAGATGTGATAGAATACCTCAACATAAGTATGAAGTCGGATAATACAGACCCACAACATCGTTCCATATCATCTATAATCACAACCACTGGGGTATTATGGTTTTCTTGTTCTCTATACCATGATGCCAAGATGGATATATCAGCTTCCTGCTTAAATAATTTTAAATATTAATTCAATTGAAAACTAAACTCTAATTAAAGAAATGTATATTTAAGTACTTACATATAAAGTAGCCTTTAAGAACTGTCTCAATAAACCCCTGAGGCAGCCACCAATCCCACTCTTGGCTGAGAAGTCCAGGGACGAAAGGTTAGCCACATGGCATCCATTAGATCTCAAAAAAAGGCCAAGGTCTTCAAATGTTAGTAGATCATCAACAAACTCCATATTCCCTGCCAATCAATGATCAATCTACATATTAGACAGAGGATCTAGGAAACGTTAGCAGCATAGCACAACAACAGGGCAGAGAAGATCCAAAAATAATCTAGGGGTCTAACCAGTACGGTTTGGTCTGGTTTTGGACAAATTTTGAAACCGAACCGATATACACCGGTTTTGAAAATTTAAGAACCAATACAAACCAATTCATCACCGAGAATTGGTTTGTATCCGGTTTCGGTCCGGTCCTATCCGGTTTACCGTTTACATATGCGGCACTACATAAATTGAGACTTGAGAGCCAGTTCCTCTAATGCTTGTTCTCCTCAAAGTAAATTTATATTAATAACTTAGTATTAATGTTTGTGTTTAAGATTAAAATTTCATATTATATGAATTAGCAATTTAGCATATAATATATATAATATAATATAAAAAAATATTTTATATATAATATAAAAAATTAAAAAAATATATATACCAGTCTGGTTCGGTGCAAACCATAAAATGGATGCAAATGTAGGTTTAAATCAGAATGCAGGTATGAGTTCCTCTCAGTCAATCATCTAATTAAAATACATCCAAAAGTGGGACAGATCACTAGTATATACTGATATGTACAACCATTTTCACCCACCGTACTTTACTGTGAAACATTGGAATAGACAATAACTTACTGGTCAGAACCATCCCAGTGAACAGTAGTTTAGAAGTCGCATCAGTTACAATGGGAAAAGACCGAGTTGCTTCGGTGAAACCAGGTGTTCCAAGTGACTGGATGGCATTGAAGGACTCCAAAACCCAGTGATGTATTTCGTTAAATACATTAGTATTGATACCCCTCAAAATATCCTGCAAAAATTGGTCAATATTCTATTTGATCACTGAGAAAATGAAGGAAATGAAACCAAATTTTGACACCTTACATCTATGTTGCTCCATACTTAATGATGACTACAGATTAATCCAACAAACCCAAATAATATGGAATATCAAAGCACACTGAACTATAATTCTTCGATTTTCAAAACCAGTGTTTTATTCTGATGTCTTCGATCCCATCTTCTAAAACACTCTAAAATGAAGATTAAAGACAGGAGATATAAAACAGCGAAATAAACCTTGATGGTCGAGTTGATTTTTGACCAAACAAGCTCAAAAGCTTCAGTACGCAAGTGCTCGTTGCAATGCTCACCCCGTTCTCCAGCTTTATCGGGTTCTGATTTCTCTGTCTTATTGGGTGATGACGGAGATAGATCAATCCGCCTTCGGGTTTTCCCAGTTCCATTTGGTTTTTTATCAGATTTTCGGGACGATGCTTTGTGGAAAACAAAGAATGGCTGTAACAGAAAATATTAATGCATTTAAGGAAACTGGATTAGTGCTGCATTTGCTTGGGATAAGTGAGATTAAAAAAATTTGAGATTTCTGGTTTGGATGATTAGGAAACGTGAGGATAATATCAATTTCATTGAAACGGAAACGAAATTTTATCTCATTGATTTAATTCGATTCATTCAGGGTATTCTTTCTTGACAGAAACAATTTTTTTTAAGTATCTCCAATTCCTTTCCTTACATTCCTTTTCCCGGTAAACAAACAGAGACAGAAAACAAGAACTTAGATCAGAGAAAGCGTACCTGGAGATCATTTTCCTCCTGTGTGCCTTGAGTTAGTGACTCCGCAGCAGCAGAAGCGATCGCCATTCAGTGAGAGACTCTCTCTCTCTCTCTTGCGCGCGCTAGGGTTTACTTCTGCTCTTTTGGCGGGAAATAGAAACTGGGTTAAATTCGTAAATTGGTAGTTTCGGGTTTTAGAATCGGACAGGGTGTGCCGACCCAGTTTGTGGGTATATATGCAAATTTATCTTAATAATAATTTGTAAATGATATGGGAAAAGATATAATTATTGATTGAATAATTAAAGCAGTACTTGTTTCAAAACATAGGACCATGACGCCGTTGTACCTGCAGAGGTGCGCGAGGCATATCGCAACTGGCATGGGTAAGTTGTCCAAAACGTCTTGTGTATATGTGACTTGGACGTGAAGTTCACATTCCTGTACACTGGTTGGGAGGGAAATTCGCATAATACACGTGTATTCATCGATACATTGAGTCAGGGCAACAATCAATTTCCAATGCCTCTCGATGATAAATATTTAATATTATTTAATTATTTTGGTCTTCAACTTTGTTCTCTTTATATGTATTTTGTTACATTTGTGGGAATGGTTGGTAAGGGTCTGATTTTTTCCCTGTTAATGGGTAACAGGTCATTATTATCTAGTCGATTCGGCGTACCCATGTACTCGGAGATTTATGCCCCCTATCCCAGAGAGAGATATCATAGAAGTGATTGTCAGGGTCAGCAGAGATTTAGGGGGTATAAGGATTATTTTAATCATCGTCATTCATGCATTTATAACGTAATAGAACGTACATTTGGAGTCTTGAAATCACGATTTAGAATTTTAAGACTCATGCCTACGTATAAAGTTGGGAGGCAAGGGGATCTGATCATTGCATGTTGCACGTTACACAATTTTATTATAATGACGATGCCGAATGACTGATTGTTCGAGGACTGGAGAAATCAGGAGCTCAGTCCAAGCGGTCGTGCATATAGTGACGCCGCAGTTTCAGCACGCGTCAGTTTCAGCACGTCATCCTGACATGACCGTCGAATCAGCCCGAGCTATGACAACAATTAGGGATGACATTGACATTCGTATGTGGGAACCTAAGGATGGTCATTGATATGTATGTAATAAATATTGGGATTATAAGGGTGTAGTTAGAGATTCAAATGTATTACAAACTTGATTTTGGGTGGCAATATATTACTTATTTACATACATGGGGAAGTTTGTAGCAAATTTCTTTAGAAAATATGGTTGCTAATTTTATGAGCTATATACGTAAATTTAGTTTAATAAATGATTGGTCGATATGTAAATTTTATACTACTAAAATTATAAAAAAAAAAATGATTTTATAATTTAATGATGTTATTTTTCTAATTTATTATCATTGACCATAATTGAAACTAATCAGAGCTAGGCAAAATGACCATTAGTACTTGAATATGAAAAAAAAAATTAAGCACAATTATTTATAAAAAATTATTTTATATATATTAGTATTATTTAACGATTTTGGAAACAATTAAAAATCATTTTTAAAACATTTTTTATTAATCAATTTTTATTTGATATTTTACAAAAAAACTCCATTAGAAAAAAAATATTGTAATCTGGAAAATATTATTATTCGCTATATTAAAAAAAATAAAAATTAGGTAGGTAATTTATAATTTATTATTACTTATTTATATCAACTCACAACTCATCTCACTACTATTCACGACTCATCTCAACTCATATTCGAACGACACCTAAATTAAATCGGTAGACTTCTAGCCACAAATCGGTTAATACCCGAGCAACTAAATTATTTCGGAATGCAATCGGTAGACTTCCGTTCTTACTCATTGCAATTCGGTTCGGTTAATTCGGAAATTTCGGGTTGGGAGCACGGTTTAAATTTGCAGGCTAGGTGTGTGGTAGGGTATCCATCCCAAATGACCCAGATCCCTGCGCGATTATGTGACCCTTTAACTTCTATTAGAACACTCTCATTAGATTAGCTAAAAGCTAAATCTAATGAGTATTTAGCTATTAAAGAGTACAATATGTTCACATTGGATTAGTCATATTTGGAATTTGGTGACAGTGACTTTCAAAAGTTTTTCCAAATTTGAAGGTTACTGTACATACATCAAATACATATTTGATTAATTATTTATCTCTCTCTTTCTTTCTATCACATATTTTATCACAATTAATATATTAATTTAATAAGAACGTGATTATTAATTAACATATAATAAGTAGAATAGTAAAATACGATAAAATTAAATAAACTAATAATTAAAAAAATTAAATATTTTTTAAATTATTAGTTATTTATTACTATATAATGAATAAATGTATAATCTAATGTGGATATTTAATGTGAATAACTAAAACTAAATTCATCTTATATTAAAGATTCAGAATTTATCTTCTAAATCAAATTATATAATGTAAACATTTTATTATATGTTCTCTATACACTGACTTAAAAATATATTTTTTTAAATGAAAATTGGCATACAACAATTTCAAAGAAAATGAGAGAAAAAACCATCATAACATTAAATTCAAATTGATTAGAGACTAAATTAACTCTTTATTTCATACTAGTATCTTGTTTTCTATATCTCATATTAAAATCATGGTATTTACAAGTGTCACGTATAAACATGCTACTTATTATGAAACGTATTATATTGATAAAAATGATAAAAAAAAAATACCAATAATCTTTTTCTTTAAGTTGGTATGGCATGATAGTGGGTACCCCATGATCCATGTTGTATCCGTATGAGTGAGAGAGTTATTATTTAACTCCCTACCACTACCACTTAATTTCAGAGAAGTTAATTAACCATCAATAAAAAAATTATTTAAATAAAAATTTTACATACGTTAAAATGAGAAGAGTGAAAAAGTGAACGTATAAAAAAGAAAGTTATCATCTCTTCTTATAATTTCCTAATGCAACCATCAGGATCTCTTGATCTTGAAGCGTTGATTTTTTTTTTTTTTAAGAAAGCGTGAAATCTTTTAAGAGATTCTAGTAGCCTCCTAAGCGACGTAGAAATGTAAACAATAAAGTGACGTGAACTGTAAAATTAGTAAAGATTTGGGCTTGTAAGAATTTTGCTCATTGAGATGTAAGACTTTCACATCAACAATATATTTAGTGTGTATTTTTATAATTTTGGATCAATTTCTGATTTATTAGGCTTGGTGTTAACTTGACAATCCTTTATTCATTAAAATACGTCTTGTGCATCATGTGTGCGCCTATAAAAATATTCATGCAATAAAATACAATGCCAGCATTTCCTTTAAAAAATTGGACTATAATTCAAGAATATAAATAGGATGATCTTCCATCAATATCATTCTTTTTGGGAACTGCTATGGGTCTCGGGACCCAAAATGTGTCCCGAATAAGTTTTTTTTTTTTTAATTATCATAAACATTTAAAAAAAATAAAAAAAATCACAACATCAATAAAAAATATTTTTTTAATCATTCGGTAAAAAAAAAAAAATCCCATTCGGGACACAAACCCAAAGCATTTCCCTTATTTTTTATTGTGTTTCGGTACTCTCTATGGTATTAAAATAAGAGTCATGCTAGGCTGCCGCCACAAATGACCACCGGGCGTGCCGCCTAACACAAACTTGCCTTTTTATTTTTTTTCATCTTTTTTTTTTCATTTTTTAAGATATTTATATATTTTTAAAAAATAAAAAAATACATCAATATACTAAAAATCATTTCTTTAATCATTAAGTAAAAAAATTAAAATAAACAATTAAATACATGAGCAGTCAAAGTGAGATAGCAAAGTGAGGAGGCAAACTAGTATTTTCCTTAAAATAATGTCAAACTTTCAGGATTTTAACTAAGAGAAATGATACTAGCAGTCCTGAGTATGCAAGTACCGTGCAGTCGTTTTGAAAAAAATGAATAAATATGAGATCCACATAAAAAAAAATTAATTTTTTAATAGTGGACCCCACTCTTTTTCAAAGTGACTGCACAGTATTTACACATTCTACGACTGTATGTAGCATTACTCTTTAACTAATCATTCTCTCTGTTATTGTTTTGTTTCTACTTTCTTTTTGGCTAATCAGCCTAATTTTGAGGATTTTATTTTATTTTTTGAGAGTTGAATTAATGAGAAATTATCTTTAGATCTTGGGCGATTCCAGGCTTTCCCTAGACGATATAAAAGCCCATGGACTGGCATTTGCCCTCATTGGGCCAATATACCAGGGCCGGACAATAAGGTACTTAGGACAGATTAGTCCTTGCTCGTTTTAAACGAATGTGAGGTAAATAAAAGAAATCTTATTTGCAGTTATTGAATAAGTCGCGTAATTTTTTTTTTTTTTTAAGAGTGAGTAAATATACGATTTATATATAAAAAAAATAGCATCTACTATTATTTGATAAACAATTCAAATTGATAGTAAAAGCTATTATTTATAGATAAAATCTATTTATAAGTCTTATATTTTACATACCCAACTCACCGTTGATGTAGAAACTTTTTACGTCAGTTATGCAAAAAAACAATGATTGGCATTTTAATTTTTTTAAAGTTATAATGAGTCACACTGTAAGTAGTGTGTTAAGACACCGACTTATATATAGCAAAACTCTTATTTATATAGAGTAAGAAATATTATGCCTCACCCTTAAATTGTTAACTTCCAAAAACTGGGAATAAAAGTAGAGTCACTCTTAGAGCATTGGCAATGGCTAATGGCTAGTGCAAATTTTACCTTTTTTTATCACAAAATTCCTACATTGAACTAGCTATAGCCATATTTTTTAGTTTTGAGCTACAGTAACTTTCCCCACCTAGCTATATTTGGAGATACACTATTGAAGGACCAAATGAGTTTTTTATTATTTTTTCTCAATTTCCCTCCCTTTCCCTCCCTTTTTGGTAATTTTTCTTGCCAAATTACTTTTCTTTTATGATAAAGTTTCTAATTGAGGGTACATTTATTTTCTATCATTATTAGCTTAATACACAATATAAAAATATAAATAGCAAAATATACTTATTTTCTATCATAGTTTTTCTTAATTTTTTTTTTTTTGTTAATACTAAGTAATTGGTTTGTGAATCTCACAATGCTATGAATGTATGTAGCAATCTAGGTGCGTAAAGTTAACGTGCATCCGAGTGACTTGCCGTACTCCAACTTAAAGTTAATGACTCTACTTGTTGGCAAAAAAAAAAAAGTTAGCAAAAATTAGTTTGTTAGTTTCAAGAATTGTTGTATAATTTTTTTTTATCAAATATTATTAAAATATATGAAGTATATTTACAAAATATGAAAAAAAAATTGTCAAATATTATTAAAATATATAATATAATAATATTATTTTGACTTTAAAATGGCTAGTCCAATGTGGACTCAAATAGTCAAAAGTTAATACAATAGCCAAAATGTAAGATTCTAGCCAAATTTTAGACTTGGCAATGGCTAGTCCATTGCCAATGCTCTTAGTTATAGAGCAAAGTTAAAAATAAAAAATTAAAAAATAAAAAATTATAAAGTGTTTTACAAAAATACCCTTATTTAAAATATAGTTGTGAAAAATGTTGTAAAAAACGTTGTGTAAATCAGTTTCCAAAAATAAAAAATAAAAAAGGTACCACTTTGCCAGGGTCTATAGAATTTGACTTTTTCCTATATATATGCAGTAAATTGTATTTCGTCACTTTGCTCTACCTTTATTAGTGGTTGATTCCTCCTTTTATATATTGGACAAATCAGTCATTAAGAGATAAACACCCAAATAGATTCGTTTCTGTACTTCGAGATGAAGTAATTATTTCTAGCCTGTTTTAGTACAAACTTTAAAACTTGGTCTGTTAAATGGTTTCAAGCTACCTGCAATGATGGTTGCTTTGAGAGGAGGGATTGTTTTAGTTTAGGGAGGTATGATTGGAGTTGAGTTTTTGGGTAGTACAACCAAATGGGTTGATGTGTGCAAATGTTAGCTGGGTTGAGAAGTGAGAACCAGCTAAGCTAAGCCAACCCCATGAGCTTGCTTTCACTCATTCTTTCTCAATTATATCATCCTCCCTTTTCTTCTTGCTTTCTTCACGTGAGTATGTGGGAAATGAGAGAGAGAGAGAGAGAGAGAGACATGGGTTGTGGCTAACTTCAATGCCATTGTTGTATGTTGGCACAAATACCTACCAATCTTTCACTTCAAGTGGGCTGTCTTCCAACATCTAAAACAAGACAACTTGCATTATTGGAGATAGCCTTACAAGATTTGTCTTCTCTACTGTTGTGGAGCTATTGATAGCTCCTTTTCTTGGATCCTATTGACACAACTCAAGGGTTAAAAAAAAAAGACATGAAAATATAGATACATATACATTTGCATGCATACATATACCTCACTCAAGTGCTCAAGGGTCTTGCTCAACTCATCAATACACACACACACACCCACATATAAACCCTAGATCATGATATAGATAACCCATCCTTACTAAATATTGAATATGATGACAAATTGTCTACCACCAAGACCAAAGATACCTATTAATAGCTGCTATATTTGAAGTTGTGACATTCTATAGATTAAGCGTGGTCCATAATTTTTCTTCCCTTTTCTATGAATACATAGGATAGAGTTTGAATGATATCCTATAAATGAAAACTCTTCATTCAGTTAACTTGTTGTTGAAGATACCCAGAAGTAATATAGGTACCCAAATGGCACCAGAAAAATGGAATTTAACTATTAGTTGAAGACATCACAGTTAAACTTATCCAAAAAAAAAAAAAAAATTAAAGAAGAATGAGAAGAACACAAGCAACTGTGTGGTTGTTTTACAAGAGATTTAATTTTCTGTAACGATCCTATTCACAAGAACATCGTACTTCCTTCTTGAAAGAGAAGAAAAGTACACTATGTTTTAAATCCATTGGACATAACAAGACTAAATGCAAAAAAAAAAAAAAATCATTTACAGGCCAAATGGAATCAGCTCACACAACAAGTTTTTGTATTAATAAAGTTCTGCTACTTACAAACGAGTGTGTAAACAACACATCATTTATGAAGTTGTTAACTTGTTATAGATGTAAAAAATAAATAAAGTACAAATATTTTTTTATATTAGTTGATGAGATTACTTTCACTTTAAATATGTATATATTATGTCAATAAGCTGCTTACAGATAAATTTTTCTTCTCCAAAAAGAAAAAACTTATCTATTTAAGTGGTTTCTAAATAAGCCTAAGTACTTATCTTGATCTAACTTAAATTCTTAAATGGACAAATTTACTTTTCCCCCAGCTGGCCAGTTTTGTCCCTATGCCAGAGTTGAGGGTGAAAATGCAAATGAAACCCCTCCCTTTCCCCATCACCGCCAAGAACATGTGATACTGGGTCCACTTACCCTTGCACATGAACATGGCATATTAATGTCACTATTCTGCATTATTCCATCTTGGATACAGCAGAGCTTGATCATTTATGGCTCAAAAACTGCCTTTATCGAAATGTTTCTGTCCTTACTTCCAAAATAAATAAATTGGTTTGATATATCATATCTTGCTTTGATGATCAGTCACTAAGTCGGTATGCACTTACTCCTAAAAACAGAACATTTTCCAACTCTTTTTTCCCCTCAAATTTCAAAAGTGAATTTCAGTTTTCACTTTACCTGTGGTGTGGGGAGGCTAATGTCCACTAGTTATGGTTGGTGAAAGGTCAATTCACTTTGTTTCTAAAGATTTCCCCACACAACTTGGGTTGGAAATAACCTGTCATTTTGCACATTTGAAATATGATAGGAAATTGTTGGTGAAAGGGTGAAGAGTCTCTTTGTGGGGATGGGGGAGGAGGGTTTCTGGAGGAAAATCACAAGGTTGGAAAACTCTTTATGCTCTTCAGGTTCTACTCAAAAAATAAATCCAGCTGAGAGAAGAATAATTGACTCTTTGCCTTTAATTAGTCTCTATGTTAGGATTGAAATGGTCAAAATGTTGGGGATTTGAGGGCTTTATGGTTCTTAATTGCTTAGTAGACATGTGCTTATGTTTTTGTTTAAAAAAATCTTTGTATTGCCTCGTTTGGTTACTCAGTTCAGATGAGATGAGATGAAATGTTTTGTTGAAAGTTGAATAAAATATTATTAGAATATAATTTTTTAATATAATTTTTATTTTAGAATTTGAAAAAGTTGAATTGTTTATTATATTTTGTGTGGGAGCTTGAGAAAGTTATAATAATGAGATGAGATGAGATGATTTTATGTATCCAAACCGGGCCTAAAGATACAAGAGGAGAAGATGGAGATCCGTACAAAAACTCCATTCTAATAACATAGAGCAATAAAGGAAAAAAATAAATCAATTATTTTTCAACCTAGGGTAAAAGGAAAAGAACAAGAGGAAGGGAAGAGTAGCTCCTGCCTTCTCTCCTATAGGCTCACATAGAAAAGGTGGGATAGGATGGTTTTCAGATAGAAATATTCTTTTAGAAAAGAAAGTTTGGAGACTGCCTTGTAGATGTTTGTGTATTTGATGTCTGCTGCAGCCTGCTATACTCGAAAAGACAAATCCAATATTGTTCACACAAACCCTCTCCTTTTGTGGCATATCTTTCATCACAAAACCTGTCTCCCGAGGTTTACAGATCCATATGAAAAATTCCCAAAGTCTGTTGTACCTCAGATGCCAAAAGATGCACCAGGCCATCTAGGACTTACTTCAACTTCACATGCCACTAATATTTCACCCAAATGTATGCCTTCTTTTCACCCCAATGGTAACTCCATTTTCCACACAAAACCATCCTCCTTGTACCCTTTATGGCAAAGAGTACATTAATAACTCATTTTCTCAACCAAATTTCTCCTAACAGTTTCAAACTTCAACATTAAGTTTCTTTTCGATAGTGAGGTATTTTGTAAATAGTAATGAAAACCTGAGATATTCTAGTACCCAAACTAGGCCTATCCTATCCAAATTTCATTTCAGTTCACCTTAAAGTTACTGCCACAGCACACAAGCTTAGACTCTCACCCATCATAAATTACACGTCTCTCCAGAAAAATATCACTTAAAGCAAAGGCAGCATTATCACTTTTGATGAGATTGATAAGCTTTTATTGTTCTGCATTATTGTCCAAAACAGTTGCTGCTAAAACTGATAAATGACAACACCACTTTTCCTTAATTCCAAACCACAATCTTTATTATTATTATTATGGGCAATTACAAACCACAATCAATTGCCCTTGGATGATTTCTGCATACAAGCTAAGCTATTTATAGAAACAAAATGCTTTCTTTCTGCCAAAGTTTCTTTTTTTTTTTTTTTTTTTTTCAGAAGATATGAGTAAAGGTAGGTTTAGCAACAATGAAAAAGATGGGTGGTGCTAAATTCAAGATATGTGGTCCAAGGATTATGAATGGCCATAGCTCAGCAGTCCCACTAATACAATGATGCAGAACCCCAAAAGTAGGAAAAGTTTTGGACCCCACATTTACCTTGGCTCTTTCCTTTCTTTTCATTCCCCACTCTGCCATTCTGTGAGCCCCCATATCAGATGTCACCTGCATTCCGGCAGGCAACCGGTAACTTTCTTGGTGGATTACCGGATATTGGAGGTTTTTGGGCTCTGGAGCTGCTCTCTCAATCCAGCCCATCACGTTTGGTTGCTGTCAGGTAAAGAGGTAGCAGTGGGTGGGTGAGGAGACAAATGATTAGGGTTTGAGAGGTTTTGCTATACCACTCAATGTTCTATTGGCTGGTATCATGGGGCATCAGAGGTGGAGCCAGAATTTTGCTGCAAGACTTTGTTTGTTGCCTTGTGGATACGCACGGTAGGGGTTTTAACTTTTAACTTTGAGAATTGCTTAGTCAGATTTTATAAAAGGAAGAGGGAAAGAATTCTCAAATAATTATATAAAAATAAATCTATAAATTGAAATGACATATAATTAATCAAATTATAAAATTATTTTTATTATAAAATAGATCTAATAAACCAAATCAATTTTTGAAATTATTTTGTGTAGATAGCACTAATATAAAGCACATCAGGTTGTAATTTTTTATAGAGAAAAAATATTTATAATCATAAATTGTGTAACCGCCGCGTAATCGTTCTGAAAAAAATAAATAAAATATAGGACCCACATGAAAAAAATTAATTTTTTAATAGTAGACTCCACTCTTTTTCAATCCGATTACACGGTGTACTTCATAATTATATGTAGAATTACTATTTTTTATATCCTCTGAGGAACTGCCAATAATAAAAAGCTACCGTAAAATATCTATGGAAAGTCACCTTAAATGGAGAAAGCTACTCTTCAGTGTCTTCACCAGCAAATTAAAGGCATGCATAGATCCTTCTTTCACATTTGGCCATCCAAACTACTGAAATTAGTCAAAAAATAATTTGAATAAATTAAGATGTAACAAAAAGTTACTAAAAATTCAGCCAAACTAGTCATGTATATAGCCCAAACCATTTTATTATATTATTTGGTAAGTTGGCGTGTTAAAATCTAAATATACCACTTATTAAGTTATTATATAGCTCTTTTTTAAAGTTGTGAAAAAAAAAAAAAAAAAGTATTTTTTTATACTAGCTGATGATCCCATATGGTTTATAGCGAAAAAATTATATTTTCAAGTCGGTGTATAGAGCACGCCTAATAAAATACTTACATGACATAATTTGATTTGGAATATAAATTTTAAATTTTCTTACATCAATGGCAAGTTTTATTTCTTCTCAACTATTTATACATGGAAAGTCACTTTAAATGGAGAAATATATTGTTCACGACAAAGTTTTGAGTAGTTGTAGTGAAGTAGCCAAAGTTAAAATTTAGCTAAAATTTGGCCAACGAGTTCAAAATATTTCAAGTATCAAACTAGCTAAATCAACAGTGATTTTATTATTATAGTAATGCTACATACAGTCGTGAAATGCGCAAGTGCCATACAGTCGTTTTGAAAAAGAGTGTGATCCACTGTTAAAAAATTAATTTCTTTTCATGTAGATTCCATATTTATTCACTTTTTTCAAAGCGACTACACGACGCGACTATACGACGCTTGCACACTCACGACTGCAAGTATCATTTCTCGACCAGATATGACCGGTGAATCCGACCGACTATTTATTTTTTATCATTATTTTATTACAAATATTTTTTTTAGCATGGTAGTTTTTTTTTTGTTTTTTTGCTCTCCCTCTTTTTGTTCTTCTATTTTTTTTTTTTTTTTGTCTATTATTCAGCAAGTAATTAAAGACTTGACTCAATATGCATTACCCCTTTTATTAAAGACCCAAAATCTAAGATTAGAATTAGAGAGTGAGTTAAGATGAGATGAGTTGAAATAAAATTGAAAGTCGAATAAAATATTATTAGAATATTAGTTTTTAATATTATTATCATTTTTGGATTTGAAAATTTTTAATTTTTTTATTATATTTTATGTGAAAATTTGTGACAATTATAATAGCCAATAACAAAAATAATGCAACTTTAAAGCAATTACTCAATGTCCATCCAAAGTAATTGTGACATAAACACTATAGAATTAAGTACGACCAACAACCAAGGAGTAAACAGTTTAGCCAATTCATAAATGATAAGATCACAATTTTAATGGGTAGATGGTGTTTTTATTCGGAAGATCACGGATATCACTACATATGCTGGGCAGAAATGGATAAAAAAAAGTTATAATGATGATGAAAAAGTTAATATATATATATATGTTTAGTTCTATCATATTTTTGTAGAAAAAATTAAAAACAAAAATCTCAATTGTTAGACAACTTAAAAATAATTACAGTTTTGAATCAGTTGGAATCAACTCAAATCGATCTGAACCAACTTAAAAAGTTTACTCAAATCGATTCGGTTTCAGATGGATTCAATTAGAATCAACTTGAATCAAACCATTTTTTCGAGCCTTGCGGTTTCGAGGGCTACAATAAGAAAAATTATAAAGCGTATATAGTAAAGTGCTTACACGGTATGATTTGATTTAAAAGATAAATTTTAAAATTTAAATCTTATAAATCAAATCTTATAATTTAAATGATTTAGATTATATACTCTACGCATTAATTTAATAATATAAAAGCTCCGGCAATAAACCTTCATGGCAGGCACCTCCTTCATGGTCATTGAAAGAAGTTATTACCGACAAATAAGATATCAGACGTACCCAATACATATAATGAACGAACAACGTTAGTTGTGTGGATTGTTGAGTACAGTGTAATTGGACGGATGGACGAAGTACCCTTGTTTGGTTCACTGCGTACTCAATAATAGAGCTATAAACATTAACTTTATAGTTATTTACGAAAGAACAGGTACTCATGTACTTCACTAGCAAAGGCATCATCATTATAATCCTGACTGCACTGAACGGAATTTATGCACTTGATCTGGAAGTTTAGAGGGAGGGTTTCATATCCTCGAGGCTGAACTGTTCATCACTAGAGTGGTTGATTCACGGTTGAAACTATTTATATCTCTCACACCAAGCAACCACCTCAACCTTTTTATTAGATGTTTGCTTGAATTGCTCGTTTAAGGGTTGCTACTTTTAGGCCGAAGACACGTCGCCTGATTGATATCATGAGCTTGTGTTTAGATAGTGAATTGAGTTGAGTTGAGTTGAGTTGAGATGATAAAATATTGTTATAATATTATTTTTTAATATTATTATTATTTTGATATTTAAAAAAATTGAATTATTTATTATATTTTGTATTGAAATTTGAAAAAATTGTAATGATAAGTTGAGATAGATTTAATAACCAAACATACCCTTATCTCACATTTTCTAATGGTTTGGCTATGACGTCACTTGTAATTAAAAATTTAAGCCACGTTTGACCCATATTCTATGTTGAGATGAGTTTGGTAACTAAACGTACCCATCTCACACATGTTCTAATGGTTTGGCTCATAGACATCACTTGTAATCATTTAAGAAAAATTTAAGTCGTGTTTGACCCATATTCTATAAAGACTAATTAAGGTTATAGTTAGAGCCGCTTCATATAAAAAATAAGAACTTCTCCCTCCATCATGGATGTAACGACACAAATTTCACACTTCTAATTGAGTTTGATAATGATATCATTTGTAATCAATGTTAAAAAAAAACTCGAGCCACATTTAGTCTATACTTCAAAACACTTAGTTAAAGTTATAATTAGAGCAATCTGAAATCATTAAATAGAAGGAATTTATTACTTTAAAGTAATAAGAGATCTTGTTCATCACCTTCCTGTACAATTTACAATTACTGGTAGCTCAATTGCTACAATGGGAATTATTCGGCACCAAAAAATATAAAAGCAATTATGATAGTCCTTACGGTAGTTGAAGCCGCATTTCATCCCTCATAAGTCATAATGTTCTTATGTTTTGTAAATTAATACATTCGTTTTGCACCCATTTTTCTTTTTTGCCAATGATATAGTACATGTACTACCTTTTTGTTGTGTAACCATATATATATTGGAAGGGATGTCTAGCTGTGCCCGTAGGGTCTCCAGGCCTTGATCCGGGCGCATCTAATCCGACCTGATATCGTGAAGAGAAGGCCCTGGCTCAAGTGACACGCAAAAATTCATGCCACATTAAATGCGCCGACATGGAGTGCAAACCTGAAACCCCCACTGAAGATCTTGTTGCCGACAAGAGACTGCTGCATTGAATGCACCAGTATGACAGTCTGAATAGGCAAGACCTGACAAGAAGAATATAAATCATATAAAAGTTAGTAACAAAAGTAAGTTAATCACTCTGAACTCACTTTCTGCTATTTCTCTCTTCTCCCCAACACTTGATATTTGGCATCGGAAGTGTCACGGACACACCCCACCACCACATTCTTCTATTTTACAGGCATTCGAAATGATTTGAGACTGGTGGTTACAAAACACGTTTTAACAGTTGGCACCATTAGTAGTATATTTAGTTTAGTCGTAAACAAACTTGCAAGTATATATTTCTTTTATTTTATTTCAATTTGGGCTAAATTTTCTTTTGAAATTTATTGGCCATATGAGTATTGTCATTGAAAATTACCATTTTTCTAAGCAAATTATTGATAGAATTTCAAATTACAATCAAGACTAACATACACAAATAATGCAACTTTAAAGCAATTTCCCAATGTCCATCCAAAGTAATTGTGACATAAATTTGTCACAATACACTATAGAATTAAGTACGACCAACAACCAAGGAGTAAACAGTTTAGCCAATTCATAAATGATCAGATCACAGATTTTATTCGGAAGATCACAAATATCGCTACATATGCTGGGCAGAAATGAAAAGGTTTATTTATTTATAGTATTTATGGAAAAAATATTTTTACTTTAAATGGAGAAAGCTACTCTTCGCCAGCAAATTAAAGGTATGGATCATTCAAATTTGGCTATCCAAAATAGTCAAAGATTTATGACCAAATTAGCATGTAACAAAAAATCACAAAAAACTAAGCCACATAATAGTCATGTATCTTGGTTACAAATATTTTATTAATGTGTTTTTGAATGTGGTGAAATTGAAAACTTCCTTAAACAATTGGTTCGAAAATGAGAATCGGTGATAAAATAAATAAATAAATAAATAAAAAATCATATATAATGCAATTTAAGGATTTAATATCATGTATAAAAAAAGTATAAAATATAAATTCATTGACTAGTTACAATAAAATTATGATATGAATTCAAAAAGTTTCAATAAACATATAATTTATGTATTTAACCTCGTGTTGACATTTTTTACCTCATAGGCGAAGAAAATAAAGGCCATTAAGTTATAAGCACATGGGAAATGTAGTATTTTATGCACAACTACAAGTTTAATACAAAATACTAATTCACCTCATGATTATTTTTGTTCAACTAAAGAAAATAAAGCGCATGTTTTATCTTTCAATTTTTATGCGATTCTTATTGAATATAATGATAAAAAAGTTCATATATGTTTAGTTTTATCATATTTTTGTATAAGAAATTGACAAAAAAAAACTCAATTGTTAGACAACTCAAAAATAAATACAATTAGGGCTGCAAATGGTCTGGTCCGGTCCGGCGATGGACCGAATATTTTGGCGATGGACTGAATATAATTTTTCTGGACTGGACCGGACTGAACACCCAAAGGGACCAGACCGGGCCGTATCGGTCCAGTTGTCCGACCTTTTTTTATTTTTTAAATAATTAATAAAAAATTATTTAAAATACTAAATTAAATTAAGTGACTTATTAATGTGGATTATGTAACAAACTCAACAAAAAAATATTTAATATGGTCAATGATAATAAATTAGATGAAAACTATATTATTAATTTATATAATTACTATATAATTAACTAATTGATATTATATATTAGTTAATTCATAGAATATTAACAAGTGTTAATAACATATTTAAAATTTTATATTGTTAATAGTGATAGGTTAGATGAATATATATATAAAATATTATTAATTTATAGAATATTAACAAGTATTAATAACATATTTAAAATTTTATATTGTTAATTGTATAATTATTATATATAAAATATATATAAAATATTTTTTTTAATTTTTTCATTCGGTCCGGTCCTGAAAAACCCTGGACCGTGGACCGGACTGAAACTTTATTGATAATCTTGAAGCATTACCAACTTTCAAAAATCAACTGGCTGAGAAAACTTGTAATCCCACACCTAAAAGCTTCAACTTGTGAGTTGTGACAACAAAAACACAAAAAACTCTTGGAATCTCATGATTTCCTCTTCCTTTTCTGCAGGCATATGGTTTGCAACCAAACACACTTAAAAAGCTTCAGATAGCGCAGGCTTATAAATGATTAATGAAGCTCGGTTACCCGTACAGAACTTAAAAACCCCGTTACACTTGCTTAAGCAGAAAGAGCCTCGCCCAATAAAATGAGACCAAACCTTGTCCCTTGGGGTTCATCCACATAGTCGCTGCCCCCCATTCCCAACACACACACACACAGACACTTTCAGACACCAGCACACAAACTTAGCAGAGTGCGACACACTGAGAGAGCAAATCCAAATGGTTGAGACAGAGGCTGATCCCTGTCCCATGCTTTTCAGTGTCTCAAGGGGCCATTTTTGAGCTTTGTGGGTCTAGAGGGAAGGCGTTATAAGGGTCAGAAATAGTTGTGGTGGAGATGAACAGTAGTGGGGGTGGTGGAGGAGGTGGCGGTGGCGGTGGGGGTGGTGGGGCTGGGAATGGAGTGGGGACAGTAATGGTGGGAGGGATGAGGTCACCTTTTACAGCGTCACAATGGCAGGAGCTGGAGCACCAAGCTTTGATCTTCAAGTATATGATGGCTGGTTTACCTGTGCCACCTGATCTTGTGCTTCCCATTCAGAAAAGCTTCGAGTCCATTTCTCATAGGTTCTTCCACCACCCCACCAGTAAGTCAATCTCTCCCTCTCTCCCCCCTACAGATTTATTGGTTTGATTCGGTTTCTGGGTGTGTGATTTCATTTGAAGAATCTCCCTTTTCGTATTTTTTAACCATAAAAATCAGTGCTTTGCGTTTTTTTCATTTCTCTTCGTTGTTTGTTTTGACAAGCATAGAGAACCGTTTCAGATGGGTTTTTTCTTTTTTATTGAGAAACAAAAAAATTTGTGGTAGTAAACAGGGAGTTTTGTGGTTATTGATGTAAATTCAGAAAAAAAGTTATTATTGATGTACTGGATATGTCAGTGTTTTTGTTAAATGGTCTTACAATCTATTTTATCTCATTTTGGAAGTACAGTGAGCAAGCAAAAGAATATTTTCATCAGTTTCATTCCCATGTGGCAGATGAGGGAATACCCGTGAGCCCATGAATACGTTGACTTGAATTTCAGTTGGGGCTTGACTATGCCATGATCATCCAACTCATTAATGGGCAAAAGCTTCACTTTTATTCCTTGGCATTTGGTTTTATTTTTTAAAAAGAAAATGGTATTTCATTTCATCTTGGTTTTCAATTAATGTCATCAGAAAAAAATTTCTAATCGAGGTCATTGCTGTTTGTTTCCAGAGTTTTATTAGACGATTTCGATATAACTATTTCCTAGTTCTTCTACTACTACTCCAGAAACTGCATCTGGTGGTGTCTCCATTTCCCTAATTGTGCGAGCTACGTCCTTGACTCCTTCCTCTACTTATAGCATATATATACATATATATATATATATAATGTATATTTTGATAAGCATTTTTTTTTTGCTAAGTTTTATTATATATACACAGAAACGGTACAAATAATGGGTTCTTATGCATCTGAAAGCAGGGCTCGTTATATTGACTTTCCAGCCATCTTGTATTCATATTCTTTGGTTGGTTTTGTGATTGTCGCTATTTATAAAAAAAAGTATTCTCCCCGAGGCCATTGACCATGTTCTCATTTCTTTATCATGCTCTTTTGCTTTTGTAAGTTGTTGATATCAGAAGATTTTTTTTGGCTAATCCTACCCTTCTCTTCAGCAATTTTTTAACCACCCTCCTGATATTGTCGAAGTTTGGTTTGTAAAGTGTGTCACTTTTAGCCTAATATATTATCCTTGTGACATTTTGCTGATGGTATATTAAATTTTATATCACTTTTATAATATATATATATGTATACATATATAATATATATTATCAGTATAGATAGATGGTACATTTAACATTTGGGTATAATTTTGCAGTGGGCTATTGTTCCTTCTATGGGAAGAAGGTGGATCCGGAGCCAGGACGATGCCGGAGGACTGATGGCAAGAAGTGGAGGTGTTCCAAAGACGCGTACCCGGACTCCAAGTACTGTGAGCGCCACATGCACCGTGGCCGCAACCGTTCAAGAAAGCCTGTGGAATCGCAAACCATGACACAGTCATCATCGTCTACTGTGACATCACTGACTGTTACTGGAGGCAGCAGTGGAAACGAGAGCTTCCAGAGCCTTCCATTGAGTGCCTGTGGTAATCCCCAAGGCGCCAGTTCTGGAACCAACCAATCCCAATATCATTTGGACTCTATTCCGTTTGGAATCCCAAACAAAGATTACAGGTATCACATTCCCTGCAATTTGCTTTTGCTCCAATTGGTTGCTTAGATAGCGTAGGGAAAGGAAAGAAATCGACAGTTTTGAATTCTTCAATTACATGAGAAATAAAATTCCACATTTGAGCTCATAGGCCTTTATGGATATGAACTTCAGATTTCAGTAGTTTGGAAGCACCAAAATATATCGACAAACTGTTCCATGGTTCTAATGTTGTTTTTCTTTTCTCTCAGTTTTGAGTTGTAGTGCAAGTTATGGTAATTATTTCCACATTGTTGTTGGATATCTCTGCATTGTTGGACTCTTTGTTGGCCTTTAGACCAATTACTTAGAGATACAAATTGTGGGATTGCTTAGCTGTTAGAATTGTCACCTGATCTTAGTGCTATTTGGGCCCGTACTGTTGAAATTCTGGGGTGAGAGTGAAACCGGGTCTTCTGCCATCTGGGTAATGGAGATGTTAAAGATACTTTTCAATTTGCCGTCAGATCCAGGGTTCTGGGCCCTGATGTCCATAAGGATATTTCTCTAGGAGTTTTTAGGCTATTACATAGGGAGATGATTTTTGACAGTGTTATTTTTGGTCTGGTTCTTTGCCTTCTGTTTTTTTTTTTTCTTTCTGTAAAATTTCTTGTAGAGGTCTGACAACCATTTGACATGGTCCTTGGCATTCTTGTGCCTGGGAAGGTGCCTTCTGTCTTCAGTCTCTGCATAAGGGGAATGACGGGAATGATTGGCCTTTGCAGAGTTTTGATGTCCAAAGTATTGCCTGGCATATGTGGAAGAAAGGAATTTGTCGGTCTCTTCCTGGATTTTGGTGATTCTAAAGTTGGTTATAGAGAGTTGATAACTTTTTTCTTAAATTCTCAATAAATTGGTTAGTGTCTGCCATATATCACTTAAGTTATGACTTTTTATCTTTTTATTTTTTGGATCGGAAGTTAATAGTTACCTTTAATTTGTCCAAACGTATGTTCTATTCCTATATGTGATCATTCTGCCTGACATTTGATATCTGCTTTTTTTGGTACTTAAACATATCACTCGTTAGGAAAGCTTTAGCCATTAAAATTGCTATTGGGTCTAGTTTTTGTTGGGTCCATTCCTGAATTTGTGTGGCAGGAACTCCATATGGAGATTTTTCTGCATCTGGGTGATGGATATGTTGCATAAACTTTTTGATTTCTGCAAGGCTCAGGCTTCTGGGCCCTAATGTCCACAAGGATAGCTGTTGAAATCCAACGTTTTACAGTGTGTAAATTTGCAGAAATCTGACAAGCATTCTGAAATTTTCGCGAGCCTGCCAATTAATGGCATCTTATTGATCTTCTGCAAGTGCAGTCTCCATCAATATATATATATATATATATATATATATATATTATATGTATGTGTGTATGTATGGGAAGAGTGGTTTCATGGGTCCGGCAGAAATTTTAAATAGCTTCCAGTTTGAAAAAGGGAAGCGACTTGCACCGTATAAACTGTTTGGTCTGTGCCTACAAAAGATCACTCTCCATAAGTCTTACTGATCGAGTTTATGAATGGTAATAAATTATTATACCCCTGACCTAGTCCACATTCCTTTTTACCTTAATTTTTTTTTACCTACTTGTCTGATCAGAGCCTTTTTTCCCCCATACCCCTTAACTCGTTTTCCTTCTTCTTTTATGGTTTTTCTTCTCATTCAATAGAGAAAAAACAATTTTTTTATTTTTATTTTTATGAATAAGAAAAAGAAAAATTATTTGCTTTATTTCCACAATTAAATTGTGAAAGAAGATCCTTCAAAAAAAAAAAAATTGTGAAAGAAGAACCTATATAGCTGTGCCTCCCTCCACCTTTCTGTTACTCAATCCTTCTAATTTGTACCATCATACTTTTCTGTCAATTGTTGGTTTGGTTACAAGTGTGAAACGATCATAGTCGTGCAACAATGCAGACAGAAATTTAATTACTATTAGAACTCATTTCTTGTTTGGAACCTAATTTAAGGATGCAATTGATAGATTTGGGCCAAGTACAATGGTTTTTGAAGAACTGTAATAAAGATATCTAAACTTTTCCAATGGTGTAAGAGGAATGCCAGCAATTTTCTGCAGATCCCCATGAAAGATTTTTATTCATTATCGTTATAGTATCTACAAAGTAAGCTCTTTTGACATTAATCCTTATTAATTCATCCCACGCACCACTTCTATAAGGGACATCTCGGGCATTAGTCCTTCATGTAATATGTTGCATTTCAAGGCAAGAAACCTTAGTTGCCAAAGGTTTAAGAAGGAATATATTATACTTGGAATTCGGAATTTGCCAATGTTTTCTGATATTTTGAGATGACAATACCTTGTACTGCACTTTAACATCATTACTACCTTAAATGATAGACACATCATATAGCAGCATTTTCACTCCCTTACTTGTGTATGTATGTATAGGCCCCTTTTGTTTTCTCCAAGAACATATTTTTAGTTATATATTCTCGAAGGAAGATTAAGCTGGGTCTGCTTATCAATGGAAATGCACAGGTACCTTCAGGGACTTAAACCTGAGGTAGGTGAGCATAGTTTCTTCTCTGATGCATCAGGAAGCAATAGGAATCTCCAGATGGACTCACCACTAGACAACACATGGCCTTTAATGCCGTCCAGAGTTGCCTCATTTCCTGGATCAAAATCCAGTGACAATTCCATGTTACAGACTGATTATCCCCAGCACTCTTTTTTCAGTAGTGATTTTGCTTTGGGAGAACCTGTGAAACAGGAGGGTCAGTCTCTTCGACCTTTCTTTGATGAATGGCCTAAAACTAGGGAATCTTGGTCTGGTCTTGAGGATGAGAGATCCAATCAGACCTCCTTCTCCACAACTCAGCTCTCGATATCCATTCCAATGACAACCTCAGACTTCTCTGCAACGAGTTCTCAGTCTCCACATGGTGAGTTTCAATCTATAGAGGACTGTTTCCTGCAAATATCTATTTTTCTGAATTCTTTCTTGAAACTACTGTGTTGCAGAGAATTGAGAGGAGCACGGTTTACAATTTTCTGCAGCCGTACCATGAAAGCCCAGACAAGTTTTAGCAAGTTAAGTTGAGCAATGCCCAAAAAGACTCTTGATGAAGTCTTTTCATTTTCCTTGGTAAGCTCTATGGTTGTGGGTTTTCTGCAAAGCTGTTTGTGTAAAACTACATTTGCAAGCTCAGGGTATGAATACTGGCCGGTATGAACATTGTGGTTGCATTATTCAATTTTCCTGGAACACAGCTCTTATAATTGTAATTCTCTTTTAGTGGTTTGGAAACTAGCAAGCTCATCAGGAGAGCATAATGTTTGTAACTTTGTACAAGGATGCTTGCTTGCCTGCCTTCAATAATTGTGTGTGTTTGTCAGAGAGAGAGAGAGAGAGAGAAGAGAGAGATAGAGAGGACGTCTGGTTAAACTATTGCAAAGCACTGTCCAAGGCTACATTTTATCAGATGCCAGTTCTTTTGTAAGGTAGTTGAGCAATGAGATAAAAGTAACTTCTAGTGGTCCATTTCTGATCTCCTTGCAGAGGACATAATTGATGTGCTGGAAATGTGTCTCTTGTGGTTCTTTTCAACATGCAACACCCCCCACTTTGACTATTTTAAGAAAGCACGTGGCACTTGCTCCTCCTAAATATCATCACTTTTTACTTTTATTTTTACCTAAAAATTATTTATTACTCTTATTCGAATTGAATATTGAGATAATACTTCACTATTATTTATTATTATTTTATTATTATTATTTATTTATTTATTATTATTATTCAATATTTTATCATTACTTTTCCATTATTATTTATAAAATACTTGAAAATACTTTACCACTCAAATGTAACCTAGTAAGCATATTTTCAGAGTACTTGTGCTTATAGGTGGTACTCTATCACGTAATAATATAAAAATTATTGTTTAATATCATAAAAAACTATAGGGGTCGATGAAATTGTTGTGGGTTGTTTTATTACTATTCATAAATTATTCACTAATATTTATATTATTATTTACAAATTAGATATCCCAAATGGGGACTTTAATCCTCCTATAATGCATGGCTTTTGATACCCTTTTGACCTAACTTATGTTCGACAGAGTCATCAGTTAGATTGAAAGCTCCATCTCCAGGTTTGGAAGAAGGAAATGTGTCTTGTTCTAAGGGCGAGGGAGGACCTTTCTTTCTTCATCTCTCAGAGTGTTGCTCCTTAATAATAAGCATCACATCACTTTCCTTCTTCTTGTTAATCATGGGCATGCATGGCAATAGGTAGACAGTAGAGAGGCAGTAGCTAGGGGGGTTGGGGGCCTGTAGGGGATGCTAATGCTACAGTTCGAAATATGGGCGCATGAGAAAGTGTGGGGGACCCAAATGACAGCTGGGAGGGAGGTTGTCAGTGGTGGCTTCGCATCACGTGGTCTGACGTGTGTACACTACTTTTCTTTTTCTTTTTCTTTTAACGTACAGCTTGTCCCCACCCTTTCGCTCATCCCGAGCTTTTTACACCCACCGCGTCATGACCACGCCAGCTCTGTTTATTGTATTTTCATATAATTATTTTATTGCTTCTCGCAAGATTTAATTGATTTTAGTTTAATTTTAAATTGAGGCTAATATTTAAATATCATACTTTCAAATTGTTAAACTTATCTCAACTCAAAACTTCTTTACACGTGAGATTCACAATATTTTTTAACTTAACAAATCTTTATACATGAGAGGACCACAACCTTTTTCAACTTTTCATAAAAATATTAAATTCATCTTAACATTTAAACACACTTTAAACTCAGTTTAGATGGGCTCCACATAACTCCCTCTAATACTCGACTCATTACTATTCATAAAAAACTGAACTCAGCTCAACATCTAAACGTAGCCTTAGAAATGGTTATTCAAACATATTAGTTTTGGCAAGTCTAAGGTGATATTTGGATGTTAGAGCATTGGCATTGGACTCATCAAATGAGTTTAATCTTCAAAACTTGATGAATTTAGCTTTGAAATCTTGGCATTGGATTCACCATATACTCAAATCTAAAACTTTGAGCTACAAGATATTTCCATTCATCTTTAAATTTGAAGACTTACTATTCATGGCTATCGGTATTATTTTACTATCAAAATCAGATCTTTCGCCCGTGATGTTGCTTTCTCCCCTTTCTCTTCCTCTGCCTTTCTTCCTCTCCCCCCAAAATCCCGAAATCCATTTTCTCTTCCTCTCCCTTTCTTTTCGATTCCCAGATTTCCTTTCTTCCTCTCCCTTTCTTCCATCTGTTTCCTCTATCTTTTTTTTTGGTCAAGCTATCCATTTTCTTTGCCATGAGAGTCACCAGTTCATCTTCATCCATTTGAAAAACCTTCACTGAAGTTCAAGTTCTTACGGGGTGTTTCAGATAAAAGAGGACCTACATCACCTCCATAGGCGCACCGTTACCGCTCCCTTCTCTTTTTCAATTCTTCGATTCTCTGCTCCGAAAGTTTTCTATCTCTGTGAGTTCACTCTCTTCCCGTCTTTATATATTAATCATATATGCATGTATGAGAAATTTTGCACTGCATTTGTATGCTTATGTATGTATTTTTACCCGTGAATAAATTTTGCATTCCATGTATGTATTTCAATCATTCTATTGTTTGAAACAAAGAGTTGTTTTTTCAATCATTATGTTGTTTTTTCATAAGCAAAATACATATTGAGTTGTTTGAAACAAAGAGTTTACACATATACCCTAATTTATGTACGAGTAGTAAAGTATAAGTTATTTGGTTCCATGAATGCCAACAACTGCACTTTTGTGCCCTATGTGAATTATTTAGAGTGTTTAATGTCTAGTTGACTGCCATTGTTTGATCTTTTCGAACTTTTTATCTGATCTCATTTGGTAACAGTTAATTTTCCATTGTATATAAAAAAATTATTGACATTAATTGGGGTGGATTGTTTTAACTAAATTCCTTTGAGTTCTTGACCGTATTTGTTTTTGTTATTTTTTTCTATCTTTTTCAATCATTATAAGAATGTGGGTGTGTGAACATGTTTGGACTGATTAGCAATGAGTTCAAATTGATATTGTGCAAGTTGTCATAATCTTTTGAAAAAAACTTAATTTGTTAGTACTTAACAACC
The DNA here is from genome assembly GCA_022457165.1 of Juglans mandshurica. Lineage (NCBI taxonomy): Eukaryota > Viridiplantae > Streptophyta > Magnoliopsida > Fagales > Juglandaceae > Juglans > Juglans mandshurica. The sequence goes on from CM039621.1 coordinate 32,666,409, forward strand.
TCTTCTTGAGCTTGATGGTCATGACATTCTAGATATTTATTGTCTAAATTTATGTCTCTTTTTACTCTATTTAGAAGTGACAAAAGCAATTGAGTTTATTTGTGGACTGAACCAGAAGACTGAGAGTATATATATTCTTTTGAATGGTAGAACTAAGTACATCAAGTTGTTGTGAACTGCACAAGCATGAGTTTGTATTTGTGATGACTTGAAAAATTCGTTAGAGATGCTTGTCATGTGGAAGAGTGAGTTAGAACTGATAAATTAACTCTTTCAAAGTAATAATATTATTGCTCGACAGATAAAAAATAAAGAAAGTTATTTTAGCTTTCATTATATTAGGACAGAAATGTAAGTTGGTTTTGCATATGTAAGTTGGTCTTGCATATGTACTTGCTGTTATACTCTGTCCCTGGATTTCCAATGTATCCCAAGGTTTGCCATGCATGCATTTTCCATAGTTCTGTTCATAAACATTTTAATCTAGATGAACTTTGGGGAAGCAACATGCAGTAGGGGTTGATATTTTTTTAAAATGTGCTGCCTTGTATCTATTTTCTTGTGAGGCCTTGTATGTGTTGTTTTGTATGACAAGTTAAACATTATGATTCTTAAAGGATGGACACTCCATTTGAGGAGGACTCCTTCTTCACCACTCTCTTACAAAGTGGAGGAGAATGTTGTAATAGCACTCCAACATACACGCAACATTCTAATGTTGCGGTCCAAACAACTCCCCCTTTACGGTGAAAAGAAGCTTAAAAAAAAAAGTTTAAAGAGGTGCATCTTTCACTATAGAGGAGGATAACTTACTTGTTTCTGGTTGGCTCAACATTAACATTGATGTCATACGGGGTACTAATAAAAAGTCCACTCATGAGTGTAAAAAATCAAATATTGTGAACCGTTCGATAGGGTCATTGATCAATCGTTGGTCCATGATCTAGAAATGCACAAAATTTAACAAGTTTTGTGCATTTCTAGCGGAGGTAGAATCATTGCACCCGAGTGGTGCGACCGAGCAAGACAAGGTATGTACCATTTTCCTTTAATAATATATTTATTTATATAAGATTTATTTTCTACAATATTCCAAGTTATTTTCAGATTGAAAAGATAAAAATAATGTACAAAGAGATTAAGAATGGGAATTTCACACTGGAGCATTGTTGGTGTCCTTTGAGACACCAACCCAAATGGCAGCAACACATGATTTCAATGAATACGAGGAGAAGGCCACACGATAAACGTCCAGCCAATGAGCAATCAAGTGAAGTTGCCGACAACGTTGTGGAGGAGAACATTGAGAGCCCTCCAGGCAAAAAAACTGAGAAAGATAAGTTGAGGAAGCAGAAGGCCCAGGAATCATGTGATACTTAGTTCAACATGGTGTTAGAAAAAATGATCGAGGATAGACTGTTGTTCATGGCAGAGGGGAGAGCATGGGTGACAAAGGCAGATGAAGATAGAGGTGCACAACTGGAACTTGATAAAAGAAAGTTTGAGGTAGAGATCATGAGCAAGAATCTTTCTGGCATGAGTGTCATGCAACAAGTCTACTTCCTTAATATTCAGAGGAAAATTTACGAGGACTCTTTGAATAATTCCAAAGGTACATTTGACAAATCTCTATCCACACCTCATGAAGGTGTGTAACTGTTGGCTATGATTTTACATTTCCAGCTTTTAGTGGCTGGGCAGCCATTATGAGATCTGAATTTGTTTTTTTTTTAAATGGATGATTTTATTTTGGAAATGTTAACTTTTTGTGGATTGATTGTAATCTGAATTGTGACTTGATTTTGGAAGAGAAACTTCACACTTGATCTGAATTGTGACTTGATGTAATTTGAATTCTGACTTGATTTTGGAAAGGAAACTTCTCAATTGTAATCTGAATTGTGACTTGATGTTAGGTATATTTAGATGCTTGTTATTTATTTTGTGTGATGGTAGCAAGTTGAGTTAGATTAATCTGAATGCTAGGTAGCCACTATAAGATCTGATTTTTTTTATCTTGAAGTTGGTATGTAGCCTTTTTGTGTTTGACATAGACTGAACTTGTATATGTGCCCCTGAACTTGCTGTGTAACTGAGGGTTGGTTTGTTTTCAAGACTAAAATCTAAAACTTTGAAAACCTTTCATTTCATCATTACAACATTTCCAAATTTCTACACAAAATAAAAAATATATTTTAACAATATTTTATTCAACTTTTTAACTTTAATATCATCTCATCTTGAAAACAAACGAGGCCTGAAATTGCTGATGTGTAACTGAGCTTGCTAAAATTATTTGGGTATTGCTACTGAAGTGTAAAATTGCTACTGAAATGTACTGAAGTGTACTTCTACTGAAATGCACTTCTATTTTCATTTGCTGGTTTATGAACTGGTTTGTGGAGCTATTACATTATTTTGATACTAAAATGTGAATCTACTAAAGTTGCTGGTTTATGAACTAGTTTGTTGGTGGAAATGTTGATACTGAAATCTACTGCAGCTTGGCCTTTGTTGGGTGATACTGAATGTTGGTGGATTTTGGGATGCATCTTGGCCTTTGTATTATAAATTATCATTCATTTTTGTATTTTGGGTTGCGGCTTGTTTTTATAATGGAAACAAGTTGGTTAGCTACACTATGGTTGGCTACATTACGGTTGGAAACAAGTTGATGAAAAATTAGTTGGGAAATAATAATTTAAGTATCAAATTAAATTATTAATGTATATATGGTTAGTGTAATTGTAAAATATGAAGAAAAAAAAACAATTAAAAATATTATTATTAAAAAAAATATTATATTATTATTTTGATGAATCCAATGGCTAATCCAGTGTGAGGTTATGGATATGGAGGTTTTAGATTTATGAAAAATATGTACTTTTTATCAAATTTTGAAGATAAATTTGATGAGTCCAATGTTAATGCTTTTATACATCCTAGGATGTTTAGGTGGCCACTGTTGAAGAAGTGGAAATAAGAAGTGAAGAATTTTTAAATTTGATTTTCTTTTAATTCTATATGCTTGGTAATAATGTTTAGGGTAACGTTTGAAAATTGAGGCCCAGTTTGGATACAAGAAGTGTTTTATCTCATATTACCTCTTCATTACAATTTTTTCAAATTCTCAATAAAATATAATAAACAGTTCAACTTTTTCAAATCCTAAAATAAATATTTTAATAACATTTTATTTAATTTTCAACTTTTATATCAACTTAAAAAAATAAGTTAAATATATTGTTGACAAACATGGTTTGCCCCGTTTGGATTCAGAATTAATTTCAACTTATCTTATCTAATCATTACAATTTTCTCAAATTTTCACATAAAATATAATAAACAATTCATTTTTTTCAAATATAAAAAATAATAATAATATTAAAAAATAATATTTTAACAATATTTTATTCAACTTTTATCTTAACTCATCTCAGCTCAACTCACTATCCAAACCTGGTCATCCCGTTTAGCTAGATTTCTAAATTAAATTGTAAGACATGTATATTATAAGATGAACGAGGTGATGCATGTAAGATTTTGAATATTTCTTATGCATGTAAGCCAGACTATACCTTGAGACGATTGGTTTATCATAAGAGTCAACTTTCAATATTTCATAGCTGGTTTGGGGGCAAATGCAAAACACAGATTTCTCATCCCATATTTGTCTGTGAGATGAGATACACTTCCAAACGGTCAGTTTAAGATAAAACTCAGAAATTTCAAAAGCTTTCAAATGTTTTAAACACTACTCATAGAAAGGAAAATTCAGACTGTCCATAATGTTTTCTGTCCCCTCCCACATTACTCCCCCAACGTACTCTACAATTTGTCCCACCCTTCCTCCACACAACACTCCCGTCGTCCCCCATTGAGACCCCTCATTTCTCCTCCGTTTCCAGCGATGTCGGAATCAATTGCACAACCCATTCGTTGGTTAAAATCCCCAACATTATGAGCTCCATTTATTTTTTTTACTCTTCAAGAGAAAGCCGTATGATTCAGAAACCTCCATTTTCATACAAAGGGCACCAATCGATGAAGAGTGGACTGACCCACACAGATATGCCGTTGTTGAAGTATGCCGTCAAGATTGCAATTGCGTTTGCTCACAATGTCGTTGGAAGGTATTGTGCTTGACACCCATCTTTTCCTCTGTCCCATGCACTACATTGTTGTGTGAATCTCTGATCAATTAGCTGGCTAATGTTGACCCTGACCTAGCCGAATCTGCAGCCCTAAAGCAAAGGTTGTTATGTGCAGTGAAGGGAAAGTTCACTAACCTCTTTATTTTTCAACTTGCCTCGTGTGGTTTGCAATAGTTACGACTGAGACTTCTCGTAGGAAGAGCTCGGTTGTCTCTTATAAAGGAGAATGGTGTATAAAATAGCAGACAACAATGGGCAGGAAGACACCCCTATGAAGTGAATCAACCCTCACACCTCCATCCACAAATCTGCCCGTCGTTGCCTCCATAAGTCGACGACCACGGGTCCTAAGACTCGATCGTACCATGTGATCTTTTAAAGCCCTCCTAATTCAAGTCATGATGTTGCATATACATTTTATAATGTTCATTTTTCTTGCTGTAATTTTTTTTTATTCTTCATTAAATATAATCGTTGTATATGGTTTCTTGTATCTGTTTTTCTATGAAGTGATTGCTCGTCTAAAGCGACGTCGAAATGAACTTGAGATTTTCCCTGCATCAGTTTTACCTTCTTTTGGTTTGTGGATCTGTGATTGTGATTCTATGAAGGGGTGGTAAAATGGTAGTACACCTATTAGTATCGAATAAGTGTGGTTTTTCTATGTTTTTGTTGGATGTCACATGAGTAGCGGACTGTGACTCTTGACTGGGAGATATATATATATATTTCTTTTATAAGATTTTTAGCTCTGCCATATAAAATGCACATACTTAGCATATGTAGTTGATCATGAGTTGGATGATGATGTCATTTCTTGCTTAGCATACTTAGTATATGTGGCTTTTGACTGGAAGATATATATCTTTCCTGGTTAAAAGAATGATTAATAACGTTTTTTTCACTTAATATCATGCACCTAGTCCACTTGTACAAGAGACTCCTCCTCTGGACTGTTGCTAACATGTTTGTGCTAACACATTTTTGTCCACTATCCTATTTTTGGTTTCTGAAATTTGTTATCTATGAGTAATGGAGATGATACATTCTTTCTGACATGCATTTCATCCATTATTCTGAATATCATACATTTTTTAGAATGCATTTCAGCAAACTCAGAAACTTAAATTATTGTTTTCCTCCCTACCTATTGATAAAAATTTTGCACAGCTCCTTAGATCTGCTCAAACCTTCTCATGTTTTATTTCCTAAAAACTGGAACATATTGAACATGCAAACTGGTGAACCACATGCAAACTGTAACATGTTGGGGAGCACACTTCGTTGTGTTTCTTTTTAGGTGGAGGCCTAACTTATATCATTTCTTGTTGTAGCGTTACTACTTACGCTCAACATCCAGTTCATCATCTTGAAAGGTATACTGTCTTTTGTCTGAGTACAACATTTTTTCAATATTTTCAACTGTTTACATTATTTCATCTAATATTTTGGGGTGTCAGTTTATTCTAGCTTCATAATTTATTCCGTTCATCTATTTACCAATTTTTTTTATATATGTCATTGTGTCATCCAAATATAATGTTGTTTTGGAAGAAACCCTATATGGTATATCATCTCACTGCATGTTCAATCATTGTTCTCATTTGAGCATATATTAGAACCATATGGACAATGATACGATCGATTCGACCCGTGATGAAAGCTTATGGAATGATGGGTTTGAGGATTTTCTAATAGACATGTTGTATGAAGACACCCTCATGGATAGATTGAGGGGAGGGAGGATCATAAATGGTGATCATGTTAGGCTTGCTGAACAACTGTCTGTCGTTGGCCCAAAAAAATTCAATTGTGATCAAGTTAAAGGCAAAATTGCGCAAATGCCCTTCGGATACGATATAAACTATTGAAAATTCCGCGTGGAGTTTTTTTCAACATGTTCTGATTGTATTTAATCACAATTTCAATGTTAGGTGAAACCATCATGGAAGCATTTCAAGACAATGGGATGCCCAAAGTATGAACAACTTTGCACAATATTTGGTTGTTCAGTTGCAACGGGGATAATTCATCGGGTTCGACTGATCCGACCCTAGATAGTGACGAAGAACGGCTGCTTCATGAGGAGATGAAGGATCATGGTTGACCAGTGACTAATAATGATGCGGGCCCATTGGGAGTTCTCCAGCAATTACCGAGACCCTTTTCCACCTCTTATGCCAGTGGATCTCGCAGACGACAGAGGGGAGGACCATTCAAGACGTAGGCCTTCAAATGCAAATGAGCGAGACCCTTGAGGAGATTAAACGTAGTTCCGAAACTAGGCGGCAGGCTGCGATGGAGTCCAGCAGGTCTGGGAAGCACAGTAAATGGGACATTAGCATGGAGTCCGATGGAGCGTTTGATCTCCAAATGCATTGTATGAAGTTTCTAGAAGAAGTACAACCTCTCCTATCTCTTGAGCAATTTAACAAGGCCTTCGACCCAATTGATGAGCACAAAAGTTCAGAGGTCATTTGTGTCGATCTCGGAGGATTGCAACAGTTAGTGGGCATGGAGTTTGAAATGATCGATCAAGTATGGAAGCATTTTCAGGGAGACTGTTTGCCAGATTGGGTGATTTTATGCTTGTCACTTTCAGGGATAACCATTTATCCGAGTTCACACCTAATCATTTCATTTATGCATGTTTTAAATATTGTCTTTTTCAATTTATTTCATTTCATAAACATCTACCATTTTTAGCTTATGACTTTGATGTTATTTATATTAACATTTTCGCAGTGCTAATATGTTTTCCTAATTTGTGACATTATTCACATTTATGCATTTTGGTAATCTAAACATTTTTCCATGTCCATATTGTGCATAAATATGAGTGTGTATAATTTTCCTCACATTTAAATTTATATTTATTTTTTAACGCACAAGCATTCCGTTATTCAGAATGGACAATAATAGTAGTTCAGAGGAAGCCCCATCGATGGAGATGAACAACGAGATGAACGATACATGCTCAAATAGGTCTCAAACCAGGGAGGTGGACAAATTTATGGCGACATATCCTTTGAGTGGAGATGAAGCCGCAATACAGGAGATGAACCTAGTAAACATGATGTGGATGTCATCTCAATTTTTGGGAGGTCGGGTTCGAATGCTCCAACACAATATAGGGCTATGAGGGGATCAATATATTGAAGAAGTTTTGAATGGAAACCCCACGAATTGCCGAGAAATGTTTCGAATGGATGTGCCCATATTTCGTTATGGTTGCAACCTCTTACGACACTCGTTAATTATGGACCTTACAGAGAGGGTGTCCATGGAGGAATCAGTAGGCATCTTTTGCCTTCTCGTTGGCCATGCACAAGGTCAACGTATCGCTGGAGACTGCTTCCAACATTCAAGCGAAATTATTAACCGTGATGTAAAGACGGTGATGCAGGCTCTACATCAGCTAGGGAGGACTGTTATTAGACCAACACATAGAGATGAGGTCCATTCTTACATTGTGGAAAACCCCAACAATTATTCATGGTTTGAGGTAAGGACTATCCTATATGTGTCATTCGGGTTTAAATTTATTTTTTTCTATTCATGCTATAAATATATTTATACTGATTGGGGTGTATTATATGATAATGGTTTTGTAGAAATGTCTATGGTGCTATGGACGGCACAATGATTTTAACTTTTGCACCAGCTCATATGAGTAACGCATATAGAAATCGTTATAATCGAATTGCACAAAATGTCTTGTGCTTATGTGACTTCGATATGAAATTCATGTATGTATATACTAGCTGGGAGGGAACAACCCATGATGCACGTATATTCTTGGATGCCTTGAGTCAAAGTCGGAATCAATTTCCATGGCCACCGCAAGGTAAATTTTATGCTCAATTTAATTGGACACATTTAAAGGTTTTTGGTTGTGCTTACTATTTTATCTAGGTAATTAATTTCAGTTCTTCATGTATTTTTTCATGTGTTTAGGATATTATTATCTTGTCGATTCCTCATTTCCCTGCATTGAGAAGTTTATGTCGTCTTATCCACGAGAGAGGTATCATCGATTTGATCGTTATAGTGGGCGTCATTTCTAAGGCTATAAAGATAATTTCAATTTTCACCATTCATCGCCGAGCAACATTATTGAACGCACATTCATGTTATTGAAAAACCGATTTCAAATATTGAAGATATCGCCAATCCAAGCAATGGACGCTAGTTACCGCATGTTGTATACTACATAACCTTATTAAAACGGTGACGCCAAATGATGAGTTCATTCAGCATGCATTGGGGCTTCAGTTTAATGGAGAAAATATACCTGGGGAAGAGGATGCGGGCAAGACCTTTGAAGTGGTTGACATGTTCCATGAGTCAATCGGAGCTATGGCTGCACAGAGGGATGAGATTGCGATTCCTATGTGGGCACATATGAATAGGTAATGAACGTGTAGTTGAAAATAATATTTGATGGTTATTGTAAAAAGGAATGATTAATGTTTGGTATGCATGTTTTCGAAGTTAAAACTGTATAGAATATGTTAGGTGAAAGTTAATTATGTATGGGTTAATAGAATGGAAATTGCTTTGTCTTTACTTCACGTCTATTCCTAAAATTTAAAAATAATAAAAAAATAAATGGTAAAAATTCATTATTGTTTCTAAATTTTTCATATAGTCAAAATTGTTGTTTGCTTTAATTATGACTCCTTTTTGTAAAGAAGATATCGCCGATCACTAATAGCTGAGTATCAAATATAGCAAATAAACAAGGCGTTGTTGGAATGAGTACACTACCAATAGAGTACTTGTACATGATTTTTTGGTAACAACAGACAACAACCCAAGTAGTTGGAATTCAAAAAACTTATCGCGAATTTCGGTGACAGGTTATAGTAGCATTAAACGATTTACATTATCATGAACTTTAAAAAATTTAAAACTACCTAATAATGCAATAAATAAAACTCAATACTCAATCAAGGCACATTTGTACTTCTTCTTCATTGCATGGACTTTTGCGTCTTCTATTCTTGCACGTTCATCCGCTATCCTTTCATTCTTTCGTTCTGCTAATTCTAAGGTGCGCTTACAACAATCTGGTTGCGACATTGCAAGATCAATCCATTCGAAAAATTCACATTGGTTTTGACCCTTATAATATCGACAATTCAAAAACCTCCGACCTAAACTTTTGAGGTTGGTTGATGTTTGCAGTTTGGAGGGAATGCCACAATAACATAGAGTTCTTTGTCCCAACACCAGCTCATTTTTTGCCTTTATAGGATGAGTACTGTTTATGGACACACCGCTACTACTTTTCATATTTCTTGCAAAGAAAGTAAAAATAAGCAGTAAACAAACACTAGACTACTTTCCACATTTCTTGCAAATAACATAAAAAGAAGTAGTCAAAATTAATGTGGTGTGCACTGACCACATTTCTTGCAAATATTTTTTAAAAAAGTACTTCAACAATCTGTCCAAGACTTCAACTTTCTTCCAGAAACAGATCACAATATCTGTATAAGGGTTTTGCAGAAGATCACAATCTGTCCAAAATTAATTATGAATAGGGTGCCTCGATGAAGACCTCGTGCTGATTCCAATAAACCCTCAAAATCAATCAAGATCAGAAGCATGAAAATCTCAAAAGAATTTGAAGTGCCATTCAAAACGATATTTTGAAAAGAAAAATTGGGTAAAAATGATGTGAGCCAAAATTTTAGGAGGTGGAAGATAAGCTGAGGCACAATTGATCATCCAACATAACAACCGAAACCCAACATAATAGTAGATCAATGCCCGGGTTGCACCATGTTCCCAGGTATTATGAGCAAAATGTTGAATGTAGATGCAAAATTTTCAATTTGGATGGTTGCGATTGGAAACACACAAAGTAGAAGTAGCACAATAACAAGAAAATATAAAACTGTACAATGACAACATCTTCAAATATCAACAGAAAATAAGATCCCCAACATTCTTATTGTAAATTGAACCTGGGAACAAAATGAAATGGAGATACGAAACCCACTTCTCATGGAAGATTATTTTTAGTAGTGGATATAAATATAACGGGAACTTACCGACTGAGACTTTTCATTGCACACTTTGGAAAAATCTAGTTCGAAGACGAAGGCCTCAGTTGAAGTCATCTTTGTTGGAGTGGGAGGGGGTGGGGATATGTGGCTCTTGAACAACTAAGGGAAAGTGGAAAGAGATCTACACAAATCGCGTTTGAGTACACTAGCCTCGAGAGCAACAGACATGGAACCTACGACATTTCTTCCATTTCCAAAAAAGTCAAAAAATCTCATCTCAACTTTACATTCAAACATATCTTACTATGGGACCCACAAACGTTTTTTTAAACCAACTCAAAAATCTCAACTCATCTCATTTTAACACTATTCACAAAAATCTCAAAATTCTCACATCATCTCACCCACCAAACTTGCCCATAGTGTTATAAATAGAAAATTATGTATACAGTCATGTTGTATATATCTTTTGTATGAAGTTAACCTCCTATGTGTGCTTTTTTTTATTCATTAGCATTGGGTATCACTGTCTACTAATCCTGGAGATGCACATGTTAGATATTAATTTGTAATTTTTGCATAGAATTTTTTGGATAAAAGAACTCTTAATATTCCAAGATAGGACTTGCAATAATCTCAAGGTTGACTAAATGCATCTAAAAAATTTGATCATAGCAACTTCAAAAATGAGTAAAACAGAGGAAGATGAAGAAATGGAGAAAAGTTCTAACAAAAACTAGGTACCTCCAGCAACCAATGTTTTGCTTGCAAAAAATTTGGTCATGGATCTAAAGAATGTTGCTTTAGATGCACTAAATGCAAATTCTTTATCATTCTAAATGAGATCGTTGGTACCGTGATAATGTTCATCTATGTCCACATTAATGGAGGCAGTAGAAAATTTATTCATAATGTTCTTTATGTGCCATGTTTATCCCAAAACCTCCTTAATGTTACTGTGGCCAAGGTAGGCATGTCTCAAAATAATGTTTTCCCTCTTAGCATGTTATCAAATGAGAATTTGACATTAAAAATTGAGAAAGTAGATGAACCTCGTCTTTGGCATCTAAGATATAGCCATTTAAATGATCAAGGACTTCATTTGTTGAAGCAAAGAAATATGGTGCTTAATTTTCATTCAATACAGAAAATTACAACATTTGTTAACGATGCATTTATGGCAAACTGCATTGCCTTCCATTTCCAAAGACAACATGAAGAGCTCATATTCCTTTAGAGCCTATGCATGCGGATAGATGTAAACCAACTAAAACTATATCTTTAAATAACAAAAATGTATTTTCTTTTGTTTGTTGAAGATTATACAATGATGTTATGGATCTATTTTCTTGATAAAAGAATTTTCAATTCTTTCTTTAATTTAAAGCTCTTGTAGAAAGGCAAAGTGGCCATGAAATGAAGACACTATATAAGGGCCTGTTTGGGGTTGCATTAGAAGGCTTAGAAAGTACTTAAATAATCTTAAAAATACTTCAATAATAAAATTATGTTGTTTGATTAACACATATTAAAATATCTTTTAATATCAAGAAAGCTAAAAAGTACGTATAAGGAAAAAATCAATTGTACTTTTACATAATTACAACTTTTCCCTTATCTAATGCATAAATGTATTGTTATTTCACTTATGCATCGTTGAATGAATTTATTTTGATTATACTTACTGAAAATTTTATTCATTATTTTTGTTATTTTTTATGATAAAACTTGATTTTTGTAAATGATATAGTCATAATTTTTAAAAAAATATGTCATTTATACATCAAAAAATACTTTTCAAAATTGTTTCTAAACAAATGCAAATGTTTGAAAGTGTTTTAGACATAATTTTCAAACAGTAAATAACTTTTTAATAATAGTGCTTATTACTTAAGCTCTACAACTATAAGTTTTAAGCTAAAAGCTAAATTAACCACTACAATCCCAAACATACAATAAGAACATATCGTGGTGAAGAGTTCATTCATAAGCCATTTATGCACTATTGCAAAGAAAATGGCATTCAAAGGCATCTAATAGTTCGAAGAACTCCTCAATAGAATGTAATTTTTTACTAGAAAAATCGAACAATTGAAGAAATGGCTAGGAACATGCTTAAAGGGAAAACACTTCCCAATAAACTTTGGGTAGAAGTTGTCAACACAACAATTTACATCCTCAATCACTCTCTAACAAAGGTTGTTTGTAATAAGATTCCATTTGAAGCCTGACACAAGCAAAAACCATTAGTAAATAAGTTCAAATTGTCTTGATGCATCGCATAAATTCACATTCCCTCTCAAAAACGAGAAAAGTTTGATAAAAAGAAAAAAAATAGTTTTATTTGGTATAGTGATGAATCTAAAGGTTATCATATTTTGAATCCTAATACAAACAGACTGGTAGTTTTAAGAGATGTTTTTTATGAAATGGCGATTCGGAAATGAGAAGATAATCTCCAACGTACCAGAAATTTCGAGCTTCCTGATCTAAAAAAGATTAACGAAAATACAAGTCCTCTACAAATTCTGGATTTTGTCCAAACACCAATACATGTCACAACATGATCAAGATCTCCAAGCACATCTTCAATAAGTACAAATTCTTATTATGTAGATAGTCCTCCAAGAAAGGTACGTTCATTGTCAGATGTGTACCAATCTTGTGAATTTTTATTTTTTTGGCTTGTGAGCCACAAACCGTTGAAGATACTGTAAAAGAAAATATATGGACAAAGGCCATGAATGAGGAAATAGCTAGCATTGAAAGAAATTACACTTGGGAGTTGGTGAATCTACCTAATAGAAGAGATGTGATTGGCTTGAAGCGGAATTATAAAACCAAGTTCAATGAAAATGGCTCAATTCAAAAGCACAAGGCATGTTTGGTTACAAAAGGATATGCACAGTAGCCTAGAGTGGATTTTCATGAAATGTTTGTATTGTGAGTTTGCATGGAAACAATTAGAAGTGGTTTGGAATTAGCTGCACAATTAGAGTTGTAAGCGTTTCAACTTGATGTTAAGTCAACATTTTTAAATGGTGACTTAGAAGAAGTATAAGTAGAACAGCCGATGGGCTATGCGAATAAAGTGAAAAAAAAGACTGTACTGACTTTGAAAGGCATTATATGGCATAAAACAAACTCCAAGAGGATGGAATAGTAAGATTAATAGCTATTTTCGCCAAAAAGCATTTCAAAAAGGCGAAAGTGAGCTATTATTGTATATTAAGCATGAAGGTATTGGAGATTTTCCGATTGTTTGCTTACATGTTGATGGTTTGATCTATATTGTCATAAGTATGAAGATGGTTGAAGATTTTAAAATAGTTGTTAATGTCGAACAAATTGCACAATAGGCCGGAAGGGAAAATGAGTCATTCTTGGCATGCTCTAACGATTCAAGCCTCAATCGGTGTGGTCTAGAGCCCCCGTTAGTGGTCTGGTGCAGTCGTACGACATCGATGCGTCATCCATGGTGGTGTATAGAAAACGAATGTAGGGAAAGTAAAGAGATTGAGACACACAGATTTACGTGGTTCAACAAAATATCTACGTCCACGGGCGTATGGGAAGAGAAATCCACTATAACATGAGTAGTTTACAGTCTCTTATAGTCTTTCATTTCTCACTGTTCAATGGAAGTCCGAGATCTACTTGCTGGAGAAAATATTCTCGCTGGAGCTCCCTTCGCTAGGTTGAAGAAGTTGGAGAAGAAGAAGTAGCAGTCCTCTTTTTATCTAATTTCTCTTTTCGCGTGCCTCCCTATAGTGGTGAAGCATTGCTCTATTCCCTTTGGGTGTCTGACCACCTCTTTCTTTCTCACTTTCTCTTGACATTATCCACATTTTCCTCCTGACACACTTTTCTCCCTTGTCCCCTCATTGTCTCATCTTCCTCTCTCTTGCTTTGTCTTTTAGTGATGACCATTTGGTGGGCTAGGCCTGGTCTGCTTGGGTTTGAGATATTTTCTCCCTTACAGTTGCCCGCGATTTTTAAGGTTGTTTTGCTCCAAAAAATGTCTTGAGAATCTTTAAGATAAAATATACGACATAGGTTGTCCATAGAAATTTGTAAGAAAATAAGTTTCAGAATTTGGTCCCTGGTTGTTCGTTTCACTTGCATTAGGCGATAAAGATTTTCGAGCGCAAAATTAGGCGGGAGGTGTACTCGATGGCGTAAGATGTGAGCGCAGAGCTCGAATGTAGCGGGAGATGTACTCGATCGCGTAAGATGAGAGCGCAGAGCTCTTATGTAGCGAGAGATGTACCTAACAACATAATATGCGAGCGCGGAACTCGGATGTGGCAGGAGGTGTACTCGACTGCGTAAGATGCAAGCGTGAAAATCGTATGTGGCAGGAGGTTTACTCAACCGTGTAAGATGCGAGCCCAGAGCTCGAATGTGGTGAGAGGTATCAGAGCAAAAGGTTTACTCGACCTTGTAAGATGCGAGCGTGGAGCTCGGATGTGGCGGAAGGTATAATCGACTGCGTATGATGCGAGCACGGAGCTCGAATGTGGCATGAGGTGTACTCAACCGTGTAAAATACAAGCACGAAGTTCATATGTGGCGAGAGGTGTACTCGACCATGTAAGATTAGTAGTTAGGTAGTTCGTCTTCATGAATGTTTGTCGTTATTGAAAAGTGTATATTCGTCCGATGTTTTTGTTTTCAATTTTGTTGGCAAAATGTTTCCCTTCCAGTGCGAGCCTCTATTAATGTTTCCAATTTACTATTACTGTTGGAGTTTGTATGAAGTAACCCACGCAAAGAGGTCAGAGGGCTCGTCGAACACTGCATCCACCTTAGGCGGTTGTTGAGCCCGTCAACTCGTTCCCAAAGGTAACCCGTGCAAGGTGGTTGTGGAATTTGGAGGCCTGTTAACTACAAAGGCTCGTTCCTGGAGGTAACCTGTTAGCAGTAGTTATGGCACGAGTGTAACACTAGGCACGAGTCTAAGGACTCGTATCACCGCGAAGGCCAGAAAGTCAAGGGATTTGTATCCGAATGACTGTCTGGGTAAGTCCTGGGACTAATGTCTGGCCTAAATTTTGTGGCGAGTCTAGGGACTCGACTTAGCAGCACGAAGGTCGGCAAGTTAAGGTATTTGTGTCTGACTGGTCGTGTGGGCGAACCCTAGGGCTCTAGCCTGACCAATGCATCATGACGAGGTGGCACGAAAGTCAGAAAATCAAAAGATTTGTGTCCGACTGGTCGTGTGGGTGAATCCTGGGGCTTTACCCCAATCAATGCATCGTGGCGAGTTTAGGGACTCAACTTGGTGACATGAAGGTCTGCAAGTCGAGGGACTTGTGTCTGACTGGTTGTGTGGGTAAGCCCTGGGGCTCTAGTCCAACTAATGCATCATGGCTAGTTAAGGGACCTGGCTTGGCTGGTGCGAGAGTCGGCAAGTCAAGAGACTTGTGTCTGATTGTTGTGTCGCGGGGAGTCAGTGGACTCAGCTTTTCTAAAGGAGACACTTGTTCGTGCCAAAAAAAGGTCAATTCGGTTAACGTAAACAACCCAAATTACAATGAGGTGGTGAACCTGACTTGCTCTGCCAGAGTGCGACGAAGGTTGGAGGCTTGCCGGTTGAGGCCTGTGGGTTGCCATGTTTCGGCAGTGACAGAGGTTCGATGTGTCTGTGTGCACGTTAGTGCCAGACAATTTGTTCCAATAGAGCTATATTGGGATGTTCGAGCGATTCCCAAGTGGGGCAATGCTGTTGGTGTCCGATGTTTCGCGCCATAGGAAGCAACTTTGTCAGTAGAAATAAAATTCACACAAGTTTTGAGAGAGACAAATTGAAGACTTTTAGTCGTTGTAGTCGATTTTTGCTTGACTGAAATTGGGCAAGCAAACTTGGGTGAGTAGGTTGGTGGAGCAAATTGGGCGATCATGCTGCATGGGCCAGTTGGGGGAGCACGTTGCATTGGCCTATTGGTGGAGCACGTTGCATGGCCCATGTAACGTGAGCAACTTCTGCTAGGGTAAACATCGTCCTGGGGTGTGTACTCCGTGTGGTTAGGCCAGTGTAATGATTGAGGAGACTTGGTCGTGTAATGCGATGCCCGCCATGGGTGGCCGAGCAAAGAGGTGCTTGCCACTGGGTGACGGAGCAACATGGCATTGAATGTGGGGCAACATGGCACAAAACTTGGGCGAGCAGGTGACAGAGATTGAGGAAAGGGATGCCGAGTAGCCTGGCCGAGATGTGTGTGTGGTTGGCTGATAGAGAGGTGCTCGCCATTAGGTGGCCGAGCAACACACTACATGGCCGACAAGTGTGTGGCCAGGACCTGAACCGTCGAGACATGAATGATCGGGACATGCGTGGCCGGGAAGCCAATGGATGAGTGTGGGCTCGCTATGGGTGGTCGGAAAAAGCCTGACCGTGGGGGTGTGCCCACTGGGTGGCCGAGAAGCTTACCGTGTGGTCATTGGGGAGTGATGGTCGGGGACCTCTCGTGCTCGTCGTGGTGGTCGGGGACCACGAGGTGACAGAGATGGAAGATGCTGTTGGACAACAAGGTGGTCGCCGACTCCCTCCCCCAGTTGCGCCACAGCTGGGCCGAGACGTTTTCTCGTGTGCACGGTGAGATGCACACATGGGGTGCACTGTTTATGACCCTCGTGGATGGGGCTGTGGTGGTGAAGCTAGAAATGACCGGTGGTCCACGTGGTGACTTTCCAAACTATCTCATCTCATTATTATAACTTTCCAAAACTACCACAGAAAATACAATAAACAATTCAATTTTTTCAAATCCAAAATAAAAATTATATTAAAAAATTATATTCTAACAATATTTTATTTAACTTTCATCTCATCTCATTTCATTTGACATTTGTAAACAAACGAGGTTACGTATGAAGTGTGAGCCAATAGATTAATCCTTGTCGTCATCATAAGTCATAACAAATCAAATTCTAACTGAGTACTTAGCGGTGTACAAATCAAAAGGTATCTTCATTCAAACAACTCAACAAGATTACATCCTAGCATCCATGCGAATATTATCCTCAATGAAGTCCAAATAAGAATCCCACGAGGATATGGCTACAAATAATTTGGGGTGAATGGCACTTTTGTGTCCAATAATAGAATCTTATAATATTCCATCCATGACATGTATGGATCGTCTAATCCCTTCTATTATAGTTGTATAAGAGTTTCACGTGAGAGTAAATGAGGAGAGAGCTCCAGCCTCGCGGCTTGTCCAACTCTCACTATACCATAAATTTTTGGTCTATCTCCACTTGCATAAAATTTTGGTTTGCTCTAAAGACGATAGACTATGAAAAACTGCAAAAGTTAACGGGTAGTTAAATTTGAGAATGATTGCAAGAAGCTCCTACTTATTATTTTAAAGGTAAGCTAAAATGAGGATTCATCTTTAATTTTTATATCCCTACCATCAATGTTGTTTATCTAGACTAGTTTTTCTTGCTAATTTAGAATCAGGATAATCGAGTTTCAAAGGTAGTTATCGACCTGGGTTTTCTTTGAGCAGGTAACTGGATTATCCACCCGCCCATATTCAAGGGCGGATACGGGTACATGAGGCGGATACCGAGTTTTAATCCTGTACCCGTGGGTTGTAACCCATATTTACTTTTAAAAAAAATAAGTTATGCTTAACTCAAGTACAACCCGTGTGGATTTTTTTTTACAAAATTTGATCCACCCGAGTTTTGGGTAAAAAATCGAGATTCTTTCAAGCATTGACTTGAATTATGACCAGGGTTAACTTGGACAAGTACCCAGACTGCATCACACGTCAGGGTCTAGATTCATATATAGTCGAATACCCAGATTTGGACTTAGGTTAACAGTCGTAGACTCTTAACCATCACTTGCAAACCAAAACAAGAAGCCAAGTTTAAAATAAAATAGGGAGCTGCTACGGACACACATGGATCCCACACACTTATGCCATGTCAGGTTTATTTATTTATTTATTTTAATTTTTTTTAACTTAGTAGAGTTGTCCCATTGCCACGCCATCCTGTCTGTCTAGTCCTACCGTCGTTTTTCCTAGCCCGGCATCCCATTTCACAACTTTTCTTTCCCTCCATGCTTATGTCGGCCCCTAGTAAGTCATCTATCTCTCTTTTATTTTCTTTTATTTTTTCAAATTTTCCACTTCCATTCTCTGTTTTCCCATTTCATCTACTTATCTTTTCTTTTTTCTTTTTGTAGGTATTGCCAGCATTGTCCCTAACATTTTCGCCGGAAGTTATAGTTTGCGACGTTGGAGCCCTCCTTGCCGGCAGGTATACACAAGATGGAATAGGAAGAAAAATTTTTACACAAGTTTTTACACATTTCTTTTACACGACGTTGGGAAATATTAGCAAAAACAACATTTTTACACATTATGTATCTCAAGTTTTTCAATGTTACCAAAATCATTTCACTTTGGTGGGTTCCATGACCTGGATGGCCTCGCTAGAGCAGTAGAGCTTTTCCAACTTTAATACCACAAGTGGTTCGAAAAGTGTCCAACAATTTAAAACAATTTACAAATTTTCTTGAAATGTCATTTCATTCAAGACGGCTATCGACGGGTTGTGGGAGACGATTCGTGTGGGTCTGGGAAGGAAAAGGTAGGAAGAGAAATGGAGGAGAGAGAGGAGAAGGGAGAGCGGGAGGGGGGGGGACTCTAAGTCTTATAGAGAGAGGAAAAAAAAAAACTAATATGCCACGTGAGTGTGTGAATCCTTTTGTTGCTTTGTCCGTTTCCAATAAAATATTATCCAATTTAGATCACCTAATTGTTACAAGATATCAAAATAATTAAATAATAATTCTTTTTTAAAAATATTTCTTACACATTTATTATTTAGACTTATTTTTAAGGTATGACCACAACATTAGTAAAAACTTATGAACTTTTTATCCCAACTTCATTTCTTCCTTATTTATTAAAACCTTTCCAATTCTTTTTATCCAAACATTAATAAGAGTTTCATTTATAAAATTAATAAAATCATAAATTTACAACTTTTTACAAAATAAAGAATAACTTTATAAGATTGAAATTCTTTTTTAATGAAGTAACATCATTGCATTAAATGATGATAAAATGAATTATTACAACTTTAAACTTTTTACAAAATAAAGAATAACTTTATAAGATTGAAATTCTTTTTTAATTAACATGATTGCATTAAATGATGATAAAATGAATAATAAAATAATTATAAAAGAGTTATAGATGTATTATTATCCAAAGCAATAATCTTGATATCAATATTTCTTAAAATCTTCCACTTAAAATCATGAATTTAATTGTAAAGTTTATATTTATTTAGTATTTTTTATTCATTCCTTCCTTAAAATAGAAAAAAAAAATCAAAATGACAAATACTTTAATTATTTTTAAATTATTTTTATTATAAAATAAATCTAAATATTAAAGTATATAAATTTATAATAAATCTAATTTTAAAGTATCTAAATATTATACTTTCATTCTTTGCATTTTTTAGTGCATTAACTTACTAATCCATTCCTTTAAGTTTAAACTCTACGGTTTCTTGTCTCAAAACAGACAACTATTTAACAAATCAGAAAAGCCATTTGCGAGAAAACACAGATTCAAATCTAGAAAGAGAACCCGAGTGAGAGATAGAGAGAGAGGGATTTGGTTTTTGAGAGATGGGGTGGTGGGGATGGGCGATTTACGAGAGTGTGGTTGTTTTAGGGTCGCTGTGCCTACTTGGCTGGGCAGGGCTCTGGTTCCTGAATCGCAGGCTTTACAAGGAGTACGAAGAGAAGCGTGTTTTGGTCCAGATCATCTTCAGCGTCGTCTTCGCCTTCTCCTGCAACCTCTTCCAACTCGTCCTCTTCGAGATCATCCCTATCCTCTCCAAGGAGTACGTATCTCTCCCCTTCTCTCTCTTTCCTCTCTGTTTGGTTCCTGAGAAACTACCGAGTTGTTAATTTCTCTCTTTTCACGTATCGTTCCGTGGAAGACTTTTTTTTGTTAATTCATTATTTTTCTCGTATTGGCTGTAGGGCACGATGGATGAACTGGAAGCTGGATTTATTTTGTTTGATACTGTTGCTGGTTTTCATGCTGCCTTATTATCATTGTTACTTGATGCTTTGCAACAGCGGTACGTTGCCTTTTACTAAATTTTTACTAATTTCGTTAAATTATTCCCTCCATTTGCTATAATTGTTGTGTAGAAAAGTCACCTATAAAAAAAAAATGTTGTGTAGAAAAGTTTCTTCGTGTTGATTATTAGGAGTTCCCTGGTGCATTACATTGTGTTGTAATTGATTCTCTGGAATCTTTCTTTAGTCGGGATTTGGTTTAGCTTGAGTTCACACACAAGCTAAATCTCAGTTACTGCATCACTTAGCCTCATTAAGTGTTCAATCTTTTAGTATTAATATCTTTTGTACGCAGGAATAGCTGTTTTGTTGAATCACCGATGTAATGTTTGTGTGGAGCCTTTGTAACAACTATTTGATTGAATATGTGAGAAATTAGTACATAGTGTACGAATTGGTGTTTATAGTTGGCTAATAGCCCTCTTGCATGTTTCGAATTTGCTACTGTATATGTTCTGTAACAGAGTCGTACAGAAAGTTTAAGATGTACTTATTTAATTATGGTCATGATCACTCAATCTATGTTCATTTCATTAAGCCCTGCTTGGATTCAGAAAGTGTCTCATCTCATAATTACAACTTTTTCAAATTTCAACACAAAATATAATAAACAATTCAACTTTTTCAAATCCCAAAACAATAATAATATTAAAAAATAATATTCTAACAATATTTTTTTCAACTTTCATCTTTTATCTAAAACCATCTCATCTATCTCTGAATCCAAACCAGCCCTTACTTGATGTGGCAATGTGCAGGCTTAGTTTTTAACCGTTCTATTCATAGAACTCAATTGGGCAACAAGGTTTTGGGCCTTTGGCTCTTCTTGAATTTTATTTAATATATCAAGCACAACCTCGTCTCAATTGCTAATTTTGTGTTTTTATTCAACATGCAAAATTCTCCACAAATATAAATTGCTTATTATGGAGAATTTTGTGGTTTGTAACACCCTAGTTCCACGTTGGGAATTTGAAACCCACGTGGATAAGTTATAAAGCTAGTCATAGGAGCTTAAGTTATAAAGCTAGTCATAGGAGCTAAGTCCTTCTATGGCTACTTACTAAGTGAAATTGGGCTTTATGAGTGATTTTAGGGAAGCTTCAAAATGACTAGTTTTTTTGGGTTATAGATCAGATGTAGTTAGCACTTTCCCTGGGTCGTTAAAGCACTTTTATCAATATAAAATATTATGTATCCAGTTTTTATAGGTCTGGTCCTTTACTAGATGATTTTTTGGTTGCTTTTAATGAGCGGGTCGTTAAAGCACTTTTGTCAATAAAAAAATAATAACTTGGGTTGGATATATTTAGGACTGAGTAAGAAGATCATAAATTATGCTGTTTAACTAGTGGATACCGGTATGCCGATGCAGATGAGAAAAACATATAGGCCTAATGTAAATCAATGATTACTAGAACACAATCACCTTTTACAAGCAAAATTTATAAGAGCATCACTGCGGTAATTTTCTCTCTATCCTTATCCATGTTAATTTGAATATTTGTCTCAGGTGTAAGGAAGGAACGGGCTGCACTTGGAGCTATCTTGTTCTTGCTTGCATTTCTTTATGCTTTTTGGCGAATGGGCATTCACTTTCCCATGCCTTCACCTGACAAAGGTTTTGAGTTGATCCTTGTTAACTCTTAGATAAATCTTCTCTTTCTTTGACACTTGCTTATCCTATTTATTTAATGTGTAACACTTCAAATTTACTATGAGAGGGTGATGAATGGGGATATTATTGATAGGGAGAAGTTTTTGCAGTTTATAATAATTTCAAGGGACTCCGACTTGGCTAGTCATTTGGTGTATATGTCTATATGTGACATGAACTTTCTTTTCATTGTTAAAATGATATCAAAGCCAATCTCTTGTTAAAGATACGAGACTTTAGCTATGCCACGTACAACGAAATGGCTTGATGAGGATGTTAGGGATTTAAAGGGGAAGATTCTAATACCGTGGATTTAGTCTGAGAGGATGTTTAATGAGATCCCGCATTAATTAAGAGGGAAAAGTTCTCGTGTTATATTGGCTCCAAACGATTCCAATTGTAAGCATGACTAGTCCTTTCAGAGTATAAGTCAAATATGTGACTTGGTCTTTTGTTGAATCTTTACAAATAGACGATGCACTAGTGAATTTTGTCTGTATGTCCCAATGTTTCTGCTGTCATGAGTAGTTCCCTTGCATCTTAGCCTAATAAGAACCCCTTCCCCCCCTTCCCCATTGTTATGACTATTATTCTTATTGTTTAAATTGCTACCACAATCTTTCGGTAAATTTGCATATATCTCATTGTTTTTTCTTAAGTTTTGACTTTATGCCACACATGCCAATCCTCAAAACTGGAGCTTTAATTTATAGACAAAACTTAAACAGTGGCTGAGAAAATAAAACGTGGAGTTCTAGTACTTGAAAGCTAATGATATAAATTTAAAAGCAAGAATTTCATGAAAAGACATCTTTTTGCTAGTAGGATCAGTTATATTGTAAAAAAACGCAGGAACCCAAACCAAGTTTTAAAAAAGTATACAAGAGAAAACATTCAATAGAAATCAAAGATAATGAAAAAGAGTACAAAAATCTACAAAATTAGAAACACCAACAAGGACATTAATAGAATAACACTCAAAATGTGATTCAAGACAACAAAGTTGTAAAGCTGAGCTTGTCTTCTCACAATTCTTGAAACTTCAGGCATTTCATTCTCTCGGAATGCACCATACTAAGCAGGAAGGGTTCACATTCCTAATAACATGGATATCATTTCGACCAGACTTTCTTTTCCAACATGCCAAAAGCTCCAACACCCATCTAGGCATAACCTAGTCAACTCCAAACATCACAACGTTTACTCAATATCACAATTAAAATTGATTCCTTCATTTATGGTGAGAGTTGTGTTAAGGATTTAAAATTCATAGATTGTTGAGATTAAGTATGTCAATATGAAACTTGTATCGTTAGATTATGTCTGAAGGCATCAGATACACTGTCTAAATTGACAACACAACATGATAAAAAGAAGTATTGAAGATGTCAATGGTGTTTTTTCTTTGAGAAAATACATTTTACCCCCTCAAGTTACCACTCTTTCTGTGATACAACCACCAAGCTACTAAAGCTGTCACTTTAACCATCAGAATAACACCTTTCTTTGCAATTCATTTCCCGTGAAAATCCAACTATTGAGACTGTGGTGTGTCACCTATTTTTCTTCCACCTAGTGGATAGACTTGAATATATTGTATGACTTCTTTATAGATCCAGAGCCTCTAAACATTGTGGATCCATTTTTATTCCTTTGCATGCATTTTTTTTTTAAATTCCTTTTCTTCCCTTCGATTTTTTTTTCCTTCATGCTTGTTAATAAATTACACTTTTAATTGTCTAGAAATATCTACTATTATTTAGCTGTTGGCTTCTTCATGGTTTTGTTGCTCAGGTTTCTTCACAATGCCTCAATTGGTCAGTAGAATTGGGGTCATTGGGGTTACTGTCATGGCTGTCCTATCTGGTTTTGGAGCTGTAAATTTGCCATACAGTTACTTGTCCCTCTTCATTAGGTAATAAAGTAATATTGTTATTTTGTCTTTTGGTCTGAGATGGTGAAGCATAACTTTTTCAAGTAGCTATCATTCCTGTATATAGTCTTCTCTCTCTCTCTCTCTCTCCTGAACATTCTTACCTCTTCTGCAATTGCTTGGAGTTTGCTTGATTATGCTTTCAAGAATACTTTTTGACCAATTTTTCAAAATTATTGATACAACTTTGTTATCATCTTTGGATGGACATGATGATGGAAGGATGAGTTTCTTTGATATAAATATCCAATTAATGCATCACTGTTAAGCTAGGACTAGGTTTGGGGTTTGGATGAGGGGGTGGATAGAACTATAGAATACAAATTCAGCAAGAATAGAACAATAAGCGGTGAAGAAGTTAAGATTGATTGTTATAGGACTTGATTGTCTTTGGTAGGTTGCCCCAATTGCCTACATGGGTAGTAAAATGGCCAACACTGCATACCTAGATGATCCAAATGCAATCCTCCCCATTGGGTGCAGGTATGTGGATGGAATGGCTGTTTTGGGACATGTACATGAAGATGTTGACATAAGTAGAATGAAATCCTAGTTGTAAATTGTGCTGAAGGAATCAAGAAGGGAAAAAGAGAAAAAGGAAGGAGGAGAAAGAAAATGGCGATGGGTGAAGTCTTATCTTATTTATGAGTTCTCACCATCATTATAATCAAGTAGATGAAATCCTAAGATATCCATGCTTTGAATGCATACAACTCTCCTTGTATGTCCTTGTGATGTGGGTGGGAGGGGTGACTCATAAATCTTTATGTGTAGAATGGAATGAAAAGACCTGTAAGATAGCTGTAGACTAACCATGCTTAATGGGATAAGTTTATTAGTTAGGTACACGTAATATTTTCTTCTAGTGTACTAAGGTAGTGCCTTTGCACTCTTTGATAAAATTTAGTCACGTTACTTATAAAAAATATAAGCAATGTTCTGATAAAAAAAATTATAAACGATGTTAAGACACAGTATGCAGCTTAGGCATCATCAGCGCTTGAGCTGAAATCCAAGGGTGTGAAAGTCACATCTAGCCCCTAGTAGGGACAAGATGAAGAAAAGTCCATTTGGATGGTTTATTTAACCAGCCCCAAGTAGGATATTAGAGGCTTGTTGAGCTGCTCAGCATGCAACTTTTCAAATGAAATCAGTTTGCAGAACTTCACAACTCCATGTATGAGTCTTTTTCAATCAAACAGAAACTTCACTGCAAAAGCACGCAACTAAATCAATTTAAAAGGCTTTTTTTCGAAAAGAAGTACAATAGATAACTAAATTAAAAACAACTGAATAAGGGGGCCTAAACTAAACAACAAATGTGTTTATGATGTTGAAGCTTCATTACCAGGAAAGCATATTTACTCATATTATGTTTTTCAGTTTGTTTTCTTCTGGATTTCCAGTGATATCTGATTTCCTATGCTTCTGTTTGTTTTTGTTTTAAATGTGATAGAGAGATTGAGGAATATGAGGTGAAGGTCTTGGAAAGACAACTAATGCAATCAATTGAGACTTGTATTGCAAAGAAAAAGAAAATTATTCTTTGTCAAATGGAGATGAAGCGTATTCAAGGATCAGAGGAGGTTGACTTATCTGCCTATATCTCTGATCAAGCTCCTTTCTTCTCGTTTTAAACTTCTGATGTCTTTGGTTCCATGGATGCTGGCCTCATGGTTAAAATTCTTTTGCTTAAACATTTTTATGTTACTTCACGAGATCTCTATTTTTTGCAAATTTCTCTCATAAACGCTCATTTTATGATTACTTCGAACCCCTAGGGGTTGACTCAAGTGGTAAGTGCCTTGGTCTTGGTGGACTGCTCCCTCCAGGTCTAAGGTTCGAACCCTTGGGTGCAAACAATTTCTAGTGGCCATGTCCCATCGGTGAAAAGCCAATGATTTACTTGATTTGTGTGATGGGGACGCATTACATGGGCCCTAGTTTTAACCGGGTAAAAGACATTGCATTTGCATGGTCTCCAGGATACCTCATTAAAAAAAATGATTAATTTGTTAGAATGGATGACAATTGTTAAGATGCATGCGATTCCAAGTCCATACATTTGTGTATCTTTGAATATGTATCATATTTGCAAATAACTTTTGTACATGGGAATTTACAAGTGACTATGACTACCAAATATAATAGAAAAACTAACTTTGAGAATATTAAAAAGTGAGAAGTTTAAAGATATGAAGACATGTAGCAATTGTATATTGATCTATCTCAACAATCATGGTAAGAAAGACAATCACGTGCCCTTAAAAATTAACTCCCTGAAAAAGTCTTTAGTGTTAGATGCACACTAGTTACACCATATACGGTATCAGTAAGAAATTTTATTATTGAACATTTTTTTAGCAAACTAGTGAAGTGTATGTGTGAAATTCTTTTACACTTAAAGCTAGGGTTTCTGAAATATAACAATCAAGCAAATTTGTTGCGTAATCAAAGAGGATAAAATTATACACAAAACAAATCTTCGTAAAACTCATGGGATTATGCAAGTTAACTATAAATGTCTTTTATGTTAGTGGTTTACATTATGCATGATGACTTTGTACATCTAGATTATGATGTTTTTCACAAGTCCCATACTTGCACAATTTGCCTCTGACTGCAAACTCTCTGTGCGCATGTAATATGTTAAAAGATGGAATGATGGGTCATAGAATGGATGGTGTTAGATTATAGGCACTGGGGGGCAGATTTTTTCCAGAGGCGCAGTTATTTTTGTGCCCAATTTCAATTTGGATCTCATGGACCTTATTGATTTGATTTCAATCTCATTTACCTTCCAAAAAACACTAGAGCTTCTTAGGGAAGACAATTAATAACATGACTCTTCATGAAAAATTAACAAGATGATCAAAGTGTGAACTTTTGTATGTTTCATGTCCTTGCCTCAGTTCTGTGATGGCCTACTTGTGTCTGAGTAAAAGTTTTTTTGGTGCAGGTAAAGGCTAGATCCTTCTTTAAACAAATTATAGGCACAGTTGTGCGATCTGTGCAAGAGGACCAGACAGAGCAAGGTCATTCTCTTTTTACATTTAAAATAATATTTTACTTATTTTCTTGCAGAATATATGTTTGTTGGAAGGTATGTGTTTTAATATACTTTTTTTGATTAGTAAAATAGAATTTTATTGAAACATGTAAATAGGCGTTGCCCAAGTACACGGAGTATATGCAAGAGAACACCTAGTTACAAGTTAGGAGCTAGAGAATGATACAAGAAAGCTATGAAAACTAGATCCATTGAGTACAATGATAGAAGCCCAAAGAACTAAGGTGTGAAAAGAGAAACTTCTAAGCTCATCTAAAGAGTGCTCCCTATCATCAAAGCTCCGATCATTCCTTTCAAGTCAAATGCACCACATGAGACATAAAGGAATCATTCTCCATATAGCAGCAGAATGTGGGTTGCCCTGAAGGCCTTTCGAACAAGCAAAGAGATCTACCACCCTCCTAGACATCATCCATGCAAGTTTGGTCTTGCTAAAGATCTCATCCCATTGTGCCCTTGCCACCTCACATTGAAGTACTAAATAATCCTCTGATTCACCACTTTTCTTACGCATATCACACCAATCCATAACAATAAGACCACATTTTTTCAAGTTGTCCATGGTCAAGATCTTCCCAAGAGATGCTTTCCAACCGGAAAAAGCATCTTTGCAAGGCACCTTACTCTTCCAAATGCACTTCCAGGCAAAAGGAATCAGGTTCTAACAAGGCAAATCTTTGTAAAATGATCGAACAATGAACTTCTTATTCCCGGTTTGCATCCATAACATCCTATCCACCCCAACACTAACAATGCTCGAAGCGTATAACAAGGTGAAAAGGTTGGAGATGGCTTGTGTCATGCATAGAAGAGCAATGGACCTTTTTGACTCTTGGAGAGGGTTAGGTCGTGGTCCACATATTATATGGAAAATGGTTTCTACTTGTATCATATGGTGTATTTGAAGGGAAAAGAACAATAGAAGTTTTGGGGATTGTGAACAGACAATGGAGGAGCTTAAGACGTTCTTTTTCAATACCTTCCCCATTTTGACAGCTTCTATAGACTTTAATGGGTTCAATCCACATGATTTTCTTATATTGTTTTCGCTTTCTAGATGTGTTTTTCTTATATACATCTTGTGTAGTTGGATTGTGCCTTTTGTGCTTCTTAATGAAATTCTTATAGCTTAAAAAAAGTTAATTACATTATACTTGGTTGAAGAAGTCGGAAGTTCCGCATCTAATATCCTGCTCTTCTCAATTGTGGGACTGTTGGAGGACGTTGGTTTAAACTACTTTGTATTGCGAATATACAATAGCTTCAAGTTTAGGCAGGGTGTTTCAGTATCACTTGTAAGATCATCTTGGAAAAGGCTTATGATCATGCCAAGCTGATGTACTGACTCATCTTTTTTTGAAATATGCTTTTTAGGAGAAAATCATTGGATAACCATGTAATCTTTCTCCTACTTTCTTGTACACAAGTAATGAATAGGGTAATTACACATATATGCTCACTTTTAATTACCATGAACTGTTATAAACAATGCATTTAGATGCAGCATGTTTGTTTGGTTGTGCAGAATATAATGTCACTGTAGTGGTTTTGCTATGTTATTTGACACACTCTTTGAATTATTAATAGAGTCAGGTTTAATATTATTTTTCGTGGTATCAACAGTAATTCTTTTGCCTTGCAGAGGCCTCATCTCATTATAGTTTATCATTCCACGGTTCAATAATGTATCTTGTGTAATGATATAATTTATCTATTATGATTTTTCTAAAGACATCAAAAACATGGAAGCGGAGGTACAAGCTTTAGAAGAGCTCTCAAAGCAGCTATTTTTGGAAATCTACGAGCTCCGGCAAGCTAAGGTTTTTATTTTTATAAGGAATTTACACTTAGTTCCCTATTTTGCCAATGATAACTTTCTGTATTTACTTCTTGTTATTTGAACATAGCCTTTCTGCCATTCTTCTGCAGTACTTTTTACATATTTGCTAATGCTGTGGTTTTGCTGAAAGCTATGATACTTTTTCAAAGCGCTGTATAACAAGAAATTAACTTGCAAGGAAGTTGAATTTTTGTGTTTCTCTTGTATGCATCAAATGTACTAGGGTTGTACCCCTTTTCGTGTGTTGTAATGAATTATTACCTTATATGAAGAACAATATTTCAAAACAGTAATACTGTAACAGTATGGTAAAAATAGATACAATTGTAAGCACAGATTATATGGATTTTGGTGCATGACATGAGTTCTTAGGTTAATATTTAAAAGGTTTCCTAGACCTGCTGTATAGTAAGAAAGCTATGCGAGTCCTGCTATGGTACAGAAGTTACCATGTACTGCAACCGTGATCTTCTAACAGGGAATACCCAACCATCTTGTCAATAAGAAAAAAAAAATGAATTTGTGCTTTCCTTGTATCTCTTGAAAATGGGTGCTATCTTTGGTATATTGCTTGTGTACACAGGTGTTCCGTTGCTCTTTTAATAAATTCTCTAGTACTTTTTTCTTGAAAAAAAAGATGAAATCTATGAGAGATTGACTTCAAAAACTTTTAAGGATGCTCTTATTTGTGCTTTGCATTTAGCACAAAAGGCGCCTGATTTTATGCTTATGCATGATCGGGGTCTTTGGGCCATATGCTACAATTTTATTTTGTGCTGGTGCTTTTCCCTTGATGTGTGCTTTTAAAAACACCACACCATAATCTTCTGAGCCCATACCATTGCATACACGAGCTATGTGCTGCTTGCTCCCCTGACACGGTGGAGAAAAGAAATGTATTTTATTTCCCTTTGTTCATGTATTTTTCTCCATTAAAGTAGAGTAATTGTATTAATGAAGGAGAAATATTTATATTGTACCATACGAATTGGTACCTATTAAGTTTGCCCCTTCAAAATATATAGTAGTAAGCAGATGCCAATCTAGGTAGTTGTAACAATGCAAGGTTCTGTACAAAAAAAAATATATAATGCCCAAAAGAAGCTCTGCTATTGTGATACCATATGATAAGGATAAGGGTATGTGGTGAATGAGATCTCACATTGTTTGGGAAGGAGAAGTTCTTGCTCTTTATAAGGTTCCAATGAGGCTCCAATTGTATTATTGATTAGTCCTTTTAGAGTATAGGCTATGTGTTTTGGGCCTTCCATTGGGGCGTTCTAAATGGTATCAAAGCCTATCCCAACAAAAAATGTGGGACTTGAGCCGTGTTACCTACGATGGACGGGCCCAATGAGGATGTCTGGAATTTAAGGGGGGTAGATTGTGATACCTCATATGATAAGGATAAAGGTAGGTAGTGTATGAGATCCCACATTGCTTGGAAAGGAGAAATTCTTGCTCTTTATAAGGTTCCAATGGGGCTCCAATTGTATGATTGACTAGTCCTTTTGAAGTATAGGCCATGTGATTTGGGCCTTCCCTTGGGGCGTTACAAATGGTATCAAAGTCTATCACAACCAAAAATGTGGGACTTGAGCTGTGCCACCTACAACGAACCCCGACGAGGATGTTGGGAATTTAAGAGGGGGAGATTATGATACCCCATATGATAAGGATAAAGATAAGTGGTGAATGAGATCTCACATTGTTTGGGAATGAGAAGTTCTTGCTTTTTATAAAGTTTCAATGGGGCTCCAATTGTATCATACTAGTCCTTTTGGAGTATAGGCATGTGGTTTGGGCCTTCCATTGGGGCGTTACAAATGATAGCCTATCCCAACAAAAAATGTGGGACTTAAGCCATGCCACCTACGATGGACGGACCCGACGAGGACGTCGGGAATTTAAGTGAGAGAGATTGTGATACCTCATATGATAAGTGTATGTGGTGTATGAGATCCCACATTGCTTGGGAATGAGAAGTTCTTGTTCTTTATAATGTTCCAATGGGTTTTCCAATTGTATCATTGACTAGTCATTTTGAAATATAGGCCATGTGGTTTGGGCCTTTTATTGGAGCGCTACAAATGGTATCAGAGTCTATCCCAACCAGAAATGTGGGACTTGTGCCGTGCCACCTACAACGGATAGGCCTAACGAGGACATCTGGAATTTAAGGGGGGAGGGGGAAATTGTGATACCCCATATGATAAGGATAATAGTAGGTGGTGAATGAGATCTCACATTGATTGAGAATGAGAAATTCTTGCTCTTTATAAGATTCCAATGGAGCTCCAATGGTATCATTGACTAGTCTTTTTAGAGTATAAGCCATGTGGTTTTGGCCTTCTATTGGGGCGTTACAGCTATGCTCGTAAACTAATGAATTTTGCTTTTAGACTTTTTCTTAGACCATCTCTCTCTCTGTGGTATGACAAGTTAAAAATATATGATGACTAGTGTTGACTATAATTCATATATGTTTTTTTGATAAGTAAGAAGAGATTTTATTAGAAACGAACGAACGTATTGGTGAAGCCCGTTTACATAGGAAATATACAAAAGAAAACACCTAAATACATTATAAGAAATGGAAAGCGGCATCAGAAAATCATGAACAGAAGATCTGTTCATATATGTTTATATCATATATATTATATGACAAGCAGAGTATATTTTAAGTATTATACTTAAGAGATAATATACATATTCTAATAGGTGATTTCTCTTCACAATTACATTTCTATATAAATATATAGTTTATATTTTGACTTCTAAATATATATATATATGTACATATTGTTCACATTTTGATATGTATATGCAGCATTCTGATAATAAATTTAGCTGAAAGTTTTCTAAAATATGTTTATTGTCAACACGATATAAGCCATGGAGCCCTGGCCTTTCTGAAAAATTGTGCAAAATGAATTGATTCTGGTAGTACTCCATAATACAGAAAATTCTCAAAAAATTATGAATCAATGAATATCAGAGAGTATAGCATTAGAACCTATGGATTGAAGTTGATTTCTACTAAACTTTTTTCGGAGTTATTAACGTTTTTGAAAAGGAAATAGTGTGGCCTTCTGGAGTATATTGCTATTTGGAGAACAATTTCTTTCATTGGTGGGGAGCTTTTCAACATAATTAAGCATTATTGCATTGTGTTCTGTTGCTGCTATCTATAAGTTTCTGTTTATGGAGTAATTTCATTAATAGTGTGTTCTCTTTGCCATGAAGAATAATTTTTATATGTCCCGTTTACTCAGGCCTTTGTTTTATGCTCAATAAAACTTTCTTTACCGATAAAAAACAAAGAATAATGTTTTAAATAGACAATAACAATATTTTATCTTAATTAGAAAATAAAGAATAATATCTTAGTTTTATTTTCTGTGATTATATGATGCTGCAAATTGCTACTAACGGTTACATTATTGAATTTTGTCATGCAATCTTTTTATTTTTTTAATGAAAATGCCCGAACAAGTAAATCTCAATTTTTTCCCTTAATTTGCAGGAGGCTGCTGCTTATTCTCGAACCTGGAGGGGTCACATGCTGAATCTGCTTGGCTATGCATGTTCTGTCTATTGTGTGTACAAAATGATTAAGGTATTGTCTGTGTAAATTCTGGACAATTCATTTCTGTTTTGCTGAATTTTGCATGTTCAAGACCTTATTTGATTGGTCGCAAATATTGGGATTAGGGTTTGGGGTTGAAAGTCAAATCCTACTACCCCCTTCAAATCCACAAAGCTCTACACAACCTGAAGATATTAAAACGGCTAGTCAAATTTTGCATTATCATTTGAAATGTGGGTTTAAATTCTGTAAAATTTACTTGTAAAAAAAATTCTGTAAAATCCAAGAGTTTGAGTTAGTTTTGATTCAAATGAAACTTCTTATCTCCATAGGGACACGTAGAGGGTGAGGTTATGGGTTTAAGATTCCCTGTATTGTGTATAGCTGACCCAGTATGTAAAAAAAAAGGGAAAAAATGAGTAGGATTTGGAACTTTTAAAGACCCAAATGTCAAAGATAGAAATACTCTGATAAAATTGGAATTGTGATGTTGGGAGCCTGGATAAACACTTTTTCAATGGGGACCTGATGACTTGATTTAAGTCCAGACCCAAATTTTGTCCCAGAATTTTAGTCGAGTCTCTGGATTATTTACTGAAAATTGTCTGATTTTTAAGGAAATATGTAGTTCAGCCAAATATCTGTGTTCATTATACAAACTTTTTGGGCCTGAATACAGCTGAACACGCATATTGGAATAATGCATCACAGCTATTTATGAACTGTTGACCATGGCTATTAGGAATATTATCTTCCTGATTTATAGATTCCCTCGCATTTGGAGAAAAGAGTTGCTAAGCAACACCATGCACAAATAGTGGCTGCATCACTTTCAAATGAGTGATATAATTTCCCTAATTAACATAGAAGAGGTTTAGTCCCTGTGTTAGCCTCTCTTTGGTATGATTAAATCAAAATGAGCATCAATGACTTTTACTGGGCAAGTCCAGCAACTTTTCGTGCTTTACTTAACCAAGTTCCTTTATTTCAGTCTCCATTTGGACAGTAGAAATTAAAACCTATGGGTTTTATGGTTTAAGAACTCCATATTCAGGTATCTAAATGTACTTACATAATCGTTGCTTAAGGAAACAGTCCAATTGGAATATAGCAAATTTAATTTTCCATGATTTTCTCATTCAAAGTGGATCCTTTCCATTCACTGGGGATAACATCTCAGTTCCACCATTGTGAAAACTTTTGGATAAGTCCCTACTTTGGAATCTGAAAGAAAATTTCCAATGTGCACATAGTTTACGTTTTCTATAAGATCTATAAACAGCGACTTTAAGGTAATTCTTATACTTTGTATTTATTCCCATTTGTGCTCCTAACCATCTAATTTTAGAATTACAAACTTTCTGACGAGATCTTATTTTAGTCTCTTGTTTGTTATGCCCTTTGAATACTCTTCCTATTCTGAATCGGATTTTTACTGCATAGAAAGTGAGGTGCCTGATTGATCTAATTGATCTGTGCAGTCTTTGCAAAGTGTTGTGTTCAAGGAGGTACTTTTATCATCTCTTAATGATCCCTTTTGTTCATATGTTCATGTTGAATTTATAATTTTGACATTATAGAATTCTTTAATATGTGTTCGATTAACCTTGCGATGTGCTTATGTATTGCATGGTTATCTCTCCTTGACAGGCTGGTTCAGTTGATCCTGTGACCAGGACTATAACCATATTTTTGCAGTTCTTTGATATAGGAATTGATGCTGCATTACTGTCGCAGGTTAGTTGTTAACACTGCTTACCATATGCCTAAGTAAATTCTAATTGACTTTTCAACCGGACTTCAGAAATCTTCAGCATCTGTCCTTTTTACTTAACTCCATTTTACTAAATATAGTTTGCAACACTTTTTAAAACTTGAGACTACTACATGGTTGGACTTCGACTAGGCATAGACTTGCAGACGATTCACAAAATACAGCCAATAGACCATTTGAGCCTTGATCATTTATGCTTCCTGTGTATATATTTTATTTTTTTGCCATGTCACATGCTGCTGACATGTATGAATGATTGCTTCAAACCAAACCAATGGGCAGTTTTCCTGATCTCTGTATGATATGATCGTTATAGTCAGCCTGTTTTGTAAGAAAGATGGGCATCTATCTGCAATAAACATCTTGTGCTAAGAAAGATGGTCTCAAAATCCATGAGATTGGGATTGACGTTTGTGATACCCCATATTGATGATGAGTGTAGGTGGTGTATGGGAGGAGATCCCACATTGCTTGGGAGGAAGAAGTTCTTACTATTTGTAATGATTCCAATGGAGCTCCAATTTTACCATCGATTAGTCTTTTTGGAGTATAGGCCTAGATGATGTGGCTTGGACCTTCTCTTGAGGGGTTACAAATCGTATCAAAGCCAATCCCAACCAGAACTATGAGATTTTAGCCATGCCACCTAATGATAGAATGGCCTATTGAGGATGTCGAGAATTTAAGGGTGAAGATTGTGATACCCTATACTAAGTGATGAGTGTAGGTGTGTATGTAATCTCACATTGCTTGTGAGGGAGAAGTTTTTACTCTTTATAATGGTTGGTTTGATATTTCATTGGGGCTCTAATTGTAACATTGACTAGTTCTTTTGAACTATAGCCCAGATATGACTTAGGCCTTCCTTTTGGGCATTACAAACGCTATCAAGGCCTATCCCAACTAAAAGAGTGTGACTTGAGCTATGCCGCCAATGATGGAATGACCGAACGAGGACGTCGGAAATTTAAGGAGGGGAGATTTTGATACCCCGTACTGATGGTGAGTGTAGGTGGTGTATGAGATTCTACATTGCTTGGGAGGGAGAAGTTCATGCTCTTAATAATGATTCTTATGGAGCTCCAATTGTACCATTGACTAGTCCTTTTGGCGTGTAGACCCAAATCTAACTTGGGCCTTCCCCTGGGGCCTTACAGCTTTCCCTTGGGTCATCATGTTTTCACTTACGTGTATCCTTAAGATTAAATTGGATAAGCAAGCAAGTTTCTGTGCCGACCACTTTCAAAATTAGACATGCTGAAATTTGGTGAGAAGTCTGCACTTGGAGTGCTAACTCCCAAGGGGCATTCATGTCGTTGGTGGAGTTCAAATAGGGGGGTAGGAGAAACAGTATTCTCATTCCTGATGGGAGAGATGGGAGGGGGTGGAGAAAACTGGTGGAGGTTTTGAGGGAGGCAGGTAGTGAAGGCCGTGTAGCTGGGTTGAATCCTCCAATGGTGGTAGTGACGTCGGCAGCTCAACCCCCAAAATCATATTTGGAGGCTTTGCAGAAACCTAGTGCTCAAGGACCTGCTAGCCTTGGTAAGAGAGGTGTTGTCGCCATATTAGCAGAGGAGAAGTGTAGGGGGGTGATGGCAGGGGAGAAGAAGTCATCCACTACTTGATTAGCTGTCAAACCTGGAATGTACTGTTGTAACTTTGTTAGTGGTTTGCCATACACTGCATATGGAGTCAACTTGGTTGAGGCATGAAATATGGCATTATACCACAACTCAGCCAATGTTAACTAATCATACCACTCCCTCGGTTTATCACCTGTAAAACTCCTCAGAAAATGCTCCATACACTTGTTAACAACTTCAGTCTGCCCATCACTTTAGGAATGATAAGAAGATGAATAAGAGAGAGTAACCCCTTGCAACTTAAAGAGTTCCTTCCAAAATGAACTTGTGAAAGTGGAGCCCCTATCAGAAACTATGGTTTGAGGCATTTTATGTAACTTGAATACATTGTCAAAGAATAGAGAAGCTACCTTTGCAGCTATAAATGGATGCTTCAATGCCATAAAATAGGCGTATTTTGACAGCCTATCTACAACCACCATAATACATGAATACCCCCTTGAAATCGGCAACCTTTCTACAAAGTCCATGGACAAGTCAGTCCATATCTGTTGAAGCACAGGCAAGGGTTGCAACAACCCTGCAAGGTGTACATTCTCCACCTTGTTTCTCTGACAAGTATCACATCCCTGATGTACTGCTACACTAAGGAAAGTTCTCTAAGGGCTTTGTCAGTAATGCAAAATCAACTAAGTGAAATGTAGTGTAACTTAGTTGGCTTGATACGAGTGATTGAGGAAGATAAAGGAGAGGAGGCGATACGGGGCGTGCTGGAGGATATACAAAGGGGGTTGAAACGGTGCGTAGAGGGTGTTAACAGAGGGGCTCTGGGCTTGGGCTAAAGGACTGGGCTCCAGAAAGGAGCCTGGGCTTGCGGGAGGGCTGGGCTTGGAGAAAGGCCCGTTACGGGTGTGGAAGCCCAAGCAAGTAGTCTGAAACCTACATATCGGTGGACACAGGGGGGCCTAGCACGACGGCGCCAGAGCTAGCTTCCACAGATTTCCATTCATAGGTATTGAATAGATCGAGATCTTGCCACACCCATTTCAGAGAGTTGAAATACTTGGTGACACCATCCACTCCTTGACGCATCTCACCAAGTTTGAGGGTCAACTCAAAAATTTGAGATTGATTACCCAAATCTGAATACATTTGGTTCACATTCTCCCAAAGCTCGCTGTTGGATAGCACATATAGTTAGAGCTAATATCCTCTTCCATGGAATTCACCAGCCATGCCATGGAATTTTCAGCATCCCAAGTCACATAGGCCGGATCATCTGCTGCAGGGGCTGTTTTTTCACCAGTCAAATAGCCCATCTTCCCACGCCCCCGAATGT
The DNA here is from genome assembly GCA_022457165.1 of Juglans mandshurica. Classification (NCBI taxonomy): domain Eukaryota; kingdom Viridiplantae; phylum Streptophyta; class Magnoliopsida; order Fagales; family Juglandaceae; genus Juglans; species Juglans mandshurica. The sequence continues at coordinate 32,703,494 of CM039621.1, forward strand.
ACATACGAACCGATTGAGACCATCGCAGAAAATTATCACCATTCAAGCGGATAGTGGTAATTTGAACACAGTGTGACTCGGAGTTGGTTCCATTACCTTTGGATGGGTTTGTAATAGAGGAGAATGGCGGGACAGCAGAGGACTCAATTGAAATATCAGACATGGTGCTACAGCCAAGATAGAAAACTAGAATGGAGTCAGCAAGCAATTGCCTGCTCTGATACCAACCAGAAAATACTTTGGGAATAATTTCCTTATATATTTTCTGACTTGCACGAATTTCCTTCTTATAGGAACCTCAAGAAATTTAAACTAGGAAAAGAAGAACTAATTAGTTTATTTAATAAAGATACATTCCTAATTTATAACCACTGACTAGTTACTGCCTAATTTACAGCTATAAAAACTTGGTAACTATACAATCTTGGTAATTACTGCTATATCTTTCTGATTTTCCAACAACATGTTTGTGAATTTTCTCATCTCCTAGAAATCCGTAGCCTGGTTTCCACTATAGTTTTTTTTATAGGTAAAAAAAGAATTTATTAATAAGAATAGGTGTAGCCCAAGTACACAGGGGGTATACAAGAGTTTACACCTAGTTAAGAGGGAGAGATAGAAACAAGAAAATCATGAAAATCTAGTCCATTACAATCTACAACACCCGCCCAAAGGAACAAAGTTTTAACAACGAACAATCTAAATTCCTACAATGTTCGCTTCTTATCTTCAAAAGTCCGATCGTTTTGTTCCTTTCATAGGCACCAAAGAATACACATATAGGAACCATCTTCCACTCGGCTGTGATTTGTGGAATTCCGCCCAAATTCTTCCAACTGGCCAGGAGTTCAACCACCGTAGTAGGCATAACCCAGGCTAACTCCAATCTTCTAAAGACATCATCCCATAGTGATCTAGCGACCTCAATGCAGCAGAAGATGATCTTGCCGAAAGAAGCTTATAAAAAAAAAAAAAAAAAAAATCCTTCCCAAAGAAGCTGTCCAAGTGAAAAAGTTCGCCTTAAGAGGCGCCTTGTTTCTCCAAATACATTTGGTCTTATAACTACACAGTTAGGTGTTTGTGTGCAAAGAATGAAAAGGAAAAATGCCGGTTCTTGGGTGTTGTATAATTGTGAATACTTATAAAATATATAGTTTGATGGCAATAATCAAAAGAACCTCGTGGTGCTTGTGCTGCTGGTATTTTTATGCGCAACTTTTAAGTGATCTAATTTTTCTATCTAGGCTGACACTGCATTTTTCTTACTGTTCTTTCGTTATTCCTGTACAGTATATCTCATTGTTGTTCATCGGAATATTGGTGGTCATATCTGTTCGGGGATTCTTAACAAATCTAATGAAGGTAATCCGGCTTTCTGATAACTTTGAATTTCAATCTGTTGCTTATGTAATTTAGATGATTATGATTTACTCGTGCTCTTTTGATCTGAAAGAGTGCAAGCTTCTTATTGTAAGGTTGGAGCACATGTTCATTAGTAACAAACAAAAATGTTATTCATTTATGTTGCTGAGGCGGTAAAAGGTTCATACCTGAAGTGATGCAGGCAGCTAAATGCTCCTACAAAAGCAAACCTAAATATCAAAATTGCTTAAAGTTTCTGTCCAAAAACTCTTATGCCATGAAGCTTTTAGACAAAGGAGTCCTGACTGGCTCAATGTAGTCCCATAATTTTGCATTAATGGAAGATTCTTAACAGATGTATAGCTATTAAATGATAAAAGTGAGATCATTAATTCACTTGATTTACTTTCTGGAACACATTGGTTCACTTCTCCTTCTAATTAGACAAGAAAGCGAATATCATTCTGAAATGATTGGCATGGTTACATGCCAGGACCAGCAGGATGGTTTCCTCCTTCAATATTTCTTTTTAATGTGGTACAAACAGTGTCTCAGTGGATTCTATTATTCTGGATCTTAATTTGCACTTTTTGGCTGTGTGCAGTTCTTTTTTGCAGTTTCCAGAGTTGGGAGTGGATCTTCAAGCAATGTTGTACTTTTTCTGTCAGAAATTATGGGAATGTATTTTGTTTCTTCTATTCTTTTGATAAGGAAAAGCTTAGCGACAGAATATAGGTATGCTCATTATTTATGCTATTTATCATTGTTCCTTTTTTTTTTAGTATGGTGTGCTATATTTAACAAACTACTTGTGGGTGCTAATGATTTTGCACGGACTTGAGAGTTAATAATTCCCATTATTGCCGTGGGGCTTCCAGAAACTTGCATTAAAAATATGTGCATACCTGTGACCCATTTTGGCACTTGTTTTGGCAGAAGTCTGCAGTGAACCTGGACCCTATTCTCTCTTACCTGTGTGATTGGAATTTTATTCTATATTAACTCACCCACAGATTTTAGTATGGAAGATGGTCCCTATTTGTCTGGTGTAGTTATTTGGAGGGAATAGAATGATAGAACTCTCGAAGATTGCGAATGAGTGACAAAGAGCTTATAGGTTTCTTTTTCAATACTTTTTTCCTTTGGAAAACCACAAGAGTTGTTAATGGGCTAAGTTTTCATTATTTTCTTGTATATTTTTCTATATCTGAATAGGTGTTTTTCTTGTATGCATCCTGCGTACTTGGACTATGTCTTTTGTGTTCTTTGCTTATAGAATTTTCTAATGCTTACTAAAAAAAACTCGCCCATAGATTTTGGGAGAGGACAAATCTGAAAAAGATAAATGGTGCCACATCAATTCCCACAGCTAGACATAGAGTATCCTGTTTCAAGCCCAAAGACTAAAGCCATCAGTCCTGTGGCATGGTTTGGAAACTATTGGCCCATGGTGATTGTAAGAATTAGTATTTTATTCATCTTGTCTACGATTTTTGGTAACTTCATTATTATTTTTTTATAAGTAAACGAATGTATTAATAAGAATAGGCATAGCCCAAGTATAAAAGGGGGTATTCAAGAGGTAACACCTATTTAGGAAGAAGAAAAGGAAACAAGAAAATCATGAAAATCTAGGCCATTGAAATCTACAGCTTTAGCCCATAGGAATAAAGTTTTAACAAAGAGTAAAGTAATATCCTCCACTGATCGCTCCTTGTCTTCATTGTTGTTGGATATCAGCCGTAGTTGATCCATATCGCTTTCTTTTATTAGTATGTGTTATTGTTTAATCCCGATAAAAAAAAAGTGTGTTATTGTTTTATCACTGGGCATAAACATGTACATATATATATTAGTTGATATGTAAATGTGGATTTTATTGATAATAGGCATCAATGGGCATGCATTTGTGGCCTTTATGTCAGTATAATTTGTAGAAGTTTGTCATTTTCTAATTATGGTCCTAGTTGTAGTTTAACAAGGAAGAGTCCATGGCATACAAGTTCCTATCTATTCTCCGTATTCTTTTTTTTTTTTATATATATAATTAATCAGAATTTTATTACCAAGAATAGGCACAACCCAAGTTCACAGGAAGTATACAAAGGAAATACCTTATACACACTAGAAAACAGGAAACTACGACAGAAACAGATTCAGTGCATTATCCTCATTCCTTACAAGGATCCTAGCCCACAAACTCAAAGTAGAAAAGAAAAAATAACGAAGATCTTCAAAAGAACGCTCTGTCTTCAAAACATCTCTCATTCCTTCCCAGCCATAAACACCACATTAAACACAAAGGAATCATTATCCATCTGGCAGTAGCACATTTCCTTGCCTCGGAACCACGCCAACATGCAAGGAGATCCACAATTTCCCACAATTTCCTTAGGCATCACCCAATAAAAACCTGTCCGACCAATAACCGCATTCCACAAAGACATTGCCACCTCACAATGTAAAAAAAGATGATTTACAGATTCACCATCCTTCTTGCATATGACACACCAATCAGTTATACACAAACCACGTTTTGCTAAGGTTATCCATGTCAATACTTTCCCTAGAGCAACCACCCAACTGAAGAACGCCACCTTAGTAGGTACCTTCACCCTCCAAATGCTTTTTCAAGAGAATACACAGCCAGAATGACAATTAAGCACCTTATAAAAAGAACTGACTAAAAATCTAAAATTTCCAGCATGATCCCACAATAGCCTGTCCTCTCTTCCTTACATCACTTTTGAGTTATAAATTCTTCCCAGAAAATCTGAAACAACATTCACTTCACTGTCATTTGCATCTCTAATAAAGTCAACATTCCATAGGATACTATTATCCGTACATTGAAGGTAATCTGCCACAGCAACATTTTGATCCCTTGCAATCCTGTAAAGAGAAGAAAAATCTGATTTAAGAGCTGATTCCCCACACCAAATGTCATGCCAAAAGAGAATCCTCTTCCCTTCCCCCACCTTAAATTTAATATGTTTTGAAAACTCCCACAACCTTTCCTAAGAGCATTAGCATTGGATTCATCATTTTCATCTTTAAAATTTGATGAAAAGTACATATTTTTCATAAATCCAAAACCTCTCTATCCATAACCCCACATTGGATTAGCTATTGGATTCATCAAAATAATAATATAATATTATTTTGTTAATAATAATATTTTTAATTTATTTTTTTTATATTTTACAATTACACTAACTATATGTCAATTAATAATTTAATTCGATACTTAAATTATTATTTCCCAATTTAAATATATTGTGGTTCAAAATTGGGAAACAATAATTTAAATAAATAAAATAATGATTATAGAGTGTGAATAGTGAGTCTTCAAATTTGAAGATGAATGTAAATGTACTATAGCCAAAAGCTGACATTTGAGCATATGTGAATCCAATGCCTAGATTTTAAAGCTAAAATATCAAATTTTGAAGATTGGACTCATTTGATGAGTCCAATGCTAGTGCTCTAATACCCTTCCATAAACTGACTCCATACGCTTCTCTAACTTCATTAGAACACCAATTCCCTCACCCACTCCCATATTTAACGGCAACAACATTCTTCCATAAATCATCTCTCTTCATGATATCTCCAAAGCCATTTTCCAAGGAGTGCTTTATTAAACAACCTCGCATTTCTCACCCCCAATCCTCCACAAGAAACCAGTTGACAAACCTTATTCCAACTAACCAAATGAAACTTATTTTCCTCTCCTATTCCTCCCCATAAGAAATTACGATAAATATCCTCAATTCTACTAGCAACCCCAGCTGGCAAAGGGAAAAGTGAAAGAAAATACGTAGGAAGATTAAACAACGTACTCTTTATCAAAGTAATTCTTCCCCCTTTAGACAAATATAACTCTTTCCATTTAGCCAACCTTCTCTCAATCTTCTCAAAAACCTCATCCCATATTAAAACATATTTGTGAGGAGCCCCCAAGGGAAGACAGATACTTCAGCGGCAGTGAAGCAATCTTACACTCCAAAATATTAGCCAAATCTGAAAGAAAAATCATGGAGGCAGGGGACTTGGCGCAGGGATTGCGCATGAAAAGCAAACAGATCCATGGGGAAAATGATCTAGTGCATTTCGGTTTCACTCTTCCAGCTTTTCGTTCTCCCTCCATTTTCCTCCTTCCATTTTCGGACTCACTCTTCCATTTTCAGCAGACTCCCTCCTCCATTCTCTGTCAATCCAACCAATTTCAGTTGTATTAATTTGTTTGGTCAAATCCACCAAAGTCCATAAAGAAGGGGAAAATATGAAATGATTCTCTACCTTTATGGTTTTTTACAGATATCATGAACCAAATGGCCATAAGCAAGCTGAGTGCTAAATGACACGACAGTCATGAATAAGAAGAAGAGAGAAAATTCGTCAAGGGTTTGGTGTGCAAATATATAATACCAGAGCCAAAAGGAGGTTTCTTGGGCTGTGGAACTGCTCCCAATCTCTTTCCCTGGCAAACTTTGTCGTCTTCTTCTTGAGAAGATCAAGGGTAACACTTTGACCTTCTGGAGCCACAATCATCTCTTAAGATGATATGATTTCTTCTCAATTCTCCCCAAGAACAAGCAAAAACTAATTACAACGATAAAGAACAAAGGAAATGGAGAACAAAACGCGGGCCAAGACACAAGAAGAAGAAGAAGGAACTGATTAGGGACAGCTAGCTCAATCCCAGAAAAAGAAAACTTGTCTTCAAACTTTCTTGGGGGCTTTGACGGTGGGGTGGGTGGCGGAGGAGTGCAGCGCAGCCCAGCCGAGGAACGGGTCGCGGAGGAACAACGAACGTGAATGGGTTTCGGAAATGGGTTGCGAAAATCAGTGTTTTGGAGATGAAGAAATGATGAATGTGAATGAGGGAGACGAACGTGAATGGGGTTGGAAATGGGTCGTGAAAATGGATTGCGGAGGAACAACGAACGCCTCTAGTCGTGTTTTGCAACTTTCAGCCTTTCGTTCGTGTTGAGCAGTCATCTTCCATTTTCTTTTTATTTATTTTATTTCTTTAGTTATAGTTCACGTGGCAATCCCAACTCATTCGTGCGCATTCCCTGCGCCAAGTCTCCTGCCAGTAGAAGAACTAAATCTGAAATATTACCTATGGCATCCACGGTACAATTTCAGACTTGTTTAGGTTAATCATGAGACCCGAGACAGCTTCAAAACATAACAACAATGCTCTCAAAGATCGAATATGTTCTTGATTGGGCTCACTAGAAATCAATGTGTCATCGGCAAAAAGAAGATGAGATAATTTCATGCTATTCCGTTCCTCATGGCGCACCTCAAAACCCAACAAGTACCTTCCTTCTATCGCTGCTTCCAACATTCTGCTCAATGCATCCATGACAAGGATGAAAAGAGAAGGAGATAGCGTATCTCCTTGTCTCAAACCACCTGAACTATTAAAAAACCCAACCGGAGTGCCATTCACCAAAATGGAAAATCTCGACATCAAAATGCAATGTTTGATCCACATACACCATTTCTCTCCAAAACCATATCTCCTAAGCAAATACAAGAGAAAATCCCAACTAACATGGTCATACGCTTTTCTCATGTCCAATTTAATCAAAATTCCATATTCATAAGATTTAATTCTGCTGTCCACATACTTATTAGCAACTACTACCGAATCAAGAATTTGTCTCCCTCTTACAAAGGCATTTTGAGATTTCGATATAATATTTCCCAACACCCCACTCATACAATTAGCTAACACCTTAGAGATTATCTTGTAACCCCATTCACCAAACTAATAGGCCAAAAATCCCGCATCTCCACAACCCCTACCTTTTTGGGAATAAGTGTTATAAATGTAGCATTTAAACTTTTCTCAAATTTCATAAATGTATAAAATTCATGAAAAACCTTCATAATATCCTCTTGCACTATACCCCAACAAGATTGAAAAAAATCCATTGAAAAACTATCCTGACCCGGAGCCTTATCCCTTGCCATTCCTCTAACCACATCGAGAACTTCATCTTCTTCAAAAGCTCTCTCCAACTATTCTGCACTTGCCTGATCAATAGAGTCAAAAAAGGGTCCATCAAGCTTTGGTCTCCATGAATATTATTCTCTAAACAACTTCTCATAAAAATTGACAATGTGATCCTTAATGACCTCTTGATCTGAAATGATGTTTTCACCATCATGAAGAACCTTAATTGCATTATTTCTTTGAATAAAGTTCGCCATACATTGAAAAAATTCCGTGCACTTGTCACCTTCCTTCAGCCAAAGGATTTGGGATTTATGTCTCCAAGAGATTTCCTCCAAACTTTGCAACTACTACTTCAAAAGTTTCCTTTTATTTTCCGTGTTCCCAAACTTCTCAACATTCCACTTCTTCAAATTTGTTTTTAATGTTTTAAGTTTACCAGCTAGTACAAAGCTCGGAGTAGCAAAAAAAGAGTATGAAGACCACCACATTCTCACCCGAGGGGTGGCCCAGCCCAAAGGCTCAGTGGCACCGACAGACACTTCGATGTCACAGATAGGGTCAACGGTGGCAGGCGAGTCTTCAAGAGGCTCTCTGACAGGGGTCTATCCACTGGCGAATCTGCAGTTACTCAAATTTGAGAATCGAAACTCTGAGGTGGTCCATATTAAACCCTCGACGGCACAGGAGGTTGTGCTTTCTTCACCGAAAGGGATGACGATGGTAGTCGATCCCTCTGAGGGTACTCAGGTGGTGTGTTCAACTCCGGCGAAGGGGAGCATGTTGTTTTCCTCCGAGCCTGAGGTTCAGAAGGGAGATTCTCATCTCGAGGTTGGGAGGTTCTCTTCTTAGTCGTTACTGGATACTATTGAGCTACATTATGAAGGCAATGAAAGGGTTTCAGAGGGGGTGGAAGTGGTGGAGGGAGATGTAGAATTGAGTGGTAATGTCACTAGGTCCATTGAGGAGTTTGTTTCTAGGGTCCCTTGTACCCAGAGGTTAAACTCTTTTTTTTTTTTTTTATAAGTAAGAAATAATATTATTGATATGAATGAAATAGACCCAGAGGTTAAATTCTGAGATGCAGATGGTTCTTGGAGGGGAGGAGGAGATAGAGGCAAGTGAATCAGGAGAGCTTAGGGAGTCTGATGAAGAAATGGACCCTGATCAGTTGTGTTCTATCCTTCCTGAAATTGATTGGCCCAATTCCTCATTTGATTGGGTGATGAGGAAAGTGGATGAAATTAAGGATTGTGTGGGAATCTCTTGTGTCGGATTTGAGGAACTATTTAGAGCACTTTTAATAGCTAAAGAGGCTGGTCAACCTTCATTGGCTAGATCCGCTCTTAAGAAGGAGAGGGAATTGAAGAGGTTATCGTGCTCTATAGTCATCAATGAAACCAACAATCATCTCTTGGAATGTGAGGGGGCAAAACAATTATAGAAAACGTCTTTGGGTAAAGAATATGATTCGAAATTGGAGTGCTGATGTTATTTGTTTTCAAGAAACCAAGCTGAAGTTGGTTAATCAGACAATTGTGAACAGTTTATGGAGCTGTCAATGTGTGGGATGGAATGAATTAGTTTCGAAAGGGGCTTCGGGTGGTATTATTATTATGTGGAATAGGAGGTTAGTGGAGATGGTAGATCATTATGTGGGAGAGTTTTTGATTGCTTGTCGATTCAAATGTGTGGATGATGGATTTGAATGGGCTTTTGCAGGGATTTATGGTCCTAATGTGGATAATAGTAGGAGTATTTTATGGGATGAACTGGTGGGTGTTTACTGCTGTTGGGATTTTCCTTGGTGTTTTGGAGGGGAGTATTCTTTTTCTGTTAGTTAGATTTTATTAATAAGCAAAAAGGCGTTAGCCAAGTACACGGGGTGGCATGCATGAGATAAATATAATATCTAATTATAAAACTCCAAATCAAGTTATAAATATAATGTCAAATTTACAAAACTCCAAATCAAGTTATAAATATAATATCTAATTATTAATTAATTAATTAATAATAATGGTTGTGGTGTTACAACATAAGAGGGAGGCCTTGTGGAAGATTGTAAATAACTCAAAATACAGTAGTGCTTGGGGGGTGCTTATGGAACTGGCCTGTGGAAAAACATAAGACTAAGATGGGGGGATGTTCTCTTGACACATCAGATTTGAGGTGGGGGACAGGTCCAAAATTAGATTCTGTCATGATGTATGGTGTGGAGATAGGGCCTTCAAGGACACGTTTCCAATTGTTAATAAGATGACACATAGATAGGAGACTTCAGTGGCAGAGCTTACAGAGATCTCAGGTGGCTCCCACCATTGGAAGGTGAACTCTGTTAGGGCTGTCCATTATTGGGAAGTAGGCATATGCTCATAATTCTTTAGCCTATATTACTCCATGGCCGTATACTTGGGCATCCTTTGTATCACTTTTGATCAATAAAATTTTGTTTACCGATCAAAAAAAAAAAAATTACTCCATGGAAATTAAAAAAAAAAAAAAAAAAAAAAAAAACAAACAAACAAACAAACAAACTAGAGGTAGACAAGATGTTGTGTCACCCTCTAGGGGAGTTTTTTACTCACTCCTATAAGGTCATAATTGGGAGAACAATTCCTTACACAAGAAGAGCATATGGAGTAGTAATGCCCCTTTCAAGGTGGCTTCTTTGTATGGACAGCCTCTTCTGGGAAGATCCTGGTCATTGACAACCTACGAAAATGATGGATTATAGTGATCGACTGGTGTTGTATGTGCAGGCAGAACAGTAAAACGGTGGATCACTTGCTTCCTCATTGTGAGGTTGCTATGCCCTAGGGATGAGATTTTCAATAGAGTGGGACTTACATGGGTCTTGTTTGGGAGAGTGGTTGATCTGCTCGCTAGCTGGAGGAGTCCATATGGGCCTAATTTGTTTTCACAACCATTCTCATCTCATCTCATCTAATCATTACAAATTTTCCAAATTCCCACACAAAATAAAATAAACAATTCAACTTTTTCAAATCCCAAAACAAAATAATATTAAAGAAATATATTCTAACAATATTTTATTCAACTTTTATTTCAACTCATCTCATCTCATCTCATTTCATATGCGAAAACAAACTAGGCCATGGTGTTTCACAAAATGCAAATATTTGGAAGATGGTCCCCATATGCCTTTGTCGTGTTTGGCAGGAAAGAAATGATTGGCATTTTGAAGATAAGGAATGCTTTGTAGAGGAGCATAGAAGATATTTTTCTGCACTTTATTTCTTTGATCATTGGCTATCAACTTCAATGGACTTAATGTTCATGATTTCCTTGTATCTATTTCTTCTCCGTCTTCAATGGGCTTAACTAGGCGCCTCATCTTGTATACGTCTTGTGTACTTGGGCTTCATGTAGATTTCTATTCATAAAATTTTTACTTATCAAAATAATAATAATTAATAATTTTCCCATGCACCGCACAGGTGCACGACTAATCCATAAGTTTATGAGGAGTCCTTACCTCTTCTCTTGTGGATACATCCTTGTTTCATTCAACTTGACTTTTGAAGGAAGATATCTCATGGAAGGGTTAAGATTTCAGAACTAAAAAGAAAATAAAATAGAAGGAAAAAAAGGAGCTGGGGATGGGTGTGGAAAATTATTAGGAGGTGGGAGGATTTCTTTCATATTATTAAATATGTGGCTGGTACGAGGACTAGCCTTCGAAGACAATCTTCTCGGGGTCGTTTCTTTATATCATTGTAAGGAGACTTTGGTTGCAGAACAATTGCGGATTTCAAAAACTATGCCCCAATGAGTTGTGAATCATTCTTTTTGTGGCAGAATTATCGATCCTATGCAACTTTCCATTGAATGCTCAGCCAAAGAGCCCTTCCCTTCCAAACCTGGTAAAATTGGGATTTGATCCACAGATCTCTATTGTGATGACCGATAGAGTTAGCCTGGAAGCTAGCTGACACATTTCTTTCCATGAATGCTACATCAGAAGAAGTAGAACTAGTGAGGCTAAAGCTAGCACTTAACTAATTCATACAGATTTTTATTGTCATGCTTTGACTATTTTTTTTTATCGATAAACAAAATTTTATTGAGCATAAAATAGACAAGGCCCGAGTATACGGGACATGCAAGAGCGTCACTTATGCATGCTAGTTTAGCGATGCAAGGAAGTCGTGAAAAGACATGCCATTAAAATCAATTACAATCAACCAATAGAGTAAAGCATTGCAAAATAAACTTTTAAGCTCATACATTGACCGCTCTTGATCTTCAAAGTTTCTTGCATTTCTCTCCCTCTAAATACACCACCATAGACAAATTGGGACCATCTTCCGCACTGTTGCAATTTGAGGGTTGCCCTGAATACCTTGCCAAGAAGCTAGGAGGTTGATTACTCTTTTCAGCATCACCCAAGCTAATCCCATCCGAGCAAAGAAGTCATTTCAAATGTTCATAGCAATCTCACAATGTAGTAATAGATGATCTACAGATTATTCTCCACTCTTTTTGCACATACAACACCATTCCATGACTATGATATGGCATTTCCGTTGGTTGTCTATTGTGAAGATGTTCCCTAATGAGGCTGTCCATTCAAAAGAAATTGCCTTCAGTGCTTTTGTCTTCCAAATAACCTTCCATGGAAATGGATTTATATTATGTGTGGTCATGGCATGATAGTAAGAGTGGATTGTGAACTTCCCTTTCTTAGAAGGGCGCCTAAAGATATTGTCTTCAGCTCCACTTATTATACGGGTGGAGTACACTAGATCATAGAACTCCGAGAAAGTGTAAACTCTAAATCTCGTGCATCTCTAAAGAATGTAACGTTCCGTTGGGGAGTATCATTAGATAGTATTAAGGTCCCGTTTGGATTCAGAGATGAGTTGAGATGATTTTAGATGAGTTGAATAAAATGTTGTTAGAATATTAATTTTTAATATTATTATTGTTTTGGGATTTGAAAAAGTTGAATTGTTTATTATATTTGGTATGAAAATTTGGAAAAGTTGTAATGATGAGATGAGTTGAGATGAGTTTCCAATCCAAACCGGGGCTAAGAGGTCCGCACTTGAGGCTTCTTTCATTCTTGCTATGCCATAGAATTCTGATAAGCTTCTTTGAGTGTCCTATTGCCACACCATGCATCATGCCAAATTTTGATTTTGGATCCATCACCCACCTCAAAATGGATATTTCTTAAATGTGTCCCATCCTCTCTTATGTGTTTCCATGGTCCCACCCCATATGGCCCACTTACCTCATTCAAACACTATCCTCCCCATGGTTCACCAAACTTCGGTTCTATGACAGCTCTCTATGATGCTTCCCCGTTTATTGTGGTATCTCCATAGCCATTTGTCAAGCAAAGCTTTGTTAAAAAATTGTAAGTTCTAAATACCCAATCCTCCTTTTGAGATAAGGGAGCACACCGTATCATATTTTACCAAGTAGAATTTAAACTTATCGTTCATCCCCCCCTCCCCCCACAAGAAATCTGATTGAAATTTCTCCATGTGATGAGCCACCTTGGTGGGAAGCGGATACAGTGATAGAAAGTAGGTTGGCAAGTTGGACGGGGTACTTTTGATTAAAGTGATCCTACCACCTCTGGATTGGTACATCTTCCAACTAGCCAGTTTTTGCACTTTTTTTTTCTAGCACATCATTCCAAATAGATTTTGATTTGAACGGGGCACCCAAAGAAAGACCCAAATATTCCATCGGCAGCTGGGATATTCTTCTGACTGTTAGAAAACACCGTCCACCTACTGAATATGTTGAGTAAATTCATCCAGGTATTGTGATGCTGTTTGTCAGATGAGGCAAAAACTTTTTTTTAGTATGGGTGAATTGTTTGATGGAATTATCTATTCATAATTTCCTTTAATTTGAGTATTTGTTAATAAATATATAATGTGTGCTGCTGTATTTTTCTTGATTCTGAACTATTAAATTCTAGAAGTGCAAGCGAACTGAATATCTTAACCGGCCATTGCTTAATTCATCTAACTGTAACATGCAAGTCCATTTAGCTATTAGATTATTTTAATAAAATGGTGTTGTCTGGGTTGGCTTCTCTTGGCAGGATGATCATAACGGATGTATTGGGAGATATTCAGTTTGACTTTTATCACCGTTGGTTTGATGCCATCTTTGTGGCCAGTGCTTTCCTTTCTCTGCTTTTGCTTTCTGCACATTATACGTCTCGACAAGCCGACAAACATCCAATTGATTAATGTAATTTTGCAGCAAGTATGTGTGATAATCAGATACTATTTCGTTTCATTTAATCAAGGTTCCAGTTGTTCATAACTTAATCCATAGTACTTGAATCATCCAATTGCTTACCTTGATTTTATGATTGTTGATCAGGAGGTTTGTACAATTGTCCAGATTCAAGACCCAAAAAGGTACAATATCCAGGTCACTACTCATGACCCTTCTAAATAGATTATGTGATTTGCAGTTCCATTTGTGGATGTGGCTTTTAATGAGCTCATCTTATTTGTTGAATCCATCATCCTATCACTGATTCTAAAATCTTAGGAGTGCACCATATTTGTTGAATCAGTCCACCTTATATCTGATTTTGAAATCTTGGGACGTAGGAGATGGGAAATTTTTCTTCAATTAGATTACACCACCGTTAAAACACCAGATTACTGCTTGTAATCTCGAAAATTTCTGAGGATTACGAAGGGAAATTTGTTTCAAACAGCACTTGAGATTTATGACTAGGAGTTAAATGGCTTGTGCGTAGGATTGCTTTTTGAACCTGGGAATTACATATTTCCACATATCATTACGAAACACTAATAAATTTTGCCGTTATTGGGTTTTTGGCCATGCGGGGTGTTATGTCAGTCAAATTTATCCATTCTATGCTTTGTTTTCTTTCTTCTTGAACGTGATCAACTATGCTTTCGTTCCAGCTGCATGGAGTTGGCAAATAGATCTATTTCTGCCACTTGGGCCCTACCTAAGACAATATCCCCAATTACCTCTATGAGATGTCATGTCCCTTTTTCTTTTATAAAAACTATACCCACTTCATTTAATTTTCTTTTGCCCATTTTTCTCCTCCCATATTAGTGTGGTAGTAATTTGTCACGATTATTATTGCAGGTCTAATTCTCAATGATAATGAGAAAAATTATCAAACACCCCAAGGCAAGAATACTGTGAGAGCAGTCAAAGAATGATGGATAGTGAAGGGAAAGAAGAGGAAGCTAAATCCAAGAACACAAGGGTCAGAATCTTGGTGTGGATTATTCTTGTGTGTATAATATTCTGTATGGAAGACTGGAGTAACCAACTATTATATTGAATGCTACTGTGTTTGTAATATCTGATTTCGTTAATTGAATAGTTTGAAAATACCCATTCTTTCAATGCAAATGGAGTGGTAGAAAAAATGAATCCAGTCAGTGCATGTCCATTTATTTTGATTGCAATGGGATGGGGACATTGCCAAAGGCAGTTTCTGTTGTGATCATAGCTGAGACATGAATTTGCAATTACCATGCTCTTTAAATTCTTGCTGAGTTGCTGGGTAGTATAAGGGGGGGTTTGGTGGCAATGAAGGTGATGAGTAGGTAGTATATAACTTCTATATAAAAGTAAATAAATCAAATTGCAACAGACATTGTTTTATTTTCTCTCTTATTTATTTCATTAGCTTTAACTAATGTGATTTATGTGAACTATTGTGTACAGATTAGTTTTAGTAACTTCCTTTTAAAGGTTTACAGAAACATTTTGTATGGATGTGCATCACATGATGAGGTTATTAGGTTAGTTTTGATTTCATTTCTAAAGGTGACTGCTTGTATCCATGCGTCGCGATCAAGACTAGAGACTAGGGCAAAAGGGTACATTCGAGCGGATCGAGATCGGTGAAGGGCAGGTGAGTGGTGGATGTAGGGGTTCTAAAGAACATAGATCAGGCAAAACAAAATTTAGGGTAAGTGGGGGAAGGGAGGAAAGAGAACGAGAGGAAGAGGGCCTGGGAGGGGAGGAAAGACCCCCCCCCCCCCCCTCCTAAGAGAATTAGCAAACTTTTTAAGCAGTAGTAATGTAAAAATAGCATATGTAAACTTTTAGCCATTATATAATAAACAAAATCTTTGATCTTCCAAACCAAAAGCTCTTTTGTATAATGCGCTAGAGTAATGCTGATGATTAAGAGTAATAACTAACTAGTTCTTTGTCCTTTAATCTTTTTCTCTCTTTTTTTTAATCCAAATTTCCTTTGAAGTTTAATGAACTTTTACGAATTCATTGGTTACAAAATTAAAAAAACATGAGTAGATGAGCTGAGAATGTGATGCGTTAAGAAAACTAAAAGACTACGAACTTCAAATGCCAATACTAACTAATCAGTACAATCATTTTTCATTAATAACTTTAACTTAATTTGAAATATTATTTCATTTTCATTTAAATATGGAATGGAGGTTGGATGATGTGGATGAACGGTAGCAAAGCTCATTGCTTCCAACACAATTGTTATATAATCATGAGTTATTCTATTATTAAATCGGTGCGTAAAACAAATCATCCACATCCCCTAAATGGTAAAGTTTGAATTTTAATATTCAAATTCTAAAATTTATCTTTCAAATCAAGTTATGTCATGTAATTACTTTACTAGATGTTTCTACGCATCGGCTTGATAATAAAATCTTTCTATAATCATATCAATTTTTTTAAAAAAAAAAAAAGTTATTTATGTTAATGTATATTATAATGTACATTATACTTGGATGTTTGGCTTTCAATATTAAACCCTAATATTCCTGGTGTCATCTTTTATGATGATGTCGATTGTTAACTTCTAGTTATTCCATCCATGGTGTAAAATACATCGTATTAATTACATATTATCACTTTAGAGCCCTGTACATTGAACAAGGAGAATACAATTAGCCGAAAGTCTGGGAGATATGAGATATTTTGATGAAACAGGGGACGTGGGCGTGCATGGGCCATGCAGAGTCTCGTATTTAAAGCTTTATGAAGAAGTCCAGGGCAAATGAATGCAGGTTCAAAGTGATTTATGAAGAAGTGAGAAACTCTTCAAGGACACTTGAAATTCATCACTCGAGTGGATGCTCGAGCCTATATACAAATATGCATGTATGGTGTGTATGCATGCTTAATTAAAGCTCCGACTTTGACCGTCAATTAATAATTAATGTAGCTTTACCGCAATGGCAAACCTAGCCACGTGCAAAGCAAACGACTCGTTTACTTGAAACAGCTACTTGACCGACCAGAAATTAACTCCACCAATCAATCCTCTTTACATCAACCATATATATTTCTCAGATAATACAACGTACGTGTACAGCATTTAGAGAAAGAACTACGCTATCCTTTGTTGTTTTTATTAATAATTGACATTAAACTTATGCACAAGGTGAAAAGCGACATAGGTACTTTAGAGACAGACCTATATGCACGAGTTAACACCTGCAGACACACACAGAGATGAGTGTATGGGTAAAAACTTCGAGAAGAGATCTGGGATACGTCCGTCCATTATGACGTTCCATGCATGTTTTATTTTAAGGCAAGAAAATTATGATTGTAAGAAAATACCAAACATCATTATGCTTGTTTTTGAAGCTGCAGATCAATGAATAAGCACCATTGACAGAAGAAGACTGCACAAGTTATCAACATAAAGCTTTCAAATTAAGGATACCAGAGAAAACATGCTTTACCGTCCCAATTGATAAAATTATTTGGTTTTTCCACAAGTCAATGATCGATTTGCACTAAAAAAAAAGAACAGACACAAGGAAAAAAAGAAGAAAAAAGGAAGCAATTAACAGCCCATTACCGCGCAGTTGTAGACAAAAGCACCTGCTCGCTCCCTGACAGAGAGGACGCGCCAGTCTTGGTTTCCTTGCTTTGGTTCCCAAGAGTGGATCACAATAACTTCCCCTTCAGGTCCCCTGTGTCCTCCGATCACTAACAAGCTGTTTCCACATGCCTTAAATGCTAGGCCCCAACCATTGGATGAGTCAGCCCTAACTGGCAACCTCTTCACAACTGTCCATGAGTTATTGATCTTGTCATATTTCTTGACTTCATTTGTTGCTTGATCAGCAGAATAAAGCTGATTATTTACAACAGCGACCAGAGGAGGGGAACACATAGCTGGCTCTCTCCCCACACCAGAAACTGGATACATGTTCTGTATTCTTCTCCATGTTCCCATTTCCATGTCATACTCTTCACCACAAGTTAAACGATTCGTATGGCTTGACATTCCCCCAATCACATAAAACTTCCCATCCATAAAGAAGCCCGAACACAGTTTGCGAGGGACATTCATATCTGCCAAAGCTTGCCAGGTACCCAGTTCAGAATTGTAAAGCTCAGCAGCTTTTAGAATATGACCATTCTTGTCGCTTCCCCCAGCTACAATAGCAACTTCCCCAAGGCTGCTTGAGCCAAACAGACAGCGGGGCCAGTTCATTAGATGGCATCTTGACCAATCCCGAGTAAGCAAGCTATACATCCAAATTGCAAATCCTGATAACTCGCGGCCAAAGACAAGTAGCTCAGTCCCTACAGCAAGAGACTCCTTGTCTGCATAAGTAAAACATTCATCACAAGGCATCCTGGGCAATCTCATCCATCTCTCTCTAACAGGATCAAATGCTTCCCATGGCATCAGTATACAGGCAAGATAAACCCAGTGCTCAACCACACCAAGTCCTCGCCTCAATTTGTATAAATCTCCACTCTCAATCAAGGACTTGAATTTTTTGTTCAAACAGGCCAGATTTGGGTAGTATGATCTATTGCTCCAGGCCAACACATCTAATGCTGCATCATCAGTGAGACCTGGTAGGAAGCTATCATCTGATTCCTGACCATCACACTTCTCCCCAGAACTTGCCATGATTGTTGGCTTGATTTTCTTCAGTATCATGCACTCAAAATTAGGAATATGCACCTTCTTGTCCAGCAAGCATTTCTCAACATCTTTCAAGCCATTATGTCTAGCCAACAGAGAATTTGTCAACAACAAATCCTTCTGTAAGTACCCATACTCTTGATCATAGGATTTGGGAAGCTGTTTTACACCACAAACCTGCACACCAGCTGTGGCTGGAGCTTCAGGACCAGCTCCTTCCATTTTCCCAGTTGGTTCCTCAAGAGAATATCTGAACACCATTTAAACAACTTGTGGTCCAGGACACTATTCAATGAGAAATTGGAAGATGTAAAGCAAAGTGTCAGAAGGGATGATAAAATAAAATCAGAAGGGATGATATAATAAAATCACACCCAAATATGCTGACTATAAAAATCTCAACTATTAGACAGCTGAAGATGATTCTACCACAAGGTATATGATTCCGTGTTTATCCCCTCCCTCAAAAGAAATCTAGCAGTCAATGACATTCAACAAAACAGAGAAAACAAAGCATAAAATAGTTAGCACCTTACAAAAAACTTTCTGCTCAAGACACATGGTTGGGAATTTTGTAAAAAGACATACACAGAGAGAGAGAAAGAGAGAGAGTAAACAAAACAATCTCAGAACACCAGACAAAAGAAAAATCACTCAGGTTTTGTTATTGGTGCTACAGTTTTGTGCACATAAATTTTTAAAAGGCCACATACTAGTCAAAAACATAATCAATATCACAGTGCTTTTTCTTTTGTATTCAAACAACATCTTCCATCATTATTTTTATTATTTTTCTTCTCCTGTAACTTGTAAGCACTCCATCTTGATTGATGCATTGCATCCACAGATTTGAATACCATAACAGCTAGCCTCAAAAAGGCATTAACGAGGTTTTGACTATAGGTTAAAAAAAAACTTTACTCTTTAAAGATTCCTGGTCTCTAAACGACACCGACGCTTTTGGATGACATTCCATGAATCCATAGGCAGTTGAACCATTTGGACTCCACCTATGGTCGGTTTAAAGCGTATGGAAGACAAGATCTGCTTGAAACCCAGGAAACCTGCCAGTTTTGATGTGGCATGTATTTGGGTGGTTAGACAGGGTCAGTCAGACAGGTCCAAAGTGCAGAATTTGAAGAGTAGTGAACCTCAAAACTCAAAAGCCAGGCATTTTTAATTGCAAGAAACACTCAAGTCAGCAGACTGTTCTCTTTCTTTGCTTAGCATTGTTCAAATAGGGCAGGTTAGTGATGGAGATTGCATCTCTCCCAACCCACACACCCAGTTCATGCATGGGGAGACTCCTAGCCACTAATGCATTTAAGGCACAAGGTCCCCACCCCAGTGGCCCTCCTTGCATGGCAAAAGTTCCATGCATATATAATAACCAAGACTGAAAAATCAAAAGATTAAAAAAAAACTTACACCATAGAAGCACATAAAATTTAAAAGAACCCACGATGTCCAGGTTTTCTACCTTTGATGAGCACATTATGCCAAAGAAACAAGAAAAGATTAATACATTATGACCAACACGTTCAACATAACTAATTTTTTTATTTCTAAAGCAAAGCAGTAAAATATCATTATAGGAACTACCAAGGGCTTGCCAACCACAATTATTCACTGTCATGCATTTTGGGAATCAACCTTATAGATCAACAAATAACATGCATGCATTAAATAAAAATCAACATTCCTATAAGATATCCTCTCCTATTAAGAGAACATGTATACCATAAATGTTGTTTCCTTCTCTTTTCACAAAATACTCTCACTAGTTGCACTTGATGTGTGAGATGCCAATAACATCCATCCTTAAATGGCCATTAACGAGATTCAAAATAAGTAAATTTTATCAAAGATAAACCATAAACAATTATAACCGAAAAAGTTAAATGGTTTCCCTAGGTGATACTTATTAAAATGCATGTTTTCCCAAGATCCATATTTATTTAAACCAGAAAAGTCCAGCCACCAGGTAACCAATGACCTAATCAATCAGCCAGTTTGGTTCATACAGCAAACCCTATCATGTTGATCTAGGCAAAACTATCTTACCAGACAGTTTTAGCACCCTGGAATGACCCAGCAATTAGATAAGTTAATAGCACTAATTATATGCAAAGCAATCAGCACAGGTACGTAGCCAAAAAATTTGGTGATCTTTTGCAGTCAAACCTGGCCATCATTTGCAGCAAGAGACACTCATGGCTACAGCACTACCCACCATCTATGTTAAGTTTCACACAACATTTTTTTATAATTATGTTTCATACAACATTTAATCCTGCTCAGACCTCCCATATGGCATGTTTGTACTCTTGTAACATACACTCATCCTCACACCATCATGATGATCTAAATTTCCAGTCAATCTTGACATGTTTCTGAGCTCCTCCATCACTGTAATCCTGCTGTTACCCAATAGTTCCTCGTCCTCTCTCTCTCTCCCAGTATCTCCCCTCTCTCATAGGACTATTTTCTTCTTTTGTAGTTACCTAGAGAGTTAGTTTTCTAGAGAACAAAAGGAAGGTGCCCCATGGGGGTGGAGGGACAATGATGGTTACGGTGATGATCCCTTGAATAATTCATATTTGTCTAAGCTTCGCAAGGTCATAATTGGTTTTGTTGAGGGTGTAAAATCCTTAAATGATAGCAGCAGGAGTGCCATTTCATCTTTTTCTGTGCGCGCGTTTGGGGGGGGGGGGGGCGGGCCTTAAAGCAGCAATATGCAAAGAGGTCAGTGATTATTGTGCCTTAATAATTATTTTTTCTTGCAACTCACCACTCACATCATAGGCTGAGATGTAGATACTAATGTTGTCAATTTCTATTGGCACACAAACAAAAGCTTCTGTTATAAATTTGCAATAATACTATTATCTGTTCCCCCCCCCCCCCCCCCCCAACCCAACGTTTTTTTTAAACAATTTAAATATAGATATTTTCATAAACACCACATTCCTAATAAAGTATACACACATGAAACGGCACAATCTAAGTAACTAAGCCCCTTATAAAGTATGTATCTTCAGCAATGTTTTTTTTGCTATAAACCAACAAAGTGCATCTAAGGCTTTCCCCATAAACCCGTGAATTCTATTTAAGGTTTACACGTCTCAAAATGTATCATACTTTGCCATGCAGCAAGAGGAGCAGAGACAAAGCCATTACTGTGATCTTGGGTAGGGAGCGGGCATTTTTGGGGGTTAAATAAGCTGGTAGGTTGGAAAATATTTGGGGAACGTTAACAAAGTAATAAAAATAAAATAGAAAATAAATATAAAAAGAAAAAAAAATAGAGAGATTTTAGAAGGGTCACAAGAACATGAAATTCAAGTAATTTTCTTTGATAAGAAGAAATTCACGTAATTTTTCGATTAAGAAATTTACATAATTCAAGTAGATGCACACATAAAAAATAATAACATTTAAAAATAGAAAATTTCTTATATATTTTCATGTTTTTTATTCATAAAAAATATATATTTTTTCATGTTTTAAAAGTGTTGAGATATCGAAACATTTAAGTAAGTGCATCCATTATTTTTCTCTAAAATTTTACATTAGAAATTGTAAGTTTTATTTGTAAAAAAAACAATTCTAAAAGAAATTATCAAACCAAACAACAAAATAATATACAAAACTGGATTTCACTGTGAATGATAAATAAATTAAAAATAAAAGAGTTGATAGCAATATGTGTGTGTGCGGTAAAAATATGCAATCAGACCACCAAAATCAATTTGGTGACAAAAATGGCTTATTTACTAAAAAGAAAATATGGATTTCGGCATAAACTAGAATGTAAATATAGATTTTCTTTTAAAGTATGACCAAGTTTTATAACCATACAGATTTTCCTTTTTTAGCTATTGTTTTCCCTCTTTGTTCCACAGGAATGCTCTATATTTTTTCCTCACAACTTTAGGGGGCCAAGGGCTCAGGGCCGTGGATTTGCCTATTTAGAGGAGGATATATCATGCAAAGTCAGTTATCTGATTGAACTGTGTAGAAAAAGAAAATGTGTTTAAAACTAAAGTCAGTTATCAAAATACTCCACTACTATTCATTATTTTATTATTACTTTTCACCTGCTTTTCACTACTATTCACTACTATCCACCACTATTCACTACTATTCAATATTCTATTATTATTTTTTCATTGCTATTTACAGAATATCTGAGATCACCTCACTACCCAAACACAACCTAATTTTCCCTCCAAACAAACTTTTGCCCAGGAAGCATTCCTTAGGGAAATGATATATTTGTTTTATAAGTCACATAAGTTTTATTAAGGCAAAAGAGAACGTTACCCAAGTACACACGAAGCTTACAAGAGATCTATCTAACTAGCAAAAGGAAAAGGTGCCAAAAATTCTTGAAAAGTAGAGATATAAAAGTGGCACAATTTTGAAGCACAATCCAACGAGAGGGGGCATTAAGAAAGAAATACTTGAGCTCCGGCACCAATCTCTCGTTTTCCTTAGGAAGATGTAAAAGGAGAACGGGCGTTTAGGAAACAATGAAAATCATATCCCAAATTTACCTCATCCCGTTCATTATAGATGTAGAGATTCATACACCAAGGCTTTTTTTTTTTAGTTTTGACAGGTCTAAAAAATAAAAAATAAATAAATAAAGACTTTTAAATATCCTCCATGCTAAAAACTAGATCTGCAAAGAAAAATGTCTTGAAAAGTGAATAACAGCAGAATCTAATGTTAAAACCGTAATAAACCTATATCATTTCTGGGACAGCTGGAACTGTTTCACTCCATAACCTGTGAAACTGTATCTAAGGCTCCGTAGATCTCAACAGGTGTCAAACCATGCATACAGAATGAGAAGATTACCTTATAACTTCAGTTATCTATTCAAAACAAGAAAATATAGTTTTCCTCCCGTTTCTCCAGTTGAAGTTTAGGTTCCAAAGTTTTTTAGGGAAACAGACATACCCCAAAAAGTTTCATTTCCATCTGAATGTGGTAAGGATGAAAATCAAATCCCAAAGCCATCCCCATTATGTAATGTCATCTCACATGAATCTTATACTACATCCGATTTTTTCTATCAAAAATCATAAACATTCTCCACTCTGACAATATCTTCTAATAAAGTATGTATCTATTAGAAGTGGCAGAATGAAAATATTCTCTACAATCGTTTTCTGGGAAGCCAGGAGCCGATTTTCTCCATAAACCGACAAATCTCAAAATGCATGGTCCTGTTCCGTGCAGCGTCGGGAAGATCCCATATGCCACGTCAGTAATACGTTTAGAACTAAAAGAGAAGATATTTTCCTGGAAAAAAAAAAAAAAACCTTTTTCCCTAAACAATCATAGCCCAGAATAGAGAATAATATCTCCAATTGTTCTGGGGTAATCAATGAAAAATAAAATCTTCCACAATTATTTTTTATATAGCATATTGCTAAAATCATTTTTGTGGGATTGTGGGAACAGATTCGCTCTATAAACCGACAAATCTCAAAATGCATGATCCTGTTCCGTGCAGCGTCAGAAAGATCCCATATGCCACGTCAGTAATACGTTTAGAACTAAAAGAGAAGATATTTTCCTGGGGAAAAAAAAAAAAAACACCCTTTTTCCCTAAACAATCATAGCCCAGAATAGACAATAATATCTCCAATTGTTCTGGGGTAATCGATGAAAACTAAAAATCTTCCACAATTATTTTTTTATCACATATTGTTAAAATCACTTTTGAGGGATTGTGGGAACAGACTCGCTCTATAAACTGGCAAGCTGTACCTAACGGCTCCATGCATCTCAAGAAAGGCAATCCATGCATGCAGCCAGGGAAACATCCACCATGCAACCTAAGGAATGTATTTAGAACTGAAACTTTTCTACTTCCCTACGGAATAAATTTCCCTAGATACATTTTCTGGAGAACAAGCATAGACCATAGCAACATTATTTTATTTATTTACTCTTTTTTCTTTTGCCGTAAGTAAATAAAACAGAAGACCTCACATGATCATTTTAAGATATAAAGATAATATCTCGAAATTGATTTTTGTGGGACACAGGCATTATATCTGTGCCATGCAGCCAATGGAAAATCCACATATAACCTCGGTAAAATGTCCAATATTGAAATAATAAGTTTCCCAGTTCGTGGAACCAATTTCCAGGGAGAACAAACACGACCCCACGGATAACATTTATCTTTTAAGGAAATTCTCTTTCGGGGATAAGCAATGATATTCTGATATATCCACAGAAAACCAGAAACTGACATGAAATTGAATTGAAACTCCAGAAACCAAAACTAGTGACATCCAAATTAACATGCAGATACAAATTCCACCAAACCCAACTAAGTTAAGCCAAAACCACAAAACCCCAGAAGTGACCAGAAACTACGCAAATTTAGCATCACAGCAAAATCTAAGCCAACCAGAGAAAACAAATATCACCTTGCACGGATCAAGCCGCCTTCGAAATCCGAGATCTCCCCGCCGATCCAACAGCTGAAGAACCGAAAGATTCCCAAACAAGCCCTACTACCCAGACACTCCCTCTCTCTCTCTCTCTCTCTCTCTCTGAGCTTACCTCGCCATTTCTGTCTCTAAAACGCTCAGTCTCTCACTCTTGTGAGAGAATCTTATTCACACCACACACGCGTATATATAGGCGGAGTGTTGGTGTTGTGGAGAGAGGAAAGGGAGGTGGATTTCATTGAGTTCGTTGGGCGGTTTTTGTTTTCATCCCATTGAATTGTATTGTTTTGTATCGCATAGAATTGAATTGGAAGCGAATCGGGAGGGAATTGGGAAATCGGGTTTTGGTTCCTTCCTGCGCTCTCTCTCTCTCTCTCTCTCTCTTCTCTCTGCTTCTCCCACCACTCCCCTCTCTTCTCTTTCTTTCTAACGTTTCCTTCTTTGCTTCCTTTCCTCATTTTCTAAATTCTCTCTCTTTCCATTTCACCGCTTCCTTTCTTATTTTACTTCCTACTTCTCTCCATCTCTTTCTTTTTTTCTTTTCTTTTTTTCTCTCTCATTTTGATTTTTTTTTCTTTTTTTTTTTTTAATCTATACCTTTGGCTTTCATTCTTCTAAAATTTATATCAAAACTCACATATTATATTAAACTTATTTTCTTTCGCATTTGATATGTACGGATGAGCATTTCCATTTTTTACCATCTTCCCCTTCCTCTAGCTACCTCGATATTAAGCAATTGATTTGACACTTTCTATTAAAAACAGATTTATTTTGCTATAAAGATTTGTAAAAAACAGATAACATAACTCACTAATCCTAAAAGAAGATCAAGCATGTACAAACGACATTAAAGGTCACAAACAACAAGACTCAAAAGTTTTATAGAGAAGCTTAAAGCCATTTGGTTCACGGTTCTCTATTTTGGCTATGGTGGTGCTCTTGTTTTGGGTAGGAATAGGTTAGGATGTGTTGACTCTGTTTTTTTGTGGGTAAAAAACATTTTTACAAATGTCGTGTCAAATTTTTTTTAGCTAAAACATTACTTATAGCAAAATATTTTTAAAACAATTTGTCTATAGTGATGTATTTGAAGAGAGAGGAATGTAAGAAGTTTTGAAGATCAAGAGCAGTCAATAGATGAACTTAAAAGTTTAAACTGATGGAAAAGAGGTAGATTTCATTATTTGTTTTATATCTTAATACTCAAAATCTCTGTTCTGATACCACGTGTAATCACAATTTATTCTAAAAGTTTAAGTTGATGGGAAGAGCTAGATTTTATTATTTATTTTATATCTTAACAGATCTTTCAATCTTTTACTTTATTGATAGATTATAATTAATTTTAATGATATGTCTTTTCATGACTTCCTAGTATTGTTAAACTAGCATGCATATACAGTACACCCCATCGTTATAATCCTTTCCTCACAATCTACCAAAACTACTTGTGTTACCTCCAACATTTAAATTGGCACATGAGACTCATGATGACCTACCTTCCACACATATGAGCTCCACGCAGCATCACTACTTGCTAAAGCATTTTGGGCCGTTTCCACCAAGCACGAGCTCTCGGCCAATCCTTCTCCAACATCCTTCTTTTTCATCTTCTTCAGATTGTTTTTTTTTTTTTTTTTCAAAGTTTTTTATGTCATTTTATCGATGCTTAAAGGCCAAATCCATTGTTGCCCTCCGACCTCCTCCACACACACATTCTTCCGCTGGTCCATTATCTTCCTTCCTCGAGCTGCCTTCAAACTAACCTACGCAGAAGCATAAGAAGTACATGAAAAAGAACACGCATAATATAATTCTATGGAAAATGATTTACGAGAATACATTGGTACTCTTTATATTCAAAAAATCAAGTCACAAAGATTGAAAATATTCAACAACTTTTATCTCGGAACAATTATATATTAGAGAAATTCTATTTGCAGTCTCCAAATAATTATATATTAGAAAAATTCTATTTGCAGTCTCCATTTAGAGACTGCATGTGCAAATCCTTCGTTAAATGGAAAAAAAGATACCATTTTGATAAGGATATTATTATAATTTTAAAAAAATTTAAAACAAAATTGACTAGCTAGACTTGCACATGCAGTTTCTAAATGGAGATTGTACCTAACATTGCTCTGTATGTGATTGTCGGTGTAACAATATAAACATTGGCAAAACTTCTTATTTACCTAGCAGCTCGATCCACTCTCTTCAATCTAATTAACATGCATGCACTTCATTAATAATACTAATCATCTTGTCATTAAAAAAAATGAGAAGATACATATATAACTACTACGTGTTGTTGTTTTTTTCTCTTTACTAGAAACAAAACATGATCAAGTCGTAAAACGTAATACATGTTATATATGTTCCCATGCATGCGCAGTTTGTGAAAAAGATATATGTTCCCATGCATGATCAAGTCGAAAGAAACGTGTTGTTGTTGTTGTTAATGTTTTTTTTTTTTCCTTCTTTTTTACCCTAATGAAATGGGAGAGATCTAGAGAGAGAGTGGAAACGTAAACTTGATATTCTTTATGACTTCAAAAAAAAAAAAAGTTTCCAAAAAGCTGTTTGTTTAGAAAATGCATTAAGGAATATATTTAAGTGGCTTTTTCTAGCTTTTTCGGTCGAAAGGATCGAATGGAAGACAAATGCATGTGTTCTTTCTTAGAAGAAAAAAAGGCGTATTAGGCGGGCATGCATGCATGTTTAGGACATGATGATGATTGCATGGGACAAAACCTACATGATCATCTAGCTATATAGAGATGTCGACAATATTTATATCTACGTACGTGTTTGTGTTTTTCATTGCTAGCTTTGTAAACATGTGTTGGGTTTTCCCTTAAAAGGGGTTTAAATATTATTACGTCACTTTTATTTTCCTTTTGTTTTAAGAAATTAATTCAAGTTTGCTACATTTGTTTTCTAGCCCTTAAATGATGGATGATCTTTACAAGTCTTTATATTAATGATATACAGATATGCATGTTAAAGAAATTTAATAACATTTATTGTTATTCACGTGGCTTTCTAGTACTCTTATAATATTATTAAATACTTAATATTAAATATTATAAGATATGCATATTTTATAGATTTATCTAATTCCTCTCGTGCTAGATTTTAAAAGTGAAATTCGAACAGAACTTTTAAAGAATCATAATCCTGATAAACTCGAAAAAGTTAAGGGTATAAGATGTTATCGAGCCTTATCAGTAATTTAATCCAGACCCTTAAGTGACTAGTTAGTTTAATGGTTAATTTCGAAGCTTAATTTTGTCTATCACTACAAGAGAATTGGTTTTTTGGAACGGAATATTTCGTCCCAAAAAACTCCATTTTCATCTCAAAAAGTTTTTAGAGACGAAAAAATTTCTCTCTAATTTATCTCAAAAAGCCTGTCTCAAAAGGTTTTTAGGGACGAAATTTAATTACCATCCCAAAAAAAAATTTTAGAGACAAAATTGGGTGGAACCAGTCGTAAGCATTCAAACGGAAATTTTTTTTAGAGACGAAATATTCTCGTCCCAAAAATCCGTTTGAATGGAAAGCCTTTCGTTCGAACATCCTCGCACCTATTCGAACGACCGAATATATTTGATCATGCTCGAATGGACAAAGTGTTTGAACAGATTAGGTATGTTCTAACAGATAAATTGATGTTTGAACAAAATTAATATAATCGAAAACGATCACTGCCAGTTCGAATATAAAACAATTGTTCGAATGGGTTTCTGTTCGAACGCTCTGTTTGGATTTTTGAATGAACTAGATTTTTCTCAAGTCGTTCAAATGGTTTTGGTTTCTAGTTCGAATGGAAGGCAAAAAGCTAACGTTGGTTTATAAATTGCAATTTACCGTTCGAACTAGGTATTTTCCGTTCAAACGATACTCATGATATAGAACTGACTTTAATTCAAAATACGAAACGAATATTATATAATGTAATTTAAACATCACATTTGTTCAAATAAAAGACAAGTAAAGAAAATAAGTTCTAGGATTGTGGTGGCATAGAGTTTTGGGACATCATTTATTGTCATTGTTCAAACATTTTTTGGGATTGAATTTCCAGCTTCTTCTCCATGTTTTCTTCTAATCTCGCCTCTAAATCCACTGCCTGATCTAATTGGGTCAGCAACTCTTTTTACTTCGACCTCAAATGTTCTATCTCAAGTCTTGCTTCTTCTAATTCCTAAAAGTTGTTATTCGATTTGACTTGAGAAGATGATGATGATGATGATGTTGAGGATGGCTTCACGCAATGTCCTAAGCCCCTCAAATATCTAGAGCGTGGTCCAAGAACTTGGGAAAAGATATGAGCATCGTTGATAGATGATTCATTAGATGGATCCGCAGCAGTTTCCTTAAGTGATATCATCTTGTCTTATAAAAAAAATTAAAGTTAGTATAAGTAACAAAAATATTATTAAACAATTGAAATAAACAAACTTAAAATTACATAATTTGTTTCTGCTTTGGGATTGGTCCAAACACCATCACAATTTTTATGTACTTTAGCATACAATTGGGTCAGATTATAGTCAGTAGGACTTTCTTCTTCCTGCAAAAGGGAAATCTATATTATAACTTAAATAAAAAAATATATATATGTTAATATTTAAAGGGGACTAGTATAACGTTATCAATTTTTTAAATAATCGATGAAAAAATTGAGATGGTATATTGTTAAATTTGCTCTATTTACTTTGTTCACAGTACTCCGTTGCTAAAAAATAAGAAAAAAATATTATATATATATATGTTTAATACATCTATTATATACTATAAAAAAAGATAGCAGCAAAATTACTTGATATGCAGGATCTTCAAACATATCATAAATCTTCTCTCATTCGTTCGGTGACATTACTTGAAATGGGTTTTGACGCGCCTCTGTTGCAGTACTGAACTTCTGATAGTGTGCATGACATCGACCTTTGTACCTCTGGAATGCATTGGACATCAGCTCCTCAACCGGTAGTCTATCTTCTCGCCGGCCAAAATTAAGTTCAAATTCGTCTTTCAAAAAATTATAAACAATTAGTATAAATACAAACTAATTATAAACTAACATGTTATGCGTAATTTGTTGCTAAGTAACTTATTACCAAGCAACGATTTTTTATGTTATCTTTCACATCTTGAATAACTTTAACACAGGAGAATATAGTCTTCGATGCATATGTGC
The DNA here is from genome assembly GCA_022457165.1 of Juglans mandshurica. Taxonomy (NCBI): domain Eukaryota; kingdom Viridiplantae; phylum Streptophyta; class Magnoliopsida; order Fagales; family Juglandaceae; genus Juglans; species Juglans mandshurica. The sequence continues at coordinate 32,733,454 of CM039621.1, forward strand.
GAGTAAGGATACCAACATAAGACTAAGCCAAGCTGCCGAATCCCCAGAGTTACCGGTGTGATCATCAGGAAGGAATATCAACTTTAATTTTTTCCGCTTTCCTTACTTTCTCTATGCAAACACCCCTTGTAGTGCCTCGACCTCGGCGATGACACAACAGTTATATATACGTACAGTAATTAAAGCACATTTTAATTAAATTATTTTATCTTGAAAATGTATATTACTTAAATTGAGCAATAAGCGTGGTGTTTAATTTGGTAAAATACCTTATTCTGGGTCTGGTGATGTTGGCCCACCACTCATGGCAGGTGAACCAATTGGTGAGTTGGTAATGGATGGAGATGGCACATGAATTGTTTTGCGTTTGGAAGACACATTCGTTTGAAACTATAATAAATTATTACTCTAAAAAATGTTACGGATATTTATAACAATGATATTTACACAAATATTAATTTCATTCACTATCAATTTTGCTGGACCAATCACCCTCATCCTCACTAGACACTTCATTTGACTCATGTTCTTCTAACATTTCATCCTCAATTACTTCTGGTTGAACATCTTCTCTACGCAATGGGACCATGCCATATTGGATTAGATCAACAAATATATTAATGTCTGATTTGTTTTCTTGATATGCTTATTCATTTGTTGGGCTATCAAATTCTTCATGTTGTTCGTCTGTTGCTGGAATGTAATCATATGCATTTCTTTGTGCAAGTTCTTGCACTACTCGCCATGGGTTCCCGTACTCTAGATCATCTAAATAAAAAACTCGATTTGCTTGGTAAGCGAGAACGAAAGGATCATCATCATACCATGTGCGAGATGTATTGATACTCACAAAATAATCACGTTATGCACTCTCAACCTAGGATTTGAGACATCCCACCAATAACATTTAAACAACCAGACCATATACCTCCATGTACTTTAACGCTATGATATCTTTGACAACTTTGTAGAAGTCAATATTATCCTCTCCATGGCTTCCTTTGACTACAACCTCACAATTTTGAGTTTTTCTATATCATTCTCTGTCAGCCATGTGAAATTTATATCTACACATCAAACATCCTAAGTATTGGATGGCCCGCCTGGACGGACCACGTGTTAGAGCATACAATTCTTGTGAGATTTCTTCTGAATTATCATCATATTTCGATACAACCTACAACAATAAATATTATTCTAGTTATATCAATGTTAGAAAGCAAAATTTCTATTTTATTGGTATGAAGTTCGTAGATAATAAGATAATTTTTTAGTAATATCGTATGTTCAAGCCACAAGGCAAATTCCTCTTCGTGTTTCTTTTCTATGTCAGTTACATCATCCAAGCGAAGTAGCTGTATATTGTTTCCCATAACGTATATCCGAGGAAACACAAGACAGATTTCAACATCGAGCAAGCTCGATTTATGTTACGGATAGCACGAGGAAAGTCGATTGATCTGCCATTATATTTCTTCCTCCGCATTCTATCTGAGTCACGCTATTCGAGTGGATGTAGTCTACCATTTGCACTGATAATCTCTAACCTCCTAGTCCAATTATGGGTTAATGTCCAAATGACATAGCGGAGGCAGCCACAGATCGGGCCCTTAACAAGATCACATTCAGCAAGAGCGAGGGCCATTGACGGAATACTCGAGCTAATGTTCCAGTGGCAGAAGATAGTGGCAGGGCGAGTGATCCAGCTTCTACTATTGTCGGTGTTGAGAGACAGGCTGTTATAGCTACTTTGGATAAGGTATGATCCCTGCTCGAGGAGTATCGCTGACTTTTGATCCAGGAGATACAGAGGATCGTTGAGAACATCATGGAGAAATTGCAGGAGATGGAGGGACACCTATCTGTCATACAGGAGGATTTTGATCACCTTACCCAGTAGATACTTTTATTTTTTATTTCACTTTTTTATATTGTATCGAACATTATAATTTTTAGATTTAATTGATGTATCGTTTTTATTTTTTGGTATTTGCTAGCTTGTTTGCTGTCAAAAATCTTTTTTCTTATTTTACTTACCGTTCATGATAATATAAAAAATAACAATCTTTATAAAGTAATGTTTATTTAATTAAAAATCTTAGTTAACATAAAATAAAATTAAAAAAAAAACTCATTAAAATATTTTTAAATTAATTACATAAAATTTTTATGAATATGAAATTATATATTAATTCACCATAAATAATACTATATAATATAGCTATATTTTTTATATTTTGAAAATGATAACTAATAAATTTAAATAATATTTATTTTGAAGGTATTTTGATACATTTTGATAAATTATTATAATTAAATGACACTGTTCGAATGAAATATGTTCCTGTTCGAACGTAACTTGTATGTTCAAACAATGTTGCAACAATTTCCTGCCAAATTTATTTATAATTTTTCACCAAACAATTAGTTCGAATGAATAAATGTGGTGTTGGAAATAGTTCGAACATAAAATGTACATTCAAACAATGTTGCAACCATCATTGCCAAATTTTCCTACCAAAAAACTTTCGTTCGAACATAACATTTCAGTTCGAACGATTTTGAACTATCCCGACAAAATTGTATGTACTTTTCCACCAAAATTACTATTCAAACAAATACTAAACCATTCAAACAGTTGTTAAATCTTTGTTCGAACGGATTGTATTGTATATAAGAACAGCATGTTCTAGCATGCATGCAAATACTCAATTTCCAAAGTTTAGAGCATGGTCTCCCCCTCTTAGGAGCTCACATCAATGCATTATATATTTAGAGGTTTGAATATATTTGTTGTGTTTGTTTTTTTGACAGTGGTAACATGTCAATAGAGTTATAAGAGCTAGCGGTAAATTTAAGATGGCCAAGTAACAATATTATGTTGCTTTGAGGCTCGCTAAATCTCTCTTACCTTTTCTATTAGAAAATTTATTTATTTGTTCTGGTTGATGGGATTGGCCGAGCTTCTTAGTTATGACATGATCAGTACCTAGCTAGCTTTTAATAATGAAAATTTCTATTTCTAAGCCTCATACACCACACACCATCATTTTTATAATTTCTTTAATTTTATTCTCTTACCAAATATATGGTATATGGATTATGAGTAGAATAATTCAATTATTTTAAGAATAATAAAACCAAAAAAAACTTTAAAAAAATTTTTTGGTATGTGGTGTATGGACTTATGAATAGCAATGCTCTTTAATAATTTATGAAAAATTCTATATATCATCTGGCCCACACACCACACACCACACACCAATTTTATAAAAAATTTAAAAAATATGATGTAGTGTGTGGAAATGATGAATAACAAATCTCATAATTTATATATCCAATTTAACCCAATAGATGTTGGGATTTTATTTTATTTTATTATACTTAATAAATCAGGAATATTATTCATCATTTTTTTAATTAGTATAATTTATCATTTTAATGAGACATTAAATGATTAAAAATTATTTGTTATCTTTTACTAACTTGTCAATTATTGAATGATACATCATAATTACGATGAAAGGATGATAATTAAAAAGATCACGATCAAAATTATTCTTCTCACCAAATATATGAGACGATTTATATATAGAGTGTTGATACACAACCTCCACCATACTCCACACTCCACATTTTTTTTAATTTTTTAAAATTTTAATTTTATTTATTTATTTTTTTTTTTTAGTTTATTCTTTTTAAATTATTTCAAATTTTCTATTAATTATTCATATAATAAATATTTGATATAAGAAAAAAATAATAAAAATTAAAAAAAACATGGAGTGTGGAGTGTGACGAGGAGGTTGCGAAGATTTTTTTGTTATATATAACGTGATTGTGATGAATGATCTACAAGAGAACATTGAGGCAGGAAATGCATGGCTAGATTCTTGCTTGAATTCCACCCCGCTTAATTTCACTATTTTTTTTTTTTTTTTTAATGTCTCTGCCCTTTTTGGTTCGTGGGCTGCGATTGCCGAACCTTTTAGGTTCGTCCATTGAAAGTACAACTCAAGCCCAAATGATATTGATGAAGCCCAATCCAAATTGGTAATTAACTTCGTTTGGGGGCCCATTACGTTGACACCATTTGAAATCTAATCACAAAATTAATTCCATGTGCTTCCAATTTCTGGTGAAAACATTAAGCTTACATCAGATGAGTGAACTAAACAACCATCCAACCCCAATTTTCAACATTAATAAATTTCATAATTTTAAGGATTTGGAGTACGAGATACGGACATGTTCGAGACTAAAATAAGCATTGCACATGCCATTCTCATCACGTTTGGTACTAATGGAGACCCTTCTTTGCATATTCAAAGTCTACAACTTTTTGTGATGGAGAAAATAGAATATGAAAGGCACTAGAATACTACTTATCATGTGTTTGCTTTATATATATATATATATAGAGAGAGAGAGAGAGGAAATGTAGTTTATGTGTAGAAAATTAATAAAGAATTGTGTTAAGGCGCGTTACGATGTAGCTTTCTTGGAAACAATCTTTTTCAACGAAACAAATTTTCCTCCTAGATACAATAAAAGCCTAGAATGAATCTAGTGCCTAATTGTGTTGTGCAAAATGAGATTAGTCCCGAACATCTCATATTAAGGAATGCTTGAGGAATGAGATAAGATGAGAATAATAGTGAAATAATTTATGAATAATAATGAAATTTTTTCAGTTAAAAATATTTTATTGGGTTTTGGGCAATGAGAGAGAAAAAATCGAATAAAAATATTAAAGTTAAAATTTTGTTAGAATATAAATTTTTAATATTATTTTTATTTTTAAATTTAAAAAGATCATTGTATTATTTTTTGTATTTTGTTTGTAATTTTGAAAAAATTGTAATTATTAGATGAAAAAATTAAAAATCAAAAATTGAAATATTTTGTATTCTAAGTTATGTATGAGAATGAAATTATGAAAAATTCTGAGATGAATTGAAAGAGGGACTTCTGAACTGATAAAATGGAGAGATTAAGAGACAATCGACAGACGGATCAAGAAGGAATCGATGGAAATATGTTGCGGAAGAGCTCCAACATTCTCTGTACAGTAAGATATGAGGATCCATGAGTGATTATAAACAGATATATTATAGTGAAGACTTCATTCCCCAAACCCCATTGGACGTAGGCATATTGCCGAACTACGTAAATTTTGGTGTCATCTCTTTTTACTTTCACAGTACTTATTTTCTATTCACTGTCATGGACGTAGAAAACGATATCGTACAGCCGTACTGGAACACTGTCGAGAACTCCAAATAATTCACATTGCGGCACCAGGGGCGTAGATTTATTCAGGCCCACGAAACACGACATCAACAATAGCGCCGTCTGTGGGATACAGAGGTGAGATATCTCATTTAATTTTAACTAATAATCTCATTATTATTTATAAATTATCTCAACTTATCTCACTGTTAAAAAGGAGCGTAATTTTCAAACAAGCCGTAACTCCTAGTGGTAGCTCCGGACCCGGTACAAATTTTTTTTGGCAACACGTACATGTTATCATAATGATTACATCAACGACATTCACGAATTCTCTCTCCTTTTTTTTTTATTTCTACATAGAAAAGATGTATCCATAGAAAAAAAAATCGTTGTTATAATTACTTGATTACTGAACTACTTTTATTCGTAGCTTATAAACTTTCCTAATTCTTATTTTCAAAGCAAATGATGTAATAAATAAATATTTTATTTATTTATTTAGTCACATTCATGTGAATCGTATCGATTACATCAACAGATCAAGACCGCAAATAATAAAGTTTCCGTGCACGTGTGAAACTGCATGCATGCATGCAAATACTTTTCGTGCAAATGTGAAATTGCATTTACATCAACGCTAGAGACAATTACGAATAAATAATTCCAAAAATAATGCCTTAACATAAGCTTAAGAAAATGCAACATTGGAACAACTTTGTGAAGATAACAACTCATAAAGTAGTCTATAAGGCATTGGAAGGGAGGGAGGGAGGGAGGGACCACTAGATTGGGTTATTGATGAAAAAGAGTCTTTAGCAAGACTTTGACCAACTGATCAATTTATTTTCAAATTGCAAAATGCTTCCCTCACATGCATATTTTGAGACGGATTACTACGACAATAAAAGAATTACATAAAAATAATTTTACAAATTAACGTAGATTTGTTATCTGTTATATCTACTTTATAATAAAAATAATTTTATAATATGACGAACTATATCAAGTACTCACATCAATTTGTGGGATTACTTTTATGTAATTCCTTTATGACTAAAGCATTTATCGCATGAGTCCTTATACTTTTGTATAATCCCTTTTGTGACTAAAGTATTTATCGCATGAGTCCTTCTATCTAGTTGCCTACACCGCACACCACAATTGTTTTTAATTTTTTTTTATTTCTGCTAAATTAATTGAGTAGTTATACTCGTCATTCCTACATCACATACTTGTTAAGGAAAAAAAATAAAAATATAAAATATAAAATATAAAAGTAGGTGTGTGATGTGAGGATGATAAATAGAATTATTATTCTGGACTACACGGAAAAGACATCAAAAGAGTTTAGCAAGACTTTGACCAACATGAACAGTAACTCTATTTTGCCGACCTCTTCCATATATATCCTCTGTCCAATAAATAAGGCAATTTTAAATTGATTGCAAACAAATAGACAAACAAATGGGGGAATGATTTAGGCTAGGGAGAGTCGTGACATGCCATAAGAAGAGGATCCTTAATTTGTATATTCATTTTAAATTGGTAGTATTCATTTAGTACGGAACTTGAACTATTTTACGTATGGGTATAAGTGATAGGCTACTACTTTCTTATTATTTATTTATTATTTATAGTGTATTTGAAGTCTTTTTTATTTTTTTTATCATTTTAAGTATTTTTTTAATATCCTTAATGATCATTAAGAAAAAAATTTAAAAAATATATAATTTTACTAATAATCAATTCCTTAACCATTAAGTAAAATTAAAAAAAAATCAAATACAAAAAATAGTAAATAAGTAATAGAAGGATAATAACTCTATCATTATCTTTTACATATTCATTCGATGCGTTCGAAGTAAACGGATGGGAATCGATGACCTTTAACCTTGCGTGCGACAACAAAACCAAATTCAAAACAAAATACGTAATATTAGATATAGTTTTAGAATAGATAAATTATGCACACTTCTTTTTAGAAAAAATTAGAATTCACAATAAAAAATAATAATAATAATTTTTTTTCATGTAAGTCAAAATTTATCCAATTTTTTTAAAAAAATATATACAAGATCTACATATTTTAAAATTGTAAATATCGTTTATCTAATCTTTTATTCTATAAGATAAGACCGAATCATTTAATTTTTAGAAAACTTTGATAGGACACCCATTTACTATAGGTTTGAATTTTAGGCTCCCTTGCTCTTTAGAGTTTTTAACAATAATCAATTTCTGTTTTAATTTTTTGTCAATCAACATTAATACGGAACACAGAGCCCAATTAAAGGGTGCCACGCGTCAATATGTTCTTCTTAAAGATATTAACCGTTTGAATAGTAAAAATATTTTATTTCATTATTATAATTTTTTTAAATCTTTATATAAAATATAATAAATAATTTAATCATTTCAAATCTTAAAATAATAATAATATTAAAAAATAATATTTTAATAATATTTTATTTAATTTTTATTTAAAATTATCTCGGCTCATCACATAAACCGCTCCTAAATATGACTTTTAAAAATAAGATCATTTTTCCTGCGTCTTTTATATTGTTAGAAAAATAAGAAAAAGAGAAAAGCCACCTGTCGTGGCACAGTGGAGTTAGTTGCTGATGGCCCGATCTAGTGGCTAGAGATCTGGTGGCCCAATCTACTTTTATTTTTTATTTTTTTATTTTATTTCTCTTAGAGGTGTGTGGTGTATAATTATTGAATAATTTTTTTTATTTTTAATGGTCACAAATAGTATATTTGTATTGATATTTTCAATCAGAGAAAGGCGAAGAAGTACATGAAGGGATCATAATATCATATCAATTGAGATTATTCAATTTAAGGCAACAGTCAAGTTTCTAGTGATGGGTAAGCTCTACAGCCACGATGGCTCTACAGAAATTCTCTCCATTAGTGCATTTTTTTTTCATATATTTTTTTAATCCCTTTTAATATATATTTTTTAAAAAAGCACAAAATCATTAAAAAAAAACCATCTTTAATCACTAAATAAAAAAATTATTGGAACCCATGCATTTTTTTACCGGGAGCTAAAGCATTTTCCTTCAAGAGAAATGATACTTACAGTCGTAAGTGTGCAAGCGCTGTGCAGTCGTTTTGAAAAAAGTGAATAAATATGAGACCTATATAAAAGAAATTAATTTTTTAACAGTAGACCCCACTTTTTTTTAAAGCGATTGTATGACGCTTGCGCATTCCACAACTGTATATAGCATTACTCTTCCTTCAAAGATATCAATTGCCATTTGATAGCTGCTTATATATAATGCTTTTTATGGTAAATACTCAACCTTCTCTCTAAAGTTTTGATGCTTCAAACTTTTCTCGAAGTACGATTTTATTTGGATAGTAAAAATATTTCATCTCATCATTATAATTTTTTTAAATTTTTATATAAAATATAATAAATAATTCATCTTTTTAAAATTTTTAAATAATAATAATAATATAAAAAAATAATATTTTATTCAACTTTTAACTTTTATTCTCGCCATCCGTGGTTGCGTTAATTTTGCCAGCTTGGTATGCCACAGTATTCATTGGCTCATCCGTTACGCAACAACCACTTCTAATATTGCGTGCCGAATCAAAGTGTCCTTTTTCCCTTACACCAAAGTTGAAAAGAAAGATGAGATCTGTATAGTCTTGATGTTTCTTTTTTCCAAAAATTAATTTATTTGTGAGTCCTTTAACAATTTATGGTTGTCATTGACCTTGTAATTTGATGATATTTGTCTCGTTTTCTCGTGAACCATATTCGGGAGTCGAGTTTTCATTCTCGTCCTTGTTAAAGAAAATCATCTTATAATCTTGAAGCCTAACTTAGAGAGAAAATAAAGACAGTTACGTTTGGATATAGAAATACTCTCAACTTATCTTATCTTATTTCATCTTATATCATCATTATAATTTTTTCAAATTTCCATATAAAATATAATAAACAATTTAATTTTTTCAAATCTCAAAACAATAATAATATTAAAAAATAATATTCTAATAATATTTTATTCAACTCATCTAAAACCATTTCATCTCATCACACCTCATCTCACTATCCAAACGAGCTCATCAGTTGGTTTGGACATTTAAAATTATTTCATAATTATGTGAATAGTAATGAAATTGTTTGAGTTAAGATGTTTAATTGAAACAGTTTAGGGTAAGATGTTTAATTGAAACAGTTTGGGAAAGTTATATTAGGTTTTATGTTTTATTTAAAAGTTTGAGAAAGTTGTATTAGGTTTGCGTTTGGATGATGATGAAATAATGATTATATGAAAATCTTGAAAATTTAAAATTGAAAAGTGTTTTATATTTGATAAATAAATTATGAAAAATTTTAAAAATTATCTGAAAATATCTCGTTATCCAAACAAGACTGCGTGGATGTTTGGAGTTTTCATGGATAATGTAAAGATGTTTATGAATACTTGTAAAAACTATTTGGAATGAAATTTTAGTAAATTTCATAAAAGTGGTAAACCCATATTAAAAAAGTTGTACATGTTGAATTAGTTTCACAATTTCTCTTTTGGTTTTATTGGATTGATGAGATTTGGGTGTGTATGTTTGAGAGGGATTTAAAGGGGAAATGAATATCATAGGCAATAGCTTTCACCAAACTTTTAGGTAACTCATTCCCTCTTTCATGTGACCATATATAAATCCTTACTTTATCATTATTAGAACGGAAACCCAACTTTGAAGTATAGCTTTTATGCACCAATGGCATGCATATAGGCCACTAGCTAGGTAATTAAGGATTAGATGACACGTAAATAATTGAGGACAAAACCAAATTTGGTTATCCTCTCTCCCACTCCAAACCAAAGGTTTTCAACCCTACGATCAAATCTGAGCTAACACCTTCCAGCTTTCCAGTTTTTTTTTTTTTTGGCTTGGTTAGCATTAAACCCTAATTAGAATGGAGATATGACATGTATTAATTATTTAACAGATTCAATTTTGACATAAACAAGATTCAAAACAAACTCGGAATACAGAAACGGTTTCATCTCATCTCATTATTATAATTTTTCTAAATTCTCATACAAAATATAATAAACAATTCAATTTTTTTAAAATTTTAAAATAATAATAATAATAATAAATAATATTCGAATAATATTTTATAAACTTTTAACTTTTATTTAAAATCATGTCATCTCATCTTACCATCCAAACGTGTTTAAGTTACTAGTCATCTATGTCCATAGTTTGAATAAAAATAAATGAATAAGATATTAAATGGAAGAGTTCAATAAATAAATAAAATATTAGGATATAAGAAGATCCATGATTTGGTCTAAAAGTTTATAATATATATATATATATATATATATAGCCATCATTTTTTTTTTTTTTTATTTGTACAGGTTTTGATTCCAATTCTTTCAACATCCAATCTGGGTGTAAGAAATCCGAAGAAGACTGAGATTCTTACCTAATTTTTTCTTTTTTTTATCACCTACCTTATGGATTGAACAGACAACTCCTTTGACAAAAGAATTTCTAAATTTCTACACGTAGCTTACTTCGTCTGGCCTGATAAAGTTGTCGTATTAAAAGGAATATTAATATTCAAAGAAAATTCATTACTTCTGATCAAATTTGAAAGAAGACATTAATCATTCTTACAAATAAAATTAATTTCTTAAATTTATATATTAATTAAAATTTTTATTATTTTTCCATGCAAACCCTTCATATATATAATTATAGTGTTGTTTTGAAATATGTAAATCACGCATACTCTATTTGAAAAATGAAACTCGTCATTAAAAAAATAGATTTTTCACGTGACTTTTATATTTATTTATCTATTTTTAAAAAAATAATGTACGAGACTTGTAGATTCTAAAACTGTATAATTAGTTTTCCAAATTACAATAACCTGTTGGTCAACTTAATGCTTTCACTCCCCTTAACAAAATATAAATTTTCTGTGAATCTTTTGCCATAAGCTGATTCTTACTTAATATATATAAGTGTGATAAATATATAAATAAGAGTTCTGTTATATATAGTTATTTTTGTATATTTTTAATGCATTCCACTTATGTGATTGATCAAAGTAATTATTTTATATAAAAAAAGTAATAAAGTTAATCACATTAGTAGAATACGAAAGAAGGGCGTAAAAATAATTTCACATAAAATTTTTGTATAAATAATCATGTCGCCTGATATTGCTTATCGATTGTATGCATGTTGGCTCAATACATTCTGACAAAGGACAATGCAAGGGATTGGGATCCCGCCGGAGCTTCCCACTTCATTTTTTTTTTCTATAGTTTTTTTTCAGTGATTCAATTTTGAATAATCTTATTTTTTTAAAATATTTAAAAGTGTTAAAAAATGATGTGAAAAAAAATAAGTTTTTTGTTTTTTTTTTTAAGTTTTTTTACATAATTTTTTAACATTTTTAAATATTCTTAAAAAAAAATTCACAATATTATTAAACAATACATTCTTAACCATTAAGTAAAAAAAAAGAATAATTCTACATACAACTGTGAAGTGTGCAACCGCCGCGTAATCGTTTTGAAAAAGAGTAGGGTCTACTATTAAAAAAATAATTTTTTCATGTAGGTTCTACGTTTTATTCACTTTTTTTAAATCGATTGCACAGCAGTTACACAATTCACGATTATAAATATCTTTTCTTAAAAAAAAAAATTTGGAGAGGGATGCTCAGCGGTATTCGAAGCATTTTGCTTTAACAAATAGGCAGCATGCATTTTCTTATATTTAAATATTAATTTAGATTTTCTCAATTTTATTGTTGAAAAAGTAATCCTACATGTACATACAACTTTATATATAATATTATATGCGATGAATCACAACTCTATTTTTTTTTTTAATTCGAATTTTGAATTATAAATTTTAAAATTCTCATAATTTCAGTAATTGACACGTCAATACGTATAGTTATATGAGTAAAATTATAAATATAAATAATATTTTCCTTGGCTAGTATCCATTTAGAGTGAAATATGATATACTTTGGTCATTTCATCATTTATTAGAATAATTTAATTAAAATGAAAAGAATACTCCATATTTCACTCTAAATGAATATTATATGTTTGAGTTATTTTATTTTTAAATCAGTGTCTAGAACATAACATCTATATTATTTAAATAATAAGATTTGATTTGTAAGATTTAAATTTTAAAACTTCACTTTCAAATTAAATTATATTGTATAAACATTTTACTACTTGTATTATGCATTGACTTATGAATATAATTTTTCCTATCTATTTAAAAACAATGAGAAATGCTATATCTACCGCTGGGGCTCCTGCTGGAGATTAGAAGTATATTTTTTTTTTGTGTTTTTTTTTTATATAGATTTTTTTAATAATTTTAAATATTTTTAAAAAATAAAAAATATTCAGAATATTATTAAAAAATATTTTTTTAATCACGAAGTAAAATAAAAAATTATAAAAAAATATTTTTTTTATTTTACTTCGTGATTAAGAAAGTATTTTTTAATGATTTTTTTTTTTTTTACTTTCTATTTAAGGAAGTGTTTTTAATGATGTTCTAAATTTATTTTATTTTTTTAAAAATATTTTTTATAATTTTTTATTTTACTTCATGATTAAGAAAATAGTTTTTAATATATATTTTTTTACTTTCTGATTAAAAAGTATTTTCTTAATGATATTTTAAATTTATTTTATTTTTTTAAAATATCTTAAAATAATAAAAGATTTATATAAAAAATTACTTAAATAAAATACTTATAAAATAACACTACACCCCCAACGGAGCCCAGCGGGGCTGTAGCATCACCCAAAAATAATAATGGAGATGATCTTAGTCCATCTCTCACCCAAAGGGAAATTTGCCATCAAATACGTCTGTAACCTCATCTCCCCTACCGTAAGCTAATAAATTAATAAAAATAATCACCGATCACGCTAGCTCTCACCGCTTACGTACCTCGCTAGACCGGAAAAACTTCTTGATGTGATGGCTACATCTTCTAGATTGAAACATTTTCTTCCGAACATTAATCTCCACGCAGCACTCCAATCAAAATTTAGTCCTGGTTTACTCTCATAAAATTTTTCGCTTCATCTCGTCTTTATCTAATTTAATCAGTATAATAATTTTAAATTTTTATATAAAATAAAATAAATAATTTAATTTTTTAAACTCTTAAAATAAAAAAAAAATATTAAAAAAAAAATATTATAATAATATTTTATTTAATTTTTAATTTTTATCTTAATTTATCTCATCAGTAAAAACAAACCAGATGTGTAATTTAGCCACGTGACTCTGGGCTCTCCTTGCAACCAACTTTGCCTGACACTGCTACTCTCATATTCTTAATTGGGAGCTGACTCTTCTTAATTGGCCGTCTCTACCATCAGTATTTATTGTAATATTTATAACGTGTTATTTTTTATAAAAATATTATTTACAATAGAAATAGATTTATTTTGACAAAAACATATTATTTTGACATCAACTGATAACAAATAATCAGTTTTTTTTTTTTAGTAGTGATTCAACATTTTTACTATCTATCAACCCTCCTCCACGTGAATACTTACCATTATGAAAAGAGGAATGTTCGGGAGCAGCTTATATCTCCAGCACACTTTCAGAATTTTTTTTTTCTTCAACTCAATACTAGTGTGTTGAGGATGTGGACTGCAACAAATCTTTTTTCTTATGAAAAAAGCTAAAATCACCGATGTTGGGTCTCGGTAGTGTGTCTTGATGTTTTTTTTTTTTTTTTTAACTTAATGATTAAATAAGTATTTTTTAAAGATGTTATAAATTTTTATAAATAAAAAAATATTTAAGAGTGTTAAAAAATATATTAAAAAAATAAATAAATAAAAAGATAAAATACATTTATCGGGACTCAGGTCCGTTATTAGTGGATGTAGTGCCGCCTATCATTATCTATCTCATCCATGTAGTACCCCACCCTTCATCCACCTCACCTCATTCCCAACAGCACACGAGCTTGCTCAAGGCCGGTCAACATTCATCATCATATTATTTTTTTGGAACCTATTAGTCACAATTCTAAGATTCCGTTTGGATGTTGAGTTGAGATGAATTTAATTTCTTTATTAATAGTAGTAAGTTGAGATGGTAAACAATTATGTTTTGTGTTTTGTGTTTGGATAACAATTATGTAATGATTAGATGAAAAAATTAAAAATTTGAAATTAAAGTGTTTGAGTAATGTTTGAGAATGAAATTTGAAATTAAATTTGGGTTCTGAACTTTATAGATATGCTCTCTCGTAAAAAGGCAAACTCACACACTCTCTCACTCTCGTAAAAAGCATCCAGTGTCATTTTCGCTGGATGAGGACTCCTTCTCCGATTCCTTTCCTCCTTTATCCATTTACCCACTTTGTCTATCAAGGTAATTATCTGTTTTTAGTTTATTTTGTTTCCCTCAAAGTCGAAAAAGACAGATCTACAGTTTTCTGGCAACTCTTGAGAGACACGCGTAGCACAAGAAGACTCTCAGGCCGCAAATTGTTCGGAGGTTAATGGTGGTTTTGCGAAAATCACTGCGTGTGGTCCTCACGCGCCACTCACAACTGGGCGTGGTCCTCACGTGCCACTCATTTCGGCAGATTTTCTCGCCACACGCACCGGTTCACTAGAATCTCCACCATCATATATTTTAGATCTGACTTTTATAGCTGAAAAGAGACAAGCATGTTGCCTTCACGCGCCGTCACAAATTTCGAAGTCTATCGGAATTGGTTCAAATTGTAATCTGTCCTTTTTCATATCTATCTTACTGCTTCCCTTATTGTTTAGTAAAAAAAACAATTTGTTTATTGGACACTTGTCTGTAGAGATTGAGTCATATCTTTCTATGAAGGGTGATGTTGAGTCTCTGTTTAGGCAAAGTGCTATCTCTTGGACGTTTTTCTATAGAAGGTATCAGCAATAGTGAAAACCAGACTAATCACAAAAAAGAAATAGTGTACAGGTGGAGTTTCAAATGCATTAATTGATTTATTTGTTAATGGTTAATATGAGGATATCCTTGTATCTTACCAGTCATGAATGTAAGTTTCTCTAATAAATGAATGATGATAGTTTCCTTTAAAAAAAGAAGAAGAAGAAAATTACGATAAATTTTGGGCATATTTGAGAATATCTTGTTACCTAAACAAGGCCTTAAACTTAAGTCTAATTTCTATTGAAATTGAGAAGTGGAACACGTGTTTGGGACCTTCAGTAATATACTATTATCTTGATTAAAAGATAGGTATACTTGATTGATTAGGTAGACTATTTGGAAGAAATATTTTTGAGAATAACTTCCTGCAGGTGTCTCCTACAATCCTAATATATCAGAGACCAATGACAACTTGCCACGTAAGGGGTACATGAAGGAAAATGAGAGGGGCGCAACCAGGTGTTCGAACTAAAGGCAAAAACCCACCCTCACGCTGCGCCTCTCTCTCCTTCACTCCATCTTCGTCCGTCTCTCTCCTTCCCTATCGTGACCGAACCCTAACATGACCTCCGAGACCTGCAAAAAAGACGTCGATGTAGTGTCACGAAACCTGCAAGTGCAATAAAGATGTCGAGATAGTGCGATGAAATCATCTTTTGGATTTTGATTTTCATCTTTTCTTCTCCTGACAGTAGATTAGGGTTTTATTTTTTCTAATCCCTAATTTTAGGTTGTTTATATTTGTAAGGTTTTTTAACAAATCGATTTCCCACAAAAACCTAACCCTCCATCAACTCCTCCAAAGAATGAAGGTGCTTTTCTCCACGATTCGATATGCAACCCAGCTCATGCATCCATTAATTGCGACATTATAGTTTCATAGAAATCTTAGTTGTGATCATCTTTATTTGTGATACATGGCCCAAGTAAATTCTATTTTCAGTCTGCTTGGACTAAAATTGGGTCATGAGGTGTTAAGGTTGACTCACCTGTCCTACTTTCTGGAACACTCCAAGTAGATAAGATAACATTCAAATATAATTTTTCTACTTAAAAGAGAATTTATAAATAGCTTGGGCATGATGAGTAATGACAATTTTTAATGTTCTAGACGTGTATGTAGGTATCTATAATGTTCTGGGTTTCTCAACCTCCATGACAAGACCCTTTTGTAGAGCCCCATGTTGTTTGTTTCAGTTTAAAGTGAGTTAATAAAATAGGTTCATGTAGGCTATAAGTAGTTTTGGCTAACAGTTGTGGCAGGCCCTTTAGTGCCCGAACTTGGCTATGGGGAATTTGACATTAATTCATAGTGGAGTGAATCAGTCTTTAGACCTCAATGCACTACAATTAAATCCTTCAAATTTATTCTAGATACTTGGATTAATGCTGCTAGTTTTTACCGTGTTTTTTTTTCGATAAAAACAAAAAGTTGAGTGCATTATACATTTTTTAGACTAAGCTCTATGTTTATGAGTTTTTGTTATTATTATTATTATTATTATTATTATTATTATTATTATTATTATTATTATTATTATGTGTTTGATCTAGTGATTGCATGTGCAAATGGTGATAGAGATGCACTCATTGAGATGTCAATAAGACTATTTTCAGTCTGTTTGGACTAAAATTGGGTCATGAATTGATGGGTTGTAAATTTTTCTTGCCATGTTGGGAAGGCCAGGCTGGAAACCCTCATAATGCAACATTTTGGAAAATGATTCCATCATGTTTGATGTGGTGATGCATTAAGAGGGAAAGAAATGATCAGTCTTTACTTTCTAGTTTCAATTACATTTTGGAAAATGATTCATCGTGATATATTTTTGTTGTATTTCTAGTTTCAAGTACTTTCTTGCTCTTGAGCTTGCTATTGTTGCCTCTCAAATTCAACTATCTTCTAATATTCATTTCCCGCAATTTCATCGTATAACTGACGTGTAAAATGTAGTCTAATAGCGGTGCTAGTTCAAGTTCTTGAACTTCAAGAGCAAAAGATGAATTTGGGTTGGAGATACTACTTTGCCACTGTGGGATTCCATCAAAGCTAAGGATTTCTGCCAAAGATACTAGTTTTGACAGACGGTTTTTCAATTGTCCAAACTATAAGATGGACAGATAATGCAGATTTTTTTAATGGATTGATTTTGAAATGGAACAAAACAGTTGTTGCAAAATGACATTGGAGTTAGCTCAAAGAAGGAACGACATAATCAATTAAGAACGTGTAACTAAAGAAGCAAAATTCAAAACTATGGAAAAGAAGTACAAAGAAACATTAAAAGTTCTATTCTTGTCATGGTTTTGTATTGTTTTTCTTTGTGCTGTAATTGTTTTTTTATTTGAATGATAATCATGTACGTCGTCCAATGCTAAGATGATACTGATATATTTTTATAGAGGAATTTTACTCACTGCCTCTATAGTCTTGTGAGCTAAACCAACTGATCCTTATTTATTTGCCCAGAATAGAAAATCACTTGATTCCACTGTAGATCAAATCACCAAATGGATACAGATTATTAATTAGTAAAATGAAAAAAAAAAAAAGCCCAACCCAATTTATATTCAAGAATCTAAAAGAAGGTTCTCAACAGCCATCCCAATTGTTACCTACCCCTGCTTATCTTGTTACTGATATAGAATAAGCAGTCCCAATTGTTACCTACCCCTGCTTATCTTGTTACTGATATAGAATAAGCAGCCACAATCAGGACTACACCATTCTAGCATCCCTAACCAGAAGTGCAAACAAAATGCTAAAAGTAAGATGCGCTGGTTTGATAACCTATCCCTCAAAGGAGACAATAAATATAGATTGACACCATAACTTTGCTCTTCAATTAATTTGATGCTGAAGAAAAGGTTCAGACATATGAAGATTTCTATCACATAATTTTAGATGGAGAAGGCTTAGGACATCATTGCCCCAGATAATGCAGTTTGATATTTCTCTATCGTACACTTAACAATTGCATAACTACAGTGCTTTACCAGATTCTTTCAAGATGATGTCTCCAATAAATAATAGTACTACATCTATTATACTCATGACTTTATACACCTGACCGATAAATACAAATAAAAATACAAATATTCAAAATAGGCAAAATACAAATACATTAGATGCTCCAAATACATTAAGCCTAAAAATTCAACAACTCCAAATAATAACAGACTCTAAGGAAACAATGCATTTATCTCCATATGCATTTCCAGTGACATTAAAATAAACCAAATAAGTTTTGGTAATAAGAGTACCATCACGTTTCATACACAGAAGTTGCAACTCCAACTTAAGCACCAACCTCATCTTTCTTGTTCAAGATCCACCATTTGTGATATGTTGTCATTTATATTTCTAATATCCCTACATGAAAGATTAAAAAAAAAAGCATACAAATGAAGTTATTAGATTAAAACACAAACAAAAATTTGGATCTTTGTACTATACCCCAACAAATGATAGTTGTTATTCGTATGACCCTCAATCTTACAAATGCTACAACACATTTTCTTCACCGATTGAGTCTCTTTCGGATTCTTTGCTCTAAAAAATTTTGATCTTTCTTTCGTTAGCAACCGTTGAGGATTTTGTAAAATTTGTGAGAAATTTGATATTACTTATGATCTTAACACGAGAATTATTACGTGACATGTCTCTTCCTTCTAAATTTTGTTCTTCAATACTATCCATCAAAAGCAACTCGTTGTGTACATTGTCCGAGGCAAGAGAAAGGTGATTCATTTTAAACCTTGATTATGATCCAAGTTCTATAATATTGTAAAATTGCATCATCAAATGGTTTTTTTTTGCATTATCAGATCTTCTTGTATCGAAACATGCCCTTCAAAATTTGGTATTTCACGGATAACTTGACTCTTAGCATTGATGGTCCATCGCTCTAGAACATAGTGATGTAACAAAAAATCTAAATTTGATTTCTTCATGAAGAGACATAGGATATGCCTATAAAGAATATCCAGAAACTCAAACATATGACATATACATATTGCTTTTGTTTCTCTACAGTCCAAAGTCACATAATCAATACGTTTGTCTTTGCCCTTAGGTGCCACCTCATACATCTTACTTTCACCATCTTGCTGAACTTTTGTGGCTTTGTACCGTTAGCAATTGAATAGCTCGCCTTGAAAGATACTGAAGGACTTCCTTGTATACACTTTGGCAGCCTCTTCTTCAGTTTCCCAACATGTTTTCAAAACTGGCCTAGTCAATTTCGTTCTCACATCATTCTCTTTCTCTTTAAAATAGCGTGCATCTAAGACTTTCTCGTACTAATGCACAAAGTCACACACCATCGTGCCGGATTGCACATAATCCTTAAAAAATTTATTCATGCCCTCACTCATTTGCGTGGTTGACATACCGGCAAAAAATGTAGTTTGCAAGTAAGCCAGAACCCACTTTTCTCGTCGGTTGTAAATATTTTGCAATCAATCATTACCTATTAGACTGTACTTCACTAGTACTGAAACCCATTCCTCGAACTCATTAGATGTTACTGTATCTTTATGATTACCTCTACAATGACCTTGGTTATGACTTTGTCATCATTAGTAATAATGATTGAAGAGGCACGTTCAAGTATTGCTTCCTGCCATATTTTCAGTAACCATATATAGGATTCAACTGTTTCATTGACTAATAACGTACAACCAAATATTATGGTTTGGTGATGATAATTAACTCCTTTGAACGGCACAAATGACATCTTATAAACATTTGTGAGGTACGTTGTATCAAACGTGACAACATCTCCTAAATATTGATATATAGACCTTGATCTTGCATTACCCAAAAACAAGTTCCCATACACTCATTTTCATCGACCTGCGTGGAGTACACAAACCCAAGTTCTTTACACTGTCGTTTAAGAAAGTATGCACATAACTTTTGTGCATCTCCCTCTTCAAACAATTTTCTACTTTTATTTCTCAAATAACTTTCGACATCCTTTCTAATACAACCAATGTTAAAATCACCACCTGATTCATTGCTTAAAACCAACATTATCTTTCTTGTCGGTACACCAGACTCATTCAAAGTGAGAATGAGGTTTTTTTTTGCAAGCGTTCAACTCCTTTATGTCCAGAAAGCATACTGGTACTTCTTGGTGTGAGTAGCTCATGATTGTGTTCAAGTACGAACTTACATATTATCCACCTTTCACCATCATTTTTTATATACATAGTAGTCTTGCACTCAATTTTTGTTTCAGCGGGTTCAAGAATTTGTCTTTCTTTTTGTTTGAGACTTTCACGCCTAAATCATTCCCTTGTACAAACATAGTATATTCCAATTAATTTTTTGCCCCTCTCGATAATTGCGTATGGTTGGTCTTCATTACAAAACTTTTTCATCTTGCATATGCCTTGTAAAATGCTTGGGCGTCCTCAATTTCATCAAATTCTTTCCCAATGAACGGTTCAAAAAGTCCACTACTAGAAGTAGAAATGAAATTGAGTCCAACTCCATCTTCCTCATTCACTCCATCTCCATTACCATCTCCAAAATTCACGCCATCTCCCATATCCAATCCATCTCCCACATTCACATCACATTGATCTTCCATGGTTTCATCTTTAATAGTTTCATTTACAACTTGTGGATAGTTTCTAGTATCTCAACATCATCACTATCTGAACTCTACCCAAAATCTTTCATCCCAACATAAAACAATGTAATCAATAAAAGATCAGTCCCTAAAAAAATACAATATTATCAAATTACTATTCAAACAGTTACAGCTCACCACTGAGCATACTTCAATTTCATCAATCCATAGTCCATTCATGAGTTCTCTAAAATTAATCCAATTAGATTTACATAAAAATCTATACATCGAAAAACCTTGCCTAGCAGCTGGTAAGAATTCTTGGATTGAAGTTTCTCTTCTGTATTGTGTGTGTGTGTCTCTGTGTATCTGTGTTTGTGTGTTCATGGAGATTGAATTCTTCTTGTTTTGAATTTGAAGTTGGCAATATCTTAAGGTATAGAAATTGGCATGACTCTAAATTGGTGAGGTAATCCTATCAAAATGATTTTTTTACGATTGTCTGAATGTATTTTGGGGTCATTTGAGCTTCCCACCTGGACTATATCCACCAAGCTACTCATATTTAAGATATTTGTATATAACATTTTAAGTTGTATAAGTTTGTTACAAAAATACTGAGACCTATTTGAAAGCTAATGATAGAAATTTGAATTATAGAAGTTTGTTACAAAAAAACTAGAGGGCTGAAAGATAGAGTTGCAATTTAAAGCTGGTTGTGTTGCACAGTTTCTGCTTGTACCATTTATGCTTTGACATTCTCGTAAATGAATTATTTGGGATGTAGGAAAGTGAGAATGTCAAACTTTTTAGTGCCATTATATGGATGAAGTAATATTTTTCCCACTTTTTTGACGTTGGAAGGAAAAGAAAGTGTTATCAGAGGTATAGAATTCAGATGTTCCTCTGTTTTCAGCCTATAATTTTACCATTTAAACTGAGACTTAGGGATAATAGTTGAGCAACTACTTGTTGCTTTAGAGGCAGATTGTAAACGGATGGTGCGGGTTTGAAATATGTCTTATGTATTCAATTGGCATATGGTCTGAAGTGATAGATAACCTTTTAGTTACAAAAATGGCAGCACGTCATTTCATATCATACTTATGCTGACTTTGCAAGATCAACAAATGGTGATGCCCGAGTATCATGAGTCAAACTTACAGAAAGAGCTAAACCGTTACATAGAAATCTAAATAGACAAAACTTGCATTTATATTAGTTAGTATTTTGAACCAATAACAGGCACAAACAGATTTTTCATTCTAGATTACAAATGGAAACTAGAGAATAACAAGACAAAGACCATGATTTTGACTAGTTTGTTGTTGTGCGGACACTAAAAAATCAAAACCAAAAACCTTACAACAAAACACAGAACATTGCAAATTAGGGATTACAACAAATTAGTGATTAGAGAAAATAACCCACCCATCGGCGTGAACTATCCAGGTATTGAGGTCCTCGACGGTGAAGTTGCAGGCCTTGATTTCAGGTTCGTTTTCGTGAGGGAGAGGGAATGAGAGACTGGGGAAGGAAGGAGAATTGAGTTCGCGAGAGAGAGAGAGAGAGAGAGAGAGAGAGAGAGAGAGAGAGAGAGAGAGAGAGAGAGATAGTAGAGTTGATCCCCTGCTATGCGTCGCCCACGGTTTCTTGAGGAACCCTTACGTGGTAGCTCCCTATTCGTCTCCGATAACACCTCCTTATAGGAGACATCGGCTCGAAGTGTGAAATTTCGATAAATTTTCCTTAAAAAAATAAGAGAAGAAAATTAAGATAAATTTTGAGAATATTTGAGAATATCTCGTTACCTACACAAGGCCTTAAACTTGAGTCTAATTTCTATTGAAATTGAGACGTGAAACACATGTTTGGGAGCTTCAGTAATATACTATATCTTGCTTAAAAGATAGGTATACTCGACTGATTAGGTAAACTATTAGGAAGAAAGATTAAGATTTTTAAATGAATACTCTTGGATAAACAAACATATGAGTATGCTAATCCACATAAACTCTCTCTATGGAGGATTGTAGTTGGTTGTAGTGTTTTTGATATTGTACTGTACCGGCCGGTACGACCGGTATATGCTGTACCGGCCATTGGTAATACTTATGTTTCGTACTGCCCCAAATATCGGATATACCGGCTGATATTTGCTTTCTCAGCCGAAACAAATATTTTGCCCGGTACACATTTTGTAGCTTGTTTGGATGGTATTTTCGCAATTTCAGTAAACATCTAGGGGCTATTTCGGTAAAGTATGTTGTAACTTTTTTTTTTTTTTGATATGATGTTTGTTATAACTCAGAACTTAATAATTTATGTTAGTTGTAATTTAAAACTTGTATTGAGAAATATAGAGTTTATGACTTATTTTGTTTTTATTTTGAAATACAATTAATGTTTGTATATATATATAATTTATTCAGGTATAAACTATTCCTAAACGGTACCGGTACCGTAATATTATTTTGAAACGGTACACAAAAAGGTACTGGTATCGAAATATTTCGTTCTAGTGCCTTAACTGGTATGACCACCTGTACAATATTCAAAACTTTGGTTGGTTGTCTAAAAACAACCTTTGTGCTCTTTTCCAAGACTACAAAGGATCACTCGATAATTTTAGTTAGTTTTCCAATTCAGACATTAAGAACTCAAATAACCATCTTTTGAACACGATTACATAAAAGCCTTACACCATATATTTTTATTTAATCAACATGTGATTTGTTATTTTTACCATTTTATCTTAATGCTTAAATATGTGTGTTTAAATGAAAATATAAAAATAACAAATCACATATTAATTAAATATAAATATGTATTGTAAGATTTATTATAACATTTATCTTTTATTTATATATAAGAAAACTCGAGCCATACTTTCTTCGTTGCTTGAACATATGTAATTATAAGTCTTGTTTGTTTTCGCATATGAGATGAGATGAGTTGAAATTAAAGTTAAAAGTTGAAAAAAATATTGTCAAAAAATATTTTTTAATATTAATTTTGTTTTGGGATTTGAAAAAGTTGAATTGTTTATTTTATTTTGTGTGGAATTTGAGAAAGATGTAATGATTAGATGAGATAAGATGAGATGAGTTGTGAGGACAAACTAGCCCTAAGAGTGGACCGATCAAATGAAAAAATTTGTGAATGATTGAGGTATGATTCTAGGGCACTACGAAGCCTACACCACCTTCTAAACGCCACGTTCTGGACTTACATCTAAGGTCCCATTTGGATGTTTAGATGTATCTCATTTCCTTTCAACATCCAAATACTACTTAAATACAAATGAATTTCAAATTTTCAGATTTTAATTTTTTTCATTTAATTATTATCTAATCATTACAGTTTTTTTTCAAATTCCAAAACAAAAATAATATTATAACATTATTTTAACTTTATAATTTTTTTTTCAATTTTTTTTCTCTCTCATTTATCAAAATCTCATAAAACATATTAACTCAAACCATTTAACTATTATTCATAAAATATCTCACTATTATGAAGAGATTTATCAACTCATCTCAACACCCAAACGAGGTCAGGCTTTTTCTTTAATTTAGAAGACAAATTTTATAATTTGAATATTACAAATCAAATCTTACCATTTAAGTGATGTGGACAATGTGCTCTACATACCAATTTGAAAATATAATAATTTTCCTTACACTTGGGGCTCCTAATCTTTCATTTGTTTATGCAAATTATTTTATAGAATTATTCTATTTTTAAGCTGGTGTGTAAAACACATACTTCACATTACTTAAATGATAATATATGATTTGTAATATTTAAAATTTAAAATTTATCTTTCAAATCAAATTACGTCACATAATTAGTGTATAATATAGAAGTCTTAGAATAATAGTACTCTATCGCCTTTATACCATAAACCATTAACATGACATAATTTGATTTGTAAAACTCAAATTTTAAAATTTATCTTTTAAATCAAATTATATTACGTTGATAATTTATGATGTACAAGTCTCCAAATAGAATTATTCTTTTCGTTAATATACATACATAAAGTCACAACATAAATTACAAATTTACAATAGAGTAATGTTATATACTATACCATCATCTCACTTTCATCCCATTATATAAGATGTGACATATTTATCACTATTAGATGATTAAAAATTATCTAATAAAGAATTATTCAATGATGATAAATGTGACATATCTTGTATAGTAGAATGAAAGTGGAATGTTGGTGTGCTGTATAGAATTTTCCTACTGAAAATTATGTATTGGCATGAAATATCAAGGGACATATTTGACAACGTTATAAATTTGACAAATTGAAAAGCAAATCATTTTTAACAAAAGTGGAAGAAAAAACATTTTTCTATCATGATAATTTTTCACACCCTAAAACTTAAAAATAAAAAAGTAAAAAATATATAATTAGAGAAATACCTCGTTCACAAAAAAATTATAAAATATTTATTTTATAAATTAACATGATTTTATATAAGTCTTTAGATTATAAATTCTTTTAATTTTAAAATAATTTTAATATAACAGATTAAATAATCTAAATTCTTTTAATTTTAAAATAATTTTAATATAACACATTAAATTATTTGATTTTTACAATTTTTTTTGGCGTTAGAAAATTAATTAACCCATGAATTGAATCCCGCGCATTTTAGTCCGGAAAGATAGGTGCTAGACTATGAAATGTGAGGCGCACACAAACTACTGAGACACGCTATGGGCGCACGATAGCCAAACCCAGACCCCTTCCAGGCTTCCACTGCGATCTTGCCACATGTACCGTGGAGGCCTAGCGCTAGCAAGAGCGCAATTCACACGCAGAACAGCACAGAAATCCGAAGCTCACACGTACGACGAAACTGACCGTATATCGGATTCGCACGTGCGAAGTGGCAGTCTCGCTCAATTTGCTGTATCCCCGCGGGCCGCAGCATATAATTTTATTTTGTTTATTTTTGGTTTTTCTAATCTACGAATATTTATCTCATTTTACACATTTTCCCTAGAAAATCTAGAGAGCGAAACGGCGAGAAAATTTAGAGAGAGAGAGAGAGAGAGAGAATAGAGTTTTCCTCATGGTAGAGAGAGAAGAATTTAAGAGAGAGAAGGGGGCAGAGAGGAGCAATTTAAGCTTACATGACGGTTGATTCTCAGAGACTCTTTTCAAGATTTTTTTCTCAGATCAGAGAGAGGGAAGGTATACAATTTTATAATTTCATGTCTGTATTTATCCTTCTTTACACGTAATGAATGGTGATATATGTATCAGATCTTTTGTAATAATATACAGAAGGAAGCTCATCTGGTTGTGCTGTACGAGACCTGAAGATTGGCTACAACTTGCTGGGTAGTAATCGAAGAGTGGATTTTTCTCTGCAATCAGAGAGTGGGATTTTTCAGAGAGACTGATTTTTGGAATTGGGATATTGGAGTTCGTGTTTGATTGTGCTGCCGATTGATCGTTGCGGCGTCAATGGCCGAGCGGTCAGAACGGACTGTGGAGGAGCTGTACAATGCGACCGAGTCGATTGCCGAACTGGAGGCATGTAAAATTCTAAATTAGGGTTTTCCCGGTCGTTTGTCATTGCAATGGTTTTAACTAATTATGCTTTCGATTTTAAACTTCCATTCTTCGGGTTGAATCTTTTTTGGGATTGATATTCACGAATTTCCCATGAGCGAATACAGTGCATTAGTTGGTTTAGGGTTTGTTCGGTTATATATTTAGAAATTAAGTTTTTGGGTCATGAGTAATTTTCCTTCAGTTTTTTGTCCTTATGCGATGTTTTGTTTAACTTTGAATTAAGTTTTCTTTTCCTATACATTCTGTGTGTATATGTACGTATGTATGTTAGACACTAGTGTGAAGGTCATTTGCCCATATTTCGGTCTTTTGTTTGTTGGTTTTGTGGCTTCTTTAAGCACGACATTTCTTTTTGGTTGCAACCGGTGAGTTCTATTTATATAATTATTAGGTTAATGGAATTGGACACGTTTTTTTTGGATTTTGGTAATAGTAACTAATGTATTTGGGCATGCTTTTAGATAACACCAGTCTTGAAAGGGAGTTATCGGATGCAAGGACCTGTTGATGAGACGGATCATGATATTGAGAAGAATACGGTGAGGTAGCAGGGTAATTTACATCTGCTGTTCTTATCTTCTATTTATTTATCCCCAAAAAAGTTACATTCTAGTTTTTCTTTTCCTTCTGATGCAGTTTTCATTTATTTTGATTGCAACATTTTTAGAATAAGTGTTTCTCAGTTTGTGTTTACGGACCATTTTTTTTATAGGTAAAAGAAAGTTTATGGAACACAAGCAAATGAAACTTTGCGCATTCTTAGTTTTTTTTGTTCACCAAGTCGACAAGCCTTAAAACTCTAAATAATTTGCAAGTAAAACTGGTTTGGCAAGTATATGCTTTGTATTTGGAGGGTAATCTTGTTCTAAACTTTGGATAGAGTGAGGATGTCCTGTTTTTTAATTTCTGGAACACATAAGATTTTCTATCTTTTTCTTAGTTAGGTGCACCTCCTTTTTCAAATGTAACTAGTGAAATAATAATTAACCAGTAGATAGGGCTGTAAAAATAAAAACTGGGAAACCGGTGAACCGGACCGGTCTGGTACCGGTTCCTATTTAGCAAAACCGGTCCAGTTCTGGTTTTGGTTTTTAGAACACCGATTCGAACTGAACAGGACCAGTATATATATATATATATCATTTTGAATTTTTTATATTATATATAAAATATTTTTTTTTTATATTATATATAAATTTTTATATTATATTATATGCTAAATTACTAATTATTATAACATGAAATTTTAAAATCTTATTATTCATGTTTATTAGTCTTATAACATAAAATTAATATAACATTTGATACAACATAAAATTAATCTTATAAATCTTAATATAATATTTGATTATGATATAACATAAATTAATCTTATAATTTTTAATATAACATTTGAATTTTGATATAATATATAACTTTTAATTTTATAACATAAAATTAATATAACATAAAATGAGGAATATGGGCCAATCACTTGCTAAAGTTTTGTTGGAGTATGATTTTGTTTATCCGTAAAACAGAAAAAATCGGACCGGACTGGACCAAAACCGGAAAAACCGGAAGTTCTGGTTTCGGTGGTGAATCGGTTCTTCAATTCCAAAACCAGTGTATAACGGTTTGCTTCTAAAAAAAGTAAAAAACCGGGCTTGTTACACCCCTACTAGTAGATGATACTTTTATTTTACTTATAAAATTTTTTAGATGATAACTTTGTGTATGGAGATAACTGCTACAGTTGAAGATGAGTGTGATCGTGTATATCTTAGGGTTTTCGGCTCGTTGATATGTCATTGTTCCTGTTCCATACCCTCTAGGATTAGCTACCAAGTGAAGTGATTCTTTTTGCATTATATTCTAAAGTGCATGAAGAACAAGGTGAAATGGCTTTGAGTTGTATGTGGTTGTGGTACCAAAGTTGGAAAAAGTTAATATTTCAATTCTTTTCCTTGTGTTTAATGTATGCAATTTGTTCTATGTTGTGTTGTGGTCCCTGCATCATGCTATGGACTGAATGAAGATGAATTATTATTTAGGGTTTCTACTATTAGACATGGGGTTCATTGATTTTTTAAACAAGTGCAAAATGGTGGTGATCCCTCGGCATACGTAATCTCAAATCTAGTGGAACATGGATAACTGGATTAAAATTATCAAGTCAAACTTGACAAATATTTGCTGGGTTCTAGGTTTATGGATGGATTCCATCAGCAAAAGTCCCTCAAACTCAATCAATAGCCAGAGGGAGACCCTTCCAAACAAAATTGAAGTCTGTGCTGTGTTACCCAAGCCTTAGAGGTTGATAATCAAATGAACTCCAAGTTAGCCGAACCAAAGTTCATATGATTGGTGCTTGAGCTTCTAGGCTTTAGAATGTTTAATTTCAATGTGGGATTTAATTGTTTCTTCAGATAAGGTAGCCTTTGATATTCACCTTTTTCCTTCATTTTAGATGATAACTTCCTTGTGCATATGGATTAAATGGAATTTGAATTTATTACCAAATCTACTGCACAAAAAATCACCTTGAGGTTTCTCAATACGTTTTGCCATTGTCCCTCCACTTTTCCTACACATGCAACACCAATTAATTACCGTGATCTGTCATTTCCTTAAGTTGTCCATGGTCAGAATCTTCCCTAAGGAAGCTGCCCAAGCAAAGAAAGCAGCCTTGACAGGCACCTTACTCCTCCAAGGAAACAGCTTGTGGTGCTGACTATCGATGGCATCATAGAATATTCTTTCACAACCTCACGACATATGCTCAATGCTTCATTAGAGCACCACCCCCATTCTCCACCTAAATTCTAATGTGTTGTGTTACTAAATTCTATATTGATATCCTGTTGTTTTTCTATGCACTAATTAGTGTGTAACTTGTTCAATGTTGTGTTGTGTTTCCCTTCATCTTGCTATCGTCACATAGATGAAGGGACACGATTTTTTCAAAACAAGTACTAAAGGGTGAACCCTAGGCTTATATTATCTCAAATCTAGTGGAATATTGTGATACCCCATATGATAAGAATAATGGTAAGTGGTATGTGAGATCCCACATTGCTTGGGAAAGAGAAGTCCTTGCTCTTTATAAGGTTCCAATGAGACTCTTTGTATCATTGACTAGTCTTTTTGGAGTATAAATCATGTCGTTTGGGCCTTCCATTGGGGTGTTACAAATGGTATTAGAGTCTATTTCAACCATAAATGTGGGACTTGAGCCGTGCTATTTATGATGGACTGGCTCGACGAGGACATTGAGAATTTAAATGGGGGAGATTGTGATACCCCATATGATAAGGATAAGGGTAGGTGGTGTATGAGATCCCACATTGCTTGGGAAGGAGAAGTCCTTGCTTTTTATAAGGTTTCAATGTGGCTTCAATTGTATAATTGATTAGTCATTTTGGAGTATAGACCATGTGGTTTGGGCCTTCCATTGAGTCGTTACAAACATGGCTAACTGAATCATTTGACTAATATTTAACTCTGATGATTTATATATTTTGATTGATATTGAGAATCAGATGAACTCCAAGTTAGTTGAACCAAAGGCATCTGATTAGTGCATGAACTCTTACTCTTTAGAATGTTTGAGTGCTACATATGATATGGTTGATTCTTTTCATGTTCTCTTATGGGTTGTCTGGAAGAGGTTCCATCTCGTTCCATCCCATCTCATTTCATCTCATTTTATCTCATTCTCAAACATCACTCAAATACAAATACTTTTCAATTTCAAATTTTTAACTTTTTCATCTAATTATTACAACTTTCTCAAACTTCCAAACAAAACACAAAAAATAATTGAACTTTTTCAAATTCCAAAACAAATATAATATTAAAAAATTATATTTTAACAATATTTTAATTTTATAATATTTTGTTAAACTTTTTCTCTCATTTCCCAAAACCCAATAAAACAT
Source organism: Juglans mandshurica (assembly GCA_022457165.1). Classification (NCBI taxonomy): domain Eukaryota; kingdom Viridiplantae; phylum Streptophyta; class Magnoliopsida; order Fagales; family Juglandaceae; genus Juglans; species Juglans mandshurica. The sequence continues at coordinate 32,763,789 of CM039621.1, forward strand.
CATAACGCAAACCATTTTACTACTATTTACAAACCATTTCACTACTATTCACAGATTTCTCATCTCATTTCATTCTCCAAGCATCCCCTAGTCAAGTTAACCTTCAATCTTCTTCTTTTACCTTCATTATAGTTTTATTTACCCCTGTTAATGTTTTCAATGCTGCAAAATTTAATGTTGATTATACTTATAAAAAATTAATGTTAATTGTATATGTTTTTGGGTGATAGAGTCAGAAAGTTAAAAATGCACTCATTTCTTTTTTTGCCCCTGTTTATTCCTCAATTAGTACTTTGGTTTTATCAGGTATCTTCTCGACCTGAAACAAAATTTGGGAAGTGTTCCTTGAGTAAGAAAGTTCCTATGAGAGGCAAGTCTGGGACTTGTAACGTGTGCTCTGCTCCTTGTTCATCTTGTATGCATCTGAACCAAGCTCTCATGGGGTCAAAGACTGAGGAGTTTTCTGATGAAAGCTGTCGTGGAAATGTTGCTAGCCAGTATTCTTTCAATGAGAGTGGTCCTTTATCTTCTCTTAAGTGTCGAGCATCTGATAGCTTACAGCATACCACCAGTGAAACCAGTAATGTACTCAGTGTTAATTCCGGTCATGATTCTTTCTCGGAAAATGCTGATAGTAAATCAACCTTAAGGTCGTCTGTGATATCTTATGCTTCTGAAGATCTTGAGATACTTCCAAAGTTGACTTCTGGAGAAAGAATCTCAGAGGATCAACTTTCTTTCAAACCACAGTGTGTTTTGGATCAGAGAACCTTCTCAAATAAGTACAAGGAAATTAAGGCAGTTGAAGGCCACGATGATAACATTGCATGTGTTAGTAGACCCAAAGATGCAAGTGTAGAGTTTTGTAATCATAAAAGGAATATAAACAGTAGTGCAGCTTCAGTCAGTACTTTAGATCCGGAGGGATCATGGAAGGGAACACAATTCAACAAGTTGGCCTCATCAGAGGTTCCTTCTTCAAAGGATGCAGATGCTAGCAGTACTTCACCAAAGGTGCACAGTCCATACTCCCATTCTCATAGTGTTAAATCTCTTAATTACAATACAAATTTAATATATTTAGAAGAGAATCCTCCTCATATCCAGTACAAAGTTCTGGAATGCTCAACTGAACTCATCAATTCAACTAAAGAGGTAGCTTCCGATATTGTTTCTGTCCAGAAATGTTTTGCACATGAAGGTAACCTCATTGGTGGCAATTCTGAGGCTTCAATGAAAACTTATCCAAAGTCAGAAGCAGAGACCGAGAAGGATCATGGGAACCCACCAGGTGAAACTTTGAAATCTTTAGGCGAAGATGAGCGCAATGATGGTTCCAAGGAGTTGGTTGAGTTACCTGTCATGCACGAGCCTCCTTTGCGATCTGTTTCTGGGGATGAGAGTGATGAATCTGACATTGTGGAGCAAGATGTGAGTAACAATTCTTTTTGCCCTCTCCAGTTTTCCTTTTTTATTTTTCAACTTAGAAGATGTGTGTATATATATATGTATTTGCATATCTTTATCTGCTGTTTATAATCATTTGACTTGTGTATCTGTGGGTCCCCATGCCTCTTTTCCACAATGCATTCTAGCTATCCGCCATCTTAGTGTTTTTCAGATAATTTCAGACAGTAATGTCAGATCAGTACCAGTGTATGTGTATTTTATTGATTACTTGCTTTTACAAGAATGTGATTCATTTTGGGAGGTGAGGAGAATAGATTTACATAGGTTTATGGAATCAAACTGCGATCTTTGAAAGAAGCTGGAGATTGTGTCTTGCTGAAAAATCTAAAAGGCAGACATCTTGATCGTATGGGTTGCATATATGTGGTTGCACAATCCACCCCGTGGTCTATACATTTACCTATTTTGAATCAGCGTTAGTCTTAATTGCCTTTTTGTTTCCTTTGGTTGGTATGTGAGAATGCACAGAATCTAGGCATTGGGGCCATGGGCAAGGCCATGAAGGGAATATCAGTTTTGCCTTCTTTTAGGCTTGGTCTGTGAGGTTTCCGTGAATGTGAATACTGTTGTGCTTCTATTAATTTTGAAGTATGTATCTCAAATGTGATTGATATTATCGAAATTGATGTCCTAGGCATGAAATGAGTTAACAAAGAAACACTTCTCCCCCTCTTCAGCATAGGCGGATGGAGAACCCCCTTCCCCTTGCCTGTGACATTCTTTTTTTCTTTGTTAGAAAGACCCTCCCATTTCTCGTTGATACCTGTTTTTACTATTAAAGTCTTTGTCTCAGCTAGAACATTAACACCTTTGCTGATTCCCTATGTTGGAAACAGGTAAAAGTATGTGATATTTGTGGGGATGCGGGTCGTGAGGATTTGCTTGCGATATGTAGTAGGTGCAGTGATGGTGCAGAGCACACGTAAGCATAAACACCCTGTCATCTATATTACTCGGTTGACAGGCTTTATTGATTCTTTATGCTGAATTGATATATAAGTTTGTGTTCAAGATGGTTCTAAATGCTGTTGTTGCTATCAATCAGCTATTGCATGCGAAAAATGCTCCGAAAAGTTCCTGAAGGTGACTGGCTGTGTGAAGAATGCAAGTCTGCTGAGGAGGATTCTGAAAACCAGAAGCAAGGTAAATTTTAAATATCCAATCTCAATGAGAAAAAAAGAGGACATGGCAACTTTATGAGTTTTGTTTATGAAATATACTATAATCTAAGTGTTAAATTGACTTTGAAGGTTCAGAAATTGAGGGAAAAAGAACAGAAAAAGTTAGTTCAAGCACACATGTTTCTGGCAAGAGGTGTGCAGAAAATATGGAAGTGGCTTCGGCAAAAAGGCAGGAGCTAGAAACAGGTACAGGATCACCCAAGCCATCAAGTCCCAGCAGAATAGTTACAGGATCACCAAAGCCGTCAAGTCCCAGCATATTAGTTACAGGATCACCAAAGCCGTCAAGTCCCAGCAGAATAGTTACCGAATTGCCAAAGCCATCGAGTCCCAGCACAGTAGTTGCTCTATCTCGAGATTCTTCATTCAAGAGCTTAGATAAGGGAAAAGCAAAGTCTGCTTATCAAACACCTTTTTGCAATCAATCCAGTAATGATATCCCAGAAACTGTGCGCTCTCCTATGACCGGTCCACGGCTTCAAACATCCAAGGGTGAGCAAATAGGTTATGTTGGCTGGACATCTTTTTTCACTGTTTTTTCTTTAAGCTCTCACTCTCTCATTCCTTTGTGCAAAGCTATGCGTCACTTGTTGTAATGCCCATCTTGACTTCTTGGGTTTTAATGTTTCATTATTTTAAACACCAATTGATTGTTTTCCATATACAGGTACTTTGTTTAAATCCAATTCATTCAATGCCTTTAATTCCAAACCAAAAGTTAAACTTGTGGATGAAGTTCCGCAAAAGCTGAAGGGTGCTAGAGAACATACTTCCATTGAAATGAAGGAGGGGCCTGCCAGAATGATAAGCAAATCCATGTCATTTAAACCTGCAAACTCAGGACGTACAAATGCTAGTGAATCAAAAGTTAAAATGCTATCATCTAATTTTACCCATGTTCAAGATCTAAAAGGATTGAAACAAGCAAAAGAACGTGGTCCATTTGAAAGAAAAAACTCATGTAAACTGGAACGCCCTCTAATCGGTTCAACAACAGCTAGTTCCACTGTTTCGACAACTAAGGTTGACCAAAAGCTCGGATCTCGTGTTGAAACCAGTTTGCCTTCATTTATAAGCAACCACCGAGATTCAAAGGTTGTACAGTCAGATGGAAAATTAAGTCTTTCGAAAGTAACCAGCAGTCTAGGTCGTAAAGGTGTAGAATCTCCAGTTACTTCAGGTGCGATCTTGCCTTTCATGTAGGAACTCTGCTAATTCTATATTTGTTTATTTTATGCTCATTGTTCCCTCGTTTACTTTTTTATGTGGTTAGTCTACTTTTCCTTCATGGATCATGTGAAGCTAATATAGTATCTGTGTTTTGTTGATGCAGCTGGAGCTTCATCTACTAGTGGAATGTGTGGCTCCACTGCCGAACAAAAGCTGAATCAAGTTAGTTCTAAGGATGAACCTGTAGCCACTCATTCTTTGAATGCTGAGAGGTCATCCAATAATGCTGAGGGAATTGTGCAAGATGGTTTGCATTGGTCACAGGAAATAACTAATCAGCATGAGAAAACTAGGGAGAGTTCCAGTATACGCTCAGCCACAAGGCCTACTGCTGCAAGTGCTTCCAAAGGTGTTGTTTGTCAAAAATGTAAAGAATTGGGGCATGTGGCAGAGTTCTGCACAATCAGTATTCCACAGGCTTCTGGTACTGATATATCTGCTGCAAGAAGTTCTAGAGAGGAAATGCATGAAGGCAATAAGTTGAAAGCAGCAATTCATGCTGCATTGCTTAGAAGACCTGAATTTTACAGGAAGAAAAGAGTACTTGATCAATCTGATGACTTATCCATATCAAACGCGGACTTGAATTACGAAATAGCTTCTCACGATCAAATGTTGGTATCCAATAAGCTGAAGGATGCCATGTCCACTGAAGGAAGTTCTGAAGGGCCAGCTATTCTTGGGAGTTCTACCTCCGAATCTTCAAAACAGACTACTGTCAATAGTTTGAAGCAGTTTGGTTTGCACCCAATTGATGCTTTTTCTTCCAAAGTGGGGGACTCATATTCCAATGCTGTTTCTGTTGGAAAGCCTACAATAAGGCATTTTCCTTGTCAAGCTTCCACTGTTCTCCTGAAGAAATCAGTCATTCCTGAACATGAATTTATCTGGCAGTAAGATTCCTTACATATCTGTAAATTATGGTTGTCTGTTGGAGAGAGAACTTGGCACTCATTTTTCTTTCTTCATTTGCTTTGTCACTCATCATATATTGCGTCTCAAAAGCAGTCTTCTAAAAAAGCTTTTGTGCTTAATATGCAGGGGGGGTTTTGAATTGCATAGAGGTGGAAAACTTCCAGAATTTTGTGGTGGATTTCAAGCACATCTATCAACTTATGCATCACCTAAAGTTTTAGAAGTGGTGAACAAGTTTTCTCACAAAATTTCCCTGCATGAAGTATCTCGCTTAAGCACATGGCCATCCCAGTTTTATGAAAGTGGCGCTAATGAAGATAACATTGCTCTGTACTTCTTTGCCAAAGATAATGAGAGGTACGCATATGTATATCTACTTATTACATAATCTTTGTTTTTTCTCTCAGCTTACACTTATTATATAATTGAAAGTGTGTTCCTGATGTATTTGTCTCTTTGTTTTCAACATGGTAATATATTTTTTTTTCTGTTTCTTGTGATGCAGTTTTGAGAGAAACTACAAGAGCCTGTTGGATAATATGGCGAAGAATGATTTGGCCCTCAAAGGGAACTTTGATGGCGTTGAACTTTTGATATTTCCATCCAACCAACTTCCTGAGAAGTCACAGCGTAAGGATTAGCTGGAAATTTTATTATAGGGACACATTATAGTATCTTGTAATAATATCTATGATGGTCTTCTGTGGTTTACTACTTGATGTTTACACTAATTTGAGTCTCAAGAATTGGGTTGCTGATGGTGCATGGCCTGCACCATGACGCATTTTAACAAATATAAAGACTGAATGTCCCACAGCATGGATATGTGAATTCTGTGACTTTAGAACAATTGGAATCATATATGGTGATGATATGCCGATAGATATTCGCTCACACCTGTACAAACTTAGATATGGGTGCAGGTTACTTGTGTGAATGTCTATATTGTGACTTCTGAATATCGACAAGACTTGCAGGGCTATACCTAGGCTCATTTTTTAAGTGATTGGTTTTTAAGTTTTAATAGCTCTTCTATTATGTGAGTTTTAGGAAAGCAATGGTGACACCAAAACAGGCTCAAAACATTTCTCATTAACCTTAAGGGTAACCCACGGATTGTGGCAATCTAGGAAGCAATTGTTATTTTTGAAGATTGAGAGTGGTCAATGGATGAACTTATATATTTTTTTTAATACTTTACTCCATTGGTCGATTGTAATTGATTTTAATGGCATGAACTCTCATGAATTTCTTGTATCACTAGATTAACATGCATACGTGTTGTCTTGTATATGTCCTATGTACTTGGGCTCTTGTCTATTCTTATTCTCAATAAATTATTTTTACTGATGAATAAAAGGTTAATGGGCAGACTTTTGAAAGGAAGGTGGCTGCAGAAAATGAGAATGCAAAAGTGGAGTCTTACTTTTAGAAAATGAAGAAATAAACCACAATATTGGGCTTTAACTTAAGAAGAATTTTTTAATACACGAAATTTCATTAAGCTTTCATTGTATTTCATTAGTAGATCTATAATTATTTGCTGCTGGGCACTCCTGATTATCCTAGAACTATTCCTCTTAATCTAGAAACTGAAATTTTGAAAATGTATGATCAGTACGACTAAGCTAAAGCCCACACATAAAGGCCTAGTAAGTCCATGTAATTGGGTTATAAAACCTATCCCTAAGATAGCGTAGGTTTACAAATAAACCTATCTGTCTATGCTTTTTTTTTTTGGTTGAGCCTCTTGAAGTTTGTGTGTACTATTCTTATCCTTTTTACTTGCAAGACTTTTCTGTTCTATGCATGTGGTAGACAGTGTATATGTATATGTTAGATACTCTAACAAAAGGTTGCACACTTGTTTGCCAACATTTTAGGTGTGTTTAATTCTTATATGTAAACTTTATACAGTCGCCAAATATTGAGGGCTACAATATTTAGAAGGCCTTATCCAACCACTTGGGTTGTCTCCATTGTCCCTGTTTGCTTTTGATGTCTGTCAGTTGTAGGCCATTACGGACAATGCCCTTCTTCACCTTTTTCTCTTTGATTCTTATTTTATATTTTAGTTTTTATTCCTGTACTTGCAATTCAAGCATCTTCTTACTCTTTATTGTTGCCGCCATTGGTCTTGGTTGTTACAATCTTAACTGGTTTTATATTGTGGTAAGGCTAGGATTCCATATTTGAACTTTAATATTTTAATGTTTATATAGTTTTAGTTTTCCCCACCTCTTCATCCATTTGATAATCATATATTACTTTTTTCTTTTTTACAAGTGATGATCATATGTAACTTGAGGCTGCATGTATTTTTTTTTATAGTTCTTTATGGTCTATGACTCTATAGTAAGCTTCAATGGATGCTGGAGGGACTAAACTGTCAAAAGTTTGATACATTTAAGTTGATCTATAAAAGTGTGAAACAAAAATGCATGCTAGGAAAGACATTTACTGTTGGCAACGGTATTTTGAACTATGACATTTGATGCACTTTTCAAACAACCTGCAAATAGTTGGTTTTTCAATATGTTGGAACTGAATTTTATTCAAGTTAAATATGTGCAGTGCTTAAGCTTTTAATGCTTTGAGGTTTACATGTTTAGGGTGAAAAGTGTTTCCCTTTGCTTTCCTCTCCTTCGGTGACTTTGGATCTCATCGTTCATCAATACAAAGTACCATTACTTTTATGTGAATGCATATCTGCTGAAGTTTGTTCTGTTGATGGCAGGTTGGAATACGTTGTTTTTCTTATGGGGTGTGTTCAGGGGAAAGAGGGTGAATTGTACTGATTTGTCTAAGAAGTTACAAATTCCCAGTTTGAATGTGGTTCCGCTGAACAAAGATATTCCCCCTGCTGTCATGACCTTGTCCGAGAACTTGTGTTCAGAAAGGTGTATAGATGAAGAACTACTAGCATGTGACAGATCTTGCAATATGGTCCCAACATCCAATGCCCCTAATCAGCCATGTGCCACAGTACTTGGGGATTGTGAAAACAATGTAACTTCACTTGAACAGACACGTCCAGGATACCAAGAAAATTTGGAGCAGCAAGATAGTAGACCATACCGGGAATCCATTTCGAAGATACGAACAAGCATTGTGCAGTCGAGCCAAGAAATGAAACCCAGCAGTCCATCCTTGGTAATGTTTATTTCCTTATACATTCATATAAGATGCGAACTGCATATTCTCACACATCCAAGATTATACTCTCTCTCTCTCTCTCTCTCTCTCTCTCTCTCTCACCCACACACACACACACATTATGTTCACTCAGATGGAGCACATGTGCCTGCATAGATTTTTTCCTCCGCCAATGTTACCTTTTGCAGCCCTGTAAATTTTTAGGCTTCTTTTGGTTCTGGGATTTTTTTAATTTGAAAATTGTCCTCATATTTGAAGTTTGGTTCAACGTACATTTGAAGCCTTCAGCAACCGAAGTTCCTCATTGGGAAAAAAATGAACATGAAAGCAAACAGCAAAGTCATAAAACAAAAATTGGGATGCCCAGGGCAGTGGATCCCCCTGAAACCTCAAGGAGGACCCTTGTGAGGTGAGTGGAGGTGGGGCAATCTCCCTCCAGGTGTGGGATCTGGAAACCACTGGAGGAGGGGGGAAGGATCCCATTACCTCCGTGGGCTGCGGGACTCTCAGATTTTGTTACGATCCCACATCGACTAAGTATAGGATTGGTTGATGGTTTATAAGCCCTTAGGCACCCTTCCCTTGGAAGCTAGTTTTCAATGGTGAGTTCTACCTAGTAGGTTTATAACAGATTTTTATTGGGATCCTCTCATCCCCAGCCCCCCTAGTTGTATCTTTTCTTTATCTTTATCTTTATCTTTTCTTCTGAATTTCTTTTTACTTTTATTGTTGTTACTAGTAAATTGTTCATGGGCCTTTGTGACAAATAGACACACATGGGGACACACGTTAATGAATGCTGTATGATATGAACGAATGGAAAATGGTTAAAAGTTTTTTTTTAGTAAGTAATGATTATTAAGAGTTAATGTCAGCTAAGTTTAGCCTTGATTCGTTCTTTATGGGTTTTTAACAATCCATGAACTTTCTTATTCATAAATTGAATATATTCATATATGCTTGGATGCTTTCTTGATAAATTTTTCTCTGTTTTTTTTTGGTTGAAAGTTAAGGGTCTGAGAACTCGAGCATACTTGTGAGTCATTCATTTATTTTTTTGGTTGACACGTTTATTAACTCAAACTATCTTACTACTATTCAGTAAATACTTTATTTTTTTGATAAGTACTATTCAATAAATACTTGTGAGTCAAGCATACTTTTTCTCTCTCCTTTCCCAAAATCCAATAAATACTTGACTCAAACTATCTCACTACTATTTACAAACCATCTTACTACTATTCACAAAAACTTATAAAAAAAAAAAAAATCCTTCAGGAAATAATCCTAGAAATGTATCCCTTATTTTATGTCAATTTGTTGCTAAATCTTAATTTTTAACTTAATTTCGACCGTGAGATCTCCAAGTAGTCCTGCTCACTTGTCTCTGTGATCCATATTAACGTTTTTCTTTATGCAGAAAGAGCGGTGTGTTCCAGAAAGACTGGATGCACAGATCAAAAGCTCGTGTCATGCATATGGAAAAAGTGGCTCCAACAGTGGTGAGAAGATACTAAAGCATAGGGATGATTCTTCTGACAGAGAAAATACGCCGTCTTCCAGAAATTTTCCTGCTGGCAATGAGTGTTGTGTCTTGAGGGTGGCTGAGAACAAAATTCAAGGTAGAATGAATGAAGTCCTAGATCAAGTTAAAGTTGAGAGGGAATTGAAGGAAGATGCTGGGTATGTGGACAGAGAGGCAGCTTTGGAGAGAGACCTGACAAATCACCGGAAACTTCCCTACTTGGATCTTTCAGGGATGTCTCCCCAAACTTCTATTGGCACGAGTCAGAAAATGCCCTGGAATGAAGCGAGTAGTATGTCAATTTATGGAGAAAGTGGTGGTAAGAGGCTGAAGACAGGTTTCAGTGTAATGTTTGGACATAGCGATTCCAGAGGTAGGCATTCTGGGAATGGTAATTTTGCATCTCAGGTAATTGATCCGGGCCCCTGTTCTTCCATTGAGAAGAAATTTGACGAAGTTTGTGATGAGAAAGTGATTTTGGAGGACTTGGGAACTCATGAAAAGTACCTATTTCCTGTGGATTCACATAGAGTAAAGGATTTTGGACTTAGGGAGAACTCCGTTCCCAGGGAAAAGCGCACACGGGATGATGATGAGGTTCCAAATCTTGAGCTTGCTTTAGGGGCTGAGATAAAACCAGCAACTAAAGGAATGTTGCCTTTCTTTGTTGGGGCAGTAGGCAAGAAAAATAACCAAAACATGCCACCACCGGATACGGTGACCAGGGAGGATGATGATGGTGTCTCTGCATCCCTTTCCCTTTCTCTCTCGTTCCCATTTCCGGACAAAGAGCAGACTGTAAAACCTGTTTTGAAAGCGGAGCAGCTGCTGCCTGAAAGACAAAATTTGAATAACTCACTGCTTTTCTTTGGGGGCTACAGGAACAAATAGAAATGCTGCTATGTTGGCATTAGTCTGTACATTAGCATGCCCCACATGGTTGTGGTGAATGTGTACTGGATCATGTACGCTGATCTCCTGTGGGCACAGGCATCATAGGTGAACCCATTTTCCATATGTTCATACCCCCCCATACAGGATTTACGCCCCTTTTTTTCATTTTAGCTGTTAATTTTTCCTTTTTTTTTTTTAAATTTTTTTGAGTGCATACTTACGGCTCTGTATATAAAGAGAATGAAAGCCGGCACACTATCGAAATGTCAGTAGGAATTAGCAGACCAATGTGTTCATCAAAAGCTTATCTTTCTTTCTTTCCCCTCATAATTTCACAAAATTTTCCCCGGTTCAGGAGGTTACTAACAGGCGATGCTTGTGATTTTCGGGGACTCGGTTCTTTGCCTCATTATTGGGTAGTATTGTTGGTTCAATTCAGCAAAATACATTGAAAAAAAGGTAACATAGATCCCTTGAAATTAATCTCTATTTTATTATTTTTTACAAGCACGATGATATTATTATTATTATAATATTATATAACTTAAGGTACAAAAGGAGTGTGTGGGACTGAATCAGTCACCCAAAAAAGCTAGGATATTGATGATATAGGGAGGGAGAATGTGGGTTAGTAGGGTGTTCCATATCTTATATTATCTTGATCATTAGACTACTTCGTAGACCATGAAAGTGGCTTTTGTGGACAATCTTGTGAAATTTACAATGAGGTCTGAGAGCTACAGTAGCATTTGGGGCACACCATACTTGATTGAACTGTGTAAGGTCTTCATTTTCCGAAGCCTTGTTGGGAGGACCAAAAGTTGGGATAAGCTTTTTGTGAAGAAGAAAAAGGCTGAGACAAGAATTCATTGTGTTTGGTGTAGGAGTGGGCAGCGGGGCCCATACCTCACTATCCTGCCCCCGCCCCGCATGTAGAAAGACCAGCAGGGGCAGATTTGGGTGGTGTGGGGAAGAACTTGAAGAGGTGCATGGAAAGAATGGTGGCGGAGGGTGGTGCAGGAAACAACATGGAGGAGATGTGCCTCTCTCTATCTGCATTGCTTGAGGAATGAGATGAGATGAGACGATAATTTTGTGAATAGTAATAAAATGGTTTGTGAATAATGAGATTATTTGAATTAAGTATTTATTGAATTTTGGGAAAGGAGATAAAAAATTGAATAAAAAATATTATAAAGTTAAAATGTTATTAGAATATAATGTTTTAAAATAATTTTTATTTTGAAATTTGAAAAAATTGAATTGTTTTTTATTTGAAAGTTTGAAAAATTTGTAATAATTAGTTTGAAAGTGTTTATATTTGAATAATATTTGGAAAGGAAATGAGATGAGATGAGATGAAAATTGTTTCCAAACATCCCTTAAACATGGCATGATTCATTTTGCATACATAAGACAGCTTGGGTTAAATATTTTTGAGGGATATGGACAGAATAGAATTCATAGACTAATTTAACAACTGACCTTAATTTATATGAAGACATAATTTTTACAATAATTAATGTTATTATATTTTTGCTGTTGTTATTGTTGTCCTTGTTGTCTTGGAAAGGAAGTTTAACCTAATGCCAATAATTGGCGGATAAACCAAAGCCATACCTTTGGGCTTAACTTCGGAGGCGTCTTGCTATGGATATGGTTTCTGTAGTACCCTTTGGAAATCTCTATATACCAAGTATATCCCGCAAGCGTTGAGTCATGAGTGAATGGAAAGAGCAAAGCTGCAAACTTTAATGCTCATGCCAGGAAAGAGTTGTGCCCGAGTAAATATGAAATCATTCAGGATCTGGTAACAATAGATGCTACGATATTTATATTTTGAATTAGTACTGAGCACTGACAATGTCGGAGTCGGAGTGCCCTACCTTCGACTCCGACCTCCGACTCTGATTCACATAGTATCCGATCCGACTCTGACTTGTCATAGCGGAGTTGGAGCGGAGTTGGATTTGAGCTTTTTTATTGAGCTTTTTTCTTAGCCCATTTGAAATTTCAATTTGACAATTTTGGACTCTTACTAATCGGATTTGGGCTTCTAGATTTCAGTTTTTTTTAAAAAATATTTTTTCAATTTCAATTTTATTAAAACATAACCAAAATTAAAAAAATAAATCATTGTACAAATTATTGTTATTATATATATTATATGTTAATGTTTGTACATTAGTATTACACATTATTATACATTGATTATTACACATTACTGTACATGTTATTATACTTTAGTTATTATATATTAGTATTACATATTATTATAAATTTATAAATTTGTGTTTATACACAATACATTAGTATTAAATGTTATTATACATTAGTTATGATATAATTTTTTTTATAGGGAAAAACTTCATTTCATCAAGGTATAAAACCTTAAGACAGGGTACAATAGTGTTGATCAATGAAAATTACATTCTCAATGAAAGGAGGAACAATATTCCACCAAATATTCATGTCTTCAATGGACCATGCATGCCTAGCAAGTCGATGGACAGCCTCATTAGTTGATCTATTGTTGTGTTGGAGCTTGCATTGAGGAAATCTTTGCATCAGATTTTTAATATCAACAACCACTGATCTGATTGTAGCATTTGATTCAGCAATCTTATTAACTTCCTCCACCAAGAATAAGCAATCACTTTCAATAATCAGTTTAGGTATACCAATATTCAAGCAAAAATGTAAGCCTCTCAGTAAAGCCACTGCTTCTACTTGCTTTGGTTCCAATTGCACAGATTCTACTCTACTTACTGCCATAATAACATCTCCTACATGATCCCTTAAGATAGAACCCAATCCAACTTTATTCAACTCAAAAAAGAGGCCCCCATCTATATTAAGTTTGAGGAGATCCTGAGAAGGTGGTGACCACCTATACAACAGATTCTTTGTAGTAGGAAGTCCCTTCTGATGCACAGCATTATATGTCTTCAATTTCTTCGAGAAAGCAAATCCAATAACTTGTTGTGGTGGTAAAGAAACCTGGTCATGGACAATCTTGTTCCTTTTGAACCAAAAGCCCCAAGCCATTAAGAAGAAATCTGTCAACTCATCAACTGAACCTTTAAAGAAAATCTCCATTGCAGTTGATATGAAGGAACTGAAATGGAAATCATGTTGTAAGACAACAAATTTTCTAACCCAGATCTCATGAACAGGGGGGCATAACAACAAAGCATGGGCCCTCCATCTAGTGTTGACAGAAACAACATTATCCATTGATATCCAGCTTTCTGTTCATAAGATTGGCCTTAGTGGGTAAACTTTCCTTGCATGCTCTCCAAGCAAAAACTTTGACCTTGTGAGGAATTTTTAATCTCCAAAGAGCATTCCAAGATTTTTTCCTCATAGCACCATTTGAAGGCTCACCACAATCAAACACCAAGTAAGTTTTAAAGAATCTGTAGGTACTTTTAACAGAGAAATTACTTGACTTTTCATGCTCCCGTATCCACTTATCCATGTCACCTGAGGCACTAGGATGCAGTCTTAGAATAGCATCTGCAATCTTTGGATTGAATAGAGCTCTTACTTTTGATAGATTCCACCAGTTAGTACTAGGATCAATTAATGAAGACACCTGATCCTTCAATTGACAGACTTGCTCCTCCCTCTGGTTACTACTTCCAACACACAATTCATGTCTTAGATTTCGAAATCCAGGAATCCAAGCATCTCTTAAGATGTGAATTGATCTTCCATTTCTCACATTCCATCTACCACCTTTCACAAGCAAATTTTTGGCCTCCCATATTCCTCTCCAAGCATAGGAGGGATTACCACCAATGGAAGCTTCCAACAGGTTTCCATAAAAAAAGTATCTAGTAGCATACATTTTTTGGAATAAGCTCTCTTTATTCTGCAATATTCTCCAAGCTTGTTTTGCCAACATAGCCATATTGAAAGTCTCAAGATCCTTAAACCCCATCCCTCCAACAGATTTTGATTGGCACATTTACTTCCAGCTTATCTAATGCACTTTCTTTTCCTCATTTTTGGTCTTCACCAATATCTGGCCATCATACTCTCAATTATTATTTTAAATACCATACCGTGCCGGTCGGTATGATCGATATATGCCGTATCTGCCACTGGTCCAGTACATGTATTACATATATTTTGTACCAGCCTAAATACCGACCTATATTTCGGTTCGGCATTTAAATTTTTTTTAAAATTTTTTCAAACTACAGGCTCATTTTTTGACCCCCAATTCAGACTAGGCTATATATAATTTATATATATGTATTTATATATAATTTATATATAGACTATTATTTTGAAATATAATTTATATACATATATTTATATATATAATTTATTCATATATCGACAATCCCGAAACGGTACATGAAACGGTACCGGTACCAAAATATTTCGTTCCAGTGCCTTGACCGGTACGACGTCCGGTACGGTATTCAAAACTTTGCTCTCAATTTCAGAACAAAGCTTGGATGAGAGCTTGAAACAACTCATGGCATAAGATGGAATTGCCAAAGTAACAGCCTTGAGAAGAATCTCCCTTCCTCCTTGAGAAAACATATTACCTTTTCACCTTTGCAATTTTAGCCAGACTTTATGTTTGATATTAGCAAAAGCACTAGTTTTAGACTTGCCTACTAATGGAGGCAACCCTAGATATTTTTCATATTGTTGCACTTGAGA
Organism: Juglans mandshurica; assembly: GCA_022457165.1. NCBI lineage: Eukaryota > Viridiplantae > Streptophyta > Magnoliopsida > Fagales > Juglandaceae > Juglans > Juglans mandshurica. The sequence goes on from CM039621.1 coordinate 32,778,843, forward strand.
TGAGCTCCATAGGTTCATAATAGTTTGCTTCTTATTCATATCCACATTTGCACTAAAAACCATTGATGTTTTCTCTTTGTTTAACTGTTGCCCTGAAGCCACTTCATACTGATTCAACAAATTTTGTAGTTTAGTATTCTTATCAACATCTGTAGCACATAAAATTAAACTATCATATGCAAATAGCATATGGTTTAGCTTAATGGGCCCCACGATAGATCTGGATACCAGGGACATATCTTGATCTCTCAGCTTCTCTCAAAAGGCTAACCAATTCTTCAGTGCACAAGAGGAATAGGTAAGGAGAGATGGGGTCTCCCTGCCTCAATCCTCTTGAAGGAACTATAAACCTAGTTGGTGTGCCATTTATTAAAACATAAAAAGAATGGTTCATAACACACTTCATCACAAGCTGAATTAATTTCTCATGAAAACCTAGCTTTCTCATAACAAATTCAAGGAAGCTCCACTGCACCCTATCATAAACTTTACTCATGTCAAGCTTAAGGGACATAAAACCTTTCTTTCCTTTCTTTTTCCTCTTTAAAAAATGTAATACTTCATAGGCCATAAGCACATTGTCTGTAATAAGTCTTCTAGGTAAAAAGGCTAACTGAGAATCTGAGATTACAACAGGTAATACTTGCTTGATCCTATTAGCAATAACCTTAGATATTAGCTTATATATGACATTACATAAGCTAATGGTTCTAAAGTTATTAAATTTTTGAGGACATTTCTTCTTAGGAACCAGAGTGATGTATGTGTGGTTGACAGACCGTGGGAAGTCACAAAAATTCAAAGCATTTAACACAACACAAGTGACAGAACTACCAATCTCCGGCTAGAATTTTTGGTAGAATAAAGGTGGCATGCCATCAGGCCTTGGGGCTTTATTAGGGTGCATCTCTTTCATAGCTTGGAGTACTTCATTTGCTGTATATTCTTTAATAAGGTCCTCATTCATTTCAGCAGAGACTTTCCTTTCCATTTGATCTAGAATAACTTCTTGGTCTCGAGAACCTATAGAGGTAAACAAGGAAGAGAAGTGGTTAATAATTAAATGATCACAGTGTTCTCCTTCTTTCCAACTGCCCCCATCATCCATTAGCTTTGAGATACAATTCTTTTTCTTCCTTTGAGAAGTTTTAGTATGGAAGAATTTTGTATTCTGGTCTCCTTCAGCTAACCAAAGTGCTCTCGATCTTTGTTTCCACATTATCTCTTCTCTATCCATTCATTTGTGACGCCCCCGACCTCCATGTACGGGAACACAGGAATTGAGACACCCGGATGAGGACAACATGGCCACGTATCCCAACGATAGTGCCAAGTGTATGTACATGCAACGGTGTAGAATAACAACGCAGCGGATAAATTAAGTCAACTAAGTACCAGAATTAACACAATCTAAACATTAGTAAAAGTGGTTTAAAAGTTATACAGTCATCTAAAATAAAATATAATACAAGTCCCAAATAAAATGAGTGATTCCAAATCACTCCTCGGGCGGAGCCGAATCCTCAAGCTCACCCTCATCCTCATCTGCATCGAAATCTGCGTTACCATTAAATGGTACCGCAGGTAAGTATAAACCAAACAACCATCAGGAATAAAAATGCATTAATGCAACCAACATGTATGCATATGATGAAATATGCATTATTCTCAAAACATCATTTTTACCGTATGCACCATGATCTCCCCTAGGGATCATCCGCACACCCTGGTTTCGTAGCGATGCCTAGTTTCGCGCCGAGCGCGTTCGTGGCCAAGCACCCTCTACGCAATGAGCGATGCCCAGTTCCGCGCCCAACGCGTATATGACCAAGCATCCTCTAGTTCCCACCAGTAGAGGAACCATGGAGTCGGCATGAGACCATCTCATCCGATCCCATTGTCGCCCAGCGACAATCTAGGGGACGTCACTCAGTATATTCCGCTCCCGAGTGACCAGAGGAGCTCCACCGAGATAATGCCCCATCTCGGCTTGGGGTCGTGATACACACGCACCCAAAAATCCTTTCACATGAAAACCCAGTTTTCAATAAACACATGAACATGAATGTAATTACACGAAAACTCAGTTTCCTTTACAAACATGATCATGCGTGCAAATATGTAATGTACATGAAATATCTCAATAACCAACATCCAACAACACTCAACATAGCCCAAACACACAAACAACTTCATCCACCAATCCATTTGACTCCCGTACTCCTCGGACTCAGTCCGGTAAAACCAAATAGTTCAAAGTATAATGAGTTAGTGTAAAAATACATTTAAATAACGAAATTTCTTTAGAAAATACTTACAGTGCTATTTTATAATTTCTGAGGGATCATGGAGCTACAAGAAGTGGCAAAGCAGCAACAAAACAATGCAAAATGCACTGTGGCCGTGGGTCTCAAAAATCCACTTTTGAACGGTTACAAACGAAGACCCGATATTGATAGGGAAGAGCTTAGGGATGTCGGTGAAGCTAGTGGTGGTGGTGGTTGGCCGTGGGTGGTGGCGTAGAGGGCGGTTGAAGGCTAAAATGCCCAAATCGGAAATATTGATGAAAGTGCTTCACCGGTGATGGATCGGAGGTGAGGATGTGTGCATTGGGTTGCTAAGAGGTTGAGGATGAAGTGGTGAAGAAATGGTGCCCGGAGGTGGCGCAATGGCGGCGTGCGAGCGAAGAGAAGGCCGCGGCTTGATGATGCGCGTGGGGGCTCACGGCGGCGCGGGAGGGGCTGAAAATGGAGGGGTGGGGTCGTCGGCCGGTGGGAGAGTGAACGGGCTAGGCGGTGAAGGTCATGGGCGGCGTGCGGCAGTGCTGGGTGGAGAAGAAAAAAAACGCATGGGGAGGAGAGGGGGCGACGTCACGCGCGGGAAGGGAGGAGAGAGAGGAGAAAAGAAAAAAAAATGAGGAGAAAAGAAAAAAGAGGAAGAAAAGAAAAAGAGGAAAAGAAAAAGTGAGGAAAAGAAATGAGGTCCAATCCTCACATCTTGGGTCACAAAAATGATCCATCGGAAACGGTTTCAAAACAACAAGTAAAATAAAATAATTCAAACGTAGTGATTAAATGCAAATAAAATAATTAAATCCAACAATAATTAATTTAAAATGAAAAGCAATTTAAATGCATAACAATAATTAATATTAAGAAAGCACCTCAAAATAATTTTCACAAAATTAAAAATCATAAAAAATAAACCAACTAAAAATCTAACAATTTTAAAACAAGAGAATAAATTTTTGAATAAATAAAAATAAATCTTTCAGTAAAAATACACTAAAATACGGGGTGTTACACCATTTCTGTACTTCTTCAGCAGCAACACAAACCTCACTAGATTTTAAAACAGTTGGATCTTTCTTTTGTTCTAGTGACAACTTGTTTCTAGCCTTTTGCAGCTTGACATGCACCTTACCAAAAGTTGACTTATTCCACCTTTGTAGTCTTGAACTGCATCCAGAGATACAACTCATAACACCTTGCAAGCCACTCAGAGAATTAGCCTTGGTCCACTCATCCTTGATTATTTTTGAACATTCAACTTCCCCAAGCCACATTGCCTCAAATCTGAAAGGCTTTGAACCACCCCTTCTAATGTTTGCACCTTCTAACTCAGTCAAAATTGGGAGGTGATTAGAGTAAGATATAGAGCCATGGATGATTGAGGCCCTATTAAACAGATTGCACCAATACCTATTTCCAACAAACCTGTCAAACCTCTCAGAGATCTGAGTTGCATCATGTCTTCCATTGCACCAAGTATATCTTGGCCCACTGAATCCAAGGTCCTTTAGTTCACAATCCAGAAACATTTGTTGCAAATCATTCATTTGTTGATTTGGTCTAGCCCTCCCCTCCCTCTCCCCCCCCAACCCCCAATTTCTCCTTAGACGTTAGAATTTCATTGAAGTCACCCAAGACTAACCAAGCATTAGCAGGATCATTTTTCAATCTTCTTAACAAATTCCAAGTTTCCATTCTTCGTGCAGTTTTAGGATGACCATAAATACTTGTTAAGAACTATTGCCTTGAATTATCAGTTACCTTAGTATCAATGTGAGAAGCTGAGTAACAAAGGAAAGATAATTGAACTTTATTTTTCCGTAGTAATGCTAGACCCCCATTTCTACCCATAGTTTCAACTGTTAGACAACAATTAAACCTTATGCGAACTCTACATAACTCCATCTTAGCAGCATTAAGTTTTGTCTCTTGCAAGAACAAAACATTGGGATCTTCTCTTCTGATAAGATCAGAAAGAGCATGAATACCACGAGGGTTCTCAAGCTCTCATGTATTCCAGCTTACGACCTTCATTGATCTCGGTGGGGCTGTGTACTAGCCTCCATCGATAACTGTTGGTTGTTATCCTCACTCTCCCCATGAGTTTTTGCTTTATATTTTAGTCTCTTGGAAGCTCTAGCCACTTCCACAGAATCAGAACAAATAACCCTTTTAGATCCCCTTTGACCATTGATAGATAGAGACTTATGAGCCTGAGGCCTTAAAACTCTTTTCCATTTACGTGAGAGAGTTGTGTTATTGGATCCCTCAGATTTTTCCTGCATCTTGTTCTCGCCAGTTTCATTTACAAAAGTCTCCCCAGAAGAAATGATAAAATTACCCCTCTGTTGATCTCTATCCATACTAAGATCAGTGCAATCTTCACTAGGTAACTCTCCCAAATTATCTCCTGGAAATTTGCTACCCAACTGTTGGCTCGAGATATGCTCCACCTTACTGCTCCCCTATAACGGAAACTTAGGAACATTGTTACAATTTTGAAAGTTAACCGAAATCTGTGCCCAATATCCTACTCACAGACGTCATCTGTATTAACTGCCATATTCTGATGTATCGGAGTCTTCGGTAACCTCAACTTTCTCATGAGCTGTAACACTCCGCTTAATTAACTTTTGATTAACCCTTAAGTACTCTAGATTAGGCTTTTAATTGTAAGTTAATCACTTTCATTAAGGTTGATAGTGAGATTAATATTAATGTTAGTACTTAGTGGTAATGAGCTAAGGATTAGAGAGGTAAGCCCATTAGTAATTTTGGTGAGACTTTTTAAGACCCAAGTACATTCATGGGCCTAGCCCAAGAAAATCTTGAACCAAGCCCTTAGGAAATCAAGATTAGTTTTGGTCTAAGTATAGGAAGGTATAAGGCCTTTGGTGTAGATTGGACCCTTGGCCCTTTTCCAGCCCCTATGGCCCAAAGCCATGTTTGGACTCATTTTACCATCCAAAGACCAAAGGCCCAATACACCATACCATTGGTTTCCTTAAGCCCAAATCACACTCAAAGTACCCAAATTAAGTTTTAAAAATTGGCTAAGGCCATTATCCATCATACTTGAAGTTAGTGCACTTTAAGCCATGCTTTAAAGCTTAATCATGTTTAATTTTTTCTTAAAATTTTTAATTCAATTTTTCTTGAATTAATACTCCTTTAAACCATGATTATACCATGTTAATACTCTAGCTAAACCATCCCACATGTCATTAAGAAAAATGACATAACAAGCCCAAACCATGCTTCAATTGGTTTTGTGCATTGCCTTTTGTAATGCTTGGATTGTTTTGCCCTTGGGTCCAAAATTTTTGTGGTTTGTCCTCAAGGGTAATATGGTCCTTAAACACCTCATGAGAACCTCTCAAACTGAGTTTGAGCCTTGGAAGAAATTGGTTGCATCAACCAACTCAAAGAACCAAAACGGGTGCACCTTGGTCTAGTTTGTGTAGGAACCATTTGTATTGAATTTGAACTAGCCTCCTGCCATGGTTTGCACCACCACCCCACGCCACCTCTTTCTCCACCCAATTACCAAGAAGTCCCATGACCATCATGAAGGATTTTGACTCATTTTGGCTGCCAAAAACATCCAAAACCGAATTGATTTTTTGCCACCACAAAACCACCTCCATCCATCTGCCACCAAAAACATCCAAAACTGAACTGATTTTCTGCCACCACAAAACCACCTCCATCCATCTGTTTTCATGGGTGGTTTGAGGGATCTTCTGCCACTCAAATGATGCCCCACGACCTGGAGTCATCTACAGGACCCTTGCAGCTACTATGGAGAGGAAATGATGGTGGTTTAGGGCACTATTTCATTCTGCACAAGTGACCTAAGCTCATGCAAGCAAATCTGGAAATTTTCCAGATTTGAGCACCTCCCACTTCACCCAATCACTAAGCACCTAAGCCAACGTCCCTAACCCCTTAGCCACCTATAAATACTTCCCTCCCCTTCTCATTTCACCCACACCACAGCTCCAAGCATCCTCTTGAGGCTTGAGAGCATTTCCTCCCCTTAGAGATCAAAAGAGTGCAAACCGAGTGAGTTTTGGTGAGTTCTTGAGTGTTCTTGTGTGAGGCAGTCTAGAGAGCTTGGAGGACCACCAAATTTTGTATGCTTTCTTTCTTTTGATCTTACCTAGCATGTCAATCTTTGTTTCCAAGTGTTGGTACGAAATTGGGTTGAGTTTTGAGAAGGTTATGATGCTTAATGCAAAACCGAATCAATTAAAAGAAGGTTTGAATGATTGAATGTTTTTAATTGGGAATTTAGTTATGACATGTCATAAGCATGATTTGATATGATCGAACATTGTCTTAACATGATTATGGAAGGTTAAATTTGTGATTAGAAGCACGCCATGATAGGTTTTAAATCTATCTTGTTTTGATTATCAAGCATGAATCTGTTTTAAGCATATTGATGATTAATGAATTCATAGCTTTGATTAAGTATTGAGATGAACTTGATTACTCAAGGATTAGACTTCATATTGTCCCTAAAGATGTTAGTGATCATTAATGATTAAATAAAATCTCATATGCATGAATTCATAGGGATCAATAGTTGAAAATACACATAAACATCAACTAGGATGCATGCCACAGGTTGGGACTAATTGAACATGTTCCACTTTAAACTTTGAAAATCCAAGGGCATATATGGTTTTAGAATGCCAAAAATATGAAGTATATGAAATTTGGTTAAATTTGGAGTTCGTTTACAATTAGTGAAAATTTAGGGCTTAAATGACAATTTTTGAAAGTCTAGGGGTATTTTTGTAAATACCTAATGTTTGAAGCCTTTGATTTTGAACCTATCCATAAGAGTATTAAACCTAACTTAGTATACACACGACTTACGTAGCTACGGTGCTAATTTCAAATTTTTCCGAAAGTTTGTAAGTTGACCTCTAACTTACACCTTGATAAATTTCTTATGAATTATTAATAAATGCTTCATTTATTCTTCAATTATCATTTTGGGCACATTGAGTGCATACTTATATAACATATGACATTTTCACCATTTTTACATATTACATTTATAAAAGTAATTTTTTTGTATGAAATTTATTACATTTGCACATGTCATGAAAAATATTTTTTTTTAAAACATAGCATGAAAATCATTTTGTCATGACCCCAAAGGCCAGGATGAGGAATTCTCCTGGTAGAACTCCTCTGTCCACTCTGGAGTGTTTAATAATAGAGTGGTAACCCCCGAGTTGACGAAGAACAGTCAACAGGCTTCGAATGGGTTCTTTTTAAAGAACGCCGGAGTGTAGTCAACATGTTATAGCACCTAACGCTGGTGGGTGTATACGTTATAATTTTTATGATGTTATGTTATTTACCAATACATTGAGAACGAGTCTATAGACAATGTAGTTTCAATGTAAGTTATACTACGATCATCGGCAGGTACTCACAGTGCATAGGGGGAACTGTGAAATTACCACACGATATGTTATTAATTAAGATAATGATGTAAGTCTATGATGATGAAAGTTTATGATGAAATTTTTATGAAGAAGTTATGTCTTTTAAAAAATGATGACGAAATTACTTATTGGGTAAAACCTGTGTCTCCATATTTTTAAAAGATGTTGAGAAATCTGGATGGGAGGCATGCATACTGATTTTTTGCATCTCATGCATTGCATATTTATCATTTTTCATGATTGATTTATCTTTGTGTTAGTTAATTGTTTAACTTACTGAGATTTTGAGTAGATCTCACCCTTTTATGTGACCACTATCATTCTACTCGAAATAATAGAAATTGTGTCAGTGATCGACCGAGACGAGATTGATGGAGTACTGCATTCGCATGATTGAGGAGGAGCTGGATCTAGAGGAAGTTGGACTTAATTTTGATGTTCATAGCCCAAGTCTTTTATGCTTTAGATCTCATGAGAGAATGATATGATTTTGTATATAATAAGTCATTGCTACTTTAGTATTTTGAACATGATGATTATCTAATGATGTTGAGATGTTTTAGTTATTCTGGCATATTTTTCACCAAAACCTTTTATTTCTGCTGCGATTATTGCATACTGCTAGTTGCATACTAGGATGCATTGTATATTAACTGTCATGAACGAGGGTATGTAACCTTGTATTGCATATCTCGACGTTCTAAGTGTCCGTTCCATCCCAAGCAGAGACTCGGGGTGTCACAGTGCCGGAATACTGCTATCTTTCTATTGCATTTGCCTATCATGCATAGGAACCCCATAATCACCAAAGTTACCTGCACGTAGCCAAGGTCCATATGGAAATGCAGACACTGATAACTCTTCCATCGTTGGCATCCCTTGACTGCAATCCTTATGACTGTGTCCAATTGTACCACATACGTAATAGAAATTTGGGAGGCATTTATAGGAGAAACGAACCCAGATAGGATTAGAAAATCCCACACAAATATTTTTTCCACGCAACAATGGCTTCATCACATCCAAGCCAACTCTAATATGTATAAATTCCCCCAGGCTAATTCATCTTTCTCCAAATCCACCTCCACCACTTTTCCTAATTCCTTCCCAATAATATTCCCCATCATCCAGTTCCTAGCCATAATTGGAAGATCATGGAGACGAACCCAAAAGAGTGCCTCTGAGAACGACACTTGATGTACTTGTTGAAGCCCTTCTACATCACTTGTCAGCACCAAGTGTTTATCAAATGCCAAGGACCCTCTCGTTTCACATGTTCTTTATCCCAAGGATCATCGAATTCAACAATGAACAAATTTTCACTTACATCCCTGATAGAGATCGGCTTACCAGGACGCCATAGTTTCCTCTTCGTACTCTTGAACGCTTCCTTGTTGAAGTGTTTATCAGTGTGAAGTTTAAACAACAAACATCTTCCACCTCTATCTAGTGCACCATCTAAAGATGCTTCATCCACCACCAAAACTTCCTCTTCCTTTTCTGTTACAGACATATGCTCATACATCTTCACCAGATTACCATCCATAGCACTCACACACAAGAGAAACGATTGGAATGAAGAAAAATAATGGAGACTTGCATGCAGCAAGTAGGAGAACCTCTACTCAGGGAAGCCCTCGAGAGGAGACTTTTTTAGTTATGATATAATTAGTATTACATGTCGTTATCCATTAGTGTTTATACATTAGTTGTAGTTATACATTAGTGTTACATGATAGTAATAGTTAATAGTATGGTGTTTATATATACTAAACTATTATCAGTAAATTTAGTCTATTTATATTATAGTATAAGCATATTATTTTATAATAATTTACTCATACTAGTTAGTATATTATTGAATTTAATTAACGATATAAGTTATAGTTATATGATTAATATATAAAAAATACATATATTTTTATAAAATATGTACAATATCGGAGTCGGTACATCGCCACCTCTGACTCCGACTCCGACTCCGACTCCGACTTTTTTGGTTAAAAAAACTCCGACTCCGATTCTTATAAGCGGAGTCGATGCGGAGTCGGATTTTCAGATTTTTGCTCAGCCCTATTTTGAATTAATATTTTTTTTTGAATTATGTACTCTAAAACTTAGATAGAAGTTATAATAAATTTCCATTCAAATTATGAATATCTATGCATTATGTAATTATATTACAAAGGTAAAATGTAAAGTGAGCAAGGCTCAATGAATCAAAATTGGATGCGAAATTGAAAAATAAGTGATTCGATGAATAAGGAGAATCGACAAATTGGATTGGGCGATTCATGATCTTTTTAATTGGTTATTCTAGTATTAATAACAAATATTAAAAAATATATAATGCAATCAAAGCATTTAAAAACCATGTACGTATAAGGAGTTTAAAATATAAACTTATTGACTAGTTTCAATAATAATATGATAAGAATCTATATAATTTAAATAAACAGATAATTTATGTATTTAATCTCAATTGGTCTTATTTTTGTCTCATATATTCTCGTCTATGAAAAATATAAACACCATTAAATTAAAAGCACATAATAATGATAGTCTTTCGTGCATAGTCACAAATAGAATACAAAATACCAATTCCTATCCTAATATTTTTGTTCAATTAAATAAAGTAAAGAACTCTATGTGTAAGGGGATTTTCCCCACTTCACAAGCCCACTGGACCTCAGCCCGATACCCAACCCTAGAGTCCAAGCTTACCCATGAAGCAAGGCGCCTACAACGAAAAATAAACAGGTGGCTGATGGGACGGACAGGTATGACATATCTTGGCCACACTTCGATCATGGGGACTTGTGCAGGGCAAAACGGGAAAGATGGAGAACCCTTGATCCACTGATATGGGAATATCGATGGATCACAGGAGATAACTCAAATCAGGGAATCACGTCGTATTAATGACACCACTATCCGAGCTACACGCTACATTAATGACGTCATCGCAGAGGCACGTCACATTAAAAGACTCTGACAAAATGAACATTAAGAAGGACACAGATTCCATAGGGGCATACACGATCTGTCCTCCTCCCAGACTCCCGATATAAATAACAACTCCCAAGTACGAGAAACTCTCTCTGATCCCTAGATTCTCTTACTTATTTACAAACTTCTAAGAGATTTTACTGACTTTGGCATAAAAAACTTTCCGTCCAAGGCCACATTCTCCCAGTTAACTTCTTCTCTATTTTTGCAGGCTCAATTTTGAAGACTAACTGTTGGAATCTAGCCCAAAGACGTATGAAATACAACGTTAATACTATGATTAATCTTTCAATTTTTATACCATCCTTACTGAAGATAAGGATAAAAAAGTTAACATATGCTTAATTCTATTATATTATACAATAAACAAACTCATTCATCGAACATAATTAAAAAATAACAAAACAAAGTTATGAATCAGTACTTGGTATCGGTTGAAATTGATTTGAAATCGGCTACAATTGATGACTCAAAACTCCAACTCATTTAACTCGAATCAATCTATCTATATCGAATTATTTTTGTTGAAACTTGACTCAGAGAGATTTATTTATTTATTTTTCAAGCAGAGCATCTAATATTATATATGAAGGTCCGCTGCATGAAGCAGCATATGTACAAGCCAAACTACAAAAGAAAAGGTGGGTCTTTCCAACTATTGACTTAGAGAGATTCAAAACAAAGCTAGTACATGTTTTAAAAAAAGTAAAGCTTATGCTACCACAAGTTTAGCACATAAATGTGATAAAAAGGGGTTTAGAACTTTCTTTTTATATCAAAAGACAAACTTTAGATTGTACTGTGGTAATTTTCAGACGGTTCTCTCTCTTTGTAATAAATAAATAAATAAATGTAATGTGCTTTGCTGTAATTTCAATTGCTTACCTTTTTTTTTTGATAAAACAGATCATAACCCTTCATTAAGAGAGGACTTACAAAGTTGACTTGAAAATAAGCTAATTACAATCGTTAATAGCTTCCCCGTACACTTCCGTGACTGACATGACCTAATTCAGATGTCAAATCTCTAAAGACCTAGGTCTTAGAGAAATACCACCTCTGTCCACGACAGAGATTACAAAGCTCCCTACCTCGACTAAGCAGGATAGGGTTCACTAAACCCCACCAGACCCCGTCAACGTGGAGGGGGGGACCACTACTCCATTTGGACTAAGGTCCGAAGGTACTAATTTTTTAGATTTTTATTTTCCTAGAAACAACATTACACAAAAGAAATTACATTGGGAAAACACTGCATAGAAATGGAAAAGCAGTGCACAAAGAGGCTGCTTTGGCACGTGTAGTACATGCGCCACTCTGGAAAGAAAACTAACGGTCGATCTTGGAAGTCCTAGACTCACAGACTCAAGAAACGCCGTGTGTAGCGTTGGTAGAGGGCTTCCTGGTGGCGTGTGAGAGTCACGCACCGAACGATTCTGGGAACTTTGACTTGCGCATGCGGGCTACTTGCCGTTGCGTTTGGCGCCGCATTTATCGGCGACTGGGCAAGGCAGGGCGCGTGTTGGCCTGTGGGCGGCTGGAAGACCCAGATCTGTGATTCTTCCTTATTTGGCCTAAAAAAATATAAAAATATAAAACAAAACACTACACATAAGAGGAGGGAGGGTGGAGGGAGGGGGAAGGGAGCCGAACCCCGTCTAGCCGGATCTGTGGAGAGACTTTAGAGAGAAGGGAGGGAATTTTTGTCTGGAGAGAGAAGGGCTTGAATATTGCAATTAAATATTACCGTCAATAAGTAGGTGTATTTGTTGGAACAAACTTCATTAATTCCAATAAATCGAATATACAGAATACTCTCTCTCTCTCTCTCTATCAGAGTCTCAGTTTCATTTCGCGCTCGCTCTCTCTCTCTCTCTCTCTCTCTCTCTCGCTAGATCTCACGCTTTCTCATGGCGACCTGCTTTGCTCCTTTGTCTATCTCAGGTATATTTTCCAGGGTTCCATTTTCCATTTGACAAATAGCTGTTTCAGTTGCGGAGAAAGCCAGGGAAAGAAGAAGGAATTATATGAAAACGAATAAAAAAAGAATTCGACTTCACTTCGGCAGAACTTACATTTTCGTTTTTCGTTTTTGGTTAAATTCCTTTAGTCCCAAAATATTTGATTCCAACATTCAATTCCTCTGATGAGATTCCTTCTTTAGAAAAAAAATGTGATAAACTTATACATAAACTAAAAGCTTTTTATACTGTGAATTTCAGAGTTGTTTAATGCAACCTAAAGAATAAGGTTTTTCCTTTTTGAATTCTCAATTATGGGTTACTCAGAGTGAACCTAAATGTTGTTCTTTTTGTGCTGGTTTTGTAAAGAGTTTCGAGATTGTTTCGTGGTGAGTTTTCTCTACATAAGTCGAATTGTTTAATTTTAGATGAGAATTTTGTTGCAAATGATGGGTTTTCTTTCTTATAGGCGGATCTCAACTCAATGCGCGTGAGCTTTGGTCCACAAAACCCAATGCATTTCGGAAAACCCCGAAACTGATAATAAAAAGGAAATCGAACCAAGCGGGAAGTAATGGCAGGCCATCTGTTCGTGCTGAGTACCGGTATATCATTTCTGGACTTCAATCTATGTGAAATTTTTTGTCTGTATATTTATATTGCATATGAATACGGACCGGGTTATAAAAAGTCTTTATTTTCTTTGCTTTTTGTTGGCTTTGTGTGTGAGTTGATGCAAACTTTGCCAGCCAGTTGTAGTGAGTTATATCCATAATTTTACTTATCTAAAAGTTATGTGCTCATAAGGGTATCCACTGTGGTTTGGTCAATCTAGGATATTTGAGAGCTTAGTAGCATTCAAGAGAGCTAAGGGTGATGTAGGAAGACATAAAGTCAATGAATCAAATCTTTTTGCAAATATTCAACTAGAAAAAAGGAGCATGCTTAAAGCACATTGCTCCAAGGCCGAAGCACTTCACATACCAAGAGCGATGCGCATATGCAAAAGTGCACTTTAAGTGAGCTTTTTGGGTGAGCGTAAAGCGCAGAAAATCGTGCTTTTATAGTTTCTTTTGGGGAAATTTATATATAAATCAGTGTAAGACCCAAAAATGAAGTACTCAAATAATCTTAAGTAGCTTAGTTGATATTGAAGATCATTTACGTGCCACGGCACCACATGTTGTCATGTGTGATGTATATGTTTTGAACCTAATATAATAGTCCAAGTTGGCTTTCTAGATGGATTGATTTTTTGTTGCTTATGTTAGAATAGAAGTCAATAGCTACAATTCTTGAACTTTTTTGGTCATGTCCTTCTTGGTATATTTGGATTGAATTTATTATGTCTATCAGTAATAAGTTGAGTTAATAGGCTAAATATATTACCCATTTTCCTTTTAAAGCTTTTTTAATGTATTTTATTGGTTTTTTGTTACTTTACATCATATTTAAAAATGTGCTCTTTAGTTAGTTAGGCATGAGCTTGCACTTTGCACCTAGGCTCTAGACGACGTTTGCGCTTTAGTGGCCTTGTGTTTTCACCAAACTGGTATGGTTGTAGTACCATGTTCTCTTAGCAATTATGCTTAGGAAAGAAAGTCAAAACAATGATTTAATACCGCTTGACATCCTTGATTGAATAAAGTAATATATACAAAGAAAATATCTCATAAAAAAACTCTTCTTCGAAAATTCTATTGGAATTTATTTATGGAATCAAGATAGTTACCTTTTAGAAAAGACTTATAGTGGGTTTGGATAGATAGTGCAGATGAGATGAGAGGAGATGTTTTGTTGAAAGTTGAATAAAATATTATTAGAATATAATTTTTTAGTATTATTTTTATTTTAGAATTTGAAAAAGTTGAATTGTTTATTATATTTTTGTATGGGAATTTGGGAAAGTTGTAATGATGAGATGAGATGAGATGTTTTGTGTATCTAAACCCACCATTAATATATTTAGGATCTTATATATTAAAAAAAAAAGATTTTTGGGATTTGATTCTACACTGCTGCTCAATACCTAGGGGATCGACTCTATTACACGAGTTGATTCCTAAATAGTTTCTTATATTGTGACGTAAGTAAACTGTTGTTATTTTGTCAGGCTAAAACCTCACTGATTTTTGCCATGCTTATTCTATTGGTTAGATCCTTTCTTTATCCATAGACAAAAAAAATCTAGGCTTACCTTTTTTCTTTTCATATTTGAACTTCTTTGAAATTTATTTTCCATATTTTGCTACAGCTAATAAAAAGACGATAGATATGATTTGTAGAAAGCAGCTTCTAGTATTTATAATTTACTAGCAGATTTGCACTTTCCTTCTTTCTTTTTTCCCCTTTTCTATAGTCACATGTAATGACAGATAATGTCTGTACTATTTGAAGCTTTCGTACATTCCCACTCCATGTGTTGATAAGTCCTATCTCACAGGAAAGGTGCAAATTACTCGGAAGTGGTGTTAATGTCCCCTTTAAATGCGCTTTAAGGACTGCTTCAATTGGCGGGAAACTGTTGGATAGTTGTATTTAAGACATAGTTTCGAAATTTGGAAAGCATCAATGATTTTCATTATGCTTCTGCTTGCGGTTGACTACCATCTTTACCCTGCTTAATGGCTTTTGTTTATCAAGAAAAAGCAAGCAAGAAAGAAACTCTGGAATTGTCTGTTTCAGTCGGTTTTAATTATCTTTTATTTCTTTCACTATAATCACTGCACATTCATGTACATGCGAGAAATCCTTGTTTGCAATAGATTTATTGAGTTCTATGGATTCACTCTTATTAAATGTGAATCAAAATATTAAAGGTCAGTTGACGAATATGTTTTAGGTGTTAAGTTGGATTTGAAAACTTAATTAAAAGAAAAAAAAAAAACTTAAAACGAGAGGCTATATAGAGTTTGGGACTTGCTAATTTGATAATTTTACTGATAGTATCACTTGAGTATCAGGAGCCTAAATGGTCAGACCCTGGTATCTAGGTGGTTTATTTTAATCTTTTGACGGTGCTGATGGTACTGTAAATTTATCAGTCTTTTCTTTTGTTGTCTCAAATATATGCAGTGATGGTAGCAGAAGTGGTGCGGGTGATTTTGTTGCTGGTTTTGTTCTAGGTGGTGCTGTATTTGGAACTTTAGCTTATATTTTCGCTCCTCAGGTGAATGGATATCCTACTTTTAGTTTTAACAACCAGAATTCATGAAATATTTCTATTGATGAATATCAAGCGCATGCAATATTTATCTCATTATGTACTGATAAAAAAAAAATATTTATCTCATTATGAATTACTATGCAAACTACAGGCACCAACTCATATATAGACAACACTATGCTACTTCCAATTTTCACTTTATCCCATGGAAAGTTTGTTTGCCTTCATTTTACAAGTTTGATTATTTTTCCTGCGCCTCATCAAAGTGGTCCCAGATCTACATGAATGAAAAGGTTGTTGTACAAGTGGTAGTTTCCTTCTCTTTAATGTCGACGAGTACATGCTGCTCTTTTAATCCCTGTAATTACGTTTTGTAATTATCCATTATTGAAAATCTATCTCAAGTTCTAAAGCAAAATGGATAATCTGTGTATCATCCGTTATGATTCTTGGGGAGGCAATTGGAATTAATATGTTGTCCTTTGGGCTTTAAAATATGTTTGATGGTCTGTTTCATTCTTCTGGGTTTTGGTTTATGTTTTAAGTTTGGGTCTAATCCTGGTTTGCTCTGTTTTATGCAGATAAGAAGATCCTTGCTGAATGAAGATGAATATGGGTTCCAAAAGGCCAGGAGACCGTATTATTATGACAAAGGTTTGGAGGTAATTACTTTTTAATGACCCCGTATGCATTGTTTCCGGCTAATTGAATAGATTTAATGCTCCATTTTGTTTGTTTCTTGGAAACCAGAAGACGCGGCAGACCTTGAATGCAAAGATAAGCCAACTCAATTCAGCCATTGACAATGTATCTTCACGTTTAAGGGGTAACAATAGTGTCCCTTCGGTGCCAGTTGAAACTGATCCTGAAGTGGAAGCTACCGTGTGAGATTTGTTTCCATTTACCAAATTATGGTCTTTGAATCAAAGGTACTTGGACAATAGATTTTAAATCTCAACTATCGCATATATGTTCGGAGTTAGATATCTAAGTTTACTGGGTTCTTCCCCCTGTTTTTGAATGGAGGTTGTTTGTGGACTTTTAATATCTAAATTTTGTTGTTATGAAAAAAAAATCTAAATTGTTCTTTTTGGGTTAAATTAGAGGATGGTGATGGAAATAGTATGCAATTAGATGCTTTCTCACTTTAACCTCAAAGATGTTTTTGGATGATAGTCTCGAATCGTCTCTGTTGCATGGCATTGGTTGTTTTTTGGAAGTTTGCTGTTGCCTTTGGCTAACTTCTTGAAGAGTAATGCTACATATAGTTGTAGAGTGCGCAAGCGTCGTGCAGTCGTTTTGAAAAAAAGTGGGGTCCACTATTAAAAAATTAATTTTTTTTCATATGGGTTCCGTATTTATTAACTTTTTTTAAAGTGATTGTGCGGCGTTTATGTACTCACGACTGCAATTTTTGTATGAGATCCACTATTAAAAAATTATCATTTCTCCATTTAATTATATGTATGGGATTCTGAAACTTGAACCTTCAGTGCTGTCCAAAATAAAACGCATGAATTTGAAATTACAATTTTTGAGTAATTGTAATCCAGAAGTATGTACATATATCATTAGAAATTAGTGTTTATATGAATAATTTTAATAACATGAAATTTTATGAGAGAATGAAAGTTCATTCGTACGTACTTGTGAACATTTGTTTCACAACCTTAATGTTTTGTGATCTATAAATGCAACATTAAGACTATTATTTTTTTGTCTCGAGTACTCGTTACAACTACTAGATTTAAACGACATATTAAAAACAGAAAAATGCTGGATGCAAGTGGCCAGATCACAACCGGCTTGCAAATGCTGACATGGTGGGCCATGTCATTTAATAAAACGATTGTGTTTCATCTGCATTTTTATGAGGAGCAAAACAATGTTTTGTGAAATCTTTCTCCATTTCATTTTTGTAACCCTAAGGCCTCCCTCTCCATTAGTAACCCTAAGACCTCCTCTATTTCGTAATCAGTTCTAACATTATACACTGCAACTTCATACTATTTTATCATTCAAAAAAAGAAGATAAAGCATGATAAAGGCAACTTTTCTTAAACCACTGCCATCTAAAAAAGTATAGGAAGTTTTGATGAATCAGTAGATTCTTTGGTCAATTAGAGAAGGGGAAAAAGCACCTTGTAATTAGAAGATTTAGATGAAAAAAATGAAGTTGCATGAACAAATGAGAAGTGTACAAGGGAAACGGAGAAATATGTTAACAGAGAAATCAACAAGCAACAACATAAACGGGTTTGGGAAAAATCGTGAAAATGGGTTTGGGAGAAATCTGTTAATCATGAAATCCAGCGATTTTCTTATTTTATAGATGAAATCTAAGAGATGAGTTTGTTTTTCTTGGTGGAGAAATGTTTTTCGGAGGCATTTCGTCGAAAGAAGGCCAATTTTTCTATGTTCTAACGTCGGCTGATTTCGAATGGTATGCTTCTCTCGCCTTTCTCTCTTTTTTTTTTTCCTTACATAAGCTTTGCCACATCTCCCGGTTACATGCTGCTTGTGCAGTGGCACTTGTTAGTAGCATAATTGCTTTGCGACCGAGATATGCCTTAGGAATAGGGCATTCCATATTTGATGTTTTAAACAAGAACCAATCGGGAATGACATACATACAAGTCACAATTTTCTCTCTCTCTCTCTCTCTCCTTTTTTTTTTTAAAATTTTTTGAGTAAACATTTAATTTTTAAACGAGTAATGTTGGATAGAAATATGCAATGAGTAATACTACTCATCATCTCAACATCCATCATCCTCCCATCATCCTATGATGTGTCATTAGATGATTGAAGATTATTTATTATATTTCACTTATAAATCTATCATCTAATGCCACATCATGGGATGATGAGATGATGATGAAAGTTAGGATGATGAATATATTTTTTCTTCTCGAATATACCCTTTTATTTTTATCTTTTGTTTTAATTAAATTTGTTGTCATGTTATTAAGACTTGTACCAAGAAGATACATAGCATCGAATTGTATTACTGAACTTAACCTTACAAGAAGTAGAAATGTTGCTTTATATACCAGCATATAGGCGGGAAAAAATAAAGTTTAAAATATCTAACTAAACTAACAGAAGTGAAACTTGAACTAAAGTAAAGTGAAGTAAAAAGCTAAACTGAAGCAAAACTATCTTTAATGAGTCGGGCTACTCTGCCGCCCAAAGTAGCCCACTCTAATTGACGGACAGTTGTTTTTTGCAACTTTTTTTTATCATTTTTCTATTTACATTTTTTTAATATATTTAAATATTTTTAAAAAAATAAAAAAATAAAAAAATACACTAATATATTTAAAATCATTTCCTTAATCATTAAGTAAAAAAAAATTAATTTTTTTTCCCGAGCGATCAAGTAAAGTGGGCAAACTAGTTTTTTCCATCTTTAATATCCCCTCTTAAAGCTGGAGCATGTATATTAATAATGCCCAGCTTGGATATTAAGGAAGAGAATAGAGGAAAGCCTAGTGGTTTAGTAAAGTAGTCAGCTAATTGATGATGAGAAGAAACATGAAAGGGTTTCACAACTCCTGCTTGAATCTTGTCATGAATAAAATGACAATCTATTTCTATGTGCTTTGTACGTTCGTGAAAAACAGGGTTAGTGGCAACGTGAATGGCAGCGTTGTTGTCACAATAAAGAGTAGCAACTTGAGAATGAGGTACTTGTAAGTCATGAAGCAAAGAAATGAGCCATACTATTTCACATACTGTATTGGCCATGACATGATATTCTGATTCATCTGAGGACTTGAAAACTGTGGGTTGCTTCTTGGATTTCCATGAGATGAGAGATGTGCCAAGAAAAACACAAAAACCTGTGATGGATCTTCTGGTGTCTTGACATCCAGCCCAATCCGAGTAAGAAAATGCAGTCCAGTGAAGATTGGAACTAGCAGAGAAGAATAAGCCCTGACCAGGTGAATCCTTAATGTACTGCAAAACTCTTTGAGCAGCATGCAGGTGAGACTGTTGAGGACAATCCATAAACTGACTTAAAGTGTGGACTGTAAAAGTGATATCTGGCCTTGTGATGGTAAGATAAAGCAGTCTGCCCACCAATCTTCTATATACTTTAGGATCCTCTACAAGAGGGCCATCAACCCGAGAGAGTTTAAGGTGTTGTTCCATGGGAGTTTTAACAGGTTTGGAACCTAAGAGCCCAGTATCTGATAAGATCTCTAAGGCATATTTCCTTTGAGAAAGGGAAATACCAATATTGTTTCTAGCAACTTCCAAGCCCAAAAAATACTTCAAAGACCCAAGATCCTCAAGTTTGAATTTCTGATCAAGAAAGGCTTTGAAAATGTTGACAGATTCTATCATATTGCTAGCAATAAGGATATTGTCCACATATACCAGTAAAGCAATAAAACTAGTATCTTAAAGCCGTGTAAAAAGAGAGTAGTCTGTTTTAGATTGTGTAAAACCAAGTTCAATGATAGTAGAAGAGAACTTAGCAAACCATTGTTTTGAAGCTTGCTTCAAACCATACAAAGACTTGTTTAATCTACAAACTCTTTTATCATCTTTATCACCAAATCCAGGAGACAGAGACATATAGACCTCTTCCAACAAGTCCCCATGAAGAAATACATTATTGATAACTGATTGAATTAGATGTCAACCTTTAACAGCTGCTATAGTGAGGAGGCATTTGACAGTTATCATTTTAGCAACTAGACATAATGTATCAAAATAATCCACTCATTTTTGTTGTGTAAAACCTTTGGCAACTAACCTTGCCTTATACATTTCAAGTTGTTCCATCAGATTTAAGTTTCACTTTATAAACCCATTTGCATCCACTTGGACTCTTTCCATGAGGAAGATTAGTTAATGTCCAAGTGTTGTTAGTTTCTAAGGCCTTAATTTCTTGAGCCATAGCAACTCTCCAATGGGGAAATTTAACAGCTTGATGGTAAAATTTGAGTTAAAAAAAAAAAGGAAAAAGCTAAGGTAAAAGCTTTGTGTTTGGATGACAAGTGAGAATAGCAAAGTGAATTTGATAGAGGGTATTGCTTACCTGATATAGAACCATAATTCCCAGTTGAAGTTGGAGAAGAGCAATCCTGTAAAGATGCCAGAAAGTCCTGCAAGTAACCAGGTGGCCAGTGTACTCTAGAAGATCTTCTAGGAAGAGATGGATTAGGTAATGAAGAATCAATTGGAACAGATTCTGTATGAGACAGGTTAGGAGTAGAGACAGATTAGGAGTAGAAACATATGGGTTTGGAGAAGAAACAGATTGGTTTGGAGTGGAAATAGAAGGATCAAGATGATAAAAAACAAGTTTAGGAAGAACAGGAGAGGAATATGGTAAAGAATTAATATTGTGAGTTATTGAATGGAAAGGAAAGATGTGTTCATGAAAAACAACATCTCGAGAAACAAAAACAGTATGGCTATCAAGATCATAAAGTTTGTAGCCTTTAATGGCAAGAGGGTAGCCAAGAAAAATGTATCTCCTAGCTCGAAGAGCAAATTTGTGTCGGTTATGAGCTAGTGTAGAGGCATAGCAAAGAGAACCAAAAACCTTAAGATGAGAATATGTGGGTGGTTTCTCTTACTCTTCCAAGAGTAATTCATATGGAGTTTTATTTCCTAGCAAAGGAGAATGAATCCTATTAATCAGATATACTGCAGTAAGAATGCAATCTGACCAAAAAATCAAAGGACCATTGGATTGAAAGAGAAGAGCACGAGCATCATTGAGGATGTGCTGGTGCTTTCTTTCAACCACTGAGTTTTGTTGATGAGTGGCTAAAGAAAAGAATTGAGGCATAACAAACTCATTACCATTATCAGTACGGATAGTTTTTTATTTTAGAATCAAACTAATTTTCAACCATGGTAATGAAATGCTGTAGTAACACTCGAGCATCAGATTTATACTTCATTAAGTAAACCCAAGTGCTACGAGAAAAGTCATCTACAATGGTTAAGAAATACTTAAAACCATCCAATGACTGAGATTGAAAAGGGTCCCAAATATTACAATGTACAAGCTGAAAAGAACAAGAGGAACTATGTTGATTGCATGAAGGAAAATGCAACCTTTTATGTTTAGCAAGTGGACAAACAGAACAAGGTATGATATTATTATCAGAAACAGTAGGTACAAGATGAGACAAAAATTTTATTCTAGAAAGAATAAATCTGCTTCACACACTACTGTGTGAAGCAACCCCATCACACTCTCTGTGTGCTGGGATGAAAAAAAAAAGAAAAAAAAAAGAAAAAAAAAACTATGTGAAGTGTGTGGAGAGTGTGATGAATAGTAGAGTGTGATATAACAATACCCTTCTAGAAAAGGAGGGAGGACCCAACTTTTTATGCCAAATATCAAATGCAATGATTAAAGTGTGAAACAAGAGCAGAATTGAAAGACAAATCTTTGGAAAGAGCAACATGATTATCTAGTTTGTGCAGTAGATATAATCCTCCTTTGGCTTTACCCTTTCCAATTGTTCTCTAATAAGTGAGGTCCTGTATATAACAAGCATTACCAGAGAAAACCAAACAACAAGATGCTGATTTGGTTAGTTGACTGATAGAAAGTAGGTTAAATTGAGGAGAAGGTACGCACAAGACATTATGTAATATAAGCTAGCTGTGGGGATAGATGAATGGATCCTATATGTGTAACTGATGCAGAAATTCCATTAAGCATTTTAACAAATGAATTATTAGTAGAATGAAAAGAGGTAAAAAGGGATGTGGAATGGACCATATGATCTGTAGTACCAGTATCGATGATCCAATCATCATGAGTAATATGTGAAGGGGATACTGTTTTGATGGAAAAAATAGAAGGGAAAGAATATTTACCTGAAAGGTGGTCAATGGGAGAAGTCACATTTGCTGTTTGAGAAACATGTGACTTAGAATTGAGAAGAGCTAGAAGCTGTTGACATTATTGTGGTGTAAGTGGAAATGAAGATGGAGAATTTGCAGCAGCAACTTGATGAGCTGAGGGTGAAGGATTGGAAAATTTCCCTTTGAAGCGATATCCAGGAGGATATCCGCTTAACTTGAAACATTTTTAAATGGTATGCCTAGGAACAGAGCAATGGGAGCAAATAGGTCTATCTTTTCGAGTAGAAGACTTATTCTGATGGACAGGTTTTGTTGAAGATGAAAGTGCAGCAGTTGAAATATTAGGAAGCCTCACTGAACCAATATCTCTTTGATGCTCTTCTTGAAGAACAAGGGAGAAAACCTTGTTGATAGGAGGAAGTGGATCAATTTGGAGAATCTGACCACAAACTTGAGAAAAAGAATAATTCAACCCCATGAAGAATCACATAACATATTCTTGCTGGTTCATATCCATCAACATATGCAGACCTCCACATGAACAAATAGGTAAGGGTCTATAATTCATCAACTCATCCCATAAACCCTTCATCTGAGTGAAATATACACTGACATAGAGGTCATTCTATATAAGGTAAGCAATAGCCTTCTGCAACTGGAAAATCTGAGGTCCATTACCTTGAGAAAATCTTTCTTGAAGGTCAAACCACATTTCTATGCTTAGATCACTTCCTCATCCTTTTAGACTGTGGAGGCATAAGGTATTTTAAATTTGAAAATATGTGCTTTAAATCTGACAGTTTTGTAGACAGGGTACGACAATGGTGGTCTTCTTATGATTTCCAAGGCTCTCCAAGCTTAAAAAAAAAGTTAAAAGCGCTGAAACAAGGTTTGAAGCAATGAAATGAACAAGTATTTGGCAATGTAATTCTATGGTGACGTTCACTTCTAGAGGAGCTACAGGGTCTGGAGGTCGAGGAGGAGGCTAAAACTCTTTTTGAATCCGAAAAAACTCACAAGAATTAGATAGTTATAGAACTTGAAAGAGTCATATTGATGGAAGAGATCTATTGGAGACAATAATCAAGGGCACTATGGCTCAAGGAAGGAGACAAGTAAGTTCTTCCATTGGGTGGCTAATTCGCACCAGAGGAACAACGCTATATATATGTTAATGATAGATGGAGCAGTCTCTTTGGATCAATCAATCATCAAGAACCACATTGCACAATATCATGAACATCTCCTAGTTGAACAACAACCATGGAGACCAACAGTAGGTGGATTGACTTTTTTTGAACTTGATCCACAGAGTGCAGGACTGCAGGGTGGCTCGAGAGGCCCTTTGAAGAAGAGGAAATATGCAAAGTTGTTCGAGGTATGGCTAGTGACAAGGCCCCAAACCTTTATGGTTTCACAATGGGCTTTTTCCAAACCTATTGGGAAGTTTTAAAGGGCGGCCTTATGCAGGTATTTCAAGAATTTCATAATCATGCTAGTTTTGAAAAAAGTCTGAATGCTACATTTTTAGCACTTATTTCTAAAAAGGTGGAATCGGTGGATGTTTGAGTCTATCGTCCCATTAGCCTCGTGAATGGGGTCTACAAGATTCTATCCAAGGTGCTAGCGAACCGATTGAGTATGGTGATGGACAAGTTAATTTCAAAATTGCAAAATGCATTAGTCAAAGACAGACAAATTCTGGATTCGGTCTTAATTGCTAATGAAGTGTTGGATGGATGACTCAATCTTGAGAACCAGGGTTACTTTGCAAACTAGATATGGAAAAAACCTATGATCATGTAAATTGGAAGTTCTTACTTTATCTACTTACAAGATTTGGTTTTGGTAAGAAATGACTGAATTAGGTAGAATTTTGCATCTCAACAGTTCGCTTTTCTATATTGGTCAATAGTTCACTAGTGGGTTTTTTCGACTCCTCCTGTGGCTTGAGACAGGGGGATCCACTCTCTCCCTTACTCTTTTTATTTGTCATGGAAGCTTTCAGCAAGATGATTGTGAGCCTTGTGGAAGGTGGGTTTCTCTACGGTTTTTCAACGGGGAATGGTAATTATGGCTCTATCGATATTTCTCACCAATTGTTTGCGGATGATACTCTCATCTTCTGCGGAGCAAATCTCAGGCATATCCAATCTTTGAGGGCTCTACTTCTCTTCTTCAAAGCTGTCTCGGGTTTGAAAGTTAATCTCTCAAAGTCTGAACTAGTACCGGTGGGGACTGTTCCCGAAGCGGCAACTCTAGCCTCCCTCTTGGGGTGTAAGGTATCTTCCTTACCTCTGAAGTATTTTGGCTTACCTTTGGGTGCTCCATTTAAATCAGAGCAGATTTGGAACGTATTGATTGAGAAAGTGGAATGTAGACTGGCATCTTGAAAGAGGTTGTATTTGTCTAAAGGTGGTAGGCTCAACTTGATTAAAACTACTCTTTCCAATTTACTTACCTATTTTTTATCTTTGCTCCCGCTACCAGCAAAGGTTCCCAACCGTATTGAGAAGCTACAATGAGACTTTTTGTGGAGTGGTTTGGGAGGCGAGTTCAAGTTCAATTTGGTTAATTGGTCAATGGTTTGTACTCCAATTTTTGGGATTGGACTGTAGATTCATAACTTGATGAAGTTCAACAAGCTCTATTGGATAAATGGTTGTAGCGGTATCAACACAAAAGTGGGGCCTTGTGAAAGACTGTTATAGATGCACAGGTTGGGGAGGCATGGGTGGTTGGTGTTCGAATGAGGTACGTGGCCCATATGGGGTGGGTCTATGGAAATACATTAGGAAGGGTTGGGAGTTCTTTCGAAGACATACATATATTGTAATGGGTGACGACTCTCTTGTCAGATTGTGGTATGATAGCTAGTTTGGTGAACGAAGTCTCCAAGACACTTTCCCTGCCATATTGGGCTTGCATGAGTGAAGGATGCATCGATAGTGGATCACTTCGTTTTTTCTATTGGCTCCCCTCAATGGAATGTTGATTTCATTGGGGTAGCTCAAGACTGGGAGTTCGAGGTGATCACAGAGTTCTATGCATCACTGTATTCCATACGTATGACCGAGGGTACCATGGATAGGATGATTTGGAGCCCTTCCACGAAAGGTAAATTCACTACCAGATCACTCCACAAAGTTTTAACGAGCCCATGCAAGCACACATTTCCATGGAAAAGCATTTGGTAGACGGAACTCCTTCTAAAGCTGCATTTTTCGTTCGGACAACAGCATTGGGCAAGATTCTCACCATAGATAACTTAAGAAAACACTAGATAATGGTATTGGACTGATGTTACATGTGTAAGAAATATGGTGAATCAGTAGATCATCTATTTCTACATTGCGAGGTGGCGAGGACTTTGTGGGATTATTTTTTTTACAGGACTTGGTGTATTGTGGGTCATGCCTTTTAGATTGATGGATTTTCTAGCTAGCTGGAGAGGTCACCAATGTAATTCACAAGTCGTAGCAATATGAAAAATGGTCTCTATTTGTATGTGTTGGTGTATATGGCGGGAACGAAATGATAGAAACTTTGAAAACTGTGAGAAGACAATGGAGGAGCCGGAAGTCTTTTTCTTTAAAACATTGTTCTCATGGGTGGGGATCATTGTTTGTAACAGACTAAATTTCCATGACTTTTTACTATCAGTTGTAAACTCTAGTTATGTATTTCTCATATATACTCTCTGTGTATTTGTGATTTGCCTACTTTTGTGATTAAAATACCTTGATTATCGATAAAAAAAAAAAACATCGTTATGAATACATTTCTTATATGGTTATACATTGTAGTCTATGATGAAACTACCAAGTCCTATAAACTAACTATTACACATTATAAAATATATACTATAATTAATCACTTAAGTACTTAATTAACTAACATATAATTATGAACTATATTCAATATGTAGGTATAAATGACTAGGCATAAGTAATTGGGTTACATTCTACATATTTAATTATAAAGGTAACTATGCATATGTTCTTAAATTTAATATGTATATGTGTGTATAAGAATACTAATATATATAAATAAATTATATATATTCAATGATTTATGGACAAGCTCTAATTGAGTCAAGACAACGAGCTGAGTCGGGCATGAACGAGCAAGCCTTAAACGAGTTTCGAGTCGAGTCAAATTTAATCGAGTAGGTGTAAAAACTACTGTA
Source organism: Juglans mandshurica (assembly GCA_022457165.1). NCBI lineage: Eukaryota > Viridiplantae > Streptophyta > Magnoliopsida > Fagales > Juglandaceae > Juglans > Juglans mandshurica. Next base: position 32,805,773 of record CM039621.1, read on the forward strand.
TAGATAGATGAGAGCTGCTACATGGCCGTCATTTTTACCGCTTGTTCTTACCGCTTCATCTGGTCATGCCACGTGTTAAAGTGATTAAAAATAAAAAGAACAAAAATCTAGAGAAATACCCTCATCCCCTTCCTACGGGAGCCAGACACTCCGTCCAAACCAATACAGTACTCCTCCAGCCAATGCACTCCAACAATCGGCTTTCTTATCTGGGTTTTGCTCTCAGGCTCCTGCCTCCTGATCTTATACTTGGTTTTGGGTTCTCTATTTTGTTGGTATTTTTTTAATAAATATTAGTTGTAACGTTTGTTTATTGTCGAGTACTAATGGTGTTTTTTGAAATTCTTTTAAGCCATTAAGGTTAGGAGTTACCTTGGATTTACTTTTGACCATGATTAAGTGTCTTTTAAAGTTGATCAGTTTTTTGAAAAAAAATTTATGGTTGATAACGTTGATCAATGTGGTAACCATGCTCTTAATTTCTTACTCTGCTTTCAGCAGACTCTTTCAAACTCCAGGCGGTTTTTAGCTTTAATTGTTTTTTGTAATATGTATTAACGTTGGCTTCTCAATTATTTTGTTGCCGTTGTCTTTTTATTCTTGTAAATGAACGTTTCATAGCTGGAATATTAGCCTTCGAAAACTCTTTACGCGAGTGTCTATTTTTCAAACAAATAGTAAATATCGATTTTATGGCCTCTTGTACGTTTCTATCACTAATTACTCATAACTCCTTGCAGCTTTATTGAGGTTTTCTTTACTTGTCACTTCTTGTATTTGAAAAAGATCACCTATTTCATATTAACGTTGGGCTCAACCACTTGTTAATATAAGATTTGAGCTATACGATGATAGTTGAGCTATTATATTTTAGAGGAGACAAATCAAGAGGTATTATGCTAAACTGGTTCATTTGAAAATTTTTGTATACCATTGATTGCTTGAATCTTCTTAAAAAAAAACGAGATTTCCGTGTCTCAGTCTAAACTGGTTTCATTTTAATTTTAATTTCATTGTAGTTTTTTATTTTATTATTGTGTATTTTACCAATAATTTTAAGGAAATTCATCATGGAGCCTACAATTGAAAAATCCAAGGAAAGCACTAGAGATCTCAATAGGGCTGTACACAAACCGGTCGGACCTACCGCCGCCGACTCAAACCGGCTGCCGGATTCAGGAACCGGCCGAAACTGGCAGAGAACCGGTCGGCTGGCGGTAGGAAATTAAGGAAACCGACATCGGCCGGTTTGGTCTGCGGTTCAATCTCGGTCTAAACCGACGAACCGGCCGACGTCTTAAATCTATATTTTAAAAATATATTTCTTATACAAAACGAAGCCGTTTCACATGAAACGGCGTCGTTTTGTTTTTAAACCTATGAAAAAAAATTAAGCGGGACGCCGTTTTGGCTAGGGTTAGAACCCCGACCCACCCCCTTCTCATTTCGTCTTCTTCGTTCCTTCGTGAGCCCGAGCAGCTCCCAGTCCCAGCGGCAGCCTCCCAGACTCCCTCTCCCTCTCCCTCTCCCCGGACCCCATAGGCCATACAGACTCCCTCTCCCTCTCCCTCTCCCCGGACCCCGTGGCCATATAGACTCCCTCTCCCTCTCCCCGGACCCCGTGACCCAGACTCCCTCTCTCGTCGCCGACAACCCACAGCGGCACAGCCCGTTCTCCTCTCTCATCGCCGACGACCCACATGGCCCACATCCCACTGTAAGTTTTATTTTCAGTGCTGTAATTCATCTTTTATGGGTTCATTTTCTTGAACGTTGTTATTGTTAAATTTCTTGAGGAATTTTTTGGGAGGAAGATGAAATATTGCCTCTGTTTTTGCCTTGGTTAGTAAAAATATTGTGGTTTGTGATTGACTTTGTGTCGTGTGTGATGGAGCAATGCTGAAATGAGCTTAGGACTTCTGCACGAAATGTGAACTGTGAAGTGCCACTGCTTAGTGCTTACAGTGTGATAATTTGTGATGATTAGTGATAATTTTTGTGCGTGTGTCTGTGATAGACTTGTGGATTGTAGACTATGTTTGTTAATTTTATTTCTTACCAGTCTTTGAAAGTTTGAATTAATGAATTTAAAGCATGAAATGTGATGAGTGAACTAAACTTAGATTAGGGTCTTAGACTTGTGATGTTTGCTATGTTGCAAACTAGCTGTTGTGATAATGTACGTGATAATGTATTAAGTACTAACGTGTAATATTTATGTTTTGTTTTATAATTAGATGGATTCTTCGTCATCTCCGATTGATGTTGATGCATCAACACCAACCATTAACTTGGGAGATGATGTGAGGGAGACCTAGTCATCAAAACCCCCTAGTGCTCCTACTAGTACTACTTGTCCATTACCTAAGAAACGAAAAGGGAAGGATCCATCTATTGTTTGGGGCCATTTTACGAAAGCGGAGGGTTGTGTTAGATGATCCAAAGGCTAAATGTAATTATTGTGGCAAGACATATGCTTGCTACTCAAAGAGGAATGAGACTTCAACAATGCAAAACCATTTGCCTTCATGTCCTAAAAATCCTCATAAACGTGGTCCTTTGGATAGGTACCAAAAAATATTAACAGGTGAGGCAACACCTGAGGAGGGGGTTGGAGAGAGTGATGGTATGTTAAGGAGTCTTGTAACCCACAAATATAGTGAAGATGTTGTGAGGTTGGCGATTGCAGAGATGGTAATTGTCGATGAGTTACCATTTAGAATTGTTGAAGGATAGGGATTTAAGAAAGTGTGTTGGGCTTTTGAACCTCAGTTTAAAGTGCCATGTCGTGTCACAGTGGCAAGAGATTGTATGAAACTATATGAAAGTGAAAAGGAAAAACTGAAAAAAGTGTTAAAAAATGGTGGCATGAGGATTTCGTTGACGACCAATACATGGACATCAATACAGAATTTGAATTATATGTGTCTAACTGCACACTTCATTGATCAAGATTATAAATTGTAGAAAAAAATCATTAACTTTTGTTTAATCCCTAATCATCGAGGGGAAACTATTGGGAGATATGTTGAGTCATGCTTGTATGATTGGGGCATTGATAGAATATTTACTGTGACAGTTGATAATGCAAGTTCAAATGATACTGCAATTTCATATTTGAAACAGTTTTTGAGTGAAAATTTGTTGGGGGTAAGTATATGCACATGAGATGTTGTGCTCATATATTGAATCTTATTGTGAATGAGGGTTTGAAGGAGTGTAATGACGCCATCACAATGGTGAGAAATGCAGTTAGATATGTGCGTTCATCTCCCGCAAGATTAGATAAGTTTAAGAGATGTGCTGAAAAAGAAAAAATTGATTGTAAGAAAATGTTGTGTCTTGATGTACAAACACGATGAAACTCAACTTATATGATGTTGGAGGCAGCTGAGAAGTTTGAGAAGGCTTTCAAGCGGATGTAGAGTGAGGATTATAATTACCTCTCTTATTTTGATGATGGCACTGGGTCTGGGCACATGAGGCCTCCTAAAGCTAGGGAGTGGGAGACAGTGAGGGTTTTTGTTAAATTTTTGGAGATGTTTTATGATGCTACTAATAGATTTTTTGGGTCTTTATATGTGACAGCCAACACCAATTTTTTGAAGATTTGTGATCTCCAAAATGAGTTGATGGAGTTGAGCGAGAGTCCTAATAGTTGCTTGAGGAGTATGGCCATAAATTTGAGAACAAAGTATGATAAGTATTGGGGGTCATTAGACAGGCTGAACTTGTTCTTCTTAGTTGCAGTTGTGCTTGATCCACGAAACAAGTTAGGACTTCTTACTTTCCACTTGAAGAAAGTTCATGATGAGTTTTGTGCTGAGGAGTTGGTGTCGAGTGTGAAACAATTATTGAAAGATTTGTATGCAGAATATAATGTGGAATTCGGCTCCACCACGAGTAGCCAAGAATATGTGTCCCCTCCGACATCTAGAACCATGAATGATGGTGATGGCAAGCGTGAGACCAAATGGTTCTATGAGTGGTATAAAACATCTTCCGCCATGGGATATACTATTGCCAAAATAGAAGTAGATCGATATTTATCAGATGGTTGTGAGGCACTCTCTACATCGTTTGACTTGTTGACTTGTTGGAAAATTAATGAGGCTAACTATCCTATACTCGCGAGGATTGCACGAGACTTATTGGCAATGCCTGTTTCCACGGTTGCGTCTGAGTCAGCATTTAGTATGAGAGGTCGTGTGCTTGACCCTTTTCGGAGTTCATTGGCTCCGAGAACTGTTGAGGCACTGATTTGTACTCAAAATTGATTAAGACATCCAGCAACAACCATTGATATCCGGGAGGCTATGGATAATGTGGAGAGTTTCATAGTAGAATCAGGTAATATTTTATTTGTTTTCATTGTAATTTAATTTTAGTATTTTTTATAAACCAAATTCACTAACATTTGATGTTTTATTTTTATTATTAATATTTATTAATGTTTGTATATAGAGTTGGGCATACAATCAAACGTGAGTTTCATAGTAGAATCAGGTAATATTTTATTTGTTTTCATTGTAATTTAATTTTAGTATTTTTTATAAACCAAATTCACTAACATTTGATGTTTTATTTTTATTATTAATATTTATTAATGTTTGTATATAGAGTTGGGCATACAATCAAACGTGACAAGTATTGAAGATTGAAGGTTGACGACGTGAAGTTGAAGAAGCAAGTAGCAATTATCCAATTTGTTGTTATTTAATTATGTTATATTTTTTAGTTGCATTTTGCTATGCTTAAGACAATTTATTTTTGTTTTTGGTTTTTTTAATATGTATTAAGTAATACTAAACATCTAGTGAAGTTATTTTTATTTTTTTTAATTATGTAATAAGTAGTAAGTAATAATTAATATAGTTAGTTAGTAATAGACTAATATTAGAAAATTATAAATGATATTACTATTAAAATTTAAAATGAATTCAACTCAAAAAAAGCTCAAAAAGAACTTGGATAATGAAATAAGGAAAAAAAAAGCCCAAAACAGTTTGTTGAATTGACCCAATTAGAATAGAACAAAGGCCCAAAAGAAGGGCCCAAGAAAAGCCCAAAACCGATCAAACCGACCGGAAACCGGCCGGCCTGAAACCCGGCCGGTTTCAGCCCTTAAGCCGGTCGGTTTCGATCGGTTTTCTTCCTCTTAAGCGACCGGTCGGTCTGTTTCGGTTTCATGAGAAAACCGAACCGATCATTTCGGTTTTCAGCCCTAGATCTCAATAAACCTTTCCGTTTCAAAGGAATCTATTTCAAGAGATGGATCAAGCGCAAGGTGCTCTTCTATCTAAGTTTTCTCAATGTCTCTTATGTTCTAGCTGCAAAGAATCCTAGCAAAAAATGGTCTTCAAGAAATTAATTTTACGGTTCTCTTTGACCTTCTAGTTCGAATTAATTAAGTAAAATCTAGGTTTATTTCAGTTGAAAGTGATGGCCGCGGGAGTGTGCATGGTTTCTGTTATTGACCCAGTAAACAAGCTAGCTATTACTATATATCAAACCTACCTTAAAATATCCATTACACCTAAAAAATTAAAAATTGCCAGTAGCAGTTACCATCTTTACCCTATATTTGGAAGTCTCAACTCATGTTCATTTTCTCCTCCCAAGGGCTTAATTTTCATTTCGCGCACAAAACAATAGAAAATATAAGCAGCTTCCTAATCGAATATGGCAATTTACGAAGAAGAAATCGTTGAAAAATATGAGAAGATCGGCAATATAGTTATCATGGGAATCTCCCTCATTGTTGTTGCAGTGGTCTTCATTGGTGTTGTTGCAGATGTAAGCAAGCCAATCTATTAATTAAGATCAGGCATTTTTGCCAGTGAAATCAAGTACAGTCTTAACTTGCTTCGTTACCTTCCATGAGGTTCTTTTTCATGGACATGATGTACTGTACATTTTTTTTTTGTCTTTTTAAAATATATAGCATAGAATAATAATATTTCAATAGAAATTGACCAGTACTATTAATATTTTCAACAATGATCGATGCATGGGATGGGATGGCTGTTATATGTACGTAGTTATTGTTTATGTTTATATTTGAAATGTCATGTAATTAATGAGTATTTAGAATTATTTCAATAAAATCGGTTTGCTTTCGATTGTTACAAATGTGCTTGAAAGAGATGGCGGCGAGTGAGGCGATGATTGGGTTGCTCTTTATCCATTTAGAGCGGGCAATATCCCTAATCGTCTTAACATACAATTAACTTGGATAAATGCAGATTTATCATATGATATGAATTATAAATACGGTAAAACATACAATCTTCATATGCTTATGATCTAGCTAGCCATGCGTAGATTGCTTAGGATTTGTCTCATTCTCCCATTACTAGTATTAGATTAGCTTAAATTCTACTTTGGCTAAGTCACTTGATCTGTACTTCACATAGGGTTATTTTTTTTTCCAAAATAATAAAATATAATCTTTTATTGTACTCCACATTTTTTTTTTTATTTTTTATAAACAGAACTTCATTCAATTGAAAATAGCATCAATACATCAATTGTTATCAAATCATAGAGCATGATTAACAAAAGAAGGGATCTACTCCCACCATACATTGATATCAACAACTTTCCAAGCATAAAGAGTGAGCTACCCCATTCCCCAGCCTGTTAACATGTTGAACTTGCACTTCTTGGAAACGCATCATCAGATTCTTGGCTTCATTGATCAAATTACTAGCACTTGCATAAGATTCTCCTGTGGATTGTAGCTCCTGAACCACATGAAGACAATCACTTTCGATAATTAATTTTGGAATACCAAGTGGGAGGCATATATAGCTATAGCCCTCTCAAAATAGCAATGTATTCAATTGTGGCTGCCTCATCCACTTCTAACTCATTCTTACTTGCATCCATCACAATTCCTCCACTTGTATCTCGTAGGACAATCCCAACTCCAGCTTTCCTCGGATTAGCAAAAACTGCACCATTTACATTTACTTTGAGAAAACCGTCTGGGGGAGCTTGCCACTTAGAAAGCTTATGCAAATCCCTTACTATTATTGCTTGCACATCATTGAAAGCTTTGTAGAGTGATAAAGCATGTTCAGCTGCTTGAACAGGTTGTATCAAATTGTTTTCCATCTGCAACTGATTTTGCCTATACCATAAGCTCCAACACAGAATAAAAGACATAGTTAACTTAGCTTCATTGCCTTGCATCATAACCATTCTCACGGTTTCAATAAAACTCAAAGAGGATTGAAAATTTTGTAATATTGAGAGGAATTTCTGCCACAAAATATGATTAGTAGAACAAGTTAGCATTGCATGACTGAAATCTTCCTCATGAACATGGCAAAAACCGCATTGAGTCTCCACATCAACCTTTTTCCTCCTGAGATTAGTGAGAGTTGGCAATATATCCTTGCAAGCCTTCCAAGCAAAAGTTTTAATCTTCCTGGGAACTTTCATGTGCCAGATTCTCCTCCAAAGAGTTCTATCTTGCATCTGCAAAGATGTTTCCCCATCACAGCTGGCCACTAAATTTTGAATGATCTTATAAGCACTATTGATAGAGAACTTGCCATTTGCTTCCTTATCCCAAATCCACCTATACAAACTCTGAGTTGGTGACAATCAAATCTTTAGGATCTCCTCAGTTGTACTTGGATTAAAGAGAGCTCTAACCAACTGTGCATTCCATGTCTTAGTAGTAGCATCTATTAAGCTGTCCACTGTATTTTCTTCATCAACAATTGTCCTATTTCTGCTATCCAAAGCAGGTTGTAAGAGTCTAAGGCCAGGTAACCAGGGATCCTTCCAAATCTTCGTTGTTTCACCATTTCCCACTCGCCACCTACACCCTTTCAAAAGTCATCTCCTTGCTTCAAAAATGCCCCTCCAAGCATAGGAAGGATTAGGGCCTAAGGAAGTTTGGAAAAATGTACAGTTAGGATAATATTAGACCTTAAATATTCTTTGCATCAATGAATTCTCATTTTGCAACAACCTCCACCCTTGCTTAGCTAATAATGACATATTAAACATGTGTAAATCCCGAAACTCCATTCCACCTCTAAATTTTGACACACATAATTTCTTCCAACTTAATCAATGAATTTTCCTCTCATTACTTCTTTGACCCCACCAAAATCTTGCCATCATCCTTTCAAGTTCCTAGTACAAAGTCAAAGGCAATTTAAAAAAGCTCATTGAGTATGTGGGTATAGGGAAAGCCACTGCTTTTATAAGAATCTCTCTGTCCCATTGAGAAAGCGATTTTTCTTTCCAACTCTGCAAATTTGTCCACACCCTTGTCTTAGTACCTTCAAATGCTCGAGCCTTAGATCTGCCAACAAAATTTGGCAATCCTAGATATTTGTCATACTGTTGAAAAGTACTACCACCCCATAACTGCAACAACTCTCTTTGTTTAATAGCATCCACATTTTTCGAAGAAACCATGGCTGTTTTCCCTTTGTTCACCTTTTGCCGAGAAGCCATTTCATATTTATCTAACAAACCTTGAATAAATCTGGTTGTATCAACATCAGCTCAACAGAAAAGTATGCTATCATTAGCAAAGAGGAGGTGTGTCACCATTGGAGCCCCTCTACAAACTTTCACTCATATCAAATTCCTCTTAACCTCAACATCTCTCAATAAGGCTATTAAACCTTTACTGCAAAAGAGAAAAAGGTAAAGGGAAAGTGAATCCCCTTGCCTAATGCCCCTTGTAGGCAAAATGGGACCATGAGTATTCCTATTAATTAAAACTGAAAAAGTGATAGTTTTAATACGTTCCATAATAAGATTAACAAATTTGGTTGCAAACCCCAATTTGAGCATGATTTTCTCTAAAAAGCCCATTCGACTCTATCGTACGCCTTACTCATGTCTAATTTAAGAGATATATACCCTTTCTTTCTATGCCTTTTAAGCTATCAATACAATGTCACTAATCAGTCTTCCCCCCACAAAAGCACACTGAGACTCAGATATGATATCAGGTAAAAAACCCTTCATTCTATTCACAATGACCTTAGATACAAGCTTATAAACCACATTGCACAAGCTTATTGGGCGATAATCAGAAACAAGCTCACAAGTTTTCTTCTTAGGAATCAAACTTATAAGTGTATGATTGAGTTGAGAGGGCAACTTACCTGTATTAAGAGAATCCAACACTGCATTTGTAATGGAATCTCCCATGATGTGCCAGTATGATTGGAAAAACAAAGCGGGCATGCCATCAGGCCCAGGTGCCTTTGTAGGTTGCATTTGATTCAAGGCTAGCTTTACTTCATCCGCTAAAAAGGGCTTGGTGAGTTCAACATTCATTTCATCAGTTACCCTTCTATCAACAAAGCTCAAAACAGCCTCCTGGTCACCCTGCACAGAAGTAGTAAAAAGGTTCTTGAAAAAATCAACAACTAGCTCATCACGCTATACACCTCATGCCATATTCCTCTGTCATCCTTAAGACCCCTTATTAAATTTCTTTTCTTCCTGAGAGATGCCTTAGAATGGAAAAATTGTGTGTTCTGGTCCCCCTCTTTTAACCACTGCACCCGAGGCCTTTGTTGCCACATCACCCCTTCTCTTTTAAGCCACAACTGAACTTCCCTTCTAGCATGATTAAGACCTCCAGGATCTGGATTACAAGAGTCAATAAACTGCACTTTCTCAAGCTGATTCCTAGCTTCATTAAGCTTTTTCCTGACATGCCCAAAGAAGACTTTGTTCCATGCTGTACTTTCTCGTTTGTTTTCGGAGATGAGATGAGATGAATTGAGATTAAAGTTAAAAAGTTGAATAAAATATTGTTAGAATATATTTTTTAATATTATTTTTGTTTTGTGATTTGAAAAAGTTGAATTGTTTATTTTATTTTGTATTGGAAGTTGGGAAAGTTGTAATGATTAGATGAGATAAGATGAGATGAGATTTTTTCTGAAAACAAACGAGGCCGTATCCCTTCCATACCAGGACTATCATCCCTGTTTCCCCAAACTTGTTCAATAATTTGCTCACACCGCTCCTCTCCCACCCACATGGCCTCAAAGGGAAATTGTTTCTTTTTTTGTTGCATATCCCTATAACATATGGATTCAAACAAAACTGGCAAATGATTCGAATACGCAACAGTCCCATGTCTAATTACTGCTAGTGGAAACAATTGACACAACAAATTATTTCCCAAATACCTATCAAGATGCTCAGAGATATTAGCATCACCTTTTCTCCCATTCCACCAAGTAAACTTGGGTCCTTTAAAACTCAAATCTCTCAAATTGCAATCTGTTAACACATTTCTAAAAGCCCAATCTGAGTTACAGATCGTGGTCTCCCACCTCTCTTTTTATGTAAATGCAATACTTCATTAAAATCTTCCCCTAACAACCAAGGAATTTGCTTAAAGGAATCAAGTGTTCTAATGAGATTCTAGGTAGAAAATCTACTCGAGGCTTCCGGGTGACCATACAAACTCGTAAATCTCCACTCCGTTAAATTCTCCATTTTGATGTGAGCGTCTATATGATATCTTGAAAAAGACTTAATCTCAACACCCAGGTTAGAATTCCACAACAAACCCAAGCCCCCACTACGCCCCACAGAATCAACAGAAAAACAATTTGTAAAATCCAATTTATATTTACAAGCTTCCATACCTCGCGCTGAAAACTTCATCTCCTGCAAAAACAACAGGACGGGCTCTTCTCTCATGATTAAATCACGAAGAGCTCGATATCCCTGTGGGATAACCAAGCCCACGTGAATTCCAGCAAATGGTTTTGATGGTTGTCGGCAGGGCTGAAATTCAGCCTCTGCCATTGACACAATTGGTACCTCATGAAGAACACAAATCTGAACATCCTAAAAAATGCTCCTCCCTTTCGTCGCTGGAACCTCCTTCAATTTCGTAGTGAAGTGAAATTTTGCTTCTGTGACTTGTGAATCGAGAACCTCAGAACGCAAATGCCTAACCACTTTCCCTTTGCATTTCCAGGAAGCCTGAGTTGTGCCTTGTACAACAGGCAGTTCCTTATCTGGGTTATTAGGTAATGGGCACATATCACATCTGCCCATCTCAGAATGACAATAATCCTGGCCCATCACCTTCTAACTATTTCCCTTTGTAGCAGTCTTCTGCATGACAACTTCCACCTGAACCTGAGAATCACGTCTAGCATCAAGCACCTCATCAACTGCTTCACCTTCCGCCATTGTAGCCATGTTTTTTCCATTAACCCCCCCACTTAACTGCTGCGCTATCTCTGCTGGTAACGGGTTATCCACCACCTCCGCATTTAATGGCTCCTTAGAAAGAGTAGTAACTGCTTCTGGAAATATTGTAGAACTGTTTGAGACCAACTGTGAGCCGCTACTCTGTTCTTCAACATCGAGATTGACCACCTTAGATGGCTGTCGGTGACCAATCTGATCAGGCATAGGACTTCGAGGACCAAAATCCAGCAGCCATTAACCATATGACAATATCCCATCTATAGCTTCCATTTGGCCAGCCTGCTCACAATCCCTCTGTCGATGCCCAATCTGGCCACAAATGTAGTAGAACTCCGACAAGCGTTCATATGAAAACCTTACCCAGTAATGCCCATCCAATCCCAAGCTAATTCGCTTCCCCCGTAAAAGAGGTTTAGAAACATCGAGACAGACTCGCACCCTCACGAACTCCCCCCATTCACAGTCACCATCCAGCAAGTCCACCTCCAAAACCTCACCCAATGATTCACCGATTTTTCGACCGATCTTCTTACTTCGGGCCATAAGTGAAAGATCATGAATACGGACCCAGAAGAGAGCTTCCGTCAAATTAATCTGATGGGTTTGAAGCAAACCATCAAATTGCTTCAGCAAGACTAGTATATTGTCAAAAGACCATGGGCCATCACACAAGATCCTCTCCCGATCTTTAACATCCTCAAACTTTGCAATAAGGAATTTAGAACCCAAATCCTACAACCGCATAGCCCTGACTGGACGCCAGCTCTTCCTCAGAACCTGCCATACAACTTGCCATACAACGCTTCCAAATCTTCCGCCATGGAGTAAAGAAAAAAGAAAAAGAACCTGCAATAGACAGGAAAACAAGCCTCTATCTTACATTTTAGTTCGTATCTATCTTAGCTAATTAGCAATAGTTAGTTAATCTGATGTGGGTCAAAATAAGTGACTTTTAGCTAAATCTCTATGAGTTATGCATTTTGCCTAATCAGTGCGAATGCTATTTAGCTGTTTGTTCTTTGTTGGGTTTGTACAAGTTTACCATATCCTCACCATGCTTGCAAGCTCAAAAATTCATCTATGACTTGAAATAGGCTAAGATTTCGAAATTATAAAAATAGGTGAATCAAGTTACTTAATTCATAGGGATAAGCTCCTTTAAAATAAATAAATAAATAGGGATAATTTCATTTTACATCCTTGTATTATGAAAAACAATATTAGCCATTTTGTAGCATTAAATTATGTAAAAAATTCAATGAATATTCTAACATAACATTAGGTTTCAATGTACATATTCCATTAAAATATGATCATTAAGAATATCTCCTGAGGCTTATTTTTTTAATTCATATTAAGGATAAAATAATATTAACTAAGGGTGTACATTAAAATTTCTTTATAGTTTATGGTATGCATTGTAATAACTTTTTTACTATTTAAGAGACACATAGCAACTCGGGTGTAGAGTGTAACTTCCTTTTATTAAAGAGAAATTCTATACATCAGCTACTATTCACTTACATATAATTCCACTCCTATAATTTTTTTTTTCATAAGGCGTGGAGGTGTATTCATGGGGTGTGGAGTAGTGAATAGTGACTGATGAAAATGGTTTTTCTTTATTAAATTGTTAAACAGACAGAAGTAATTAAAATATCAACTTAAAATGGAATTTGTTGTAGTCCTTGGTAGACTATTCGTTATATGCTGTGACAATATACGATCCATGTCCTTTGAGTTTGAGGTTTGGGAGCTGAGGAGGAGAGATGACAGTTTATAAGAAAATTCAAAATCCCACATCTTTTTATATATTTTTTTGTTTTTTTGCTAAATCTCTAAAAAATTTTTTTAGTATTTTTTCAGAAGTGCTAGCTTTTATAAAAAATCTTACAAACTTAAATTTACTAACTAATGTGACTTGATATAATATATTATATATATATATATTTTACAATAAAGTTTTTTACAATTTGATGTACCGCACCAAATGAAGTCAATTTATAAATTTATTTTAATGGGATTTCTTTATAGACGTAGCATATTTTTTTTTCTCTAAAATATATATTCAATACAACTTTATCAAACACTTTTCATCCTTAATAATATATATATTTGTTCCTGGAGTGGCTTTGTAATTATAAATTATGGATTTCTCATGCGTATCAATCTAATTAATTATCAAAAACTCTATGTACAGTTACTTTTGCGTACTATTTGTGCACTCCACTAACGTAATTGACTACGTCACTTTTTTTAATATAAAATAATTGATTTGGCCAATCAAATCAGTGAAGTGCACAAAGAATACACAAAAATGACTGTATGCAGCAAAACTCAATTATTATTTTAAGAAGATGGGGCAGCATTTAGTCGGGTCAAACCCGTTTGATAATCAAAGCCTCCGGAATCATCCAATTTAAATTTTAAAAATAGCCGTTTTCCATCATCGAATATGTTTTTTTTTTTAAATATATAAAACAAAGAACCCCATTCTTAAATGTAGCCGTTAAATATATCTATAAGTCAGAGTTTGTAGCCATTTATTACAAGAGCTTCGCTCTCTTCTCATCTCTCTCCCTAGCAATACTATCAGGGAAATCTTTCACTTTTTCTGTTCTCTCTGGCCTCTCCTCACACTCGCAATGAAGCTCCCACCTCTTTACATTTCTTCTCTGATCTCTCTCTCTCTCTCTCTCTCTCTCTCTCTCTCTCTCTCTCTCTCTCTCTCTCCTGTGTTATTTGCCATAGCTGACCAACTCGTCTCCTTTGGCTCCAGAGCACCAGTGCACCACCACTCACAGAGGATCCAACCTGCTGCTGGCCACTGTCACACAAAAACATCCCCTATTTCATCGCAACTCAGCCGCTTCCCATCTCATCTGGCGGTTACTCTTGTTGGTCAAAACCACAAAGGTATAACTGGCACTTGGTTTTCTTCAAATTCATGTATTCTAGATAGTTATTTGTCTTGATTTTGGGAATATATGAACTTTGGATTGAAATTGTTGATTTGTGTGGGCTGTTGTAATTGATGGCTGGGAAAATTTTGGCTGTTTATTTGGAGTGTGGGATTTTTGGTAAATTGAGGGTTTAGGTTTTCGATTGACATTAGGGTTGTCTCAGATTTGCTATCATATATTCTTAAATTATTTATTCATGAACTTCAATGTTTCCTATAAAATAAAACTGAAAATAGTGACTTGAACCTAGTCACAACAATGTGCATGGATGGGCACGTGAAGGATGAACGATGGAGGGGTATGTTTTTAGGCTGTTCAAGTGGATGAAAGATTTTGATTTGTCTAAAGAATCTTCGTTGGCTCCTCAATGGATTTATTTACCAGGGCTGCCGATGCATCTATATAGAAAGGATTGTTTGCAAATTCTTGCCACTTGTTTTGGCCATTATCTAGGAACGGATAATGCTCCACTTAATCGGACTAAAGCTTCGTGAGCAAGAATATGTTGAAGTGGATTTATCAATGGAACCTGCAGGGATTCCCTATAATTTTATCCTCTACTAAGCGTATTTGGCAAGAGGCACGGTATGAAAAAGTAGGATTCTATTGTAACAAATGCTTCCGAAAGGGACACACTTTAGTGGTTTGTAGGGTTGGTGAGAGGTGTAAGGAAGAAATTAAGCAAAAAGGAAAATAGATGTGGCTGCCGAAAGTGCAACATGGGGGGGGGGGAGATCTAAATACCACTGAAATGGTTTCGGCTTAGAACAATGAAGAGGGACCCAGTAAAAAAATTGTGGGAGAGGCTGTGATGAATCCTGCTGCTGTTGGCCAGGATATGCAGTTGCCTTAGGAAAACAATAAGGGAGGATCAAAGCAGGAAACTGTGAAGGGCTATGGTTTGATTGATGACCGTGATAAGGATTCTCACAGTAGTGAGGAGAATTGTGAGGAAGTTTGGTGTGATGTTGACCCTGGCACATCTAATAAAATGTTGGTACCTCAGAGTGCGGCCATGACGTCCCTACCAATGAATATAATGACTAGCGTCCCTGTGGTTTCGGACGCATTGATCCAGGCTGAGGATGGTCAGGGAGATGATGTCATGCAAGGTTTTGTTTCTGATAGGGAGGAAGGGGAGTGTACGTCAGTTTTGGGAAGGAAAAAGGTTATGATTCGGATGTGGAGCCACGTCAAACTTTTGATAAATTGAAAGAGAATTTATGTAAGACAGTGTGCAAGTCTCTATGGGTTCATACCCGACCATAAAAAATTAATTTATGATTGATAACATTCTTTTATGGAATGTGCGGGGGTTAGGCAGGTCACGTAAAAGACTAAAAAATTTAGTTTCAAAGAATAATGCGTCTCTGGTTGTGATCTTGGAACCATTTGCTGAGGCTGCTCGTATGTCAATTCTTGGTAATTTTCTTAATTTTCCTCATCACTGCTTTAATGAGGTAGATGGGGGAAAGCTATGGATTTTATGGAGGGTCCCTAACGCTTTTGAGATTTTATGTTGCTCGACTCAAATGATGACCGATTGGTTTGAGATGGATAATAAAAGAATTCTCATTTCCTTTGTTTACGCTAAGTGCATGCAAATTAAAAGAAGAGTTCTCTGGTAGGATTTAGAAGAGGTGTAAGTGGTGGATCATCCGTGAGTTGTAGTGGGGATTTTAATTCTATTCGTTATGACTTGGGATGCATTGGTGGCAATCGTAGGCCGCTGGCTTTTGGAATTTAATAATTGTCTAGATCACTGTGGTCTCTTTGATCTCTCTAGTGGAGGGAATCATATGTCTTGGTGTAATGAGCACGAAGGGAGTTCTAGAAGCTGGGCAAAATTGGATAGAGTGGCTATAAACAATGCTTTCTCTTCTCATTTCTTGTTTGCGCCACTGGAATATTTAAGAAGGAAAACCTCGGATCATTGTGTGATGGTTGTTCATTTTGATAGGCAACACATGTCCTATGGTCCATCTCCTTTCTGTTTTCAGAATATGTGGTGTTCACATGAAGGGTTTTTGGCTTGTGTTGAAGAGGTTTGGAATAGGCTCGACTCAGCTACGGGGTTGATGCAGCTGGCATTTCGTCTTAAAAGAAACAAAATGGCCTTACATGCCTGGAACAAAAACGTTTTTGGACTGGTAGAGGTTATCGTGAAGGATCTAGAGGCTAGCCTGGATAATCTTGAACATTAACTCCATCTAAGGTATTCACAGGAAGCTGAAACATAATTTTTGGTGACTAAAACAAAGTTGCAGATTTGGGAGCATAGAGAGGCAACACGACTTAGCTAGATTGCTAAGAAAACTTGGATGCTTGAAGGAAACCAGAATACTAGTTTCTATCACTTAGCGATCAATCAACGATGCAAGCTAGGCTTTATTTCCCATATGGTGCTTTCGGATGGGCGAGTGTTGGAGAATGCCGAGGCTGTTCATCAAGGAGTCACCACCAATTTTTAGGCATTTCTTTTAGAGGACACGGGAGTGGATATTGCAGAATTATCTCCGGTAATTGATCTAGTCATTTCGAATATTGATAATGAGATGATGTGTAAGGCACCGTCTGGGGAGGAAGTTAAAGATGCAATTTTTTCCATTCCTAAGCAAAGTAGTCCAGGTCCTGATGGGTTTGGTTCGGCTTTCTATATTGCTTGTTGGGATATTGTTAAAAAGGATGTGATTGAGGTGGCGCAAGAATTGTTTCGTGGGGTGCCACTACCTAGGTTTTTTTCCTCCTCTTTTATTGTTCTTATTCTGAAAATGCAAGATCCTTCGAGTTTTGATAAATTTAGTCTTATTAGTTTATGCTCGGTGGTTTACAAGATTTTTTCAAATATTGTTAAAAGAATGAAACGGCTTTTACACATGATGATTTCTCTAGAACAATGTGCTTTTGTGCTAGGTAGAAGTATTTTTGAAAATATTATGCTTGCACAGGAAATTGTTCATTCTTTAAATAAGAAGATTTTGTGTGGCAATGTGATGATGAATATTGATATGGAAAAAGCTTATGATCGTGTGGACTGAGGTTTCTTATTGGCTGTTCTTAAAGCTTTTGGATTCTCTACTAATATTTGTCGATTAGTAGGGGAGTGTATGAAGTCTCCTTGGTTTTCAGTGATGATGAATGTGACTTTTATAGGTTTTTTCTGACCAACTTGTGGTTTATGGTAAGGTGATCCACTATTTCTATATTTATTCATTGTGATGGAAGAAGTTTTGATGCGGCTATTAAAAAAGAATTTTGAAGAAGGTAGGATTGGAAGGTTCTATCATCCGGCTGGGGCTCCTTTGATTTCCCATTTATTGTATGCAGATGATCTCCTAATTTTTGTTAATGGTGGGAAGTGTTCTATTAGAAGAGTTGTTGAGATTCGTGGGATTTATGAAAGGTGGTCGGGTTAGTTGATCAGTAAAGATAAGTCGGCTCTTTATCCGTCCAAGAATATTTCCTCAGCTTGGGTACGTGCATTATTGAGGCTAACTGGCTTTCGAGAAGGAAATTTTCCTGCTACTTATTTGGGTGCACCACTTGTGTCGGGGAGATTGATGACTAGCGTTATTGAACCTTTTGTAGAAAAAGTCAGGAAAAAGGTTGTCGGGTTGAAGTTCAAACTTCTTTCTCAAGGGGGAAGGTTGATTTTGCTAAGGCATGTTTTATCGAGCATGCCTATTCATCTACTTTCCGTGATAAATGTGATGTTGGCTAGTATTAATCGCATTAATTCTATTTTGTCAAGTTTTTTCTGGGGGAGTGTTAATGGCTTGAAGAAAATGAAATGGAGAGCTTGGCCGGAGTTGTGTATGCTTACGAAGGAGGGTGGATTGGTTCTGAGAGACTTCAAGGAGGTTCAACATGCTGTTCATATGAAATTTGCATTTCGTCTGATGTCTACTAATTCTTTATGGACTGATTTTTTCAAGGCAAAATATATGAAAGATGGCCATGTCTCTTTAGCGGCTGCAACCAACAGGGGGTCTCGTCTATGGAGATCTATTGTCTCATTGTTACTTGAGGTTTCTGAAAATGTGAAAGTGTAGGTGAGAGGAGGGAATGCCTCATTTTGGTATGATAGATGGCTTGCGTTGGGACCACTTTCGATGCGGGTGGAGGATATTGCAAACTCTAAGCTACGAATTAATGAATGTTGGCTAGAAAATGGTTGGGACGTGGGATGTTTAACAGAACTAGTGGGGGAGGAGGCCACCATGGAAATAATTCAAAACACTCATGTGGGTAAAACAGGGTCTGATGTCTTTATGTGGAAACCATCCAAGGATGGCAATTTCTCTACAGCTTCCGCTTGGGAAGTGGTTCGAAAGAGGGGTGAGCAGATGCAATGGAAAGAGTGGGTTTGACATCATTTGTTACCTAAACGAATTTCCATTTGTGTTTGGAAAGTTTATTTTCGTTGCCTTGCAGTAGACGAGAGGCAGAAAGCTAGAGGTGATGCGATTGCGTCGTCTTGTGACTTCTGTGTTCGGAAATCATGTCAGACACTTGATCATATTTTATGCTTAGGAGAATTGGCTACGAAGGTCTGGGAGACTGCTAGCACCATCATGGGTGTTCCTTGTATGTGACAAATGACTTGGAGAGCTAGATTAATGGTGTGTGCTAGAAAAGCTTCGATTAAATGTATCCTTACTTGTTTATTACCGTGTTTGATCACTTGGCAACTTTGGATGAGAAGATGCAATGCTAGGATGGAAGGGGTGAAGGACAACGATACATGAGTATGGTGGTCTGTGAAATATTGGCTTCGGTTTCTTGTGGGGAGATTAATTTTTCTAGGACAATTTCTACACAGGACATGTGGCTTTTGGAGGAGCTTCAGGTTGATTTTCCAGCACAGAGGCAGCAAAGGCATTCTCTAGTCTCCTGGAAGAAACCTCCTGCGGGTTGGTTTAAATTAAATTGCGATGGGAGTTGCCGTGGAAATCCGGGGAGTTTTGAAGGAGGGGGAGTGATAAGAGATGAGTTCGGTAATGTGCGGGAGCTTTCTCAGTTCATTTTGGTCTTGGTACTAATAATGGAGCTGAATTAAGGGCTATTACAGAAGGGATTGTTTTGTGCAAGAGTTTCAATCTTTTTAATGTGATTATTGAATGTGACTCTAAGGTTGTAGTAGATTGGCTTCGTGCAGGGAGGTGTACTTTATGGTATTTATGGGACTATTCGGAAGAATTGCGTACCGCTCTTGAAGGGGTTCAATATCTTATAGTGCATCAATTCTGGGAAGGTAATCAAGCATCAGTTTTTTTAGCGTGACAAGGTGAATTGGGTTGGAATTTTATTTACGAAGGACATGAAAATTTGCCTTGGAGTTTGAGAGGTACACTTTGTATTGATAAGTTGGGTTGTCCTAGTTTCAGATTTTAATTACTGTTTTGTTGGTTTATAAATAGGCATGTTTAGAATTGTTTTACTTCTATAGCTTATTGTATAGGTTGCTTTATTTGTTGGTTTTTTTGATGCCTCAAATGTTTTTTATTGAATAATTGTAAATCCCATGTGTCATGCATGTTACCATGGTATTCCTCTGCCATAAGCGAGAGCAATAAATAAAATTTGGGGTACCTTCCTTTTTTAAAAAAATAAAAAATAAAAAATAAAAAGTTACAAGGAACAAATTACAAAGAAAAAGTTACAATGAACAAGACAAGTTACCACAAGAAGCCGCAAGCTTACAAGGAACATGTTACAAAGAATAAGACAAGTTACAACGTAAAGTAGCAAATTATAGCAACATGCATCATACGTCAACTAGATATGACAGAAAGTTGTGAAGGTGCAAGCAAATCGAAGCCTGATCAGATCATATTCCGGTAGAAGTGGCTAACGGGGATCTCTATCATTACGACGTGCCGATAACGCTAGAGGTTACCTTAAAGGAAATCAATAGGGATGTAATGAGGCAACTAATTGAGTCGTACGGTGACAACAACCGCCAAGATGCCACTAGGAGCTGCCCACTTGCCGAGGAAGGGCGCGTGAAACTATCTGAGGAAGTGAAGACAAGAGGGCGAGATGAAGATAGGAGGGCTAAATGACGATAGGAGGGTAATCTTAGGGCGTGAGAAGAGGCATTGCGTGCTGGAGTGTGCGAAAATGAAGGCTGAAAGCGAGGTTGAGTTTTGGAAGAGGAGGTTTGAAACCAGAACCTCGAGCGAACAACAGAGAAGAGCAAAACCCCTCAGAGGAGCTGGTTAGAATACAGCCGAGGAGAATCAACCGAGTGACGGGATTATGCCCGACAGAGCTACCCCTAAGGGCGCTTGGGATTATATCCCTCCCGAGGAGCACATCCCATTCCACGGACACTTCATCCGGAGGAAGCTCCCGTAGACTCAGAGCCCTCAGATCGCATCAGGGATTCCAGAGGATATGGGTTTTCATCCTTTCCAAGCCGTCAGTATAACCGCATCATCGTGGACACCATGGACATACGACAGCTCCTCCCGCAGACCCCAGATGGTAGTATCCCAAGACTCCAAAGCGTGCCTTGCCTCAGCCTGATCGGTCTCCAAATCCCTCCGTTACCTTTCGTCTTCCATGGCCTTTCTCTTGTCCGTCAGAGACTGGGAAGTCTTCCCGAACAGCTTTATCAGCCACTTATAAGACCGATTGTCGGAGTCTTGCCGCTTGCGTAGCTCGAAGTTTTTGGCTCGCAACTGCTCAAGCTCATGCTGACAGTCATCGAGAGACTTTTGTAGCCTCTCCCTCTAACGGGAGAAATCCTCCGGAGCTTTTCCCTTTCCCCTCCACCGACGGACTGGGAGAATGGCTGCGAGCCTGGGATGTGACCTCCCTTAGTGGGAAGGCTACGTTGGAGGGAAAATTTGTAACACCCCGTATTTTGGTGTATTTTTACTGAAGGATTATTTTTATTTATTCAAAATTTTATTCTCTTATTTTAAAATTATTGGATTTTTAATTGGGTTATTCTTATGATTTTTAGTTTACGAAAATTAATTTTTGAAATGCCTTCTTTAAATTAATTATTGTTATGTATTTAAATTTCTACTCGAATTAAATTTAAATATTATCGGGTTTAATTAATTATTTTAATTATAATCATTGTGTTTGAAATATTTTATTTCACCAGCTGTTTTAAAACCGTTTCCGTTAGAACATTTTTTTGTGACCCAAGGTGTGAGGATTGGACCTTATCCACATTTTTTCATTTTTCTCTTTTTTTTTTTCTTTTTTCTTTTTTCTTTTTTCCTTTTTCTTTCTTTTCTTTTCTTTTTTATTTCTCTCTTGGCCTTCTTCTCTCGCGCGATTTCCTCTCTCTCTCTCTCTCTCTCTCTCTCTCTCTCTCTCGCCGTGCAACCGTTCCTCACCCAGACCACCGCCGTCGCGCCGCCGTGCACGACACCGCCCACCCCATCGTGCTCCCCACCGGCCGGCGACCTCACCCTCCCAAATCCCAGCCTCTACCTCGCCGCCGGTAGCCCGCACGCACCCCACGAAGCCGCGACGTTCTTTGTGCTCGCGCTCCGCCGTCGCGCCACCACCGGCCACCATCTCTTCACCACTTTATCCCCGACCTCTTGGCAACCCAATGGACCCAACCCCAGCTCCAATCCGTCACCGGTGAAGCCCCACCAAGTCCATTTCCGATTTGTGCATTTTTGGCCTAAAACCACCACTTGCGCAGCCACCCACGGCAAACCACCACCACCATTGGCTTCACCGACCTCTCTAGGCCCTACCCTATCAAATTTGGATCTTCGTTTGTCACCATTGAAAAGTTGGTATTTGTGACCCACGGTCACAGTGTATTTTACACTATGGTGTTGCTCAGACGTCGCATGTTTCAACTTCTTGATCCTTCGGAAATTGCTATATTGCACTGTAAGTATTTCTCCAAAGAACTTTCGTAAATTAAATGTATTTTTGCACTAATATATTATACTGTATTTGTTTGACATGCCGGACTGAGTCCGAGGAGTTCGGGGGTCGGATGGAGTTGTGATTGGAGTTGTTTGGTTGTTTGATTGAATTGGTTACTTGTTGATTGTTATGGATCAGTGTTGGTGCATGTACATATCAATATTTCATGCATGATCATGTTTGTAAAGAAAACTGGGTTTTCGTGTATTGCATTCATGTGCATGTGTGATTTGGAAAAGTTATGATTTCATGTGTGAGAAATTGGATTTGTTTGGATTGATTGATTTGAGAAAAAAAGGGAAAGAGACTGTAGGGATGGTGGTAAGCAGGGATGGTGGGAGAGTCCCGCCTGTGATTCCCGCCTACGGTGCACGCGGTAGGGATGGTGGTAAGCAGGGATGGTGGTTGTGTCCCGCTTGTGATTCCCGCCTACGGTGCACGCAGTAGGGATGGTGGTAAGCAGGGATGGTGGTAGAGTCCCACCTGTGATTCCCTCCTACAGTGCTCTGTTATGTTATTGTGTGGAAAGGAACTGTAGGGATGGTGGTAAGCAGGGACGGTGGTAGAGTCCCGCCTGTGATTCCCGCCTACGGTGCACGCAGTAGGGATGGTGGTAAGCAGGGATGGTGGTTGTGTCCCGCCTGTGATTCTCGCCTACGGTGCACGCGGTAGGGATGGTGGTAAACAGGGATGGTGGTAGAGTCCCGCCTGTGAGTCCCGCCTACAGTGTCCGATAAATTGTTGAGTTTTGTGTAAATCATTTTCTGGGAAAATGTTTTATGGATTATATGTTTTGGCTAAAAATGAGATTTTGACGAGTGTTGAAATTATCATTTTCGGGAAAAAGGATGTTTTAAGTGAAATGTATATTCTTTTTATGCATGCATGTTGGTCGCATTTAATGCATTTATATTACGTTGTTATTTTGAGTTATACTTACCTGCGGTACCTTTTATGGTATCGCAGCTTTTGATGCAGATGAGAATGATGAGTCGTAGGCTTTGGCTCCGTTGGGAGAGCGATCTGGGATTGCTGTCATGCATCGATATTTATTATCCTAGTCTTTTATGTATTTACTTTTGTAATATATTTGGGATGACTGTATAACTTTTTAAAGATAAATTATTTTGGATACCTGTATTTAAATTTATGGTACTTAGTTGATTTATTATATTATCCGCTGCGATTTTTGTTGTGCACTTTTGTATGTTGCACACACTTGGGCACATTTCGTTGGGATGCGTGACCCGTGTTGTCACCATCCTGGCGTCTCGATCCCCGTGTATTTTTATAAGGGGGGTTGGGGGCGTCACAGGTGGTATCAGAGCAGTTCGGCTCTGGGTAAAACCACATGTCGTGTAGGTGCAGTACCAGAAAGTTTTAAAGTTGTGATTTGAAATTATTTTGTTTGTAGTATGTTATTTAAATGGTTTTAATTTATTGTATGTTTTTATATTTTGTTGGTTTTATTTTATTTTATTTCAAGTTATCTTCTTGTATTTTAAATCTATTTTACTATAATTATATTTTAGTTTGTTTTAAGTTGTAAGTGGGGTTAAGGGTTACGCTATGGCAGGAAAAATGGTGAGACCAAGAAGGCAAACTGATGTGCCCGAAGATGAGTTACCAAGGGGTGGTGGGAACTACGCCATGGCTAGGGCGTTAAATAGGATGACAGAGTTCCTCCAACAGAATTTTCGGCCACAGCAAGGAGAACAGTACAGGGAGATGCAGGCTGGGTGCACCTATGAGCGCTTCTTAGCGCATAGGACCCCTGCCTTTTCCGATGAAGAGGGTCCATTACGGGCTAGAAGATGGATTCAAGATCTGGAAAGAACGTTTGAAGTCTGTGGATGCACTGAGGCCAAGAGGGTATTATATGGAAGCTATATGCTGCAAGGTGAAGCGGCAAATTGGTGGGAGACCAAGCGGTCACTCTTAGAAATGGAGTTGGGATCCTTGGCTGCTGTGTCTTGGCAGCGTTTTAAAAAAGAATTTGATGACCGATTTTTCCCTGTTTCGGTGAGACGGCAAATGGCTCGGGAGTTCAATAATTTTGTTCAAGGAGACATGACTGTCGAGCAGTATGCAAGAAAATTTATGAAGCTTGGACGGTTCGCTCCTCACCTTATTGCTACTGAAGAGATGCGGGCTGAACGTTTCCAAGAAGGGTTGCGCCCTCAAATCCGCAGGCAGGTCGCATGCCTGGAAATCCAGAACTTTCAGAGGTTGGTCGATGTGGCCTCTATTGCTGAGCGAGAGCGAGGTGCTGTGGTAGGCTCCCCTCCGGGTAAGAAGCGACTGAACGTTGATGGTGAAGGGAGCAGCTCCGGGTCGCCACAGAAGTTTGTGCAAAGGATCGGGGCCCGAGCGCAGGCAGCTTCCGGTATACGTATTGGGGGTCGAGCTCCAGTTTGTGGCAGATGTAATAGAGCCCACGAGGGCGAGTGTCGTCAGGGTTGGAACCAGTGCTTTGAGTGTGGTCAGACAGGGCACTTTGCTCGTGAGTGCCCTAATCGGACCCAAGGGAGTCAGGGTGGTCGTCGCGGTGGTAGGACTAATCAGAGGCAACTAGTTCAGGCTCAGGTGTATGCGGTGAATCCTGGTAGTGCTGGCGACGAGATTCCAGAGACTCAGGACGCTGGAGTTATGGCAGGTATGGGTCTAATCTTACCTTTCGTAATGGATGCCATGTGTGGTTTATTCTTGGGTTTTGGAAAGTTATGCAAGCTGTACCCATGCCCGTTGGGTGTTGGAGGTTGTGTGATTTTCTTAAGAGTGTTCTGGTTGTATTTGGTATCCTGCTTTAAAGTGATGTTTGGCCCTACAAATTTCGAGGACGAAATTTTATTTTAAGGGGGAGGATGTAACACCCCGTATTTTGGTGTATTTTTACTGAAGGATTATTTTTATTTATTCAAATTTTATTCTCTTATTTTAAAATTATTGGATTTTTAATTAGGTTATTCTTATGATTTTTAGTTTACGAAAATTAATTTTCGAAATGCCTTCTTTAAATTAATTATTGTTACGTGTTTAAATTTCTACTCAAATTAAATTTAAATATTATCGGGTTTAATTAATTATTTTAATTATAATCATTGTGTTTGAAATATTTTATTTCACCAGCTGTTTTAAAACCGTTTCCGTTGGATCATTTTTTTGTGACCCAAGATGTGAGGATTGGACCTCATTTCTTCCCTACATTTTTTCTTTTTTTTTTTTTCTTTTCTCCTTTTTCTTTTTTCCTTTTTCTTTCTTTTCTTTTCTTTTTTCTTTCTCTCCTGGCCTTCTTCTCCAGCGCGATTTCCTCTCTCTCTCTCTCTCTCTCTCTCTCTCTCTCGCCGTGCAACCGTTCCTCACCTAGACCGCCACCGTCGCGCAGCCGTGCGCGACACCGGCCACCCCATCGTGCTCCCCTCTGGCCGGCGACCTCACCCCCCCAAATCCCAGCCCCTACCTCGCCGCCGGTAGCCCGCACGCACCCCACGAAGCCGCGGCATTCTTTGTGCTCTCGCGCCGCCGTCGCGCCACCACCGACCACCATCTCTTCACCACTTCATCCCCAATCTCTTGGCAACCCAATGGACCCAACCCCAGCTTCGATCCGTCGCCGGTGAAGCCCCACCAAGTCCATTTCCAATTTGTGCATTTTTGGCCTAAAACCACCATTTGCGCCGCCACCCACGGCAAACCACCACCACCATTGGCTTCACCGACCTCTCTAGGCCCTACCCTATCAAATTTGGGTCTTCGTTTGTCACCGTTGAAAAGTTGGTATTTGTGACCCACGGCCACAGTGTATTTTACACTGTGGTGTTGCTCAGACGTCGCATTTTTCAACTTCGTGATCCTTCGAAAATTACTATATTGCACTGTAAGTATTTCTCCAAAGAACTTTCATAAATTAAATGTATTTTTACACTAATATATTACACTGTATTTGTTTGACATGCCGGACTGAGTCCGAGGAGTTCGGGGGTTGGATAGAGTTGTGATTGGAGTTGTTTGGTTGTTTGATTGAATTGGTTACTGGTTGTTGATTGTTATGGATCAGTGTTGGTGCATGTATATATCAATATTTCATGCATGATCATGTTTGTAAAGAAAACTGGGTTTTCGTGTATTGCATTCATGTGCATGTGTGATTTGGAAAAGTTATGATTTCATGTGTGAGAAATTGGATTTGTTTGGATTGATTGATTTGAGAAAAAAAGGGAAAGAGACTGTAGGGATGGTGGTAAGCAGGGACGGTGGTAGAGTCCCGCCTGTGATTCCCGCCTACGGTGCACGCGGTAGGGATGGTGGTAAGCAGGGATGGTGGTTGTGTCCCGCCTGTGATTCCCGCCTACGGTGCACGCGGTAGGGATGGTGGTAAACAGGGATAGTGGTAGAGTCCTGCCTGTGAGTCCCGCCTACAGTGTCCGATAAATTGTTGAGTTTTGTGTAAATCATTTTCTGGGAAAATGTTTTACGGATTATATGTTTTGGCTAAAAATGAGATTTTGGCGTGTGTTGAAATTATCATTTTCGGGGAAAAGGATGTTTTGAGAGAAATGTATATTCTTTTTATGCATGCATGTTGGTCGCATTTAATGCATTTATATTACGTTGTTATTTTGGGTTATACTTACCTGCAGTACCGTTTATGGTATCGCAGCTTTTGATGCAGATGAGGATGATGAGTCGTAGGCTTTGGCTCCGTTGGGAGAGCGATCTGGGATTGCTCTCGTGCATCGATATTTATTATCCTAGTCTTTTATGTATTTACCTTTTGTAATATATTTGGGATGACTGTATAACTTTTTAAAGATAAATTATTTTGGACACCTGTATTTAAATTTCTGGTACTTAGTTGATTTATTATATTATCCGCTACGATTTTTGTTGTGCACTTTTGTATGTTGCACACACTTGGGCACATTTCGTTGGGATGCGTGAACCGTGTTGTCGCCATCCTGGCGTTTCGATCCCCGTGTATTTTTATAAGGGTGGTTGGGGGCGTCACAAAATTGGTCAGGGGGCCAGATACCAACGAAGGTTGACCTCGGCTAGCAGAACCTCCAAAAGAATGTCGTTTGGATGGGCCCTTGCCCAAGCGCAGATGACCTCGACCCTTGTCTTTACCCATGACCCCCCATAAGGCGCAAATAGGGAACCCGCGACGATTGGCCTGCCGACGGAGAACTCCCACCCCTTGCGGGAAAAAATGAAGAACATGCGACTCCACCCCCTCGCGGTGGTATATTGCGGCTCCAGCCTAACCAACGCCTAGATTGAAGCCATAAGTGTGACGACCTCGCCTTAGAAGATTATGGGTGAGGAAGAACTCACACGCCATAAGATGCGGGTAGCCAGCCTTGACCTCCTCCAACGCACGACGCAAGATGACGCAGCATGACACAAGGATCCTCCACGCAGTAGGAAGGAGCTGAGCAGGTGTTAGCTTGAAAAAATCCAACACTTCTCGCACTGGTCTACATAAGGGCAGTCTGAGGACGCAAGAGAACATGGCGGGGTACACAGCCACTTTGGAGGCATAACCTTCAGAATCTACCACCCTTTTGGTAGAAGGAGGCACCTCATATTCGAAAGTGCTAGGAACCCTGTAGGTCTCCCTTAACAACTCCAACTCAACGGGAGTCACGTTCGAATGGCACGGAAAGCCAGCAAACTCTTCTGGGGTAGTGTCGTCCAGTCCATCTGTAGCACAAATAGCGTTAGAAAATTTGGCCAACCCAAAAGGATGCAAGGATTTATTGGGGGCAATTAGCAACCAGGGAAAAAGTAGAGGAATTGGAAAGAAAAATGACAGGAGAAGTGCTTGAAAGAAGAAGAGGAATCAAGGGAAAACAACTTGAGGAGAAATGCTTGAAAGTGGAAGAGGAACATATGATATCCAACAGAAGAAAGAATAGGCAAAGTAACTCGTTGCAGACAAGGAAGGGGGCCTTATATAGGCAAGCTTGACGATTGATATCCTGAGGCAGTAGGAACCCATGCGCCCCACGGAGTATTAGAATCCCACGATTGCCATGATTCCGACAGAGCTTATCTAGTGATGCGACGTGAGAAATAATTAACCACTCGACGTGAGTAATGACGAAGGGACAGAAGGGGTAACATTAAATGGGGAACAAAACCGTCAAAGTTCAACCATGCAAGTTGGAGTTCATCTTACAGCCTCTCACATCACAAGTTGTGCAATCTTAAATATAGAGAAATCCAGAAAATACTTTTTTCGTAAGCTTGATTTGGATATAGATTGTTTTGTTTTGTTGGGCACTTCATGATCATAGCAAATGGAGTGCATAGTGATTATTTTGTCATCATTAACAACTCCCTCCAAAACAAGAACAAGTATGTGATAGCTTTTCTGCCCGTTTCCTTTGATATTAAAGATTCTTAAGTTTCCATTGCATTGGATGTTTGATTTATGTGCTATATGTTATCCTAAAAGTGTAAATGAGAAGTAGATGTATTTGTTCACGTCTAATTGCATCGACTAGAAAACCATGGAGAGAGCCATAAAATGTATATTGCTTTTTTCTTAATTATTTTTAATTATAATTTTATCGTTATTATTAATTTTTTAATTAAGAAAACTGATATATACCAGTTCCCTTGAGATGGGCCCAATCGATTGGGTAAATGTTTTAATCTTGTGGTGTGCTTTGCCTAGTTCTATGGTCTGAATTATGGGTGCAAATACTTCTTGTGGCCACAAAAGCCTACGATATGCCATTCAACCTTGCTATTCCCATTCTTATTAGTTATGCATTGTTATCTTTAAAATTACTATTTCTCATCTTAGGTGACGTTATTGGAGTAATACATAAACTTCTCTAATTTCTATAACGAGATTAAAGGAACATGATTGTTATTTTTACTTGTTTTCTTCATTATTAATGTTAGTTTTTTCATCTCATGATATATGAAATAAATAATTATTAGAATACGTACGGTGCAGATTGTCAACATAACTATTGTCACTAATCACCGTTACGATCATATGATTATAATCCAATATTATTGTCATCGCTATTATCGTTGTCATCTAATCATCATTATTAAAACATAATCATTGATCTCATTTCATTATCATTGTGAATTAGCAATGACATTACCATTACATCATTATCATTATCATTATCAATATCAATATCACTATCGTCATCGTCATCAACCATCAACATCATCATCATCATCATAATCTCATCTCATCCTGGATTTCATCATCATCATTATCATATCATCGTCATTAAAAATCATCTATTTTCATTATCATCATTTTCATCACCATCGTTTTCCCCATAGTTAATCATCATCATTTGTCATTACCAGATTCCATTGCCAACATTATAACCTCATAACTGTCATTGGATCATAATTAATTTTTTCACATCATCCTTGCCATTATTATCATTATCCTCATCCTTAATATCTTCATCATTGTGACCATCATCAGTATTATTGTTATGGAAAACTATTCCTTGACCCCTTAAATTATCCCCCAAACAAGTTTTTTTGTATTGACTGTAATCTTGTACAATTAAATATATGGTGGAAAAGCATCTAACTACATCAGGGAATGTTAGTAATGAAAATTGCTCACTTACATTTTTATTTCTAGGCCGGTAATTTACATTCTGCACCTTTCACTGCTATTACTCCTTTGTGTACTCCCTTCGTGTATATTAGATACTGTCTATTGACATGTACTAGCTTTTGTCGCCATTGTTGGTTTGGCGAATTCGAGTTTAAGTATGGTGATTATTAGTTAAGGACAACTTTGCCTCCTGTAATCTATAGTTTTATTTGTGTTTTAGTTATCAAAATACAGTTATATATATATATACACGTTTGTTAGTATTTTTACGATTATTTTTTTTGATGTTATTGTTCGCTTTATCCATAATTGGAATTCATCTTGCAGATCGAGCTTTAATTGAGTTGAGTTGAATTTAATCGAGTATGTGTAAAAATTACTATATATATATATATATATATATATATATATATATATATTGACAGATCGAGCCTTGTGGGGGTGAAATAGTATTTTTGTAATAAAAACAAGAGAGGGTTCTTTTTTGTGTATTATTAATCTAGAATCAATGAAAATGAAGTTAAAAGTGCAAAAAATGGTCGTCAAGAAATTAATTGTGTGGTTCTCTTTGACCATCCAGATCAAATTAATTAAGTAAAATCTAGATTTATTTTAGTTGAAAAAGATGGCCAGAGTATGCATGGTTTCTGTTATTGACCAAGTTAGCTATTACTATATATCAAACCTCCGTAAAAATATCCATTACACCTAAAAATTGTCAGTAGCAGTTACCATATTTGCCCTATATCTGGAAGTCTCAACTCTTGTTGATTTTCTCCCCCCAAGGGTTTAATTATCATTTCGAACATAAAACAATAGAAAATATAAGCAGCTTTTTCAGATTATCATAGTTGTTTGTGTCAGTCATCAATCTCTGATCTTAGCTTCCTAATCGAATATGTCAATTTACGAAGAAGAAGTCGCTGAACAATATGAGAAGATCGTCAATATAGTTATCATGGGAATCTCCCTCTTTGTTGTTGGTGCGATCTTCATTAGTGTTGTTGCAGATGTAAGCAAGCCAATCTAATAATTAAGATCAGGCTGTTTTGCCTGTGAAATCAAGTACAGCCTTAACTTGCTTCATTACCTTCCATGAGTTTCTTTTTCCTGGACATGATCATGATGTACTGTACACTTTTCTTCTTTTTGAAATATGTAGCGTAATAATATTTCAATATAAATTGACCAGTACTATTAACATTTTCAACAATGATGCATGGGATGAGATGGTTGTTATATGTATGTAGTTATTGTTTATGTTTAGATTTGAAATGTCATGTAATTGATGAGTATTTAGAATTATTTCAATAAAATCGGTTTGTTTTCGATCATTACAAATGTGCTTGAAAGAGATGGCAGCGAGTTTGGCGATGATCGGGTTGCTCTCCCTCCATTTAGGGCGGGCAATATCCCTAATCTGTTGGAATAACACAGATTAATCATATGATATGAATTATAAATACAGTAAAACATACAATCTTCATATGCTTATGATCTAGCTAACCATGCGTAGACTGCTTAGGATTTTGTCTCCTTCTCCCATTAGTATTAGATTAGCTTAAATTCTACTTTGGCTAAGTCACTTGATATGTACTTCACATAGGGTTACTTATTTTTTCTTCCAAAATAATAAAATATAATTTTTTATTGTACCCCACATGAGAGAGAGAGAGAGAGAGAGAGAGAGAGAGAGAGAGAGAGAGAGAGAGAGAGAGAGAGAGAGAGAGAATTTATAAAAGCTTTAATTTCCTATAGCTCAAAGAGGCATTTTAGTTCATATCTATCTTAGCTAATGAGCAATAGCTAGCTAATCTAATGTGGGTACAAATAAGTGACTTTTAGGTAAATTTCTGAGTTATCATGTATTTTTCCTAATTAGTGCGAATGCTATTTAGCTGTTTGTTGGGTTTGTACAAGTTTACAATATCCTCACCATGCTTGCAAGCTCAAAAATTCATCTATGACTTTTTTTTTTCTCAGAAAAAGACTTTCATAAATAAGCAAATGTATGCCAAAGTATCAATTATTACAAACATGCTGGTCTTTGCCAATATGAAACTCTAACAGACATTGTGAAACTCTAGTCAGAGGGATGTTTCCAATAAAATTATTGGAAGCTGCCCATTGCGTAATGGAAAGTGCACATCGATTATGAGAACGATGTATTTTTGTGGGGATTGAAAGCAAGTAAATTCACAGCTCTCTTTTTTGGTGGTATCTCTACCTCAAAAAGTGTATTTTTGTGACGATTTGCTATGTGACGATTTGCTAGAACTCTTTCTTTATCCTCTTGATTTGGGAAGGTAAAAATTTCAATACCAGAGTGATTCGAAGATGATATGGCTGAGAAATGGATGGTTTCGAGTGGTGAGTGACGTTCCAGATAAGGTTTTAAATGTTGAATATTGATGATGGGAGTGAGGTGGATGTTAATTGTTCTGGATGTTCGATGGAGGTGAGATAAATAAGAAGGGAAGTTCTACTCAAAGGAGGAATATCCATGTGAGAGGTAGAGAGAACTCACCTGGAGAGAGAGAGCTGGTCTAAAAAAAAAAAATAAAAGTGATCACCCATCTATGACTTGAAATAAGCTAAGATTTCGAAATTATAAAAATAGGTGAATCAATTTACTTAATTATTAGGGATAAGCTCCTTTAAAATAAATAAATAAATAGAGATAATTTCATTTCACATCCTTGTATTATGAAAAAAAAAAAATATCACCCATTTTGTAGCATGAACTCTTAAATTATGAAAAAAGAAATTTATATTCTAACTAAGGGTATACATTAAAATTTCTTTATAGTTTAAGGTATGCATTGTAATAACTTTTTTACTGTTTAACAGACAAGTACTTCGGGTGTAGAGTGTAACTTCCTTTTATTAAATTGTTAAACAGGCAAAAGTAATTAAAATATCAACTTAAAATGGAATTTGTTGTAGTCCTTGGTAGACTATCCTTTATATATATATATATATATATATATATATATATGCTGTGACAATATACGATCCATGACCTAGGAAAACCCAAAATCCTTTAGAGTTTGGGGTCTGGTAGTTGAAGTAGAGGAGAGATGAGAGTTTATAAGAAAACTCAAAATCCCACATCTTTTATATATATTTTTTGTTTTTTTTTGCTAAATCTCAAAAACAAAATTTTAGTATTTTTTCAGAAGTACTAGATTTTATAAAGAAATCATACAAATTTAAATTTACAAACTAATATGTTTTGATATAATATATCATATATATTTTACAATAAAGAAATTAATTTTACAATTTGACGTACCACACCAAATGAAGTCAATTTCTAAATTTATTTTATGGGATCCCTTTATAGACGTAGCATATTTTTTTTCTCTAAAATATAGATTCAATACAACTTTATCAAACACTTTTTTTGCTTAATAATATATATATATATATATATATATATATATATATATATATATTTTTGCAGTGGCTTTTGTAATTATAAGTTATGGATTTCTCATGCGTATCAATCTAATTAATTATCAAATACTCTATGTATAGTCACTTTTGCATACTCTTTGTACACTCCATTAATTACATGATTGACTACGTCACTTTTTTTAATATATATAAAATAATTGTTTTGTCCAATCAAATTAGTAAAGTGCGCAAGAAATATACAAAAATAACTATATGCAACAAAACTACATTCACATTAATGGAGTCCTTTTCAGTTTATACTCTACTAAAATGTAAGTTTTGTACCTAGGTAGCTTTTACCCCAATTCAACGGTCTTTTTTAATTTTATTATTTTTTAAACGTTAATATTTTTTTTTTCTCATTTTCTTATTATATGAATCTAAATTTTTAATTTAAATTTTCGAATCTATAAAAAAATTATCACTGAAAAGTTTCCTGGATTTTGGTTTCGTGATTTGGTTTTAGAAGAATTGATTTTCGATTGACGATTCTTTTTGCGGAACAACAAGACTTTAATTTTTAATCTGTTTATGGTTGAATCGGATTTATTATCTAGTTATCATTGAAAAGCAGAAGTTGTGAATATATAGGTTTGAGTGATTGGATTCTTTCGGTTTGACAGTGTTAGTAAGAAATTGAGGTTAGGATAAATAATAATGGGCAGTGGTATGACTCTTGAAATATTTTGTAGAGTTTCATTACGAGGTTAGGCCTCGTTTGTTTTCACAACTGATTTTCTCAATTCATCTCATCTAATTATTATAATTTTTTTAAAATTTCTACACAAAATAAAATAAGCAATTCAACTTTTTCAAATCTCAAAATAAAATAAATATTAAAATAATATATTTTAATAATATTTTATTCAATTTTTAACTTTAATTTTAACTCATCTTATCTGATCATCTGTGAAAACAAATGAGTAGCTGAAAATTGGTTGAGATTAAATGGGCTGTTCATGTAATAACCCCTTGTAAATATCAATATATATATATATATATATATATATATATATATATATATGTATTTTGTTTATCTCTGCCAACTTTGGTAATGGCACCAAATATATATAGTATTGAATTTTATCTGGAGTTTAGTTGTCATATATAAGGGATTTAACAACTTTGATAAAACTCAAGTTATACTAGTACGTACATCTTTAACATGGTTTGATGTTACTAGCTATCACAGTCCACGTAACATGTTGTTTATAATCTTTTATGTTAGAGAAAATATATTTACAATCGTGAATTGTGCAACTGCCACGTAATCGCTTTAAAAAAAGTGAATAAAACATGAGACCTACATTAAAAAAATTAATTTTTTAATAGTGGACTCCACTCTTTTTCAAAGCAGTTACGCGGCGTTTACGCACTTTATAGTTGTATGTAAAATTATCTTTATGTTATTATATTCGACAATGTAGCAGTTGACACATCCATAAAACTAGGTGGAAAAATACTGTAGAAAGTAGTTTTTAATTGAAAACAGCTTAACAATGGATTCTCTATTACCCTCTCGCTGAGCACATAACGGTATTTGTGTTGTTTCATGTTTCAAAGGCATATAATTTCCGCACTCTTTCATTCTTGTTCCTATCACTCTTTTCTCTTTATGGTCTCTGTCTGATTAATGATCTCTCTTCTAAAATCCTCAATTCTATTGCCACTGTCACTTGTGCGATATAAGAAATATTAGGAAGTTTTCTTTGGCAAGATCTCCTAGCATATATCTGAAAATAAGTTTGCATTTTTTTTTTCTAATTGTGATTGTTTTTTCTTCATCCATCACTTAGTCGGAAGAAAAAATCTATTCATCATCCTAACTTCCATCACCCTCCCATCATCCTATAATGTGGTATTAGATGATAGGTTTATAAGTGAATTAAATATAATAAATAATTTCTAATCATCTAATGACACATCATAAGATGATAGGAGGATGATGAAAGTTGAGATGATGAGTAGCATTACTTTAGTCGGAATATTGTAATTGTAAATATAGTGTTTCAGTCAATTGCATCGACCGGAAAACCATGGAAAGAGCCATAAAAGGTGCATTGCTTTTTTCTTAATTATTGTTAATTATAATTTTATCGTTATTATTACTTTTTTTTCAATATTATATTTTTAGGAGACCTGATAGCAGTTCCCTTGAGATGGGCTCAAGTGGGTAAATGTTTTAATCTTGAGGTATGCTTTGCCTAGTTTTAAGGTTTGAATTATGGGTGCAAATACTTCTTGTGGCCACAAAAGCGACGATTTGTCGTTCAACCTTGTTATTCCTCTTATTAGTTATGCATTGTTATCTTTAAAATTACTGTTTCTCGTCTTATTTCATTATCATTGTGATTAGCATTAACATTAACATTATCATTATCGTCATTATCATTATCGTCTTCGTCATTGTCATTGTCATTGTCATCGACCATCAACATTATCATCATCATTATTATCATTGATCACCACCTAATCAGGTCATTGTATCATCAATCTCGTCTCATCATGGACTTCATCATAATCATCATCATATCATCATCATTAATCATCATCTCTTTTCATCATCATCATCTATTTTCATCATCATCATCGACCATCAATATTATCATCATCGTCGATCATCACCTAATCACCATCTCATTGCATCATCAATCTCATCTCATCGCATCATGGACTTTGTCACCATCATCATCATGTCATTATCATCATCAATCATCATGTAATCATCATATCATTGCATAATTAATCTCATCTCATCATGGATTTTATCATCATCATCATCATATCATCGTCATTAAAAATCATCTATTCTCATCACCATCGTTATCCCGGCCCATAGTCAATCATCATCATATATCGTTAATTATCAGATTCCATTGCCAACATTATCATCTCATAACCATCATTGGATCATAATAATTTTTTTCTCATCATCGTTGTCATTATTATCATTACCCTCATCCTTAATATTTTCATCATTATGACCATCATCAGTATTATTTTTATGGAAAACTATTCCTAGACCCCTTAAATCATCACCCAAACAATTTTTCCTGTATTGACTGTAATCTTGTATGATTAAATATATGGTGGAAAAGCATCTAACTACATCATGGAATGTTATTAATGAAAATTGCTCACTTACATATTTATTTCTAGGCCGGTAATTTACATTCTGCACCTTTCACTACTATTACTCCTTTGGGTACTCTATTAATGTTTATGAGATATTGTCTATTGACGTATTGTACTAGCTTTTGTCGCCATTCATGTTGGTTAGGCAAATTCGAGTTTAAGTATGGTGATTATTAGTTAAGGACAACTTTGCCTCATGTAATCTATAGTTTTATTTGTGTTTTAGTTCTCAAAATACAGTTATATATATATATATATACACGTTTGTTAGTATTTTTATGATTATTTTTATTGATGCATGTTATTGTTCGCTTTATCCATAATTGGAATTCATCTTACACATCACAAGTTGTGCAATCTTAATTATAGAGAAACCCTGAAAATGCTTTATTCGTAGGCTTGATTTGGATATAATTTTTTTTTTTTTTTTTGGCTGGGCACTTCATCATAGCAAATGGAGTGCATTGTGATTATTTTGTCATCACTAACGTCAACTCTCTCCAAAACAGGAACAAGTATGTTAGAGCTTTTCTGCTCATTTCCTTTGATATTAAAGATTCTGAAGTTTCAATTGCATTTGATGTTTGATTTATGTACTTATATGTTATCCTAAAAGTGAAAATGAGAAGTAGATGTATTTGCTCATGTCTAATTGCATCGAGCGTCAGAAAACCATGGAGAATGCCATAAAATGAACTTGGTTTTGGTACTAGTTGATTTTGTATATATATGCTTGCCATTCTTCTTATTATACATTGTTTTTTCTCTTAATTATTAATTATTATAATTTTATTGTTATTATGTTTTTTCAATATTATAATTAGAGAAATATTTTAGTCACAAACTGATTACACATAAACAATCTCACAAATTTAGATGGTTTGTTGTGATTCATTATATTGTAAAGTTATTTTTATTATAAAGTATAACTAATGGATCAGATGAAGCCATGCCAATTTGTATGATTGTTTTTGTGTAATTTCTTTGTGGATGTAGCAGTCCTCTTATAATTAGGAAAACTGATCCCAATACCCTTAAGTTGTGCTCGAGAAAGGTTTTGATCTTGAGGTAGATTTTACCTAGTTCTAAGGTTTGAATGATGGGTGCAAGTACATCTTGTGGCCCCAAAAGTCGATGATCGTTCAATTTTATTATTCTCATTCTTATTAGTTATATACGCATCATTATCTTTTTATGTTTACTATTTCTTTTGTTAGGTGCCGTTGTTGAAGTGATACACCATCTTTTTTAATTTCTATAACGAGATGGAAGGTACATGGTTGTTATGTTTACTTGTTTTCTTCATTATTAATGTTAGTTTCTTCATCTCATGATTTATGAAATAAATAATTGTTGGAATAAGGTACAGATTGTTGTTGTCAACATAACTATTGTCAGAAATCACCGTAATCATCATATTATTATAATCCATTATTGTCGTTACCATCATATTTGTACTTCTTATCATCATTATTAACATCATCAACCTAACCTGATTTCATTATCAATGTGATCAACATTGACTCATTATATCATCATCGTCATCGATCAACATCATCACCACCAACATTATCATTATATAATCTTCATTGATCATCATCAACCTCATCTCATTGTTATGATTTGCATCATCAATCTCATCTCGTAATGGACATCATCATCATTGTAATATCATCGTCATTAATCATCATCATTATAATCATCTCATTGTCATCATCTTCATCACCTTTGTTATGATCATGAGCAATCATCATCATTTGTCATTATCATCTTCATTGCCATCAATATCACCTCTTCAACTTCATTGGCATCATCATTAACATATTCTCATCATCGTTGTCATTATTACTTATCCTTATCCTTAATATCCTCATCATTGTGGCCACCATCAGTGTTATAGACGTGTTTCACAACTTTGCACACACGATCACCTTCAACCAAAGAGTTGTGTGGCTTAGGGGTTCTACGGAACTCTTCTTATGCCTAAGTTAGTGATTACAATAAGAATCTATTTTTCTAGACAAATGAATCCGATCCCTTTCACATACTCAGGTGATATGTATATATAGAGCCCATGAGATTTTTGTTACCATGTGATAGCAGGCTTATCTGTTATTTGAAATTCAAGGCTCGAGATGGAGAGCTTAGCCAAATCCAAATGATTGGATAGCTCTCCTTGTCTGGGAGACTCTCAATTGGTTATTCTTTCAATGGTTGGGATGGATTGAGCTCTCAGGTGATTGGGTTATTGGCCTGAGTTGTAACCCAGGCTCTTAAAACAGCTCAATAGGCCTCGGAGTGGGTTAAGCCCCTTCCAGTTATCCTGTGAAGTCTCATCACGCATAGTGTGATAGGATTTGTGGCGCCCCCAACCCCCCTTATAAATACATGGGGATTGAGGCGCCAGGATGGTGACAACACGGGTCATGCATCCCAACGAAATGTGCCCAAGTGTGTGCAACATACAAAAGTGCACAACAAAAATCGCAGCGGATAATATAATAAGTCAACTAAGTACCAGAAATTTAAATACAGGTATCCAAAATAATTTATCTTTAAAAAGTTATACAGTCATCCCAAATTATTACAAAAGGTAAATACATAAAAGACTAGGATAATAAATATCGATGCACGAGAGCAATCCCAGATCGCTCTTCCAATGGAGCCAAAGCCTAAGACTCATCTGCATCAAAAGCTGGGATACCATAAAACGGTACCGCAGGTAAGTATAATCCAAAATAACAACGTAATATAAATGCATTAAATGCGACCAACATGCTTGCATAAAAAGAATATACATTTCTCTCAAAACATCATTTTTCCCGAAAATGATTAATTTTAACACACGCCAAAAAGTCATTCGGCCCAAATTATCCGTAAAATACTTTTCCAGAAAATGGTTTACGCAGAACCCAACCATTTATCGGACACTGTAGGCGGGACTCACAGGCGGGACTCTACCACCATCCCTACCGCGTGCACCGTAGGCTGGAATCATAGGCGGGACACAACCACCATCCCTGCTTACCACCATCCCTACCGTGTGCACCGTAGGCGGGAATCACAGGCGGGACTCTACCACCGTCCCTACTTACCACCATCCCTACAGTTCCTTTCCACACAATAGATACATAACAGAGCACTGTAGGCGGGATCACAGGCGGGACTCTACCACCATCCCTGCTTACCACCATCCTTACCGCGTGCACCGTAGGCGAGAATCACAGGCGGGACACAACCACCATCCCTACCGCGTGCACCGTAGGCGGGAATCACAAGTGGGACACAACCACCATCCCTACCGCGTGCACCGTAGGCGGGAATCACAGGCGGGACTCTACCACCGTCCCTGCTTACCACCATCCCTACAGTCTCTTTCCCTTTTTTCTCAAATCAATCAATCCAAATAAATCCAATTTCTCACACATGAAATCATAACTTTTCCAAATCACACATGCACATGAATGCAATACACGAAAACCCAGTTTTCTTTACAAACATGATCATGCATGAAATATTGATATGTACATGCACCAACACTGATCCATAACAATCATCAACCAATAACCAATTCAATCAAACAACCAAACAACTCCAATCACAATTCCATCCGACCCTCGAATTCCTCGGACTCAATCCGGCATGTCAAACAAATACAGTGTAATATGTTAGTGCAAAAATATATTTAAATTATGAAAGTTCTTTGGAGAAATACTTACAGTGCAATATAACAATTTCCGAAGGATCACGAAGTTGAAAAAGGCGACGTCTGAGCAACACCACAGTGTAAAATACACTGTGGCCGTGGGTCACAAATACCAACTTTTCAACGGGTGCAAACGAAGACCCGAGATTGATAGGGTAGGGCCTAGGGAGGTCTGTGAAGCTAGTGGTGGTGGTGGTTTGCCGTGGGTGGCGGCGCAAGAGGTGTTTTTAGGCCAAAAATACCCAAAACGAAAATGGAGTTGGATGTGCTTCACCTGTGACGGATTGGAGCTGGGGTTGGGTCCAATGGGTTGCTAAGAGGTCGAGGATGAAGTGGTGAGAAGATGGTGGCCGCGACTTTGAAGAGCTGGTGGTGGTTAACGGTGGCGCGGATGGAGGTGAGGTTGGTGGGGTGAGGTCGCCGGCCAGTGGGGAGCACGATGGGGTGGGCGGTGTCGCGCACGACGGCACGACGGCGGCGGGCTGGGTGTGGAACGATTGCACGGAGAGAGAGAGAGAGAGAGAG
The DNA here is from genome assembly GCA_022457165.1 of Juglans mandshurica. Classification (NCBI taxonomy): domain Eukaryota; kingdom Viridiplantae; phylum Streptophyta; class Magnoliopsida; order Fagales; family Juglandaceae; genus Juglans; species Juglans mandshurica. The sequence continues at coordinate 32,846,307 of CM039621.1, forward strand.
AGAGAGAGAGAGAGTCGCGCGCGGGAGATGGCCGAAGGAGAAATAAGGGGGAAAAAGAAAAGAAAGAGAAAAGAAAAAGAGGAAAAGAAAATAGAGGGAAAAAAAATGAGGTCCAATCCTCATAACTTGGGTCACAAAAATGATCCAACGGAGACGATTTCAAAACCACAAGTTAAATAAATTAATTTAAACGTAATGGTAAAGTCAAATTGAAATAATTAAATCCCACAGTAATTAATTTAAATATTAAAAGTAATTTAAATGCATAACAATAAATAAATATTAAGAAAGCACATAAAAATAATTTTCACTAAATTAAAATCATAGAAATAAACTCACTAAAAATCCAACCAATTTAAAATAAGAGGATAAATTTTTTGAATAAATAAAAATAATCATTCAGTAAAAATACACTAAAATACGGGGTGTTACAGGATTTGTAATCGTAACGTCGCTTTGTTATCTGGGTTTTTAATCATTTGTGCCCCTTTGTCAGAACGTTGTTTCACCGTCATGCCCTTTCGCACATTTACCCTTAACCGTTGCAGGTATTTATAGTCTTCAGACACTCTCTTTCCCACTTTTACTCTTTCAACCCTCTCATTTCTTCTCTCGAGCACTCTGTTTTCTTCGCGCTCTCTCTCTCTCTCAACTTTCACCGCGAATCTATGGCTTTCTCTAAGAATAGGATTCCTCTCGTGGGGCTGGTTCTTCACGACCCCGCAATTCCCCTATTCGTCCTGAATGAGAGGGTTGTCCCTATTACTTCTCGCTCGATTTTTTAGGGTCCTCAACCATCTTCAACATTCGGAATTCGGTGGCTTTAGAGCGCCGCAGAGCTATCGACGTGAGAGGTGTGGCCATTTCTGTTACCCTGTATAAGGCCATGTTTGTGATGAGGCTTCGTTTGCCCTTTGTACGACCTATGACATGTTAAGTGTTAGATGGCTTGGGACTTGCCCCGACCCAACTGATGCCTCGATGGTTTTAATGGCTTGCTGCGTTCTTTGGTGGCAAGTGTTGAAATCTATGGGTGATGAATATCCCGATCTCACGGCTCGTGAGTTCCTTTCTCTACATGGAACCAGATGGCTTAGACTCACAGTGAAAGCTGAGAGAGAGACTGCGAAGAAAATAGAGTGCTCGAGAGAGGAAAAAGTGGGAAAAGGAGTGTTGAAGACTATAAATACATTGGGCTGCTTCACAGACAATGAGTAGATAAGCCCGCATGGTAACGGAAATCTCATGGACTCTATATATACATTTCACCCAGGTGTATGTGAAGGGGATCAGACTCATTTGTCTAGAAAAGGAGATTCTTATTGTGATTACTGACCTAGGCATCAGAGGCGTTCCCCAAAACCTCAAAGCCACACTCTTTGGTTGCAGGTGATATTGTGTGTGAAGCTGTGAAATACGTCTATAACAATCAGTATTATTATTATGAATAAAGATACAGTCAAATTATCCCAAACGATCAAAGATAAGGTGGAAAAGCAAGATATGCCGGTAATATACATTTGTGTACTTCGTTTACTGGATACTGTCTATGTCATTATTTGTGTTTTGAGAGTATGGTGATTGTATTTATGTATATTTTTACATAATCTATACACGTATATTTATGTATTTATGTATATAACTATAATCTATAGTTATATTTGTGTTTTGGTTGTCCAACTAGAGTTATATGTATATTTTTACAATTACTATTATTGATGTTTGCTTTCTCCACCATTTGAATTCATCCTACAACCTTCCTTCCGCATCCCAAGTTGTGCATCTTAATTTTACAAAATCTTGCTTTATTCATGGGCTAGATTTGTTGGGGTGTATGTGGAGACTGGTTTTGGAGCTGAAAATCGAGAAACAGAGTGTTTGTCGACGTGCGCTCGACACTGTGCTCGAGTGAACTCATGGGTTGAGCTTCGCTCGAGTCCCGCGTGACAGTAAGCTCGAGCAAGACACAAATCCTAGTGTTCACTCGAGCCCCACTCGAGCCAATGTTGTTCGCTCGATGCGCGCTCGACACGCCGCTCATGCAAAAAAAGCAGATTTTGACAAATTAGAGTTTCCAGTGCCGTTTGATATATATATGTCATATTTGACTTGTTTTGTACGACTTTTTGCATATTTTAAGAGAGAACAATTGTCTAGTGAGTGCATATTGTGTGAGACAGTAAAAAACCCTAGAAAGTGTGAGTTGAGATTGAGTGATTGTAATCTCGATTTTTGCAGCTCTGTGGACGTAGGCAATTTATCGAACCACGTATATTGTTCATCGTGTACATGATCGTGCTTGCTTTTATTTATTTGTCATCGTTGGTGTGTGCGTTTTGCACAACATTACACGACAAGATTTGCATAGTGATTATTTTGTCATCATTAACAACTTAAAAAAAGAGTATGTGAGAGATTTTCTTCTCTTTTCCTTTGATATAAAAGATTCTTAAGTTTGCATTCTATTTGATGTTTGATTTATGTACTACATATTATCCTAAAAATGAAAATGAGAAACATGGAGAGAGCCTTAAAAGGTACATTGTTTTTTTCTTAATTATTGCTTTTTTCTTAATTATTACTTTTTTTTCAATACTATATTGATACCAGTTCCCTTTGAAATGGGCTGTAGTGGGTAAATGTTTTAATCTAAGGTTTGAATTATGGGTGCAAATACTTCTTGGCCACAAAAGCCCGATATGCCGTTCAACCATGTTATTCCCATTCTTATTCTCTCATTATCTTTAAATATACTGTTTTTCAGTAATACATCAACTTTTCTAATTTCTATAACAAGATTAAGGCCCCATTTGGATAGTGAAAATGTTACATCTCATCATTACAATTTTTTCAAATTCTCACACAAAATATAATAAACAATTCAACTTTTTCAAATTCTAAAACAATAATAATATTAAAAAATAATTTACATTTTTCATATTTACTTATTAAAAAAAATAATATTCTAACAATATTTTATTCAATTTTCAACTTTTATCTTAAATCATCTCATCTCAACTCACTATCCAAACAACACGATACATAATTGTTGTTTTTACTTGTTTTCTTCATCTCATGATCTATGAAATAAATAATTGTTGTCAGTAATCACCGTTATCATCATATGATAACAACATTTACGACTTCATTTCATTATCATTATATCATCATCATTATCACATCCTTATCGACCATCAACATCATCATCATCATTGATCATCACCTCATTGCATTATCAATCTCTTCTCATCATTGTTAACATCTTATCATCCTTAATATCTTCATCATTTTGGTCATCATCAATATTATTATTATAGAAAACTACTCCTAGACCGCATAAATTATCCCCCAAACAACTTTTTCTATATTGATTGTAATCTTGTACAATCAAAGACACTACAAGAAAAATAGGCTTTTGTGATTAATTTATTGCAACTAAAAGACTTTTCGCAACCAATTTTAGTTGTAAATAGTCATTTCACTGGAATTAACTGGTCGCAAATAAGCAGTTTTCTTGTAGTAAGATATGGTGAAAAAGCGGTTAACCACACCACGGAAGGTTAGTAATGAAAATTGCTCGCTCACATATTTATTTCTAGGTAGGTAATTTACATTCTATTGATATGCTCTAGCTTTTGTTGCCATTTTTGGTTAGGCAAATTTGAGTTTGAGCATGGTCACATATATATAACTTGGCCTCTTGCAATCTATAGTTATATTTTTGTTTTGGTTGTCAAATTACACTTAAATATTATAATATGTTTGTTAGTATTTTTACGATCACTATTATTGATGTTATTGTTCGCTTTATCCACAATTGGAATTCACCCTACATCATAGCAAATGGAGTACATAGTGATTATTTTGTCATCATTAACAACTCCCTAAAAAAAAAAAGAACAAGTATGCAGTGAGAGTTTTTCTTATCATTTCCTTTGATATTAAAGATTTTAAAGTTTCCAATGAATTTGATGTTTTATTTATGTACTATATGTTAATATACAATGTTTTTTTCTTAATTATTATTAAAGATAATTTTATTGTTATTTTTATCATTATTGTCATCACCATTATCGATCTTTGTGATCATCTTATCATCATTGACCTCATTTCATTATCATTGTGAACAACATTGACATCCTTATAAAATTATTGTCATCGACTATATATCACTATTAACATTATCATCATCTCATTGCATGATTATCAATCTCATCTGATTAATATGATTCACATCATCAATCTCATCTCATCATGGACATCATCATTATTATTGTTTTATCATCGTCATTAATTGTACACCCAATTCCCTTAGGCTAGGGATACGTGTTTTCATAAAATAGCTCAACAAAAAATCTCATATTTTGATAAAATAAACATTTGTTTCGTAAAAAGAATTATTTAAATAAAGACAATTGTGAACAATTGAATAAAATGTCTGTCATAAAAATAATTTATTCTAAAAAGTCTGAAATTTAAGCAACTGCTCTATGTAATCCTGGCCCGCCTACTTGTATTCATCATCCTAACTTAGGTGGTTAAAAACATGAAATAAAATTAAAATGAGTCGAAGACTCAGTACCATCACAACGTAAAATTACGTAGGAGTTTTCACAAAACATTTCATGTTGAGAATTTAAAATCACAGTCATTTATACATATGCTCATGTCATGCATGACTAACATGATCATACGTAAGAAACCCATCACGATCATTCAAGCATGACTAACATGTCATACGTATCTTACTAGCCAACACACTTAACCCTGTGTGTAAGGTTGTGCACTGACCCTACGTCCTGTGCCACAAGGGGAACCGCTAATAATATTCTAGCTTACTATGGTGGAACACACTTAGGTCTGTGGCTTGCACATCCACCCATAAATCGTATTGGTACCAGGCGTCTGAATGATCATCTTATTAATTGATCTACTCTTATTTTACACTTAAATATAAGGAAGCTTACGTGTCTTATGCAATGTGAGATGCATGACATAAATAATACACATAATTATAAAATGCCAACTTAAAGAAGATGCAGACTAACATGATTATGGACTATGATAAATGACATGCTTGCATAATTCATGACATACGTGATACATAAAAAGTAGTTATCAAGGAATAGACTTTAATAATAACCTATCTAAACTAAGTAACATATGTTAATCATAATTTATGATCAAGCTACTTATATCGTTGTGTTGCTTCCTAGATTTCCATTCGTAACTCGACACCTATACGAAATAATAATCATCACTAACGCTTCTAGAAAAACATGCCGAATATTTTTCTTAATTAAATCATATTAGAGAATTCGATCTAATAAAATATCCGGTTATATACTAAAATTGATAACTACTATCATATAATTATTTAAAAAATAATATCATATCTAGTCTTTCAAATTAAAGGACATATTTTTATCTAAATCTATAAAATAACGGTAGAGATATTTTAGTTCATAAAATAGAATTAATAATACTTAATATTAAAATTTTTGTAAACTATTGTTATAGTCTAATAATAATTTAATGCTTAGTAATATAAATTTATTTTTATTATATAATATATTTAATTTATTACTATATTAATTTGTGAATTTATTTATTGAGAATAAATAAGAATATTAATATAATCAAAGACAGGTAATAAACTTAATAATAGGCAGTAAAACCGACCATATGTATGAGGAAGTAAATAATATTGAAAAGAGATATGAAATAAACTTCTTCATTAAAAATATAATACTTACAAGGAGTCTAATTCTCAAAAGAGTTGGAAATTGGAGACATAAGGGAAGGAAGTTGGGAAGATTTACAGAGTAGAGAAGACTCGAGTGGTTTGGGCGAGAGAGCGAGGGATTTCAGATTGGAATTCTGAATGCCCTTCCTTACTCGAGAACCCCTTTATATAGACACTTAAACAGTAAGTCTAATAATACATGAACAGTATCGGCCGACACTAAAAACAAGACCAGTACAGCCAACGCTAAAAACAAATACAGTACAACCGACGCTAAAAACAAATACAGTACAAGACACGTAAACTTGTATGTACAAATAATGATCTTCTGGAGGGATAATATTCCTGACTAACTTCCATCTGTCATGCTGACTAATCGAAAAGTAATAATCTTTTGGAGTCACATATTCTGAGGATTGTAGATTGCTAATTCAAGTTCAAATGGGTATTGAGAATCTATCAGTTGTACTGGATGATAAGGTGAGTAATCTTGAGAGGGAGATGCGGCTTGGTTACCTTGGGAGGCCTGTTGAGAAGGAGAGGCCTGATGAGCTGGTGATAATGCGGATTGCTGTAGTGGAGATAATCTGGCTTGGTGTTGTGCTTCTTCTTCATCGTCACTGTATGATACTTGTGACATTGCTTCAGCTAATTTTTTCAAATATTTCTTATTGGTAATGGATGCTAATTGTGCTTGAAATCTGCCTCGTTGGACTAGAACTTCTGGAGTTTTGGTAACTTTTGAAAACATTTTTAATACATGATCATAATTGTATTTTTCCCACCATTTGACGGAAACTTGGCGGGCTAGAAACGTAATGGTTTTGAGAGAGAGATGAGGTTTAATGACATATTCCCATTGCATAATCCAATTTAATTTGGTCTTGAAGAAAAATAGCAGAAGAGGTGAACAATGGTTTAATGATGGTGGACTGTCGTTTTGTGAAATAAAATCTCGGAGACCTTCTTGAAGGAGAAGAGGAAGGAGAAGAGGTTCGGGTCCGTAATATTCCCACTATAGTGAGAACCATTTCGGGAGTGTTTTGATTTCTTGTAATCTGTCAAAATGAAGGAACCAAGAGTGCCGCAAGTTTTTATTTTGCTTGAGAAACATCTTTGTCCATGCGTGCTGATAATCATAATAATCATAATAAGGAGGATCATAAGGATGAGAGAACTTTCTTGTTAAATAGGGATTTTTTCCCCATTGTTCCAGTGTGAGGACCTGTTTAATGGTGACTCTATGAAAAGTAATAATTGGAAATGCAGGTGGAGAAGGTTGAGTTTGGAGAGAACAAGGAATTTCAGAGAGGATAATTGAGTCGGTATCTACTAATATGAATTTATAAAAATGCTGAGTTTTCTTAATATTTTGCGGAACATAATGCCAATCTGGTAAAAGAAATACATCAAGTAATTTCTGGGGGTCAGACAGATGTTGAATTTCAGATTCAATAGGAAAGACTGGGTGCCAATGAGACTTAATGATAATGGGAGATGAAGAAGGCTGAGATAATAATGGAGGATTGAAAATTTGGGAAGGAGAAGAAGAAGAGGGAGAAACTGCTTTGGAATAAGTTGGCAGTTTTGGAGAAGCTAATGGTGAAAATGGATTGTAAGAGGATTTAATGTTTTGCGGTAATGACCCCAATACCGTATATGGTCTTGGAGTTGCAGAGGGACAAGGTGAAGGATAAGGGGGAGATGGTGGCCGTGCGTATGAAGATTTGGACTTTACTTTTGACTTTGAAGATGACATGATTTTCCCTATAAGAATTCTCGGGATAGAAAATCAGGAAGAGAATTAGACTCTCCTTTAATATGTTCAATATCAAAATAAAAAATACTTAATATAGCTTGCCATCTGGCAAATATTTGCTTAGCAGCCAGATTTTTTACATCTTTAATCAAAACTTCCTTGGCTGATTTACAATCTATTCTAAGTAAAAACTTTTGATTCAGTAAATCATCTTGAAATTTAGAAATACATAATACAATAGTTAAAATTTCTTTTTTAATAGTACTATAATTCTTTTGGGCAGGATTCCAACATCCTGAATGGAATCGAACAATTTGTTTTAAATCAGTTGATAATTTTTGTTTCATAATTCCTCCATATCCAAGATCAGAGGCATCGTTTCAACAATTTTGAAGGTATGTGGTGATGGAATTCCTAAGCATGGTAATTTCTTAACATGAGCTTTAATTTGTTTTATAATATTAGTATGTTTATCTGTCCATGGAGGTGGGTTATTTTTTAATCTTTTAAATAATGGTTTACATAATGGTCTGAGAGATTGATAGAAGTCTGCGACATAATTTAGACTTCCTAAAAATCTCTGTAATTGGTTCTTATCTTTTATTTCGTCTGAAAATTTATCGGCGAATTCTATAGCTCTGCTAATCGGTGTAATACTTTCTTGATAAATCTCATGTCCAAGGAATCTAATTTTATCTTGAAATAATTTTATTTTAGGTGATGAAACTACTAATCCATTTTGTTTGATGATTTGAACAAAAGTATTTAAATGTTTTCAATATTGTTCAATAGATGAGGAAAATATTAATACATCATCTATATAAACTATCAAAAATTGAGTAAAAGGGGTAAATATCTCATTCATAATATTTTGAAATTCGCTAGGGGCATTTTTTAATCCAAATGGCATAACATTCCATTCAAAATGTCCAAAAGGAACTGTAAATGCTGTTTTATATTGGTCTTTTTCAGCAATTTGAATTTGCCAAAATCCACTTTTCATATCAAATTTTGAAAATACTGTAGTATTATAAAGTCGAGATAATAAATCTTTTTTTATTGGGAATTGGATATCTAATCCATTGTAATACTTTGTTAAGAGGTTTATAATTGATGACTAGGCGAGGAACTCCTCTTTCTAATTATGCCTGTTTCTTAACATAAAAAGCAGCACAACTCCATGGTGATTTACTTTTACTTCTTAGTCATTTTGATCTTAAATCCTTAATTTCTTTTTTACAGTATTCTAATAATTCATTATTCATTTGGATAGGTCTAGCTTTGGTTGGAATATTTTTCTCAGAAATTTTTTTTTCATAGGGTAATTCAACTATATGCTGTTTTCTATTCCAAAAAGCATTAAGTAGGTTAGAGCATACTTCATTTTCAATTATAGTTTTAAAATTTTTAATTTTTTGGGTTAATAACGGGTCTTTTAGTTGTTCTTGGATTCTTTTGTATTTTAATTCTTGTTTTAAAATGCTTATCTGGTTTTCTGTTGTTTTAATTTTATTTTGTGTTAAAAAATTAATTTCTTTAGTTAATGAGATTTCTTTTAAAGAGTTAATTTCTTTTGATACTGGAGGAAATAAGAATTTAAATTGGGTTTCCTGTCCAAGTATGTTAGTAGAGATTCATTATTCTGTTACAGAGAAAGGATAGAGTTGAGCAAGAAAAAGATTTCCTAATATTACTTTAGTATTAATATTTTTTACTAAAATAAATGATGTTTTAAAACAAATTCCATTATTACAAATGTGTGCATTGGATAATTTATAATTTATATTTAATTTTGTTCCATTGGCTTGGGATAATGTTTCTTTTGTTTTTTCAAAACGTTTAGAGGGTATTATTCCTTATTGTATACAATTTAAATCTGCTCCTGTATCTATGAGGGCAATTGTCGTAAAAGAAAATTCTTGGTTAATTGAAATTGTTACCTTAGTATACCATTTTTGAAAATTTATCTTTTCAAGGATATTAATGAAGTTATCTGTTTCATCTCTTATAGCTAAAGTTGAGCATTCTCCTTGTTCTTTATCATGTTCTTTATTATTTCCATTCTTCTTTATTTTTAATAGTATAATTTATTGTATTAACTGTTCATTTGAAACTTGTAGTTTAAGATTTAATGTTTTTAAATTTTTAATTTCCTGCTTTATCTCATTAATTTCTTGTTGTATATCTTGTATCGTAATTTTCTGTTTGTCGGTTTTAAATCTTCCTATTATTTCTAAAAAATTATAAGGTGTTGTAGATGTCGTTACTGAAGAACTTTGATTACTAAAAGTATCTTTTAAATTTTCTAAATAATCCTTTCTCTCTTGAGGATTACTAATTTTATCTATTAATTCTAATATAATGCCTTCCTGTTTTGAGAGTACATTAATGGTTTTGTTACAAATACACTTATCCTTATCTAGACAATTACAAATATGCACTTCATCTTCTTCTGATTCACTATTAGAAGATTGTTCTGAAAAATTTGATTCTTTTAATTGATAGATTTCTTCTTCCTCTATATAACTATCTTCTTCTTCTTCGCTTGAATGTATTATAAAAATATTTAATAATCTGTCTTTTAATGCTTCGGATATATCTAGTTCATTAATCTGTTGTTTGACTTTACAATTTGATTTATAATTTCTAACTTTTCTGCATTTGTAACAGACAATCTGTTTTTTCTTTTTATTAGTCTTTTTAGGGTTTTTTAGTGGCTTATTATATATTTGTTTTATTTTTATCTTTTTATAGGGTTTTTTGTATTTTCGTCTTTTATTAGAATAATTCTGATAGACATTTTTCACTTTTTTGTGTCTTCTTGAATGGGTTAATAATGGAGTATAGCCAAATTGTTCATAAAAGGTACCTAATTCTTTTCTAGCAAATTTCTTTTCTTTCTCCATTTGCTTTTTTAATCTTAAATCATTGCACATAGTTAATGCGGTTCTATTAATTTTACTTATTATATCCTCATATGTAAGATTATGAAAATCAATAGTACCATCTGGTCTTAGTAATGATTCTCGTACCTTTTGGGCGAAGTAATATGGAAGTCTGGCTATGAACTTTTCCTTCCAGTATGGTTGTTGACAATCATTTCTGATCATAACTTTAGTTAAAAATATATCTTTATACCAACGGAAATCAGATAATTGTGGGCATTTCAAATTAATCAATAAATCACTAGTTCTTTCTTTGAACTGAACAGGATCACCAACAAAGTGTTTAGTTAATGCATATATTAATGTGTTTACATCATCTTCTATAGGTAAATCATTTTCAGTTTTAATCATTTGCATGTTTTCATTATATTTATAAGCATTTAATATATGTGACCTTTGTTCGTATGAAAGATAATGATTCCACCAGCCTTTTAATTGTCCAGTAAATCTTGTCACAATAATGTGTGCTACTTGATGATCAGTCTTTCTGTTACTTTTATAGATATTGGCAACCATAATCATCTCTTGGAAATGATTTAATATTTCATATTCAGATAATCCATCTATATTCCATTCATATAATGCATCTAGTGCGAAAGCAGATCTTACTATATGTTCTCTTTCCTCGAATTGCATATTCGGAGGAGTGGGTCTAGGATACCAATTTCGAGTAATAGAAACATGATGTTTAGAATCTCTAGCTGAAAAGCTATTAACATGATCTCCTCTAATCTTATTTATTTGCAGGTCTAAATTTTTAAATTGGTTTTCAATATTACTAATTTCATAGTCAGATAATACAGGTGAGTCTGTCTTACTTAATACATTAATATGAGGTTGTTTTGAGGTAGAAGCAGAATTATTAATAGTTAATTTTTCTAATTTACTAGAGATTTGTTCTAATAAATTATTTTTACTTCTAGAAAAAGTAGTTTTTAAATGAGATAGAATCTCGTGGGGAACAAACAAATGGGTTTCTTTTTCTTATTTAATAGTAGGTTTTATAGGAGATATCTGGGCTTCGATTCTTTCTAATTGTTTGCCCATAGTTTTTAAATATAAATTGGTATAATTGTTTTGTTGAATTATATTATCAAGATTTTTATCAGTATTTGTAATATTATGTTTTTTTATTGGTGAGGCTAAAATTTGAGTGTTTCTCTGATTGAACTTGATAGCTTCAAAAGGGGGGTATTCTTCATAAATAGTTTGGTTATTTTCTCATTTAATCAATTGGTTTGTAATTCTGTTTATGGTGGATAATTGATTTGATTTATATATTTCGAACCATGTAAAGAAAGGTATATTAATCTGTATTTTTTCTAAATCCTCATAATATTTTTCTTGAATATAATCTCTTTCTAATTTTGTAAAAGTTAAGAAAAATATTATTCTTTTGTGACTATTTTCTTTTTTCATATAATCTTGTTTGAGATATTCCTTGTTAATTTTAAATTCTTCTTTATCCAGGGTATATATTTGGGCATCATCTCCATTTACCTGTGAATATGTTGGAGAAGAAGGTTCTTTTTCAGGATTCTGAGAGGTGGATGCTTTATCAGGATGGTTAACAGTATATACTGGTGTATCGATAATATTTCTGGGAATAATTTCTCGAATCTGTGTATCCAGATTCTGGGATCTAGTATCAAAAGATCTGGTGTCAGAATTTTGAGATTTATTTCTAGAGATTGATGTAAGAATAGATCTAGGTGTATGATAACTGGAGGGTGCCTGAGAGGAATAATGTGAAAATGATCTCCTAAAGGGTTGAAAAGCTATTTGAACTGTTCTGTCTATTTTTTGTTCTATATATTCAAGATCATCTTTAGAATTATTTTCTATCTTAGATAATGGGATAATATTTTCTAATTGCCATTCGTTTGGAAGTGTAATTTGATTCCAATTGATTTGTTTAGGGATTTGTATACTAGAATTTTGTGTACTAGATTGTAATACTAATGTATAACCTTTTGGACTAGTAACGAGAGCTTGTGGCTCTAATGTTGTTTTCATTAATTTATAATGGATTATATAAACTACTGTTAAAGGATGTGATCCTTTCATCATATGATAACCATTTGTTTTAATATTTAATATTAAAGAATGTAAGATATTGGTATCAAATAATGAAAGGGAACAATTAGGATAACAATTAAAATAAACTGCTCCTTCAAACAGACTTGATTCTACCATTCCAAGTAAAGAATCAAGAAAATTATAGTGCCTTCCATCTCTTAAACAGAGTAATACTAAGGTGTTTAATCCACTTCTAGTAAGTGGTTTTATAGCCACTTGTACTAATCCAATATGTATAAAAGAACATCTCTGTTCTTTGTGACGGTTAATTGTTTCCTTGGTTAATAAGTGTAACGATTCATAATCATTATTTAAACTAATAGTTTTTTCTACTGTTTTAATTGTATAATTAGTAAGAAATGATATTTTAGAAAAAGTAGATTGTTTGTATATCTGATGATTAGGAATATTAGGAATTGTCCAGTCTTGTAAGTTTCTTTCTATATCTATTATACTATAATCTTCTTCGTTGATGTTATCGGGTTCTATAGGGATACTATTAGTAGATTCATTATGTTTGAAGAAATTCATTGAAGCAGATTTTAAGCAAAGATTTCATATTTCCAAAGAGAATTAAGTAGATTAGGAACTTGAGGAAACACCACCGGGACCACCCTAAAAGCCTTCTGGCAATAGTGGGCTGACCATCAGTTTTTCATGGCTTACCATCACAAGCTTCCCAATATACCTTATTCTTTTTAGTTATAGGTTATCTTTGTAAAAATCCGTATCAGTGATTTCTTACTTTTTTTTTATTTTTTATTTTTATTTTTATAAAGCAAGGATCTTCAAATATTTTCTGTAAAAGTAAAGTTATTCAATTTAAAAAAAGTAAATATTAAGATAGTTTATGGAAATATAGAACTGATTCTAATATAAAATTTGAGCCAACGGAAGATACAAGTCGAATTAAAATAAAAATATTTAACTCAAAACATAAGCCCAAAAGGAAAATCAAGCCAATGTAAAGTATAACATTGTGGTTTTCTGTAAAATACAATCAGGCCCAACCACTTTTTTAAAGCGCATCCCATTTAAAACCCAAGCACATAGCCCACGTAAATGACCCAACGTTAAAACAAATAATCTGCCATGTCACATAAGGGCACAAACGTAATTATCCAAAAGTTCTTCAGGAGGCTTTTACGAAAAGCTAGACAACTAGGGTTTTAAGTAGGGGTGGGCCATTCTTCTCTCTGCCTTTCCTAGTGGAAGGTCGAGGTGAAGCGGGGCGACCACACTTTTTCCTAATGAAATTGTGGTGGGACATAGGAACCTACGTAGTAGGAGGGTGGTTACGTAGCAGTGAGGTAGTAGAGTACGGTGGGGCACGGTGGAGCAAAATTCATTGAGCTGCTTGTCACGGAGGAATCTGCAGAGCAGTCTCAGTGTGAAGTTGAAGAAAAGGCATCTGAGATGAATGATCTAGAAGAACAATGGGGGAGGTTTTGTCTGACGGAGGAGGAAGGGGAAGCCATAGCCATTGAAGGGGATGTTACCGAGGAGATATGGTTCAAAGGTGACTGCAGCTTAGTAGGGAAGCTGTGCCTGGGTAGGTATATTGGTAGGGTGATTCTGGAGGATACAATGAAGAAAGTCTGGAGAGTTAGTAAACCTGCTAAGTTCGTGGAGCTAGGTGGTAACGTGTTTACCATAACTTTTGCCAACCAAGCAGACAAACAGCGTGTATGGAGTGGAAGACCATGGCTATTTGATTCACATCTGCTAGCCTTGAAGCTGTTTGATGAATACACCCCCTACAGAGAATGAGGTTTGAGAAGGAAAGCTTCTGGGTCCAAATGCATAACATGCCTTTTGCATGCATGAATGAAGAACAAGGCAAACATATAGTGAAAACAATAGGAAGAGTTGAAGAGGTGGACGTGAAAGAAGATGGGAGTGGGTGGGGCAAGTTTTTGAGGCTCCTTATCAATACGGATCTTATGAAACCTTTGGCCAGAGGTAGGATAATCACGTTGAAAGGAGAGAAGATATGGATCCTAGTCAAGTATGAAAAGCTACCAAGATTCTGCTTTGAATGTGGTTGCTTAATACATGGCACAGAGGGGTGTCTTGGTAGGGGGTGAGAGGATGCAGTATGGAGTGTGGTTAAGGGCTGAAACAAAATGGGGTCTAAGTCAAAAATTAGAGAAGATGGCTCAGATAGCTAATGGAGAGAAGAAAGAGAGAAAGTTGTGTGGGATAGGGTAGTCCAAAATAAGGTAGAGGGAGAGGATACTAAGAAGGATGAGGGGGAGCAAAACAATGCAGAGGGGTTCAATGATAGGGAGAATACAGAGGTTGAAGAGAAGGGTGTCGAAGAGAGCATTGGGGTAGAGGGGAGGATGGTGGAAGGGGTGGATGGAAGACTAGTGGAAGCAAGTGGGGCAGATAGGTATTTGGAGTTAGAGGAGTCTGTGTTAACAGTCATAGCTGGTAAAGGGAAGGAAAAGATTACTCGTAGGGGAGGGTGGAATAAGAGAGATAGAGAGAAAGGGGAGATCACAAACAAGGATGGAGGGTACATTACTCGAAAAAGAATAAATGAAGAGGAGAGAGGAGGGGAGATTTAGTGTTAAAAAAGATTAAAAAAAAAGGGGGAGTATATGCAGTGAAGGTTTTGAGGTCATTCCTCAACAACTATTGGTGGTGTGGAGGCTCGGACAATTCAAGATCTCTATCAAATGGTAGAGGACAAGAAGCCCGATGTAGTTTTCTTAATGGAAACTAGGTTAAAAGTTGTAAAGTGTAATGGTTTGAAGAGGAGACTCAAGTGTGAAGGTTGTTTTGTGGTAGAACCAGTGCGACAAAAAGGGGGTTTAGTACTCCTATGGAGTAGTAGGGTCCAGCTAGAAGTGTTGAACTACACCCAAAGACATATAAATGCATGGATATCAGATGAGGTGGATAGCTCGAGGTGGTTGCTAACTTGTTACTATGGCCATCCTGAAACCCATAAAAGGGCTGAAGCTTGAGATTTACTTTCAACTTTAAAACCAAGAGGCTCCCAAGGGTGGTGTGTGTTAGGAGATTTCAATGAAATCCTAACCCAAGATGAGAAGATAGGGGGTAGGCCTAGACAAGAGAAACTTATGGAGAACTTCATAAGGGTATCGGAGAAGGGGAATCTGTCAGATTTGAAATGGGTGGGCAGCAAGTTCATATGGAGCAACAGGCATGAGGATGCATCTTTTACAAAAGAAAGGCTTGACAGGGCTATAGCTAACCTAACCTGGGGTAAGCTATTCAAGGAGTGTTGGGTGGAAGTTTTAACTGGCAAGAGCTCTGATCACAGGCCAATATTGTTGACCATGAACAGAAGGGACAGAAACATTTGGAAGACAGGCAAAATCTTTAGATATAAAGCAAGTTGGTTTAAAGAAGAGGGTTGTAAAGAGGTGATTCAAGGGGCATGGACAACAAACGAAGAAAGGAGAGGGTTACAAACATCCATAACAAAACGGTTGGAAAGCTGTAGAGGGGCATTCGTGGGATGGAGTAGGCATTTCAGATTGGATAGAAGCCAGGAAATTAAGGTAAAATCTGAGGCATTGAAGAGGTTACAAGAAGAAGAAGGCAGTCATAACTCAGCTGAGATAAAGAAACTACAGAAAGAAGTTGGAACTTTGCTTGAGAATGAGGATTTAAAGTGGAAGCAAAGAACCAAAAGAAACTGGTATGCATTGGGGGACAGAACACAAAGTATTTCCATGCATGTGCAAATCAGAGAAGGCAAATGAATAACATTGAACAGATTGAGGATGGGCAAGGGAGGATTCATAAGGGTTAGGTTGGGATTGATAGGGCTTTCAAATGTTACTTTGAGGATCTATTCTCTTCAACTCAACCAAGCACAGAAGCTTTGGAAGATTGCCTGAAACATATAGAACCTCGAGTTACAAGGGAAGCAAATGGCAAACTTCTCAGGCCATTTTGTAAGGTGGAGATTGAGGAAGCTATTAAGAGCATGACACTTTTGAAGTCACTATGCCCCGATGGTTTTGGACCTTGTTTCTACCAAAACCATTGGGGAACAATTGGAGATGATGTGTGTGCAGCAGTGCTAGACCACCTAAATGGTAACACTCATTTCCAACCTGTTAATTTCACCTATATTGCTCTAATCCCCAAGAAGAATGACCCCAAAGTAGTTACTGAGTTCAGGCCCATTAGTCTATGCATTGTATTCTATAAAATTGTTTCCAAAGTGCTTGTTAACAGGTTCAAATGAGTATTGTCAGAAATCATTTCAGGCAATCAAAGTGCCTTCATACCTGGAAGAATTATTATTGACAACATCATGCTTGCTTATGAGGTCTTTCATACCATGAAGGTGGGGAAGAAGGGAAAGAAAGGGAATATAGCCATTAAGCTTGATATGTCAAAAGCTTATGATATAATTGAGTGGGCTTTTGTGAAAGTAGTTATGAAGAAGATTGGTTTTTGTGATGAATGGACAAAACTAGTTATGAGTTGCATCACATCAGTATCTTACTCTGTGCTAATCAATGGAAAGCCAGGAGCTAAAATCCTTCCTTCGAGGGGCTTGAGACAAGGGAATCCCCTTTCCCCTTACATTTTCATAATGTGTGCTGAAGGACTAAGCTCACTGCTTAATCACTCAGATTCGATTAGGAACAATAAAGGGGTCACAGTTGTGAGAGGTGGGCTGAGAGTAAATCATCTGCTCTTTGCAGATGATTGCATCTTATTTGGGAGAGCTTGTGTGGAGGAATGGAGGAGTTTACAAGATTTGTTGCTAAGGTATGAAAAAGCATATGGACAATGTCTAAATAAAGATAAGACATCAACTTTCTTTAACTCAAACACACCTCTGGCAGATAGGGATTTAATCCTAAGTGAAGGGGGATCCCTGATACAAGGCAGCTATGAAAAATACCTAGGTTTACCCACCATGGTTGGTAAATCAAAGTACAATACTTTTAGATGTCTCAAGGAGAGAGTATGGCAGAAAATTAACAACTGGAAGAATTGCTTCCTGTTAGGGGCAGGCAAGGAGATTTTGATTAAGGCAGTCCTACAAGCCATCTCTTCTTATACAATGAGTGTGTTTAAGCTACCTAAAAAACTGTGTAAGGAGATCAATGTGATGCTTTCCAAATTCCGGTGGGGTAATCAATAGAAAGACAATGGGATTCAATGGAGGAGTTGGGACAAAATGGGGATAGCCAAGGGAAAGGGAGGATTGGGATTTAGAGACCTAACCAGCTTCAATTTAGCCCTCCTTGTTAAACAAGCTTGGAGATTGTTACAAAACCGTCATTCATTGGTTGCCAAAATCTACAAAGAGAAATATTTCAGGAACACCTCTATCACAGAAGCAAGATTGGGGAATGCCCCATTTCTGATATGGAGGAGTGTTTGGAGCTCTTTGGGGCTGTTTAAGGAGGGGCTAAGATGGAAAGTTGGGAATGGACCAAAAATCAGTATTTGGGGACAAAAGTGGTTGCAAACCCCCTCAACCTTTTGTGTTCAATCCCCCATCTCGAGACTAGATGCAGATGCAAGAGTTATAGAACTGATTGATGATGATTCAAAGGAATGGAATGAAGGACTAATCAGGTTAGTATTCATCAAAGAAGCTGAGCACATATGCAGTATTCCTATTAGCACAAGGGGTGTGGAGGACAAATTGATATGGGGCCCCTCAAGAAAAGGGGTCTATTCAGTTAAAAGTGCTTACTTTTTGGAATAAAACAGAAAGAAGGCAGTGAAGGGAGAGTCTTCAAGGGAGTCTGAGATGGATAGCAGGTGGAAGACCATATGTGACATGAAAATTCCTGGCAAGGTGAAGATTTTTATGTGGAAGGTAGGGAATAATCTCCTTGCTACCAAAGGTAACCTCTTTACTAAAAGAGTAATTGACAATCCGTTATGCCCCATCTGTTTAAAGGTGATGAGACTGTTATGCATGTTCTCTGGCATTGTCCTACTATTAGTGATGTGTGGGTTGAGTCTCTTAGAGCAGTTCAGAAGTGGTGTGTTAATGAAGCTGACCTGCTAAAGCTATGGGAGGATCTGTCAGGGAAGCTTAATATGAATGAATTAGAGGAAGTGGCAGTCATCATGAGGGGTGTGTGGATTTGAAGGAACAAATTTATTTTTGAAAATAAATTCTCCAGCCCAAGTAGTGTAATCAGATCTGCCAAAGATTTGTTGGAAGAATTCCATTCGGTAGAGGAGGGGACATACAGGTATGGCTAACAACCAAACCTCAACTATAGTTCCCAAGAATTGGTTACCAACAGGGGATGCAGCATGTGATATCAAACGCAGGCAAATGGGTAGTAGTCATCATTAGATATGAAAAGGGGGAAGTCACAACAGCTTACTGCGGAGCAAGAGGTAGTGTGGACCAACCAGTAATAACAGAGTGACTTGCACTCAGGAAAGCTATGGAACTTTGTAGTGATTTGGGGCTCAATAGAGTGATATTTGAAGGGGATGCTCAGACCATTGTTAAAGCCGTTTATAATCCAGATGAAGACCTGTCTCATTATGGAAGCATCATTGAAGATTCAAAGTCTTTTTTAGTCACTTGGTCCAACTGGACAGTTCAGTACACACATAGAAACACAAACACAGTAGCACACAATTTGGCAAAGGTAGCAATACAATCAAATGTAGAACAAGTAGGGATAAAAGAGGCACCGACTTGTATTTCTTCCTGTCTACAGAAAGACATGGAAGAATTTGTAGACACTGTTCTATGAATGAATGAAAGAACGAGGTATCATTTTCAAAAAATAAAAAAAGAAAAAGGGGTAGGCTCCGACTCCGTCGGAGTTGGAATGCCGACCTCTGACTCCGATCGGCCCAATATCAACCCCTGTTTAATAATGTAAAAAAATAATTAAAAAAATCTAAAATATTGTAAAAATAAGTTAAAAAGCTAAAATTTAAATACAATAATTAAATCAAACTATAAATCGTAATAAATTTAAATTTACAGCACCAAAATATTGAATAATGTCATAGATTTTATTCAAATATGAAATAGCTACAATGCCCCTCATTAGTCTTGATAGTCTATGCATTTGAGTCGAGACTCAATAGTGATTTTGAATTTTCCTGCATGAAGTTTTAACTTTTATTGATCAGATGCACTATCTTTTCTTTAGTCATTTAACTATAGACTTCTAAACCATCAACCAAGTGATATTATGAGCTCACTTCCAACTCTAACTCTAACGAGTTATGCATGATGGTAATCATCTCACGGTGCGTCGGTCTCAGACTCTTAGTCATCCACAATTAGTCTAGGGTTCACATTTAGGTCGACAAAATCATAAATTATAAATTAAATAATGAAAACATTAAAATTATGTAAATAATAATTTAAAATCATAAAATTACATGATTCAAGCCTATAGCTCAGCAACGGTATCTACTCCAATGGACGTTGAACTTAACCAGTTCTATGTGCAAATGAGGGACGGTGATTGGAGACAATGAACTCCGATAAGCATCCAAGACACGACCTCCGGTTCTAAACGCCGACTTAGAGGCAACCGTAGTGATAGGAATGTCTAGTACATCCCTGGCTATTCGGGAAATGATTGGAAACTTGCTAGAATTCACCTTCCATCAAGTTAATATATGGAATATATCACTAGGTGTCTCGACATCTTCCATAAAGTAACGATCAACCTCAGACTTACATTGCATAATATTCCTCGATGTACAATTTTGATAATATCGTCGTAGCTGCAATAAATTTGAACTTTGAGCATGTGTGTCATCCCAGGAAGATGTCAAGCCGGTTGGGCGAGAGGAGCTACAACCTTCGATTGAAGACTGACCACTGTTATTGTAATAGTTATATAAATCATCAATATCACATTTAAGTGATCTAATAAACTTTTCAGCACCCTCATCACCGAGAACATCCCTAATCCAATCCTCTACAATCACCAACTTAGGTCAAGGAACGCAGTCACAAATAATAATCTATTTATCTTCTCCACATCCCTCCAATATTTATTATATTTGTATTTCATCCTCATAGCCATTGCATTCAACAAACCCATATTGTCAGCACAACTCTCTTGCAAGTGGTCATAAAGCCCCGAGAGTTTCTCGAAGTACATGTTCATAGTTTGATATTTTGTCTCAAATATCCGCATAGTTATGTCATAAAATAACTTCAAAAATTGAGCAACACACCTGACATTGGCCCAATCAACTGTGTTTGGCGCACTCAGCCCCCTTCTCCCCCCAACTAACTCCAGCAAAACACCTCATGCCCCCATCCTCGACCTCCATGCTCTCGAATGTTGTTTGGTACTTCATGTAGAGTTCCATCGAGTCGGAACGTCCAGTTACAACATACAGGAATATGAGATCTCAGTTGTTTGGCTATTATCTTAAACTGGCGGAGCCGATGGGGGGAAGCCCTCACATATCTCACATACCTCCTTGAACTCCTCAGAAACTATGAGGTCGATGATATGGGCACAACATCGAACATGAATAAACTGGTTCTCACGAATGATATCCTTCTTTACCGAAAAAAAAAGGAAAAAAAAAGATATCCTCCTTTACCGTTATATTTCGCCTAAACCAATCAATGATAGTATCATTCACACAAGCATTGCCAATGGATGAACCCTTATGATCAACAATTTCTTTGAAGCCGATAATCCACTTCTGGAGCGTCCACTCACTATCAATAAAGTGGGTTGTGATACACATGTAGCCCACATTCTGTATGGAGGTCCATGTATCAGTTGTAAATGAAACTCTCTGACCAGTGGCGACAAACATTTTTTTCATCGCTGCGTTCTCCTTGGCATGCCTCTTCAAACAGTTGCGCATCATAGTATACCGTGAAAGCATGGGAAATTGTGGCTCTAAAGTATGCACAAATTTGTAGAAGTCTGCCTTATCAATTGTGGTAAAAGGCATATCATTAGTGATAATCAGCTCCGCAAAAATATCCCTCAACATCTTCTCACTATATTGAGGGATTGATAGTTTCTTAATCTGCGTGCCAACAGGGATTTATAAGTTGCTACCAACCTTTGTGTATCTTCTACCACTGGCAGCCCGTAAGATGTACTATTAATACTGGTGTGCCTTGTTCATCAAACGAAAACTACATAGTTGCCCATAGTAGTGGCATCGAGCTTGCGAGTTCTCACGATCATCGAGAACTTTGGTGAAATGTTCCCATGTCTACAACCTTTTTTTAATAGGTCGTGCTGGTGGATTGGCCCCAACATTCATCAACTTCTCATCCTCATTAAGCATAGCAATGTCTTCTAGATCTATTGGAACTCGACTACTTGCACAGGAGGTAGCTGCTGTAGATGAGTGTCTACAGCCTGAAGTACCCGTTGGTGACGCCAATAACTATGTGTCATCCTCTTGTAGAGAATCGTGGTGAGAATGAGATGGTGTAACATCTATAATTTGAGCAAATAATCTGAAATAATTAACAAACAACATTCATTTTAAATGTTATGATAATTATCTACAAATTAGAAATAAATTGAAAAGGAAACAATATGTGTCTAATCGTGTTTGTGGTTTTAAAAATAAATAAAACACAAAAAAAGAATGAACGTTCGCTCGAGCCACACTCGAGCAAACAATCTGTGTGATGTTCGCTCGAGCCACACTCGAGCGAATGCTCGATCGAACAATCTGTGTGACGTTCGCTCGAGCCACACTCGAGCGAAGGCTCGAGTGAACAATCTATGTGAGGGGAGAAGAAGGGGATCCTGCGTTTTGGACCCCCTTCCTCCACGAAACGACGTCATTCACCTTGAAGTGGAACGACGTCGTTTTGATCATGTGTATTTTTTTAAAAAATTCAGAGCTTAGAGTCTGACTTTTGGAGACGGAGTAACTCCGACTTCGAATCCAAATTCTGCAAACTCTTACTCCGTCGGAGTCGAAGCCTCATTGGAAATCAAACGAAGTTCGGAGGTTGGAAATTTTGCTCACTGTTGTGCTAAAAATAAATCTGTAAGTGCATAGAATCGTAACAAGTAATAAAGTGTTTTAAGGAAAACAGATATCGAACACATAGGAAATAATTATGCTATTGAGTATTGAAATTGACTAAATTAATTACTATTTGAAAAATCAAAATTTGAAGAATGGATTATCTAAATTAAATTGAAGATAAAAGCATTAAAATTAAGATTTTTAAAGATAATAAGAATAGATCTAGAGTGTTTGATTTCACCTAGCAAATCCCACACAATTTATTCTTCCTTGTTATAGAATTCCAATTATCCCAAGTTGATAAAAATCTCTTAACTATTCAATATTTTCTCTCGAACAATACCAAAAATATCTCCAATTATAACTCCATCTCTCTATGTGAATTCAACTAATTGGAGACTCATTAAATTTTTTGAATTTTTCTTGAAAATCACACTAATCGCGGTAAAGTATCTCTACTTTCACTCAACTATGGTGCCTAATCCTAGAGTTTTAATCACAAATCAACTCTCGGTCTCACTGTAATTCAATAGATCAAATAATAGTTAGCTAAAAAATTGAAAGTATTAAGAACAATGAATAAACACTCAATCATGGAAATATTGAAAATAAAATAACTTAGAATATAAATTGTGTGTTCACTGCTAGGTTACATCAAAACTCTAGAAAATAAAATTAGTTCACAATGAAATTAAAAGGAAGAACAGTAAAACTGGTGTTCTTCGTTGGAGTCAGTTGATGAAGCATGCGGCTCTCGCCTTTGCTCCCCCAGATCTGCCTCCTTGAAAGAAACTCAAATAATAAACTCTGAACTATCGAAACCTAAACTCAGGCTCTCTAAAAAAACTCAAAAACTTTCTATTCATCCCATAAGACGAGATTAAATAGATGTCAAAACTCAAATCTAGAAACAAGATAAATGCGGCTACGATCTAACCTAAAAAGCTGGAAAATAGTTTCTAAAGATAAATGTTAACATAAAAGGAGTTATCCTAAGAATAACGAGATTATCTAAAATGGAAGATTCAGTGATATGTGGCTTGAATTGCAGAGTTCGGGAGGATTTGGTCATCAACAGATTGATTGCGGAACTCGGATTTGGTGGTCAGCAGCAAATTGATCTTGGTTGGGAGGAATTATCCCACCGGGTAGATGCCATATGCGCTGAATATAACTAATCACCTCACCTACCAAGTGGAAAGACTCTTGATCAGGATGATAGAACCCTCTCGCCAACCTACCGAGCGGTAAAGTTGCTCGCCTTTTATCTTGTGATGGACTTCAAGATGTCGTTTAGGTTAGTCTTTTAAGTTGGTCATTTAGACTAGTCACCCAATGTAACCGCCTAGAGCCTTGTAGCCAAGTTTTCACGCCTACTGAGAGGTAAGTCTTCTCTTCTTTAGGCGAGAGAAATCTCTTTGATGCCCACGGGACAAAGCTCCTCTACCAAATCTCATCGGCTCTCTTCAGACCTTGTTGCCTCTCATCGGTCTGGATCTGTAGTCTCTTCTTTTGTACCAAAATGCACTCATTTTACACTAAATCTTTTCATTCCTTCAAATTCAATAAAATAAAGAAAAATATATAGAAATAAAATAAAATCAATAGTATTAATGGAAAAATGACACTCTTCATGAATAAAAAAGTGATAAAAATAACACTCACCCCTAGTTTGAAGGGCAGGTTTTTTTAATAATTATAGACATGCAAGGGGTTTTTGGGTACGACTGAAAATAAAGAGAAAGTCTAAAACACAAGACAGAAAAAGATAAAAATAGAACACCTTCACTGGAGAAGGAAAATTCGTGTGACAGTGAGGTGCTCGGGCTCACCGTGTGAAAAGGCAGAGGCAACTGAGCTATGGCCATAGTGAAATCGATGGTAGAGGAAATTTATGTGCAACAGAGAAGCTGTTAGGCTTCGTTAGGCTGAGAAGGTGGAGATAATAGAGGGGGAGGGATTGGCGTGGCTTATCGAGAAGAGAGGGACGCCGTGCAACGTTGGTTCTATGTGGCCGGACTCAAATCAATGGTGGCGGAAGCTTCTAATGGAACGCCAATGTTCGGCTGAGGAAAAATGGTAGAGAAAAGAGGAAGAAAGTGCTTGCATGGCTTACTATAAGGGGTACGATGAATTTGGTGGCTGGGCTGTTTGGAAGATGACGGTCGGTTTCCATTGTTGCCAGAAAGCACCTATGCCCTATGGTGTCGATAGTGAACAGGAGCGACATTCCTATTATTTGTTGATTTATAGAGGGGAAAGAGTGATGGAGGAGAGATTTTGGGGCTTACACGTTTGGCGTCCTCTAAAGTGTCTTTCGGCAGTTTATGATGGGGTGATTTGGTTGTATGAATTTGGAATGTCTCTGTTTGTTGGTGGTGGTGTGTTTACAAGGAACAGAGGTCGGGTTCCTCAACTGTGTTGAGTATCTATTGTTGTGTGTTGAGATGTTGGCAGAGGAAATATTTATAGATGGAAATCATTTTTAATGTGTTTAAGTTGAAGCGTTTCAATGAATTTTGTAGGAGGAAGACTCGGTATGATCACCGAGAATGGAGGGATGTCGAAGGAAGGTAGCGTGACCTGAAGGGTGTGACTTAGGGCTAGTTTGGGTAGTTGAGTATTTCATTAATATTCATTATTATATTTTTATTTTTCATCTATTTTTTACTACTATTCAATATTCTATCATTATTTTTCATTATTATTTACGGAATATCTGAGATTAACTCAATAACCAAATGCAACCTTACATCTCGTTTGGATACATAAACCGTTTCATCTCATCTCATCATTACAAGTTTCTTAAATTTTTACAAAAAATATAATAAACAATTCAATTTTTTCAAATCTCAAAACAATAATAATATTAAAAAATAATATTCTAATAATATTTTGTTCAACTTTCATTTAAAATTATCTCATCTCATCTCATCCAAACGAGGCCTTGAGCAGTTTATCATCTTTGGATAAACTAGTAATGGGTTGCAGAATTTCCGTATTATGACGTATTACACCCCACTTTTCCATTTCTCTTTGAGCCTTAGGATACATCTCTTTAGATAAGCTCTCGCCTCTAGAAATATGGGTGTCAATTGGTTTACATTCACTCATTTGGAAGCACTCGAGAACTTTTTTATGTAAGTCTGTTGGGACAAACACAAAAAATTCTTTGATCGATCTCTGTAGTTCTTAAATCTCAAAATGTATTCTGTCTCATCCATATCCTTCATCTTAAAATTAAAGGATAACCACTCTTTTGTGGTGACTATCAACCCTTTGACATTTTCAGCCAATAATATGTCGTCAACATACAATGACAACATAATGAAGTTCTTCTTGGACCTTTTGACATAGACACAATAGTCGTCCGTGATCATTGTAAACCCATTCAAGAGAATGGCTCGATAGAATCTAAGATACCATTCTCTAGATTATTGCTTTAGGTCATATATAGATCGTTTGAGTTTGCACACTTTGCACTCTTGACCTTTGATCACAAATCCTGTGGTTTGATCCATATAGATCTCCTCATCTAGTTCTCCATTGAGAAATGTTGTCTTAATATCCATCTGATAGAATTTCAAATTCATGTACGCAACTATAGCTAGAATCAAGCGAATTGAGGCAAATCTCATCACTGGTGAAAATGTTTCCTCATAGTCTGTAACCTTATGTTGGGTATATCTTTTTGCCACTAAGGGAGCATTGTACCTTTCTATTGATCCATCCGACTTGCACTTCACCTTTCGAACCCATTTGTTCCCAATAGCCTTGCGCCCCGACGGTAGATCTACCAGATCCCAGACCTGGTTAGCTCTCATAGACTATATCTCATCATTTAGTACTTTCATCCACTCATCTTTAGTAGAAGATGAGAGGGCCTCATGATTTGTCCTAGGCTCATCATCATCTTGCGGAGCTACCATGAAAACTTACCCTCACACTCATTGGATTGCAGATATCTGAGTGAACTAATTACAATGGAAAAGATGCCCTAGTGGCTTTTCCAAACGGTTTTCTCTTAGATTTTCCCATAAGACAATGTTCACATGTGGGCAACATGGCTTTAGTGATATTTCCTATTAGGCCTTCTCTAGCTAACTTAGTCATTCTTTTTTGCCTTATATGGCCAAACCTAACATGCCATTTATAAGAATTCAAATTATTAGATGCAGAAATAAAAGAAATATACTCATTCATACTTGAATAATCCAAATACATTATCATAAAACCGTTTGATAGCAAAGCACAACCATAAAACATATTGTCCAAATATTAGAAAACACCATTGTTCTCAAATACAATCCAAAAACCAAGTCTTAATAAAGTAGCTACAAAAAGTAAGTTTCGTCGAATCTCGAGAGCGTATAGCACATTGTGGAGAAATAGAGTACGACCACCCCGCAAGTCCAGCTTGTAGGTACCAAGTCTTAGCACCTCCACACTAGCTTCATTCCCTACCTTGATATCACGACTCCCAGCTAGAATCCAGCGATACTTCACAAAACTAACTTGATCTCGATCTATGTGCTCGGTCTCTCCTGAGTCAACAATTCACATAGGATAGGAATGAGTAACCATCACATGGCTAGTTACAAAAAAAATGTAAGAATAGTCAGAGCATACCTTCTTCGGCTCAGTGTAATCATGAGCGAAGTGGTTTTTTTTCCGCAATTGAGGCACTCTAACATTGACTTGTTCTTCCCATACTTGCCTCTCTTACTGTGCTAAGAAGTTCTTGACCCTTTCTTCACTTGTCCAACAGCTTCCCCTATCTTGGACTTCTTGCGCTTAGGCCTAGATGCCTTGCACGAACCAGACTCAGCCATATAGGCTGAATGTTTGGGCTTAGCAACCTCTAGGCTCTCAGCCTCAAGCTTCAAGTCACTTGAGACATCATCAAAGTCCTTGATGTTCTCATTGTGCATTAGATTCTGGCCCATTGTCTCCCAAAAATTTGGTAGTGAGTGTATCACTGTCTAGACTTGTTGCTCATCAGTCAAGTTGTTTCCTGTCATCTTGAGTTCACTAATCATGGTCTACATTGTCCTAAGATGTTGCTTCGTCATGTGGTCAGAGCGCATCTTATAGAAGTCAAACCTCATAGTCAATCTATGCAACCTCGTGGCTGAAGTTCCCCCAAACTTTATCTTCAGGGCTTGCCACAAGTTCTGGGCAGTGTCATAGGTTTCAAACTCTCACACATGAGATCATTGTGCATGCTGTTTAACATGATAATACGTGCACAACGGTTTTTCTTAGCTAATTAAATATAGGCTTCATAATCTTTCTTGTGTTGATCCGAGTCCCCTTTCTCGAGCTCATTAAGAGATTGAGTTAAGGCCTCCAAGACCGCCTACTCATCTAAGATATATTGCATCTTGCGATGCCAAATGTCATAATTCTCCACATCCAATTTCTTCCCTTGTTTAAATTGACATCTATATTATTTGATGTCATTTCACTACAAAATGTGCAAAAAAAAAGGATATTACAAACACACCTAAGAAATCTGCCGCATCCATCCAAGATAGAAGAAAAAGAATACAAACACGTCGTAAGATCGAAAATTCGTTAGGTTTCATAATCATTTCTTGTGCCTCAATGTCTAATTATTAATTTCTAACTCGATTCTCGCACAAATTTAAAAAATATATGGGAGATCAAATCCTCCTCAATCTCAACAATACTCCCACTATCTTAAGTAGTTATCTAGCTCTAGTCACAAGTAAAGACAGAACCTACTAAAACCGCAATAACCTTTTGGGCTAGTCTGCAAGGACAGCTACTCAGACTTCAGCAACCTGTTGGGCCAGTCTACAAATATTGTTATTTTAAGACCATTACAGTCCACTTTTCTTGTTCCATTAGTGCATTTACAGTTCTTACTGGGGCCACCATAGTCTTTTGGCCATACAGTGCGTTTACAGTTCTTCTGGGCACCATAGTCCTTTTGCTATACAGCGCATTTACAGTTCTTACTTGGGTCACTGCAATTCTTTCAGCCTATCATTCAGACTAGCAATACTAACAAAGACTACTTAGTGGAAACTTTCTATTTTATCACTAAAAAACATAAGGCTAATGTCTTAACATTCAAGCCTAATATACATAGTTGATAAAATAAGCATATATCCACATGTTTAATTCACACATACATGTCATCACATTTAATTTAAAATATTAAATAAAAGATCACATGAAATATAACATTATGGAATAAAAAAAAAATAGCATGTATCTAAAAAAATAAACCATGCAAAAAAATTTATTTATTTAAAAAAATAAATGTATAATAAATACATTTATAAACCCCACCTAAACTAAGAGAAACTTGCAGCCCAGTGGTGTGCCCAACTCTTTCATTTTAAGAGGTGGTCCTGGTTCAAAACTCAGGTGTGTCACTTTTGTGTTTTATTTAGTGTAAAAAAGATTGGGCTAATGAAAACACTAGGCCTCCAAATTGGCCTAACATTCCACTTTTCTTTTTTTAAGAATAATGGGCCAAATCGCCCAAGCCCATTTCAGATGACTCATGTCATCTTCATCCTCTACTTAGGGTACTATTCATTTAAACAGTGCCATTTCAAAGCATAGCACACAGACGCCGTCACAGTCGCTGTAGCCACAACTTCTCGGTATCTCATTAAGACTTGGGTAGCGCTGCACCATCAGTGGTGCGCGGAGCACCACCACTGTGTGTGTTGCACTTGGCTGCGCGCTGCAACTCCATGGTGAGCGTTGCACTTTCACATGTGTACGATGCACTTTCTTTGCGGCACCGTTGGTACTTGCAGCAGCTTAGTCAACATAAGCAATACAAAGTTTTCAAAAAATAAAACTCAAGCAAAACAAAAAGAATGGTACTCATCGCAGATAAAAATATATGCGAAAAAATAGCTTTTGGTAAACTGGAAACAACTAAAAAACATGTTTTGATACCAATGTTAGAAAACACAATGGAATACCCCAAGCACAGCTTATTGAGTTGCTCCACAAGTTTATCTAGCCTGAACAAATAATCCAGCAAGCCTCAAGTGTCTCTTCTTGGTAGTGAAGTATACTACGTAGAATAAACTAGAGTAACACTCAACACATCCACAACTTAGATACTTTCTCAAGAGAGAACAAAAAGAGAGATCAGATTCTGTAATTTTTTTTTTTTTGAATTCTCAGAGAACCATTTGAGGGGGGGCTCCCTGTGCATCTCATATTGCTGGCTTTAAAGCCAGCCTTTATTCACTGCAACAAACTTTTATTCACAAGCATGTAATACATGGCCATTAAGGCATAAGAGGGGCATCTTACAGTTCGAATTGTAATTTAGGGAGCTCAGCTTGTCGACCAAATCTGACAGTTTGATGTTGTTTATGGGATCAAGATTGATCTTAGTTGTTAGTGAAAACAAAATCCTAAATTCTACCAACCACAGAGGACTTACCACCATGACGATTAACGGGATAAGGCATGAAAAATGAGTACCATTAGTTGCGACTATGTATTGATGGGCCAGGCGGGGGGGAGAAAAGATTTGACAAATGGCCCAAGCCTTATAGACTTTGAAGCAGCAAAATGAGTTGTTGAGATAAAAGCTGGAAAAGAAAAGTAGAGAAGCAGAGAGGGAAAGAAGTTGGCCAAGAGACCATCAACGAAAAGAGAGTCGCAAAGCAAGGGATGATACATGCAGGAAGGGCAAGCCGAAAGAAGATTGTTAAGGAAAGTCTCAATGAATTGAAGGAAGAATACAAGGAGATGGCGAGGAAGGTGTCAACTGCTTCGTCGGTAGACAACTTAACCATGTCGGTCTACCATTTACTCGAGAAGTAATGTTTGTCCCCCTACCAAGCAAGTTTAAATTAGTTCCCTAGCTTAACTTGTATGATGGGCCAAAGGAAAATGTCGAGCACCTTGAAGCTTTCAAGTCCTACATGTTGGTCCACAGGTTCCCAACTGAGATAGCTTGCCAAGCTTTCTTTTTAATGCTTGAATTCGATGAAAAGTTTCGATGAGTTCAATAGACACTTCCTTACAAAGTTCATGGTGAGCGAGATGAGGAGGCGACTAGTAGTGTATCTGCTGATCGTGAAGGAGCGAGAAGAAGAAATGTTGAAAGAATATATGGAAAGGTTTAACAAAGATAGTCTTGCCCCAGATGACCAAGACAAAAAAATTATGTTGGCAATGTTATTGGGTGGAGTATGGCCGTGAAGTTCATAAATGGTGCAAAAGCAAAAGCATTTGAGGTGAGATAAAAATAAAAGAAGAGAGGAGGATGTACAATGGAGCGACAAGAGGGGAGAAAAGGAAAAGGTAGGTCAAGTCCAATCTCCAAAAGGTCATAATGTACACACTACTACCCAGGTGAAAGCCTTAGAAACTTGATGGGCACAACGAAGGGAAGAAATCGATGAAGTAATAAGCGAGGTAAGTTTTGCATGTATCATTGTTAGAGTAGCCAGAATACGGATGGGTTGAAGTCTTAAATATAAGAAATGCAAAGGGAGAGTTAGAGCGCTTCATGGTGGAACCCCACCTCCGACTTGTAAGAAGAAAGGAATGAGGAAGGGATGTGATCAAGGAAAGACGAAATAAGAGGGATAGGAGCCCAAAGAGGGTGGGTAGGAGATTTAATAAAGTAGAACCGAGCCCACCTAGAAAAGGATCTCCACAAGCCCAGCATGCCCCTTATGGTAAGATAAATACAATCTCATGAGGGTTTGATGGGATCGTCCCACAATGCTAAGAAAAGCACATGCTTGGAAAGCAAGACACCAAGAAGTTTGTAGTGGGGAGATCGTAAAAAATGGTGAAGACAGGCTTGCAAATGCTAAGCTTCAGTGAATAAGATTATGCATGAGTCCAATACCCCTTGATGATGTGTTGGTAGTGATTATACTAGTTGCAAATTACACAACCAGAAGGGTCCTAATGGATAATGGTAGTTCACCTTGCATTTTGTATTGGGAATCATTCCAGAAAATGAGCATCGGGGAGAATCAGTTGAGAATGGCCCAACCCCACTCAAAGGGTTCATGGGGGAAATAATGCAGTCAGTATGGGCAAAGCCTTTCATGATGAAGGATAAATTCTTAAGATTCAAAGGGTCCTTTGCCTATAACGCAATAATCGGGCGACCGACATTAAAGAAGATAAAAGCAGTCACATTGACATACATTTGATAATGAAGTTTCCAACAAAAGTGGAAATAAGAGAAACACGATGAGAGCAAGTTGGCGAGGAAATGCTACATTAATTCTCTCATAAGAATAAAAGAAGTAATTACAATGTTAAAACAAGAAGAGATGGCAGAACTAGGGGTGATAAACGGTCCGGTCGGACTGACTGTTTTGGTCCAGACTGGACCGGACCGAGACTGAGACCGATTCGGTCCGGTCCACATTTTAGAAGACCGAAAAGTTTCGGTCCGGTCCACGGTTCAGGGTTTTTCCGGACTGGATCGGACCGAATGAAAAATATATATATATATTTTATATATATTTTATATATAATAATTGTACAATTAACAATATAAAATTTTAAATATGTTATTAACACTTGTTAATATTCTATGAATTAACTAATATATAATATCAATTAGTTAATTATATAGTAATTATATAAATCAATAATATAGTTTTCATCTAATTTATTATCATTGACCATATTAAATATTTTTTTTATTGAGCTTGTTACATAATCCACATTAATAAGTCACTTAATTTAATTTAGTATTTTAAATAATTTTTTTATTAATTATTTTAAAAAATAAAATAGAAAAAAAAATAGGCAGTACCGACTGGACCGGACCGGACCGATAGGAAAAATAACAATATCAGTCCGGTCCGGTCCCTTTGGGTGTTCGGTCTGGTCCGGTCTGGAAAAATGATGGACCGAAAATATTTGGTCCATTGCCGGACTGGACCAGACCGGACCATTTGCAGCCTTAGGCAGAACCTTTGGAATCGATAGAACTAAACGCTAGTCGACTAGATAGAACTATGAGGATCGAGACAAGGATGATGACTGCGGTCAAGGATGGTGATCCCGAGTTTAGTCCCATCATGGATATGAAGGCTCACACTCAAGTAAATATTCCAAGAAACAAAGATTATCACCACCCAATAATATTTTAACAAGGATACAGAGCAAGAAGTTGCCACCTATTGGAATCCACCAAAGGATAAGATTTGTTAAGAAGAAAGCCAAAGGCTGAGTTTTGATTCAAAAAGGAACACACAAAGCTTTATATTTCATTCATAACTTGGGACTTAAATAGGTTAACTTGGAATATCCCTCCAAGCATAGGAAATGAAAAGGTTTATATCCAAAAGGTTAATAAGAGGAAGATTTAACCTCCAAATCATGACTAGAGTTGTTAACGTTGTGTTT
The DNA here is from genome assembly GCA_022457165.1 of Juglans mandshurica. NCBI lineage: Eukaryota > Viridiplantae > Streptophyta > Magnoliopsida > Fagales > Juglandaceae > Juglans > Juglans mandshurica. Next base: position 32,879,203 of record CM039621.1, read on the forward strand.
CGAACGTCTTTAGGCATGGTTCCAACAACTCGAGTCTTCAGAGTTTCACCTACACACTTAAGCAAACATGAAGAATGGGAGGCCTCGGTGGTGGCAGTGAGTCTCCGATGTCAAAGTCAGTATATCTTCTTAGTAGTTTGTGCATAAGCTAAGAAGTATCAGAGAGAGTCTTTCATACTTGGGGAACAACTCTTATACTAGGTTTCTAGTGGGGACAGCTCATCCCTGACTTTGAGGGGCTCATGTCCTTTCCACTGTTCGTTTAGTTAGAATCCTCTAAGGTGGCGTTGTTAATGCAGCATGGAGTCTGGGGAGTAGCGCCATTAATGCAACGTGACTCACTCCTGAATTACTTTACCCAGAAGCGTTCCTGGTTTAAGCATTTTCATGCTTGTTGCCAGGAGATCACAAGTTCTCCATATTTCCAGCCCACCTGTCTATGCAGGTTCTCGTAGGTAGTTTGTCATCGGGATGGTGTCAGGGCGGTGAGTCTCATCTGCCCCTACAGTCCACTTTCCCTTCTCGTGGGTTGCTTCGTGGGTGGGTTTTGCCCGTGGGCCGAGTACTCTACTAAGGTCCACTGAGTCCTTTTAGAGGAGGGTTGTTGGGCTTGACTAGCCTTGGCTGGGTTCTTTGACTTACTTCTCCAGTTGTCCCTCATGGGCTTACTTCAAGGGCTGATATGGGGAAAAAACCCCCTTACAAGAGCCTTCATGTCCAAAGGGTTCATATCGCTCAAGATGTTGCTGCAGTTGTTGTACTTGTCTCCTTAACTCCTTTAATTTAATATCATGAAGGTCCCATTCATGACCCACAAGCTGACGATAACTCATTATTTGGCTTTCGGTGATGATGAAAAACCATAGCAACCGGGTGGACCCCTATACGTTGATACACATGCTGTTAGAAAATCTGCGTTAATAAATTGGCTATTTGATTTTACAAACGCATTCTTTATGAGCAAGTAATGGAACAGAGTTGGAGGAGCTGCACTTCTTTTCTCAGTCGAGCGCGCCTTATATACCCCTCTTTCAGCTCGCAAGTCGTAATCAGGCTTGCTTACACCATCCTCCTCCCTTAAGGAAGAACTGATGACTCACTCTGTATGAGTTGCCTACTAATTATGGCCTCTCTCTTTGTTGTTTAAGGGACAAGGGGGCCCCACACTCCGGCAACACTAGAGATAAAAGGCAAGCTCTATTGTTTGTGCGTTTCCTTATCACTTACTCTGATTAGGGATACTCATTAAAACAATAACCAATGTGATACCAATTGATATCGGGTTTAGTACCAACATGGATAGAAAGGCTCATCACCCAAATGAATATTCAATGGATATAGATTAGCAGCTACCACTATTTCACCAAGGAGACAAAACAAGAACTCACCTCCTATTGGAAGTCACCAAAGGACAAGAATTGTCAAGAAGAAAGCAAATGTTGAATTATGATTCAAGAAGAAACACACAAAACATTTTCATTCATAAATTTTATAAACATAGTAAATGAAAGCACACACATTCCAAAACAAGAAATTAAATACTTTATTAACAACAATTGGAAATAAAAAACATCACAGGAAACTAAGTGAATTCTCAGAATTCATCATATTTTGCTGATATAATGACCTAAGAAACTCGTCATAACTTCCTCTTTTGCCAGCCCAAACACTAAATTGCACACCGTTTGATGCGTTGGAAACTAGAAACATAGACATTTCTAAAGGTATACGACTTCCTAATTAATTTTCTTGAAATTAGTCCATAATTAATTTTGAAATTGCCCAAAAATGAATGACTCAACATTTGTCTCTCGAAATCTTTCGGTGTTAGAAGAGTTGATCTGGGTCTTAGGTGACCACCAAGACGTGTTTGTTTGGAGCCACAAGGACATGACGGGGATAAACTTGAAAATAAATGAGAAACAATTTTGTGTGACTTAAAATGCCAAAAGGATGTGATAGAAAAGGCGAAGCTTCCCTGCATACAAGTGTCAAGCCATAGAAGAGGAATTTGATAGGTTGCTAAAGGTGGAATTCATTAGACAAGTGCATTACATGGAATGGCTGTCAGACACATTACTTGTCAAGAAAGAGAATGTAAAATGGCAAATTGTGCATAAACTTCATGGCTGGCCACAAAATGCTTAGATTTATGGATGCCTACTTGGGCTAAAACCGAATAAGGCTCTACGACATACGGTTCGTAAATCAGAAATCCCAAAGGCAAATTAGGAGGAACATGAAAGTGTATGTTGACAATCTTCTAGTTAAAAGTAAGGAGGAAATTAGCATTTTTTGAAACTATAGGGAGATTGGCCAGTGTTAAACTGACGTCCGAAAAATTATTCCTAGTTAAGAATTATTGGTCTCTTGAAAAAAGAGTAGTCTAAATGGGTCATAAAAATGTAGAAGAGAACTTAGGAATGTGGCAACTGCAAGGTGAAAATGAGAGACAGAACAATATTTGAGGGTTCTCATTGGACCAAGATTTATTGCAAATTAATCTTCTTTTTCTTTTTAAAAGTTTCAGGTGGCTTAGTGGCCGTTGGACGTACTTGGCCACTTGACTTACTCAACTCACTAGCTAACCAATCAAACTATAATTAAATAACTTAGCCTCTTGATCTTCATACTTATAATTAAATGTAAAAATAAATAAATGCGATTAGATCAATATCAGATCACGCTCACCAATTAAACCCTAAACTCAATTAAAAAGCTACTTTCATATTCTTTGTATTCAAAATAGTTTAGGATTGAAATTAGAAAGATCAAAAGGTTTTATATTCAAAATTTTCAAAATTGGAAATTTCCTAGACCTCTCGCTAGTCCCTCGGTCCACCGAACTGTGCAGAGTTTGATGGACTTTTCGTCAAGCAAAAAGTGAGAGAAAGTATTAAAAGACACAAAGTATCCATTGAGGATATAAAGAAAAAAATAAAAGCCATGGCTAAAGTTTGCTGGTATGCATAATGATCAGACTTGTGTCATCATACAAGGCTAATCATTAGTTTATTCTTATCCTTTTATCTTTGAAATCTTAGATAAGCTGTACGCATTTCTGTCTCCCCAGACAAAAATTAGATACTCCGATCTGAATTACATAATTCAGGAGGTTATCATTAAAACATGTGTTTCTAACCTGTTTGGTGCGGAAAATTCCTTTATTATCATATCCTTTCACAATACTAGAAATAAAAGTTTCATATGCTTAATTAGTGCCGAAAATTCCTTTATTATCATATGCTAGCTAGTTATTAGCATGCTAGCCAACATGCATCTTGAACGTTAATATTGCTTAACAGGATCACTCAAAGCTTGATAAGAATCTTCACACAGTCCGGGTGCTTCATTAGGTCAAATACTTTATCAGCATCTTCCAATGAAATTTCGTGACTCAAAAGTTCACTAAGTTGGATTTCCTGCCGATCGAATATATAGAACAAAGCAGCATTGATTCAGATGTTGTCAGAATTCATAAGCACAATTAATATAGATTGTTGTTTAATTTTAACACATTTCATACCCAATAGAATATGGAAATTTCAAATTTGAAAGCATAAATTAGTACTGGTTATTGCTACCAAAGTGTGAAGATGATAAAAATTAAGTAATGCCACTCTTAAATACATGACTAGCTGCTATATATATATATATATATTGATTGTTGGGTTTTTTGGGTGAGCATGGTTCTGTTTTATGGTGGCATGATTTGATGATCCGATCCAATAAAAATTCGTTGTGTTTTTTTAGTGGATTTCCAATGAGGCTTTAGCCATGAAACACAGGCTTGCTCCGATACACACAGGTGTATGTGTGTGTGTATATATATATATATATATTGTATATTTGTACGGCCGCATATTGCCGCACTGTGTATTCGACTTTCAAGAGAATAAAATTATTTGCACCTTCGTGAATGTAATCATATTGCAAAACCACGTAAATCTTATGTTGGTGTGTGATTGAATTCATTTTTGCTATACTTTTTCTTTTTATCGTTCTCAACATTGATTAATACCAAAATAATATATATATATATATATATATATATATATTTTATGAATTCGTGGCATTATCACATTGGTTAGTTATTAAATTGCTTGTGAAATAGTTGTGTATATATATATATATATGATTATTCATGCCGACATAAATTTTATAAGAAAAATAATATATATATATATATATATATATTTATAGCAATTTCTTTAAATAAAAACTCACCTTATTTTTGCATTTGTCGATCAGAACAGGTAGGTCAGTTTGGGGTTTGAGCCCTCCAAAAATATAACCCTTCAAGGTTCCACCAAGCAATAAGGGTAGGGAACTGATCTCCAGTGTTGGATGATTTCCTGCACCAAGTAATATTGCTTGTCCTTTTCCCTTATGACCACCAATATTACCCAAGTTTATAAAATTAATTAGCAATATATATTTGTAACATCATGTATACATATATATAACATGAACATAAAATATAGATCAGATATACCATTTTTGTGGCAAGGAGAGCTTGATTGAGCAAGGGTGGGGCTCCTGTGCACTCAAAGCAATGATCCACACCAATTCCACCAGTCAATTCCTTGACCAGCTCGTAAATAGATTTCTGATCATTTTTATCATCACTAGGGTTTATAAAGTGAGTCATTCCAAATGCTTCTCCTTTTTTACGTTTCTTCTCATTCTTGTCAATGCCAATTATCCTTACTGCCCCTTGTTTTCTTGCTCCCTCTATGGCCTGCAATACTTTACAAGAACTTCCTTGATCATCATGATTACAAACCCATGCTGATTCAGGAAAATAAGAAATCGCTTATACAAGACAGCACCTATTAGTTACAATACAGAAGAGGGAATATATGCACAAATCTATGATATTAATTTGCCTTTGGTTAAATAGTAAATTATGAACCAAACAGGATTTAAAAAGTAATGTAGTATGAGTTATAGCTTGTTTGAGTTGCAGGGTAAGTCCCATGCAAAACAATATAATTGTAGATGTCATGCATGTTAGGACGGTCAATTGTTTGACACGTATGGCCTGCGAATCTAACACGAACTCGACACCAAATAATAGAGTTAGGGCCTAGCATTATCTGACTCGATTCATTTTGACACGAACCCGGTTGACCCTTATTATTAATCTGGTCATTTTTTATTATTATTATTCCAAGTAACCTGCGGGTTGACCCGACTAATCAGTTTATTTAATGCTTCATTTTTTATAATATACAGTTTTACTCTGTATAGCCTCATGATAGCAGTTGTATAGATCTTCAAAATCTTAATTATACAACTTTCTCAAATTCCTATACAAAATAAAATAAAAAATTCAATTTTTTCAAATCTCAAAACAAAAATAATATTAAAAAATATATTCTAACAATATTTTATTCAACTTTTAACTTTAATCTCATCTCATTTGTGAAAACAAACAAAGCCTATTTTTATGATTGCTTGAATTAATGAAATGGCAAAAATATCTCATCTATCCACCACAATAATTGAGTTAGTTTTAAAAACTTACAATTGTAGAAAAATGTTCCAAAATCGAAATCCAGAAAATTAAAATTCTAAAAAATCGTGGAACTTTATGATCTCAACGTTCTGTTATTTATAGTACCTAATATATATTCAAATTCATGAAAATCTAAATCTGATAAATCTTTCATATATTCTTAATCCTATCTATATTATCCACATTGTTATATTTTATGCAAATATACACAGCGAAAGAAATTCCTCAAGAATAATCTATGTAGTTGTTCCACAAGTGAATCCAGTATAAAAACCTCTGTTTTCGTCTTAACCTGATGTGTGTGAGTGTGTTACGTAGATAAATCTAGAGACACACTCAATATGCCAATAGCCTAAGAGTTTTTCACTCACAGAACAAAGAGACTCCAAGATTTAAAGATGGCTCTTCCAGAGATGGAGGACTGATTTTATCGCATGGTAACCGTTGGCCGGCCTTTAAGGCCAGCCTACGTTACGGCCATAACTCCAAGCATAATGCCTATAGTAATGCCAAGCCTTATCACTAGCATTCCAATAAGGGAAGTGGCAAGACATGCCCACTAAGGGCGCCCTTGCTTTATTACACACATGTTAGAGATAACTAATAAGGAAGCAAATAAGAATAGAACTAATGAGAATTACATATAATAATTATATAATTAAAGTAAATTCATTATAAAAGAGTAGTGTTACATGTACTTACATTTTTATTTATACTTTTACTTATAAGACTCATTTTGTTAGTTTTTTTTTAATTTAAATTTTGAATTTCAAATTTTATGATTTTCAACGTAACAAACACATGAAGAAATAAATTTTTGTAAATTTTTCTTAAATACATTTAGTATTTTCATTATAAAATATTTCTATAGTTCTAGAGAGTGAAAAAAGATGGGCGATTCGTGAGATGGCAAACGAATCCAAATGAACGGATCTCGAGTGACACTTTATTAGTGAAGCCAGGTAGGTTAGGGTTGATTGATTTATGAGTCAAACCCAAATAACCCCACACGAACCCGATTAGTCTGACAAGACTCATGACACCCCTAAATTGCATGCAGGGTACTGCTAATAATTAATCAACAATAAAAGCAAAATTATACATACCCCTAATCCAACAGCACCAAGACCAAGAACAGCAACACTCGATCCTTGTTCAATCCCAGCTTCCTTCCAAACAGCCCCAAATCCAGTTGAAAACCCACAGGAGAGAAAACTAGCATGAGGAAGATCAATTATGCTGGGATCAATCTTGAGGACGTAGATAGCATCAACAACCATGTACTCCGACCACGTAGAGCAAGTAACGGCTTGATACAGCCTCTGGCCTCTTACAGACATTCTCGAAGTGCCATCAGTCATAAGACCACTCACGAGTAGAGGATATTTTAGGCAGAAGTTTGTCTTTCCTGACACACAATACTCACAGTCTTGGCACTGGGCCATGAAGGTTGGAATGACAAAATCTCCTGCTTTGACATCTGTTACTTCCTCACCCACACTCTCTACCACACTGCAATCACATAGTTTAGTTTTAATAAGGGTTGATCAGCTCTTTAGCATAAATCTGCTAATTTGCAAACATTTTTTATTGGCACACCAACCACATCATTGCACAATCTTAGGGCACAACATTTGAGATTCACGTGAAAAAAAATTAATTTATTTTTACATGGTGAACCAGCCTACTTTAAAGTTGGAACTGTACGAGACTTGCATACTCTAATTTTGTATCTAACTTTACTTCTACAATAGAAATAGCATAATTCAAACTAACTCACATTGTGCAATATTGACTTTTTCCTACTAAAAAACGAAAATATTACAAGATGTTCGATCAAAGGTCGATCGTTTCTACAATCAGTAGTACTACTTCGACACAAGTAGTACTGGAGAAGATGGAGACATTACAAATTAGGACAGCTTACCCGACACCTTCATGTCCTAAAACTCGAGGGAAAGCAGGCTGCAGAACAAGAAGGAAAAATGTCAAACCCTCTGTCTAAAAACTCAGAATTATTAAGGGAAGGATACTCACAGCTGGAAAGCCCTTGGTGTTTAACAAGTCTGTGTGACAAACACTGGCATACAGGATTTTGACGCGAACTTCAGATGATTTTGGAGGCTCTATTTGTATCTCTTCCACCTTCAACGCTTCCCCAATTCCCCAACACACCACAGCTTTCACCACCAATTGGAAAAATAAAAAATAAAAAATAAAAATATAATATTATGAGATAAATTATTATACCCATCATGTATATAATGATCTTCTCTTCTGCAACTGCATATGTAAAAATGAAATAAAAATAGGGGCATACCTTTGCATGTTATGACCTTTGAGTCGCTCAGCTTCGACATCTTCTCCAGCAATTTATAATATCAGATTTTATCAAAAAGAATTCAGCTTTCTATATATATCTCTGTCTTTCTCTAACATGAGTACTGCCTGCGTTTGGGTTTGGATTTGTGAGTTCCTTGCGCCTCTGGTTCCTTATCCTCAAATAGTGTCATCCAAAAACAGCATAAAAGAAAAGTAGATATGCACTGTTCAGTACTGCTGGTCTTCTTCAATCTTCACATGTGAGTTTTGCTGCACTGTTCAGTACATTGCATCTATCAATCTCTTTTACAAAAGCTCCCAATCGTTTTGCTACACAACCTCCACCACACTCTACCCTCCACATGTTTTTTAATTTTTTTAATTTTTTTTTGAGTTTATTCTTTTTAAATTATTTCAAATTTTCTATTAATTATTCATAAAATAAATATTTAATAAAAGAAAAAAATAATAAAAATTAAAAAAAAATGTGGAGTGTGGAGTGTGAGGAGGTTGTGAAGATTTTTTGATTATATATATGCACTGTTCAGCACTGCTGTGTACTTTCCAAGAAGCACCGGTGGTGGAATAAAAAATAAAAATAAATAAAATAAGTATGGTGGGTTGTGTGTAGAGAAGAGGAATAGTAAAACTCTTTAATAAAAGATGAGTAATGATAAACACACAACACTTTATACAACATTTTACAACATATGTTATAAAATAAGGTCATTTTTGTAAAATAATGTTAGTTTTATAAGATATTTTACAAAAATACCCCTCATTTTAAACATTATTGTATAAAATGTTGTATAAAGTGTTGTATAAAGTGTTATGTGTTTATCATTTGGATAGTGATAGGCTTACTACCCATCTACTATCCAAGTGTATTTCAAGTTTTTTTATTTTTTTATCATTTTCTTTTAAGTATTTTTTTAACATCCTTAATTACTAAGAAAAAATTAAAAATATATATAACTTAACTAATATTCACTTCCTTAATCATTAAGTAAAATTAAAAATTACAAAAAATCAAATACAAAAATAGTAGAGATGGGTAGTAGTAGGATAGTAACCCTATCATTATTCTTTGGCTATATGTTGGGGGCATGGAATGAGACATAAAATTCACATCTCATCTTATCTCATCGTTATAATTTTTTCAAAGTCTCACACAAAATATAATAAACAATTCAACTTTTTTAAATCTCAACTCAACTTTTTCAAATCTCAAAATAATAATAATATTTTAAACTTTCATCTAAACTCAAAAATTCTCATCTCACTCTCCAAACCAACAAACTCTAAGGGTATTATTACTATTTAAAAATATTTTATAAAAATAAATTTATAAATTAATGTAGGGATAAAATTGATTAATTATAGTAAGAAAATGGCAAGTTTGAGGGGTGAGATGAGAATTTTATGTTTTGTTTTATGTTTAAAATATTATGTTTTAATATTATTATTGTTTTGATATTTGAAAAATGTGTATTGAGATTTGAAAAAGTTGAATTGTTTATTATATTTTGTATGGAGATTTGAAAAATGTGTAATGATGAGATAAGATGAGATGAGAATTTTGTGTTTTGTCTTGTGCCCCAAACCTGCCTCTTATCTCGTATCTTGCCATGCATCTTATCCACCTATTTTTTAATGGGAAATTTCTAATAAAAAACATTCAATGAAGATTAGTCAAGTCCTTGTACGTGACAAAGAACATTATAATATGTATAAACGAACAGAATTAATGAAGTTCTCACGGCTGAAGACAAAACCCAGATTTGGGCCGAGTTCCAGCAACTTGGGTCTTCAAAGTTTCACGTACACACTTAAGCAAACACGAAGAATGGGAGGCCTCGTTGGTGGCCGAAAGTCTCCGATGCCAAAGTCAGTATATCTTCTTAGTAGTTTGTGCATAAGCTAAGAAGTATCAGAGAGAGTCTTTCATACTTGGGGAACAACTCTTATACTAGGTTTCTGGTGGGGACAGCTCATCCCTGACTTTGAGGGGCTCATGTCCTTTTCACTGTTCGTTTAGTCATAATCCTTTAAGGCGGCGTGGCTTCTGGGGCGGCGTGGAGTCCGGGGAGTAGCGCCATTAATGCAATGTGACTCACTCCCTGACTTGCTTTACCCAGAAGCATTCCTGGTTTAAGCATTTTCATGCCGGTTGTCAGAAGATCACAAGTTCTGCATATTTCACGCCCACCTGTCTATGCAGGTTCTCGTAGGTAGTTTGTCATCGAGATGGTGTCAGGGCGGCGAGTCTCATCTGCCCCTACAGTCCACTTTCCCTACTCGTGGGTTGCTTCGTGGGTGAGTTTTGCCCGTAGGCCGAGTATTCTGCTAAGGTCTACTGAGTCCTTTTAGAGGAGGGTTGTTGGGCTTGACTAGCCTTGGCTGGGTTCTCTGACTTACTTCTCCAGTGGTCCCTCATGGGCTTACTTCAAGGGCTGATATGGGGAAAAAACCTCTCTTACAAGAGCCCTCATGTCCAAAAGGTTCATATTGCTCAAGATGCTGCTGCAGTTGTTGTACTTGTCTCCTTAACTCCTTTAATTTAATATCATGAAGGTCCCATTCATGACCCACAAGCTGGCGGTAACTCATTATTTGGCTTTCGGTGACGATGATTCACCATAGCAACCGGGTGGACCCCTATACGTTGATACACATGCTATCTCAAACTTGTTAAAAAATTTGTGTTAATAAATTGGCTATTTGATTCTACAAACGCATTCTTTATGAGCAAGTAATGGAACAAAGTTGGAGGAGCCGCACTTCTTTTCTCAGTCGAGCGCGCCTTATATACCCCTCTTTTGGCTCGCAACTCGTAATCAGGCTTGCTTACACCATCCTCCTCCCTTAAGGAAGAACTGGTGACTCACTCTGTATGAGTTGCCTACTAATTATGGCCTCTCTCTATGTTGTTTAAAGGACAAGGGGGCCCCACACTCCGGCAGCACTAGAGATAAAAGGCAAGCTCTATTGTTTGTGCGTTTCTTATCACTTTACTCTGATTAGGGATACTCATTAAAACAATAACCAATTTGATACCAATGGATATCGGGTTTAGTACCAACATGGATAGAAAGGCTCATCACCCAAATGAATATTCAATGGATATAGATTAGCAGCTACCAAAACTATTTCACCAAGGATACAAAGCAAGAACTCACCTCCTATTGGAAGTCACCAAAGGACAAGAATTGTCAAGAAGAAAGCAAATGTTGAATTATGATTCAAGAAGAAACGCACAAAACATTTTCATTCATAAATTTTATAAACATAGTAAATGAAAGCACACACATTCCAAAACAAAGAAATTAAATACTTTATTAACAACAATTGGAAATAAAAGACATCACAAGAAACCAAGTGAATTCTCAGAATTCATCATATTTTGCTGATATAAAGACCTAAAAAACTCGTCATAACTTTCTCTTTTGCCAACACAAACACTAAATTGCACACTGTTTGATGCGTTGAAAACTAGAAACATAGACATTTCTAAAGGTATATGACTTCCTAGTTAATTTTCTTGAAATTAGTCGAGAATAAATTTTGAAATTGCCCAAAAATGGATGACTAAACATTTGTCTCTCGAAATCTTTCAGTGTTAGAAGAGTTGATCTGGTCTTAGGTGACCACCATGGCGTGTTTGTTTGGAGCCACAAGGACATGACGGGGATAAACTCGAAAATAAATGAGAATCAGTTTTGCGTGGCTCCAAATGCCAAAAGGGTGTGGTAGAAAAGGCAAAGTTTCGCTGCATACAAGTGTCAAGCCATAAAAGAGGAATTTGATAGGTTGCTAAAGGTGGAATTCATTAGACAAGTGCATTACACGGAATGGCTGTCAGACACATTACTTGTCAAGAAAGAGAATGCAAAATGGCAAATTGTGCATAAACTTCATGGCTGGCCACAAAATGTTTAGATTTATGGACGCCTACTTGGGCTAAAACCAAATAAGGTTCTGCGACATATGGTTCGTAAATCAGATATTCCAAAGGCAAATTAGGAGGAACATGAAAGTTTATGTTGACAATCTTCTAGTTAAAAGTAAGGAGGAAATTAGCATTTTTCAAAACTTTAAGGAGATTGGCCAGTGTTAAAATGACGTCCGAAAAATTATTCCTAGTTAAGAATTATTAGTCTCTTGAAAAAAGAGTAGTCTAAATGGGTTATAAAGGGGTTGGTCCAACACATATTCATGGTCCAAGCCTCAAAGGTGACTAATATATTTCTAATAGGTGACTACATCAAAGGCTAGAAAAACTCAAGAAGTCGCATATATAGTATTCCCCCAAAGATATGAGAGCTTCACTAGCATGTCAAAGAAAATTACTTGATCAATACTCATACGAAGTGAACAAAAATAAAAATGTAGAAGAGAACTTAGGAATGTGGCAACTACAAGTAGGGTTGTTCATCCGGGTTCCAATTCGGGAATCTGGGTATACCCGAACCAGAACCCAAATTTTAAATCTGAGCCGGGTCCCAGGCCGGATTAATCCGGGTTAGACCCGGGCAAGAACCCGGATGAATCTGGGTTTTTTAAAACCCGGATTCTGGGTTTTGATTTTTTTTTCACTCATCTGTTTGATTGCTTTGATAATCTGGTCCATTTAATTTGATGCAGATGGTTAGTGGCTTCCACTGCAACATATGGAGCGCAACACATGCGGAACAGATCTACCATGATCTGTACGAAATCTAGATCTCTGCATTGTAAGGAACTGATGAACACCCATCGGGGTACAATATTTGAATGGGCAGCAGCCGCAACACCATTTAAAGATAGAAAAAGTAAGCAATCATTTGCTGGATCTTTCTTTCTATACATTTTCCAAATTTCTCGTATTTCTTTCCATACCTTTACCATTTTGAAGATTCTGTTGTTCTACACTACAAGGATCTGAGAAGAACCGACCGATAAGGATATGGCTTTTGAGTTTCAAAATTACAAAAGGATTCATCTATCATTTAACAAAGAATTTACTTAACCATGAGAATTACCGGAAAACGAATCACATTGGGAAAATCCTTTTGCACCGTGGATGGAGCATCCTCAACCACGTCCCAGTAAAACCAATTAAGGGAATTTTTTTAAAAAAAAAAAATTATGGGTTGTTAACCCGGGTTTCGGGTTTAAAACCCAGTACCCGGACCTAGTACACCCGGGTTTCGCACCAGGCCGAGAAAAATTTCGGTCCGGATGAACTGTCCTAACTGCAAGTTACCCAGAAGAACTTCCTTCTCACTCTAAGATGCAACTCTTTCTCACTCTTGCAAACCTTTCTTTCTAACAGTTGTACTCAACAATATATGAGTATATGGTGTGAAAATGAGAGACAGAACAATATCTGAGGGTTCTCATTGGTCCAAGATTTATTGCAAATCTTCTTTTTCTTTTTAAAAGTTTCAGGTGGCTTAGTGGCCGTTGGTCGTACTTGGCCTCTTGATTTACTGAACTCACTAACCAATCAAACTATAATTAAATAACTTAGCCTCTTGATCCTCATACTAATAATTAAATGTAAAAATAAATAAATGCGATTAGATCATCTATATCAGATCACGTCCACCAATTAAACCCTAAACTCAATTAAAAAGCTACTTTCACATTCTTTGTGTTCAGAATAGTTTAGGATTGAAATTAGAAAGATCAAAATGTTTTAAATTCAAAATTTTCAAAATTGGAAACTTCCTAGACCTCTCGCTAGTCCCTCGGTCCACCGAACTATGCAGAGTTTGATGGACTTTTCGTCAAGCAAAAAGTGAGAGAAAGTATCAAAAGACACAAAGTATCCAAAGAGGATATAAAGAAAAAAAATAAATAAAAGGCATGGCTAAAGTTTGTTGGCCGTATGCGTAATGATCATATTTGTGTCATCATATATACAAGGCTGATCATTAGTTTATTCTTGTCCTTTTATCTTTGAAATCTTGGATAAGCTGTGCATTTCTGTCTCCCCAAACAAAAATTAGATACTCCGATTCGAAGCACATAATTCGATCAGGAGGTTATCATAAAAGCTTTATGATATGTTGAAACCTTTCACAAGTCCAAAATCGAATATGTTGAATCCCGAAGACTCTTATTATCAACCTGTTTGGTGCCGAAAATTCTTTTATTATCAACTTAATTGTTTGGTGCCGAAAATTCCTTTATTATCATATGCTAGTTATTAGCATATATGCTAGCCAACATGCATCTTGAACGTTAATATTGCTAGACAGGATCACTCAAAGCTTGATAAGAATCTTCACACAGTCCGGGTGCTTCATTAGGTCAAATACTTTATCAGCATCTTCCAGTGAAATTTCGTGACTCAAAAGTTCACCAAGTTGGATTTCCTGCCGATCGAATATATAGAACAAAGCAGCATTGATTCAGATGTTGTCAGATATTCATACCGAAATTCGACATAGATTTTATATGAAAAATAATATATATATATATATATATATATATATTTTTATAGCAATTTCTTTAAATATAAAAAACTGACCTTATTTTTGCATTTGTCGATTAGAACAGGTAGGTCAGTTTGGGGTTTGAGCCCTCCAAAAACGGAACCCTTCAAGGTTCCACCAAGCAATAAATGTAGGGAACTGACCTCCACTGTTGGATGATCTCCTGCACCAATTATTATTGCTTGTCCTTTTCCCTTATGACCAAAGTTTAAAAAAATTAATTATTTTTATTAAGAAATTATTTATAAAATTAATTAGCAATTGTAACATAAAATATAGATAAGATATACCATTTTTGTGGCAAGGAGAGCTTGATTGAGCAAGGGTGGGGCTCCTGTGCACTCAAAGCAATAATCCACACCAATTCCACCAGTCAATTCCTTGATCTGCTGGGAAATAGATTTCTGATCATTTTTATCATCAGAGTTTATAAAGTGAGTCATTCCAAATGCTTCTCCTTTTTTACGTTTCTTCTCATTCTTGTCAATGCCAATTATCTTTACTGCCCCTTGTTTTCTTGCTCCCTCTATGGCCTGCAATACTTTACACGACATATTAGATTTGAAAATGTTCCAAAATCGAAATCCAGAAAATTCAAATTCTAAAAAATTATACATACCCCCAATCCAACAGAACCAAGACCAAGAACAGCAACACTCGATCCTTGTTCAACCCCAGCTTCCTTCCAAGCAGCCCCAAATCCAGTTGAAAACCCGCAGGAGAGAAAACTAGCATGAGGCAGATCAATTATGCTGGGATCAATCTTGAGGACGTAGATAGCATCAACAACCATGTACTCAGACCACGTAGAGCAAGAAAAGGCTTGGTACAGCCTCTGGCCTCTTACAGACATTCTCGAAGTGCCATCAGTCATAAGACCACTCACGGGTAGAGGATATGTTAGGCACAAGTTTGTCTTTCCTGACACACAATACTCACAGTCTTGGCAATGGGCCATGTAGGTTGGAATGACAAAATCTCCTGCTTTGACATCTGTTACTTCCTCACCCACACTCTCTACCACACTGCAATCACATAGTTTACTTTATTTTTAATAAGGGTTGATCAGCTCTTTAGTATAAATCTACCTCCTAATTTGCAAACATTTTTTTATTGGCACACCATCCACATCCTTGTACAATCAGGGTACAACATTTGAGATTCAAATGAAAAAAATCAATTTATTTTTGTATAGTGAACTGACCTATTTACACACTTCTGTATCTAACTCTACTTCTACAATAGAAATAGCATAATTCAAACTAGTTAACATTGTGCAATGACTTTTTCCTACAAAAAAACGAAAATATTACAAGACGATCAAAGGTCGATCGTTTCTACAATCAGTAGTACTACTTCGACACAAGTAGTACTGGAGAAGATGGAGACATTACAAATTAGGAGAGCTTACCCGACACCTTCATGTCCTAAAACTCGAGGAAAAGCAGGCTGCAGAACAAGAAGGAAAAATGTCAAACCCTCTGTCTAAAAACTCAGAATTATTAAGGGAAGGATACTCACAGCTGGAAAGCCCTTGGTGTATAACAAGTCTGTGTGACAAACACTGGCACACAGGATTTTGACGCGAACTTCAGATGATTTTGGAGGCTCTATTTGTATCTCTTCCACCTTCAACGCTTCCCCAATTCCCCAACACACCACAGCTTTCCCCACCAATTGGAAAAATAAAAAATAAAAAAATAATATTATGAGATAAATTATTATACCGATCATGCATATAATGATCTTCTCTTCTGCAACTGCATATGTAAAAATGAAATAAAAATAGGGGCATACCTTTGCATGTTATGACCTTTGAGTCGCTCAGCTTCGACATCTTCTCCAGCAGTTTATAATATCAGATTTTATAAAAAAGAATTCAGCTTTCTATATATCTCTGTCTTTCTCTAACATGAGTACTGCCTGCGTTTGGATTTGTGAGTTCCTTGCGCCTCTGGTTTCTGATCCTCAAATAGTGTCATCCAAAAACAGCATAAAAGAAAATGGGTGATGCTACAGCCCCGCTGGCGGCTCCCGCTGGCGGCTGTGCTATTATTTTATATTTGTTTTGTTTAAATAATTTTTTATATAGATTTTTTAATATTTTAAAATATTTTAAAAAAATAAAATAAATTTAAAATATTATTAAAAAAATACTTTCTTAATTAAAAAGTAAAAAAAATATATATTAAAAATAATTTTTTAATCATTTTACTTCATAATTAAGAAAGTATTTTTTTAATAATATTATGATTTGTTTTAAATATTTAAAATGGTCATACTACAGTCCCGTTGGGAGCTTCAGTTGGACTTAGCATGTACTTTTCTCTATGTGTATTTTTTTAATTTATTTTTTATATAGATTTCTTTTACAAATTTATTTAGTATTAAAATATAAAATAAATTTAAAATATTACTAAATAAACACTTCCTTAATCAAAAAATTAAAAAAACTCATTAAATATTATTTTTTATTCTACTTCTTAATTAAGAAAAATTTTTTAATAACATTTTATTTTTTATTTTATTTTTTAAATTATTTAAAATTATTAAAAATATTTATATAAAAAAAAACTAAAAAATATATATATAAAAATGCTACAGAGCGGGAGCCCCCGCCGGGAGCATGTAGCATTTTCCAAAGAGGGTAAAATATCCACTGTTCAGTACTGCTGGTCTTCTTCAAATATCAGCACTGCTGTGTACTTTCCAAGAAGCACCGGTGGTGGAATAAAAAATAAAAATAGATAAAAATAAGTGTGGTTGCGTAAAGAAGATGAATAATAAAACTCTTTAATAAAAGATAGCTAGGGCCTATGTGCACGCCAAAATAAAGATAGTAAATTTCATAAAAATAAATTTATAAATTGATGTAAATTATATGATATGTTAAATTTAATTTATACTAAAATTAATTTTAATTATAATTTAATATATTACGTCAATTTTTAACTTTATTTTTATAAAATATTTTTATGACTAAAGTATTTTTTTAAATATCTATACCTATTTAGTTCAATCCAAGTTTTCGTAAGACCATTGAAAAATTAAATAATTTTAAAATAAATAAAAGTAAAACGTCACTGGATAAAATTGATTAATTATAGAGAGAAAATAAGTAAACTTATCTCGTATCTTGCCATGCATCTTATCCAGAAAGTTTCTAATAAAAAACATTCAATGAAGATAAGTCAAGTCCTTTATACGTGACGAAGAACATTATAATATGTATAAACGAGCAGAATTAATGAAGTTCTCACGGCTGAAGATAAAACCCTAATTTTTTTAATATTTTTATGAAAAAAAAATTTTCATCAATCACTATTCATCATTTTTCATACACAAAAATACTCTCACACGATATTCATCAAGATTCTTTTGGATTGAAAAATGAATTTTTTGGATATTCTAATATTCTTGTAATTAGTTTTCTTGCTAGCTAGGAAACTAATAATAATAATTTTAATAATCAATTACCTCTCCTAACTAATGCCTAGCTAGGATTAGCAAAATATAGGATTGGCAAGCGCTATGCAACAGGCCGCTATTTATAAAAGGGTGGTGCTAGAGTGACTAATGGTTGGTTTGGATCGTGAGATGAGATAATTTTAAATGAATTAAATAAAATATTATTAAAATATTAATTTTTAATATTATTATTATTTTGAGATTTGAAAATTTGAAAAAATTATAATAATGAGATGAGATTATATAAGATGAGATCGTTTCTCTATCCAAACAACTCATGTGCATGTTTGGGATTGTGGTAAAAAATATAACTTATAACTTTAAGGCTTATACTTTATAACTTAAGTGATAAGTTCTACTATTAAAAATTTATTTACTGTTGAGTAACTATATATTTAAAATACTTTCAAAGACATTACGTTTATTTGGAAACAAATTAAAAAAATATTTTTTGAGGTAAAAATGACGATTATTTGAATTTTTAAAGATTATGACCATATTCTTGAAAGTTTGAAAGATGTAATTATATAAAAATTATACAGATATTTTCGTCTATTGAAAGTCTTTTTAAAATTCAAGTTAGGTTCTATATTATCAAGAAAATCACGTTTGAGGAAGATGTTTCTCCTCTAATTACGCCCAATCTACTATGCGGTGTTATAGTATAACTCACACTG
The DNA here is from genome assembly GCA_022457165.1 of Juglans mandshurica. NCBI lineage: Eukaryota > Viridiplantae > Streptophyta > Magnoliopsida > Fagales > Juglandaceae > Juglans > Juglans mandshurica. The sequence goes on from CM039621.1 coordinate 32,897,673, forward strand.
CTGATCTACATGGAGTCGAAATAAACGCTACAATAACGCAAATTTAAAGGAAAAGATCAAATGACAAGATGACAGGAATCTGAAAGGTATTTTAAAATCTACCTAAAACACGTAATTAAAATGAGATTAGGACACGGATAAAAATGTAAATAAAGTTTCGAGTTTCCATCAATCAGATCCAATACTTTGATTTTTTCAATCCAAATTATACACACGATTAGGAATTATAACACAAACTTTTTAATTGGAAGATATGAAAATTTACTCATCTAGTTTCTCAAATTAATTCTAAAATGATAAAATTTATTCCTCATTTATAAATCACAGCTTTCATGTATAAAAAAAAATATCAAACCATAACAAGATTTAATATAATTGTCTCAAACTTATAATATCCAAAATAAATATATATTGAATTCAATTCTAAAAACTTAAATAATAAAAGCTTAATCTTTGAATTAAAATATAGTTAAAATATTTTCACCAATTAATTTATACACTAAATTAACTTTACCTAAACTTTACTTCTATATGGGAGCACACTCCTCTAACTCCCCCAAAACTCTAATAATCCTTTCATTTAAATTGTTCCCACACGTTGTTAGTTGAAAAGTCTAATTGGTTGAAAACTCTATCCACCTACCTACCAACCGCCTTTCAATAATGCAATAATGCATTTCCTGAAAAGTCATTTCCCTTAACTTGCATTTCTTTTAATAGGCTTTGGCTCTCTATTTTTATAAATTTTAAAATTATACATAATAAATTCAAGAATATAAGTTAGTTCATATGATTTATGTTTATATTTTAACATTTTAATCCAATAATAAAGTATTTAGAATATATTTTTATACACTCATCATTATCAAACGTATTTTTAACTTATTTAAAATTAAAAATATTTTATTATGTAACACTCAAACAACTTTATTTTCTATTAAAAAGCTTTTAAGGTCATTTAAGTACTTTTAAAGATTTTTACTGTAATCCCAAACAGACCCTAATACTCCGTACCAAATTCAGCAGTATAAAAAAATTCTTTTTTAAGAGCATTTTTTATGTCTTTTTTTTAAATACAAAAAATATAAAACATAATACTAAAATATAAACTAACGCAAATCCTAAAAAAACGGGTACACTTTTTTTATAAAAGGGTTTTAAATTTTTCTTGGTTGATCAATATGTCTCAAATTTTTGTCTAAATTTTAAGAATTAAAACGAAAAAGATCTAAACAAATAAAGTAAATTATGCAAAATTTAGCGTATATTTAGAATAAATATAAAAAATTGCTCTCTCTCTCTCTCTCTCTCTCTCTCTCTGCATGCGTATCAATATTCACGTGGGTCCCAGCCGGCCTAGTTGGAAAGAAATTATTAGGTTGTTTATTATTAAGAAATGATATTTGTAATTATAAAAAAAAGTAAATATGAGATTATAGGAAAAAAATAATTTTTTAATAATAGATTTTAATCTTTTTTAAAACGATTATACAGTACTTACGTACTCTACGACTATATATAATATTACTCTTTATTATTTAGTAGGAGATTGAATGTATGATGTTGTTATGTAATTATTTGGAAACCAAGCTGCGAAATTGCGGTGGCACCGTGGATGACGTGGCTAATATATTAAAAAAAAAAAACAAAACAAACGAAACGGGAAGGAGGGAAAGTTGATTTCAGACGAAGCTTGACTTGGTGCTCCCAAATAGAAAAACGCTTTAATAAAAAAATATTTCATTTCACAAATATAAAAATTAATCATTGCCTTGCAATTGCTTTATTTTTACAGCTCTTCTAGGTACAGTCGTAGTGGGTAAGCACGGGGGAGTCGTCTAATATATTTAATATAAAACAAAAACATACAGAAATAGACGAAAATAAATTAAAAAAAAAAAGACACAGGCAAATAATACAGATCTCGAATTAATTCTTCTTTGGTTGGGAGTGGGTCTTCGTCTTCAGTGGTCTTCTCGTGCTCGTCTTCATCTTCGTGGTCTTCAAGTAGATGTGTGCTCTCTGCTCAGGTGGATGTGTCCATAAGGAGCTGGGTCTGTGGTCTTCAAGTGATCTTTGTGAGAAACCAAAAGAGCAAATTACAGGAACCCAATCTGAGGCATGTGTAGGAAGAAGACCAAAACAATGATAAGATTTTACGGGTCGACGCTGCAAATATTAAAGAAAGTGTAGAGAAAAGCCTTAAGCGCCTCGGCACCGATTACATTGATTTATTGCAAATTCATTGGTAAGTTAAGTTTGCCTTCAAAAGCAGAGGTGCGAATACTATTTTCTTGACATGATTTGTGATTTTCTAGTGATGTATGCAATCTCTATATTGTTTAATATGTCTGCAAGTTATAAGAGGATCTTGGGGAATTGAAGAACTGTTATTTATTTACTTTTTTTTTGTTTTGCGTTCATTCTCAACAAGTTGGACGCCTTCTATCAATGTGAGTTTTCCCGATTACTGCCTTGTATCAGATTAATTGGAGAAAATGACAGCTTCACAATACACTGCAGTGCCTTCAGTGTAGTGTGTATGTGGGAGCAGTCATATTAAGCCTGCTATTTGCTTCTAAGAAGGGAAATTTCACTAAAATTGGTTTTTAGTGTGGTTTTTGAAAAGTATGGCTTTCTTTTCAATCCAGGCCAGATTGCTATGTGGCATTGTTTGGTGAGTTTTCGTATGATCCTGCAAAATGGAGGTCAAGCGTGCCATTTGTAAACGTTTTGCTGAAGACGAAATGGAAGAAGACCCAAACGAAACGTTTTGCTGAAGACGAAATGTTTTGCTGTAAAATGATCTATAATGAAAAGAAGAAGAAGATGAACAACACCACATTCAGAGCAAGCAATCAAAGAAGAATGAAGAAAAAGACAAACAGTTGAGAACTCAGCGAAACACAGAGAGGGAGCAAAATAGAAAGAAGGAGAGTCGAGGGGTCAAACACGAAACGGTTCGTTTTTAATTTTTCCACGTCAGACGCGTTTGCCCAGCGCTTGCAACAGGCGACTGCATATAGCTTTTTTCTTATTTTTATTGCAATAAACAACTCTTTTTGGGGTTGTTTTTACATAAGTTGATAAGTGGATGGTCGTTGGGATTCCATATCCTGGAGTGGGTCCAATATAAAAGTAATGGCTCCTTTGTAAAGATAGGTTTGGATGCTAATACGAATCCGGAGATGGGGTGTGCTTTCTTTATTTTCTGTGATTATGATCAATTCTTTTCCATTGTTTTCACAAACAACAAGACGAAGCTTGATTTCAGACTAAGGGTGCTGAAATCCTATCAGACCACGCCTGCGGTTTTAGCCACAAACCCTCCTGCTATTTTCCCTACAAAATCTAAAAATTATTTTGTCTCTATTTGCTGCTCCAAATCCAGTTTATGACTTTTCTTTTTCTTTTTCTCTTTCTTCACTTTTTTAGGTTCTTTTGTTTGGTCTTTGAGTGCGTTTGTCTTTGGGGTTTACCTGTTTAAGTACGGGACATTGGAGAAAACAGCAAGGAGGAATTCGTCATAAAGGAGCAGAGAGAAGTAGGAGAACAGAAACAACAACCTATGCTCGGTTCGTGGGAAGGGAATTTTAGATCTGAGTGTCTCGGAAGACGAAGAGATGACAAAGGGGCTTGATGTAGAGCTTTGGTTTTTTGGGTTCATAGATTTCATTTGATACCCCTATATGATATGGATAAGGGTAGGTGGTGTATGAGATCTCACATTGCTTGGGAATGAGAAGTTTTTGCTCTTTATAAGGTTCCAATGGGGCTATAGGCCATGTGGTTTGGGCCTTCCATTGGGACGTTACAAATGGTATCAGAGACAGGTTCCAACTAGAAATGTGGGACTTGAGCCGTGCCACCTACAATGGATAGGCCCGACGAGGACGTCGGAAATTTAAGGGTGTAGATTGTGATACCCCCATATGATATGGATAAGGGTAGGTGGTGTATGAGATCCCACATTGCTTGGGAATGAGAAGTTCTTGTTCTTTATGAGGTTTCAATAGGACTACAATTGTATCATTGACTAGTCCTTTTGGAGTATAGGTCATATAGTTTGGGTCTTCCATTAGGACGTTACATTTCAGATGTGGGTGGAGAAGACGAAGGGGGCTTCGTTGGGTTCGTGGAGAAAGCGAATGGGGGAGTGGCTCTTGAGAAGAGGAAGACTTACGTGGCTTCGTGGAGATGGGGGCTTTTTGGGTCTAACAATATGAAGAAGAAACTATGCATTTTGACAAGTTGAATGAAACGTGGTCGTTTCATTTTGGTCATATCGGACGCGGTTCCTGGCAACTTTTCTAGCCGGTTACGAATGGCATTTTTCTTAATAATATTATTCATTGTTTTGTCTTTATAAGCCGCTGAAAGATACTCCTCTATAGAATTCATGTGTACGTGCATTTATAATAATTTATTGCACCTGAGTTATTTACAGGAAAATTCCCATCATATATATTTTAACTAATTTCAATATCGGTTTTTTATTTTATTTTATTTATAAGATTGTGGTTTCAAAATATGGAAAATATTATTATGCCTCCAAGCTAGTTTATACCACTCACTTTGCCCTATTTCAAAAGTAGAGAGAATTTAAAATTTTAGTCTTCATCTTTTTGTATTTTTAGATACTATTTTATTTTAAATATAAATTTTTTTACTAAACCACGTGTTACCACATTATGGTGCCATGTGTCACCACATAGGGTTTTAGAAACAACCAAAGTTTTGAATTTCATTCCGGTTTAAATATTAGAACGAAATATTTCAGTGCCGGTATGTTTCGGTATACGATTTCAGGATAGTCAATATATATATATAGAAAAATTATATTTTAAAATAATATTAATACAAGTCTTAAAAATATACATATTTGAAAAACTCAATAATATTTCTAAATTGTAATTAGTTCTCAATCACACTGCTAAAAAAATCGATGCAAAAAAAAACTGCTAAAAAAATATCAAATATCTTCAAAAAAAATATAAACAGAGTGCATATACGCTACCATGGGCCCCTTCTGACAATTCGTTGTTTCTGATTACCTTGAAAAGATCATCAGGTCTAATTGCCACTCTCGCCTATTTACTTTACTTCAATTCATGTATTAATATTTCTCAAGTATTTATTTATTTCCTGTTGGGTTTTAAGGATTTTATTAACTTGCTTATACGGGAAATGGTGCATATATGATATATCTATGATGAAAAGGGTTCAGGCTTTTACAAGTTTGCTCTTTTCTTTTCTTTTCAAAATATTTTTCAAATTGTCATTTAGTCCAATTTCGGACCGGAATACATGTTCTGGCCAAAACACTAGAATTCAGCCGGAATGGACTAGAATAAGCCAGACAGCTGAAATTTGTGTCAAAATGGAACAACCCATCATACCTTGCTGGTTACTCTATTTCGATCAAAACGGAACGGTTTTTAAAACCTTGGAAATAACTTATAATTTTTCTTTTGTGGCGATTTTTTTAATTGCCGAAAAAAGATTTTGCTAGAAATTGTATTTAGCCTAACATATAACACATTTGAGGGGGATCTTTTATTGCAAATACGAGCGGCAGCAGGAGAAAGAAATGTATCAGCGACGAGTTTTACTTGCCGCAAATAGTCTTGTATCATCGTTTTAAATTGATCTTTAATTTGGGAGAAGAAAAAATGACGTCATTGCGATATTGAGGTAATACTCATATATAAAATGGTCCCAGCTTCGTCCGGATTCTTTAATTTTCAACAAAAATTATTTAGTGACAGCTTAATTTCACGCTGTTTTATACTAGTTAGTGATAAACACGTCAAATACATACCATATATAAGCATTTTCAACGCTTACAAATGTCCAATAGCAAAAATTGAAGAGATTAATAATAGAAAATAATATTAAAGAAAGTTACAAAAATCATGATAAAATGACTACAACTTAAAAATTAAGAAAATTATATATATATATATATATATAGTTAAAAACTAAAAATTCAAAGAAATTAAAAATTAAACTTAAAGAATGAAAAAAATTATTATTAATAACCTAAATTCTTTACAAATAACTAATTAAGATATAACCGACAATGTAGTACTTCCTTTTTTTTTCCCAAGAAAAAAGAGTTTTGAGTCATAATTTTCTAAATTTATAATAATAAATGGATGATGTGAGTGAACAACAAGAAAACGACATCAATTATATGGTGATGAAACCGTACATCTAATTTATTTTGGCACTTTTATGTATTTTTATTTATTTATTTTTAAAAGTCTACGGAAGAAGTTCTACCACATGCATGTGACGACGGGTGACATGAAAGGTATCTACTTTCCTAGCGAAAACAAAATTTCCAAATATAATTGATTGCATATATTGTTGTCGCCATCTTGCCAAATAGACTTCTATCGACTGGTTTGTTTTCACAGATCATTTTATCTTATCTCATCTAATTTAATTATTAAAAAAAATTAAACTTCCAAATAAAATACAATAAACAATTCAAAATTAATTCTTGTCACTCTTCCTCTATAATTTTTAAAGTAGAATAATTGACTCTAAAAACATTTTATCCATTGAAATAATTTTTCAAATGACTAAAATTTATCGAACACAGAAAATCTGGTTACGACAAATGGATGATGTGATTTTGGAGTATGAAAACGTGTAGAAAGGTTTAGATATAGATCAAGTTTGAACTACTGTCTTCTCTACGTACAACTTGTTTTTCCAAATAATTGATCTTACGTATGTTACACTACACAAATCGGGTCAATCCAATTAAATTCGAGTCAGTTTTTGCGTACTTTTGGACTCTCTTGAAATAAGGCCCCTTTTAAACTTTGTATTCTACTATTGTTTTTTTTAGTTTTGAAAGATGCTTGTATACATGTTGGATTTATTTCAACAAAAAAAAGTATTTATTATATATATAAATAATATGTTGACATATTCTTATGAAAAAAAGAACAATGACAGGTTCTTTCTTGTCTAATAACAACTTGTAAGGCAAAATTTCAATTGGAGTTCAACTTCAAATTCTCGATGTTTTTGCTTTTATTTATGGACAGTCCTGAAACTGGAATGAAAAAATGATAGGTACTATAATATATAAATGAATAATATTATATATAATCATAGGTTGTGTAATCCTCTTGCATTACTTTTGAAAAAGAATATAGTTTACTATTAAAAAAATTAATTTTTTCATATAAATCTCAAATTTACTTTTTTTTTTTTTTAAGAATCGTGCGATATTTACCTACTGTAAATATCATTTCTCGGTTAAATGAACCTTGGCCAAAACTAACACACTAGTGGAAACTAGCTAGTAGAAATCTACTGCACAGTACGTGATAAAAGAGGTGAAATAAAGTGGTTTTGGAAACGGAACAAAATAATTAAATAAATCATGTCTGCTACTGTTTTTTACATGGAATTCAAAATGGGAACCTTAGATCCAATCCAATTGTAAAAGTTGAGTGGGTTTCAGCCCATTCACCTACCATATAATTTCAGAGTAATGTTATGTATAATCGTGAAATATATAAATGACATACAGTCATTTGGAAAAAAGTGAGGTCTACAATTAAAAAATTAATTTCTTTTTATGTGGATCCCGTATTTATTCACTTTGTTCAAAGCGACTGCACGACGCTTACACACTAGGGGTGGAATCCGACTCCGACTCCGACGGAGTCGGAGTTGTCATTTCCGACCTCCAACTCCGACAAAAGTCGGAGCTGAATTTCCCCTCCGACTCCGACTCCGAATGTAGTCGGAGTCTGATTCCGATCGGAGGTCGGAGCTCTGAACTCCGATCGGAACTCCGAACGGAGGTCGGAGCTCCGACCTCCAATAGGAACTCCGACTGAAGTTCGGAGGGAGTTCCGAACGGAGGTCGGAGCTCCGACTCCGAACAAAATTTTTGAACTCAATTTCAGAAATTTTGTTCTTTTTTTTTATTATTTAAATTTTGTTGTTCAATTTCGTTTCAGATAGTGAGCAACATATATATTTTTTTAAAAAGTGAACAATCTACAAATATTTGGTTTATTGAAGAGTTTTCAACAATTTAAATATTCGTTCTGATTTTGTTACTGAATTTTGATTATATCTTTAATTTGTTTTATGTCCGCCTGAAATTTAGCATTAAAAGTGCTCATGACTCATGAGTTGAAAATTACACAAATTTAAAATTTTGTAGAAAAGAATGATGGTACGAATTTCTATAATTCGATTAATTTCAGTTGGATAATAAATTATAAACGTTTGAGAGAGGATGGATAAGTACTAATAGAAATTATAGAATAAATAGCACTTATCCCACGTCTTTGCTCAGGATATAACTACATAAATATAACTATATAAATATTTTAAAAAGTAAATAACATATATGATATAGCCATAAGTTATAACAGTCTCATTTATAACGTAATAACAATATGACTCAGTCTTGAAATATAACTACATAAAAATTAAACACGGACTTCACTCAAATACTTTTTGTTCCATTGGTCATGCCTGAAATGAAGATAGAAAGTAGCAATCAATAGATGAAAAAAATTGATAATAAAAAATTGAATACGGTAAAAGAATAATTTGATTCTTACCAAGAAATGAGGTTCTCTCAACTCCATTCCAACTCTCAAGTAGCGTCCGTTCCAGACTCTCAATCATCGGTAATTATGTTAGGGTTCACAATTAGATCTATAAAATTATAAAAAGTAGAAGTTAGAAACATTAAAAATAATTAAATCATTATTTAAAAGCATATAAACTTACCAGATTCAAGCCTATAGCTCTCGGCATCAACGCCAACGGTATCTAGTCCAATGGGCGTTTCACTTATCCAATTCTGTGTGCAAACGAGGGCCTCCACGGTTGACGGTGACAATGAACTCCGATAAGCATCCAACACGCGACCTCCAGTGCTAAATGCTGACTCTGAGGCAACCGTAGTGACAGGAATGGCTAGCACATCTCGGGCCACATGGGAAAGGACTGGATACTTGGTGGAATTAACTTTCCACCAAGTTAATAACTGAAATACATCACTAGGTGCCTCGACAGCTTCCATAAAATATCGTTCAACCTCAGATGTACAATGCATAATATTCCTTGTTGACATGAGTTGATGATACTGCCGTATAATACGATTGCCTCTAACCCCTACAGATGGGTCAGTATCACTTGAGGAAACTGTCAATCCTGTCGGCCTCGAATGTGAGGAGCTACCAACTGCGGATGAAGGCTGAGCACTAGTACTGTAGTGATGATATAAGTCATCAACATCACTTTTTAGCAATCTAATAAACTCTGCAGCCTTCACTGCCCCGAGGACGGAATTTACCCAAAATTCTAGAACGGCCAACTTAACTCGGGAGTCAAGGATCACAGCCACAAATAGCAATCTATTTATCTTCTCAATATTCCCCCAATATTTATCATATTTGATCTTCATCCTCGTAGTCATAGCAGATAACAATCCAGCAGAGTCAGTACAACTATTTTCCAACTAGAAGTGAAGTTCCGAGAGCTCGCTGAAAAATGAGTTCGCAGTCGTATATTTGGATCCAGATAGCCGCATGGTTATCTCATAAAAAGTTCTTAAAAATTCAACAAAATAACTCACACTGGTCCAAGCACAGCATACTAGAACATTCAATCTTCAGATTTTCTGCTATTGCCTTAAACTTGGCAAGCCTTTGAGGGGAACCCCTTACATATCGTACAATGTTGCGGACTCGGGTTATAGAATCATGAACCTCTTTTAATCCCTCAACAACTATGAGGTTAATGATATGAGCACAGCATCGAACGTGAATAAACTCGTGGGCCCGAATGACATCATCTCTCACCGTCGTGTTCCGCTTAAACCAATCAATTGTTGTTTCATTCGCACTAGCATTGTCAACTGTAATACACAGCACTTTTTGAATTCCCCAGTCCTTTAAACAATCATCCATCTTCGCCCCAATGGATGCACCTTTATGATCCACAATTTCTTTAAAACCAATAATTTTTTTATGCAAAATCCACTCACTGTCAATGTAGTGTGCTCTAATACACATGTAGCAGACGTTCTGTATGGAAGTCCATGTGTCAGTTGTAAAAGACACTCTCTGGCCAGTGGTAATAAACATCTTCCTCATCTCCTCCTTGTCCTTCGCATGCCTCTTCATACAATCTCACATCACTGTATACCGTGATGGAATGAGAAATCGTGGCTCAACAAAATTTAGAAACTTTCGAAAGTCTCATTTCTCGACTGTGGTAAATGGCATCTCATCAGTAATTATCATCTCTGCAAGCATGTCCCTCAACATCTTCTCACTGTATTGAGGGATGACCAATTTCTTAGTCTGTGTACCATCAGTGGCTGTAGAAGTTTGGTAACTGAGGTTGGTCTGATCAGTGGCTTGCAATCCCTTCACTATCTTATATCGTTGGCAACCATTTAGATATGCTATTAACACACTGGTACCTTACTTCTTCGAATGGCATCCACAAAGTGATCCACAGTAATGGCATCTTGCTACTGGGTTCGCAATTTCACCAGGAATTTTGGTAAAATGCTCCCATGTCCACGACCTCTTTTTAGAAGGTCGTGGTGGTTGATCTTGCTCAATGGGCATCTCCTCCTCTTCGTTGAACATATCCTCATCCTCTATATCAACTGGGAGTGGGAGTCGACTACTCGCACAAGATGTAGCTGCTTTAGATGTAGCTGCCCTAGATGTGGCTCTAGGGGTGGAAGTACCCACCGGTGTAGGAGTTGTAGCATTGGCATCCGCCACATCCCCTTGTGGACAATCATCTTCACTATGTCTAGGATCCATATCGAAATCAATGAAGCTGAAAAAATTAAATTAGAAACAAAAAATTAGTTTAAAAATAAACTAGGCTATTGTATTATACAATAGGACATGTATTATTGTATCATAATAAATTATTGTATCGATGTATTATTACATCGAGGTTCAGTTGACATGCGCTCGACTCAGCGGAACCCATCCAAAGAGGTTCGCTCGACGTGCGCTCGAAGTGGCGCTCGAGCAAAACCCATCCAGAGAGGTTCGCTCGACGTGCACTCGACGTGCGCTCGAGCCGAAACCATCCAGAGAGGTTCGCTCGACGTGTGCTCGAGCAGAAGCCATACAGAGAGGTTCGCTCGACGTGCGCTTGACGTGGCGCTCAAGCAGAACCCATCCAGAAAGGTTCGCTCAATGTGCACTCCAAGTGGCGCTCGAGCAGAACTCATACAGAGAGGTTCGCTCGACGTTCGCTCGACGTGCGCTCGACGTGGCGCTCAAGCAAAATCCATCCATAGAGGTTCGCTCGACGTGCGCTCAACGTGGCGCTCGAGCATAATTCATCCAGAGAGGTTCGCTCGACTGCGCTCGACGTGGCGCTCGAGCAGAATCCATCCAGAGAGGTTCGCTCGACCTGCACTCGACGTGACGCTCGAGCATAACTCTTCCAGAGAGGTTCGCTCGACTTCCGCTCGAGCCAATGTTCAATACAACGTGCGCTCGACTTGCGCTCGACACCTCGCTCGAGCGCAAGTCTGCAATACAATGTAAAATTCAAGGTTTTGAGCGCCGTGTTGGGACTATATTCAATATTCAATACAACCAATTCACAAGAATCACAACTGCTGGCTCCAATTCATAAGAGACGTGCTTGAATTAAATTTAGGGCTCATAAATTTAGGGCTCACAGTAGGTGGAAGCTGAACAGAGGAGCAACGAGGAACGGCAGCATGGAGGAGCAACGACGAACGGCAGCACGTTGGCAAGAAAGACACAAGACGTGAGGACGGCTCCACAGTTCACTGGTTCAGTCACTGGGACGGGAGACGCGAGAGAAAAGGGAGAAGGAAGAATAAGAACTGAAGAAGGAAGAAGAAGGGGGGACGTATGAAGAAGGAAGACATATGAAACGACGCTGTTCCATATTAAATGGAACGGTGTCGTTCAATAATTTTTTTTTAAACCCAACTGTAAAACGACGTCGTTTTACAGCTGGGTTTAAAAAAAAATTCAGAGTCGGAGTCGAAGCTCCTTGTAGCTCCGACTCCGACTCCGACTCGGAATAACTATTCGGAGCTACTCCGAATTCCGACAACTCCGACTCCGTCGGAGTCGGTGTCGGAGCGGAGGTCGGACGGAGTCGGAATTCTCGAAATTTTGTACACCCCTATTACACACTCACGACTGCAAGTATGATTTCTCATAATTTAATAAGGAAATGCTAGTCTTTCTGCTAGGCCTCCCGTTGTATTATTTTATTTTTTTACTTAATAATTAAGAAAATATTTTTTAATAATAATGCAAATTTTTTTAAAATATATTTAGAAGTGTTTAAAAAATATATGTGAAATAAAAATACAGATGAAATGCACTATTGGGAGCTACAGAGGGAGCTCCCAGAGGTGGCCGTAGAGCCACCTAAGACACGCTGCAAAAATTTTTCCCAACAATTTAATTAGGTCGTTGGAATAAATCTCATCATTAGCGGCAATTTATTAAATTTTAGCAACGACAATAATTTGCCTCAAAAAATTTTTTTCGGTGATTTAATAGGCAAACCGAATGGGTATTTGCAACGTTTTATTTGGATTTTTGGGCGAAAAAAAATAGCCGAGAAAGATAATCTTTTAGCAACGATTTTTTATTTCCGTTGTGGTAGATCATAAGTTGAGGGATAATACTGGTAAACATGCAACGATGTGTAAATCGCTGGGAAAAGTCAATAGTGGCGATTTGTAGGACTTTTCCTAACAAAAATAATCGCTGGAAGAAGTGACTTCCCTTGTAGTAATAGCTAAAGTTTGCTAGTATGCATAATGATCAGATTTATTCTTGTCCTTTACCTTTGAAATCTTGGATAAGCTGTGCATTTCTGTCTCCCCAAACAAAAATTAGATACTCGGATCCCAAGCACATAATTCAGAGGCTATCATAAAAACATGTGTATCTAACCTGTTTGATGTGGGAAATCAATCATTTATACTAAACCTTTCACAAGTCCAAAATCGAATACGCTAAAACCTTTAAACAATACTTGAAATAAGTTTCATACGCTTGCAATTGGTGCCGAAGACTCTTATTATCAACCTGTTTGGTGCCGAAAACTCTTATTATCAACCTGTTTGGTGCCGAAACCTCCTTTATTATCATATGCTAGCTAGTTATTAGCATGCTAGCCAACATGCATCTTGAACGTTAATATTGCTAGACAGGATCACTCAAAACTTGATAAGAATCTTCACACAGTCCGAGTGCTTCATTAGGTCAAATGCTTTATCAGCATCTTCCAGTGAAATTTCGTGACTCAAAAGTTCACCAAGTTGGAATTCCTGCCGATCGAATATATAGAACAAAGCAGCATTGATTCAGATTGATGCAATTAGAATTCATAAGCATAATTAATATATAATATTGTTGTTTAATTTTAACACATTTCATACCCAATAGAATACGGAAATTTCAAATTTGAAAGCATAAATCGGTACTGCTTATTGCCACTCTTGCGTATATATTGATTGTTGGGTTTTTTGTGTGAGCATGGTTCTGTTTTATGGTGGCATTATCACATTGGTTAGTTATTAGATTGCTTGTGAAATAGTTGTATATATATATATTTATAGCAATTTCTTTAAATAAAAACTCACCTTATTTTTGCATTTGTCGATCAGAACAGGTAGGTCAGTTTGGGGTTTGAGCCCTCCAAAAGCGGAACCCTTCAAGGTTCCACCAAGCAATAAGGGTAGGGAACTGATCTCCAGTGTTGGATGATTTCCTACACCAAGTAATATTGTTTGTCCTTTTCCCTTATGACCACCAATATTACCAAAGTTTATAAAATTAATTAGCAATATATATTTGTAACATCATGTATACATATAACATGAACATAAAATATAGATCAGATATACCATTTTTGTGGCAAGGAGAGCTTGATTGAGCAAGGGTGGGGCTCCTGTGCACTCAAAGCAATAATCCACACCAATTCCACCAGTCAATTCCTTGACCAGCTCGGAAATAGATTTCTGATTATTTTCATCATCACTAGGGTTTATAAAGTGAGTCATTCCAAATGCTTCTCCTTTTTTACGTTTCTTCTCGTTCTTGTCAATGCCAATTATCTTTACTGCCCCTTGTTTTCTTGCTCCCTCTATGGCCTGCAATACTTTACACGACATATTAGATTTGAAAATGTTCCAAAATCGAAATCCAGAAAATTAAAATTCTGAAAAATTATACATACCCCTAATCCAACAGCACCAAGACCAAGAACAGCAACACTCGATCCTTGTTCAACCCCAGCTTCCTTCCAAGCAGCCCCAAATCCAGTTGAAAACCCACAGGAGAGAAAACTAGCATGAGGCAGTTCAATTATGCTGGGATCAATCTTGAGGACGTAGATAGCATCAACAACCATGTACTCAGACCACGTAGAGCAAGAAAAGGCTTGGTACAGCCTCTGGCCTCTTACAGACATTCTCGAAGTGCCATCAGTCATAAGACCACTCACGGGTAGAGGATATTTTAGGCACAAGTTTGTCTTTCCTGACACACAATACTCACAGTCTTGGCAATGGGCCATGTAGGTTGGAATGACAAAATCTCCTGCTTTGACATCTGTTACTTCCTCACCCACACTCTCTACCACACTGCAATCACATAGTTTACTTTATTTTTAATAAGGGTTGATCAGCTCTTTAGTATAAATCTACCTCCTAATTTGCAAACATTTTTTTATTGGCACACCATCCACATCCTTGTACAATTTGAGATTCAAATGAAAAAAATCAATTTATTTTTGTATAGTGAACTGACCTATTTACACACTTCTGTATCTAACTTTACTTCTACAATAGAAATAGCATAATTCAAACTAGTTAACATTGTGCAATGACTTTTTCCTACAAAAAAACGAAAATATTACAAGACGATCAAAGGTCGATCGTTTCTACAATCAGTAGTACTACTTCGACACAAGTAGTACTGGAGAAGATGGAGACATTACAAATTAGGAGAGCTTACCCGACACCTTCATGTCCTAAAACTCGAGGAAAAGCAGGCTGCAGAACAAGAAGGAAAAATGTCAAACCCTCTGTCTAAAAACTCAGAATTATTAAGGGAAGGATACTCACAGCTGGAAAGCCTTTGGTGTATAACAAGTCTGTGTGACAAACACTGGCATACAGGATTTTGACGCGAACTTCAGATGATTTTGGAGGCTCTATTTGTATCTCTTCCACCTTCAACGCTTCCCCAATTCCCCAACACACCACAGCTTTCCCCACCAATTGGAAAAATTAAAAATTAAAAAATAATATTATGAGATAAATTATTATACCCATCATGTATATAATGATCTTCTCTTCTGCAACTGCATATGTAAAAATGAAATAAAAATAGGGGCATACCTTTGCATGTTATGACCTTTGAGTCGCTCAGCTTCGACATCTTCTCCAGCAATTTATAATATCAGATTTTATAAAAAAGAATTCAGCTTTCTATATATCTCTGTCTTTCTCTAACATGAGTACTGCCTGCGTTAGGATTTTGTGAGTTCTTTGCGCCTCTGGCTCCTGATCCTCAAATAGTGTCATCCAATAACAACATACAAGAAATAAAAAATTACCAGCGGAGCCTCCAACGGTAAGCATAGCTTTTTCCATCAATTATATATGCACTGTTCAGCACTGCTGTGTACTTTCCAACAAGCACCGGTGGCGGAATAAGAAATAAAAATAAGTGTAGTTACGTAGAAAGGATGAATAGTAAAACTCATTAATAAAAGATACCTATGGGCCATGTGCACACCAAAATCAAGATTAATGTAAATTTTATAAAAATAAATTTATAAATTGATGTAGGTTACATAATACATCAAATCTAATTTATAATAAAATTAATTTTAATTACAATTTAATATATTATGTCAAGCTATGTCAATTTTTAATTTTATTTTTGTGAAATATTTTTATGACTAAAGTATTTTTAAAATATCTAGACCTTTTTAGTTCAATCCAAGTTTTCGTAAGACCATTGAAAAATTAAATAATTTTGAAATAAATAAAAGTAAAACATCACTGGATAAAATTGATTAATTATAGAGAGAAAATAAATAAACTTATCTCGTATCTTGCCATGCATCTTATCCACCTATTTTTTAAGGGGAAATTTCTATTAAAAAACATTCAATGAAGATAAGTCAAGTCCTTTATACGTGACGAAGAACATTATAATATGTATAAACGAACAGAATTAATGAAGTTCTCGCGGCTGAAGACAAAAGCCGAATGTTTCTAATATTTTTATGGAAAAATTTTTCTCATCAATCACTATTCATTATTCTACATCTCATACTTTATAAAAAAATACACATACATGCATTTTAAGAAAAATACTCTCACACTCTATAAAAAATTATAAGTATGAAATGTGTAATGTAAATAGTGATTGATTTATAACAAAACTCATTTTTACGTAGACCCTTAGAACTAGTTTCCTTCTCTTGTGTTTAATTTTTACCTTTTCTCTTTTTTTTTCAAGCAATTTTTACGCCAATCTAGCTAATTGTTTAGGTGGCTAGGTTTAGGTAGGACCAGGTACGTACAATGGACCAAAAAAATAAGACGTGTTATGTCCACCAATAAAAGGTATCAATTACTTGCATCCTTTCTTTCACTAAAAAGGGAGAGGCATCAGGCAAGCATGTCTCCCAAGTAGAGCCCTTTCCTGCCTTCACTTTTCAGTCCGGACCTTTGAGGTGAATCGAAAGCAGTTCTTATATGAACATGGAAGCAAGATTCTTTTGGATTGAAAAATGAATTTTTTGGATTTTCTAATATTCTTGTAATTAGTTTTCTTGCTAGCTAGGAAACTAATAATAATAATTTTAATAATCAATTACCTCTCCTAACTAATGCCTAGCTAGGATTAGCAAAATATAGGATTGGCTAGCGCTATGAAACAGGCCGCTATTTATAAAAGGGTGGTTAATGGTTGGTTTGGATAGTGAAATGAGATGAGATGATTTTAGATGAGTTGAATAAAATATTGTTAAAATTTTATTTTTTAATATTATTATTATTTTGATATTTGAAAAAGTTAAATTATTTATTATATTTTGTGTGAGAATTTGAAAAAGTTGTAATGATGAGATGTGATGATATGAGATGGGATCGTTTCTCTATCCAAACAACTCTTGTGCATGTTTGGGATTGTGGTGGAAAATATAACTTATCACTTTAAGGCTTATAGTTTATAATTTAAGTAATAAGTTTTATAATTAAAAATTTATTTACTGTTGGGTAACCATATATTTAAAACATTTTCAAACATATTAGGTTTATTTGGAAATAAATTAAAAAAGTATTTTTTGAGGTAAAAATGACGATTATTTGAATTTTTAAAAATTATGACCATATCCTTGAAAGTTGTAATTATCTAAATATTATATAAGTATTTTCATCCATTTAAAGTCTTTTTAAAATTCAAATTACGTTCTGTATTATCAAGAAAAGCATGTGTGAGGAAGATGTTTCTCCTCTAATTACGCCCAAGCTACTATGCGGTGTTATAGTATAATTCAGGGTACTGATCTACAGGGAGTCAAAATAAACGCTACAAGAATGCAAATTTAAAGGAAAAGATCAAATGACAAGATGACAGGAATCTGAAAAGTATTTTGAAATCTACCTAAAACACGTAATTAAAATGAGATTAGGATACGGATAAAAATGCAAGTAAAACTTTGAGCCTCCATCAACCGGATCTAATACTTTGATTTTTTCAATCCAAATTATACACACGATTAGGAATTATAACACGAAATTTTTAATTGGAAGATATGAAAATTTACTTATCTAGTTTCTCAAATTAATTCTAGAATGATAGAATCTATTCCCTATTTACAAATCACAGTTTTCATGTATAAAAAAAATATATCAAACCATAGCAAGATTTAATATAATTATCTCAAACTTATAATATCCAAAACAAATAGAGAATTCAATCATAAAATCTTAAATAATAAAAGCTTAATTTGTGAATTAAAATATTTTCATCAATCAATTTCTACCATAAACTTTACCTAAATTTTAGTTCTTCATGGGGCACACGATAAAAGAATATTCCTTTTTTTTTCCTCCTCCAATCTCTCCAAAACTCTAATAATCCTTTCTTTTGAAAGTTCTCAAAGAGTCCTTGTTGAAGATTAGTTAAAAAGTCTACTTGACCTCAAAAGTCAAGAGACTGAAAAGTCTTGCTCCCCTCTGTCTACCTACCAGCCGCCTTTCAATATACTATACTTTTTAAAAGTTTTCTGTACATCCACCAACCCCTCATCCATGTCTGATATTTGAAAATTTGGAAAATGCTATACATCTATCCTATATTTACGATTTTTTCTTTTTTATTTTAAACACTCAATAAGTTGAGTGTGTGCCGGAAGCAGATATAAATAATTTTCGTGAAAAGTTATCCACCATGTACGCCAATCTACCAACCCCCACTTTCAATAATGCATTTCTTGAAAAGTCATTTCCCTTAACTTGCATTTCGGCCTTTAAATTCTGGAGGCTACTAATAGCTTTGCATCTTTCTTTTAAGAGTTTTGATATTTACTACTCAACTTGCACTATATTCTACATTTTTTTAAATTTTTAAATTTTTTAATATTTTTTTAAAATTTTTTTTTTAAGTTTATCCTTTTTAAATTATTTCAAATTTTTTATTCATTATTCATATAATAAATATTTAATAAAAAAATAATAATAAAAATTAAAAAAAATATAAAGTATAGAGTGTTAGGAAGTTGAAAAGATTTATTATTCTTTTAATAGGCTTTAGCTCTCCTTTTTTATGAACTCTAAAATTATACATAAAAAAAATATGTTTAAGAATATATCAAAATAAATAAAATCTAAGTTCAAGAATACAAGTTAATTCATATGATTTTTGTTTATATTTTAACATTCTAGTCTAATAATAGAGTATTTAAAATGCATTTTCGTACACTCATCATCATCAAACGTACTTTTTAACTTATTTGAGATTAAAAATACTTTAATATGTAACACTCAAACAACCTTATTTTCTATTAAAAAGCTTTTAAGGTCATTTAAATACTTTTTAAGACTCTTACTATAACCCCAAACAGACCCTAATACTCCGTACCGAATTCAGCAGTGTAAAAAAAATTCTTTTTTAGGAGAATTTTTTATGTATTTTTAAAAAAAAATATAAAACATAATACTAAAATATAAACAAACGCAAATCCTTAAAAAAAGGGTACACTTTTTTTATAAAAGGGTGCTAAATTTTTCTTGGTGGATCAATATCTCTCAAATTTTTGTCTAAATCTTAAGAATTAAAACGAAAAAGATCTAAACAAATAAAGTAAATTATGCAAAATTTAGCGTATATTTAGAATAAATATAAAAAATGGCTCTCTCTCTCTCTATCTCACGTGGGTCCCAGCCGGACTAGTTGAAAAGGAATTATTATGCCGTTTATTATTGAGAAATGATATTTGAAATTATAAAAAAAATAGTAAATATGAGATCACATGAAAAAAAAACTAATTTTTTTAATAGTGCACTTTATTCTTTTTCAAAAATGATTATGCAGTACTTACGAACTTTACGACTATATATAACATTACTCTTTATTATTTAGTAGGAGATTGAATGTATGACGTTGTTCTACAATTATTCGAAAATCGATCCGCGAAATCGTGGTAGAACCGTGGCTGACGTGGCCAATATATTATAAAAACAAAAAAAACAAAACAGACGAAACGAGAAGGAGGGAAAGTTGATATCAGACGAAGCTTGATTTGGTGCTCCCAAATAGAAAAATGCTTTAATAAAAAAAGGATTTCATTTCACAAATAGAAAAATTAATCATCGCCTTGCAATTGTTTTATTTTTGCTGCAATTAACATCTCTTTTTGGGGTTGTTTTTACAGAAGATGATAAGTGGATGGTCGTTGGGATTCCATATCCCAGAGTGGGTCCAGGATAAAAGTAATGGCTCCTCTGTAAAGCTAGATTTGGATGCTAATACGAATCCAAAGATGGGGTGTGCTCTCTTTATTTTCTGTGATTCTGATCAATTCTTTTCCAATGTTTTCACAAATAGCAAGACGAAGCTTGATTTCAAACCAAGGGTGTTGAAATCCGATCAGACCACGCCTGTGGTTTTAGCCACAAACCCACCTACTATTTTCCCTGCAAAATCTGATAATTGCAGATTCTGTCTCTATTTGCTGCTCCAAACCTAGTTTCTGACTTTTCTTTTTCTTTTTCTCTTGCTTCACTTTTCTGGATTCTTTTGTTTAGTCTTTGAGCATGTTTGTTTTTGGGGTTTACCTGTTTAAGTGTGGGACATTGGAGAAAACAGCAATGTGGAGTTCATCATAAAGGAGCAGAGAGAAGT
The DNA here is from genome assembly GCA_022457165.1 of Juglans mandshurica. Classification (NCBI taxonomy): domain Eukaryota; kingdom Viridiplantae; phylum Streptophyta; class Magnoliopsida; order Fagales; family Juglandaceae; genus Juglans; species Juglans mandshurica. The sequence continues at coordinate 32,918,129 of CM039621.1, forward strand.
AGGAGAACAACAACAACAAACTATGCTCGGTTCGTGGGAAGGGAATTTTAGATCTGAGTGCTTGGGAAGACAAAGAGATGACGAAGGGGCTTTATGTAGAGCTCTGGGGTTTTTTGGGTTCGTAGATTTCAGATGTGGGTAGAGAAGACGAAGGGGGCTTCGTTGGGTTCGTGGAAAAGACGAAGGGGGGAGTAGCTATGGAAAAGAGGAAGACTTATGTGGCTTCGCGGAGATGGGGGCTTCTTGGGTCTAACAAGATGAAGAAGAAACCGTGTGTTTTGAAAAGTTGAATGAAACGTGCTCGTTTCATTTTGGCAACGTCGGACGCGGTTCCTGGCGGCTTCTCTAGCCAGTTACGAATAGCATTTTTCTTAATAATATTATTCATTGTTTTGTCTTTATAAGCGACTGAAAGATACTCCTCTATAGAATTCTTGTGTATGCGCATTTAGAATAATTTATTGCACCTGAGTTATTTACAGGAAAATACCCATCATATATATTTTAACTGATCTCAATATCGGATTTTTTTTTTTAATGATTGTGGTTTGAAAATATGGAAAATATTATTATGCCTCCAAGCTAGTTTATCCCATTCACTTTGCTCTATTTCAAAAGTAGAGAGAATTTAAAATTTTAGTCTTCATCTTTTCGTGTTTTCAAATACTATTTTATTTTAAATATAATTTTTTTTTAATAAACCACGTGTTACCACATTATGGTGCTATGTGTCACCACATAGGGTTTTAGAAATAACCAAAGTTTTGAATTTCATTCCGGTTGAAATATTGGAATGAAATATTTCGGTGACGGTATGTTTCGGTGTACCGTTTCAAGATAGTCGATATATATAGAAAAATTATATTTTAAAATAATATTAATACAAGTCTTAAAAATATACATATTTGAAAAACTCAATAATATTTCTAAATTGTAATTAGTTCTTAATCACACTACTAAAAAAATATCAAATATCTTCATAAAAAAAAAAACACAGTGCATATACGCTGCCATGGGCCCCTTCTGACATTCCGTTGTTTCTGATTACCTTGAAAAGATCATCAGGTCTAATTGCCACTCTCGCCCATTTACTTTACTTCAGTTCATGTATTAATATTTCTCGAGTATTTATTTCTTTCTTGTTGGGTTTTAAGGAATTTAATAACTTGCTTGTACGAGAAATGGTGCATATATGATATATCTATGATGAAAAGGGTTCAAGCTTTTACAAGTCTGCCCTTTTCTTTTCAAAATATTTTCCAAATTGTCATTTAGCCCAATTCCGGACCGGAATACAAGTTCCGGCCAAAACATTGGAATTCGGCCAGAATGGACCGGAATAAGCCAAAACGGCTGAAATTTGAGCTGAAATGGAACAACCCATCATACCGTGCTAGTTACTCCATTTCGACCGAAACATAACGATTTTTAAAACCTTGGAAATATCTGATTTTTCTTTTGTGGCGATTTTGTAATTGCCGAAAATAGATTTTGCTAGAAATTGTATTTAGCCTAACATATAACACATTTGAGGGGGATCTTTTATTGCAAATACGTGCGGCAGCAGGAGAAAGAAATGTATCAATGACGAGTTTTGCTCGAAGCAAATAGTCTTGTATCATCATTTTAAATTGATCTTTAATTTGGGAGAAGAAAAAATTGACGTCATGGCGATATTGAGGTAATACTCATATATAAAAGAATAATGCTAGAACTCTCGCTGGGATGTTTTATTATGTTTTTTTTTTTTAAATAGATTGTTTTTATTATTTTTTTTTATTTTCTAATTAAGTAAGTGTTTTTAATGATGTTCTGAATTTATTTTATTTTTTAAAAATATTTAAAAGTGTTAAAAACATCTATATAAAAAATAACTTTAAAAAAAACCACATGAAAACACATGCTAGAGCTCCAGCGGGAGCCCCGGCGAGAGCTATAGCATTGTCCTATATAAAATGGTCCCTTCCTCCAGATTCTTTAATTTTCAACAAAAATTATTTAGTGACAATTTTTCACGTTGTTTAATACTAGTTAGTGATAAACACATGTCAAATACAGACCATATATAAGCATTTTCAAAGCTTACAAATGTCCAATAGCAAAAATTGAAGAGATTAATAATAGAAAATAATATTATAGAAAGTTACAAAAATCATGATAAAATGACTACAACTTAAAAATTAAGACAATTATATATATATAGTTAAAAGGTAAAAATTCAAAGAAATTAAAATTTAACTTAAAGAATGAAAAACATTATTATTAATAACCTAAATTCTTTACAAATAACTAATTAAAATATAACCTACAATGTAGTACTTCCTTTTTTCCCAAGAAAAAAGTGTTTGAAGTCAAAATTTTCAAAATTTATAAGACCTACGTGAATGATATGGTAGGGTAAATGGATGATGTGAGTGAATAACATGAAAACGACATCAATTATATGATGATGAAACCGTATATCTAATTTATTTTGGCACTTTTATATATGTTTATTTATTTATTTTTAAAAGTCTACAAAAGAAGTTCTACCACATGCATGCGACGACGGATGACATGAAAGGTATCTATTTTCCGAGCAAAAACAAAATGTCTAAATAGAATTGATTGCATATATTGGTCCCCTGGAATTCAAATATCTCTGTTGTCGCCATCTTGCCAAATAGACTTCTCACAAATCATTTCATTTCATCTTATCTAATTATTATAAATTTTTTAAACTTCCAAATAAAATACAATAAACAATTCAAAATTAATCCTTGTCGCTCTTCCTCTATAATTTTTAAAGTAGAATAATTGACTCTAAAAAACATTTTATCTATTGAAATAATTTTGCAAATGACTAAAATTTTTCGGACACAGAAAATTTGGTTACGACAAATGGGTGATGTGATTGTGGAGCATGAAAACGTGTAGAAGGGTTTAGATATAGATCAAGTTTGAACTATTGTTTTCTCTACGTACAGCTTGTTTTTCCAAATAATTGACCTTACGTGCGTTATAGTATACAAATCAGGTCAATCCAATTAAATTCGAGTTAGCTTTTGCGTAGATTTGGACTCTCTCGAAATATGACCCCTTTTAGACTTTGTATTCTATTATTATTTTTTTGCATTTTGAAATATGCTTGTATACATGTTGGATTTATTTCAACAAAATAAATCCAAAAGTATTTATTATATATATAAATAATATGTTGGCATATTCTCATGAAAAAAAGAACAAGGACAGGTACTTCTTTCTTGCAATACATGATAATGTGTTGATTAATACATAAGTAGTTTGAAACCGATCGATTAATATTAATACTTTTGTTGATGTTTCTCGATTAATATTAAACCAAGCCCACCAACTCGATTGAGCAAAACTTGTTTTTTTCCTTCATAAGGAAGAGAGTTTGTATTTCAGAATTTATTCCTATGTATTTCAAATAATTATATATTATACGGATTAAGTCTCGGAAGGAATTGCTGGTCAGCTTACAATATTATTGTTGGTTGTCTTGAATTTATGGAGAAATAATTTAACTAAATTAACCACTCGGAAGATCGATTTGCTGAAAAATTTGCACTCTTCATTTCTCTCGGAACTAGCTTGGTGGTGAAATTCCAGTCAGCATTTCAAATTTTAAGTTTTCTAAGCCATTTGGACTTGTCTAGTAACAACTTGTAAGGCAAAATTCCAATTGGATGGAGCTCAACTTCAAATTCTCAATGCGGCAGTCTTGAAAGTGAAATGAAAGTACTATAAAAGATTAATGCTATATACAATTATGAGTTGTGTAATCGTTTTGCACTACTTTTGAAAAAAAGTGGGGTCAATCCAATTAAATTAGAGTCAGCTTTTGCGAACTCTCTTAAAATATGGTCCCTATTAGAGGTTGGATTCTACCATTTTTTTTTTTTTTTTGGCGTTTTGAAAGATGCTTATGTATCATGTTGGATTTATTTCAACAAAATAAATCCAAAAGTATTTATTATATAAATAATATGTTGGCATATTCTTAAAAAAAAAAACAAAAAACAAAAAAACAAAACAAAACAAAAGAACAATGATTGGTTCTTTCTTGTCTAATAACAACTTGTAAGGTAAAATTCTAATTGGAGCTCAACTTCAAATTCTCAATGCTTTTGCCTTTAATCATGGGCAGTCTCAAAGTGAAATGAAAGAAATATAGTAGTATAATATATACTACTATATTTCTACTATATACAGTCATAAATTGTGTAATCGTCTTGCATTACTTTTGAAAAGAGTAAAGTTTACTATTAAAAAATTAATTTTTTTTATATAAATCTCGTATTTACTCTTTTCTTTTTTAAAGAAACGCACGGTACTTACCTAATTCATAACGGTAAATATAATTTATCTTCATTGTATAGGTTAAATGAACCCTTGGCCAAAAACTAGCATACCTGTAAACTAGCTAGCAGAAATCTACTGTACTGTACGTGATAAAAGAGGTGAAATAAAGTGGTTTTGGAAATGGAACAAAATAATTAAATAAATCATGTCTGCTACTGTTTTCTACTTAGAATTCAAAATGGGAACTTAGATCCAATCCAATTATAAAAGTTGAGTGGATTCCGGCCCACCAAATAATTTGATAAGAAAATGCTAGTCTTTCTGCTAGGCCTCCCTTGGATTTTTTTTTTAATTTTATTTTTTTACTTAATAATTAAGAAAGTATTTTTTAATAATATTGTAAATTTTTTAAAAACATTTAAAAGTGTTAAAAAAATATATTTGAAATGAAAACAAAAAAAAAATACATATGAAATGCACTATCGAGAGCCCCTAGAGAGAGCTCCAGCAGTGGCTGTAGAGTCATCTATTTAATAAAAAATCTATTCATCATCTTTGCACATTACATATCACTTTTTTTTTTTATTTCTCTTACCAAATATGTGGTATATGGATAATAAGTAGAAGAATTCAATTAATTTAAGAATAATAAAACCAAAGAAAAAATTTTAAAATCAATAAAAGAAATATAATTATTATAGTGTATAGTTGGATAAGTGCACCGCACTTCTTAAAATCAATAAAAGAAAAAATTTTTAAAATCAAAACAAATTGGTAAGAAGGATCTTGCTACTGGTACTGATAAAAGGTATCGATAGTTTGGATCGATTACTGTAATTTTTTTTCACATATTTTTTAAACATCTTTAAACATTTTAAAAAAAATACTCAAATTCAAATTCACTAATAAATATTTCCCTAATCATTAAATAAAAAAATATTGATCCATTTGGGGCCCAGTTTATCGGTCTGCCAAGCATTTTTCATCAGAGAATTCATAAGAACTAAAAGAACTCAGTATTGAGAGAAAAAGTTTTCCTCATATCATTTCATGTTCTGTACATGTATACATACTAAAGCTGTAGATAAACTATACGAGGTAACTTAATCTATACAAGGTAACAAATCAACATTAAACTACTATCCATTACAAGATATCAATATGTTGATATGATTGTGCTAATATCCTGGAGACTTGAATGATAATTGATCTGCAGTGGCTGCATTTGATCTGTCATTTTGATTTCATTCCTTAACAGCCCCCCGAAAGCTCCTCATCCATTAGCTTGGCACGTAACAAGGAAAATCAAGTTGTAGTGAGACCTTTTGTAAAAATGTCACCAACTTGCTCTATAGTAGAAATATGATTTGCTACAATATTCTTGTTTTGAATCTTATCCCTTATGAAATGATAATCAATTTATATATGTTTAGCCCTGGCATGAAAAATAGGATTTGAAGCTAGAGCTAATGCACCCAAGTTGTCACACCATAGCAAAGGAGAGGAACATTAAGGTCCTTGAGAAGCATGTGAATCCAAAACATTTCAGCAGAAGCCAATGCCATTGACATGTACTCTGCTTCAGTGCTAGAGCAAGATACCACTACCTGTTTATTTGCACTCCAAGAGATCAATGTGGAACCCAAGTACACAACAAAGCATGTTGTAGATCTTCTGTCATCAATGGACCCTTCCCAATCTTAATCACAGTAAGCATTGAGGTGAAGTGAGCTGGATGTGTACTAAAGTCCATAGTGAGGTGTAGCCTTCAAATATCTCATACTCTTTTAAGTGCTATGAAATGTTCAGTTGTTGGTGAATGCATGAATTGACAGAGTTGATTTACTTGGAAAGCTATGTCAAGTCTAGTAATGGTACAATATTGTAGTGCTCCAACTAGATGTCTGTATTCAGTACCATTTGTGAGTGGCACTCCATTGAATATTGACAATTTGGAGCCTAAGGCTAGTGGATTAGAGTAAGGTTTTGCCCCTAGCATCTTGGCTCGATGAAGTAGATCAACTATGTTTTTGGATTGATTGAGATGAAGGCCTTTTGAGTCCCTGTGAACTTGAGTTTCCAAGAAGTAATGTAAGGTACCTAGGTTTTTCATTACAAAATATCGACTTAGCTATGAAATGAGTGTCTGAATAAATGAATCACTTGAACTTGTGATTATAAAATCAACCACATAAACCAGTACAAATACATTAATGGAGTTTGTGTAATATGTGAATAGAGAGAGTAATCAACTTGAGATTCCTCAAACCCAAGACTAAGAAGAGCTTGGGACAGCCTTATGAACCAAGCTCGAGAAGCTTGTTTGCGGCCATTGATGGCCTTCTTGAGTCTACATAGATGATGAGGATATGATTTATCAACGAATTCAGCAGGTTGTTCCATAAATACTTCCACATTCAAGTGGCCATGCAAAAATGCATTTGATGCATCTAGTTGATGAAGTGGCCAGTTGTAAGAAACTGCTAAGGAAAGCACAGTTCTTATTGTTGTTGGCTTCACCACAAGACTAAAAGTCTCAGTAAAATCAATGCCAATTTTTTGCTCAAACCTTTTTGCCACCAATATGGCCTTGTATCTATCTATGGTACCATCTACTTTAAGTTTCAACTTGTAAATCCACTTGCAATGTATGACATTTTTATGTGAAGGTCTAGGACAAAGTTCCCATGTTTAATTAGCTTGTAAGGCTTCAAATTCTGATGCCATGGCAACTGTCCATTCAGTAGATTTTGCAACTTGAGCAAATGTGTTAGGTTCAGCAGGTAAAGCAAAGGTATTGAGTGAAACATAAGGGTGCTTAGTGCTATAAAACAGTTGGTAACCTGTGTACTGGTTGGGACAAGAAACACCAACTCAAGATCTAGTTATCATGGATGGTTGATGAGAAGGAGCAACTATTATGGATGGTTGATGAGAATGAGTGGAGGCATTGTCATGTGAGTCAATAATGGGAGAATGGGAAATAGGTGGTGCTTGAAATTGGTTAGATAAAGAAGATGATAGTGATGGTGCTGGTACTGGTGCTGGTAATATTATATGGAAGTATTTGTTGGAGGGATTGTAGACTATACCTAATCACGAGCTAGGAAAGTGCATTCATCAAAAATAACATGACGAGAGATGTACACCCTAGTGCTTTGTGGATCCAAACACTTATAGCCTCTATGATTTAGACTGTGGCCCAACAAAATGCATTTCTTCCTACGAAAGCTGAGTTTGTGAGAATCGTATGGCTTGAGTAAAGGGTAGCAGCAGCAACCAAAGACTTTGAGTTCTTTATAGTCTAGTGCCTTTTGGAAAAAGAGTGATGTATGGTGATTCAAGATTGAGGAGAAGAGTAGACAATTTGTTTATGAGGAATACTGCTGTAAAAAACGCAACAACCCAATATTTTTGTGCAAGACCTGAATGTGCTAAGAGAGCTAGACCAGTTTCAGTTATGTGCCTATGTTTCCTTACAGCAACCTCATTCTATTGTGATGTATGAGGACAAGATATTCGATGAAGTATTCTATTCATGTCTAAGAAGTGCTTGAACTGATGTGAGGTAAACTCACCACCTCCATCAGTTCGAAAAGATTTGATATTTGTGTTAAGCTGATTTTCAACAAAGTACTTAAACTTTACAAAACTTGAGAAAATTCAGATTTACGAATCATTGGAAACAACCATGTATACTTGAAAAAATCATCAATAAAAATAACATAGTGATTACAACCTCCAACAGATTGAATAAGAGATGACCAAACATTAGAATGGATGACTTCCAAAAGACTGAAGATTCACAAACAAAGGAAGATACATTTTGTTGGGACACTGGAAGTTGAAAATGCTTAAAAACATGTTTAGTTATTAGTTGAGATGAGTGTCCAAGTTAGTGATGCCACAGAGACTTTGATGTTTTAACTCCCATCATGCAGGTAAACCTTGTGTTATTTTTTATAAATGCCCTTTACAGTTGGATTGGGTACAATCCATCCTCACTATGCCCATGATATAGCAGCTACTTGGTCTTGCAATCCTTTATAGAAAAATCAGATTCAGTGAGTTCAAAAAAACAGTTATTATTAGCCCACAACTTTTGGATGTTCAGAAGATTGATAGAAGCTTGAGGATAATGAAAAATATTATTAAATGTGAATGAAAAAGTTGGAGTGGAAAGTATACTAGAACCAGAATGTTGAATAGGTAGAGAGATACCATTACCAACTGCAACTGACTCAGGACCTTGATATGGCTGTTGATTTGAGAGATTATCCAAGTTGGTTGTAATATGAGTGTTTGCCTTGCTGTCAACATACCATGCTTGGTCTTCAATATTTGAGTTTTTGGTTGCAAACATTGCAGCTAGTTGCTTAGGAGGATAACGACCCTATAAGCATGGTCCATTCGATGAAAATAATCCAACTTGGTGATTTGTTCTCCTATAGATTTGACATGGAACTTGTTTAGATGTGGAATAGGAGTTGGTGGGCTGAAATTTCACATGTGGACTGGATTGCTTTTTGTGCTTTTATTGCCGATATTTTTTAGATGGGCCAGAGTATTTAGATTTGGAATGGGGAGGTTGATTGTTATGATATCGAGAGTAAAGAGCAAAACTCATAGCTTCAGTAGAGGTTGTATGTGCAGCTAGTAGCAGTTCATGGTTTAACAATTCTGCTTAGAAGTCTTCAAAAGTCATAGGGGTATTTCGAGTAGCAAAATTAAAAGTAGTCACAAATGAGGTAAATGAGGGGTTGAGTCCACTAGTGATGTATGAGATGAGATCCTCATCATCAACCTATTTTCCCACTGCTGCTAACTGATCTACCAGTGTCTTGGCCAAGGAAAGAAATTATTGGCAGGACTTGGAGTCTTGGTGAAGACTCTATAATTGCCTTTTGAGATGTGCAACTCTAGAATGAAATTGCGATGAAAATCTGACTGCTAAAGATTGACACACTTGTTTGGAAGTGTTAAGACCATACACAGTTGAAAGTACTGCTTCAGTAAGCGTGGCATTAATCCAGATTAGTAGATTGATCTTTCTTGTTTCAAATATGTAATCTGGATTCAGAGTTTGGGAATCAGGTAGGTGTCGTTGAGGGCATGGCTCAATTCCATCAACAATACCAAAAAAATATGACTCCTTAAGACTGGAAGAAACTATGGCAGCCATAATAAGTAATTTGAGCTATCTAGTTTGGCAAAAACTAACTGTGTGATGTTGGGAAATGAAAACATGGTTGTAGTAGAACTAGAATTGGCCATAACAATAGGTGTAAACACGTGAGCTCTTAATACCATGAAAGAACTCAGTATTGAGAGAAAAAATTTTCCTCATATCATTTCATGTTATGTACATGTATATATACTAAAGTTGCAGATAAACTATACAATGTAACGTAATCTATGCAAGGTAACAAATCTACATTAAACTACAATCCATTACAAGAGATCAATATGTTGATGTGGTGGTGCTAATATCCTAGAGACTTGAATGATAATTGATCTGCAGTGGCTGCATTTGATCTGTCATTTTGATTTCCTTCCTTAACACTCCCTCTGGCTTCCTAGCAATCATCAGTCACTTAATCACAATCATCCGTCCAATCCGTTCAATCAACTCTTCCTCTGATGAAACTACATATTTTATTTCCTCTACAATTAAGCATGTTGTCTAGGGTGATTTCATGGTTGCGAGTTCAATGGCCCTTAAAAAATGGCACTTGGACACATTCCCTCTCAACCCTATATAAATGTTGTAGGATGCAAATGAATATTTCGGATCAAAAGAAAAGTCAATGACAATGTTGAGTGGTACAAGGCAAGCAACTTTGCAAAAGGATTTATTCAACAAGCTGGATCAGATTCTCCTAAGACTTATAGTCCCATCATTAAGCTCATCACAATTAGAACAATTCTAATCTTGTTATTTCAGCTGGCTGGTCATAGAAGCAAATTGATGTCAGCAATGTTTTTCTACATGATTTCCTTTTCAAGACCATTTAGATGCAACCACCAGGTTTCGTGCATCTTAATGTCACGTATCTTCTCAAGAAAGCCCTATGAGGTCTTAATAGGCCCCTAGGGCTTGGTTTTCATCACTTAACTAGACGACTACTCAAACTTGGTTTCACTAAATCTAAGGCGCCATTTGGATGTTCACTGCCTCTAAGGCGCCAACATTTTACACTGATCATTTCACCTATGACTACTTCGAGTCCTCTTAGCAATCTTTCTGAAATAGCTTTATCTTGCAACTTTTTTATCGCAACACCATGGAAGCCCTTTAATACTTCTTTTTTACCCACCTAACATAGCATTTACTGTCAATAAAGTATCTCAGTTCCTTCAAGATCCTCATGATGGTTATTGGACTTCTGTCAAGCATATCCTCAATTACTTGAAGCATACTATTACACATGGTCTTCACATTTGTAGATGCTTCTTTACCCAGCTCTTTGCTTATTCATATGCTAACTGCGTAAGATGCGTAGATGATGCTATTATGTGTTCCTTGGAAGCAATCGTTTCTCATGGAACCCCAAAACGCAGCCTATTGTGTCCTGCTTGAGTGCAAAAATTGAATATAAGTCACTTACCAATGCTACTACTCAATTACTCTGGTTACAATCCTTGCTTAGTGAACATAGCCTTTTTCTCCCAATAGCTCCTATACTTATCCTTCAACCTAGTCTTTCATGCTTGTACAAAACACATTGAGATTGATATTTTTTTATACGAAACAAAGTTGCTCAAAAGGCAATTCAAGTTCAGTCCTTTTCCAGAAAGGACCAGCTTGCAGATATTCTAACCAAACCAATTGTTTCCTCTCGATTTTACTACCTTATGTTCAAATCTCAACATGTGCCCCTCACCATTGCTATTGTCATTGCAGAGGCTTGTTGAAAGATCACTTTTAAATTCAAAACCAACTAATCACTACAAGAACAAAGACAACAAATAGCAACAACAACAACAAATGGCTACTAAATGTGATATTTGTTTGTAGAGTAATGCTAAATACATTCATGGAATATACAAGCGCCGCATAATCCTTTTGAAAAAGAGCGGAGTCCATTATTAAAAACATTGCTAGTTCCATGAAATGTTTTTGAAAAGCTTTGATACGTATATACTACAACAGCTAGGCATGATCTCTCACCCTTTAAAACCTAAGCCTTGATGTTCATCACGTCTGGTCAGAGCGACTTAACATTCCATACCAGAAAAATAAGCAACACAATTTGATGGTATGTTTCGTTCTAGAAAAATCCCAGCCGATTTGGTGCATTTTGGTTCATTCAACCAAATTCCGATTTCTTGGTCAAAATTGGCGTTCTAGTCCAAAATTATTATGAATGGAATTTTTTAAATTTTGTAAAAATGTAAATAAACTGGTAATTTGACTAGTTTTTTCTCCACCCGGTGATAACCCCTTCTTTACCCTCTTCTCTTTGATACCCCATTCTTGTAGTTGTAAGGCTCATGACCCACTACAAGCAGACACCTTTAGTTCCACCCAACTAGCAACCACTCGGTCCGCTTTGCCACAGCTCACCACCTCCACACTCCATTATACTCTCGGTCTATGTGTGTGTGTGTGGGATAGAAAACTCTTTGTATCTTATATTCTATATTTATTGAAATCTGAAACATCTCTGTATTTATTGTTATATATATAATAATAATAATAATAATAATAATAATAATATATACACATATAACGACTATTCAAAAATAGTTCATTGAAACGTAACGGTATGAAAATATTTTGTTCCACTACCTCAACCAAAACAATCATCCGAATTCAAATTCAAGACTTCGATTAAAACTCCAAAGATAAAGCTGCTGCAATGGCAAAAACCAAAGGCTGGAAAGTTCAGGCTAATGCCTCGTTTTGTTACACAAACCATCTCATCTAATCTAATTATTACAACTTTCTTAAACTTCCACACAAGATACAATAAATAATTCAATTTTTTCAAATTTCAAAATAAAAATTATATTAAAAAATTATATTCTAACAATATTTTATTCTTTTAATTTTCATATCGTCTCATCTGTGTAACCAAATGAGGCTTGGAAGTACTTTTGACAACAAGTGGTGATGAAGGTGTTATATGTAAAACTGCTTCTTATTCTAAAATTTTAAGTAGAGTGAAGTGTAAAGTCAAAGTTCAAACTTAAAACTTATGTTCTCATACTATGTAAAACTACCATTTGTCCAAAAAATTTAAACTAATGGGAAGAGTTAGATTTTATTGTTTATACTATATCTTAATACTCTCTCACACATATGGTTTAGAGTTTTCCTTAATAAGTAGACCTAATAAGTGGAATATTTAATTAAATGGGTGAAGTGTATTATCATGAACTCTACTTTGTTACATGTGAAGACACTATTTATCCGAAAAGTTTGAGTTTATGTAAAAAGATAGATTTTAATAATTTATGTTTAACTTAATGAGTGATTATACACTTACAACTATTTTACAATTCATTTTCTAAAAAAATAAATTTAAATATTACAAAACTACCCTGCATTTTATGTAGAGTTTATAAAATAGTTGTAAAAGAATTGCAAGTTGATCAATTTTCTATCTTAGAAGAGATGACCATTATCGCAGCTTTCTCACGCTCCTATGGGGATGGAACTAGCACGATGGTAGAAGCTCAGGCTTTATTGGATGGATTAAAACTATGCAACAAACTAAACTTACCTAGAATGCATGGTGGCACAAGGAAGGGGAAATCCAATAGGCCATCATGGCTATTGAGATTGACGAATTATATAATTTGTTTGATGAATGTACTAATGTCATTAAGTGCATTTGATGAGATTGACTTACATGATAAGACTTAAATCTCTTGTCATTTACGACCTCTAATATAATTTTCACACGACTAGTGATAAAATTACGTTTTTTCATATAAGACTATAATGTGTTGATCATGGCAATCCTTAATTATAGAAGTGAAGACTTCTTATCAACATCATGTGTTTTCATATTCTGAGCATGATCAACATGCAGCATATTGAGAAAAACTTGAATATTTTCTCAAATTCTCTAAAGCCAATTAACTTGATGAACATGCATGATCGGCATCCTTTATGCATGATTAATATGCATATTGAGAAATGAAACCTGATCTTCACTTCTCCCTTCAGTTGCCAATCTATCCCTAATCTTCTCTATGCATGTCTGAAACTTCAGACATTTGAAAGTGCTGGGAAAGTGTCTTCTCCTCTAGTTGTGCCTCAAACGTCTCTTTCGGAACGTATTATTTAATAGGACTCTTACATTTGTGATCTGGGTGCAGCCATTTCTCCTCATATGGGTAATAAAGTCCCTTCTCGACCCCTTTTTTCCTTCATTGAAAAGAGTTATGAAAATGGTTGTCTATCATTATTCATAAAATTTGAAGACTATGGGTTATCATTGGTTTGCGTGTGTGATAACTCAACGTTCATTAATTATTATAAACTAATATGTTATTGTAACTTGATTTTTGCCAGCAATTAAAAAGGAAAATCTTACTTATATTATGCAATCCATTAATTATTATATTAATCCTTGTACAAGCAAAGGCTAGAATCAATCACACAGCTTGATAAGAACCTTCACACAATCAGGCTGTTTCAGTTGCTCAAATGCTGTATCTATATCTTCCAATCTAACTTCGTGAGTCAAAAGCTCATCAAGTTGGATTTCCTGTGGAAGAGAATATAACAATATTTCAAAAGTTATGAGAACTCAACATGATTGATAAATCTTGGTTAATTATGGTAATTTTACACTATATGGAACATGGTGCTGTCCCTACAAAACAAAACAACATGACACAATAAGAAGTTCAAATAAGATGCATGCTGCTATATAAGATTCTAAGGCCCGGTTTGAATACACATGAATGCAGATAAGATGAGATGATATATTTTAAATAGTAGTGAGATTTTTTGAGTTAAGATGAGATGAGATAATTTGTAAAAAAAATGTATGTTAGGATAGTGAGATGATATGAGATAATTTTGACTTTTTGGGATTTGAAAAAGGTAGGGTCCCATGGTATTTATAGAGTACCCGAATCCTTGAGATTTTGTACTGTTCAAGTACTGTTTACGTTAGGTTGTACTGTTCATTTAGTATTTTGAACTATTCACTGTCAGTTTTATATTGTTTATTTACTGTTTATTTAAGTGTATGTTTTCAAAACTTAGAGATGAAATATAATGTTTGGATAGACAAAACTCTGGGATTGTACAACCCAGATGAGATACAGATGAGATGCTTTGATCATCCAAACCGAGCCTAAAGCAAACATGTACGAGACACAGTAAAACAATGCTTCGAGCCAAGTGGCAATATAACAATTCAGATTCATGAGATGACATGTACGTTTTAAACTGAATGGAAAATACAAAATTAGATTCTTCGAGTCAAGTAGCAATGGAAATTTGGGTTTATGGGTGCAGTTCTTGTTGTACTGTCTAGCTAAAAGTTGCAAATAAGATGCATGTATGCTGCTATATCGGATGCTAAAATCAGACTAGACATATAAGAGACTTAGAAAACAATGTACGTTTGCAAGTGTAGATGGTACTTTTATTCATAATAATTCACCTTATTTTTGCATTTGTCGATTATAATAGGAAGGTCAGTTTTGACTCTGAGCCCACCAAAAATGGAACCCTTCAAATTTCCACCAAACACTAGGGAAAGGAAATTGATCTCCACAGTTGCATGATTTCCTTCTCCAATTACTATTGTTTGGCCTTTTCCCTTATCACCATCAACAAAAGATCACTACAAATTATTAATAAATAAAGGAGGTCATACCTTTTTTTCTGAGCAAAATGTAATAAGGAGTTGATAAAAGTACCATTTTTGTTGCTTGGAGAGCTTCATTGACCAAGGGTGCAACCCCTGTGCACTCAAAGCAATAATCCACACCCATTCCACCTGTTAATTCTTTAACTAGCTCGGAAATAGATTTATGACCATGTCTTTCTGGGTTTATAAAGTCAGTCATTCCAAAAGCTTCTCCCTTTGTCTTTTTTCTCTCATTTTTGTCAATGCCAATTATCTTTGCTGCCCCTTGCATTCTGGCCCCTTCTATTGCCTGCAATTTCCAAGTCAGGAAAAACAAATTCAATAGGAACACAAGTATCAGCATGAATAAAAGCTAATTAAAGGCATATTCATACCCCTAATCCAACAGCACCAAGACCAAGAACAGCAACACTCGATCCTTTCTCAACCCCAACTTCCTTCCAAGCAGCCCCAAATCCAGTTGAAAATCCACATGAGAGAAAACTAGCATGAGGCAGATCAATTATGCTTGGATCAAGCTTGAGGATGTAATTAGCATCAACAACCATGTACTCAGACCATGTAGAGCAAGAAAAGGAGTGATACAGCATCTGGCCGCCTCTTGCAGACATTCTTGAAGTGCCATCAGGCATAAGCCCACTGAAGGGTACTGGGTATTTTAGGCACAAGTTGGTTTTTCCTGACAAACAATTCTCACAGTCTTGGCACTCCCCAATGAAGGTTGGAATGACAAGATCTCCTTCTTTGAGATCTGTTACTTCCTCACCCACACTCTCTATTACACTGCAATCACATAGTTTACTTCACATAATATAAGGCATCCAACCTCGAAAATGTGACCGACTCTGTTTGGTCTCCATGATAGTACTATAAGAAGCCCCGGAGCAAAAACATCCAACTTCAAACAGTGCAGAGATTTCAAAGAATTAAAGTGAGTTGAGAAGAGAAGTTTACCCAACACCTTCATGTCCTAAAACTCGAGGGAAAGCAGGCTGTAGAACAACAAGGAATGATATCAAATGGTCTATCCCAAAGGAAAAAAGTACATATTACAAACAGGGCACACGAACTGATCAGCAAGGAAGAAAGAATACTAACGATTGGGAAGCCATTTGTTAATAAGATGTCGGTGTGACACACACTAGCATACAGGGTTTTGACGCGTACTTCACATGATTTTGGTGGCTCTACTTGTATCTCTTCCACCTTCACCGGCTCCCCCATCCCCCAACACACCACCGCTGCCATGCACCACCACCAATTGACAAAATATATACATGTATGAGAGAGAGAGAGAGAGAGAGAGAGAGAGTACTGACTTGAGATGGCGAAAAGATCAAAGAAAATGAGTGATTGAACTAAATATACATATGCAGTATATCATCTGCAACTCCACAATTAAAAGATAAAATTATAGGGCTTATATGTATGTATATATATATATATATACCTTTGCATGTTATGACCAGAGAGTCGCTCTTGGACATGGCCTAGCTAGTTAGCAATCCAAACTCATCAATGGAATTTGGAGGGTTAATTGATTCTTTGGGTCTGTAAATATTCCACTTAACAACGCATATAGTAAGTGAAGTACGATCATTTTGCAGACATTATCCAGTAAGAAAAGGATAATGGCCGCAAGTTGGGCAAGCAATTATGGCTGCAAGTTGGACAAGGATTGATGTGAATGCGCGCATTTATACAAATAATATCATTGAGGGAAAATGACACTTTAGAACTACCTTTCTTCTAATAATTACTAGTCTTGGATTGACATGGTGCATTTGGCGGAACTACTGGCCTGGCCTCCGAAGAAAAATTATAATAAATTATTATTCAAAATTTAAATAAAATTTAATAAAAAATAATATTAATCCCAAAAAATTTGAAAACTTCTTAAATATTCTTTCAAAAATATTCTTTGACCCATCTAAAATTCTTGAGTCTTCTTAAAAGTATGAAAAAATAGTTTCTATATTTTCTTAAATTCAATGATTTTTGCATCCAAAATATAAAAATGAGTATACGTACGTAAAAGATCCAAAAATATGCCACCGAAAATTTAAAACTTTAAGATATGCGTTAAAAAAAATAATACAAGTATGTATATATATATATATATATATATATATATATATATATGCGTTCATAAATATTTTTTTATAAAATTCAAAAGTCTTTCATTTAAAAAAAATTAAAGTGTCTTTTTTTAAAACCTTTAGATGTTTGCATATTCTTTCCTAAATCCCATCAATCAATCTTTTACTAAATGAAAAATACATGAATAAAAAAATATAGTGTGATTTATTATTTTATTTGAAATAAAAATTTTAATAACAACAGCTATCGAGTTGATAAAAAAATGTTTGCTATAAATAAATTGAAGAAATATGCGTCTATAATGTACTTTCTTATAATTATAAACAATAAAGTATATAATATACACATAGACAGCATATATGTAGGGGTGTAACCGGTCCGGTCCGGTCCGGTTTTGGACAAAATCTAGGACCGAACCGGTATGTACCGGTTTTGTATTTTTCAAAACCGATTACGCACCGGTTACCCTCCTAAACCGGTACTTCCGGTTTTACCGGTTTCCGGTCCGGTCCGGTCCGGTTTTTCGGTTTTTTTAAAATGTAAGTTTCACAATTTTTCATCATAAATTTGTTTATAAAAAAACAAAAAAAAAAAAAACTAATTTAAAAAATATTGTTTTATACTTTTATTATAAGTTATATATTAGTATTAGTTATAAACTATATATTTAATATTAGTACTAGTTATAAACTTTTAATGATTTAGTATTAACATTTTATGTAATAATTTATAAATTATAATAAGAAATTATTTCATATATAAATATATATAATTATATATAAAACTTTCACATAAAAAATTATAATTATACATAATATAAAAAACTTATATATATTAATATATATATAATAATTTGTATAAAACTTATATATACAATAATATAAATATTTTTTTTATATTTTTTTTTTTATCAACCGGTCCGGTCCGGTTCGGTCCGGTCCAAAAAATCTTAAAACCGGAACCGGACCGGAACCGGCCGGTTTTCACATTCTAAGAACCGATCCTGGACCGGACCGGTTCAAAACCGGTAAAACCGGTCCGGTCCGGTCCGGTTCGGACCGGTTTTCCGGTTTACCGGTTTCAACTTACACCCCTACATATATGCAAGCATCGCCGTTATTGCATAGATCAATATGCCCCCAAAGTCGAATTTATGGCTCTGCCACTGGCCTGGTGGGCAGGCCCCTGTATCTAACGCATCTCGCCCCCAGCTCCAGGCTATTGGGCCGACTACCCACAGAAACTTAAAAAGATAAAAGTAGGGAAAGGGGAGGGGATGGATACTTACCTGCCCACCCCATACTACATATATAGCCCTACAACCTTACTCTTATTTTGAGTTTTACTACAAATCAACCACTCTTCACGGCTAGTGGTTGATCTCTAGCACACCTTACGTATCATCTTATAATTATTTTTTAACAAAACGTCCTCTACACTCATGCGGGCGGCACCACCACCACCCCCTACCCGGTTCCCTCTCTCAACTCACCCAGCCCCGCTGTGTGACACCTACAGTGCCACCGGCCACCGCCATTGGCTCCCCCTTACGTCGGCCACCTCCAGCCCAGCTTCAAGCCTCCACGGTAGCGCCCACACACAACCCCGTCTCTCAACCTGAATTGGGTTCTCCTCCACGGTTTCTCCCTCTTGCCTCTGCTACCACCGCCATCGTCAGCCTCTAGCCCCACCGTCGTCAACCTCCAGGCCCACTGTCATACACCACCAAGCCCTTGACCTCCCCCTGGCCACCGTCGAGCTTCCATAGCACGGCAGCCCTCCCCCTCTCTTTCCCGAAATGGGTTTCACCCATACATGGGTTCTCCACCTTAGCCCGCCATACGCCGCCACCCACGACTTCCAGCCGCCACCTCGAGCCTCCCATGGCCAGCACCGACCTATCCCAGCCACCCATAGTCCCAATCTGCCCCTCACGCAGCCCTCACTCTCTCGTGGGTTTCTTCACCCATTTGGCCTAGATTCGCTGCCCTCCAGCGACCGTGTCGCCACCCCCTCGCCACCACCAACTCCACCGCATCTCCCTCAGCCCTCCATGCTCAACCATACCTCCCATTTGGCCTAGATGCGCGATGCGGGAGTGCGGGTGGGGGAGAGGATGGCAACGCGGGGTGGGGGTTTGGGGGGGGGGGGGGGGGGTTCAGACCAAATGCAGGGGTGGGGGGGTGAAGACTGAACTTCAAACTAGTGAAATCTGAGAGAGGAGTTTGCTTTTTGTTGCAGGGACAAATTAGTCATTTTGCTAGGCCACGTAGAGTGTGATGCGGCTACTTTCAGACAGTGGCTGCTCCCTAGATTTTTTCTCCTATTTTTTCTCTACACTTCAACCTTCATTTTCTTCTTCGTCTCCTTTATCAATCAATCTTTTTAGGCCTCATTTGGATGTTGGATGTTGAAATGAGATGAGATGAAAAATTTGTTAATAGTAGTAAAATAGTTTTCAAATAGTAGGAAATGATTTGAATTAAATATGTTTTATGGAGTTTTGGGAAATGAGAGGAAAAAAAATTGAATAAAAATATTATAAAATTAAAATATTGTTAGAATATAATTTTTTAATTTTATTTTTATTTTGAGATTTGAAAAGATTGAATTATTTTTTGTATTTCTCCCCTGCTTCCTCTGCCTTCTTCTCATATTTTTCTAAGCTTTCTTCTCGTAAACCCATGGCCATGGTTGTGGGTCACTCGAGCCAATTAAGGCCGAGAGACCTGGTCGTGGCTCTCTACAACCCATGGTCACAACTTGGCCATGGGTAGCGTTGTGGGTCTTTAGAGACCCAGGTGGATTGGTCAAGTTGTGACCCACAGCCACAATTTGGCCGTCAGTCTCTACAAGTCCCACAGTCCTATGGATGTGGGTAAGATGGTTTGCAAGGTAAATCTGAATTTTTTTTATTTGTGGTTGGATCCATGTATTTGACGTTTGATCTACGATTTGGGATTTAAATGTAAAGATTTTTTGTGTGAATATGAAGATTTGGAGTTTGCTTTGTGTGGAATATGTAGATTTGTATATTGGGGGTTTGGATGGACAAATTTTAAGCGGTGAGTTGACAAAGTTGCTTTCCTGTTCGACAAGAGCAAACAAAGAGTGGCTCAGGCAGGGTGGAAAATGACCATCCCCCAACCACGTGGATGCGAGGGTGGGGGAGGGTGCTACCCACCTCACCCCACCCATACAAGACAACTAGCACCCCTAGTCCCAATAGAGTGAGTCCCTAGAAAAAGTAAGTTTTTACTAGTGAACCCATTTTTTAAAGGGACTTGCCCTAAGTTTGTATATTAGGACTTATATAAATCATTTTACTTTTTAAAAAACATTTTTAAGTCAAAAAATTGTAAGAAATTGTAATCATTGAAAATGGATTAAATGTGGTCCACATTCATACATCGCGAAAGGAATTGGTTGGATCGGTTTGACTACGCACCTCTATGTGTTCATAATTAGATATAGAGAACACTTTAGATGCAAAGTCATCAGATCAAGTTTTTGTTAGATATGTCAATTTTAATGAAGGGAGATCACAGCCATGGATCACTTAGCTACCTATAATAGGTTAGTGATTAAAGACATCAAATCAATTTTGTTATGATGCCAAGTTCACTTTTTACATGACTGCGTTTTGATGCTATGTTCGCATCTAAATGTTCAATATCTTGAAAATATTGCTGAGTAATAACTTGACAAGGCCATTATGAGAGCCTTAACTTCCCATATGAAGCAAGTAATGGGATCAGTTCAAAGTTTCAAAGCTTACTATTCAGGATAACGGCCCGATGGTTCTTGAATTACTCTCATATAATTTGGCATGTATTAGATCCTAATTTTTTAATATGAATATTAATTCTCTTTAGACTCAAACAAAAATTAATAAATATTACAAGGTATGAGGAAACTATTTTGAACATGTTATCAAACTAGAGGGAGCTGAACTACTTTATTAGGGTTTTTTTCTCTATCCATCGCCTCGCTTCTCCAATCCACACCAATTCCCAACCAAACATCCCCTCCCTTCTCTATCAAACTTTGGTGTCGCTTCCTCCACCCTCTCTCTTCCTTTAAAATCACTCTTCTCCCTACATCTCTCATTTTTTCTATTTTTCTCCTTTTTTTCTCTTTTTGTCAAGCCATTAAAAGTTAGATATAGAGCTTTTGATCCACAAACTCACCACGTCATTCCCACCATTGGGAGCGCCGCCACATATTTGACCCCCCATGACACAGTCTTCCCTACTACCCAACATGTGACAGCCACACGCTGCCAACTCATCTCATATATGAGCCTCCTTTTGTCGCTAAACACTTATAGTTGGCCGTCAATTGGCTCTCCGGCCTTGTTATGTTGTTTTTCTATTTTTTTTAATGCCTTAATCTCAATGGCATTCAGCAGCATTTCTGCACCCAACTACCACCATCCGTCATACACACGCCCCACCGAAAATCTTTTGGTGTCTAGCTCCATCTCCCCTCCAAAAACTATCATATTTTGACCAATGCATGGCTTCCACGTGCCACCATATTCTGCCACCTATGATTCTGTTATTCTTTTTCCAAAAGATTTATACTTTTTTTTCCTAGGTGTTACTTTCATATAATTCATTATCTATTAATGCGAGAGATGAGATCCTCAACGATTGTTTAAAATATGGGCAGGTGCAATGTGCACCCGATTTTGTTGGCAGAAGGAGAATCCATTAGCTGAAAATACTACCTTTATGATGGCCTTTTCTTGGATATGAGTCTAGAAAGCATGAAATAAGAAATATTATATTATATTCTATTTCCTAAAAAAATTCTATTTGGAGGTCGATTCACCCATAGCACACTACACACCTGGTCTGGGAGTGCCACATCCCCCCTCACCCCACCCCCCATGCTTCTCTCTTGTCTCTTTCACTCTTAGAACCACCTTCCCCCTCACCCTTATGGTTCTCTCTCTCCCCCACATGATTCTTTCTTGTTTCTTTCACTGTAAAAAACCAACTCCCCCCCCCCCACCCCCTGTAGTTCTCTCTTAGTATTTCTCTTTATTTTTGTTTGGCCAATTTACAAAGCCACTTTGGGTGTTTGTTTAGCAAGAAGAGACGGTCTTCTTCCTCTCCTTCTGTTGCTGCCATTTTTTCAGCATCAATGGCACTTCCAAACACTTCCCCTGTGCGCAGCTCCCCCCCCCCCCCCCCCCCCCCACTCCATGCGCCCCGCTCCGCTGTGAAGAAAATGAAAGTATATCATTCAAACCGAAGTTCCCTTCTGATTTTGACATTGGAGAATCCAATCTTTGCTTCTTCCAAATAGGTTCTTCCTTGCATGCTATTCAAATGTTCTCTCTCTCTCTCTCTCTCTCTCTCTCTCTCTCTCTCTCTCTCTCTCTCTCTCTCTCTCTCTCTCTCTCTCTCTACACATGTTTTTCCCATTCTTTAGATTGTTCAGTTTAAAGAATGCAATAGTTGAGTCTAGTGCAGTTAGAAAACCATTTCGAAAGTCAATGTAAATAGATTGTGGATGAGCATACTAGAGAATGCGTTCTATGGGGGAGAGCTACTGTGTTTTGTGGAGTTTTAAAAAAACGTAACCACGCTGGCACTCCACTTAAGTGGTTTGTGGGTTTGTGGTGTAAGACTTCTAAGTAGTATGACTCTTTATTTTATATATATATATAGAGAGAGAGAGAGAGAGAGAGAGAGAGAGAGAGAGAGCTTTGTTACTCATCATCCCACACACTACACACCACACTTTTTTTTTATTTTTAATTTTTTTAATTTTTTTTATTCTTTTTAAACTAATTGAATTATTCTACTCATCATCCATATACAACACATTTAGTAAGAGAACAAATAAATAAATAAACGGTGTGGTATGTGGTGTGTGGGGATGATGAATAAAAATTTTCATATATATGTTGTATTATTTGGTTTGAGATGTTTGTAGAGTATGTCATTCATGCTATTGTACCTTCAAATTTTTAATTTTTCCATAAAAAGTATATATTGCCAAGCTGTATTAATTATTGAAGAATAACTAGAAAATAGATTTTAGAAGAATAACCAATCAAACAAGGTTTTTAATTTGTTTCCTCAAATATTTATTTTGTATTTAAAAAAAAACATGGATTCCTCATCCTATCCATCCATTAATCAAAATTAACTCATGTATTTTTGGTTTTTAGTAAAACTAAAACACAATTTTCAATTTTAAAGTTCTAAATGTCACATTTCTTTTTTTTTAATGTTTGTTCCATGTTTTGTTTTTCATAGGGGTGGGCAAAATTTCCTAGATTCCGACTCCGATCAAATTTCAACAAGGCTCCGACTCCGACAGAGTCGGAGTTGGCGGGATTTGGAGTCGGAGTCGGAGTCGGAATTATTCCGAACTCCGATATTTAAAAAAAAAAAAAAACACATGATCAAAACGATGTCGTTCCACTTTAAGAGGAACGACGTCGTTTCACTCAAGCAGGGGACGTTTTGGTCAGGTGCTAAACAACGTCGTTCTGCTTGAAGTGGAACGACGTCGCTTCCTGAAAAAAGGGGTTCAAAACGTAGGACCCCTTCTTCCCCTCTCAATTTCGCACAACAATCCCTAGTCTCCCTTTGTCTCCACACAAGTTCACCTCCCCCACCGTCTACCGTCACCTGAGATTGCCGCGAGCCACCTTCTGGAGTTCTTCACAAATTGTGAGAATGATTTGTTGTTCCTCCTCCAATAGATTTGTTATTCCTCCTCGAATTGTAAGAAAATGAAATGTGATTTGTGAAATGTCAAAGATCGAACAATCATCCTCCTCCCTTTGTGAAATGTGTATGATTTATTATTCATTTCAATGATTTGTGGTTTGCATTTCAATGATTTTGGTTTTTAGGCTGTTAAATTTAAGAATTGAAGTATTTAGATTTTGAAAAAATTGGATGTTTTTGTTCTAAGTGACGTTTGCTCAAGTGTCACATATATTCATTCGATCGAGTCTTCGCTCAAGTGTGGCTCGAGCGAACATCACACAAATTGTTCGATCGAGCCTTAACTCGAGTGTGGCTCGAGCGACATCACATAGTTTGTTCAATCAAGTTTTCGCTCGAGTGTGGCTCGAGCAAATATCACACAGATTGTTCGATTGAACCTTCGCTCGAGTGTGACTTGAGAGGATGTTCATTTTGTGTTTTATTTATTTTTAAAATCTATTTTATTTATTTTTAAAATCACAAACACGACTAGACACATATGTTTTCCCTTTTTACTGTGTCTCCAATTTATAGATAATTTTCATAACATGTTAAATGACAATTGTTTGTTAGTTGTTTCATATTATTTGCTTAAATTATGGATGTTACACCATCTTTTCATAATTCTCCACAAGAGGATGACGCACATCTATTGGCGTCACGACAGGTACTTCAGGTCGTAGACCCCCATCTAGAGCAACTACCTCCTATGCAAGTAGTTGGATCCCAATAGATCTAGAAGACGTTGATATGCTTAATGAGGAGGAGAAGTTGTTGAATGTTGAGGCCGATGCATCAACACGATCTAGTAAAAAAAGGTCATGGACATGGAAACATTTCACCAAAGTTCCCAGTGATCGTGAGAACCCGCAAGCTCATTGCCACTACTATGGGCAACTATGCGGTTATCATTCGAATAAGCATGGCACGTCAGTATTAATAGCACATCTTACGGGTTGCCAACAGTATAAGATACACAAGGGGCAAGTAGCAACTGATCAGATGAAGCTGAGTTACGAGACTTCTACGACCACTGATGGCATGCAGATTAAGAAGCTATCAATCCCTTAATACAGTGAGAAGATGTTGAGGGATGCGGAGATCATCATCACTGATGAGATGTCTTTTATCACAGTTGACAAGGCAAGTTTCCACAAATATGTTTACACTTTAGAGTCACGATTTATCATGCCTTCACGGTATATTGTGATGCGCGATTATTTGAAGAGACATGCCAAGGAGAAGGTAACGATGAAGGAAATGTTTGTCGCTACTGGCCAGAGAGTGTCATTTATGATTGATACATGTACCTCCATAATGAATGTGGGCTACATATATATCACGACCCACTTCATTGACAATGAGTGGACGTTGCAGAAGCTGATTATCGGCTTCAAAGAAATTGTTGAGCACAAGGGTTCATTTATTGACAAGGAGATGGATGACTATATAAAGGGTTGGGGGGTCAGAAAAGTATTTTGTATCACGGTTGACAATGTTAGTGCGAATAACACTGCCATTGATTGGTTCAGGCGGAATACAACGGTAAATAAGGATATCATTCTTGAGAACTAGTTTATTCATGTTCGATGTTGTGCCCATATCATCAACCTCATAGTTTCTGAGGAGTTCAAAGAGGTTGATAATTCCATTATTAAAGTCCAGAATCTTGTGAGATATTGAGGGCTTCCCCCCAATGGTTTCGCCAATTTAAGGCAATAGTCGAACAACTTGAGATCTCATTTTCCAGTATGTTGCAACAAGACGTTCCGACTCGATGAAACTTTATATACATGATGTTGGATGTAGCGCAAAAGGACCAAATAACGTTCGAGCGGATGGAGGTCGAGAATGAAGGCATGAGGTATGCTTTGCTGGAGTCAGTTAGGGGGAGAAGGGGGCTCGGTGCGCCGGACACAGTTGATTGGGTCAATGTCAGGTATTTTATTCAATTTTTAAAGTTATTTTATGACATAACTATGCGGATATCTTGGACAAAATATCCTACTACAAACATGTACTTCGAGGAACTTTCAGGGCTTTATGACTACTTGCAACAGAGTTGTGTTGACAGTGTAGGTTTGTTGAATGCAATGACTATGAGGATGAAATACAAATATAATAAATATTGGAGGATGTGGAGAATATAAATAGATTATTATTTGTAGTTGCGATCCTTGACCCCCGATATAAGTTGGCAATTGTAGAAAATTGGATTAGGAACGTCCTCGATGATGAGGATGCTGATCAGTTTATTAGATAGTTTAAATGTGATATTGATGATTTCTATAATCATTACAACAACAGTGGTCAGTCTTCAACCGAAAGTGGTAGCTTCTCACGCCCGACTGACTCGACATCTTCCTAGGATGACACATATGCACAAAGTTTTATTGCGACTACGACGATATCATCAAAACCGTGCATCAAGAAATATTATGCAGTGTCAATC
This sequence comes from Juglans mandshurica, assembly GCA_022457165.1. Classification (NCBI taxonomy): domain Eukaryota; kingdom Viridiplantae; phylum Streptophyta; class Magnoliopsida; order Fagales; family Juglandaceae; genus Juglans; species Juglans mandshurica. Next base: position 32,944,564 of record CM039621.1, read on the forward strand.
TGAGGTTGAGCATTACTTTATGAAAAATGTCGAGGCACCTAATGATACATTCCAGACATTAACTTGGTGGAAGGTGAATTCTGGCAAATTTCCATTCCTTTCCCGAATAACCAGGGATGTACTAGTTATTAATATCACTACGATTGCCTTTGAGTCGACCTTTAGCACCGAAGGTCCTGTCTTGGATGCTTATCGGAGTTCATTATCTCCAACCACCGTCGAGGCCTTCGTTTGCACACATAATTGGTTAAGTTCAATGCTCATTGGAGTAGATACCGTTGATGCAGAGAGCTATAAGCTCGAATGAGGTAACTTTATGGTTTTAAATGATTATTTACATAATTTTAATGTTTTCATTATGTAATTTATAATTTATATGATTTTGCACACCTAGCTGTGAACCCCAACTTAATTGTGGATGATTGTGACAGACGCATTGTGGGATGATCCCTTTATTGATGAGAAACTCAATACCATGATTACCATCATGCAAAACTCGTCAGAGTTAGAGGTGGAGGTGAGTTCATAATGTGTCATATTTTATGTCATATATCACTTGGATGATGGTTTAAAAGTCTATAGTTAAATGACTAAAGAAAAAATAGTGCATCTGGTCAATATAATTTTAGGCAGGAAAATTAGAAATTACTATCGAGTCATCGACTCGAATGCATGGACTGTCAAGACCACTGTTTGGAATTTTGTACCGTACCGGCCGGTACGACCGATATTTGTCGTACCGGCTGCTGGGCCGGTACAGGTACCATGTACGTTTCGTACCGGCCCAAATACCAGCCATGCCGGCCTCAATTTCGGCCTGTACCGGCCTATATTTCAGCCTTCATTTTTTTTTTCATTTTTTCAAACTACAAGTTTTTTTTTTACCCCCAATTCAGACTAGGCTATTTATAATTTATATATATATGTATTTATATATAATTTATTTATATATAGACTATTATTTTAGAATATAATATATATTTATATATATAATTTATTGATATATTGACTATTCCGAAACGGTACACGAAACGGTATCGGTACCGAAATATTTCGTTCCAGTACCTTGACCGGTACAGCTTCCGGTACGGTATTCAAAACATTGGTCAAGACTGATGCGAGGATTGTGGTTATTTCATATTTGAATGAAATCTATGACATTATTAATATTTTAATACTGTAAATTTAAATTTATTATTTGCGATTTATAGTTTGATTTAGTTATTGTATTTAAATTTAAATTTTTTAATTTATTTTTTACATTATTTTAGATTTTTTTAATTATTTTATTTTTTATAATATTTTTAAACAGGGGTGGCCAATCTGAATTTTAGATAGGGCCTTGGATGTTGAGTCATGGACTTAGGTCCAATCCGAGTAGGACAACTGGGCAAGCCAACCTTCTACTCCGAGCTCCGACTCCGAGTTTCAAACTCCGATCAGTGTCGAACTCCAATTAATATTAGAGTCGGAGCAAAATTTGACCTGAAGTTGTAGCTTGGGCTGCAACCCAACAAAACCGGCTTGTGTTTTGGCCCGACACGACCCAATCCGGTGTGCAGTCGAATTAAACCGTCTTGACCCGACCCGACCCAAGTTTGATGAGTGAAAGAAATGACAACATTTATTCTCAAGAACACGAGATTGAGATGGTGTCGATTTCACCGTGGAGAAAGAGAATGCTGAAGTGCAGCACTTGACGTCGGATCGTTTTGGCACGAGCAATGGGGCTTTCGTCGTTGATTACTCATTCAGAGAAGCTAGCCTTTGTGCAGCGTATCGTGGATGCCAAGAACTCTCTCTCTCTCTCTCAAACCCAGAGAAAATTAGAAATGGATGCCGAGTATCGTGGCCTGCTTGATTTCCGGCATTTCATGGCTGGAAGAACTCGTTTTCTCATTGTTACACAACCAACCGGCGAGCCATTCTTTCTCCAGAAGAATGTAGCGCCGACACAACACCTGTACGAGGCCATTGGTACTGAGGGTTTCCCTCGTGGGCTGGTTGGGTTTAGTCACGATTCACGATTTCATAAAATTCATAGCTAGTCTAGTACTGTCTCTCCCACAACAGCCTCCATAGCCAGTTTAGCTACTGCACTCTCTGGTTCAGTTCAAATGGAGAGTTCTGGATGGATGGGATCTTATGATGGTGGAAATAGTACTAGATGGCCAAGGCAATGGGGCTTTTGTCATCATCGATTGATTACTCATTCAGAGCTCCTCACAGTTGATGCAAGCATGCTTTGTTTTTCTTCTTCAATCTACTGAAAGTGGTTTTGACGACAGAGAGAAATGGGAAGGGATGGCAGCTAGGGTTTGAGAGTAGTCGGTTTCAGCGGGTTCGACCCGCAAGTTAATTCAAACCGTTTTTATAGTTCAGGTCGGGTCGGATCTCACGGACGGATATGATCCCATAGTTTTATGCACAGGCCTAGTCGTAGCCCACCCACTGTTTCATGTACTTTGCTTGGTACAATATAAAGTTACGTTATTTTGCGTTTGTCAATAATTTAAATTTAATTTTTTTCTAGCAAGAAACAAATCCAAAAGAATTGTGGCATTCAAAGCTCCAGTCCTCTCCTTCCCCATCAAAATTCCACCACAAAACCCAAACTCCTCCTGATTTTCTTTTTCTTTTGTTCTCTTTTGGATAAGTACGAACACGAAATTGAGGCTTCTGTTTCTCATTTGCAATTTTTATTTTAACTGTAAATTTAAATGAGTTCAGAAGGGTATTATCATATCTTCTGCTGATTCAGCGCGGTAGCTATTGCACTTCTCAAATGAAATACATAGACAAATCTTCGCGTAGAAACGAAGCAGATGGAAGGCATTGATAATTCCATCCAAAAGGTATGTGAAAATTTCCATGCCGTTTTGTGTCTTTTTCTTTTGTGTATTCTATGATTCTTTTCAAGATTCCGGCAGTCATTTTAGGATTCCGTTTGTATTTCTTTTTCTTTTGTGGTTGTTATTATTCTTGATCGATTTAAAAAGATGATGCAGCAGAACAAGGTGATATTTGGGTCGCCGAATTTTCATTAGTCGTTTATGTATCCGTGTTGCTTTCTTTCTACCGTTTTCTGAGTAACCAAACAGGGGACTTCTGTTTCAGTGATTTTTTAATATAGTCTGGGTATAGATTTGGAATGAATTAAGTATAAAGGCATTGGGTGTTAGGTTTTAGTTGGGTTAGTTGATGCACAATGGCGTTGGTGTTAGTTACTATATGCTAAAATTTTACTGCAAAGAAATCTGGCTGAAACGGGGAACAGCTCTTGTTATTTGATTCTACGGTTTTTTTATAGCTCGTAACCAACTGAAGTATATTCCATCTCTGTTTTGACGAATTTATGAAGTGGCATTTAACTAACTCTACCGAAAGAATTTACATATGGGTTCAGGGACTTAGACCATGAGCAATAGACTAATATGGGATGTTCATTGTTCTGCCCAAAATCAGTTTCAAACATGCTTTTTTCTCCCTACATATTTTCAATCTAGGATGCCGATTTACAAATGGGTGACATTTTCCTTTTGGAAATCATCAGGGCACGCTTTGAGTGGTTTACCCCTTTAAATCAAACCCATGTTACCTGAGAATACAGATAGTTCTGCTGTACGTATGAGGAAGTTAACAGGATGTAGTCTTTAGAAACCATATGTGTGGAGTGTAATGAGCTAGAATTAACCAAGCTCAGCCTTCTATGAGTCTTGCCATTTAGTCCTCTTTAATTGACCTGCTTTACCTCAGTCTGGATAGTTAGTTTGTATTTTCCTGAACGTGCCTGCCACAATGCAAGTATTAGGAGATCAGCATTTGCAGGTGACCTTACTATGTGAATACTGTAGACAAAAATGAGTTGTGCAGAGGTTTTGGTGACCTGCATTCCATCATTCCATTTACCAGGGAGGTAAGGCCTGCCTCAGTTGAAGGTCTTTAGAGGGAGATCTCAATGGCAATAAGAACAATGGTCAGAAAATTGGAATCTGGATTATTCTAATAGTATAATTTCACCATTAATGAGCTTTGCAATTTGAAGATATCATTCAGAGCTTCTGATAGAACTGAATTTGATGGTAGCACGCCTATTGTTATCTTACATGATATTTGTGATGCAAGTTCGCATGACTTGTTTCCCATAGTTTTGGTTTATAGATTTGACCCCAAACATTTGTAGTTTATGTATATTTTATATGAGCCTTTACTTGTTTGAAGGATTATTACAAAGTTTTGGAGGTTGATTATGATGCAACTGAGGAGAATATCAGATTAAATTACCTGAGGCTTGCACTGGTTGGTCATCTTTCTTTTCTGTTAGCTCCTTTAATAGTGTTTTTTCCTTTGCTTGACTGTCATAAATTCTTTTAACTAAATATAATGGGACACATTGACTGAGGAAAATTATACTTGATTCTGTGGCTATATAGAAGTGGCATCCTGACAAGCACAAGGGTGACAGTGCTGTCACGGCAAAGTTCCAGGAGATCAATGAAGCTTACAAAGGTAATACTCAGGCATGACAGGTGCAGAAGTCTGCATTTCCCTCTCTATTTGCATATGATTTTAGTATTCTTTGTTCTTTAAAAACAGTTAAGTTAATGGCCCCTTTCAGAATTTGCAACTGTTAATATCAGCTTAATCTTCTCATCTAGTATCTTCAAGAGTCTGACAAGTATTTGAGAAATTCACACAATGGTCCTTGGCTAGTGTTCTTTCAGTGATCAATATCTTTGATTAGATGTTGAACTATCAGACATCAAATTTTCTACAACAAAAATGCTTAAATTTATTGCCTTTCAACATCGTAGGACCTGTTTCTACACATTACAAAAAGACTAAAATGAAAAAAGAAAAAAAAAATTAAACATAGGCATTTTGGTCCTTTATTATTCATCAAATTTTTTTTCTTGCGTAAAGCAGTGTCACATGTTCTTCAATCTTCTATTAATTTTTTTCGCAGTGTTGATTGATCCTGATAAACGAATTGACTATGATCTAACCGGAATCTACGAGATTGATAAGTATACTTTGCGGGTAAGACAATCCGAAAAAAAAACTATTATGAGGCCTAGAACAACTTATTTAGGTTCTTTCTAAGCATCCATTGTTATAATTACTGATGTTCCAATGTGACTATCTGGAATAATCTACCCTTTCAATGAAGGAATATCTTGCCAGATTTAAAGGATTGATACTTACCTGCAATGGGCTTGGCATCAGTCATTCGCCAACAAGGTAATAGTTAAATTTTAATTAACACGGATGGTATTGTTGAATGTGGTGCTGAATTATATGGTAAATGACTTATGAAAGCTAGTGTATGTTTGTTTATTTACTTTTGTGTGCATGTGAGTGGCTAGGTTTGTGTGTGCATCTGATGTAGGGCATCTGAGTGTTATTGTTTCAGGAGAAATGATTTGTACAAGCCCCAAATAGACAAGCCTCATACAAGCCCTTGTAAAAAAGTTGACTCCACATTAAAAAAGTGTAAAAAAAATTATTATTTATTAGTGGGACCCATTGTTTTACAAAAAGCTTGTATGAGGCTTGTCTATTTGGGGCTTGTATCTAGCATTACTCTTGTTTCAATTATCAATTATCAAGATATTGTTTTATCAGTATCAAACATTTTGAGTTCTTTCCCCATAGTGTTCTTCTTGTATTCACAAGAAGTATACAAGATGAACACGTAACTAGGAATAGGAAAGGAGAGAAGAAAGTCATGAAAACTCTGCCCATTAAAATAATCTATTGAGGCTGTCCGAACTAGTAGAGTCTTGAAGAAAAATGTTTTAAGCTCTTCCGTCGTTCACTCATGAACCTCAAAAAGTTTTTTTCATTCATTTCCCTCCAGGTACACCACATCAGACAAATAGGGACGATCTTCCATACTTTTTTTTTTGAGAAGCGCTTCACAACGGTCGGGCTGCAAATCCCACAAAAACAGCCCTCCATTCATCTCAAGCCACATAGGAAAAAAACATTCTAAGAGAAATACACTCCACCACAGAGAATCAATTCGTATGTGCTAGCCCATTTCTCATTTGCACCGTCCTCTGCCCTTATCTTCGTCGCTGCTTTCATCTTCTCCTGCCGCCATCGCCAAGCATCTCCATCGCGGCATCGCCCATCATCTCTGCCGTCACCCATCTCTATCGCCAATCTCCCCCATCTCCGTCGATCATCTCCATCTCCTCTCCATCAAAAGCCCAATCAAACCAAAAACCACAATCAAACCAAAATCAACCAACAATCAAACCAAAATCCACAATCAAACAACAATCAAACAACAATCAAACCAAAATCAACCCACAATCAAACCATAATCCATTCAAAATCACAGTGAAACCCATCTCAAACCCATAATCTCAGATCATCAAGTATAGAGAATAAGCTCAAAATCACAGTGAAACCCATCGCAAACCCGCAATCTAGGTGGCACTGGGTTGATACCAGAAATATGTCGGTGGTGGCACTAGGTAGAAAATCTCGTCGGCAGCACTAGGAGGGTCACGATTAGGGGCTGGTAGTGAGGAGGGTGGCAGAGAGGGTGGCTTCGGTGCGAGAATCAATTAAGAGGGAGGGGATTGTGGCGGAGAGGGAGGCTCAAGTTCCTCGTGCAACGACGGAGAGAGGGGCCGTCGTCGTCGTGGTGAGGGTGGTCGTCGTGGCGGAGAGGATGGAAGCCAAATCGTCCGAGTCCATGTGGGAGAGAATGGAAAGAGGGAAATCTTGAAGAGAGATAGAGAATTTCTGATGTAGTGCTTGCTGGTCCGACCGGCCCTAAGGAATTCTCTTTTTTTTTCGATAAGTAAAAAAAAAAAATCAAGAATCAAGAATCAAGAAATTAACTCTGGAGATTATGTAGATCTACATTTTTTTATATATATATTTCTTATATCAACAATTGCATTAGATGTTGAAAAAAGCGTAAGAGTTCACCATTGTTTCATTTCTTCCTAGATCTGAAGGACACAGAATGCTTATTGAGCTGATTCGTTTTGAGTTAGCCTGACTTGTTTTTTAAGGCAAGAATTTTCCCCTGATAAAAACCCTAAAAGCAATTAACTTTTTTTCTTTTTCTTTTGAATATTCAATTAACTCTGAATTCTGTATTTGTTTTCTATGTTTCTTCTCCAAGTTTTGGTCCGCTATATAGGAATGCAAGTCACATGGTTGATTGGCAATTAAACAATAATTATATCTTTCTTAACCTTTTGGCTAAAGTCGAGTACCAATGATGTCCTAGCAGAGTGGTGAGGGACTTTGGGAAATTGTTGGTGATCAGAGTTTGACTTGCTACTTTTTGGCCACTAGAACTTGAAGATATATGTGGCAAGGCCATTTTGTGAAGGAAAAACCTGGAAACCAGATGTGGCTAAATGGGAGGCTGACATGGCTGCAAGAAACGTTGTTAACAGCACAGGATTCTCTCTCAAATTTGAAATAAGATACAATCACTGATTGTTCTATAGCTCTCTCTCCTTCCTCCAAATCAAAACCCAGCGCTATCTCCTCAACCCTCTTTTACCATCTCCTTTCTTATGTAGAATCTTGTGATGGAAGAATGTGCCAATTTGTGAAATGGATTCTCTGAAAGACGTTTTTTGTCTGATTTTTCAAGTGAATTGAAAAGGAAGTAAAAAAATAAAAAAACAGAGAAGAAATAAAAAGAATAAGAAGAACGCTTTGAAGCTTTGTGACACAGTTTGAAAGACATCGGAAAAGAGGAAAAATGGAAAAATGTAAACCTAAAATGTTCTCACCAATGGCTCCTCAACTGCTATTATTAAAAAAAAAGGTTAAAAAAGTGGACCTTGATCCGTTAGTCCTAAGAGCTGCTTGATCACTTCCTGAGAAACAACCCCCATTTCTTCTTCTACATCTCTCCCTTCCTCATACACGTATTTATCCAAATGCACACTCAAAAATTTTCTTTTGAGTTTATTTCTGTATTTACCAAAGCTTGGTAAGTTTATAGAAAGACAGGCACTAGCAAAAGCTCATACCACAACATAAACTTGAACAGAGAGAGGTCCCCTCACTCTCAGTTCCCACCGAGAAATTTGCTTATGTTGTTTTTGCTCCGATTATGTTTTATTGTAGACTTAACCTTTCGGAAACTATAGCCAAGAAAGGTGAAACCGAACTTGGTTCGAGTGGTGACAGAGCTGTCGACGACGACAATGACTACTACTGATAATGTCTGTTCAGATAGCTTCGACAACACGGTTTTGGGTTTTATCTCTCCAACAGCTTTTTTTTGGATAGAGACGAAGGAGACCATGTTTTGTTTTATTTGATTTTTGAGATGCTGGCATGCCATCATTTTATTGGATGGTGTCAATGACCACTTTAAACGGGATCCTATTCAAAGAGGAACCCTTTTGTTTAAAAGGAAGTGATAGCAACAGCGCTTGAATAATGTGAAGGTGAGGCTCCAATGCTGGAATCTGAATGGGTTGTTGGAGATCTTCTATGAATACTTTTTTCACAGCTGTAAACAGATATAATGATGATATTGGGATTAGTTCTGGCCCTCAGTTTCTGCACATGCTTCCTAAGGTGCTGGGAACAGAAGTTGCGAACATTTGTTAGTTATTTCCGTGTAGAATTTATATAAATTGTTGAAGGTTTGGCATGGTAGTTTCTCAAAATAGAACTGTTGTCCTGGGGTGATTGTGAACTGCAAGGAGAGGGCACCTGCCTGCATATCGTTGATCTCTTTTTTGCATTATAATAAACCAGTTAACCCTTGGTTCTGTACAAGTTACCGGGATTGGAGGTGGAGACAATTTTCTTTTAGTTTTGCAGATAGATTAGTAGCTGTGGCTGTGGTCCTGAGTAGCCTCTTAGGTTGATTTGAGATTTAAATTTTGTGTTTATCTGTCTGCTTTTTGTTTAGTCAAATTACTGCACGCCTAGTGCTTCTGGTTACTCGTGGTGCTCTCCATGATGCCATCTTCCCTCCACAGCACCATTCAACAATGTGCCCAAGCTTGAAAGGACTTTCTTGTCTTTGACCTTTTGATTCTATCCTTCAAGACTCCTCAAATCTAGTAAAAAGAATGGTTAGATTCGACTAATACTAGTTGTCAATCTGTTCATGGCACAACTTTAATATTCCTTTAATAAAGGCTGTGATAAAGAAAATAATAATAATAATAATAATAATATTATTATTATTATTGTTGTTGTTGTTGTTGTTGTTGTTGTTGTTGTTGTTAATATTATTATATATGTATTTATATAAGCTTTCAAACAAATGCTTTTTCTTTTTAATAGTGTATATAAACATTATTTTGATTTACAAAACTGAGTGACGTATAGGTTGTGAGTTTTTGACTAAGTGAGCATTAACATTTAATGAGGAAATGAAAGGATGGAGGAAATAAATTTGTAAATTTTGTAACAAATCCAGAGAGTAAACGATAATAGATGAAAGAAAAAAGAATAGGACAGGTCATTTCGACATGCAGCCACAGGTAAGGTGATATAAACTATGGATATTAAGGCCTCGTTTGGATGTTAAGATGAGTTTAAATGTATTTATGGGAAGTTAAAAAGGTTGTGGGTCCTGCGTGTAAAGAGGTGTTGAGTTGAAAAAAGTTGTAGGTCTCACGTGTAAAGAGGTCTTGAGTTGAGTGATGTTTAATGATTTGTGAATTGTGTGTTTGGATGTTGGGTTAGGCTTAAATTTGAACTCAACTCAGATGAGTTGAGATGAGTCCATGTTCCAAACGAGGGCTTAATTAACTTCGGATGATAGTAAGTTTGTAGAGAAATTTTGTCACTCGAGCTCCTAGGCATGTATTTTCTGCAATCAATTTTAGCTTTTGCTCTTATATCGTTTTCCTAAGAAGCAAAGTAAACATTATACTTCACTTGGAAAATGTTGTTCTTCCATAGCCCAATGGTACAACATACCCCAAGCATGAAAGGAGGACTGCCCTATCTTTTCTGTTGATTACATTCTTCTTTGTTAGTTGATTCCCTTCTAAACATCAAGCCTTATGCACTAAACTGAATTGTTGCCATCAAAGTCTATCCAATTGCCATATTTTGTTCAACTCCGTCGGTAGATTTGATTTAGCAGAAGTTGCTGTCCAATATATTAATATAGTAGCTTTTATAATTTTTATCAACCTTGCAGAGTTACTTATAATTTATATATTCTAATGCAGGACACAGCAGCAACTGACAGAAACCAATGAGTTAACAGATAAATGAGGTTTGGACTTGCTATCCATATCAAACCTTACAATTTGCCTTCTCAATCAATTCCTGTGATACGCTGGTTTTAAGTGTCTGATAGTTGAAAAAGAAAGTGTCTGGTAGTTCTATCCCTGTTGTTACCGAGTTAATTAAATCAAAGCTGAATAGAGTTAACAATATGCACATCTGGCTCCTGTATGCATACGAAATTGAAAATGAACCTCATCAAGTTTGTAATATTAGATCAATGTGGTCAAAATGAGTGGTGTAAATTATTACTCTTGAATAACCTTGATTAAAAAGCTGGCTCTGGTGGCTGTTAGACAAGTATTGATCTTGGCTAAATGATGGGTTGAGATCTTTCTTTATGATCATTAGTTTGCAATTTGAGCCACATACAATAACCAAATAGGTGGTTGACCTCATAGTTTTAGGGTTTCCTTTGCCTATAGTTGTCTTATCGAAAGAAATCTGCTCTAAACATTGGACATCCAGATCATTAAGAATGCACCATCCTGTTCTTTCAGTGCTGCAGTTTCATTGTATATGTCAGTCATCAAAACCTAAAACATAAAATCTTGTCCCCAAAGTGAAAATTTTCCTTGACGATGTTTTGTTTTTTGCATTTAGGGGATGCTGTAATTGGTTTATGGAAAATAGGTTCATTTCAATGCATTCACAATGGCCTTAAAGAAGGTTATAGTTCGAGTTGTGATGACCAAAACTATATTTGGTTAACACAGGAATAGAGTTTTCACTGAAAGCCAAAAATCACCATCAACTGCTTAAAGGTCTTTTTGACAGAAGCTATCCGAGAGCTCCTGAACCAAAAGCAGGGAAGCACTGAGATGGTGCTGTTCCATCAGGAATCTTGGTTTTGACCAGATTGGGTGGGAGTGCCGTCCTTTGGAGCAGTGTCAAAACGTGGGTTTAGTTTCATAGGCATGATATTGAAACTGAGTAATTCTACATACAACCGTAAAGTGCGTAAACGCCGCGTAATCAGTTTGAAAAAGAGTGAGGTCCACTATTAAAAAATTAATTTTTTTCATGTGAGTCGCATGTTTTATTCATTTTTTTCAAAATGATTACGCAGCATTTGCACAATTCACGATTGCAAATATCTTTTTTCATTGAAAAATGTCAGAAAGAAAAGAGATTGTTTCCATATGCCCGAAAGTTGAAAAGATTAGTGACAAAGAAACTTAGAATGTGATATCTGATTTGGAAAGTCTCAAATCTACCACCAAAAAGGAACTTCTACTTTGTGGAGATTATTATGTCTCTTGTATATTTCTCCTGATGGTTTTGGACATGGTTTTCTTCCCCCTTTTTTTTTTCTTTGTTTGTTGACTAGAAATGCATTGTTGGAGACCTACCCACAATCGTTATCACTGACATCATCCACAATTTAGTGTTAAATAATTGTGGCTAAAGGTCATAGCCTCATGGGTAATGCTTATTGAATGACATAAAGCAGCACTGATTCAGCCTCAAAAACCTTGTGGATTCCGTCAGAGATTGAAGAAAAAGTACTGATTTAAGAGGATACTAAAATATATCTAAAATAGATTGAAGAAAAAGTACTGATTTAAGGGTGGAATCTGTTAGACTGTTTCTCATATATATATTTTTATTTTTATTTTTTCAAGTAAACGTAATCTCATTAAAAAAAAAAATGCATGAAAGAGAATAGAGGTTGATTAAATATTTTTCTAATACATGATTGGAGTCAATAAATTGTTAAAATAGGTTATATTCATCTATTAAAATAGTTGGGTTTTTTGAATGGAATCTGTTTCTCATATATTTTAGTGCCTGTCCATATCTTTTAGACAAATGAATCCAAGTCAAGGATTCAACTTGCCCATTTGGATTTCATTATGTGACAACAAATCGTTTATAATTCCAAGGAATATTTTGTTATTTTTATTTTTCTTTGGTGCCTGTGCGATTCAAAATCACTTCCATTATTATAAGAACTAATATCACACTCAGCACGAGGCGTTGGAATACAAGTCATGACTTTGCAAAGCTTCTTTTATATAAATTTTAATAAGTGGTGTAGACTGAAATTAAGTTAAATATTATTTCAATATGACATTAAGTTTTGTAAACATTAAGCATAGTTTAGATAGATAGTGAGTTGAGTTGAGTTGAGTTGAGATAAAAGTTGAAAGTTGAATAAAATATTGTTAGAATATTATTTTTTAATATTATTTTTATTTTAGGATTTGAATAAGTTGAATTATTTATTGTATTTTATTTAGAAGTTTAAGAAAGTTGTAATGATTATGTTGATACCAAAAAATCGCACAACAGGCTGAAAGGGGAGAAAGAGTCATTCCCGATCCATGATGATATTTCGGGCCTCGATTGGCATGGTTTGGAACCTCCGATAGTGGTCCAAAGTAGATATACGGTGTTCGTACGTACATCCATAACAGTGAACATGAAATAAATGCAGGAAAAATAAATGGAGAATGAGATACAGATTTACGTGATTCGACATTGGGCCTACGTCAATGGGTTGTTTGAAGGAAAAATCTACTATAATATGGGTATTTTACAATATCTCATTTCTCACTGTATAATGGAAATCGAAAACCTATTTGTTGGAAGAGATATTCTCACTAGAGCTCTTGTTGTGAGGAAAAAAACCCCTGGAGTCGTCTGGCTCTCCCCTTTATCTGATACCAGCCCTCTTTCCGCATGCCCCTCGATAGTAGTGAGGAATGATAGTATTTTCCCTTGCGTGCCTGACCTCTTCTATTTTCTCCACTTTCTCATTTTTCTTTTCATTTACGTCTCCTCCTTCCCTTTCCTCTAACACCTTATTTTCTCTTGTTTCCTCATTGTCTCTCATTCTTCTTTCCTTTTATTGTCTTCTATTGGGGGCTCTTTGATGAACTGGGCTTAAGATATTTTATCCCTTTCAAATTAGACGAGATGAGATTAGATGATTTTACTATTCAAATTAGGCAGTTTTGTATTTCAATAAGGTATAAAATGTATATCTATCTTCATTTTACCTTTGATTCAAAAGATTAAGGTCTAGTTTGGTTTCACAAACCTTTGAAATTATCTCCTCTTATATTATCTTATCTCATCTCAATATTCACACACCATTTAAACACCAATATTTTTTATGCCGGTGGTCCCGAGACATTTTTCTGATTCAATTTTTTTTTTTTTACTTACTGATTAAGGAAGTATGTTTTAATGATATTGTGAATTTGATTTTTAAATTTTTAAGAGTATAAAAAAATGTATGAAAAAAAACCTAATGACCTTTTATCAGGAGAATCTCTCGGGCTACACCCTCGGTAATGAGTGTAGCGCAATCATTTTTCAATTTCAAATTTTTAACTTTTTTATCTAATTATTATAATTTTTTTAAACTTTTAAATAAAACACAAAAAATAATTGAATATTTTTCAAATTTTAAAACAAAAATTATATTTTAACCCTTTTTTAACTTTATAATTTTTTATTTCTTTTTTTTTTTCTTTTTTCAAAATCTAATAAAAATTTTAACTCAAACTATTTTATTATTATATATAAATTATCTTACTATTATTTATAAAAAAAAAAATTATCTTATTTGATATGTGTAGCCAAAGGAGATTTAAGAAAAAAGAAGAATGGAAAGCTAACCAAAATCTCAAAGATCCGTATTTGAGTAAATTCGGACACGTGATGCTCTTACATTATTATAGCACGACATATCAAATACAATTAATATTTATATAAATAATTTTAATTATATAATATGAAGTGATAGTACGGTAGTATCATTTAGATTAGATTTGGATAGTGAGATGAGATGAAATAATTTAAATGAAAGTTGAAAGTTAAGTAAAATATTATTAGAATATTTTTTTAATATTATTATTGTTTTGAGATTTGAAAAAATTGAATTATTTATTGTATTTTATGTAAGAATTTGTAAAAATTATAATGATGAGATGAGATGGGTTGACATGGTTTTGGTATCCAAAATGGATAGTGAGATGAGATTAGATGATTTGTGAATAGTAATAAAATAGTTTGTAAATAGTAATGAAATTGTCTGAATTAAGATAAAATGAGATGAGATGTAATGAAGAGATTTGGATAGTGAGATGAGATTATATGATTTGTGAATAGTAATAAAATAGTTTATAAATAGTTGTGAAATTGTCTGAGTAAATATGTTTTATGAGGTTTTGAAAAATAGAAGAAAAAAAGTTGAATAAAAATATTATAAAGTTAAAGTATTATTTTTATTTTCTTATTTGAAAAAGTTAAATTATTTTTTGTATTTTACTTGATAGTTTGGAAAGTTGTAATGATTAGGTAATGATTAGATAAAAAAATTGAATATTTAAAATTAAAAAATATTTGTGTTTATTTATTTAAATATTAAGATGAGATGAGATTAGATTAGATGAGATTAAAGAATTTTTAGTTTCTCAAATAATTTATTTGGATTCAGAGCTCATGAAGTGTGAAATAAAGCTTTAAAAATAAACCAAAAAACCGCCCGAATCGGATTGGACCGGTTGGTTCAGTCTGATTTTGAACCGATTCGGTTCGGATCTGATTCCTCCATTTTAAAAATTGGTCATAATCGGTCTTGATTTTATATTTTTTAGAATAGGACTGAACCGGTTCGTATATTTATATATTTTTAAATAATTTTTAATATTATATATAATAATTTTTATATTATATATCATTTTTATAAATTATAATTATATATGAAATAATGTTATATTATAATTTATAACATAAAATTTTAATACATTTATTTAATCATATGTTTTAAATATAAGATATATATTAATTACATTTTATGGCTTAATAAATTTTCAACAGATTCATTTTAATAAATATATTAATAATACTAACATATATCAGTATATTAATTACTATATTATCAATAACATATAGTAATAGTATTATACTAATAGTATTAATATATACTAATAGTATTTGTATTACTAATATTTATATATATTAATATATATATATATAAGTATAAGAGATTAGAGATTTAATATATATTAAAAATTATAAAATTTGATCAAATCGATAAAATTAAAAGTACTTATTCAAGAGGATAATTTATTTTTAAAAATATAAAATCGATATATACCGATTCGTCCCCAATAAAATGTACTAAACCGGACCCGTTTGTACACTCTTAGTGTGAACACCCAATCAATCAAATCCGACTTTTCTGAAATTTGGATAAAGTCATAAAGCAGTAAAGTTCACAGCGGAAATTCAATTCTATAAGTTGTCGATGGTAGCGTATAAAACAGGAAATTGATAGGTTGGAACTTTGAACTAAAGCCAACACCTTTGACCATCAAACCAGAGTTGAAGAATATCTCAAACTTCTGTTCTTACTGTTTATATTTATCATGATTCATGACTTCTATGGTAATGAACTAATTATATTTTGATTACTATATGGTTGAAACAAAGAAATTAATTTTTTTTGTTTTGACAGATAAGATGATATAAGTTAAGATTAAAGTTAAAAATTGAATAAAATATTGTTAAAATATATATTTTTAATATTATTATTTTAGGATTTGAAAAAATTGAATGATTTATTTTATTTTATACAAAAATTTAAAAAAATTATAATAATTAGATGAGATAAGTTGAGAATAATTGTGAAAACAAACGAGATCGAGTTCTTGGAATCTTCTCTCATGTGGAAATTTTTTGTTGTGAAAGGAAAATGAGGAACCAAAAGTCAGTTCAGATATTGAAAAGGAAAATGATCAAACTAAAGAAAGGGAGAAAGATCCATACTTGGGGTCAATTGAGTTCTCAAAGGTCACAAAAAGACCATTTTCAAGCACAATCTCCCCCTTTTATGACTCATTTTTGCATTAAAATCAAAAGGTTTTTGTAAAGGGATCATGACAAATGAGAACCACAAACATGAAGAAGAAGAACCCTCTAGTGCCACTTTTTTTAATTTTCTTCTTTTCCAATGGGTTGTGTTGTACTTTTCACAAGCCATACCATTCTAGAAAGGCCAAAAGGAAAACAATGAAAAAGGTTAATTTTTTTTAAATAACAAATATAATAATAATATTCTTTTAACACACTTAAAATTCAGAAGATATCTTTTGAATTTATGAATAATTTAAGAATGAAAAATGCAAAAAATTGAGGGTTCAACTCCTCTTTTGAGAGAAGCCACTCCATCTCGAGGTGTTAACTCCATCGTTTGAAATTTTAGAGTTTGTTTGTTTTTAAAAAATATATAATCTCATCTTACTTAATTATTATAATTTTTCTCATTTTTAATATAAATAAAAAAAATTTAATTTTTTTAAAATTTTAAAATAAAAATAATATTAAAAAATATTTTATAATAATATTTTATTTATTTTTTTAATTTTAATTTTAATTCTTTCTCATTTCTCATTCATCGACCAAAACAAACGAGCTCTTGACGGAGGAGAGGGAGCGAGAGATTCCTCCATTACTGTAAATAAAGGGGACGAGATCTCTTTCAAATCGGCGCGGCGACTCTACGATCACTCACTCTTCCTAAATATATTTTAAGGCAATTTTAAGAGAGTGCTGCTTTATTTCTCTGTCCGGCAAGATTTTAATCCCTATCGCTTTTCATTTCCGTCTTCCCTGCAACTTTCCTGCAAATTTTCCTAGCACTCAAGTACATCCCGATTTCTACAAATTCTAAGAAATGTTTCGATCATCACCATTTCCCAACATTCCAAAGACACTAATTTCCAATTTTTCAAACCATCTGATTACACTACCAAACTCCAAAAGGAGAATCGAAAAAAGAGGATTGCAGATTAAACTGCAGGCATAATTCATAATTTCCTTCTTGCTGTTATTGTTCAATCGGAGGGAGAGGAAGAGAGAAAGTGTTGAATGTGATCGAGGAAGGTGAGGTGCTGAGGCCTATCCTTCCGCTTCACATAACCCTTGGTCTCCCTCTCCGTATAAGCGTTCAACCCCTTCTTTCCATTCTTCATCCACAGCTCCATCGCGTAGTTCTTGTGCGCGTAGTACGCCTCCGCGCTCGTCAGCCCCTCGGCGCCGCACGGCATGCTAAAAGCACCACTGATCCCGCCATCGGCGTTATCACGGGGCTCTAACTCTAACAGAATGGGGAGCCTCTCGTAGTGGCCGCGACTGGTGCCCTCCAACTCGTCCATCATCGCCAGTCCCTTAATCGACACCGCGTAGAGCTCGCCGTGGACGCGCTGGCCGCAGCCGGGGATTTCAAGGAGGAAGGGGACCCGGTAGGGCCCGCATACCAGCGGGTAGTTTTCCGTGGTGCGGACGGTACCGATAAAGGCGGCGTCTCCGGTTCGCATCAGCTCCTGCATTAGAGTGTGGTTGGAGAACCCACGCTTCAGCGTCCCGTAGGTGAATATGAGGCTTCGGCGCTCGTCCTGCATCCTCTCTTCTGCAACCATGATCACTGGGAAAGAAAGAATGGGAATCTTCAAGGTGCAATGGCGGATAGAAAATGGAGAATGAAAGAAGATGAGATTACGTATGTTTGTGGCGGATGTGAAAGAGGCTTCGGCTGAGATTCGATTCGAGATACGGTTAGTTCGGGGAAAGGAGTCCTATTTATAATACGAGTTTGCGGAAGTCTTTACAATTTCCAAATTAATAAAAAAAAAACTATTAATGCCAAAGCTTTGAACATGTTCAAGGCAAAGAGAAGATTTCTTTAATTCTTTAAAACCTTAGGTGTAAAAAAGTAAAAAATGAAAAGAAAAAAGCAGTTTTATATTGAGATTTGGGAAAGTGTGTAATTATGATGAAATCGTGAAAGTTGTTTTATAATGAAGTTTAATAATTTATTGACATGTGTTTTGTAGCTACCGTCAAGAGTGACTGCTGAGCGTGCCGTCTAGGTAAAATTACTCATTTTTATTTTTTTTATTTTTTATTTTCATATTATTTTAACATCTTTAAATATTTTAAAAAATAAAAAATATTCATATACTAATAGTCACTTCCTTAAGCAGTAAGAAAAAAAATAAAAAAAAAATACATGAACGGTCAAAATGAGAGAACATACTAACATTATTGTAATTCAATTTTTGTAAGGTGGGCAGGTATAATCAAAAGTTGTTCCCATAAAATTAAATTGTGATGTATTTTGTATTGAGATTTGTAAAAATAGATAAAAGTGTTTTGAGATGGATTTTGTATTGATATTTATGAAAATAAATAGTTAATATTGAAAAATTGTGTAGATGAAAAAATTATGACATTTGTTTTTGAGGATTTCTGACTTTTTTTTTTTTTTTTCTTTGTGTTTTTCTATCATGAAAAGTGAAAACTAAGGCAAATGATTAAATAAATAATTAAGAGACGAAAAATTGGTTTGGGGTTTGAATTTTTTTAAAAAAGAAACTTGGGTTGAAATTAAATATATATATATATATATATATATATATATATATCTGAAATAATGTTTTTTGTTTAAAAAATAAATGTCAAAGTGAAGATAGTTTTTATAAATTTCGGTATAACAAAAATTTTAAATATTTGTGGGCTCACAAATTTTCTCCAACGTAAATGGGCTTTAGCCCAAATTAAATTGTCCAATAAAAATGTTGACCATGGGGCCGTGGACCTAACGTCAGGTTCAATCCTAGGGTTTTACACGTATCTTTGCGGAACCCTCTCTCTCGTGAGCTATAAACCCTTTCTACCGCTTTCCTTCCTGTACATGCTCAAAGACCCCTCCCCGTCCGGAAGTATAAGGTATCGGAAGCTTAACTTTTGCATTTTTTTCAAATGAGAGTTTTCTTTTTTCAATTTTTCATAGTTGGTTGCCTGACAATGGAGTGAGAGACTCTGAAGTTTTGTTCTTACATATGAATATAGTACGGTTTACTTGCATTGGTTTTCCATTTTTTGAAAGTGAGACGAATAATCGATTTTATGATCTTTTGATTTTTTCCTAACATGTTTATTGGATTTACTTTCTTTGAGTATAATGGTTGCTTATGATTTTTTCCCACCTTCCCTTCACATCAATACTCTCATCCTCTTTATTCGTTTGGAATAAAAGAATGACGGTTTTCCTTAAATTGGAGGATTGTTTACTCCATAGTTTAATTTAGTTTGTTGTATCTTCTAGTTGAAGGATATATTGTGGTTCTAATTAATTAGGGTTTCCTGCTTATAAAAAAAAAATTGTTAAATTAACATGATTTCCTTCCTAGTAGGTCATGTTGCATATCAGGGACGTACCTCCCCTTTTTTACTTCCTTGTTCCCATTCTCTTTCTGTATGGTTTGCAGCTGCGAATTTCTGTTTCGTGTGTATAATGAGTGGCATGATTAATACATTTTTTTTTAGTTTCCTTGCTTGTGACACAAACAGCCACATTGACATTTAATTGTCCATTCTCAGCATTTTCACAAAATGAATTTGAACAACGTTAAAGTTCCGAAGATGCCTAGTGGTGGTGCAGCTTCTACTTTGCTTAGGCTAGGAGTTATTGGTGCACTAGGTTTGTATGGTGCTGGCAACAGTCTCTACAATGTTGAGGGAGGGCATCGAGCCATCGTGTTCAACCGTTTAGTTGGTGTCAAAGACCAGGTTATTGTTTTGCCTTAAATTCTTCTAAAATTTGTAAAAGGTTATTAGGTTATCTTCTTAACGGTTTTTCTTGTATGCTTCTTCTTCTAATACACCTAATATTTAAAATCTTACGTTCCTGCCATCTCCACATTTGTATGCTTCTCATCATCTGTACATTAATGGTTTTGAGTCTGCAGGTTTATGCTGAAGGGACACACTTTATGATTCCTTGGTTTGATAGGCCAGTAATCTATGATGTCCGTGCAAAACCCCATCTAGTGGAGAGTACTTCTGGGAGCCGTGACCTCCAGATGGTAAATTCCCTTCTTGCTGCTGCTTCAGAAAATCCACACAATTATGTTGTTTAAATGTGGTTGCATTCAAAATCTTTCTAAGGAACCAACAGAGATTGAAAGTGGTGAGATGTACCAAAATATATAGGCGCTTTCTTTGGACATTGTTTTAATAAGGATCAAACTCTTTAGATAGTGAGATGAGTTGAGATGGTTTGTGAATAGTAGTGAAATTATTAGTTGAAATTAGATGACATGAGATGAGGTGAGATCTCACCTTTGTATCCAAACAAGCCCTGAAAGGGGTAAGATGTTCCAAAATATATTAGAATACTTTCTTTGGATAATTTTTTTTATTGAGGAACAATTTTTTGCTGGAAATTACCACATATACTCATTAGGTGTCAGCTGCTATGTGTCAATATTGGTCTGAATGCCTCTTCCTTTAGGTTTCCTTCATTATTTATAGAAAAGAGTTACACTATTTGCTAGATATTTCAGCGTAATTCTAGCCTGCCGTTTGCCGATTTCTCTGTAATACGTTAAGTGTCTATACACGCTAAGTGTCTATACACGTTAAGTGTCTATACACGTTAAGTCTATTTAGTCTATTTTTCTGCTATACACTCTAAATATAGAAAGACCTAAATTATATACATAACATCCCCCCTCAAATTGATGCTAGTGGATCAAGAAGCATCAATTTGTCAACCAAGAACTTATGCCGGTGCCGAGAAAGAGCTTTAGTGAATATGTCTGCAGTTTGATGTTCAGTGGAAATGTGAGGGAGAGTAATCACATGTTTGTCAAAAGATTCACGTATAGAATGACAATCGACTTCGATGTGTTTTGTGCGCTCATGGAAGACAGGATTAGCGGCGATTTGAATAGCACTGGTATTATCAGCATGAAGAGGAGTGGGATGCAGCTGTGGAAAACCAAGTTCACCTAATAACCCACAAAGCCATGTGATCTCAGAGCATGCGGAAGACATGGAACGATACTCAGACTCAGTAGAGGACTTGGAAACTCTGTCTTGCTTCTTACTTTTCCAAGAAATGAGTGCATTGCCTAAGAACATTCACCAGCCGGTAACAGAGCGACGAGTATCTGCACATCTGGCCCAATCAGCATCACTATATCCCACTAACTGTAAGGAAGATTCTTTATGAAAGAACAACCCGCATGTAGAGGTGCCCTTCAGATATCGAAGAATACGGCAGACAGCGGCTAAATGAAGATGTCGGGGGGCCTGCATAAATTGACTGACTTGCTGCACAGCAAAAGAAATATCAGGATGAGTAATCGTCAAGTAGTTCAAACTCCCAACAAGCTGCCGATACAACGATGGATCTGATAGAAACTCTCCTTCTTCCTGACGAAGCTTAAGATTTACCTCCAAGGGAGTAAAAACAGAGTTACTCGATTGGAGACCTCCCAATGAAATAACATCCTGTGTGTATTTGTGCTGGTGTAACAATGTACCAGTTGGAGTAAACTGCACTTCAAGGCCAAGAAAGTATTGCAGGGGACCAAGATCTTTCATGTGAAAGGAGGCCTTGAGATGCTATTGTAATTGCTTAATTAACTCAGTATCTGAGCCAGTAATCACAATGTCATCGACATATATGAGAAGCATTACAATTCCTGCAGAAGTCTTGCAAAGAAAAAGAGAGGAATCGAACTGGCTTTGAGTAAAATGAAAATCAAGTAGGTTAGAGCGAAATTTATCAAACCATGCACGAGGAGCCTGTTTCAGTCCATACAAGGATCGGCGTAGCCGACAAACCTCTGAGGAGGGTGTAGCAAACATGCCAGGAGGTGGGGACATATAGATTTCTTCCTTCAAATCCCCATGTAGAAAAGCATTCTTCACATCCATCTGCATGAGAGACCACCCTTGCGACGTAGCAAGTGCCAAGATAGTCCGCACAGTAGTCATTTTGGCAACAGGTGCAAATGTCTCTTCATAATCAATACCATACTCCTGTCTGTTTCCAAGAACCACGAGACGGGCCTTATATCTATCCAGTGAGCCATTAGCTCGAAACTTGACTGAGTACACCCATTTACAACCAATAGGTTTGACATCTGAGGGACAAATTATAAGGTCCCAAGTGTGATTATCTTGAAGAGCTTGGATTTCCTCTTGCATGGCATGTTGCCAACATGCTTGGGTGGATGCCTGGGTATAAGAGTGAGGAATAGAAATAGTGTCGAGAGTGGCAGTAAGGGAGATGTGAGGAAAACCATACCTATCTGGTGGATGTGTAGCTCGGGTGGAGTGCCTAGGTATAGGAACTGCAGAATCAGATGATGGATCAGTGTCTGGAAGGGGCGTTGAAGAAGGGGGAAGACGTCGATGATACACCATACCTGGTTGAAAACGCTTAATAGAAGAAGACACATCATCAAAAGCGGGAAGGAGAGTAATAGGAGGATCAGAAATAACCTGAGATTGAAAGAAATATTGATTTTCAAAGAAAATCACATTCCGTGAGATTCGGGATTTATTTGCATGAGCATCATAACAAACAAATCCTTTCTGAGTAGGACTATATCCCATAAAGGCACATGTGACAGACTGTGCAGCAAGCTTGTGACGCTCAACAAGTGGCAGATGAACAAAACAAACACACCCAAAGGTATGAAATGATTGATACTTAGGAGATATGCCAAATAATCGAAAATAGGGAGAATCATAATCCAGAGTAGCATTAGGCAAACGATTGATCAAATAAACAGCAGTAGATAAAGCTTCTACCCAGAACTTAGAAGGTACAGAAGAGTCAATCAACAAAGTACGGGCGACATCTAAGAGATGACGATTCTTACGCTCAGCGACTCCATTTTGTTGAGGAGTATAAGGACAAGAACGCTGAGAAATGATCCCTTTTTGCTGAAGAAAAGTTTGAAAAGAATGAGACATGTACTCCCCCCTGAGTTGGAGCGTAAAGTTTTGATACAAGTATTGAACTGTGTCTCAATAAGTGCAACAAAATTTTGAAAGACAGAAAATACGTCAGCTTTAGAACGAAGAAAATATATCCAGGTGAATCGACTATAATCATCGATAAACGTCACAAAATAACGATACTGACCATGAGAAATAACAGGACTCACACCCCAAACGTCAGTATGTACAATCTGAAAACAGTCAGAAGCACGACTACCATGCGCAGGAAAAGGTAAAGTTTTACTTTTACCAAGACAACAAGTAGCACAATCAAAAGATGTAGGAGAAGAAGAAAATGAATCTTTATTGCCCAACAGACCATGTTTCATAAGATGAGTCAAGACAACAGAATTAGAATGACCTAATTTCTTATGCCAGACTTCATTAGTATTGGCAGTAGCCGTACAAGCAAGAGAAACAACATTAGGAATAGAAAGTTGTAATGGAAATAAGCGTCCTACTTTAGGCCCCTTCGCGATCACCGTCCCCGACACCTGATCTGCACAAGACAACCACCACGAGAAAAGTGAACATCACAATTATTATCTACCAAATGTCCAACAGAAATCAAATTGGTAGACAATCCAGGAGAGACAAAAATATCCCGAAATGAAGAGCCCAAATTACCAATAGCAGTAATGGGAATAGTACTGCCATTAGCGATCTGAATATGTTGCTTGCCTTTATACTTACGAACACCATGGAGATTCATCATATTACCAGTCATATGATTAGAAGCGCCCGAATCAACAAACCAAGAAGTTGAGTTAGTACTTGTACCTTGCAGGCCTAAGGCCATAAAAGCAGACACAATCATCTGTTGGACCATTGCTGGTGTGAGAACAGATGAATCAGAGCTTACAGTAGGCGGTGCAGAAGAAGAAGCAGAGGACTGAACAGTAGCCTGAAAGCTTGGGATTGGCGATTTTGAGGCCGTATTCGACAGTCTTTGATGATATGACCCTCTTTCTTGCAGTAGTTACAAACTTTCTTAGAACAGTTGCGAGCAATATGACCAAATTCCTTGCAACTGAAACACTGCAACTTGTTCCTCCCTCTCCCTTGTGCTGCATAGGCTACATTCACAGTCTCAGAAAAAGCATTTTCAGAAGTCATTCCCATCTGAGTTGATAATCGTTGTTCTTCACGCAATAAATCTCCCAAACAAATATCCAGAGAAGGAACCGGATCACGGTTCAATAAACCAGCATGAATGGGCTCAAATTCGGGTCGAAGCTTCATTAAAAACTGATCACGTTGACTCTCAGCATGAACTGTTTGAAGAGCTGCGAGGGCTGTAATTGGAACCTTAGCATGAGCAATGGCAGAATACTCACTCCAAAGGTTAATAAAACCCGAATGAAATTGTGCAATAGGTAAATTGCCTTGACTATAATTACTAATTTCCAATTCTAATTGGAATTTTCGAGCACTATGATCTTGGTGATAAATACGGTGAAGATAATCCCACATAGCCTGAGCTGTAGTAAAACAACGAAGATTGGTCACAAGGTGAGACTCAATCGTCCCCAATAACCAAGAGATTACCTTAGCATCATTTACCTCCCATTTAGCAAATTCTTTTTCATCAGTGGGAATCTTAGCAGAATTATCAATATGATTTGATAATTCTTTTCCTTTTAAAAACATTTTAAACTGAAATTTCCATGTAGGAAAATTATTTCCAGTAAAGCGAACAATAGTATTCTCAATAGACATGATCAAATAAGCAGTGAAACGAACCCAAAAGTAAATCACACTGCAAAATGTCTCACGAAAATCAAATAGCAAAACTATCAAGTCTTTGTGTGAAAATCAATGGCCCACGGCAACCCCAAAAAAAATGGCCCACAAAATACTGCCCCGAGAAAAAGTGATGGCCCACGATTGATAAACTAATGGCCCACGATTGATGAAAAAAAAAAAAGTGACCCACGGCAGTACAAAATATTGCCCAGAAAAAAAAAATTACTTCTGCCCACGAAATACTGCCCCGAGAAATAAAAAAAAATTGCTGCCCAAACAAATAAAAAAAAAAAACTAACGGCAGAAACCCAGCAACACCAATGACCCACTTCTGCCCAGAAGAGATGAACCCATGTGAAATGCAATCCTCGAGAAGCAACCGAAATGCAACCCAGAAAAGTACCGAGAATGAGAAAACAAGTGAATGAGAAAACACTTTTCTGTGAAAGTAACTCAGAAAGTGCCGAAAATCTCCACAAGCAGCTCAGAAAGTGCCGATAGGCACCAATCAATTCAGAAAGTGGTGAAATCACCACACAAAGCCACAAGAGACTTCTCTGAAAGCAGAAGGTGCCGACACAACCACAAGAAGCTATTGCCGAAAGAAAATTTTGCCCAGAAATTGAAGAGCCCTACTCAAAATATTCTCACAAATAGCGATGGAAATCGCACACTCAAGATTAAGACTACAGAGACTGAAATCAGAGTAAGTGGCTCTGATACCATGTCAATATTGGTCTGAATGCCTCTTCCTTTAGGTTTCCTTCATTATTTATAGAAAAGAGTTACACTATTTGCTAGATATTTCAGCGTAATTCTAGCCTGCCGTCTGCCGATTTCTCTGTAATACGTTAAGTGTCTATACACGCTAAGTGTCTATACACGTTAAGTCTATTTAGTCTATTTTTCTGCTATACACTCTAAATATAGAAAGACCTAAATTATATACATAACACTATGTTGATGATTTCTTGCCGCGAATGTACTTTATTCAATCTCAAATAATGTGGCATCCAAATACATGAGGACTATAAAATAGATACGTCTGATTTCTTGCCACTTGATTAATGATCACTGGATAATCCTATGAATATCTCATCGTGTTGTTTTTGCTGTTTTTTTAACATATAAATAAAGTTTTGCTATATATATACAAGTAAAACAGCTAAAAGAATGAGTGCAAAGAGCCATTGAAGACATATTTACTAGCCCAACACCAACTCCAATCAAAGCAGAGTTGGAGCACCTCCGACCTCGATCAGAAAACGTTGGAGAGTAGTTTTAGCAACAGATATTTTGCACACCCCTAGTAACACTGTTACTTTTTAAATGGATTTAGCATGTTTTTATTAATTTAATTATTAGTTGTCCTTTATCTTTAACTGTTGTTTTTAATTTAAACGTAAAATTAATATGCTGATCCTCCTGTATGCTGAAGAGCCACTTTTGCATGTGGACTTGACTTTTAGAGTGCACCATGCCATTGCTGAAACTCCTGCACCTTCAATGTTTGAAATCTTATCACCACCTCCTCTATCACCTTTAGGAAACTAACTAGTCTATAAAATGTGTGCTTGGAAGTCTTGAGATTTTGTGATTCTTTTAATCTTAGTTTTATCTCTTGTTTTCTTTGTTCTTCTTGTTTTTCTGTATTCACATCTTGACTTCAGCAGAAATCCTTGAGTCTAAATGATAGGAGATAGTAGTGGCAATTGCTAATCCCTTTGGTCATGCTTAAACAATTCAACACTTGACAGCTGGTCCTCATTTGACTGCACTATTGTTTGGTGTTTTGTTGTAAGAACACAAGGAAAGGCTAAGCCACATCTTGGCTTATTCTCCAAATGACTAATCGATGTTGTAATTGGAGCTTTAATATATATATATATATATAATATTTTTACTTATAAAAAAAAGATATTGTAATTGGAGCTATTTAGAATTTTATAAAATACAATTTTATCTAGTAGGTAATCAATATGGGACTTGCCACTCAGTGGACGTCTATCATACTCATTCATGTCTATTACACTCCACCTACCTAATGTTGGACGAGGACTTTAGAAACTCCCATACTCAAATCTCTATAGTTCTTGTTAGGACCTATGTTGCATTGAGTGCCTAATGCTGCATGGTGTTACTAAACTAGCTCTAATACATTTGTATTGACCCGAGGAAAGTCCAATCCACATCTAAACTTACACTCCATAAAGATTGTCAAGGTCGTAGTCAGAACTCCATAGAATCATCATAAAGCCAAGTTACACCTAGTAAGTAACCAATGTGAGTTTTGATACTCAATGCACCTTTACCAATACATATTTACCTCTATCATGCCTCATCCACCCAATGTGGGACTTGGGGGCGTTACACTAGTCCTCTAGCATCCAGTCCTCATTTGAGACTAGCTGTTTGCATCTAGTCCTATGGGTTCAAAAAATATTCTGGGCCCTTATATCTCATCTCCTTTTCATCCTTGCAACTGTTATAGTGTGGGGCTTTGTGCTGTATTTTTAAGTTGAAACGGTTCTGTACCCATGCTTGATGCTTAGATGTATGGTGAAGGTTTCACACTAATAGACGTGTGAAGGTTATTAGTAATTGGGCAGCTGTTATTATTTGAGTTTAGAATTCATTTTTCATGCTTCTAGAGGTAGAATACGGTATCAAATTTTTAATTCTGTGCATCAGGGGTGGGTCCAAAGGGCCCTGCCTTGGAGAGGTTCCTCGACATAAAAATAAAAAAATAAAAATCGTCCTCAATATTATTTGTGTAAATTTTGACTTTGATGTACAGGTTAAAATTGGGCTTCGAGTTCTTACCCGTCCTGTGCCAGACCAGTTACCAACAATTTATCGAAGCCTTGGTGAGAATTATAACGAAAGGGTCCTGCCTTCAATTATTCATGAAACTTTGAAAGCTGTTGTTGCTCAGTATAATGCCAGCCAACTTATTACTCAGAGAGAGGTGAATGCCGAGGCTTATTCTTCTTTGAAGTTCTAATTTCAAATTGATCTAATGATTTTGGATTACTATAAAATAGACCCTTTGGTTTCATAGCCTTTTATCATGATGCTCATTGGGTCAGGGGTACTGTTATTGGGATTTTCTGCCTTTGTTTTCTTGAGATTAGTGTATTGTTTCCCATTATTTGATTGGTCCTGCTCTGTACTTCAATTTTGTTTCCTTTCCTTCATGGCCCCTAGAATATTTCCATACTTCAAATTGTGCAGTATATTAAATAAGGATGGGCTCTAATGATGGATGTCACTTCCAAGTTTCATAAGGCTGATGATTGGCCCTCTATTTTTGTAGGCTGTCAGTAGGAATATTCGTGAAATTTTGACTGAAAGAGCAGCCAATTTCAATATTGCGTTGGATGATGTGTCAATCACAAGCTTAACTTTTGGGAAGGAGTTTACAGCTGCAATTGAAGCCAAACAGGTAGCTGCTCAAGAAGCTGAGAGGGCTAAATTTATTGTCGAAAAAGCCGAACAAGACAAGAAAAGTGCTGTTATCAGAGCACAGGTGAGATGGAAGGGATGTGAAAGTTTAGATACTGCCTTGAATTTGGTGCAAGATGCCGCATGTCTTTATTTTCTAAGTCTCTATCATATGTCATAGAGAATGCTGGTCAATGATCTAATAGTTTGATCTCTTCTCTCCTGATGTCATTGTAGTGTGAACGGGTTTAGAATATTGGAAAACCATTGGATCATGTTTACACCATCTTCCTTGATCAAAAGCTAGGCATACTTACTGATTATTGGCTTATTTTTGTGCATTTAGAGGTTAACAGATGCTTTAGTGAGATTTTATTGTCATGTAACAGATGCTTGAGGCTCATAGAAGTTGCTAGGAAATTCTTAAAAGCCGTGAATAATTATTGTTTAGCATATTGCTGTATGTTGTATACTTGTGTACTTCATGCCTTTTGCATTTCCTAATAAATTCTTTGATTATATGTTGAAACAAATCTTCGCACATTGTTATATTCATTTATAATGAAAAAAAGAAGATTTTTTTGTAAGCATAATGAAAGAACAAGATAGTCGTCCAATGATTATATTTGCATCTGTAGTTGCTTCTAATTTGTTAAAGTTAAATTTCTTTCATTTGAAGGTCTCTTTTGTTTAACTTTTACCCCTCTGGTTGCCAGGGTGAGGCCAAGAGTGCACAGCTCATCGGTCAAGCAATTGCCAATAATCCAGCATTCATCACTCTCAGGAAGATTGAAGCTGCCAGAGAAATTGCACATACCGTCTCGAATTCAGCCAACAAAGTTTTCCTGAGTTCAGATGATTTGTTGCTGAACCTTCAGGATATGAATTTGGAGCCTACTGGGAAGAAATAAATATAACAAGTCGAGATTACAGTGCCTTTTTTCATTTTGTTTATCTACTCTTCCATTGCAGTGATATTGTCAAAACCGAGCATTGGAAATTTAAATGGATAATTTGTCTATTTGAAACCAAGGAGATTTAAGGTGGCTTATCAAATTACTGTCACTGGAAAAAAGCCAACATCTCCAATGTGAGACTGTGCATTCAGTTTTGTTTAGTAACTGTTCAATTGATAATGATAGTAAGTACTACTACTACTGTCATTGGAGAATTACTTCCATCTTTATCTCAGTATACCTTTTTTAAGAAAGGCACTAATTATTAAATTTCACTCATTTCTGGTGTTATTTATGAATGATTTACATTGAATGCGTGCAATCGGGATTTATTATGTATCAGTCACTATTCATTCTTACACTCCATACCTATAGCTTTTTCATAGGGTGCGGTAGTATTTTTTATAGGGTATGGAGGTGTTTTTTATAGGGTGTGAGATGGTGAATAGTGACTGATGAGAATAATTATTTTTATAAATTAGTTCATATTAACTGTCTTGTTTGTTTCCCTTTTTTCTAAAGGTATGTGAATCAGTGGGCGGATCTACAAAATAATCATCTTTCTGGCCTTTTGGCATAAAATGGAATCAATCATGTAATGAAAGTTGTTGGTGAAAGTAAAAGGTTGGAATAGAATTTTTGGTTGGGATTCCATCCATCCCCACGTCAAAAGGGTTGGAGCCAGCCAGCCCTCCCTCATCCCTATAAAAGCAGGCAAGAAAGAGGTTATTTTCACTATAGAATATTATTTTCGATATTTAGTAAATCTACATGATATAAGAGAATTTCTCTGTTTCTAAAGTTTTAACTGCTACACTTTAATTGCTACATTTTCTGGGTTCATCAAATAAGCACAAGAAATAAAATAAAATAAATAAATATAGATTCTGGCCTCCTAAAAGGAGTAGATCGAATTTGTCAAAATCTTTATAAGAAGTAAAGCAATCAGTTGCAGCCATCCAATCAAAAAGTAAAAGGTATTATTGCTATAATCATGATATTAGGTAAAGGCTTGCCCCTAAAGTAGGGAGATGATAGCTAAAGAAAAAATGGCTGTAAATAAATAAAAATAATTAAAATAATTAAAAATGCTTGAATTTTACAAGATGAATACTATAGAATCTAGATTACTTCTAATTTTTCTAACTTTATTGTAAAGAGAATGTAGATTCATTTAAAAATAAAGATTTTTTTTTATCTATATATAAAATCTTTAATTTAAGAGTCATGCTAGGGTGCCACTCAACAGTGACCTCTGGGCTTGTTGCCCTTGGGCCAAATTCTCATTTTCAAGTTTTTTCATTTTTTTTAATTTATGTTTTTTTAATATTTTTAAAAAATATCAATATATTAATAATCACTTCTTTAATTAATACGTAAAAAAAATATAAAAAAATTAAATACATAAATGATCAAAATGAGAGAAGAAAGTAGGATAATTCTTAATTTAAATGATCAAAACTATCATTGGTAATTTCAAACCAATTAAGGTCCGAACTGCCACACGACCTCACCCATGAGGGAGGTAAAATTTTAGAACAGAAAAGTCCAAAACATGCTCCTTGTTGGGTTTCCTTTTTATGACTGACTCATCAACTTTCCAACGTGTCAAGTTTGTTACCTCCCAAGTGTCAATCCTAGAAACAATATAAATATATATATATATATATATATATATATAATATATATATATTCCAACCTACTCGGTCCAAAAAAAAAAGATATGAAAAAAAGAAAAGAATAATTAATATTCCAAAGTAGAAAAGTAAACACCAAAAATGAAAATAAAAAACAAAGTGAGTTCCTTGAAATAAACGCAAACCCCATCAAAATAAATAAATAAATAAATTCCCATTTTGGTTTTTGGTTTGGAGAGAGGTTCGGTTGTGGACTTTTAAGCCTAAGATAAGCACATCCCACACCTCCATCCCCACCCCATCCCACCCCATCCACTACCCACCACTACAAAAAGTGCCCCACTTCTCTTTCCTTCCTTTCTCCGAAGAAAAGTATACAGAGAAAAAGCTCTTTTTTCTGCCTCCAAAACTGGCCATAGATGATCAAGAACCGGCCAACATAAGAGATATCAGACCCAAAAGCAGAAGAATCATGGTTAGCTCTACACTTCTCACATTTATCTTTGTTGTATATTTAACTCTCTCTCTCTCTCTCTCTCTCTCTCTCTCTCTTTTCACATGTATTTGGTTCTTTTTGGTGTAGGGAGGAGGAGTTTTAGTTGATGATGATGAAGAAAACAAGTGGCCGCCATGGCTGCAGCCTCTTCTCCAAACAAGCTTCTTTGTTCATTGCAAGATTCACGCAGATTCTCACAAGAGTGAATGCAATATGTACTGCCTGGACTGCATGAATGGAGCCCTTTGTTCTCTTTGCCTGACTTCTCATAGAGACCACAGGGCTATTCAGGTAGATTCTGCAACTCATCATGTCTCTCTTCTCCTCTTAACAAAAATTGTATATTGAAAAGGTTTATAGATTTCATGAATGGGGTGAATTTATAATCCCAGCACACTACATTGTCAAAACCTATCTATCGTGTTCATAGCCCTCAAAAATCACATGAATACATGGATATTATCAATTTTACCAACCACATCATGTGGCCTTTATTTTCCCAAGTGTCTTCTTCTTTTTTTTTTTTGTGTATTTTTGTTTTCCTTTCCTTCGTTTTGTTTTTGTAGTTTAAAGAGTAGTAGAGCACTGGAGATGAGAAATTAAATTTGTGATGGATTTTGCTGCTGAGTTTTGCAGATACGGAGGTCGTCATATCATGATGTGATAAGGGTGTCTGAGATTCAGAAATATTTGGACATTACAGGGGTCCAGACATACATAATAAACAGTGCCAGGATTGTGTTCTTGAATGAGAGGCCTCAGCCTAGGCCTGGTAAAGGTGTCACCAATACCTGCCAAGTCTGCGAGCGCAGCCTCCTTGATTCCTTCAGTTTCTGCTCCCTTGGCTGCAAGGTATTTCACAATTACTGCAACTCTTTCTCATTCCTTTTTACCTAATTTCTGAGAGTTCTTTTGGTGGGCCCTGGGAATCTCTTTCTGTATTCTTTCCTGTGTTATCCCAATTAGCAACCATTAATCTTATTTCCATATTCTTCCAAAGAATTCAAATGGGTTTTCCTTCTATCATGATATCTCTTTTTGGTGAATCAATTATCTTCATATACGCATGAATTGAGCATTGATTTCTTGGGTTTTTGTGTTAGGTGGGAATTTAATGGAATGATCAGAGAGAGAGAGAGAGAACACACAGAGATCAGAATCTTGATTATTTTCTCTTTTTATTTTTTGAACAATTATTTCAGATTGTTGGGACATCAAAGAGTTTCCGGAAAAAGAAAATGTGCATGGAGACAGAAGGGTCAGACACTGAAGGATCATTGAATGGCATTGGCAATGA
This sequence comes from Juglans mandshurica, assembly GCA_022457165.1. Taxonomy (NCBI): domain Eukaryota; kingdom Viridiplantae; phylum Streptophyta; class Magnoliopsida; order Fagales; family Juglandaceae; genus Juglans; species Juglans mandshurica. Next base: position 32,977,207 of record CM039621.1, read on the forward strand.
GCATGTGAAAAGCAAAGTTCGAAGCTTTACACCATCAACACCACCTCCAACGGCTACGAGTTACAGAACTGCCAAGAGGAGGAAGGGGGTTCCCCATAGATCTCCAATGGGAGGCCTTATTATAGAATACTAAAGAAAGAAAAAAAAAATAGTGGTTTTTATTTAACAATTATATATATACCTGCAGCCCCAAAACACCACATGATTAATGCCACTGCCTCCTTTAAGTGGCATTAATCTTAGCAATGTCTTATATGCATGTTTACAGCAAAGTTATGCATGACACCTGAGCCTTGTACATGAGGCCGGTGATACAAGTCGTCAATTAAGCTCTATATATGTTGTATATATAGGGGAAAATAATGTTGAAAAATAATGGGAAATTAAGGAAAAAAAAAAGTGAAAAATGTTGGGAATGATATGGAGATCATGATCTGATCATCATGATAGATGTTTTATCATCTATAGATGTTTGCAGTTTCGATATTTATAAATGTATATAAAAGTTTGTAGAGAGATGATCTAGCTAGTTTGTACTGCATGTGAAAATCAATGAATAAAATGCTCTATATATATATATAATATATATATATACGTGTTTCGATCTATATATATATATATATATATTCATGTGGTGGAGAAAAAAAGAGTAGTTTTTAAACAGCATTAGCATGCATTAAGTTCTTGAGCTCATGGGAATTAGGTTAGTTTACTCTTGATGATCTGTGATCAGTACTACATCATTATATAATATGATATCTATTAATGATCAGTACTACTGATGATGCATGTCCTACAAAGCAAGCATGCATGTGAGATGCATGGTTGGTCGAGAAAAGATATCCGACGCGACAGAAAGCGCGAGAAAACCTTGTGATCATCTGATGAGGTGGTGATCAATTTTTACCTTTACGTTACTTGCATATTTACAGCTTAATTAATGGAATAATAAATTAAGATTTTTGTTTGTGGTTCATATATATATATATATATATATATATATATAGAAGGTCTTTTTCATGCAAGCAATAATATTATTGCACTGTCAAAAATATTAATAAAAATAAAAATTACAAGACTTGGAAATTCAGCAATAATGAATGACATTTTAGCTAGCTAGCTCCCAAACATGCATGCACGTAGCCAAATCCTGTTAATTAATAATCCACATGATGATCTCTTAAATCTTAGGCTGAAATCAGGAATTAATAATATTTACGAGAAAAACAGACTCATTTTGACAGAAAATAATCATTTTCGCTAGAAATAACTGATCACAAATAAATAATTTTCTTATATATATATAATAGCACTGCATATTGTCAATGCCACATGATTAATATTCCAGTTATTTGTTTATGTTTTAATTATTTTGAATCAGTTATATTCAATCCAAAAATTAGAAACAAATTATCAAGGTACTGCAATATGCATGCATGGATAGTAAGTACTATGAATATTGAAAAACATTGGCAAAAGAAGATAACCTTAATTATAAGACTGATGAGATTATCCATCATGAGATTATGCGTTAACGTTGGATATTGTAGGTAACGACAAAAATCATGTTCTCATGATGATCAATCGCTAGCTAGCTAGCTATAAGCCAAAATCCCATTTTCCTTGTCGTATATGTAATGTTTTCTTCGGTAAATCATAACCTAAAATGAGAGAGGCCGGGGAGATGATCATTTCTATTATTTATATGATGTTTGAGTTTATTTATAACTATAATGCCTTAATTCGATAGTGAATGGTTTGTTTATTAGACACGTAATTGCTTGCATTATATATATGAGTAGTAGTGATACACCTTTTTATAATTTTTATACAATCATGTGTTAAATTGAGGGTATTTATGTAAAGTGATGTTACATTTTTTTTTATTATATTTCACTTAATTTGTTAATTTTTTTTATTGTTTTCCAAAATGATCGGAGTTATTAGATCATGATCTAAAGTCATCCGTCGGCCACCACCGCCGTACTTGTGCCACACTATACCAAACTCTTTGCTAAGCCAATCCACTTAACATGACCACCACAGCCACCCGGCCCGGCCAATCCCCGGCAAGTGGCCGGAGTAGTGTACTTAATTAATCTAACTCCATTTATTTCTCCCTTATTCGAAGGCCCCGAATTGTTTTGCTTGCTCAACTCTCACTTGAGAGCTACGTACTCGAAAGGATCTGATCAATCTACTTCAATGCAAATGCATGTTGTGGACCTCTTAATTTCTACCCGAGCTAGCTAAGGACATAATCACAACATATATATATATATATATATATATATATATATATATATATAGTTTCTTCAATTCGTTATAAACAAATTATAATCAATTAATAAATACTCAATAAATATTACGAGATCTATTTTACATATTTATTTTTTTAATATTAGAATTCGAAAAAAAATTATTAGGGATTACTTACCCTAGCTAATACAGTATTACATGCAATGATCTGATCATCTGCATATATAGGAAATTAAATTCTCTAAATAGCATACAAAAGTGCATCAAAAAGCATAAAAAGTGGTTTGGGGTGGGGGTGGGGTGGTTTTGGACATGTGTTTTTCTATTCACTATCTCCACACACCACACACCACATCATATTTTATTTTTATTTTATTTTTCTTAAACTAATTAAATTCTTCTATTTATCATCCATATATCACATTTAATAAGATAAAAAAAATTAAAAATAAAAATAAGTGTAATGTGTGGTGTGTAAAAATAATGAATATAATTTTTCTTTCGATATATAGTAAGAGAGATTTACTATGCATCAATCACTATTCAGTCTCACATCTCGTATCTATAATTTTTTTATAAAATTTGAGAGTATTTTGTTATAAAATATAAATATTTTCTTTATAAAATGTAGAGGGTAGAATGGTAAACAGTGACAGAACAATTTTTAAAAGGAAGACTTAACAATTTTTTCCTTTTTTTTTTCTGTGAAAAGAAATGGGCGGTAGAAAAACAGAAGTACAGATATGGAAGATGAGTCACAGACTTTTGTACTGTCTGGAAGCTCCTGATGTTGACACGTACAGTGTACTTTATCTTCCGCCAATTTTACCGGTAATACCGGTAAAGCTGTGAACCTTTTTAGTTTTTTTTTTTTTTTTTTTCCGATTATTTTCTAATCCAACGGTTGAAAATGAAGAAGTACACGTACTCGCCGCCCCCCCCCCCCCCCCCCGCGGCTACCGTGACATAATCCTAAAATTGCCAGTCGCTTTCTTTCGCGTCTTTTCTTCGGTTTTAATCATGCGCCACGTGTCTCATCATCCCCCAATAATTGTCCTTTTAGGGGCTCTCAGCCGTCCGTTTTGTTGTGCATCTAAACGCATCTTCTGCGCTGTATTTTGTTGAAGACGAATATTTCAATAATGCAGGAAAATGAAAGTTTTCACTTTGAAAAAGGAAAAAAAAAAAAATAATAAATATGGGAATCTGTATTAGGAATTTTGTTGGCAGTTGGTGGTGGCCTGTTGGGAGGAAGGACAAGAGCATTAATTGATTTAATTAAAATTAATTAATGTCATAAATCATAATCAATCAAAAGTGCAATAAGAATTTTTATTGAAAGAATTATAAAATAGATATTATAAATTCAAAATTAATTATTATTAACATATTTATCTTTTTGGAAAAGAATATTATATATTTTTCGATTTGGACACATATTTAAAAACTCATTTTTGAGATAAATTTATATTATTATTTTTATTAAATAGACATTATAAATTATATATGAATTATTATCAACATATTCATCTATTTTGACAATATATATATATATATGTGTGTGTGTGTGTGTGTGTTGATTTGGACATGTCAATGTTGCAATTGTATCATAATCATGAAATATCATATATTTAAAAAATGATTTTCATCTTCAATCTATATATTATTCATCATTCTTCTTTAGAATTATGGTTGTGAAGAAGAGAAAAAACAAAAGAAGGGGAAAATATTGAAGAGATCGACCCTAAGAAATTGAAGGGTAGAAGGAGGATTCTAGAATAAAATTTCTACATTTTTTCCCTAGAATCTTAGATAAAATTGTTTTATTATTATTTTTTCCGAATTTCTATCATTATACATGATGTCTCACTGTTTATTATTTGTGATACCAAAAAAAGAAAATAAAAAATTATATTTATAAGTCTGTGTAAAAAAAAAAAAAACTGATCCACATTGCTGATATGACAAGATTTGATTTGTAATAAGAGTTTATAAATCTGAATTTTATAGATCAAATCAAATCGTATTACATCAATGATGTAGATGATATGGTTTCTACACCAGCTCATAATAAAATGACTCAAATAAAATATTGAGAAAATGTGTCATTGTTAGTTTTAGCACTATATATTTATATGAGAAGCTAGCACTAGTGGTAGTTAATAGTTGTTTTCTTCACCTCTGATATCATAAATCTTGCACTAAAATGGATTTTTTAGGTTGGAATATATATATAGGAAGTTATAAATAACTTAATTATTAATTGAGTTTATTTTTTGCTAATTAAATTATCAATAATTGTGTGCATGTAATTAGTAATTACATTTTAAAATATATAATTGGTACATATATTACTTATACTAGAGTTTATATATTCGATCCCCTAATTTATAATTAATAAAAATATATATATATATATATAATTTAATGAGTTTATAATTCTGATTAGAATGATACATATATATACATGAGAGATCATGATCAGTGAGAATTAACTAGCAATTAGTGGTGGTGGGTACGATTTACGAAACTCATCATGGGTCATATATATATACCAGTTGGGGGCATATTTCCATTAATTTTAAATTGATCATATTATATACATCTAAAATAAGTCTTCTAAGAAGTTTAAATAATCTCTTATTCATATCAATGATTTTGTAGCTAAATTATATTTATTGCCCTCTCTTTCTAAAAACAAACAAAATCCCATTCAGAATTTTTAAATGGAACAATCATGTACTGAAAGCTGCAATCTTTTGTTGAGTACTAAAACAACTACTACATTTGTTTATTTTTAATAGGGATTTTTCATAGGGAAGTTCACATATATTAATTCCTATTAAAAATTTATATTAAAAATAAGAGTTCTACTACATACAGTTACTTTTGTATACTTTTTATGCATTCTACTGATGTGATTGGTCAAAATAATTATTTTATATTAAAAAAAAGTGATACGACCAATCATATTAGTGGAGTGCGTAAAGAGTACGTAAAAATGACTATACATAATATTTTTAATTAACTATTGAAAAGCAATATTATAGATTAATTAGAGTTATATATTATAGATCACAAGTTGCACGCAAACATTTAAAAATCGAGTAATATTTTATATATATATGCATGGCTCAATAATATTGATCAATATATATTTCCACGAATTTCAAATGTTGTTTTCAATTAATTGTTTTGTTTTTTTTTTTTTTTCTCTTATGTGCACTTAGAATTCGATTTTTTGTATAGGTCATTTTTGGGGGCAACTTGTCTATATTTGTTGCTCTTTACCAATGCAAAAAGGTCTACAAGAAACCCCACAAAAAAGTAATGTTGATTAGACTTATGTAAATTATGTCAAGATTAACCTAATGAGCACTGACTTAAATTCACTTTGATATCATGTGTAACAGCTAGCTAGCTAGCTAGAAGCTGCATGGTGCAGTATCGTCCTTATATATAAGTTGCCTGAGTAGTACCGCTTATTCATATTGCATAGTTGTTTTTGTAATATTTTTTTATTATATTTAGATATTTTTTAAAAATATATATATATTAATATACTTAAAATCACTTCCTTAATTATTAAATAAATAAATAATTTCTAAAAAATTAAGTAGAGCAGTCAAATTTAGTGGGCATGGTAGCTTTTTCCTATATATAATTAGTTGATTAAACAAGAGTAGTTACCATGCAAGAGATCATCAAGGATGAGAACAAAACCAAAATCTAATTACATATATATATAGGAAGATTTCCAAGGGTTTTCTTCTTGATCATGTTCATGTTGTTGATCATCATGATCATCAACTTGCTGGCCTCTCCTTATCCTTACCCAAATACACAACTTTTTTTTTTTTTTATTTATGTAGTCATCAATCACTTTAGTGGGATCCTCAGCATTAATATTATCTCTGAGATATGTTGTATGTCATCCTATGGATTCTTGGGCAACTGTATTTTGTTCCATCTCTTTTGGTCCACTTGCTAGCTCCACCATATAATGAACAGTCTAGCTAGCCAGGGTTAATACAAGATATAATTAGAAGGATGGGGGTGGTTGGGGTCCACCTTTGATGAAACTTGCCTAAGCCATGATGTCAATTGAATTCAGCATCCCTCTCAGCATATATATGATCATGATTTGTCTAATAATTAATGCAGAGATTATATATGCACATATATAGTAATTAAACGTCCCACCCATTATTAATTATTGATTTAGTCTCGTTTATTTTTGCAGATGAGATGAGTTGGGATAAAAGTTGAAAGTTGAATAAAATATTATTAAAATATATTTTTTTAATATTATTTTTGTTTTGAGATTTAAAAAAGTTTGCATTGTTTATTTTATTTTGTGTTCGAATTTGGAAAAGTTGCGATGATTAAATGAGATGAAATGAAAAATTTTGTGGAAGTGAACGAGGCCTTAATTGATCATCTAAAAAATTAAAGATTATTAATTGACTTATTTATTTTAATTGGCTAATCTTATATTAGGTTACCCACATCACCAACTTGGGTGTCTCTAATGGTCATTTTACATGTGAACCACCAAAATTATGTGAACCCTAGCTAGGATAATGGAAGACCCACCTTTAAAAAAAAGATCAATTATGTTTGCATAAAACATTGACACCCATGCCTGTTTCCAACTATAGTGACAAAAAATAAAACCTAATCCTCTCTAGAAAAATAAAATAAAGCAAAATCCAGGCCATGGATTTTCTTTAATTTTGTATTTTTTTTTTTTTATGAAAGCTCAAGCCTGATCCAATGGTCAGAATTGGTGGAAGGCTGATTTTTTTTTTTTAAGGGCTCCTCAAGAATCAAGATGTGTGTGTGGTGTAGATTGTAGAACAGAGACCAGTCTAGTGGCTTGCCTCATTGAATTGAAGTATGGTTGAATCATTTGACCGCTCTGACAATTATAATGTTCATAGTCATATAATGTTAATCATTCAATGAGTAGAAAATCAAAATCTCCCCTTTACTTTTTCTTCTTGATAATTAACTTCTTTTGCCGACCACTAATTCTGCTTTACAAATAATCTTCTCCCTTGGAAGAAAAATATCTCAAAATAATAATAATTTTATTATTCTTAATTAGGACTATAAATATATTAACTCAAGATCTACAAAGAATTCCTTGTAATTTGGTTGGCCTAGCTGATGGTATTTCTTCTTCTTTTACTGAGAGTTTAGGTTTAATTAACCTGTTGTAGGTGTGCATTTTGTGAAATATTTTATGAGAATAATGGAGTGCAGGCTGAGTACTGTACCTATCGATTGCAGATTTGAGTAATGTTACATACAGTCGTGGAATGCGCAAACGCCGTACAGTCGCTTTGAAAAAGAGTGGAATCTACTATTAAAAAATTAATTTCTTTTCATGTGGGTTCTATATTTATTCACTTTTTTCAAAGCGACTACACGGCGCTTGCACACTCACGACTGCAATTATCATTTCTCATATATATATATATATATATATATTCTGAAAGAAAAATTCTTATCATCAGCCACTATTCACTACTCCACACTTTATGAAAAAGCTATAAGTGTAGAGTGTAAGTGTGAATAGTGGCTGATACATAGCATTCCTTATTCTTATATTTTCGTCCTACTAGTATTGGTACGTAGTCTTTGGCAGTTAAAATAAAATGGGATAAGAAGCTTGTGAATTCCTTTCCATGATATATGGTTTTGGTCAAGTTTTTGGCTCTACCCAATGATAATGAAATTATAATAAAATAGTTTGTGTTTTTTCCTACTTTGAAAACACAGGAAAGGACTGTGTCCTAACGCTAACATGCCCTACACATAATTGATTGATACCAAACAAATTAAGCATATATAAACATTTGGTGACGGCTATACATATATATATATATATGTATATATATATATATAGTTAGGTGTGTCTTGATGTATATTTTATTGTTGAACATTATAGAAATTGCTTTTACCAAATATTAGGGATTGCTTCCTTGAATTTTTAAACGAAATCTGGTCCTCCTTATGCACATATTCAAGGCCTCAAGCAATGAGAAATGAAAGTGATCACCATGAATATATTCACCCAGCTTGGGAGCAGAAGGCAGGGCATATATATTGGCATTTTGAACTCCCTATGCACATGAAAAACCTGTCCAAAAGATCAAACAAACACCCAAAACCCAGGCTTTAAGGTTTTGAGTATCCAATCAAGCTATCTTTTATTTTGGTTTCTCCAAATTGTCTCAATTATGAAGGACCCAACTGGATTCTAATTAATTCATGCTCCAGTGAGACTCTGAGAGTGTATGTCTAAATATTTAGAACACAATTTGCATTAGCGTATGTCGGTAGTGGGTAAATCCTATGACCAAGTAGTGTCCACATGGGCGGGGAAGTTATTTGTTAACTCCCCACCACTATCACAACTCTAGGGAAGTTATTTAACTTCCACAAATTTAGGGAAGTTAATTAACTTCTAAGATTGAAGACTCTTTAAATAAGAGTATGTACATTAAGTGTTAAGAAAATTAAGTCCTGAAAAAGAAAAAAAACTCCTCTCTCTCTGCATTTTCTTAGAGAAATCATCTAGATCTCCTGATCTTAAAGCGTGAAATTTTCTAGGAGATTCTAGTAACCTCCTAATGATGTAAAAGTGCAAACAACAAAATAACGTAGGTTGTAAGACGAGCAAAAATCCGACCTTGTGGGAATTCTGCTCCTTGAGGTAATTTGATTTAATCTTTTTTAACAGCGTGAATGGAAATAATACTATTTTTAAGGGAATATGTGCATGTTGTATATAACCTCCTATTCATTACAAATGAGGTCCTTAATATTTGGGACCATTGAGGTAGGCAAATAGAGGTGGTATGCAACATCCCCAACTTTCAATTGGTTTTCCTTTTTCCCAGGCAAAATGGTTTTGCCGGACTTTTTCACCCATATTAAATTAATGGAGAGAACATCATCTCTTAACTGCTTGGTATTTATGTTTAATGCCATTTTATTTTAACTGCATACTTATTTCTCTCCATCATGCCAAAACTCAAGTTTACCAAACATATATATGAAATCTTGGTCTTCGTTTCTTGAGGAAAGTAACTACAGAGTACGATAAGATTTGAAAGCATAAACTGTCAGACTGGGAGACACTCTAGGGCGAATAGCTGAGAGAGAGAGAGAGAGAGAGAGAGAGAGAGAGAGAGAGAGAGAGAGAGAGAGAGCATTGTCTACAAAATCGGCTAATAAATCTAGTCTGAGAAATTTTCTTTGCACCTAGAAGGACAACAGCAAAGTAGTTTTCTTGGAAGACAAACAACCAATGCTGCTGCTATCTGCAGAAGGTAAGAGTAGTGGCTGGTTCCAATTCCAACAACAAAAAATGAATCTATCAGATGAACATACATGTGTTCGGCCGTAACACGACACAAGGGAGATATGTCCCTCATCCAACGGTTCTAGTTCTAATTACTCAAGCAGTGCCCAACAAAATATATCTTATCATCATCAAATAACCAATCAGAGCCAGAAGAAATGTAGAGGATTTGCTTTGAACCATATGATATGTTTTCCCAAGTTGGCAAAAACAGTTTGATTCGATGAGGTTCCAATCCTGAAAATGACATGTAATTCATTTTCATAATTCCTCGAGTCAAAATGACTTGGGAGTTCATTACTTGGTAGGTTGTGTCACCTCCTTAAATTAAGAGCCTAGGCAAATAGGAAGGAGGGGAGAGAGAGATAACACCCACGCGAATTTTCAATTTTGAAACATTACAATCCATCTCATCTCATATAATCATTATAATTTTTTTAAACTCCCACACAAAATATAATAAACAATTCAATTTTTTCAAATCTCAAAATAAAATAATATTAAAAATTTATATTATAACAATATTTTATTCAACTTTCAACAAAACATCTCATCTGGACTACGTAACCAAACGAGACTTAAGACCCGAGTTTCATTAAATTACAATTTCAAGACCCCACCTCGATTTCCATCAATATATGGACGAAAATAGCTTGTAGGACCGAGTCGTGGTGTTAAATGGCCACATCAACAATTCCATTCATAAATTTATGGAAATTGACTCTAGGGTCTTGAATTTCAAATCAAATGAAGAAGCAAAGCAGGGTGTTATCAATATTTCCCACCAAAAGATGCTTATCTGGGCATTCTGATAGAATGTGACCAAGTTGCATGACCAAGAGCCTAAGCAATTTCATTGCCTAATTAGCCAATGGACAATCATAGAATGTACAGTTACAAAGATATGAACAAAGGAAACAACGTAGAGGGGCCCAAGAAGAACTGACTAGAAGCTGGAAATATGATCCGAACTGACATCAGATCGAACAGTGGAGCTATCATAATGGAATGCAAATGATTCTGCTAAATCAACTGCATCTTGAACTGTAAGCCGGGTCCCCTGTTGCCCAACAACTGTAGCTGCAATCCTAGATGCCAATGTACCCATTCCTTTCAAATCTGACAACCCCCGTAAAATACCATACAAGATACCCGATGCATATGCATCCCCAGCACCACAAGTGTCCACTGGTACACATGGAGAGGGGGGAATATATACAGCTTCTCCTTTCACACCTATGTAGGAGCCTCTCGGCCCATCTGTGACTGAGACTAGGGGAACAAAATGGCTCAGATACCTTGTAGCTGAAATGGGACTTTCTTTTGAGGCAAAATGACATAAAGCTCTAGCTTCATCACTGTTTGCAAAAACAATGTCTGCAAGGTTCCCTAATATTTCCCTGACAGCAGAAACATAAACAAAAGTAAAATAAAGCTGAATAAACAGTTTACAACCCAAAATAAATATGGTCACAAACACGGAGAATCTTTATTGATGGGGAAAAAGATACTAAGTACGATGTAAATAAGATAATAGGATCTATAAAATTAAAATTAAAAAACAAAAAAAACTTAGGAAATAAACAGGGATGAAGAACAAACTTCAAACTCGTACACTAAAACCATGATAAGGAAAACCAAATGCAGCTGTATTAAGTTATGACAGATTTTTTGCCAGTTCGTCAGTAGCCATGCCCTCATCCTCTAGATTTTTCAAGGTCCTACACCACATGCCCATGTCCAGAAATCACAGATTTTGCATATCAGGGGTGTATACACAAATATTATAGCCCGAACTATACATCATCCTTCATGCATTTTCTCGTCACATCAATACGAATATATTGCACCCAGTGCGGACGACAAGTTTCATAATTCAAATATCCATATTGTACAGCTCCTGTCGTTTGAAAGGCAATATTTACAGAGCCCACTTGGAACATGAACAAAATTTGAACAGCCAGAAGTTTTTTTTTATTGGCACCTAGTGTCTGGGAACAACATTCCGACTAATCCCGTGGGTGCACAAGCCCTCGGTAAGGAATTTCCCACAAGTACACATCGGGTAATTCAAGCGGAAAATCCCCCAGTATGATGGTCCCTAGAGATTGTTTGCACCCAATGAGATTCAAACCTTGGACTTTGGAAGGAGCATACCAACAAGGCCAAGGCCTTTACCAGAAGTTTTATCATCATGTGTCCAACATTCATCTTTTTAGAAACTTCTCCCAATAAATCTAAAACAAATATGCAATGGTCATACACATTGAAGAGAAATGCGTGATCTCGGTTTCGTTGTATACTAATTCGACCATCCTTTCTCCATTCGGGTGCGGAGAAGGGGCCTTATCAAATTTGAGAAATGCAATCCTATACTGCTTTTATAAGTAAAATTAAACCTTTATTGACAGAAATAGGCATAGCCCAAGTACACAAGAAGTATATACAGAAAATGCCAAAGTAACAATAAGCACTAGTAAGGGATACAAACAAATCATGAAAACTGGCCTCATTACAACTAATAACCAAAGCAAATAAAGTATTATGAAAGAACCTCTCCATCAATCCTATACTGCTTAATAAGATATGAAATGATAAAACCAATTCGATAGCAATCTTACCAGAAATCATCATAGTGTCTCTCAATGCAGGAAACATCCGATGCTGTGACAGCAACAAGGGCACCACACCTTCGTGCTTCCTCACATGCTTTTATTATTGTTTTAATTGTATCGGGAAGTTCAAACAAGTATCCTTCAACAACAAGTATATTTGTCTTTGAAACTATGCTAGCTAAGCTTGGATCATAGTTAACAGTTGAAGATGTACCCTGACATTAGAAGGCAGACATATATATCTTGATAAGAGAAGTTTTATTAATGAGTCAATGACCATAAAACAAGAAGGTGCATATCTCTTTATATAAACATACACAGATCAAATGAGGGCATCTAAAAATTCATCATGGAAATACATGCCATGGGTAAATTCAAACTGCCTCAAAAGCTACAGATACTGCCAATTGCAAAAGAACAGAAAAAATCCATTTTCTGATAAGTTTGGAAATATAAAATAGATTATTTGGTACTGAAGTATTAATGTACTTTATACAGAAGAAAGGCCACCAAGGAATGAATCATGCAGCAAAGTTTCTAAAACTAAAAAACTTGTGAACTTTTTTTTTTTTATAAGTAATAAAATTAAAACTTTATTGATAGTAAAAGGCATAACCCAAGTACATAGGAAATATAGACATAATATACCTAATAACCACTAAGCACGAGTAATGGATACAAGCAAATTAAAGAAAACTATCCCCATTACAAACAATGACCGAATAACGTCAATACACCTAATAACCACTAAGCACTTGTGATGGATAGAAGCAAATTATGAAAACTATCCCCATTACAAACAATGACCGAATAACATCATTGATATGGATAAACTTAGGAACTCAAAGAACGTCACCATTTCCAGAGTGATACAGGTTCGTATCCTCTGAATAGCCAGTAGCGAAAGCAAAGTGAGATTTCTTATCGAGGCCCTCACAATCTCCTGGGATATGCAAAAATCCTAACGAGGTGTTTGCAATCTTGTATTCATAAGCAAGCCCCTAATAAATTTCAGGCCACATGAGAATTTTTCAGAAACAAACCCCCACATTAGCTAAACCATCACTTCCTGAAGTCAGTCATCATCCTGTGAATTGTTCCCAAAAATTTTCTTATAAAAAATGTTCCCCAAAAAATTGATGAATCAAAAATACAAAAAAAAAAAAAAAGAAGACATTTTCAGGAATCAACTTTCTCATGTCATCAACTGATCATTTATAAGTGCAATAGCAACTCAAAAGCTCTCAACTCAAGAACTTAGGGGATGTGGATGTTGGGAGATTTCGTGAATAGTGTAAAAATGTTCATAAATATTTTTGAAAACTTTTTTGTGGCTCGGCAAGTAGTTGTCAAACTTTCTGAGAGGAGGTTTTAACAAATTTTTACAAAAGTGGTGGGGCCCCTTGAGAATAGAATATGTTTGTATGCAAAAATTTTAGATTAGTTTTTATGATTTAATAAATAATTCAAAATATTTATTTTCTATTTAAAATAAAAAATAAAAACTTAACACACTGGGGCCTAGATCAGGCCACCCTAGGTGGCTGGAGACTCTAGTGACCACTTGAGGTGGCTTCTGGCCATCACGAGGCAGCCTAGATCGAATCATGACAGCCAGAGGTTATGGTCGCCACAGGGCGGCCCAAATCGGCCTCTCAACATAGGCCACCCCGGGGGTGGGCCATATGGTGGCACGAAGTGACTGCAAGCTATTTCATCTGGTTTAAAAATATATATATGTTTGAGAGATGGTTTTTTGAGTTTTTAATGTTTTGAAAATCTGGATTTTTTTTTATCTAGGAAAAAAATCTTGAGTTTTATACTGTTGATGTAATACATTTGAAAATGGAAATATCGTTAACTAATAAGTCAGAGGGAATTTGTAGCAAAGCATCTCCTTATTAAGAATCCTACAAATGGAAAGTGAAGAGCAGTATAAGCTTTAAAAATTTCCATCTACTTCTATACTGTGTGAGTTGGCTGCCAGCACATTGATCATATGCTCAGTAATTAGTGTTGGAAAAAAGTTAAAACACATAGCATCCAACAGCTGGAATATATAATACCAAGCATAAATGAAAAGGCACAGCATCAATGATACATGAATATAGTAACAATCCTCTTTTGTAAAAGGAAAAAGATTAATGAAGTTGAATTAAAAAATTAATAGTAATATTCAGCTGACCTGATATGCAAGCATTGTGCGATGAGCATCTGGAGTTGTCAGAACTATCACTGTCCCTGTTGTCCCATCTTTGATGGGTTCAGATAGAAAATGCACATTTGCCCGATGCAGTTTTGCCCTATTAGATACAGTATAAAGGAAGACATTAAGTTTTATCCTATCATAATAGCAACAGACTTGGATAACCATTAAGATGGGTAACACATCATTCAAATGTGGAAGACAAACAATCCTTGTGACCATCTACATATTTAGAGATTGATAGAGAGATAAGACCCACAAATATTTTAGTATATTTCTGACACAATAAAAAATTTCTATCTAATGCAACCTCCAACTATTTGCCACTTGCCACACCAAAGATCAATCTAAGTCTTCCATTGAAATACATATAGAAAGTGTAATATAGTGGTTGGAAATAGACAATAAGATGATCTAAAATATAATCTAGAAAGCATTTTTTTATGATAGGGGAACCACCACACGGTAGAGCCCTTAGAACTCACCCATGGAACTTAAACCCCCGGCGAGACTAGCAAAGCAACCCACCGCCATGACCTCCCACTTAAATCACAGTTTGATCCCAGGGAGAATCGAACCGGCAACATGGGGCTCACGGACACAAGTTCGCCCTTACTACTTGAATGAACATAAAATTGATAACAAGGAAATTACAAGAAGAAAACCCAACAGAATTAATACACCAAATGCTTAGGAAGACCTCCAATAGAGTAAAAGATGTGACCTTCCAAATCGGAAGAAAAAAGAAAACTAATAAAGATCCCCGGAGAATTACCATGGTTCACATAAAAGGTAAGGCAATGTATATATTGAAGCGTAAAAAGATGTGACCTTTTAGGCAATGTATACCATGTTTTGCAGATTTTTAATAAAGCTTTGCTGGGCAAATGGCTATGGAGACATCACCTAGAACGAGGAGCCTTGTGGAGAACCATCATAGATTCAAAGTACGGTAGAGCATGGGAAGGTTGGTGCTCAAACGAGGTGAGTGGACCAAATGGGGTGGGGCTTTAGAAGCACATTAGAAGAGGATAGACTACATACTGTAGTTATACCCATTTCAAGGCAGGTGATGGGTCCAGAATCAAATTCTGGCATGACATATGGTGTGGCAAAAGGGCACTCAAGAAAGCTAATCCAAAATTCTATGGTATAGTGATAATGAAGGAAGCCTTTTGGGAGCTCCTAGATCAAACTAATGGCACTCCCCAATGGATTATAATTTTTTAGAGCTGCCCAAGGTTGACTTCCAAGGTTGGGAAGTCAACGCATTCTCTAAATTCTATAATCTTAGTATAATCTGTTCCTATAGGGGGAAGTTGAAGATAAGCTTTTTTGGCGCCCCTCCGCAAAAGGGAAGTTCAACGTCCACTCCCTCTACCAATCCCGTGGAAGTGTTTGGAAGAATAAGGCCCCCTAAAGACAACCTCTTTTGTATGGACGGCTTCATTGGGGAAGATCCTCACAATAGAACACTTAAGGAAATGCCAAATCATGGCCTTGGATTGGTGTTGTTTGTGCAAATAGAGTGGGGAGTCCATTGATCATCTACCAATACATTGTACGATTGCCATGACCTTGTGGAATAACTTTTTTGCAATGGTGGGCGTAGCTTGGGTGATGTCAAGAAGGGTGATCTATCTTTTAGCTACATGGAGAGACCTTCAGGGCACTTCTCAGATTGCCGCAATTTGGAAGATGGTTCCGATCTGCCTACAGTGATGTCTTTGGAGGGAGAGGAATCAGAGAAGTTTTGAAGATCGTGAGTAGCCAATGGATGAGCTTAGAACTTTTTTTTTTTAATACTTTGTTCCATTGGTTGATTGTAATAATTTTAATGGCGTGAACATTCATGACTTTCTAGTATCACTAGAACATCATGCCTAGGCGTTGCTCTTATATATGTCCTGTGTACTTGGGCTCTTGCCTATCCTTATAATCAATAAAATCTTGTTTACCGATCACACATATATATATACATATTGAAGCGGAGGAACATCCACCAAATTCAATGGACCACGCCCTACAGTCATGGAAGGGGTTGGATACATGCCCCTCAAATGTGGAATTTTAAAATAAGGCCAAATAAGATGGATGTTGTTTGGAAATATTGTTCTGGCTCCAGTAATCTATGGAAAGGGATAAGAATCGGCAGAAATTTTTTCTAGAAAAAGTTGGGTAAATGAAAACAAAAAGTAAAAGATATGTTTGCTCAAGGGAAATTTTTAGAATGTTTGTGAATTTTTGAGAATTTTTATAGATGTATCATTTATTGGGTTTTGTGGAAGTAGAGGAAATTTTGAATATAAGAATTTTTCTGAAATATGTATTAAATTGGGGTTTGTGAAAGTGGATAGGTAGAGTTGAAAAGTTGTTTGAATATAATTTTTGTGGTAATTCTTGTTATGGTTTTTGTAAAATTTGTTTCGATTCTTGTGTGTTTTACTTTTCATTGAAATCTAAGCAAATGATTGCTTAAAAAGTCGAAATAGAAAATTTTCTTGAGATCGTAAGATGTTTGGATTGAAGTTGAAATAAAATTAGATCTCTCCCAAATCTAACAGCCATAACTGATTGATGTATATAAAGGGATTCCAGGGAGAGCTGCCACTTAGTGTCTTGTTTTGTAACTGACCATAAACCTCCTTTAACATTGGGGATAGACATGACAAACCAAAAACTATATCTTTCTCCTTGGGAACTCACCTCCGCCAAGAAAAAGAAAAGAGGAAAAAGAAAAGCATTGCAGTTTCTTTATAATTAATGTTAGCAACGATCTAAGTTTAAATGAAGAATTCACGAGTTATCCTTCAATAATGCATAATGCTTTCCCATGCTATCAATCACTAGAACATAAAATCCCACCAAGAGAGGCAATTGGCCTAGCAGCATGATGTCATTTGCTCCCCCTCCCTCGTTCAGGGATTGAGTTCCCATACCCCCAACCCCTTATCAAAAAAAGTTCAACCAAGAAGGAAGACAAAAGTACTTATTGGACCATCTAGAAAATTGCTGAAATTAGATATCCTATTGTCCTCTAGGAAAGTAATATAAGAAAAAGACAGATAAAACTCAAGTCTAGCTATATTTTCTAGATGGAAAATTATATCCAACTAGATTGTTGACTACCAGAAGTTATGTCTATTCTTTAGAAATGATTAGAATATATACTGGAGATTATCAGTATCAATAATCATTCATCATGTTAAAAGAAAGAACCAAAAGTTAAGTCAATGTACTTAATCCAAAAAAGCCCTAAATTTCAATTTATCCTCCTCCTGTGTATGTGTGTGGGAACCAGGGACAGTACTAACCAGCCAGAAGTTTATTTCACTCACTTTTAAATTAAAGAATTGATATAAAAGAGAAGCGTAGTCAAAACAGCGCTGACCTGTAGAAGCCACCCAATGGATCACTCCCAACACTGCCTACCATGGCTACATTCAAAGCAGGGCCTCCAATGGGCCTACCACCAAGCCGAGCCAAGGCAACTAAGCTGTTGGAAAGAGATCCACCAGCAGCAGCTTTGTAACTGCAGCCATCCATAGCTTGCAAAACTCTGCCCCTCTCCTCATGATTCACAACCTTCCTCGTTCCTTTCTCTAATTCCAGCTTGTCCAAGAATTCATCATCAACCACACCAGAGAAATCAACCTAAAAAATATTTATAAAAGAAGCAAACAAGAATTAATTTTTATAACCCACATTTGAACCAAATAACAAAAGGTTAAATATTGGAAGCTACCTCCAGAGATGATTAATCACAGATCAAATCATTGCTATTTTTTCTATAGATAACAAAATAGCACTAAATCCCGACATTATATAAGATATAGGCAACAGACTGACAGCACATTCTGACAACTCTCGACGCTTTTGGAAGCCATGATTCTTAGAATATTTACCTTATACAAATACAAAATTAGTAACTATCCTTTTTTTTTTATCAGTAAAGGTGTGATATAGGCAAAATTTGAAAATTAGTAACTATCCTGCATATATTAAAGGCATGGAAACCAAGTTTGAGTACTACCTTATGGTTTTTATGCTACTACTACTGTGATGTGAGCGGTTCAAATTGGTTTGATATTTCCCAGTTATCCTCACTGGAACTTGTACGCAGCACTTGTACGGCAGTGCATGCATAAAGGTTTTGAACTCTTTTCTTATCTGAATCTTAAGGACAGGACCCTAAGTTATTTCGGCAAGAGTAATAATTTCATTGCCCAACTGTATTCCAATAGTCTCATCAGCCAATAAAAATCAGAACTATAAAAACCATATACACAAACAAGACCTGCAACACCCCCCCTGACGCCACCCAGAAAAACCCTAATTGTTTTTTCATCCAAGTTTCCTTCTCCGGCAATTTCCAAAATACGAATTGAAGAAGCTTATAATTAAAAAGGCCACATGATTACATATCATGGCATGGAGAAATAGTACTCGTGATGTCTCGGTAACCAAACAGGACTTAGAATTTAAAAAAAAAAAAAAACTGGACACACAAACACGGTAAAATTTTAAATATTACCATGGCTTGTCCAAGACCCAAGACATCCCATCTATCTGGCAAACGACAAGACCCAATTTTCCAATTCTCCTCTGCCCCTAATTTCACATCACTATTATTTTCATCTTCTTCCTCTTCTTCTTCTTCACTCCCACTCCCAAACACTGCACCTGTCTCACCTCTAAAGCTCCTACAAGAAGACGCCCTGAAAAACGCATGTGGCCGCTTTTTCGCCATAGGAGCAGGTCTCAACCTCTCACTCCCTCTGTAATGGAAAAACGCATAGATTGTAGGACGCCCATGTGGAGGCGGTTGAGGGTGGTGATAAAGGAAAGAATGGAAGGATTTAAGAGGGGAAGAAAGAGGAGAGAGTGGCGGGGGGAGGAAAGGAGTGGAAATGTAAGGAGGATAGAAAACAGGAAGACAAAGAGACATAGATGGTACTCTCTATTTTCTCTCTCTCTCTCTATCTGCTTTGGTTCTGGGTGTGGTTTGTAGTCTATGCGGGTTTCAAACTTAGCTTCTTCCTATGGTGGTAGTCCCAGTGCCCCCTCTCCTTCTCGGGTGGGCAATGGAGGATAAATCGATGCCCCCTCTCCTGCTGGGTGGGGCAATGGAGGATAAGGCAATGGCTGGCTATCTTCTCCAATTTCCCATAATAAATAAGACTGAAAACACGCACCGATGTCTAGCTATTGACCTCACGTTTCTTTCGGCTTCGCCTGAACGACACCGTGTCTCTCTATCCAAACCTATTTTCGCATAAGTAACTTTATGTTTTCATTTTTAATAATTTTTTTTGTTTAAATAATTAAAAAAACATTTAAAATGTCTCATCCAAATATAAATATAAAGAGTAAAATAATGTTAGGTTCCGTTTGATACAGAAACGGTTTCATCTCATCTTATCATTACAATTTTATTAAATTTTCACACAAAATATAATAAACAATTCAACTTTTTCAAATCCTAAAATAATAATAATATTAAAAAATAATATTCTAACAATATTTTATTTAACTTTCATCTAAAATCATTTCATCTTATCTCATTATCCAAACAGAGCCTTATTCTTTCTTTTAGGATTTAATTTAAAGGATTTAATAAAGCATTATTGGCTAAACAAGTATGGAGATTAATTCAATACCCAAACTCCTTGATGTCACAGATTTTTAAAAGTAAATATTTTAAAAATTGTAATGTGTTGGAGTCTAAACCAGGCTACTCTCATTCTCATGTATGGAGGAGCATTTGGTCTTCCATTAGCTTGGTAAAGGCAGGTGCAATATGGAGAGTTGGGAATGGGCATACCATTAAAGTCTGGCATGACAGATGGATTCCACAATCTATCTATTACAAAGTTCAATCACCCATTAATCAGTTAAATGATGACTCTACACTTGCTGAGCTTATAGATGAGGCTACCTAGAGGTGGAAGACTAATCTAGTGGGAGCAGTGTTTAACTCTGAGGAGGCACAACTTATTTGCAGTATTCCTCTCAGTATGAGGAATATCAGTGACAGACTGATTTGGGCTAGGAACACAAAAGGGATTTTCACAGTTAAAAGTGCCTACTTCCTGGACTATGTTTTAACAAAGCAATCTAAAGGGGAGTCATCAAATGCAGAGGCTACTGATGTGGTTTGGAGGAAGATGTGGAAGCTGCAAGTTCCAGGAAAATCAAACAGTTTCTTTGGAAGGCTTTAAATGATATACTACCTACAAGACAAATGATGAGGAAGAAACATATAGTTGACGAGGATTGGTGTCCAGTTTGTAAGAGGGTTGAGGAGTTTGTTATCCATGTTCTTTGGAACTGCCCTGCATCTATGAATGTATGGGGAGACAATGATAGCCCTCTAAGGAAATGGAACTCAAACTTTTCTGATTTTAAGCTGTTGTGGGAAGAAATTTACAGTAGAGTGGAGGTGATAATTTTGGATCAGGTTGCTGCAATATTTTATAAGTTATGGACTAGAAGGGACTGCTTTGTTTTTTAAAATTCGTTTAAGGGTCCATCTGCTCTACTCAGATCTGCATTATCTGACATAGAGGTATTACATGACTTGTATCAATGCTCAATGCCCATTGCTGATAGGCTGCCTCAACAGGTTTCTGTCATTAGATGGAGCCTTTTTGCAAACTAAATTTTGATGTTGCTTATGATGTTGAAGGCAGTCTGTTGGGCCTTGGTATTGTGGTAAGAAACTTTAGAGGAGAAGCTGAGATTGTGGTGTCTGCTCCAAGGTCCTATGTAGGTTCTGCATTCACAGCAGAGTGTTATGCTCTCATGAGGGGCATTCAACTGTGCCAAGAAATGAATATGCATCAGGTGCTTTTCGAGGGTGATGCTAAGCAAGTTATTGATGGGGTTAAGGGATGCAATTCAGATCTATCTTGGAAGGGTCAATTGATTGATGATATACAAGTCCTAATGTCTGCTCAAGCTGAGTGGGATATATGCTTTGTTAGAAAAGATCGAAATAAGGCTACACATATGGCTACAAAACTAGGCTTACAATTAGAAAGTGAGTCTGTGTGGATCGAGGATGGTCCTCAAGAGGTTATGTATGTTACTCAGTTTGATAAGTCATGTGTTCTTTGATTCTATAAATGAAATCAGGATCTTTCAAAAAAAAAAAACACACCAACCAGCGTGGCAGGAGAGTAAACCCAGCCTTTCATGTATATACCAACCTCGAAAATGTTGGATTTAGAAGTCATGGATCAGCATTGTGTTGGTTTGTTTTTTGTCTTGATGAATTCTACATTGTCTTATTGGTATGAAGTGAATCGATTTAATAATGTTGTAGGTTTTTTTGTGCCTTTTGTCAAATTTACATTATCTAATTTGTATGTAATTGATTTAGTTATATGGAACCATATATGCATGCAGATAAGCATAACATAATTCTTAGCTGAACTTGTCAATTATACGAAATCAACTCATTCATTCCATTACACAAAATCATACATTGTCTCCACTCATAATTTAGATCCCTAAAAAACTCAAAAGCATAACATAATTTAGCCCAACTTGTTCATACATTTAGATAAATAAAGTTTGACAAAAGTAAAACATACTTCTGGTGCTCCACTTGTTCATAGTGCTTTCAATAGGAACTGGTTTGTATTGTACATACTTCCTGCATTGAAAATAACACTGTGTAAGGATATTAAGTATAACTACAAAGAAGTGAAGTATGTAAACATCTTAAGATCATACTTTGTTGGTGGTAGCATGAGTCCCTTGTATTATGTGCCCATCTTGCATATCAATCGAGGCCTCACTAATGTGTGATTCATTTGCTATTAGGGGTGGGCAGTGAGGCCCTGCACCCCGCCCCCGCCCCCGCATGGGCGGGCCAGGGCTCCGTACCGCCAGATGCAGGGGCGAGTGGCCCCGCCCTCATTTGGCCTTCCAGCGGAGGAAGGAGACTGAGAAGGCCTAGCCCCGCCTCGCATATAATATTTACATTATAAATATATATATATGTATTTATATCTATTAAAAAAATCTCAGTCATAAAACGACGTTGTTTTTTATCTGACAAAACAACGTCGTTTTATGGCTGGGAGTTTTTATAAAACAACCCACCCACTTCGTTTTGGTCTGGAGTGTTAAGAGCCCGCTTTGCGACTCCCTTTCCCCTAGCCCCTTCTCTCAAACTCTGAAAACTCTCTCTCTCTCTCTCTCTCTCTCTCTCTCATCTCTGTCGCTATCCATCTGTGATTCTGTCGTACACACTACGGCGTCACCGTGCGTCTACATCTCTGTTGTCGAAGGTAAGTTAATCAAATCTGAAGTTTTTTTTTTTTTTTTGAGTTATGGAGATTGGAGTAAGGATGAGATTAAATGGAAGAGTTCGGGGATGAGATTGTGTCTTTGTGAATACTATGGAGATTCGATTTGTGCATGTATTTTGATATTTGTGTTAATTTCTTTGTGTGATTTTGTGACTTTAGGATTTCGGATTGGAACCCTAAACTAATTTAGGTTTCCAATCCAAAATCCTAAATTAAGTTATTTGGCTGCATGCAAATGAAAATCCATATAAAATCTTATTGTCGCTCTTCAAATGATTGTAATATTCAAAATCCACATCTTCATTGAAAGAGATTTTTTTTTCCATGCAAAGCATGCATCAATATTCAATATGAATTATTTGGCCTACACAAGAATCTTACAAAGGTAGTTTTACACACTCACGTGTTAGTCAATTTTATTTTACAATTAAATTCTTTATTTAATTATTTGCCAAACCAAAACTCAATTACAAAGAGTATCCACATGGTCATATTGTCCACACGTGTTACAAAGCTTGTGGTGAATAGAATGGAGTTGTTGATTGTGTTCCTAAACCAAAACACAACGCAATCACCAACTCCATGAGAGATTTTTCACCTTCTCATACTCAATTACAAAGAGTATCCACAACAAACTAATAAGGTTTTTGAACTTTAATTGTCAAATATAGATGCAATGCAACAATTGAGAATAGGCAAGTATGCATTGTAGATTTGATTTATAATAATAAAAAAAAACTAGTTTAAAAGCCATGAACCGCACGGACCTGAACCACACTATAGCTTGCATGGAAGTACAGTATTCTCATAACTGCAATAATGTAAGATCCCGACATCATTAATTTAAAGGACAAAACAAATTAATACAAGCATAAACGTTCCCACTAATGGAAAGAGCAAAAAAAATCTTACTTCTACAAAAAACCTTGAATATTTGGAAGGTCATTCATCAGTGTCCTTTACAGTAGACATGTTCACACAACATTGTTATAACATTTAATAATATGACACTAGCATACAAGTTGTGAACATCAAACAAGCACAACACTGGAACAAAATTTCCAAATAAATAATTTCAGTGTTAGCCCTAAAATAAATAAATTGCATACAAACTAGTATTCTCTTGGGCATGAAACTTTACAGTTTACATTCATAATCTGGAAGTCACCGTTTAAAAGAAGCATGTTATGATCCATGCATATAACAAGCTATTATGGAGCATTGATGTTAGTGGCTTTGAATCTGTGATGTTGCTGTGAATCTGTGGTGTTTATGCCATTATGTGAATCCTTGGTGTTGCTGTGAATGTGTGGTGTTGACTGTTAATGTTAGTGGCATGTTTTCATTTTAGATTTTTTACTGTTTTGGGGAATTCGAAATATGTAGTCGGGAGATTTTAGTAAGAGCTCCCCTACCCCTACCCAACACATAACCCTACTCCTGGCATTAACCCCACAAACCCTAGTCATAACCCTACGAAGACAAAACATTGTCATGCACCCAAGCCCACACAAAGCAAGAAACATATTTTCATAGTCTGATCTTACTTTACTAAACTAGAGGGTGGTGACCCCAATAACCTCCAAACAAAGTGTAACCACTATGGTAAACTCTATAGATGTCACTATAGGAAACATGGTACATCAAAATTAAAGGTCCACTTAGAAGAACAATGCAAGAATAGTCTAATATTAAAATCCTTATGAGAGAATAGTCAATATAGACTAGAGATTGGACTAAACAAAATGTCAGATAGGAGTAGTGGGGGTTCAAAGTTGAAGGGGTATACTAAGTACGATCCCGATGAGTGTAGAAGAAAATTAGCTCATATGATTATCATGGACGAGCTACCATTTTAGTTTGTGGATGAGAGAGGGTTCCAATATATTTTAATTGCTCGGAACCTAGATTTAATGTTCATTCTCGCCACACAGTGGCAAAGGATATTAAAAAATATTACAAGAAAGAGAGAGATTTTTTTAGGGGTCAATTGGTGGGTCAAGTAGTTTGCATCACTACCGATACTTGGACATCTGTCCAAAATTATAATTGCATGTCTTTAACTGTGTATTTCATTGATTGTGATTGGACATTACACAAAAAAAAATTGTGAAGTTTTGTAAAATTTTCGATCACAAGGATGAGATGGTTGGGAAGGCCTTGGAGATTGCAATAAAGGAGTGGGGATTGGTAAGGATTTTGACAGTTACAGTTGATAATGTCTCTTCTAATGATGTTGCCTTTGGATATCTTAAAACCTATCTTAGATAGGCAAATAAGACAGTCTTGGGTAGTGACTGTTTGTATGTTACATGTCTGCACATATTCTGAATTTAATTGTCACTGATGGTTTGAAATATGTTGATAACTTGGTTGCACGAGTTAGAACAGCTGTGAGATTTGTGAGATTTTCTCCTGCTAAATTGAAGAAATTCAAAGTTGTTGTAAGGATTATGAGCATAACATCCAATAAAGACCTTTGTACCGACGTTCCTACAAAATGGAACTCAACCTTCTTGATGTTGGAGGCGGCCCAAGAATATAAGACGGCCTTTGAATTATTGGGTGATGAAAACATTCAATATTTCAAATATTTTGATGAGCACGGGGATTAAGAAAGCCTATTGATGATAATTGGGAGGTTGTTGCTATGTTTGTAGATTTTTTTAGATTTTTCTACAAGGTCACATTGAGGCTATCTAGTTCTTTATACTCTACATTCAATTATTTCATCAACAAATATGTAAGGTAAAAGAAGAATTAGATAAAATATGTAGGAGTGACCATATTAGGATGCGGGAGATGATATTAATGATGATGGTAAAATACGACAAGTATTGAGGAGATTTGAGTAGACTAAATATTTTGTTATATGTGGTTGTTGCTCTTGACCCCCAGATCAAGATTAATGGCATAATATGTGGTTTGGGACCTGCACACGGGAATGCATTGGCTGAGCTTATTGGGACAATAGTTAGAGAAACCATTGATAAATTATTTGATGAGTTTACCATGATCAGAGATGGTAATGCATCGACACCTACATCCACCCCATCACCTCCTCCAGAAGCCAGGGCGGGGAAAAAACATAGGTTGGCGTGGGGTGAGAGCCTCTCAAAGAACCCCTACTAGCCTGTCGTACTACGGATGTGAAGTCGGAGGTAGACATATATTTGGCAAGCGATCTACTCCATATACATGAGAATTTGATAAATTAACATGGTGGAAGATCAATGATGTGAAATATCCCATCCTTCGAGAGATAGCCCGCAGTATTTTGGCCATCCTTATTAGCACCGTTGCCTCAGAGTTGGCCTTTAGTATCGGAGGACTCATATTAGATCTATTCTGGAGTTCATTGTCTGCTATCACTGTGAAGGCATTGATTTGCACGCATAATTGGATAAACAAGATGAAATTCATGTTCCGGATGTTTTTGATATTAAGGAAACCAACGAGGAGGAGAGTGGTGATCAGCTTGGATCTGGTAATCGTTGATTTCATTTTATTATTTTGATTTATTTATATTCATTTAATCGGTATTAATTTCAAATTTAATTGTTATAACGATACATGAGACGACATCTACGACTACCTCTGCTACAGTATGACTTCGTGTATATTGAACCTTCCATTGCCATTTGTTGGTGGTTTGCACAATTTATCCCTTAATTATTTTTTGTATTTATATAATTTTTGGTATCTAGCTATTTTGCTTTTATTCTTTTTATCTTTTATAATCTTAATATCATATGCCGAATCCTAATCCTAAGGACCCAATGATCTATTCTCATCTTAATCCCAATGACCAAATCTCATCTTGGTCAGTACTTTTAATGTTTGTAATTTTTACATTTCTAATGTGTTTTTATTTTTATTTTTTGTTTCATGTTTATAATTCTAATTTTTTTCCTTTTAAATTATTAACGTTTTAGGTTTTATGATCTCTATTCTCACAGTCTTACAACAGTCAGCATAGCTCACTGACTTTTCTTCCACCATGGCCACTCCAAATTCCGTTGAAATGTTATTATTTTGTTAATTTACTTAATTCTTTAATTGTAATGTTTCTACAATAGTACAATTTGTAATATTTTTATATGAATTTGTAATTTTGTAATAGTTTTATCTTAATTTGTATCATTATAAGAACTTAGTTATGATTATTAGTTAATAGTTGCAACTTAGTAGTATATAAATAATAATTTCTATTATTGTAAATTATTTTTTGTTATTTTTAATTTTATATTTTTTTAGTTAAATTTTAGGCCCAAAATTGCCCATAAATAGGTTTTGGGCCAATTTTAGCCCATTACATATGTTTATGGGTCCAAAAGGGCCTAAAAACGTGCTTTTGGCCAATGGCCCATTAATGCGGGCAGGGAAATGATGGATGGGATGTCCACCCCCGCACTCCGGTAGCCGGACGGGGTACCCCGCCCCCCGTTTGCAGGGGCGGGTTCCAGGGGAAAACCACCAACCCTCGCCCCGTAGGGGGCGGATAGCATCCCTACTCGCTATGGAAGTCTACTAGCACGACGTAAAAAGCATTCATTTCATTAGTAAACCAATGCTTGCGCATGGCAATAAGCATTTGTAAAAATAAATAGAAATTTGGTAGACAATGTTAAACTTGTTGTTTTCTTCTCCTTTTGAATGTGCTATGATCCCCAATTTGTTCCTTCATTGACTGCAATCCTTTTACGATTTTTTCAACTATAAAAACTCTTCATCTTGTTGGCGACCTGCCTTTATCTTTTACAATATTCCAACTACGACTATTACCCTTGCCTGCAGGGACGTTCATTCTAGCCTTATGAATTGAAGGCCTCGGCTCATGAAAAATCTATTTTACCTCAAGTAAATGCTCTAGCATGTCCAAATAATGCTCCTCACTTGTTGATAAATATGATGTTATTTCACAAAACAATTTCATCGAGTGTTCATGCCTACGTGCATCGGGATTGTCACACAAGGCATCATAACTACTCTTAATGAGTGTATTTGTGCTTCAAGTCATCTCTCCAATGGTCTAAAATGTACTTTGATGGTAAGGATGAGTCATTCTTATAGAGTCTAAACACAGCAAATGCATGTCTACACAAAATTCTTCGAGTTTCAAACAATGCACATGTACATTTCACTTCAACCTCCTCATTGTTGAGATAAACAAAAAAGTTGACGTCTTTAATAAAGTTCTCGATCTATAAAGTGTCTAGAACCTCATATATGGAGATTGCACCCTCCGTTTTAACAAGTGACCAGTTACAGTATATCATTCTCATTACTTCACATTGTACCTCTTTGAATTTAGCATTTGTGTACCCATTTTGAAACTACTTTTCTATGGAAAAAAAAAATGAAACACATGGTATTGTGGTGTTGCATGAGTTGAAGTCGGCAGATTGTTCATTCTCAACTTTCTTCTTTAGTGCATTGTCGAATTGAACGACAAATTCTTTTAGTGTGGTACCTGAATGTACAAACCCATCAAAAAATGCATTCATGCATTTACTTCTCTATGTGGTGCTCATCCCAGCCCTGCACATCTTTCCGATAAACTGATATCCAAAATGAGCTCTCACTGTATAAGCCACTCAATCATGCATTTTCCTCAAGTTTGTATGCATCAATTAGCCTCTCCCAACTCTCTTGAAACTTTTCACATGTTTCAGACAACTGTGAATAATTGATTCAGGTCGTGATTATACATTTTGTGTGAGCCAAGCTTCTCTAGGAAATTTTTCATGATGTGCCATAGACAATATCTATGTCTAGTTTCTGGAAAAACAATTACAATCGCACTTTTCAGGCACGATCTTGGTTTGTTATGATTATAGCTAGAACTTGACCGTTCATGCACTTTAACTATGTTCGAAATAACCTCACCAATATTTGTGTATCTTCACTAGATATTAATCTAGCATCAAGAAGTATAAACTGACCATGATGGTTTACACCCAAATGGTGAAAATGGCATTCCATACCTATTAGTCAAATAAGTCATGCCAAGTTTTATGACATCTCCAAAAGTATAGGTATGATGCTCTATTTTGTGCATTAGCCCAGAATTATCGATCTCGATTCATTATTCATATCCATATAGGCATAAAAGTCATTATCCATATCACACATTCTATCAAAATATTTAAGAAGTGCCTCAGCAACTCCTCTACCAAGGCGACGATGTCTCGCCTTGTCAATGAAGTTTTTGCAACCTTTCTTAGTGAACTCGAGGTTCTCAAAGCCTCAGGCTTTAACAACTAAAGAACTAAAACTCTTATTCATTTTTATTCCAGCTCTATCATTCACCTAGCTTTTGCTTCACAATTGAATATATATTTCAAATTCATCTCAAATATCTAGATTTACGTGGCATCAACAATCCATGGTTGTGGGCAAGCTCTACCATAGTTAGACACCACTCACCATTAATCAACCGGAGATTGATTTTAGTCTTACATTCTGTTTTTGTTGTAAGTGGTTTTGACATAACAGACTATCTACTTTTGTTCTTTCCACCACTTGTTTAACCAAGAGTTTTGTATTTAATCATCCCATCCGACTCTCATTTTATTCTTTGAATCATTACACCAAAGCCTACTTGCCTTACATAGTGCTTGGAGCACGTAATAATAGCATGTTCATCCTTAAAACTCATTCCAGACTTAGGTTCGTTAACCATCTTAAATACAGACTTTTCCTCATTGTTCTTCTCATCAGTACCCCTCTCAACCTCCACATCAAGATCATATTTGGTTCATTATACCATACATCATATATCATTAATTGACAAATATTAAACAACCAATGTTTACTTAATAAATGATAGGAAAACATGCTAACAATTTTCAGAAGTAACATTTGCTTGTTGCTCAATACAATACTTGCTTGAGTTTGTACGAGTGCCCTCTTTACTTGCAACAAGATCCTCAATTCCACTCTTATTTATTGGTTTTGAAGTATCGCATTTCCACTTTCTACAAATTGCTCAATATTTCTTGAAGTTCCTCAGTTAGACGAACTAGGGTAATTAACTTTAGTTCCAAATGGTTAGATAAACAGGGGCTACAAAGTGTTGAGAAATATAATGTCAATAATGATAACGCATATAATCATTTCTAAGTCACTACATTATTAATTTTCTTGATTATACCATGTGCAGGGTAAGGGGTTGCAAGTGCATTATGGATTGGAGGGAGCGCATAAGGGTTTTGAGTAGGAGCATAGAGTTTGGAGCATAAGAATTTGAAGTAGTATTTTAGAATGAAGAGAGATAAGGATTTGTTGGGTCATATGGATTTGAATGGGAAGTGGGTGCTAGAGGAGCATATGTGGTGGAGGCTCGAAAAATGGAGCTAAAAATGGAGTTGACATAGATCAAGCGAAAAAAATAAAAACATTACTTTAACATTGACAATAACAAGGTGGACCAAAGAAACATATAAACAAAGTATCAACTTTGCAGAACTTGACTCTTCACTCAAAGATTTCTTCAATCGGTGGTTTAGAGATCTTTTATCTTCTCCTTTGCCCATCAAGCTTTTTGCCCTAAGGGTTGGTTTCCATAGACCACAATATACACACAATTAAAATAATCAAATCTATTTACACACATTCTTCATATGAAGATGTTTCATGATGATTTACCCAGCAACAAATTTAACCAAAGGAATTTCATATCGATATAAAACCACATTGTGTATCTATTTAGGAACAAAAATATGAACAAATCACTTGCCCATCAACCATTTGGACAAAAGGGGAGTTTTTTTTTTTTTTTTTATAAGTGAAACATCAACACAATACCTTCAAGTGTAGTAGAAAAATTCGAACTCAAAGAGAGATATATTCTTGTACTTACCCAGTAACAGATTTATGTAAGATTTAAGTTCTATAAGCAATTTTATCAACATATAACCATTTATGCAATAGAAAAAATCGTAATGTAAGAGAGATGCACACCCACACTTACCCAACAATGCAATAGATTCATATGAAGCGCAGAGAATTTTGCTTTAAGCAAATTATCAACACATAACCATCTATGTAGCAAAAAAAATAATAATGTATGAGAGGTGCACACCCACACTTACCCAACAATGCAACATATTTATATGAAATGCAGAAGATTTTTCTTACAAAAATTTTAACACATATAACCATCTATGAAACTAAAAAAAAAAATCGTAATATGAGAATGCATACCCAAATAATGATGTCTTCATCGGCCATTGGAAGCTGTGGGATGTTGGCGGCACAAAGCAACAATTATCCCTAGGTTGGGCGGTTGAGCGAAGTGCATGGTGTTTTGTCATTATTTTCCTCAAGTTTTTAAACAAAGAGCAACTCCCTCCCATTCCATTTTATTCCTTACATTCAACATCCAGGTCATCTGCCACAATGGACAATGTCGCTAGTGTGTTAAAAAACTAGTTGCTTCCTAGCAGAACTCCTTATTTATTCTGTCTTTACTTCGTTTGAAACCTCTTGGATATAAATTTATCTTCGAATCACATAAATCATTATATTTATATTAACTCTAATGTCATTTGTATTTAGTCATCAACATCAAGTCATCTCTATCCATCTTTTGTTGCTTCTGTTCATCTATCACTATTAATTGTTGTGATGAAAATATAGAATTAACACTACTGATTTTTTTTCAGATATATTGATAAAGTGTTTTTATTTTTAAAAATAATAATGCTGTGAGCGAGTGAGAGAGTTCCTCAATAGTGTAGGAAGACAAGTGATGGCATTAGTAATGAGCTTGTCAAAGTCATTTTTAGACTTTCATGCAAGTTTTGACTATTAATAATAACCACTCTTTAAGAAAATGGGTTCTCATGCTTTGGGTGCATTGTACTTGGATTGTTAAAGTTTGGGATAAATATAACGCATAACATTGGAATTGGTATGCATATCTTCTCTTTATTTTTTGGAAAATTCTTCTTACAAGCAAGTTCGCGCACGAAATCGCGCACCGATGCTGACATGTAAGGCATTCGTTCAATAAAACGGTGCGAATTGAATCTGGAAATAATTTTCCTGAGATAGAGGACTTTCTTCTTCTCTGATTTTTTTCTTTAATTTTTATTTTTAATAAAAAAAGCCATGTCAGTGTGATATGCGGTTTGGTGCGCCAAACCGGTTGTACCTTGTATGGCTCTTCATCCATCGTTCTAACCAGCCCATAGGGATAACAGGCAAGAATCCACCCATTAGGTCGAGCATGGCGGGTAAATTAATTTATTTTATTTATGTAAATAGGTGGGGACCGACTTTAGGCAAGACCCTTCAAATTATACCCGCCCACCCACCTTTCATGATACATTAAAATTTTATTCTTTGTATTTAAGAAATCTCAACAATCTTAACTCAAAAGTTATCATTCATTTGTATCACACACCCTTACTTCCAAAACACTTCACCACCTTGTTCTTTTTATTTTCTTTCTTCTCCTTCTCCTTCTTTTTCTCCCCATCCTCTTTCTTCCTCCCACCCATGACTTGAGTAAAGACCGTGGGTCTCCTTTATGCAAAGACTATCAATTTATTGATTTTGTTAATCTGAAATATGTTATTTGTTTATTAGTTGATTGTGCAGATGGTTTGGCCACCAGCCCACTCAACCAGCAGACAGAGTTAGGGAAGAGATGGGAGTAGGGGCAAAGGTGGGTGCAAAATTTGCTACTCCACCCATTCGAGGGCGGGGGGCGGTTAAGGGAGCTAAAATCACTAATAATTAATTAGTGTTCACAAAAAATTATGATAAATACTTGGAATCAAACCCATTGTCAAATTGGAAACTGAATTTCTAACAACCATTGGAATCACTTTGATGATATTTAAGAAGTTGGATGGACAACTTATGGTACCATGGTGAGGGATTAGATCTTCGCAAAATACTTGATGAATTGTTTGGGTGAGGTCGTGTGATCTAAAAATTAATTGTTGCTATTAGTATTACATAGGAGTAGTTGCTAAAACTCATAAATTATTAGTCATTATACTTATAAAAAGTTAAAATACTTAAATATTTTTATATTAGCTAATAATAGATTTTTAAATCAATTTAGTGTGTCAACCACTAATTTTGTAAATAAATTCTTCTTCCAAGAAATAGAGGAGACAAAAATTATTAGGTACACATAGAGATCTCACAAAAGAAGCTTATAAATTGATGTGACTTATGTGATATATAATATTTGCATCAAATTTAAAACTTTATTTTCATAAAACGAAATACTACTATGCTGCCCCAGTTATACCACTCACTTTGCCCCATTAATTTAGAACCACATGGTAGTATCATGTGGCGTGGCTTATTAAAAAAAATTGAAAACACAAGCATAAAAGGGTAAAGGGAAACTAGAAGTTTAGTTTTTTCCTTTTTGTCTTTTTGGACACCATTTTGTTTTGAATATATTTTTTTAGAAATGATATTTACAGTTTTAAGATGTGGAAGCCCCGCACTCTCTTTGAAAAAAGTGAGGGAATTTGTAACCTATATGAAAAAATTATTTTTTAATGGTGGACCTTACTATTTTTTAAAATAGAGTATACAAGATTTGTACATCCTAAAATTGTATCTATTATTACTTTATAGTTTTTATTACTTTTTTAATTTTTTAATAATTCACTTGGCACTGCTATATTAATGAGGACAAAATAAACGATATAAGTAGGACGACATGATAACAATTCTCTTTCATAAAAATACATGAGTGCATCTACATACAGTCCCCGTTAGGGCCCTGCGTGCGCACGAAATGGGTCTTTTTGTCATTTCTCCTACAATTTTGGTCAAATGTCAAAAATGTCCCTGAGTCTATTTTCCCTCTCTCCAGCGATTCATCTCTCCCCTTCGACATAACTCTCTCGTCCGCCACAGTCAATGTCATATTCTCCTCCACCACCGTCGGCCACCGACCACGTAAAATCTCTGAACGAACCTTCGATTTTTTGTTAATTTTTTTTAGATTTCTTTTATTTGGCAGATTTATTTATATGGGATATAATGAACATTATTGTGTAAATTTATATGGGCATTGTGATTAAGCTATGCTATGAAGTTGATTTACATGAAGTCAATTTGTTGTAAATAGGATATCCTGCTGCATTTGCTGTTAATTCATAGCATAACTTGTTTTTTTTTTTTTATAAGATAACTGGTATACATAACATGTAAATCTTTGATTAAGCTTAATGTTGTCATTCCTTCATTTTGCCGTTAATTTTCTTTTGCATCTCTTTTGGTTGGTAGATTTATATATTAGGATATAATGAACATTATTCATACGCAATTAGATACTTATGCATGTGTAATTAATTTGTTCTCCTCTTTCTTATTACAAAGAGACTGTGTATGTAAGAACTAGAACCCACAATTTTTTTTTTGTTATGAACAGGATGGAAAGAAATAACAAAAGTAATCAAACGAACAAGGTGGCTGAACCCACCTCATCTACTAGGCGATCGTTGTTTTCTTCTGAAAGTATTACTTATTCGAATACGCCAGTAAATGTTGATGAGGAGGTTTTAAAGCTGACGTCAGGCTCTAATTCTGATGAGGAAGTGTTAGAGCCAACGTCGGACTTTAATATTGATGAGGAGGTTTTAAAGCCAACACCGGGCTCTAATGCTAATGAGGAGATTTTAGAGTCAACGCCAGGGAATGATGATGAGGAGGTTTTAGAGCCAACGACTAAGATTTTTTTTTAAAATTGAGTAGGAACTCATTGAGTACTATAAGAAATATGAGAAATAGGCTGGATTTGAAATAATGACTTAACGAAGTAAAAGGGATCAAGATATGAATGTTAGATATGTAACACTTGGCTGTGTGCGTGGTAGGAAAGTAAGGAATTGTATTACCAATCTCGCTAAACCACGTCTGACACAAAGATTAATTATAAGGCGTGATTAATACAATCTTAGTTGGTGGGGTGTTTTATTTTTTACCTTGGTTGGTGGGGTGTTGTGCATAAATACTGTTGAGAATACACACAACCATGACCTAAGTCCAAGAAAGGCAAGATTCTTTATATGTAATCGAGTTATTGATGATGTTGTCAAGAGACAGATAGACATTAACAACAAGGCAGGCATAAGTATGGCTAAAAGTTTGGGCGCATTAGTTGTTGAGGCTGGTGGATTCGAGAAACTTCCATTTATTGAAAAATATGCATGAAATTATATTGACAAAACCTGTCACCCTAGACTTGGCAAAGGAGGTGCTAAAGCACTTTGTAAGTATTTTGAGAGAATGCAATATAAGAATGAGGGCTTTTACTCGTTGATGGATTTGGATAATGATTGAAGATTAAAACAATATTGTTTAGGCCGACGCACGCAGTAGAGCAGCATATGGATATTTTGAGGACGTTGTGACATTTAATTCAACGTACCTAACAAATCAATATGATTTGACATTCGTCCCTTTTGTTGGTGTTAACCATCATGAGTAGTCCATACTGTTGGGAGTAAACTTGATATCAAGTGAAAATACTGAAACGTTTGTTTGGTTATTTGAAACTTGGTTGAAATGCAAGGATGGTAGAGCTCCAAAAACTATCATCACTAATCAAG
The DNA here is from genome assembly GCA_022457165.1 of Juglans mandshurica. NCBI lineage: Eukaryota > Viridiplantae > Streptophyta > Magnoliopsida > Fagales > Juglandaceae > Juglans > Juglans mandshurica. Next base: position 33,012,576 of record CM039621.1, read on the forward strand.
ACATGGCTATGAAAATTGCTATCGGAATAGTTTTTCTAAACACCCGGCATAAATTGTTTGTGGCATATAATGCGAAAACCAAAGTTTTGAATACCGTATCGGAGGCCGTACCGGTCAAGGCACTAGAACGAAATATTTTGATACCGGTACCGTTTTGTGTACCGTTTCGGAATAGTTTATACCTGGATAAATTATATATATACAAGCATTAAATGTATTCCAAATAACAACAAAATAAGCCATAAACTCTATACTTCTCAATACAAAATTTAAGTTTTAAGTTACAACTAACATAAGTTCTTAAGTTTTGAGTTACAACAAACATCATATATATAAAAAAAAAAAAAAGTTACAACAAACATACTTTTTCCGAAATACCATATAGCCCCTAAATGTGTACTGCAATTGCGAAAATACCATCCAAACAGGCTGCAGAATTTGTACCAGGTGAAATATTTGTATCGGCCGAGAAAGCAAATACCGGCCAGTACACCCGGTATTTGGGGCGGTATGAAACAAATGTATTACCTGTACCGGACCAGTGGCTGGTACAGTATATACCGATCGTACCAGTCGATACGGTACGGTATAAAAAACACTAACAAAAACTACCTGAGAAGTTGGGTTCAAATCCTCAATACAACTGTAGTTTGAAGACTGCATTGCATAAATGTGTTTATGATTGTCAGACTACTAACGAGTTTGAGACCTCTTGGGAGGTGTTTCTTGATACTTACAATTTGTACGAACATGTATGGCTTCAAAGTTTGTATAGTGAGCGAATGTGTTTGATTCCTGTATATCTAAACCAAATGATAGATCCCGCAATGGGATCCTTAAGGTAGCCCTCGAGGTTACTTGAAGGATTGGAGAAATGTACCGTGACAACAACCAAAGTTTCATTATAATAAATTGAAATGCATAAAAAAATAGATTTAAAAGTGATACTAAATTAATTTAGGAAAACAGCCACAGAAATTCAAGGTATTGCTATACCACCAGGGCCAACAAAGTATTTATTATTTTTTTTTTAATTTTTATTTTATGAATAGGCCAACATTAGATGTAGTTTGGTTGGTTATTCATACTACAAAAAGGTCATTACCAGGAATGTAAACGATTCGTTGGCACCTCACGTTTCACAGTTTGCGTTTGCTCTGCACCACATTTAGCATTCTGGACAAGAGGGCAATGCACAACATAAGCATATTGTAAGAAAAATATGCAGTAGCTAATGCTAATAGTGTAGATATGCTTTGTGAAAATAATTATGCACTAGCACTAATGATTAGTTCATCCATCACTTCATTTTGTACTATTGTTCTATGTTGTTCATTAGAAGGCAACACACAACATAAGCAGATTGCAAGAAAAATATGTAGCAGCTAATGCTAATATTGTAGATATGCTCTGTCAAATTAAAGGCAACAAGAAATGCTTGGCTGAGACATTCCTACACCAGCAAACAACTTTGAAACTCATTGTTTTTTAATACCTGTTGCGTTTTTGAACTGCATTCGATATAAGCAAGTGCACCAATCCGCTTCCTAAGCTCCTCTCCCATGTAGTAGAAAAATAGTTCAAGTATTAAGAAATTAAAAAATAACATAGTTTGTAGAAATGAATTGCAAAGACAAAACGATTGACCTATCTGCTAGAAGGGTTTAAAAAACAAGATTCTTTCCTTGCTCCCTTGAAGAAGCTATGAAGTATCGGGTGGGAAGGGAGACAATGGGTTTCGAAGGGAGAGGGAAGGGAGATAATGGGTTTTGAAGCTCAATTGGTCGTGAATCAAAGTTATGGATTTTGAAACTTAATCGGTTGTGAATCGAGAATGGGTTTCAAAGCCCAATGGTCGTGAATCGAGGTTATGGATTTCGAGCCTTAATCGGTCGTGAATCAAGAATGGGTGTCGCAGATTTAGGGCTTCAAAAGAGATGGTTGTGAATCAAGGTTATGGATTTCGAAGCTTAATCGGTTCAATAATGGGTTTCGAACAAAGTTTTGAATTCCGTTCCGGTGGTCGTTCTGGTTGAGGTATTGGAAATAACTATTTCGATACCGATCCGTTTCAGTGTACCGTTTCGAGATTGTTATATGGATAAATTATATATATATATAAATTATATTTTAAAATAACATCAATACAAGTCTTAACATGCTTTACCAATAGGATCGATCATATGGGGAATATATGCCACTTAGCATTACTTACCATTGGGGTTGTAGTGTCAGTCATTCACAGTCAAGTCTCAATCCAAGGGAGCTTATTTTTTACTAAGTTGAAGCCTAACTACAATAGATACATAAAATATTGCTTGCATTAAAAATCATCTCAATTTGATTAGATTAGTATGATCAAAAAAATTACTATGCATTGTTGTTTTATGAGAAAAAGATAATTCAAACATTGATCAATTATGCCAAGAAATCTGCAAAGCAATGAAAATATATTAAGAGCACTAGATGACAAGTTTACAAATATTCTCACAAAAAAAAATAATATTTAAACAAAAAAAAAGGAACGGTTGTTGAGAAGAAGAAAAGTTGTATACGTGCAGCACATCATAGCCTATCAGTAATTCCCGAAAGTCGAGATTGTCATTGCCTCAAACTTTGAACTTAAAAAGTTTAGAAAGAGTAAAGCCTACCTGCGTCTAGAATAGCATGTTAAATGCTATAAGTATTTCGGGCTAAAATACTTGTTCCAGTCGAAACATCGAAACTTGGTCGGAATGGATCGGAGTAGACCGGAACGGCCAGAATTTGATTCAAAACAGAACAACACATTACACTCTACAGGTTATTGTTCCAGCACGAAAAATTCCTACCGTTCCTGCCGGAACAAAATGAAATTAAAAACATTGGTTTCAAAGATTTGGGGCTTCAAAAGAGGGTAAGGGGAAGGGTTTAAGAAGGAGGGAGGAGGGAGCTGGGGTTTCGGGACTTCTGAGGCAAAGAAGGTTTAGGATGAAAAGAATAGTTTCACTTCGTGCACACACAGCCCCTATTCAAAATACATTTATGTACCAAACATTTATGTTTAGAAGAAGAGACAACCATACATGCATTGTAGACTTGTTCAGGTGCTTCTAATGTGTGGGGGGAGAATCAAAGTCCATTAAGGAAATGACCTTCACAATCGAATAATTTTTGGGAATTATGGAAGCAACTGATCTGTAAATTGCAGACTGAAGTAATTGAATGCGTAACAGTTATTTTAAGAGGCCTTTGGATTAGAAGAAATGCTACTATCTTTGAAGGAAAATTTGATAAACCAGACCATGTCATACATAAAGCTCTTAAAACATTTTAAGAGTACAAAGAGGCTCAAACAAATACTCAATTGTTACCTATTTCTGCAACTCATAGAGAGCTAGCTCGATGGAGGAGGCCTGGTTTGAACCAGCTAAAGGTGAATTGGGATGGAATTGTGGACTTAACAATTAAGCATCGTTATCAGAGATGAAAGTGGGGAGGTACAAGTATCTCTTTGTGCTAAAGTGGAAGCATCTCTCAAACTTATAATTGTTGAATCTACAGCTTTGAGGAGAGCAATGTTCTTGTGCATTGAGTTGGGTTTCTCTACTGCGATATTTGAGGGAGATTGTAAGGAGTTGGTAATTGCGGTCTCTACAACTTGTTTAGACAACTCAGAAGCTACTGTTGTAATTCATGATATCAAACAATTCATGTCAAATTGTGATGGATGGCAGATTAGTTTCAATCACAAAGAAACGAATATTGTAACACATTTGTTGGCTAGGCATGCACTTTCTCCAGAGGGAAAATATGCTTGGATGGAGGAATGTCTCATTCATGTATTGAGTACAGTGTTGCATGATCAATGTAACCGACATTTTTTATAAATGAGAAGTATTATTCCATTTAAAAAGAAGAAGAAGAAGAAGAAGAACAAAGGCTGATGGTAATCCAGACTCAAAAGGCTCAAAGCATGAGGTTTTGGCACTACTAATAAAAGAAAGGGGCGCAAAATGATGCTTGGGGCCTTAATTTCTCAAACAATTAATCTACTCTAAGGCCGGTCTATCTCCCACTCCACACACCTGGTGATGTGGTAGACCCGGTCTGTTGTAAACTGGTCCTAAAAGAGCTCAATCTACTCGACTCGAAAAGGTCTCCCCTTCGTCCCGAAGCTCCCCCCTCGTCTCGAATCAGAATCGAGCCCCCTTCTTCCCGAAGCTCCGCCCCCCTCGTTTCGAACAGAATCCCTCGAAATATCCCCCCCATCTCTGTGCCCTAACTCCCGAAATCTCTCTCCCCCCCCATCGTCTCCATCTCTCCCTTGAAATCTCCGTGCCCTAACTCCCGAAATCGTGAGAAATCGTGATTCGTATTCACTTTTCCGTTCACGTGCGGATCAACAACAACTGCACCAGGTAAGTTTCCATTATTCATTTCTTGGGTAGCTATTACCTTCTTCAAATTTCTTGCATGAAGGAAAAACACCTCAGTAGCCGAGGGTTAAAATCAAAACCAGAGGGTTAAAATCAAGCATTTAGGAAAAACTCCGAACTATTTGTTTTCTAACATATATAGCATCCAAATTATTCGATGTTATATATGCTAGATGTCTGGTGGTTCTTCTTCGAATAGCTACTGTTTTGAGAGGATCCGCGTGGGAGGCATTACTTTTCATGTAGCTTGGTATGATTTTGTTTTTTTCAAAGTAAATAACAGTTCTATTTGTCAAGACCCAACAATAATACGAATACATAACGAAAATAATCACAAAGGATCCCAGGAAAATACAATCACTACTAGCACAGAGTCAATTCACAAACATGTACAGAGCCACTGGGTCTTTATACATAACAACTACTGTTTAGTTAAGACATGCTCTAGCAAAAGTTTGGCATGAAAATTCAGAAAGACAACAGAGATTAAAGATGTTCCATAATAGACTACTTTCATGACAGAAAAACCTCAAATCTCTCGTCATTACTATGACTTTCATTGCTCTGTCTTACCACAAAACAGAGAAACTGCTTCTTTAAATTATAGGATAAACATTTGTTCTGGTCAACGATGGACCAAGTCGAGCTAGGATTTTGATCTAACTAATTAGGTAAGGCCAAGCATCTTCTTGGGAAAAAATTTATTCGGGGTAGGTAAACTTTAGTTTTTCATCTTAGGGATAGGCTATAGCAGCAATTTAAGTGTATGGCACTGTAGCCCATTTTGTGTTATGCTCAAAGAGTAAACTGGGATTAATGGAAAACTGATTTCATTTGGTCCTCCTTGACCACAAATCAATTCCATCCATTTGGATTTGGATGCTCTTGTCAAGTTTTCAACTGAAGGTGCTAAAACTTCTCCTTTTCCCATTGAAAATCCAAATCATGATTTTTTTCTAACTCCTAATATTGGTCTTCAATCCCATCCAAGTCCTTCTCTTTCTGCCACGACAAGCAATGGGTTCCATCGAAATCTTCATTTTCAACTTGATTTGTGCAGGCTTTTCCACATCTGTTTTCATATATAGCTAGCTATTAATTGAATTGACTGATCCAAAAATGGGTGAGAAGAAGATCAGAGTTTCTGAGGGTATGCATGCACGTTACAAACTATTTACTTCAAATTAAAGCACAATACCTGCTTATTGCTAGCCATAGTATATCATCATATTGTTACTTAGTACTGTTGAGTTTCTGAGGGTATGCATGCACGTTACAAGCTGTTTACTTCAAATTAAAACACAAGAGTCCTTCTACGCAACCTCCCACTGTAGCTCAACCTCCGCACACCAACTGAGGTGTAATTTTTATTTTAATAAAATGCACGTTTTAAACCAATTGTAAAAATCAAAATATAGATTAAATTTTATTTTTTCTTTATACAGATTAATGAACCAAACAAATAGACTATTGATGGATCTTGACATTGCAAGATCCCCAAAGACACAGTGATTGTTCCACTGCCTCAATCCTTGAATCTTCATCTTCTCTATTTGGCTGGAAAAAATAAAATTAAAGTATAAAAAAATATTAGTTTCCATGGAAGAGAACTTTGGTTCATAATCATGGATTCTTTCCAGCAACACAGGACTACTCTTGAATCACCACAGTTAGCAACTATGATATGGGATGAACAGATTATTGCAACCAATCCAATAGTTTCTGGTGCAATAGGGTCAGAAAGAATCGGAGCTTTCATCAATGCCTCTACCAATAGCCATAGTATATAATCATATTGGACTTCTTTGTAATGCTGAGTTTCTGAGGGTATGCATGCACGTTACAAGCTGTTTACTTCAAATTAAAACACAATATCTGCTTATTGCTAGCCATAGTATATAATCATATTTGACTTCTTTGTAATGCTCAGTTTCTGAGGGTATGCATGCACGTTACACGATGTTTACTTCAAATTAAACAACAATACCTGCTTATTGCTAGCCATAGTATATACTCATATTGGACTTCTTTGTACTGCTGAGTTGATGAGGGTATGCATGCACGTTACAAGCTGTTTACTTTAAATTAAAACACAATACCTGCTTATTGCTAGCCATAGTATATAATCATATTGGACTTCTTTGTAATGCTCAGTTTCTGAGGGTATGCATGCACGTTACACGCTGTTTACTTCAAATTAAACAACAATACCTGCTTATTGCTAGCCATAGTATATAATCATATTGGACTTCTTTGTACTGTTGAGTTGATGAGGGTATGCATGCACGTTACAAGCTGTTTATTTCAAATTAAAACACAATACCTGCTTATTGCTAGCCATAGTATATAATCATATTGGACTTCTTTGTAATGCTCAGTTTCTGAGGGTATGCATGCACGTTACACGCTGTTTACTTCAAATTAAAAAACAATACCTGCTTATTGCTAGCCATAGTATATAATCATATTGGACTTCTTTGTACTGCTGAGTTGATGAGGGTATGCATGCACGTTACAAGCTATCTACTTCAAATTAAAGCACAATACCTGCTTATTGCTAGCCATAGTATATAATCATATTGGACTGAGTTGATGAGAGTATTACGTTATGATTATTATTGATCGTCGAATACGTAGTTATATTATTATAATCAGTTCGTAAAACAATGGACATGGACTAAAAGTGATTAATACCAGTGATTTGAAGAAGACAACTATAGAGGTTGCACCTAGTGACTTCCACCTAGTGATTGAATGTTACTGCATTCATGCACCATTTGCATTTAAACGATGTTTTAGTAGTTGCTCAAATCCATCATGTGTGTTTAATTAATATTTCAATAATTCTTGCTCAATGTTTCATTTATATCACTTATGGCCTCCAGTCAATCATCATGTGTTGTTGATGAGTTGCAAATCGAAGCACCAACTTGTTGGTGTGGGTTGAAAGCCCCATTGAAGACCTCCCATACTAAGAAAAATCTTGGAAGGAAATTTTACGTCTGCCCGAAGTATAACACGGTAAAACATATTTTTTTATCATAATTTTGTAGTACTTTTTAATTTGGCATATTTAATAGTCTGGGAATTAACAATTTGTATGCAGTGAGAAGAAATGTGTCAATTCTTTATATGGGCAGATATACTTCAATTGGTAGAGGAAAAAATACGCACAAGAGAGAATGCAGCTCGAAAAAGGGAGAACGATTTACTGTTGCGCGAGTATGAAGTTCAGAAAATGAAAGATAAACTTGTTGAGAGAGAGAATGTTCTTTACAAGCAAGAGAAGAAAATTGGAAAGTAGCTCGTAGAGAATAGATGTGCACGAATATGTTTATGTATTTATTGGATGTTATCAATTGTAATAATATTTGGTTATCTTGGTCTATAAATGTACTTTTGAAAAAGTAAATTGTAGATAGATGGTACGGATTAATGTATATTAATTGTACTAATTGTATTAATGTTAATGTCTGTGCTGGAAACTTGTTGTTCATTGTACTGTTTTACTATATTGCTTTGAGATGACACATATATTGTTTGTTAATCAAGCCTAAACTCACGTTAATGAACACCGAATATAGGTGGCGATATATCACATTTCTTCTCAAAATCGACAAAAATACAAAACATACCCAAACTACATCACATTCTTCTAAAAATCCATAGAAATACCTAACAGTCTTCCAAAAATCCAAAAAAAAAATACATAACTGTCTTCCAAAAATCTAAAATCCATAGAAATACCTAACAGTCTTCCAAAAAACCATAAAAATACATAACTGTCTTCCAAAAATCAAAAATCCAGTCTTAATATCTAACAGTCTTCCAAAAATTCATAAAAATACATAATTGTCTTCCAAAAATCCATAAAAATACTTAACAGTCTTCCAAAAATCTAAAAAAATACATAATTGTCTTCCAAAAATCCATAAAAATACATAACTGTCTTCCAAAAATCATCGACAATACCTAACAGTCTTCCAAAAATCCATAAAAATACATAATTGTCTTCCAAAAATTCAGAAAAATACATAATTGTCTTCCAAAAATCCAGAAAAATACATAATTGTCTTCCAAGATCCATAACAATACATAACAGTCTTCCAAAAATCCATAAAAATACATAACAGTCTTCCAAGATCCATAACAATACATAACAGTCTTCCAAAAATCCATACCTCAGTACATAAGTCTTCCAAGATCCATAGAAATACATAACACACTTCGAAAATGCATATAAATACATCAAAGTCTTCTAAAAATTCATAAAATACAGAAAAATGCTCCAACTACAAAAAAACACATCACTTCAGCTACTCATTGCCCGATGGCGTTGGTTGTGTGACAGTACTACACTGAGTTAGAACCACAAAATCATCCTTCGCTACACTGGGTATTTGCTCCTACATTAAAGTTAAAAAAAAAACATAGAATTGCCATGCGTAAGTAGTCATGACTGTAGTGGGAAGCAATATAGAATTAATAGACAACAAAAGTCAAGTTTACCTCAACATTTGCAGGAACTTCCGACACCTCAAAATCTTGATTCGTATCATCAAATATTTTCCTGCGTGTCTAAATAAGTTTCAAGTACACAAAATATACATCCGTTAAAAAGAAATATGCATGTGGTGAACGCAATGCACGTAATAAAGACTTGGAGAAAAGGAATTACTTGTTTCTTCTTTCGCTTGGACGCAGCCTTCTCAACAGGCAGAACCTTCCTTTTTGTTGGCGGCCTCCCTTTCCCTCTGACAACGTGTTGGCTTAATATTTTCTTACCCTTGTCCGTGACCACAGTCTCTGAAACCTTTGTTGAACTGGACTCAAGTGTTAATCCTTTAAATTGATTCTCAAACTCATCCAAGTGTCGCATGAATGCAGTAACATGGGCATCATTCGACGATACACGGGTGGCTAATTTCACACATCGTTTCACCACAAACTCATACCTCCGTGAATCCGCATTTTGCCGCAAGTCATCATAGCTACTTTTTACCACTGTGTATCTCCTCTTTAAGTCCTTTCTCCATCGATCCAACAAGTACTTTTCTGGTAGCGCATGAATCTTATTCATCTGACAAACGTTCAATGCATGTCTACAGACAATTCCTCTCATCTCAAACAATGCACAGATGCTTTTCACATCAACCTCCTCATCGTTAAAGTAAACTGTGTACTTGATGCTCTTGACATGGTCATCATCAGTGGTGATTTCATCTAAAACATCGTAGGTGGAAATGCAACCTTCCTTGCTGATAAGTATGCAGTTACATAAAATCATTCCCCACACCTCTTTTTAAACTTCTTTAAATTTTGCATTCGTATATACAGATTGAAACTGCTTTTCAATGCGGAATGCAGATGAACATGGGATGGTTTGGTTGGAGGAATTGAAATCAGCTGTCGTCTCGAGCTCTACCTTCTTCCTTAATGCATTGTCAAATTGATCGATGAATTCTTTCAACGTTGTCCCAAAATGCACAAAACCATCGAAAAAGGCATTCATGCTTTCAGAACGCTGTGTCGTGCTCATGCCAGCCCAAAAAACTCCCTTAAGATAAACCGGTACCCAAAACGACCTCTCATTGTACAACCCTTGCAACCATGCATTTTCACCTAGGTCATACTTGTGAATAAATTGCCCCAACTTCTCCTCAAATTCACCACATGTCTGTGAATCATATAAGGCATTCTGGATTGCAATTTTCAACCCAGAATTGAAGGCAGCGTGAGATCCCAATTTCTTAGGCAATTTTTGCATTATATGCCATAGACAATATCTATGGCGAGTACGTGGGAATACCAACGCAATAGCAGCCTTCATGGCTCAGTCTTAATCTGTTATGATCGCTTTTGGAGCCCGACCATCCATGCACTCCAACCATGCTTGAAACAACCACACAAAAGTACTTGTGTCCTCGCTTGAAATCAAGCCAGCCCTTAACAATATAGACTGCCCATGATGATTTACACCAACAAATGGAGCAAATGGCATACCATATCTATTTGTTAGGTATGTCGTATCGAATGTGATAACATCTCCAAAATACTCATACGCAGCTCCACTACGTGCGTCAGCCCATAACACATTTCTAAGTCTCAACTCCTCATCCACGTCAATCACATAAACAAAACCATCATTTTGCATTCTCATCCTCTTGAAGTACTCAGTCAGTGCTTCACCACCACCTTTACCCAGTCTTAATTGTCGGGCTTTGTCAATAAAATTTCGACAGTCTTTTTCTTGAAACTGCAGATTCTCAAACCCCCTGCCTCAACAACAAGTGTTCCGAAATTCTTGTTCATTCGAATACCTGCTCTGTCATTCAAATCAAGCATCCTCTGACTATATTGTTCTAAATACTTGTGCGATCTAAAGAATCTAGACTTTTGTGGGCTGACAGCACTATGATTATGGGCAATCTCAACAGTGGTCACCACCCAAGTACCATCCACCAAGTGAGCATTTATCCTTGCCTTACAATCCGTTTTAATAGTTGGGCGTGGCTTCGAGATATTACTATGACTAGGATGGTACTTCCCCCCACGCGCACACCCAATCGTTAAATACTTCACCCTCCCATTAGCATCTCTCTTCGTCCTTTGTGTTATAACACCAAAACCTTGTTGCTTGACATATCGCATGTAATATGCCATAAGCTTATGATCAGTGGCAAACTTCATACCAGGTTTGGGCTCCTCCTCAACTTGGTCATGATTAGAATTTTATTCATTAATCTCATCAACTTCTGTCTCTACATCTAATGAAGTACCTCCAACATTATTTTCACTTCCAGATATAAATGCCAATGTCTCCGCAGTCTCGGGATTACTTGCGGTCGTTTCAAAGCTTGTCGAGTCCTCTCCGGTACTCGACGGAGTGCATGGCATTTGTTGAACATGGTCCAAACAATCCGCATTAGTCGACATGAACGTTGATGGAAAAGGTGGCATTGGTGGGGGCTGTAATCAGCCACAGTGTTAGAACGGGTAACAAGTTAAACGCACGCATAAAAAATTAAAAAATTATTCAGGAATCTATCTACCTGGTTCATTTGTTGAACCCGACCTGACTCCTCCGCATTAGTCGACGGTGGGTATATATCCCTTGTTGGAAAAGGTGGCGTTGGTGGGGGCTACAATCAGGCACGGTGTTAGAACGGGTAAAAATGTACACATTCCAAAAAAAAAAAAAGATTATTCAGGAATCTATCTACCTGGCTCGTTTGTTGAACACGACCCAACTCCTCCGCATTAGTCGACGGCGGGTAGACGAACATTGTTGGAAAAGGTGGCATTGGTGGGGGCTGAAACAGGCACGGTGTTAGAACGGGTAAAAATGCACAGATTCTAAAAGGAAAAAAAAAATTATTCAGGCTTCTATCTACCTGGTTCGTTTGTTGAACACGACCCGACTCCTCCGCATTAGTCGACGGCGGGTAGATGAACATTGTTGGAAAAGGTGGCATTGGTGGGGGCTGAAACAGGCACGTTGTTAGAACGGATAAAAATGCACACATAAAAAAAAATTAAAGATTATTCAGGAATCTACCTGGTTCGTTTGTTTAACACGACCTGACTCCTCCGCATTAGTCGACGGTGGGTAGATGAACATTGATGAAAAATGTGGCATTAGTGGGGGCTGAAACAGGCACGGTGTTAGCACGAATAAAAATGCACGCATAAAAAAAATAAAAGATTAGAAAGGAATCTACCTGGTTCGTGGGTTGAGCACGACCTGACTCTTCCGCATTACTCGACGACGGGTATATGAACGTTGTTGAAAAATGTGGTGTTGGTGGGGGCTGCAATCAGGCACGATATTAGAACGGATAAAAAAAATGCATGCATAAAAAAATAAAAGAAAAAAAGATTAGAAAGGAATCTACTTGGTTCGTTTGTTGAACACCACCCGACTCATTTGCATTAGTCGACGGCGGGTAGATGAACGTTGATGGAAAATGTGGCATTGGTGGGGCTGCAATCAGGCACATTGTTAGAACGGGTAACAATGAACTTAAGGAAAAAAATTGAAAGTTTAAAAGGGAATGTATCTGGCTACCCCATGCGTATATATATGAATTCAGATATGCATTTGGATGAATCATAAATGGCGAGTAGTAAGCATTTTCTGGACAAAGAGAAACCTACAATACACAAATAAAAATACATTAATTATTAGAATCGAGACACCTTCCTTTTATGAATGATCAATGTATCATACCTGAGTCGGTGGAACTGGTGTAGAAGGCCTGGGTGGCCTTTTATCTTCCTCTTTGTCCATCAAGATATTTCAACTGAGTTTTTAGATCGACATTACAAAAATAAAACCATTAGTCCATGGCTTTTTATTAAATCGACATTACTAGAAAAAAAACACTTTTGGTTACTGCTACATTGTGACTTTTCTATGCTCTGCAACTCAGTTTATTGTTATCTTACTTGACGGTATGTTTTAGTTGGTCTTCTTAGTGTTGAGGTTGACTAGTGCATTTTATATTGAACATTATTAGTTTTAATTATTTTGGAAGTTTTAAGGTTGGAAAGTTGTCTTTACAACAGCCTCTAGTTTACTTTGAACTTTACAACAGCCTCTGATTTTATGAGAGTAACATATGGTTTAGATCTGTCCAAAATCTCAAAATCAGTAATTTTATGATTTTATCCTTGCATCACATACATCTAACTGAGGACATTTTAAGTAAATGAGAATGGTATGCAATGCTCCTAAATCTTTTTTGAACAAGTAAATGAGGACATACATCTACGGGATATTAAAGAGTTTTCCATGTAACTTTCACTTTACATTTAGGTAATTTAGCAAGTGGAAATGGTATGCAATACTCAAAAGAAAATCAAATACATACCTTGTTAATTAGCGGGGCATTCAAATAAGCTATGCACCTTCACTGAGTGTCAAGGAAAGCAAGCACAACAAGAATAAAGTGTTCCTGAAACAAAAATCCAAAGGCTATAACTGGTCGCACAACCAAAGAAGCAACATTTGCAACATGAGCTCCATACAGTAGATCCAATATACTTCTATAGCTATTACAGATCCTTTACATGAAGAGGATCAGATGAACAACATGATACTGACTATTGAATAATATGGACATGAACAAATGGTGGCACAAGCAAAAATCAGAGAGTGTTGCATTACAAGTCGCAATGATGTGTGAATTAAATTAACTGGTCAGGCTTAATTGTTAAATGGTTATTTCTTAGGCTTAATCTGAGAACAGTGTACACAAGAAATTAACTCAAAAGAATAGATCTTCAATTTCTGATCGGTCCCAACCCTATACATACCTTGTTAATTATCGGTAGAGGATCGGGAGGAACCGAGCTGGAGAGAGAGAGAGATTCGAAGGCTGGGTTTTGAGCAGACGACACGGCAGAAGTAGACGGCACCCAGACGACGACAGACGGCATGCGGATGACGGCAGACGGCACGTGGACGACGGCAGGAACCGAGAAGGAGGGACGGGACTGCGGGAACCGAGCGGGAGAGATGATATTCGAATGCACTGTTTTGAAGTGAATTTCAGTTTTGAGTAAAACTTCTTCGTTTTACTGTAGCAAAAAAAAAAAAAAAAACCACGTAGGCAGTGTGTGGTGTTTGTTACTGTGTAGGCTTAAGTATAAAAGAACTCACGAATCTGCCTTACTGTGTATGGCTAACCTTCCTTACTACAATGATTACTATTAATTAGGCAATAAATATTATTCGAAAAATAAAAAAGTTAATTGCGAAATAATCATTTTAATTTGTTTTTGAATAAATTAATCTTTTTATTTTAATTTTAAAATTTTTACTCTTTATATTATTTTTAACGTGATATTCATAGCATTAGTACCGTTAATAATTCTTTAAGAACATCCATACTGAGAAGTGTCATGGTGCTATGTGTAAAAATTAAAGAAAAATATTTTCAGATAGAAAAATTTTTTAATACAAAATTTAAAAGTTTAAGTCATCTAATTATTATTTAAAGAGAAGTGTTACAGTTACAAAAAAAAATTATATAAAATTAATTCACAAACTGACATGACTTTATATGATACGTTAAATTTACTTTATAATAAAAATAATTTTATAATATAATATATCATTGATATTTTGGTGTTGATATGAAAATTTTATGGAATTATTGATTTTTTTAAAAAAGAAAAGAAAAGAATGGTTAAGGTTGAAAACACAAGAAGTAATTATGGTGAAAATTAAAATATAGGGGGAGAGATAATAATATTAGGGGAGTCATTGACTAGTTTACAAATAATATAATTGCCTAGGCGACAAATAATATATAGGGAACTTATAATATTTGATTATTATGTAACAATTATTATTTTGATATGAAGAGGGCACCATGCAGATTGATGTACGACTCAATAGTGGAGAGGAATGACACCGAAGAGCTGCATATAAATTTCTTAGTTGTCGTGGTACCACTCAAATCTGGCCAGCTGGCAGATGGTGTCTTCTCCAGAAGTTTCCCAGATTCGTACTCTCTGATGAAGCCTAAAACGAAAACGTGTCGTCTATCCAGTGGTGCAGCATCACAAAAGTACACAATTGCAGGAATGTTAATTACCATAATTGTCCCTCTCCTTCTTATCGATCTGTTTCTTTCCAGAGCTCTTCACGAGCCCGGAAAACCACCACTCCTCTCTCTCTCTCTGAGGTAATCTATCGATCCCAATCTCTTTCAAAGTTCTCTCTTTTGATTTTCTCTTCCAAGTTTCTGTAAATATTTTGCAAATCTGGAAGGAATTTGGATCGCATTTCCGCCTGCTAGATTTTCCCCAATTATGAATTGTATTCTCTGCATTTTCCCCAATTTAGGTTTGAACTGTATGTACGCACGCTTTGTTTGAGTCTCTCTTTTACTGATATTATTTACTGCTTTATTATCTGGCTCTAGTTGTTCGAATTGGTGAAAATCTGGTATAATTTCAAATTCAGGATCCATGGAACATGCCGAGCTAACCACGGAACAGGTTGGTGATCCGGTCCAGCCCGCTTCATTTGCTTTCTTTGTACGAATTTTGTGTGAAGTGGGATTTAACTTTCTTTTTTTCTTTCTTTCTTAATAGGGATTGTTTAGTACCGATAAGCGCACATCCCTGGATCATGAACTTGTTGATTTTCCTAAAAAAAAAAAAAAAGAACTTTGGAAATGGATTTAGTGGAAATATAAAGGGTGGTGGTGCTACGGTTTTAGGATTCCTGTTGATTACAAATAACATGTAATTTCTAATTATGAGTAGAAGAATCTGAGGTTTTGGGCACTGGTTGTTAACTTTACTCATAAAGAGAGCTGTTTTTAGTCTGAGAAGTACAGAATGTTAGAGACAGACTAGTTCAACTTTCGCATTGTGTAAGAATTGACACCGACTAAACTTTCGGTCTTTCCCTTAAACTGATGATTGAATGAGATAGGATGTATGCACAATTTTGGCCAAAATGGAGAATTGGAAAAACAAAAGAAAAGTACACAATTGTCAAGATATATGTAGATAAGAAAGTATAGCATGCGCACACGAATATGAAATTTAAACCAAATCATAGAGAAAAAGTAGCAGTCTGATATTGGAACCTGCATGTTGCTACAAGAGACATTTATTATAGAGTACTAATGGTATTATATTTGAATGGAGTTATATATGCATGAAAGGCTTCTTTCATATTGTCTGAAAAACAAATTTATTTCATGAGTAATGTTAGATACAATCATGGGTTGTGCAAGTGTCACACACTCCTTTTGAAAAAGAGTGGTGGACACCATTAAAAAAATAATTTTTTTCATCTGAATCCTATATTTACTCACTTTTTTCAAAAGAAATGCACGGCGCTTGCACATTCTATGACTGCAAATATCGTTTCTCTTCTTTCATTGTATATGTGAAGAATAATAGAATTTGAATAAGATCTTAGAGAAGAAGGAAAAGGAAAGTGAAGAAAGAGTTAATGGGACCTTAATTTACTTCACAACCAGTCACTTCAAAAACCAATATCTCTTCATAGACACAAGAAATATCGTAGAAAGTTTTCATGTTGGTTAGCCTTGAAATATGTTTTCACGAATTCCAATTTTGGATCATTTTATCATGTGTCGTGTTACTCCTGAGTTCCTGCTCTATAAGAGCTTAAATATTTAAATCTTCTTTTGATAATTTCTTAAATATTTAAATCTGATATTAACATTTAGCTATCACAGAAGTTTACGTAAACAAGTCTGTTTTGATCAATATATTTTTCCATTTTCTAGGTGTTGAAGAGGGACATTCCGTGGGAGACATACATGACAACTAAGCTCATCACGGGGACATGCCTTCAGCTGCTAAGACGTTATGATAATAAATCAGAAAGTTATAGAGCTCAACTTCTGGATGATGTAATGTTTAATTGCTGTCATGATTTTTGGGCTGAGTACTTTGTTTTGACCACTCTAATGATATTCGGAACCTTTTGACCTTCTCTTTCTATCTCATGATTCAAAGAACCTTATATTCCTGCTTTACAGTTGCATTGGTTTGTAATTTTGATCTTTTCAATACATTTAGTAGAGAATCGTGCCTTTATTATAGTGCAAGAACGACTATTTTTGCTTTTCAATAATCTTAACAAGGGGAATCAACCATGGCAGGATGGTCCAGCTTATGTTCGGGTGTTCGTTAGCATTTTACGTGACATTTTTAAGGAGGAAACTGTAGAATATGTTCTCGCATTAATTGATGAAATGCTTACAGGTAATTGGAAGATTTTGGCCTTCAAATTGTGTACATATTATAAAGGAATTTATATTGTTTATTTTTCTTGGACAGCAAACCCAAAAAGAGCAAGATTATTTCATGACAACTCTCTTGCCAATGAAGATACTTATGAACCTTTCTTAAGTTAAGTATCTAAGTAAGCATATTCTTCGATGATAAGAGATTGTTGATGCTGCCGTGATTATGGCTTCTCTCCCTCCCTCCCAACCCCCCCCCCCCCCCCCCTTCTTTTGTGTATCTAATTGATGAATCTCTTCTGGGATTAGTCTATTGAATGGAGCCTTGTCCTTTCTGTCAAAAGCGGCACCTTTACTAGTAACTTGTTCTGATTAAATTTCTAGTTGCTCATACTGATGCTTTCATTTTAATTTCCAAATGCCTAGGAAAATCTCATATTAATCAAAGCTTATTTGTAGATATTAGAAATCTAATCCTTAACGGACACTGAAATAGAATGAAATTTTGTCTGATCATTCTTTGCATTACAAAACATCTGCTTTCTTATATTCCACTTTTTTACTTAATAAAATTTGATCAGTCTTTGTCAGATAATCATATGTTTTGTTTTAAACAATGCATTATTGAGATGGTATGCTTGTTTTTTTTTTTTTAATTTTTTTTATGAATAAGTATTCATGTTTTTTTTTTTTTTTTACATATGGCTCAATCATTCCATCGGTTTTTTATGTTCTTTAATTTTGTGAAAACCTAATCCAACGTTTGGTTTACTTACAGATTGCTTTGGAAGGGTAATTGGTTCATACAAGAGAAGAGCTGTAAGATACTTGCTTTAATAGTAAGGTAGTTTAAATCCGATCCAGCTGAAAATTGAAGTGAAAAGTTTCCAAAGTTAATCAAGTGATTCTTGTATGGATTACTTTTTCATTAACTGTGTTTTTTCCCTTTTTTGTGATTATAGTGCCAGGTCAAAAACACAGGATGGCATAATTGCTAATGGGGAAGCCTCAAACTCAAAGAAAAAATCAACTACTATTGACAATGTGTTGGAAGGATTGATAGAATGGCTTTGTGTACAGGTATCATACATTTTTGGACTGGGGGAATGGGATCAGTGTCTAGTTCACACTTGATGGCAGGATATACTCTGCATCTTGGTAGTTTTTGTTTATGTTGTATTGATGTACCCTTGAGACTTCCAGTGCCTTCTTAGACTTCAATCACATTTAAATATTTGCCCTAGCTTTGGTAATAACGACCATGGTTAATTAAGATTTACCATGTATACACACACACACACACATTATCGATAAAAAAATATATACACACACATAAATAGTAAAAGTAAATGATAATATTCTTAGACTGGAAATTCCTCGAGGAATTTTTTTGCATACTCGAGGAATTTTTCCGATCAAAAATTCCTTGAGCATGCAGGTTCTATACAGGAGGCCCTACTAAAAGTTGCAATCCATTATGGGCTGTAAACGAGTTCTTGTCTTCGTTTTTCTAAGTTTTAGAATGTAATTAGGTGTTTCTTGTGTATACTTCCTGTGTACTCGGGCTCCGCCTATTACATTGTGCTTAATAAAGTTCTAACTTATCAAAAAAAAAAAAAAGTTGCAATCCATTAAGTTCAATACTTCGGAAAATAAAAGAGTTCAAAAATGAAAAAGGAAGATGGAACTGCCAAAACTGGCATCTATTTGTAGATTGATCTTAAGAGTACAAATTTAAGAACTTCCACAGAGAGCCCCAGTCCATTGAAAGACTGGCGGTTTTTTTTTTTTTTTTCGTGCCAACTAATCCACATAATGCAAAAGGTGAGGAAAAGGTGAGGAGTGGGATATTGTCTTTAATTGTCAGACTGTTATAAGCTGTCAACAATTGAATATTCTGAGGTGGATTTTTTTCCCTGGGCAGTCAAAGATGGGTTACAGGATAATATTTAGTTGCTTCCTTGAAAAAGAACTTATCAAGCTGCTATATGTTGATGTAAAGAGGCCTTCTTAGCAGAATGAAATGATCATTGGAATGGGATCATTCTTCATACTTGATTTGGTTGTTGATTGATATGTAGCTTGACTTGTGTAAATAAATTTACGATATTTTTGTTTAGTATAAGTCAGTATGTACATAAATCTATCAAAATATTAAAAATAGTTTTATTGCTGTCTTTGGAAAGTTTTCATACTAGTCGTCAATCAAAGTCTTCAGTTTTGTTCTCATGTGTCATTTGGCCTGGAACTAGAAAGGTCCTGTATTTTTATTTTTACTGAAGCAATAAAAAAGAAAATCAAGTTGCACACTTGACTAGTTAATGCAACTATAAAAAAAAAAAAAAAGAATTGATAAAATAAGGTCAGTACCATCGACTTGAAGTTAATTATTGCCTGTCATCAACATATATGCAGAAGTACTATCTGAAATACATAAATGATCCTTTACCCAAAAGAAATCCATATCACTACATCAGAAGTACTCTGAAAAAAAAATATTTCTTTCAAAAATTTCTTACATTTATTAATAAATTTCTTACTTGTCAAAAAAAAAAAAGTACTTTGAAAAGACTGTACCAAGGATAGCATAACACTACATATATCAACTAGTCAGATTTTCTTGATTGTTTTTTCTATTCTAATACTTGCTTAAGCTAGATATGTAGATACATGAACTTACATCCAAATAAACAGTGATTGATTCTAGATATGGGGTACTTGGGGGGAGGGTGCGTTCTTTGGTGGCACAAGCTGCCTATGGGGTGGGGCTGTGGAAGAACATTAGACAGGGACGGGGTATTTTCTCATTATATTTGTGGTGGGGATGGATCCAGGATCAGATTCTGGCATGACGCTTGGTGTGGTGATAGGGCCCTCAAGGACACCTTTTCTACTATCTATAAGATTGCAGGTGGCCAAGAGGCGTCAATGGCCGAGTTATTCGAGATTTCGGTGATTCTCTTCAATAGAATGTCAATTCCCTTAAGGCGGCCCATGATTGGGAGGTTGGTAGTATTTCAAATTTCTTCAACTTATTGTATTCCATGGGATTAAGAAATCAAGAGGTAGGTAGAATGTGGTGAGCTACCTATAAGAAAGGGGAATTTGCAGTTTGGTCTTTATATAGGATGCTCATGAATCAGGATTGTGATCATTTTTCTTGGAAGAGCATTTGGAGGACTAAGGTGCCTTTAAAGGTCGCTTTCTTTGTACGCACAGCTTCCTTGAGAAAGTTTTAACTATGGACTACCTATGGAAACGTTGGGTCATTGTTATTAACTGGTATAGCATGTGTAGAAAAAGTGGTGAAATGGTGGATCATTTGCTACTTTACTGTGAGGTTGCCAGGGCCCAGTGGGATGAGTTCTTTGGAAGAGTTGGTTTGCTTGGGTTATGCCTGTGAAGGTACAGGTTGAGAAGTCTTCATGGTATTCTGCAAATTGCAGCAATTTGAAAGATGGTTTCCATATGCCTTCCATCGTGCATTTGGAGGGAAAGAAACAACTAGAGCTTCAAAGATACGAAGCACTCCAGTTGCCTATATACTTGGACTATATCTATTCCCCTATTAGTATTAAGAAAATTCTTACTTTTCAAAAAAGAAGTCCAAATAAACATATACGGAAAAATTCTTACATTATGATGTGAATTTAATTAAACTCAGGAGATGAAATTCCAAATAAAACAGTGAAATTTCTGGGAATTATACAGGCGTGTCGAATGACATGTGATCTTGACATGTAACTTAGGTAAACAACTCTTATCAAACATCCCAAATATTTTCATAAACAGACCTAAACATTTATAATGAGAAATGATTAAATTCTTGATTTAGTGAAACTAATTAGAGCAGCTGAAACTCATCAAAATGTAAAGATATAGGTAAAACTAGCAGATCTCTCATTTGCAAGAAATATTTTCATGTGATTTATTCTTCTCTTAACGATCCTGCATTTTATTCAGTTATGGTTCTAATGTCAGTTTAAGTTGGAGGATACTAATTATCACCCAGTCCTAATGCTGTTGTTATACACAGCTGAAGAAGCCTTCCCATCCTAGTGGTGCTGTCCCTATTGCCATCAGTTGCCTTGCTACATTACTTAAGGAACCTGTGGTCAGATCCTTGTTTGTTCGAGCAGATGGGATTAAGTTGCTCATTCCTTTAATTGCTCCAGCATCCACTCAGCAATCAATTCAGGTAACTTTTGGATGGCAATTACTATTTTGTTTTCAACCAAACTGTTGCCTTATAGTCCTAGCTGTCATGCAGGCTTGGAGTAGAAAATTGGGATTTTAGTTTATTTGTTCATCCAAACGCTAAAATAATCTTTGATAGTCCTGAAATTTCTGCTGCTTATCTTTGTTACAGCTCCTGTATGAAACCTGTCTTTGTGTTTGGCTTTTGTCATACTACGAACCTGCAGTCGAGTACCTGGCTACTTCAAGAACCTTGCCACGACTAATAGATGTTGTTAAGAGTTCCACAAAAGAGAAGGTGAGCTTTTCAGTCTGCATTCAGTATCTTTTTTTTTTTTCTATATGCATGCTGTAGCAGTTTACTTTTATCCTAGTTTCCTATCTTACCCTTTATCATAGTCATAACAGAACAACATGCAAACTTTCGCATTTTGGAAGCTGATTTAATGCTTGTAAATTTAGCTTCTAGTTATGCTTATCTACTAATGAAAAAGAAATGTTATATATCTGACATTAATGTGTTTGGGCACTCCAATTCTTGCTAGGTTGTCAGAGTGGTTGTCTTGACCTTTAGGAACTTGCTTTGGAAAGAGACATTTGGTGCTCAAATGGTAGACCTTGGACTGCCGCAAATTGTGCAAAGCTTGAAAGTACAAGCATGGAGTGATGAGGTGAGAGAATTAGAAGGTTATATGCTTGAATTTGCTTATTGGTTTTTATGAATTTTTTGTAAATTCAATAGAATGGAGCCATATGGCAATCCTTGAAGGTGTTGGTGATTGTGAGCCTATGTCACGTGTGCATCTGTGTTACTCTTTTGGCAGTGCTCTTCCTTTTAATCAGTACATTTGTATGAAGAATTTATTTCACATTTAGCAATGCAATATATAGTCCATATATTGATGTTGATGATGACTAAAGCCCGTAAGAGCTGTATATTTTCCTAGACCTAGCTCTGATATCCTGTAGTTGGTTTTATCTCTTTCTATATTTTTTAATAAGGTTTTAGCTATACTACTCTGTCTGCTCTTGTGCTGTTGATAGGTTAATTCTTTTGTCAAGCATTTGAACAGTGATTTTCATCATGCTCTTCTGAACCTGCATCTTCTTGGTGTGTCATTGACTTTGTTGCACAAGTTTCATTGAATCACTCTTCTTTGCTGGTACAGTCATTGGTTCTTGTCGCACAGAACCATGCGAGTTTTCGGAGTTTTGTTTTTTTGTTTGTTTTTTCATTTTACTTACCAAATATGTTACATTTAGTGCCATACAATTGCATGCATTTTCTCATTGGATCTATTCTCATGTTACTCTCCACACTTGGACATTCCTCACTAGTATTCTTTTATTGGCACCGGGTGTCTGAGAACAAAGTCCCAACTAATCCCGAGGGTGCAAAGGCCTTCCTAAAAATGACCTATGTTTCCATTGGAAGAGAATTTGGAGGACTTAGGCTTCTTTGAGGGTGTCATTTTTCATGTGGATTGCATCTTTAGGGAAAATTCTCATTATAGACTACCTCTGCAAGCATCATAACCGTCATGCCATTTTTGATAGATTGGTGTTGTGTATCCAAAAGAATTGGAGAAACTGCAGATCACCTCATTCATTGTGATATTGCAAGAGGTTTGTGGTGTTTGGTCTTTAAGATGTTTGGAGTATAATGGGTTATGCTTAGACAGGGTGGTGGAGCCTTTGGCGTGTTGGAAAAGAAGGTTTAGTTGGAATGTTGGAGTGTGATTTCTTGTTTACTATTTTTCATTTGGAAAGAATTTAATGCCAAAATTTTTGAGGACTGAGAAGATAGAGTTGCACTTTACAACTTTGTTTTCTTAAATTTATTATTTGAGTGTTATTATCTTTATGCCCTCATTGATGTTTCTAATTTTCTCGATTTCTATGTTCTTTTCCTTATCTTTGGCTTCTATTGGATCTGTTTTATTTTAGTGCTGCCAAGTTTTTACCAGACCTGCGAACCCAACACAAACTTGAGAACATATAATAGGGTTAGGGTTCAAGTCATGTCAGGTCAACCTGCTGTTTACCAGTTGGCCGAGTGACCCAATGAGCCCAAAAAAAGGTCATTCGGGTCACATATCACATTTTTTGCTAGAAATTCAGTTTTATATTGAAAAATGTTGCACTTATTATAAGTCTTTACTCCTTGTATAGTCTTTGCTTTGTTATCCAGTAGTAGGAATGATGAAATGTTTGTGAATATTTTTTTCCTTTTTCATTCTTTTCATTTTTTATTCTTTTGGTTCAAACAGGTCTTGTTGGGTAATAAAAAGTGTCAAATGGGTTGTGTTGGGCCAACCCTTGAAACAGGCGTACCAAGGTGATTGACCAATTTAATTATTCGTGTCGACAAAAAATGACACGACCCAACATGAACCCGACCCAACTTTTGAATTTATTATTTGAGTGGTGTTATTTATTTCCATCGCTGAAGTTTCTAATTTTCTTGATGTTTGTGATCTTTATCCTTATCTTTGACTTTTGTCGGATCTGTTGTGTTGTATCCTTCCTATCCAGTGGTGCCGCTTGCATATTCAAGATATTTGTTTTATATATTAAATAAAATAATGCTTTCTCAAAAAAAAAGAACAATGCTTTCCCAACATTTTTTACATATAAAAAAATGTTGGGTTGCCACCATACTGAAGATCAAGATTTGATTTGGGTCTACAGCTTTAATAAAATTCTCTAATATAATGGTATTTGATAATAGAAGAGTAAAATTGTACTCACTCAATTATATATTTCCAGCTTTAATAGTATAAATCAAAATATAGGGATCGGCCTTTTGCCACAAAAATATGAACTTCTGGATGCTATCACATTTAGGTGTAAAAATATGGGAAATCTTAATTATGATGTCTCTGCTGCCAACATGGTAACTCCATCGGATGATCCAAATTTTTTATGCTAAGTTACTGGGATGGATACCGATGGTTATTTTCCGCCTTTTGCATTTGCTGCACTACTGAAAAACTTGATTACAATTGCTATCAACTAGGCAGTTGATTTTTTTTCCCCTTTAGTCATATTCTGAATTTATTGTGCTGTGGGCTCTGCTATTATCTTACATCTTGCTATCTGATGCAAAATCATGACATGAGTCCATGATTTCTTAATCTGGGTCAACTCATTTGCATAGAGATGATCACGATTGGTAGGATAATGTTTCTGTGGGCCTTTTTCCTCTAATTTATATCAATTGTTTCATAGGATCTGTTGGAGGCTCTGAATCAACTGGAGGAAGGGCTGAAGGAAAACATTAAGAAATTGAGTTCTTTCGATTTGTACAAGCAAGAAGTCCTCCTTGGTCATCTTGACTGGACTCCTATGCACAAAGATCCCTCATTTTGGCGTGATAATGTTACGAGATTTGAAGATAATGATTTCCAGGTACTTTTTTACACCCCTTTCACCATTCCTTACTCTTTATTGCAACTCTTCTGAAAGAAGCCTATCAGTGGTTACCTATTTTGTTTCCAATATTTGTTTGTTGGTATATTTTGTAACGGGATCCAATATATTTTAATTTAACTAGTTAAACTGTCCAATGGGTCTACTAAAATTGAAGCAGAACCTGTCTTGTCCCAACATCTGCAGGTTGATATGTCGAACACGCCTGCATGCACACATACCACTTTGAGAAATGATAGTTGCAGTCGTGGAGTGCGTAAGCACCGCGCAATCCCTTTGAAGAAAGTGAATAAATACAGACTCACATGAAAAAAAACTAATATTTTAATAGTAGATCCCACTCTTTTTCAAAACGATTGTACGACGCTTGTGCACTCCACGACTGCATCTAGCATTACTCGAATTGGTGAAACAATTTTGGTAAATGCCTTCAGTGAAAGCATGAAGTTGTATAATGTCACAATCTTGGGGAGCATTAATTGCTGTACCCAACATGGGTCCTAATGAGACATTAGGGATTTAAGTGGGGAGGATTATGATACTTCAAATTGAATTGGATTGGAGTTGATTGAAATTGTGATGGCACTGTATGGAAAAGAACTATATATGTGATAATAGGGAGCCTCAATAGTGACCAATCCTTTTGGGGAATACTATTGCTTAGTTTGACAACTCCCCAATATTATTACAAAATTTTTGTGACTATTAATATATGATTTTCTGTTACAGATTTTGAGGGTCCTCATTACAATTTTGGATACATCCAGTGATCCAAGGGCTCTAGCTGTTGCTTGTTTTGATCTCTCACAGTTCATCCAGCACCATCCCGCAGGGCGGATCATTGTGATGGACCTCAAGACAAAGGAAAGGGTGATGAAACTGATGAACCATGAGAATGCTGAGGTTACCAAGAATGCCCTACTCTGCATTCAAAGGCTTTTTCTGGGTGCCAAGTATGCAAGCTTTTTGCAGGTTTAGTTAAATTTCTGTGAACAATAAATGGAGTATGTTTTTATATGCCCATGTACCGTGTCTCCTGTCTCCCCTATCATATATGCTTCATCTCTTATCGTTTGAGTAACTTATCATCTAGGGCTCTTCTCTTGTCAGAATTTTGGGTTGTGGAAGAGTTTGAAGATTCAATTTGTTCTACTGAATAGTTGAATAATATTTGTGCAGTTGAGATATTAAATAATTTTTTTTTTTTGTTATGTTGTTTCACTCTCCTTTATGCATGTATTTATCTTTCTGGGTAGTTTGCAAGTTTCAATTGGTTGATATGTTAAGCTGCTGACCTAGTTTCAGTGCTCGCTCTTAGCCCTATTCTTGAGACTGTATTGACATGAATGACAAAGTTACAGAAGAGGGGGGAGGGTGTCTCTCTGATGTTCTCGATTTGGTTGGGCAAAGGACTTGAAATTATTTGAAGCTAGACGAAGTGAAGGAGCTGAGATTTTATTACAAAGTTTGAGTAATAATGTTAGCTGGCCTATTTTATTATAACTACCACTACGAGTAGTAATAATAATAATAATAATAATAATTATTAAAAACAAACAAACTCTGAAACTGCATTTATACCCCTTCAATAACACAAAAAGAAAAAGTAATGCTCTTCAATTACTAATTGAGAGGAGATAGATGTTATAACTACAAACAGATTTCATACAAGAAAGTAAGTTTAGAAAGACAGTCTTAGGAGCTGTTTAGATGAGATGAGATGATTTTACTAGAAAGTTGAATAAGATATTATTAGAATATTATTTTTTAATATTATTATCGTTTTGTGATTTAAAAAAGTTGAATTATTTATTATATTTTATGTAAAAATTTAAAAAAATTATAATGATGAGATTAGATGAGATGAAGTGAGAGATACTCTCAATCCAAACGACTCCTTATTGTGATTGCTTTACTAGTTGGCATGCTTGTCATTCTCATCTCTCATTTCTACTGTGGCTTACTTTATTGCTTTGTTCTATTGTTGTTGGATCCTGCCTACAAAAAGTTCTTACAAATTGAGGGTCTGTTTTTTACCCTTATACTACTATACTCGAGCTCTGAAACAAGGCAAAATTCTGCTATGCATTATGATTTTTTTTTTTCTTGCTTATGATTCCATTAAATGAACTTAAAAGGTTCAGTTGTCTTTAGTTTTATTTATTTATTTATTGGCTCAAAAAACAGTTGAGTCGGTCTGCCTTTGATGGACAAGAAGGGTGAAATTTTCCACCAAACACTATGTATAAGTTTGAAAAAAATTAAAAAATAAAATCAGTAAATACACCTTTTGGCTTTTGAAACAATAAATACAGGTTCAAATTATTGCCTCTTTTTAATTTTAAAGTAAAAAAATATTTTAAGTTAAATTAAAATAAATCTATAAATTAATATGATTTAATTTGGTACGTTATATTGTAAAATTATTTTTATTATAAAATAAATTTAACATATTTTATAAAATCATATTAATTTATAGATTTATTTTATATAATTTATGTGTGTTTATAATAGTTTTCTTTTATTTTCTATCATTTCGATTTTATTTATTTATTTATTTATTTATTTATTTTGAAGATAATAGTACAAAAGCCAACCTCTCGATCGACGTGCTTTATGGATTGGCATTGGAGCAGAGTTCCTTGGCTTCTGCTATTTGTTTGTTTTTTGAGGACAATTTTTAATGGTTGAACGCTTTCTGCTTTTATTTCTTGGAGTTGGAGGAAAAGTGCTATGAATTGGGAAAGTAAAGATCCGCCGTATGCTGCCAAGTTCTATGAATGCTGTGGGGGCAGGAGAGCCCTGACCCCCATCTCTCTCCCTTCACCACTAGTTTTCATGATGACTGGGCATTCTCTCGTCAGTAAATTTACTCTATCCATGACAATACAGACTACATTTTGCATCTGATTTTTCATTTTACAAAACAGTATTATCTTTTCACGCTACCATAGGTAACAATATAAATAATTAAATTTATATATATATATTTTTATCAATTTTTGAAATAATTTATAATTTCAGATAGTATGGATTCCTAAATTCAAATTGCCATTATACATTTTCTCCCATTAATTAAATATTCTATGAATGCCTTAGAACATCAGGCTGGTTTGGATAGAGATGAGATGTTCTCAATATTCAAACATTATAAATACAAACACTTTTCAATTTCAAAAATTTAATTTTTTCATCTAATCATTATTTAATTATTACAAAATTTTCAAATTTTCAAGCAAAACATAAAAAAAAAATCAATTTTTTTAAATTTTAAAACAAAAATTATATTCTAACAATATTTTAACTTTATAATATTTTTATTCAATTTTTTCTCTCATTTTTCAAAATCCCATAAAACATTTTAATTCAAACTATTATAACTCATTTCATCTCAACTCAAATATATAACTATTATTTAAAAACTATCTCAACTCATCTTATCTTAATTCACTATCCAACCCAGGTCTAAGTCATGTAAAATGTGTTTTTACAGGATCCAACCTTGATTAAGCCCAACTTGCCCTCACCATGTGATGTGGCACACCAATAAGTAAAT
The DNA here is from genome assembly GCA_022457165.1 of Juglans mandshurica. Classification (NCBI taxonomy): domain Eukaryota; kingdom Viridiplantae; phylum Streptophyta; class Magnoliopsida; order Fagales; family Juglandaceae; genus Juglans; species Juglans mandshurica. Next base: position 33,040,922 of record CM039621.1, read on the forward strand.
TAATTTATATATATATATAAAATACATATTAAAAAAAAAAAAAACCCTCTTTAGTTGCCCAAAGGTATGATTGCAGAAGTGTGGGTTTGGTGTTATTGCAATAAGGAATGGTAGGGTACTTTTTTAGACCTATTCCATGCAGGAAGTTTCCGGTGAAGCCTACCTCCTCTACCTTTTTCTCTCTTAAAATAACCTCACATTCAATGATATTGCATTGCATGTGCCCAAAATCTCATGAAGCCTCAAGGAAACTGCAATAAAGCCATTATTTATGAAGTGTTGTTCCCTTGTTTAGTAATATAAAATGGAGATTTACGTAGACTTCACCTTTTTTGAAGAGATTGTACGATATTTACACACTTAAATATTATATTTAACATTATAACCTATTTACTTAAATCTATACATTGAAATTTTTTTTAATTATTTTCTATTGATCTCTATAACAAATAAAAATTAAAACAACTAAAAATAAATAAGAGAAAGTTCTACTACAGAAATCTTCTTCCCTTCAAATCACCAATAATCTATCTTCGGAGTTCAACCCTAACAAAATTCATCTTAAAATTTTTCTGAGAGTTCCAGCTTCCTCAAACACAGACATGTCTTCAATGCGTAACACGTGAGACAGTTGGTACATCTGATCTCCTCCATTGCTTTGACCTTCTCATGACCTTTTTTTTATCTCATGTTATGTTATGTTCCATGGCATGAATATTAATTGCTGCATGCATTTTCTGTGGGATGAGAAATTGTTTTTACTTTCCATGGAGATTTGGGTCCCCCAACTTTCCTTTTTATTTTGATAATTATTTCTTATTGTTAATATTTAAAAAAAAAAAATCAGATTTTGGTGATATTTTATTTTATTTTATTTTTTTCACTAATTTTTAATCCATTTTGTTGATCCAAGAGATAGTCTTTTTTCTTCTTCGTCGTCGTCGTCGTCGTCTCTCTCTCAATCCAAAAGCAAGTAATTACTTCCTAGTCTTGATCAATCCATTTTGTAGATTGTTTTCATTTCATATTGCCTTTCCACATCATCTACCTAGACATGAAAAACCAAAAAAAAAAAAAAACCATGTGAGTAAATTAATGATGATATTCAAAACCATGTCGGAAATTAAAATTTGACATTTTGTTGAATATATGGTTAAGGGCATCTTTAAAACTTGGCTGCTCGTAGTACTCAAGGCTGGTTTGATTACACAAGATCAAACTATCTCATCTCATATCGTATAATCATTACAATTAATTTTATCAAACTCCCACACAAAATATAATAAACAATTCAATTTTTTCAAATTCTAAAATAAAAATAATATTTTATTCAACTTTCAATAAAACATATTATCTTATCTCATCTAAACTGCGTAACCAAACGAGATCTCAAAGTTATTGAAATTTGTTTTTGTTTGCAAGAAACGGGGGCCATATTACAATTAAGTTTTTTTAATTTTTGAATCAGCAGATTGGAAATTTACTTTAGATGGTTACTGTTTAGTGTTTTCTTGCATCAATTTTACTCAACAATGTAATCAAGAAGTACATTTCGGATAGATGGACTTGATCTAAAGTTAGATAAAGAAGTTGAAAACCTCAAGTAAGAGTTTTAGCAGATCAGGAACCTAATGATCAACATTTTTAGGTCTTTTATGAATCAATGTACTTGGGCTGTTTTTGACCCTTAATTTGCCAATCCCAAGGCCACCGATTCACCATATATATGGATTTCTGTCAATTCAATTCCCTTTTGGCTGTCTCCCTTTCATCCTTTGTCCCGTGTGGGTAACGTGGATTGTATATATTTTCCTCACGAGAAATGATGTTCTTCATTTTTTTTTTTTTTTTTTTTGTCATTTCTATTATACTATTTCAATTTTACTCAACAAGTCATGTGATGAGATGACAAAATCCAAGATAAAAAGTATCATTCCTTATTGACTTTATACGTCCCTACAAAAATTTGACTACAAAACTCTTTAATCCAACATAATTTCATGTTGTTTAACTTTTTTGAAACATTGTGGGTGGATTACTTGCTCAAGATGATGGTTCAAAATTAGTTTTGTAGAAAATATAATAAAATAGAAAAAAGGAGATGCAGAAGAGAGAATGGAGAAGATAGACTTTGAGGGCTACATCTTTACAATTGTCAATTGTTTTTTAATACATAAAATATGTCCCTATTTATAGGTGAATGAGGTTAGAGAAAGAATAAAAATACAATAAATCAATGATACTAATTGATTTACACAATAAACTAAATATGGTAGATAATAAGTCATATTACCATACATATTAAAATATTATGCATATATTGTATAACAAGTATGGTAATATTTGAACATCTTCCCTCAAACTCAGGATGATGATGAATGTCTTCTGGAGTTTGTATATAAGATTACATTGCCAGCTAGGTGGATGAGATTGGAGATTTGATTGACCACTCGACAAAAAAGTGTCTCTGTAGTGTGTTGGTGCAGGTGGAAGGTGGACAAAAATAAACTGATGTACAGTATTGATGATGAAAAATGAGGATAGTGATCCGTTAAGTGCATAGGAAACCTTTGAAAAAAGTGTGGTGAATGGAAAAGAACAAAATATAACACGTTGAATATGAGATTTATCATGAACGACGATCTTTTAAGTGCGTATGAAGCATCTGGAAAACGTGTGATAAATAGAAAAGAATACCAAATAACACATTGAATGTGAGACTTATAATAAACGGCAATCCATTACGTACATAAGAAGCCTCTGGAGAACGTGTGGTGAATGGATCGAAAAGAACACCAAATAACATGTTGAATATGACCCTTATCACAAAAAAAAAAAAAAAAAAAAAACGTTGCGAGAGACACAACTTGTACAGTCAATTAGTGGTCTGATACGAGAAAAACCAAATTGAAAAAGGTGTAATTGAGAAAATTTTGTGAAAGGTCAAACTATCGGAAGAACTTTAGAAGAAATAGTCAACATAATCGAGCCTAAAGTTAGTCAAGAGTTTTGATACCATGTAAAAAATAGAATAAAAAAATGAAGAATAGAAAATAAAGAAAAGAGATTTTGAAGGCTACATATTTACTATTGTCAATTGTTCTTGAATATATAATATATGTCTCTATTTGTAGGTGAATGAGGCTAGAGAAAGAATGAAAACACAATAAATCAATGATACTAATTGTGATATTAATTGATTTACATAATAAATTAAACATGGTACAAAATAAGTCATATTACCATACATATCATGAATATATTCTATAACAAGTACGGAAGTTTTAAGTACTTTTATTTTATAAGATAGTTCGAATTACTTTCACTGATCACTTGAATTAGCAACATACGTAATTTACTTCTTATTACATAAGGGGAGGGAGAAAGAAGAATACCATATAGAAAATCTTATTTATTACAAACAAAATATGGCAAAGAATAGAACCATAGAAGCTTAAAAAATATAAAAACAAAATACAAATTCTTACCTTCTAATTAATACTGCATCCTCCATAAACTTTATACCTTACTAATTCTCTTATGTATCTTAATGCTCAATCTTCAATGAAAGTTGTTTTTTTGTTTCAATAAAAAGTAAGGAAAATTTTATACACCATACTACCATTCCACTTTAATCCCACTAAGTAAGATGTGGCACATTTATCACCATTATATGATCATTTATTGCATATTTTTTTATCATCTAATGGTGATGAATGTGTCACATACTACTTAATGGGATGAAAGTGAGATGTGAGTGTGGTGTATATCATTACTCAAAAAGTAATAGATGGAGAATGCATATATAAGAGTTCTAATAGTTTAAATGATATATTACAAATTAAGCACACCTATTATTGCCATTGATCAAGTATTTTAGAAAGAATAAATATAGATAGAAGGCACTGTTGGTAGCATCCATTTTGCACACATGATGAGGCATCATGTAGACCACACATCTCCCAAAGTGAGTGTTGGGAACAATCAACTAGAAGCAGTCACGCAGTGAGTACAAAGTGTGCACTGCTATAGTAGTTTCTCTCTAGCATTACTTTTTTAGAAACCATAATTCTATTCTCATGCCCTCCTTTCAACACACTGCGCCCCACACTTTCCAATGTCGCAGGAGAGTAGAAGATCAAAACACCAAGGAAATGATAGGAACTTAAGTTTTCTTCCCGTGACCTAATCTTTGCTTTCCCTCTATTCAAGCTGCCTTGCTCACGTACACTCGCTGGCTGGTTCCTTTTCTCTGTTCAAGCACTTCCACTCATTTTCGATAGACTGGAGTAACCACCAGATGTTGCTAGTTGGACTGAACTGGATACCACCCAGTGCTTTCCGACATTCGTACCCACTGGTCCTCTATCCCGTAGCTCCCTTGCTTGATGGGATGAACGCCTGACAGGATGAAACCCCCTACTTGTGAAACTATCGGTGACTGTGGGAACCAAGCTTGAACAGAGAGGAAGCTCAGCGAGGATGTAAACGAGTTTTAGGTTTTCGTTTTAGGGCTCATTTGGTTCTTTACTGGACTCAGCTCAACTGAGTTTAGTTCAGATTTAGATATTTTTTAATATTTAATAAATATTCAATTCTCAAGTCACTAAACTCATCTCAATTTAAAACTTCTTAATTTACACGTGGGACTCACAATCTTTTTTAACTCAACACCTCTTTATACGTGAGATTTATAATTTTTTCAACTTCTCATAAATACATGTAAACACATATTAACATCTAAATTTATCTTAAATGGATTCTATAAAACTTACTCTACTGTTTTAACTCATTACTATTTATAAAAAATTCAATTCAATTCAACTCAACTCAACCTAAAAAAAAAAAAAAAAAACCTCTCAAAATGGTGGGTTTTCTACTTACATTAATTTGCTTTTATTTCTTACATCCGTACAACCACCCCATTTACTACTGGCCAGTATGTTAAAAAAGGGACTGCTCTCTAGCAATGGTCATTTTAGAAAAATGTGGGACCTTTTGTGCAAGCTTTTTCTTTGTCTATTTTCGATGGGCGTCACTTTTTTGTTTAAAAATTTACTGGAAACTAACATAGCCGAATAGGCCGTAGTGGATAATGATAGGTTTAATATATATTTTTATTATTATTTTATAATGTATTTAAAAATTTTATTTTTTAAGTATTTTTTTAATATCTTTAATCATAAGAAAAAATTAAAAAAACATATATATAACTTTACTAATAATCACTTTTTTAACTATTAAACAAAAAAATAAAATAATAAAATAATAATAAATGATTAATAAAAAAATAGTATGCGAAGAACACAGTTAAACCTTCACAGTTCACTGCATGCACATGCTCTTCTGGTGGTTTTGGGTCCACAAGGCAGCATAATTCCTGACACACATGTACGGAAAATACATCTCCTAACCAATGTTTTCACGTTCTCACAACCTTTATGCATGCTAGCTCGTACAAACACAAAAGCTTTAAAAAGCATACATAAAGAGATAAGCTGTTTTAGATTTTTCTCTTTACCCCATAAGACATGATGACGATGATGATGAATTAATTAGCGACATGTTTTAAGTACTTAAGAGTCAAATGAGGAATAGATTACCAAATGTACGTCCCTAGAACCTTATAAATCTGTCTTCTTCAGCTTGACCTTAAGCTTTCTATATATATATCCAAAAAAGTATATATCAAGCAAAGCTCAAAACGTGACCTAGCTAGGCTAGCTAGCTTGCAGGAAAGTGACTAGCAAGACAAGGTAGTACTGTCTCCATGCATGTAGGTATATAGTCAAGTCATGAAAATCTTTTGTACGTGCATGCATGCGTTCCTGCAATCAAGGACCACTACTAATTTAGGTGATGAAGTGGTCACAATGATCATCATCGATCAGGTCTTCAAGTTCTTTACAACTATAGCTACCTCTTATAATAAATTCTCGGACCGTAGCAAATTAGTGGTAAAGTTGTGACCGATACTGTTAATTTGGTCAGAGGACGAGGTATACATTGTTATATCATGAGGCCATATTAAAACTATATATATATATAAGAAGTTCCCAAGTGAAAAAATGTGACCAACTCTGTTCGGTTCGGAGTCGACGTATAATTATGATTCTGTTTGGATAGTAAAAATGTTTCATCTCATCTAATTATATCATCATTACAATTTTTCTAAATTGTTACACAAATTAAATATAATAAACAATTCAACTTTTTCAAATTCCAAAACAATAATAATATTTTATTCAACTTCTAACTTTCATTTCAACTCATCTCATAATCTCAACTCATTATCTAAATTAACGAGACATATTACTGTGACTTTTGATCTTGATACACTATTTATCTCAGTACTGTGAAATATCAATTCACCTGAGATTATTGGTATGAGAAAATACACACTATATTATTTTATGATATTAGACACCCATTCTGCATATATATATATATATATATATATATATATATATAGTTTCTATTAACGCAAGTATAAGGAGTGGTATATATTATTGTGAGCACGCTACCAATTCAATTCTTTTATGATTTACTCTTATTTATGATGTTTGGAAGGATGGACGTTTGTTTGAGAGAAATTCAAACAACTTTTGGGTACCATTTATAAGGTAATAATACCAGACTGCAGTAGTTGCACCCACAAATTTTTAGGGCACAAGATCACTTATAATCTGTTAGGTTCAACTCACGCACGAGCTGGTCAGAGTTTCGCTCCTTGTTTTGGGACAAAGTTCTGAGCTTTTGCTCCACTCTTAAATTTTATTGTCCAAACTTATTGAAAATGGGTTAAATATGTCATTTAATTCCTAATATTATATATAAATGTAGACCAGGGAAAAGAAAAAGAAATAAAGAAAGAAACCTTTGCCCTCTCCAATTTATGGCCATCATACATATATATATATATATGATACGAAAAATAATAGCCAAAATTGATTGGTTTATATATATATATATATGAAAAAAAATTTCATCAGATACTATTCACTACTCCACACCTCACACCCTATGAAAAACACATCAACATCCTATGAAAAACACCTCAACACCCTATGAAGAAAAGCTATAGATGTGGGGTGTAAAAATACTAAATAGTAACTGATGCATATAATACCTCTATATATATAATATGCTTCTAACATGGTCGATAATTCAGATGCATGTGCAGCTTGCAGATGTAATTTTTATGTTAAATTTGATAGGAAACCATAATAACTTGTGAAGATCCAAAAAGGCTTTATTTTCTTGGAAATCTACTTTTCCATGGATACCAAATATGTTGTTACCTTAATTTGTAAATAAAAGGATAACATGATATTAAGATGTTTCCCAAAACAATATATAACCGGCACTACAAAAAAACTACTTATTTGTAACCAGTTATTTCATGCGAAAATGATTATTTTTAGTAAAAATGAGTATGTTTTCATCGTAAATAGTCATTTTCGTTGTAAATAATCTGTCACAAATACTTATTTTTCTTGTAGTGCGGTTACAAGTAATACTTTTTTCTAGTAATGTTACTTATAATAATCATAGGGTATACAAGTTTCGCACATTTTAGATTTTCCTATTTTTTTCAAAGAAAGCGCATGAAATTTGTATTTTGTACACCCTAATACAAATAAATAGTTTACCTTCTTTTTATTGCATGTGTTGACTGTGAATATTAATGTAATGATTCAAATTCAAATCACTTTCTCTAACATTCAATTTTTTTTTTCTAATTAACATTAGCAGTAGTACTAGTACTCTAATGAATAATCCTTATTCCACTTAAAGAAAACCGCGTGTGTAAAAATATATTAATCCATGCACTTGTTTTTTCTTTGTTATTAAATTTGTCTTGCGAAAATCTCGTGTAAAAATGGCTCGAGGCAATACAATATTAATGTTTTGCCATTTTTTTTGTGATGATGAATAAAAATATTTAAGCTTATATATATATGTATGTGTATGTATGTATATATATATATATATATACATTACAAAAAAAAAAAAAAGGTTTTTGTGACCATTTTTTTGCGACGAAAATGACTATTTATAACAAAAACAGATTTATTTTAGCTGGAAATAATCATTTCGTTAGAAATAACTGGTCGTAAATAAATAATTTTCTTATATATATACATATATATATGTATATGTATGTATATGTATAAAGTCTAACCACCATAAATGTCTTGTATTTCTTCTAGCTATTATTTTGCTCTGGATCATTATAACTCTTTTGTTCTGCACATTCAAATATTGTTACATTTTGCTCAGATCTAATCCATTAATTGGCCATGACACCAAAAAGGACCATGTAACCATCTTAATTGATCATTCTCATTGAGATCGATCGATCATGAAATTGGTTCCCACAAAGTAGTACTGTTGAAGAAATATTACGATCAGTAAGGTTTAATTTTAGACCTTAATTAATTCTTGCATTGCAATTTGGGACCATCTTAAGATTTAAAAGTCTCACCTAAACCATTTGCGACGCCCAAAACCTGGAATAATATGAATAAGCATGTTACATGCATGCCGATCGAGTTGTAAAAAATCGTAAAAAAATCTATAAAAAAAAAAAACAAAAATTAGTGAATCCCGATGCTGCAAAATCACAGTTATTTAATTCTATGAATTTTATATGATGCAAGTTGCCAAGTACTCGAATTTCAAATAGATCACGAGCATAAGTCCAAATTTATGTCCTAATTAAGCAACCTTTTCTTTTCTTTTCTTTTTTCTTTTTTCTTTTTCCTTAATTCAAATGATCAAGATTATAATTCAAGATCAACATCTCATCATTTTTTTTTAATTTCCATCCCAATTTAAGAGTCTCAAATTGATGTCCATATAAATATTTTGAATAATATTAATGAATAATAAATATTATAAAATTTACTCCATGTGCCTATCTTTCTATCACTCGAGTACTCTTAAATTTGGGTAAAAACTTAATTAAGAGGGTCTTTTTCCTTGATTCAATGGGTTGGGAGATTTGTGATTTTAGGGGCTATCCTATTATTTGAGAACAGGAAATTATTAAGGAAATATTTCTTTATTTGAGAATTTTCATTTTGTATATAATTTTTTTTTTTAGCAACGCATGTTTTGCCCTTAATGTATTGCATTCAACCAATTGTTTTGAAGGGTTCTATTTTTATGAGTCTTTCATGTGTAGATTGATGAGGAGACAAAAAATGGAGATAATTACTACAAGAAAAACGAATATTTGTGACGAATTATTTATTACGATAATGATTATTTACAACGAAAATAAATTCATTTTAACAGGAAATAGTCATTTTCATTAAAAATAATTGGCCACAAATAAACAGTTTTCGAGAGAAAGAGAGGCCGAGGTGAAAGAAGGCTTTTATTTATTATTATTATTATTATTATTATTGTTTAACAAGAAAGAAAGGTTATTGCTGTATATATGCGCTCTTGTTCTTTTTTTGAATTTTCTCATGTTCTTCCTTCTTTAGTTTTTTTTTTGGTCTTTTGATAGGTTAAATCTCAAAATATTAATTTTTTTTGGCCTTTTGTTTAGGAACTTTCGCAAATGGTTGTTTCTATTTTCTTTCTTCTATTTTCTTTATTTTATTTATAAAATAAATATGTTTAAACTTTAGAGGGTGAACTTTTTCTTTTTCTTTGCTTTTGTGGGCCTCTAGAGACAGACAGCCACTAGAAGTCAATGCATCCCGTCCAAAGATTTGCAGAGTCAAACAGTAGAAGTCAACATAGGTATATGGAATCAATTATGTCGAGGAAAAACTATTACGTACTTTTGACTCTTATCATACTAAAATAAGACTCCTTTTTTAAGGTAGACATCCAATTGTCTAAGGAGCAAAGAAAAATGATATTTATAATTGTGATTGTGTAAGTGTCATGTAATTATTTTGAAAAAAATAAATAAATATGAGATTTATATAAAAAAAAATTAATTTTTTAATAGTAGACTTCACTCTTTTTTAAAGTGACTGCATGATATTTATGTATTTCACGATTGTATGTAGCATTACTCAAGAAACAGACAAGGTGGTAGGTAATTCATTTGATGAGTGCGGGAAAGAAGGTTAAAAGAATTATCATTTTTCGGTTATTGTAATACTCGTTCTAGACCATGCTAAACTAAAACATATATAGAGAGAAAATCTATTTACAAGCTTACTTTTAACGTATTAAAAATATTGATAGTGTAAAATATTGTCGCATAAATTAATATAAAATAAATATCGTTTTATGCGCTGCTTGTTATAAATAGTATAATTCTTTATAAATATTCTTTTGTCTTTTTAAATTTCATCGGTATTTCAGACAAAACAAATTGTTCTTAAATATGACTCGTCTCAAGAGATAACCTAAATTTGTGAAGGAAAATACTTTAGTCACAAACAAAGAAATACTCTAGTTATAAAAAAATTATATAAAAATAATCCTACAAATTGATGTAGATTGATGTGGTTTGTAATATTGTAAAATTATTTTTATTATAAAGTAAATATAATAGATCACATGAAATTACATCAGTTTGTAAAATTACTTTTATATAATCTTTTTATAACTATAACACTCTTTCTCTACTATCTACAAATTAAGTTATAGCTCATGCATGGTTTCAAAACAACAATGGAAGACAATCTATGAGTACAAACTATATATAAAGAGTACTACTAGAGCCTAGCATGTGTTTTTTCATGTATTTTTCAGTTATTTTTTGTAGAAATCTTTTTAATACTTTTAAATATTTTTAAAAAATAAAATAAATTTAGAACATTATTAAAAAACACTTCCTTAATCATAAAGTAAAAAAAATAATTAAAAAATACTTTTTTTTTATTTTACTTCGTGATTAAGGAAATACTTTTTAATAATATTATGAATTTTTTTTAAATATTTAAAATTGTTAAAAAATCGATATAAAAAAAAAACTAAAAAAAAACATATAAAAAACACATGCTAGAGTCAGAGGAGCTACCGGCGGTAGCTCTAACATTATTCATATATAAAACCCATCTTCACTGGCGGGGTGGTTGGAATTAACCTTGAATGATTATCGTTTGTTTTCAGAGTTGAAATTAAAATTAAAAAGTTGAATAAAATATTGTTAGAATATTTTTTTTTAATATATTTTTTTTGTTTTAGATTTGAAAAAGTTGAATTGTTTATTTTATTTTATATGAGGATTTGAGAAAGTTGTAAACTTGTAATGATGTGATGGGAGATTTTCAAAATTTTAGATTTTACTCTTGAAAACATACCTTGAGGCTGTATCACACTTTGATCTGATCTGTATGAATTCACATTAATAAACAATCTTTTTTTAAGAAAAACGTTTTGTTTAAGCATGAAATATAAATACACATGCATGTGAATCGCTGCGTGGAACAAGCTGTCTTTTTCAAATCCAACTGTATCCGAAGGAGAGCAATATCCTTTAAACGGCTACCATCCACAGATCAGCCGCCCTAATTATCTCAAAAATTTCTTTTATCTAGTTGTCTATACTATATTTTTTTCCCCTTAAATGGAACACTACTCAGAGAAAATGACCTGATGTGGTTTGGATTCAGCCCTCATAACGATTTACATTGGTTGAGATTCAAAATCATTTCCAGAATTTGGACTCATGGAGAGGCATAGCTCCACTCATCTTCGGTACGTTGAATTTTTTCTAATTATTGATCAAATAAATTTAGATATGTGCTTTTTAATGAGTTTTGTGAAAATTAGTTCATAAAATGAAAATATTTTTGAATAATTTTTTTTTCATGTATTTTTTTTTTATTTGGAATCAAATTAAATACTTTTTAATGTGTTTGTATTAGATTGTTTTATTTTGAGAGATCAGAATTTTTTCAAAGCTTATGTCATGTTATCATACAACACTTAATTGAAAATAAATGTCATGTATTGATGAAGATATTTTATATATATATATATATATATTTTTTTTTTTTGGAAGGAGGGTTTCGAACTTCAGGAAGCTGAGGGTTATACTAATCAGGCCACATGCTCTTGACACGAAGATATTATATATTAGTCAAAAGATTATAAAAGAAAAGATAATTCCTTTGTTTTTCCATCATCTAAAGAGAAAAAGAAAATAATTAATTCTTTTAATAGTAGAATGTAATAAAGAAATTGTCACAATTATTTGGATAATAAAATGATATAATATGATTTTATATAAAAGTTGAAATAGAATAAAATATTATTTTTAATAATATTATTATTAATTTATAATTTAAAATTTAAAATTATTTATTATATTTTTATGAAAATTCTAAAAAATTATAGTTAAGGAAAGAGAAAATGGAACAGTTACAATATCCAAACTCAATCATCTGCTTTTCTGAAAAGCAGGCAGGGTAGGGTTAGTAGACATCTCAGGGCCCTGTCTCTGAAAAAGTTACCAAGACCCTTGACAGTTTAAAGAAACAACCAGGGGTACTTTTGTAACGCAATTTCACCTGAATATACACCCATCCTCGAGAGAGGGAGAGGGCGTTACAACTACCAGTGTGTTGAGTTTGTGCTGTGAGTCTGTCTTTGTGGCCGGTTAAGAGACAGGAAAACAACCCGAAATAGTTTGGTTTCTGTTCTGTAAATTCTTTCGATTCATCTTCTACTACTTGTTCCACTTCACCCACTTCTTGTTTTCTTCGTTTGCTGTTTCGGAAAGAACGAAAGAAGTTGTAATATATATTATGCTGATCTGAAACATCAGACATTCTCTTACAATGTCAGTATATTAACAGCTCCATATCCAAGGTAGCACGCTTCTCTATCACTTCATCTTCTACGACAAACAATATCAACACCTCCACAACCATGTCATCCAAATCCAAGTAAGTTTACTCAACCCTTTATCCCTCTTGGACTTTCTCGCTCTTGAACTTTGTTTTTTATGCCAGTCTTTAAGAGATCTGGTTTGGGTTTTTGTTTTATATTGTTGTGTGCACTGTTTTATCTTTTCTCTTACGAAGGTTAGTGGGTTGATTTCAATTTGAGTCCTTTTTGGTTCGTATTTGGAAGATTAGTGGGTTGGATCTGTTGTTTATGATCTCTATTGGGGTTTTTTGGCTTCTTTGTTTCAATTTTGGGCGGAAGTATTTCCCTGTAGCCTCTATCGTCTTATTTTGGAATTTTTTATTGGATTTGTATAATGGGTTTATCTTCATTGATGATTTCTGGGCGGCTTTGTTTCAATTTTCGGTGCTTTTTGTTGTGGTTTGTACTTGTTTACTTGGATCTGTCCTTGAATAATTATTCACTGATCATCGAATAATGTTTACTTTTATTTTTCTGTGTATTTTTATGCGTCTACTTTTGTTGTTTGAATTTCATTTTCCGTGTGCTTCCGACGGTAAAATTCTATGCAAAGTTCCCATTTTTGGCTTAGATCCATCTGTATTTTTCTTCATTTCGAATTTGCATTTCCTGTACATGATTAATGTTTGTACATCTCACATTGCCTGTCCAGTTCAATGCATTCTTAATACGGCACCATATTTATGTGATTTTGAATTTGACAGGTCCGCTTTATCTGAAACTCCTCACAAAGCATCACCAGCAACTCCAAAAGTTGCTAGACCAAGCAGGGGAGTAGCTAAATCAGAATCTGATTCACCCTCTCCTTTGCAAAGTTCACGCCTTTCAGTTGATCGGTCTCCACGATCGGTTCCCTCGAAGCCCACCATTGAGCGAAGATCACCAAAACTTGCTACCCCACCTGAAGTAAGAATTACGAACGCATTTTATCTTCATTTGTTTAGAGTTTATTTTGTTCCTTTTCAAAAGTTGGGCTCATGAACTTCTAAAAGCTTTTTAAAAGAGAACAGAAGATTATAGTTAAAAAAAATTTTACACTTTTTAGACAATGAAAACTAAATCCTGGAAAATTCCTCAAGTGAACTGTTAAAGAGGCAGCTTCATCAAGCGTGATTTTCACTGCATTTTTTGTTTGTTTATTTCTTTAAATGGGAAGAGATTCTCCCTTTGTATTCCTTTTGGGACAAGTGATGTGAATGTTGATATGCACGTTATCTTGCTTTTTTACTCATAAAAAAGAATCTTGCTTTTTCAGAAACAACCTTCACGGATTGCAAAGGGATCAGAATTACAGGCACGATTGAATGTTGTTCAGGAAGATCTTAAGAAAGCAAAGGAACAGATAGCTTTGGTTGAGAAAGAGAAGGTGAAAGCAGTTGATGAATTAAAAGAAGCACAAAGAGTTGCCGAAGAAGCGAATGAGAGACTCAGGGAGGCTTTGGTGGCTCAAAAGCGAGCTGAGGAGGATTCAGAGATTGAGAAGTTCAGGGCTGTTGAGTTGGAGCAGGCAGGAATCGAGGCGGCCCAGAAGAAGGAAGATGAATGGCAGAGAGAGCTTGAAATTGTGAGGAACCAACATGCTTTGGATGTGGCTGCTCTTCTCTCTACCACTCAGGATCTCCAAAGGGTAAAGCAAGAACTGACCATGACGTGCGATGCAAAGAACCAGGCACTTAGCCATGCTGATGATGCAACTAAGATTGCCGAGATTCATGCAGAGAAAGTGGAGATTCTCTCAGCCGAGGTGACCCAGTTGAAGGCCTTGCTTGATTCAAAGCTTGAAACTGAGGCCAGTGAAAACAACCAGATGGTGTTGAAGCTTAAATCGGAGATGGACTCTTTGAAAGAAGAACTCCAAGAAGTGAAAGCTGTCAAGGAGAAATTGATAGAGAAAGAGGCTTCTATTGAACAGCTTAATGTTGAGCTAGAAGCTGCAAAGATGGCCGAATCTTATGCTCGTGGTCTGGTGGAGGAGTGGCGAAACAGGGTTGAGGAACTAGAGACCCGGGTTGAGGAAGCAAATAAGTTGGAGAGATCTGCATCAGAATCTTTGAATTCAGTCATGAAACAACTAGAGGGAAATAAGGATTTATTGCATGATGCAGAATCTGAAATTGCTGATCTAAAAGAGAAGGTGGGGTTGCTGGAGATTACAATTGGAAGACAAAGAGGGGATCTTGAGGAGTCAGAACGCTGTCTTGACATGGCCAAGGAGGAAACTTCTGAGATGGCCAAAAAGGTCGAGTCTCTAAATTCAGAGCTTGAAACTGTGAAGGAGGAGAAAGCCCAGGCTTTGAACAACGAGAAGCTTGCAGCTTCTAGTGCTCAGACCCTATTAGAGGAGAAAAATAAACTTATTAATGAATTGGGAAATTCCAGGGATGAAGAAGAGAAGAGCAAGAAGGCGATGGAAAGCTTAGCTTCAGCCTTGCACGAGGTCTCTTCCGAAGCAAGAGAAGCAAAAGAAAGACTGTTATCCACTCAAGGTGAGCATGAAAATTATGAGACCCAGGTAGAAGATCTGAAGTTGGCCTTGAAAGCAACGAGTGAGAAGTATGAAAGCATGCTTGATGATTCAAAACATGAGATTCATGTCCTTAAAGATACAATTCAACAATCCAAGAACGAATTGCAAAACACCAAGGCTGAGTGGGAGCAAAAGGAACTTCATTTGGTGGATTGTGTAAAGCAGTCAGAAGAAGAGAACTCTTCTCTGGGAAAAGAAATAAATAGGCTGGTGAATTTGCTCAAGCAAAATGAGGAAGAAGCTTGTGCCAGCAAGGAAGAAGAAGCCCAGCTGATGGAAACCTTACAAAAAGTTGAGGCTGAGGTAATTGACTTGCAGGAAGCTCTTGGCAAAGCAAAGGCTGAAAACATCAAATTGAAAGAAAATCTGCTGGACAAAGAAAATGAGTTGCAGAGTATAATTCAAGAAAACGAGGAACTTCGAACTAGGGAAGCTGCTTCCCTTAAGAGAGTTGAGGAGTTATCTAAGTTGCTGGAAGAAGCTATGGCCAAAAGGAAATATGAAGAAAATGGTGAACTTACAGACAGTGAAAAGGAATACGATTTGCTTCCAAAGGTGGTTGAATTCTCTGAAGAGAATGGACATGCAAGAGAAGAGAAGCCTAAAACGGAGTCTCCACTCAATCAATGCGAGGAACCCAGAGAAGAGAACTCCGATGAAAAGAATAACTTCTTGAATGATGAGGCTGAAAAGATGGATTCTGCCCAAATTGAGAACGTGAATGGAAAACTGAAGGAGGAAAAAGAAGATGACTCGGTAGAAGTTGAATTTAAAATGTGGGAGAGCTGCAAAATTGAAAAGAAAGAGTTTTCACCAGAGAGAGAAGTGGGGCAGGAATCCTTTGAAGAGGAAGTGAACTCAAAGGTGGAGGGAGGCGAAATCTTTGATCAGATAAATGGGGTATCTTCTACAGAAAACATTGATGATAGTGGAACCTCACCATCAAAGCAGCAGCAACAACAGAAGAAGAAGAAGAAGCCTTTGCTTGTAAAGTTTGGAAGCTTGCTCAAGAAGAAGGGAACCAGCAGCAGCCAGAAGTAGAAAAATAGACCAGTTTGGCCTAACTTTTGTGCCCTACTAGCAGGCAGGTATATTTTGCTATTATTTTGTTACCAAATGTGTTTGATTCATTGTTTTTGCTTCCAAAGAACAGAATAGGTCAAGGAATGAAGAGGCATGTATAATTTTTAGTTTTTTCCTTTCTTTTTTTTTTCTAATGTAATTCCCCATGTAGGACAGTATCTTGTATGTGATGGAAATTCTATTTGATTTTCCATTTTGTGTTAATTGCCCTTCTTCTCCATATGTTATCAGGAGTCTGAAATTCGACATTGATGTGCTGCCACCCGTCCATTCTAAATGGATAAATGGCATAACGTTGTTAATTGTTGCAAAAAGCTGCAGAATTGCAGCAAGACATGAAAAGTTTCAGCTTGCTGCAAATGCCCCTCCAATCCATCTTCTTCTCCTCCTCATATATAGGATTATTTTCAGAGTTTGGGAGAGATAGGAAGAGGGGAGAGAGGAAGAAAAATCCGGGTGACATGGGTGGAAGAAGCTAAGAGGGTGCTAAAGACACAACGTGTGTATCTTATAATTTTTAATGTTGTTAATCCAAACTACCTGCAGATAATATTTGACATTATAAAATCTATGCATTATTATGTCTGTCTCTTTAAATTATAATAACTTAATTAAGGGGCCATTAGATTATTAAATTTTCCAATCCGATGGTTCCAAGAGCGTGAATATACATCGTAATTATTCGTGTCAGGACATTCGAATTATATCTGAGTTTAAACTAAGAAAGAATTAATCCATTGTATAATCCAGGAGACTCATTGTAACCAAGGTTTTCCTCCGCCACAAGTGAAGGCTATCAATAAAAATGAGTTACAGTCCTCTTCTTAAAAAAAAACTCTCAATTCTATCTTCTAATTCCAATGATCATCTAAGAGTTTTTTCATTTCCCTTTGAAAACTTCTACTCATCATCCTCATATCACACATTATTTTTTTATTTTTTTTCTCTTACCAAATGTGTGGTGTATGTATGATAAGTAAAAGAAATCAATTAGTTTATGAAAAATAAAGTCCAAAAGAAATAATAAAAAAATAAAAATAAGTGTGGTGTGTGGTCTGTGAGGATGATGAGTAGCATAACTCTTTACTAGTTTAAGGTACAAAATCTTTACTGCCCAAATTGCTCAATCTTTTTAGCAACACAGATGAGACCAAGATACCATAAACTGTGTTCTTAGAACTTCATAATCTAAAAGAGGTAGGTCTGAACTTCAAAGAAGAGGGTGAAAAGCTTGAATCCTAAAGATGTAACCATGGCTTTTACTGATTTTTTTTGGGATAATATTGGTACTAAAGTTAAAAAAAAAACGTGATTAGTTGTTTGAGAGGTCATTTAAAAAATAAGAGTACTCCTAAAATTTATTTTCCGAAACTATAAAAAAAAATATGACTTTAATTTTAAAATTAAATTGTTAAGAATAAAATGTGATATCTATTAAAATTATTTAGAGAGCAATGTTACTTTTTTTTTTTTTTTTTGCAAAAACAATGCTAATTTATGTAAAAAATGCAATTTTCTTTAATTTAAAAATAAGAGTGCTCTTATTTTCCCAGGAACTGGCAAACTGCCACTTTTTTTGGTTTTTTTTTAATATGTATTTTTTAATATTTTTAAATATATTTTTTTAAAAAATTTATAATATTATTAAAAAATACTTAATTCATCGTTAAGTAAAAAATAAATAAATAAATCAGCGGTAGAACGGGATGACCAGCATTTTCCATTCCGAGAAAAGGAAAGGAAAGAGAAGGAAGTCGTAATACGTGCACTTGATTTGCTTCTCATTGAGCCAGAGCATTTTGAGGAGCGAAACAGGAGTGGCAACACCATGTGGGTAGAGATTTTCTGTGGCCTGATCATTTACAGACTGTTCAGAGGCTTCTTCAGCGATGACGATGTTTTGGATGTGGAAACCTCTGATTCTAGGGCTCTTTTCTCAGTCGCGAATAGGTATTTACTGAAAATGAAAAAAAAAAAAATCTGATTTTCTCTATCTTTTGGTCTGCTTGGTTGCTGAGAAAATGCAAGACAAATCAGAGAAAGCAAATATGTGAATATTTCTTATAGCTTCTCATTATATCGGGAACTGATAAAATCTATTTAAGAAATCATTATTATTCATTTATATAGGCTGACTAGCTCAATCAGCTGAAAAATAACGAGATTCAAAAGTTTCTTTTTCTATCCTGCATTTTGTCGTCATCAAAACGGAGAGTGTGCTTCGCTAATTCAATGTTTTCTTTTTTATTTATTTTTTAAATCTAGGCTTGAACAGCTTTATAGGGGAAAGGTTTATGTGGGGCTTCGAATTCCAGACGCCGATACCGGTTCAAGACAGAATATCGATATGGTTCTCGTTACCAAAGGGTAAGAGATTTTCCACTTTCTAAACTTGAATTTGCTGAAGAGTTTTCTTTCTTAACATTTTCTGCGGAGAAAAAGAAAAGAGAGGTTTGTATGGTTAAGAATTCATTTTCTCTTGGTATTTCCATCATGTTTCTTATTATATCTAATCTGTTAATTATTTCAGGGAGGCACTGGTGATATCTGTCATGAATTTATCAGGATTTGTATCAGTGAATGCGGATGGCAGCTGGCTTTGTCAAGGAGGCAGTAAACACAAAGCAGAACGTCTTCTTGATCCCGTAAGTGACTTTTGGAGTTCTTGTTTCTTGTTCAATGAGTTCAGCAATCTTCTTGCCAGTCTATCGCTGTGCAAAGCTTTAGCACTATAGCATGTTGCTGTGACTTGGTTATTCATAGTGATTAGGTTCCGAATTTTTTCGGATTACTGGTGATCTTCTATTAATTGACGTCCTTGTTCTCATTTAATGTTTTGAGTTTTGTGGATAGCTTAATGTCCAGTTTATTATTGCTAAATTATAGCCTTTCTTGGTAATTCAGATCATGTACTACTTAGGTGTCTTGGTAATTTATCTTATAAAAAAAGGTGTCTTAGTAATTAGTATTCCAAATATACGGCTCTGGGTAAACCCTACTCGATCATTTTAGTCATGGTAGGGCTAAAGAAGTAAATGTCTTGTGTGAAATTAGTGTAGATGCTATACTTAGAAGTTGTGATATCACCATCTTTAATATGTATGTAAATATATGTGGGTGTGTGTGTCAGCATTTTAAGTAGTAGATATATGATGAGCAACCTTTCAAGGTTACATTGTTTTTTTGGGGAATCTAATTTGTAAAATTATAGAACTGAAGGAGTAAAACGATAAAATTAAAAACCCGAGTTGCATAACGATAAGGATTTAGTGCATTATCAATCCCTGGGTTTTACACCATTATCTTGTTGTTTCTTGTTTTCAGTTTTATCATTTTGATCCTCTGGTTTGTAATTCTCTTCAATAAGTCCACTTCTTGATGGAAATATGACATAACTTGCCATGTGGCTACAAAATTATGCTTGAGTCTCATGATATCTAGAAAAGCCTCTTGGCCTAGAAAGGAGTGCCTGATAAGATTGTGAGATTGTTAGCTGTTCCAGACTTCGTGAGGATAACTACTGGGATTACAAAAAGAATTACAAAAATGAAGCAAACTGAAGTAGCTTGTTGTGATGTCGAATCTATTTTAAAATAAAAAGAGATTTACAATCTGGATAACAAATCATGCCATGCCAGTTTATAAAATAATTTTTTTGTATTTTGTTTTTGGAAGCCTAGCATTTCTCTTAAAATATTAGTTTTTTTCCCCATTGACAACGAGAGTCTTGTAAAAGACCATGATCATTGCCTTTTTTTTATTAGATAAGTCTTATTACTGATCAGAAAGGCACCATCTAAGTACACGGAGAGTATACAGCAATACACTTAGGTAGTGATAGTTTTTGATTGTCAATACAATAAATCATATTCCAAATCATATCTCCATAACATCCCCCTCAAATTGATGCTGGTAGATCAAGAAGCATCAATTTGTCAACTAAGAACTGATGCCGGTGCCGAGAAAGAGCTTTAGTGAAAATGTCGGCAGTTTGATGTTCAGTGGAAATGTGAGGAAGAGTAATCACATGTTTGTCAAAGGATTCTCATATGGAATGACAATCGACTTCGATATGTTTCGTACGCTCATGGAAGACAGGATTAGCGGCGATCTGAATAGCATTGGTATTATCAGCATGAAGAGGAGTGGACTAAAGCTGAGGAAAACCAAGTTCACCCAATAACCCATGAAGCCATGTGATCCCAAAGCATGCGGAAGACATAGCACGATACTCAGACTCAGTGGAGGACTTGGAAACTCTGTCTTACTTCTTACTCTTCCAAGAAATGAGTGCATTGCCTAAAAACATGCACCAGCCAGTAACAGAGCGACGAGTATCCGCACATCCAGCTCAATCAGCATCACTATACCCCACCAACTGTAAGGAAGATTCCTTAGAAAAGAATAACCCACGGTAGAGGTGCCCTTCAGATATCGGATAATGCGGCGGACAGCGGCTAAGTAAAGATGTCGGGGGGCCTGCATAAATTGACTGACCTGCTGCACAGCAAAAGAAATGTCAGGACGAGTAATTGTCAAGTAGTTCAAACTCCCAACGAGCTGTCGATACAAGGATGGATCTGAGAGAAGTTCGTATTCCTCCTGACGAAGCTTAAGATTTACTTCCAAGGGAGTAAGACAGAGTTACCCGATTGGAGACCAGCCAATGAAATCAGTTCTTGTGTGTATTTATGCTGGTGTAACCATGTACCAGTCGGAGTAATTTGCACCTCAAGGCCAAGAAAGTACTGCAAGGGACCAAGATCTTTCAGAGGCCTTGAGATGCTGTTGTAATTGCTTAATTAACTCAGTATCAGAGCCAGTAATCACAATGTCATCAACATATACCAGAAGCAGTACAATTCCTGTAGAAGTCTTGCGAAGAAATAGAGATGAATCAAACTGACTTTGAGTAAAGTGAAAAGCAAGTAAAGTAGAGCGAAATTTATCAAACCATGCACGCGGAGCCTATTTCAATCCATACAAAGATCGGCGTAGCTGACAAACCTCTGAGGAGGGTGTAGTAAATATGCCGGGAGGTGGAGACATATAGATTTCTTCCTTTAAGTCCCCATGTAGAAATGCATTCTTCACATCCATCTGCCGGAGAGACCATCCCTGCGATGCAGCAAGTGCCCAGATAGTCCTTACAGTAGTCATTTTGGCAACAGGTGCAAATGTCTCTTCATAATCAATATCATACTCCTGCCGGTTCCCAAGGGCTACAAGACGAGCCTTATATCGGTCAAGTAAGCCATCAGACCGAAACTTGACTGAGTACACCCATTTACAGCCAATATGTTTGACACCAGAGGGACAAGTCACAAGATCCCAAGTGATTGTTTTGAAGAGCTTGAATTCTTCTTGCATGGCCTGTTGCCAACATACTTGGGTGGCTGCTTGAGTATAAGAGTGAGGAACAGAAATAGTGTCAAGAGTGGCAGTAAGCGAGGTATGAGAAAAACCATACCTATCTGGTGAATGTGTAACCCTGGTGGAGCGTCGAGGTAGCGTAGAATCAGATGACAGATCAGTGTCTTGAAGAGGCGTTGAAGGAGGACGTCTATGATACACCACACCTGGTTTAAATCGCTCAATAGAAGAAGAAGACACATCATGAAAAGCGGGTAGAAGAGTAATAGAAGGATCAGAAATAACCTGAGACTGAAAAAAATATTGATTTTCAAAGAAAATCACATTTCGTGAGATCCGGAATTTGTTCGCATGAGCATCATAACAAACAAATCATTTCTGAGTAGGGCTATATCTCATAAAAGCACACGTGACAGACTGGGTAGCAAGCTTGTGACGATCAACAGGTGGCAGATGAACAAAACAAACACACCCAAAAGTATGAAAGGATTGATACTCAGGAGATATGCCAAATAATCGAAAATAGGGAGAATCTTAATTTAGGGTGGCAGTAGGCAAACGATTGATCAGATAAACAACAGTGAATAAAGCTTCTACCCAGAACTTAGAAAGAACAGATGAATCAATCAGCAAAGTACGGATAACATCTAAGAGATGACGATTCTTACGCTCAACGACTCCATTTTGTTGAGGGGTATAAGGACAAGAACGCTGAGAAATGATCCCTTTTTGTTGAAGATAAGCCTAAAAGGAATGAGACATGTATTCCCCCCTGAGTCGGAGCGTAAGATTTTGATACAAGTACTGAATTGTGTCTAAACAAGTGCAACAAATTTTTGAAAAACAGAAAACACGTCAGCTTTAGAACGGAGAAAATAGATCCAAGTAAATCGACTATAATCATCGATAAATGTCACAAAATAACGATACTGATCATGAGAAATAATAGGACTGACAACATCAGTATGCACAATCTCAAAGCAAGTAGAAGCACGACTACCATGTGCAGGAAAAGGTAATATTTTACTTTTACCAAGACGACAAGTAGCACAATCAAAATATACATGAGACGAAGAATAAGAATCTTTATTGCCCAAAAAATCATGTTTCAAAAGATGAGTCAAGACAACAGAATTAGGATAACCCAATTTCATATGTCAGACTTCATTATTATTGGCAGTAGCCGTACAAGCAAAAGAAACAACATTAGGAATAGAAAACTGTAAAGGAAATAGACGTCCCACTTTAGGCCCCTTTGCGATCACCGTCCCCGACACCTGATCCTGCACAAGACAACCACCACGAGAGAAATGAACATCACAATTATTATCCACCAATTGTCCAACATAAATCAAATTGATAGATAAACCAGGAGAGATAAAAATATCTCGAAATGAAGAACCCAAAGTACCAATGGCAGCAATGGGAAGTGTACTGCCATCAACAATCTGAATAGTTTGCGTGCCTCCATACTTATGACACCATGGAGACCTGTCGTACTACCAGTCATATGATTAGAGGCACCCGAATCGACAATCCAAGAAGAGGTGGAGGTAGGAGCTGTACCTTGTAAGCCCAAAGCCGTAAAAACAGACACAATCATCTATTGAACCATGGCAGGTGTGAGAACAAATGAATCAGAGCTTACAGTGGGGGGCGCAGAAGAAGACGAGGACTGAACTGCAGCTTGAAAGGCTTGGGATTGGCGATTCTGAGGCCGCACACGACAGTCTTTGATGAGATGTCCCTCTTTCTTGCAGTAGTTACAAACTTTCTTCGGACAGTTGCGAGCATTTTGACCGAAATCCTTGCAACTGAAACACTGCAACTTGTTTTTCCCTTTCCCTTGTGCTGCATAGGCGACATTCACAGCCTCAGAAAAGACCTTCTCAGAAGTCATACCCATCTGAGTGGATAATCGTTGTTCCTTACGCAATAATTTTCCCACGCAAATATCCAAGGAAGGAACTGGATTACGGTTCAATAAACCAGCTCGAACAAGCTCAAATTCAGGTCGAAGCTTCATCAAAAATTGATCACGTTGACTCTCAGCATGAACCGCTTGAAGAGCTGTGAGGGCCGCAGTGGGAACTCTAACATGAACAATAGCAGAATACTCGCTCCAAATATTAATAAAAGCATAATAAAATTGCTCAATGGTCAAATTACCTTGAATGTAATTGCTAATTTCCAATTTCAATTGGAATTTCCGAGCGCTGTGATCTTGGTGATAAATACGATGGAGATAGGCCCACATAGCCTGAGCCGTAGTAAAACATCGAAGATTTGTCACAAGATGAGACTCCATCGTTCCCAACAGCCAAGACATTACCTTAGCATCCTTGACCTCCCATTGAGCAAATTCATTTTCATCAGTGGGAACTCGAGCAGAACTATCAATATGATTTGACAATTCTTTCCCTTTCAAAAACATTTTAAATTGAAATTCTCACGTAGGAAAATTCTTGCCAGTGAAACGAAAAATAGTATTCTCAATAGACATGATGAAAGTTACGTAAAGCAAAATCAGCCCAAGTAGTCAAAAAATAACAGCAAGCCCAAAGTAAATCAGTTCCAGCCCAAGTGAAAAAGAGGCCCAAACACGTGATGCAAAATAGAAGATCACGGACAAAAGGATGAGGCCCAAGTAACGGCCCAAAAATGATACCTACCCAGCTCAAAATAATCGGCAAACGAAAATGCCGAGTTCACACGGAGAGGCATATGCACCAAGCACCGACGTCAACAGAATTGGCTGACCACTTCGCAACCACCACAGAACCTCTGTCTGCCACAAAGAGAGCCGACGTGCCCACGGCAACCCAACCACCACAAAGAAAGCACCGAAAGAGAGAATAACGGCCAAAAACAGAGCAACGACCACCACAGAGATGGTCAACCACCACGCAACCACCACAGAAAATGCCGAACGCCTCCACAGAGAAGGTCGACTGCCACAGAGGAAGCCGATGGACACCCTGCTACCCAGCCACGACGAGAAAAACACCGGATGCGCAACTCAGAGGCGTACGCTGCACCCAGAATAGTACATCGACAACCACAAAACAAGAACCCCACGAAGTCGGTGACCACAGAAAGTGCCGACACACCAATAGCAAGAAGAAAAAAAAAATTCTTCCTGTCACACACGAGTGATTAAAACCACAGAGATGAATAGCAGAGTAGGGGCTCTGGTACCATGTCAAATTGGTTTGAATGCCCTTTACCGAGGGTTTGCTTTCATTATATAGAAGAGAATATGCAAGATTGTTGCCAGATTCTATGCGTCTAATATGCTATACAAGGTAAGTATTTACATCAATATCTAATCTAGCGAGAAAGGAAACTATGACAAAAAATACAATAAATCATATCCCAAATCATATCTCTGTAACATTGATTACTTGTGTGTCCACTAAGTCTTCTTGCAACTCGTTCTTTGACATTTTTATTGTCAGGTGGTGGAGACTAAAAGAAGAGCTTTGATTCTTGAATCATATCTTGAACAGAGAGGAGTTGCTCTACCGGAGGGATATTTGTCTTGCAAAGTTGTACTACCTAATCCAAAGCTCAGGTATATGTTGAAATATCCTTGATGGTGTGGTTATTGTAAGGACAGTTTCTCTAGTTGAATTTGAGATATACCTGTATGTTTTTATTATCAATGTCCATGAGTTGGCACTTTTATGATTTGCCTGGAATATGCGGTCTGAGCTTTATTGTGCTATATTTTTTTTTGTCAATTAATAATTTGATTGGCCAAGGAAATTGAGAGAGAAAATTTGCTATGCTGTTGGTTAATATCTCTTAGAGCACTAGTAGTGGCCTCAACAAATTTTAACCAAAATTTGACTATAAAACTCACTTTTACAAATTTAACTAGTCACTTTTCAACAACATCAAATAACAGGGTCAACAAATCTATCACTATTCTATTAAAATATTAATTTAAACTTTCCATTTATTTTAATTCTATTTATAATTACGGTCCAAAACTTTCCTTTCGTCCCTTTTCCTCTACCCAGTCCTCTGAGTCCTCTCTCTCTCTCTCTCGTCGCAAAGGGGATCGTCAAGCACTTTGGTAGCTGGATCTTCCTGGCGGCAACACAGATTCAAGCAACGAACAACACGCGAGAAGGTTTTCATCTTTTCTATACTGTACTTCAGATTCAAGCATAGCCCAATGGATTTCAGGTCCTGTAATCCGAAAATCAAATTCAGCTAGGAGAATCCAGAATCAAGTTACTGGCATCCCAGGAAAAAAAAAACAGAGAGAAAAATGGAGTTTGCGTGGCTTACGGTGGTGACTGTGGTAGACGATGGCGTTCCATGGTTGCGACTGGGAGTCAATGGCCTTTGTGAGTGGGTTTTGTTTCGGTGCTTGGTTGTTCAAGCTGAAAGAGAGGAAATGAAATGAAGAAAGGCAGGCCGTGTTATTTCTTGGAATTTTTCTACTTGCACGGGAGAGAAGAAGCAGCGGACGATAATATTTTAGTCTAAAAATAATATTTGGCCAGCCCCTTTGGCTCAATAAATTTGGCCAGCGATTTAATCTGAAGTTAAAATACTGTTTATTTGTTGAGCCTACTATTGCACATTATCTTGCACTTTAGCTATTCTTTGGCTATAATTTAGTTTTGTTGAGCCTACTACTGGTGCCCTTAGTGCTCATTATTAGCTTTTCTGGAGGATATTCAGAGGCTTTGACTTTTGGGTGCGTTTCAGCAGACAAACATTTGTGCATTCATCTTTTTCTTTTTCTTTTTCTTTTTTGTCCCCCTTTTAAAGGCTTTGAGATCTGCAAGCTTTAGCTGCTTGCAAAGTCTCAGCGGAATTTCTAGCTGATTTTGTGTTTAGGTTGGGAGCTGATTGAAGGGTTTATAAATGAAGCTCACATAAATTAGAATTTAGTTCACTATTATGCCCTAGATATATGTGCTGTTCTGAAAACATATAGCATCTTACTTTGGTGTATTAGTAATTCCATGATTGTTTGCTAATACCGATTTCTTACATCATAACTTATTTATTAGCTAAAATATATTGATTTTAAAATTTTTTTTTTCCTGTAGTACCATCCATTCTAGCTATTTTCCCTCTGAAGTCATTACCTATGATCAATGGGTACAATTGAAACCAGAACCAAAAAGTATGTTTTCTGGTTGGATGAAAGGTGCTTTTCGTGGTGGAAAGAAAGAGATGCAAGAATCTATACATCAAAAGCTTAATTTCATCCTTGGCACAGCTCCAATGTGGGATAGGTGTGTTGCTATCTATGCCCCTAAAGTTTGATGTATATGTTGTTTGCGTATTCCTAACTTTGTTCCGTGCGATGTTAATCCTGGTGGATATCATTAATACTATGCTCAAGGCTTCTTTATTGCCAAGAAGCTGGAGCCTGCATTTTTTTATGTATAATTGAAGTTTCATTTTAATTGCTTAAAGTTCCTGCAATGGTGATTTGTAGAGATGAAAATGAAGATAAAGCAGACAGTGTGTAACACCCCCTTTTCATTAAGGTTAAGAATGCTAATTCACATTTTCATAGCATCAGTTAATAAGAGTTCCATAAGCAATATAGGCTTCAAACACTACTGATCACATTATTAAACTTCAAAATAATAAATGATTAAAATTCAGCATAATCCAGCATATTCAAAGAAATTTGGAAGAAGGCCGGGTTAGCTTTACTAGGTCATTGTCTCATGTACTGACTCTAGTCTGCATACTCATTCTCATGGTCACAAGACATTTTACAACATGAAAACAAAAATGACTCGAATACTCGGTAAATCATCATATAGTACAAAGAGCTGTAAAAGTCATTTGTCTTTGCAAAGTATTGATAAAACATTTTTCTTTAAAACTTTTGGATAGCCAAGTAGCTGATGCATATTTATGCCCTATGTCAGGCAAGAAATTTAGACTTTAATAAATCAATAACACCGATAAAAATAATTGAGCTACACAATAAAATAACAAAAAGAAAACTTTGAATAGGTTATTGATACTTGTAGGTCCTTGGGTATGATGAGTTATTCCTTTGTCCCAATGTGTGGACATGAATAAATGCTACATGAGGGAGGTTGATGGGCACAAGCAAGTACTTGACTGGCCTTGAGCTGCCCTTCAACTCATCACATTTAACCGAAATTACTTCCCTAGACAATTATTTTGTCAAATACTGGGTCATATTACCACTCAGCCACCAATTCATAGATGGTTGTCAAACAGTTGTTTCTTAATATCTCCGCAGGTTGGAGCTTAAAGGCAATAAATATGCCCTAGGGGAATTTCTGGAATTCAAGGGGAAGCGGGAAGACATCCAGGCTTTGAAAAATATCAAAAGATCAAAAGTCAGTCGCTTGGTGATCCAAAAGACGAGCATGTTTGGATTAGGTAATTTCCCAAACATCTTTTGCAATTTTTTGCTTATTTGGATACAGTTATGCTGGAGTATTGAGAATACAATATTTTTAAGTAATCAAAATTTTATTCATTATGCTTGAGGGTTAGGTTTTCGAATTTAGAGATATTGAAGCCTTAAAATAATTCCATATACCTTGATTTGCTAAAAAAAATTCCATATACCGTGATTGGCCAGTTTTTGCATGTGCCTTACTCCTTAGCCGTAGATCACGTTAAATGCTACTATCTGTTACTGTGATTAGAAGGAAAAAAAAAAAAAAGTTGTATGAGGCCGTAGCAGGAAATGCATCTATTAATATATTCTACTTCAATGTTGATAAGAGTATCCATATCAGGGTCGTGTCTAGTCTGTCTTTGTCATGTCATCTCATTTAAAGGGTTTTCCACGTGATGTCGCATGAGGTGTTACAGGAATTGAGATGCTATGAAGATTAAAGAATTTCTACTTATAAAAAAAAAAAAAATCTTGTAGGACATCAGATGATTCATGTAGGCAGGGCATAATTGTTTGTTCTCTTTTTAACTTTCTGTTAAGTTTACGAGTAATAACTAATAAACCACTTTCATGAAAGCTTTTGAAGAATGTAGATGTATTGTTCTTCTGGGAGGACAAAATTTCACGGCATCCTTAACAGTGACAATATAATAGTGGATAAAAGCAGTTGTGGGGGTGCCTGTGATGTAGAAGAGTGAGGCAATTATATGAGAATATCTGATTGGATCTCATGTTGCAATTGAAATGCAAACTTTATTGGAGCATTTTATGACCTTGAAGAATGAAAGGAGCCAGATATGCTCTAGCTCTACCTTTCACTTACTTTAGGGGGAAAAGGGTAGAAGAAGAGCTAGACTGGCTGTTATAGATAAATCTAATGATACTGTTTCTGCTGTATTGCATGTACATAGTGTCGGTATGCTATGACAGTAACAAAAAAGCTGGATGATGGCTTTGGTGCTCAGATATGCGGTATCTTGCATTCATTAGTGTTTGGCTATATTGTGTTAAACAGCCTGCCAGTCGCCACCCCAGACATTTGGACACTTTATATCCACCCGAAAGGGTAAAAAATGAATATTATAAGAGGAAAGTGAAACTCGCATGCACACTCACATCTTAGATGCTTGCTCGACGGTTTTCTCGTTTTTATTTTCAACCTTCATGCCAATTCTAAGTTTCTGTGGGAAAATTGCAGCCTCCTCAACGCTCCAAGTTTTGTACTCTCCTCGAGACTATCGGAGTGAAGGGGCTTCAGCTTCTGAGTGGAAGGAAGTTACTGTAAGATCAAGTACTGAGGTTCTCTTTCAGCCAGAGAATTCAACCAAAGTCCGCAAATTCAAGATCTCTTCAATTGTCTCTCTGTGTCTGACTGCGTAGACAAGCCTCTGCTTATTACTGCAGGTCGGAAAAGCTGAGTTTACTATGTTACACTCGATTTCCTATCTTTTTTGGGTGTAACATCTCAATTCTTGTTTTATGCTATGCTGGGTATGCTGTATATATAATGTTGTGGAGATTGTATTACGTCACGTAACACTTCCGTCCTATCACATTATGCAATATCAATGAAAATCAATGCTTTACATAAGCAATTTTAATGGCATGACATTTTGTAAAAGGATGAGAGTAACACGTCATCCCTAATATTTTTCCGAGTTAGGATATTGTCTTTGTTGTACCTAGGAACGATGCTCATAGTAATGAATATATAAATGTAATGGTTGTGGTTTATTTGGATTATTTCGAACATGTTGTCCATTTTATTTATTGTCTCGATGTAAGTATATATTAAAATTCATACCAAATTTCCATGAGTAAACCACAATGGATAGCTGCCAATGGAGCGCTCCAACATGAGTAACTTAATGAATATTAACCCAATGGATAGCTGCCATATGCTCACTGCCGGGCATGTAATAATTGCTCATTGAATCTATACTAAAAATGTATAGATGATGTCAACATTTTGTATCTTTATGTTATGGGATATGGTTGTAATTAGAGTACCTTGTGCAGGTATATTAGTCAATTGTATGTATTATATATATATATATATATATTGTGTTTAACATCATTGAATAATATGAAGATAAAATATATTTATAATCGTCAATTGCGTAACCGTCGCATAATCTCTTAAAAAAAAATAAATAAAATATGATATCTACATAAAAAATTAATTAATTTTTAAATAGTAGATCTCACTCTTTTTCAAAGCAACTATACGGCGTTTATGTATTTCACAATTATATATAGAATTACTCTTAACAGCTATTTGAACCTCGCCTCGGGCCAGGAAACATTAACCCTTTAGCCGCAGTTCTGTGATCCAAGTTGAAGAAGCAACAAATCACAAATACAGTATAATAAATAAAAATCCTTAAACGCACACAGATTGCTCAAATAGTCTCAAGTGCTTAAATTTCTTGAAAAGTTTAGAAACTGGCATAACTTCGAGATCATGGCATAGATGGTTTCTCTAACATTTGAGCTCAAGAGCAGATTTCAAAATCTGGGTATTGATCCTCGGGTAGAAAAGATAAATCTGGATGACAAACAACGACAAAATTTGTGGGACGAATTGGGCCGAAGGAGATGGGTGAAAGAAATATGTGAAGTCATGAATAGGGGAGTTGAACCATGTCTTGAAATGCTTTGCTTGTTCGGTCAGTATGTTTTACTCTTAAATGCCAACTCAAAAAGAGAGAGAGAGATGGATGTCAAGGAAGCTTTTATTGCGGAATTATTTTTACTTTCCTTTTTTCCTTCTACAACTTTTTTTGGCAACTTTAAAATTCACATACATATACAGAGCGAGAGTGTGAAAAAGATAATTGTTTTGGTAGAGTAAAGTAGAGAGAGATGCTCGAGACGAAAACGAGCTGGTTTTGGGTTGTTATTTTATTTTTATTCTTTTAATAAGTTGGCAACGTGGCTACTTCCACGTCAAGGAGGCAAAAGCATCGGTAGAAATTAGGAGGTCGAGTAGCTTTTCTCTTGACTATATTCATCAAAATGCTTGTTACATCTAAAAAAATCTTGACTTTTGTAGATTTACGGTATGATTATGAGCAATCTCAATGGTGGTCAGAACTCAGAACCCATTCACCAAATGAGTATTTACCTTCACTTTATAATTTGTTTTAATTGTTAAGCATGGTCTCGAGATGTTACAATGGCTAGGTTTATACTTGCCACTACGTGCACACCAATTGTGACATATTTAACACTCTCATCTGTCTCTTACTTCGTCCTTTGGTTATTATACCAAAATCTGCTTACTTGGCATATCGTTTATAATAAGTAGAAAACTCTTTCTCAATGGTAAAAGTCATATTAGGTTTTGGTTCATCAACTTATTCCTCATTATCATCATCATTATTCCCCTCGGCCTCTACTTGTACGTCGCATGTTGCTTTTTTTATCCCCTACAAAATGGTTGAGATTAGCATGCATGTTATAGACAATGGTTGTGAAATAATGGAGTTTAAAGTGTAATACCATTATTAATATGATAGGTATTATCCTTTGTGTGTGATGTAGCTACAACATTTTCACTTTCTGCACTATTAGGCACGATGGGCGAATCACTTATTGTTATGTGGTATGTTCAAAAGTTTTCAATGTATCGAGATTATTCGACAAAGGGTAGTACGGTTGGTCCAAGAGTTGGCATTACATAACGAAAAAAAGTAACGCGGTTTAAGGGGAACAACTATCATAACCACATCATTATATTGATGTACAACGCTAGGGTGGCCTCCCATCTTCCTCTTTCCCCATTAAGTTATTTCAACCAAGAATTTAGTATTAGAGCCAATTCATAATAATTCTATCATCTACATTAAAATCTATTTCCTTGTCACAATAATTGTATCATCTAGCGAGTCATTGAATATCATGACTCATATAAAAGACTAAACTGAGGAAATAGGCAAACACATTGTTGGGACATTTGATCAAATAAGTTGTGCTCGCTAACCTACAATCAACGAAAATAACTTACATGTACATGACCAATCCTCAATGTCAATGCAAATCTAACATACAAAACTATGACAATCATTCAATGAAAAGAACTCTTTGCTTATTGGAAATGGCATTGAATGTTTCTTATACAAAACTCTGAAAATATATGACATTGAATATATAAAACTCATATTCATACAAAAATCTATTTCAAACTGATTCCATACCATTTCAAAATATAAAATTCTAATTCCATTAAAAAATATATAGTTCAAAATATACAAAACTTTGGTTCCATATAGTTCATATAAAACTCTAATTCCATACAAAATTATACAAAAATATTTTTTCAGTTCTACAAGAAAGATTCAATGTCATTTCCATGCCAACCATATATACAAAACTCAAAATACAAAAATCTACTTCAAACTGATCTCGTTTAACTACACTTAGATTCATACTTTCTTATACAAAATTGTAGAAAACATTCAATGTCATATTCATCTTCATACGAGAGTCTCTCTGTCTTCGGAATAGTATAGAACAATGGGTGTTCAAATAAAAAATCGCAGTGGCCGACTTAATATAGAACACTGGGTGTTGAATAGATTTATTACGAACCGGCCTTAGAATGGATTAATCTTCTCTAAACCACAAATCAAAAAGAAAGAGAGAAGGAGTTGAAGCAAAATAATATGTTGGGTTGAGGAGTTCGACGATCTGGGTCAACCAGAAAGGGAGGTATGAGAATCTAGGGCTTTGGTTTTGATTTGGGCTAGCTAATCGAAAGGGAAGATCTGGGTTAGCCTTGATGAATCTTCTTAGTCGACAACCAGATGCATGCAGTTGGCATTTCATCTCAAGGATTTAGGGATAATCTTCTTCACATGCATTTGGTGGGTGGTATCGGGTGGGAGATTTTGAGATCATTTTCAAGTCACAATGGTCTCGGGCGGGACGTTTGGGAGATTTTGATGTTTATAAAAAATAAATAAATACGTGGCTAATCCACATCATCAATGTGAGGTGTGGACCTTTGTATAGCAAAACTTGTACTCACAATGCTTCTCCTCCACTCAGCATCAAAACTCAACCATATCTACCTTTCCCCCACCCCCTCCTCTCTCTCTCTCTCTCTCTCTCTCTCTCTCTCTCTCTCTTTCCCATTCTCTAACTCTATCTCTCTAGCTCTAAATATACAAAATTCCTAGCAAAGTGACGACACAAATGATTTACCAAAGAGACAACAATATCATGTCAAAGGATTGAAAGTCGTTTATCATTCAATTCTTACAAAAGTCGAGTCATTGTAAATTGAGAGACGAAAGAAACTAAAATGGCATATTGGTGACTGAAATCACCTAGTCACTAGAAATTGAGGAACGAAAACATAAATCACACCTGCGAAACTAGAGACTTGTTCAAATGGGAATAAAACCGAGATATGAAGAAATTGAAATGGCGGATTGGCGATGAAAAAATTGAGATTTGTTTGACGACACACATAGAGAAGTAAGAGAGAGAATGGCAGATCTTCATGGGCAATGATGCGAAGCGAAAAAGAAATGGTGGCGTGGTGTTGTGTAGCAAGTGAAAGTTGATGGCATGAGATCTAGAGGAGATTTTGGTGTTGAACAGTAAAAATTTGAACTTACAATGAACAATAGATAAGTTAAAGGAAAAAGCTTAAAACCAGTCGGTGTTAGTTTTCTTTTTACTCACACTAATAAAAAACTACGTGCCCACCAATAAAAAACAAGCACGTAGTAGAGTTGTAGATATTACGATGGGATATGCATCAAGGTAAACCCCCTCTCTTTTGCATCTTCTCTCCTCCCCACGTAGCCCTTCTTCTCTCTCGAATTTCTTATTCTCCTCTCCCCTAATTCTTTTTTTTCTGGTTTGCAATGAAAGAACTGGTTTGTAATACTGGGCACGCACACTCTGCACCCTAACAAAACTAGTTTATGGAGAGCTTGGTTTGCAATACTACGCACGAAAAAAAAATTACATGGAAATTGAAACCGACGTCGGTTTCAGGACAAGACTGTGATATATAAAGAACAGGGTTTAAGGACAACACTTCTCTTTGCATCCAAACATAAATTTAAAGGCAATGAAATCAGATAAAAACGCAGACAATACTCTCACAAATCTCTCGTCGATGGCCACAACTCTCTTGGATCTTGAGGAGAGCAACAATTGGAGGAGGGAGGAAGAGAAAACGCAGCAGGGTTCTTGGTTGCAGGTCACGATTTTGGGCTGAAATGAATTTGGAGAGAGAGAGTGACGGACGTAGAGAGAAAGAGAGAGGGAAAGATATGGAAAAATAAAAAAAAAATTATCTGTGTGTGCGATCTAAAGTTGTATTTCCTATGTGTCAACTTGTGATTTGTTGGTGTAAAATCCAATTACACACCCGACCGGCCTGAAGTTGCACTCTAAGTTAAAATGCACTAACCAGCTACCCACACTCGTGTGGGTGGGTAGAACATTAGTCTACCCGTCTGGACTTACTAGGGTACACGGGTTCTGGACCGGATCGAAAAAAGTTCCAGTCCGGATCTACCCCTTGATTCTCATCCATGAAATGTATTTCTAGCTGAAAAACAAAATTCAAGTCTAGCCCCTGTAGAATTGCATCGTCAACATCCGTAAATGAGGAGGCTTAGGACCCGGCCCAGTTTTATCCATACATCGCTCTCTCTCTCTCTCTCTCTAGGGGTTCAAGTATTCTTTATTGGAAAATGCTAAATGTACTTATAAAAAACTTACAAAAAACTTATTTCTCTACATGTCAATTATTAATATGTTGAAAATAATGATATTTGAAATTCAAAATTTAAATTTTAAAAAAAAACTAACAAAATAAATATTAGAAATAAAATAATAAATAAAATTGTAAATACTATGTAGCACTACTCTCTTTTGTTTGTTGTCTTGCCATCCCTTACTGTAGACTAAAGAGCGAACGATCATGACATACTTTTTGATATGTATAAACCAATCACGGACTTTAAAGAAAAATGTAATACAATAGGAAAATGATTCCCACACATCATATTACACAACACAATGCACAACTGTCATGAATGAAGTGAAAAAAAAATTGTCCCGTATGATCACGTTACATCATCTTTTTTTAAAAAAAAAAAAAAAAGACTTGGGACTTAAAAGAATGAGTAATGTTACATACAGTCGTGAAATACGTAAGAGTCGCACAATCGTTTTGAAAAAAAGTAGGGTTTACTACTAAAAATTTAATTAATTTTCATGAGTCTCATATTTACTCACTTTTTTCAAAAGAATTGCATGACACTTATACATTCTACTACTGCAAAATATCATTTTTCTAAACTAAATCAAGTTTGGTTTCTAAAATTTAAACTTTTGAACTAAACTTATTTTCTCTATCCAACACACCTTAACGAACTGAACCTACTGTAATGGTTGAACAACCGCAAGTTCATGAGGAAGTCGCCCCTATGTCCTCTCTCTCTTCTGCTTTCTATCGTCTCTCTTACCCCATGTCTATCATTGTCTCCCTTCCAATTGGTCTTGTTTAGATATAAGAAGTGTTTCATCTCATCTTATATTATCATTACAACTTTCTCAAATTTTTACATAAAATATAATAAATAATTCAATTTTTTCAAATTTCAAAACGATAATAATATTAAAAAATAATATTATAACCATATTTTATTCAATTTTCAACTTTTGTCTCAACTTATTTAATCTCAATTCATTATCCAAACCGCACTTAAATGAAATGCCACTTCATTTCATTCTCGAAAAAATTGTGACTTTTCTACGGATGATGTTCCAAGTCAGTAGTCTCCCATTATTTCAAGTCGAATACAAGATTTTGACATACTAAAAACTCACATGCATACACGACTCTTTGAAAATTGTTTGGGCCATGCCCAAATGGCAAAAAGCATACTTGCTAACGTTGTGTTTCATATACCTTTGGGTTATGTTTTAGCAACTCAACTCTCAAAATTGGGCCTGCGAAAATAGAGAATAAGGCAACTAGAAGAGGGTGGCCTTGAGGTCGGGGAGTTTCCGATACCAAAGTTAGTAAAACCTCTTGGAAGTTTGTAAATAAGTGAGAAAGCCTAGGGATCAGAGATATATTTGTTGTATCTTGGAATTGCTATTTATATCAGGAGTCTGGAGGGGAGACAAATTATGTCTGCCCCCTTGGAGTCTGTGTCCTTTTATTGTTATTTCTGTCAGAGTCCCTTCATGCAACGTGCATTTGTGACGGTGTCATTAATGTGGCGTGTAGCTTGAGTAGTGGTATCATTAATGCGGCGTGGTTCCCAGATTTACCTTATCCCACTGGTGCCCTCTGTGGTCCCGTCGATGTCTTCTTGTCGGAGGATCGAGTGTCCTTCTTACTTTCCTCCCATTTACGTGGATAGGTACTCGAGGGGCCTCCAGAACGTCGAGTCTCATCCCCCTGCAGTATACCCTCTTAAGGAGGTTGCGTCCAGGGGAGGCCTACGCTTGGGCCAGGCCGAACAATCTATTCATTCTGGGTTGGGCCTTTGTTCCCCATTCCCTTAGTAGCCTTTCTCAAGCCCGCTAAGACAGGGGAACCCCTTACAATACCCATTTTAATTTTAAGGTCTCGTTTGGATGTTGAGTTGAATTCTTTATGAATAATAATGAGTTAGGATGATAGTATGAGTTTTGTGGAACCCACCTAAGATGAGTTTTTTTTTTTTTTTTTCTATACATTTGGGGAGGGGGTTTCGGACCCAAGACCTCCATTTTGGATGCCAGAGACCTAAGATGAGTTTATATGTGTTTGGATGTTAAGATAAATTTAAATGTATTTATGGAAAATTGAAAAAGGTTGTGGGTCTTGCGTGTTAAGATGTGTTGAGTTAAAAAAAGTTATGAGTCCCACTTGTAAAAAGATTTTGAGTTGAGATGAGTTTAGTGATTTGAGAGTTGAGTGATAGTTGTGTGTGCTTCGAGGTCTTGGAGGCTCTGGGAGAACCCTGGCAGAGAGAGTCAAATTTTAAAATTTGAAACTTTTTAAATTTTTAAAACAAAATAAGATGATGATGACGACGACAACAACAACAACTTGCCACTTAGGAATATTGTGCAAAGTCTAGTGTATCACCACTCAATATAATAACATTGGAGCACATCTCTAGGGACTGAAAACGGAGAAAGCTCAAGCATAAAGGACTTAAAGGTACGTTTGATTACTAAATTCATCTCAATTCATTATTACAATTTTTCATATTTCAACATAAAATATAATAAATAATTCAAAATTTTTAAATCCTAAAATATTAATAATATTAAAAAATAATATTTTAACAATATTTTATCATCTCAACTCGATTCAGTTTAACATCCAAACGCAGCTAAATGATTGTTTTGATAATGAGATGAATAGTGAGGTGAAATGAGATGATTTTAAATGAATTGAATAAAATATTATTATAATATTATTTTTAATATTATTATTGTTTTAAAATATGAATTGTTTATTATATTTTATATAAAAATTTTAAAAAATTATAATAATAAAATGAGATATAAGATGTTGTGAGATTTTTTTCTAGACAAATTATTACAAAGCATCTGAAGTAAAGATTGAACACATGGAAAATACCCCGAAGATACGAAAATAGAGAAAGCCATCATCGACGGTGACGGTGACGGTGACGGTGGGCGCAGATCCTCAGAGCCAGAGGAAGACCATTGAAAGTTCTAACGATCATGAGGAACTTAGTCCTCAAGTGGTTCCTTCAAAGCTCAAGATCCAGCCCTTTCTTGCTTTCCTCTCGATGGGTCAGTCTCTCTCACTCTCTCACGCGATATATTTGCATATGCACTTGTATATATCGTATGAAGTTCACTTTTCAATTGATGCTGGAATTTTTTTTTTTCAGATTATTTCATTAATAAATCTTATTTTTTGGTTCTGGTTCAAGAATTCATATGGGGAGCTGAAACTCGTACATGTTCGATAATGCTTTTGTTGATTGGATGATCACTTCTGTCATTTTGGATTGTGGGTTTGGCCGACTGAGCTGTATTTACTAATTCTATTGTTTGGAAGTGGACTGGAATTCCGATGATCATGCCTATTTAGATTAATGTGAACGGTTACGAACGCGGTTCAGAGTTAAACTTTGTATAGAGAAGGAAACTGAGTTCCTTTTTTGGACCATAAATTTTGAGTATTGAAGGGGAACAATGCAGCCAAGTGGCTCAATGCAGCCAAGTGGCTCCGGAGATTTTGATTAGATTCCTAAAGAAAAGTTAGGAGATTTTGATTAGATTCCTAAAGAAAAGTTAAGGGTTCTCGTGGAGTGGGTTTCTTGAAAAGCAAATAGTTAATGAATGTTTTGGCTGAGCATTGAGAAAATGGAAGGGTTTCTATGAGTAGGATATGGTTGAATTGTCAACTCAAAGTCTGGTGTGAAGGTTTCATTCCCTAGATTGTTCAAGTGAAGAGTGGGTTGGTAGCAGAATATTTTCTAGAAGGCATCAGGACCTCATTCTTTCAGCAGGCTGAAGCATCAGGGTCTTAAGTTGGCTGTGAAGTTATTCAGGGACCTCCTTTTGATTGAATCAATTTTCCCGTTTCATTTCTTTTAGGTCTTTTTGGTAGCAGATCTCTGTTTGGACTGTGGTTCTATGAAATTCACGTCTCATAGACATATATGTCATCTAGCAACAATTAACGCTAAATACTTATAATTTTTCCACTTGAGTTTTTGGTAATTCATTTGTATCTTACCGGGTTATAGCTAAAGCAATACTGAAATGCCTGAAGGCTGAAGTGGATGATATATTTTCTGAGACATCATTTTATTTTTTGCCATGGAAATTTGTATATTCTAAAATATCATCAAGTAACTAAAGCAAAGTGAACATAAAAGCTTGCAAATATCTTGTTAAATTTTCATTTAGAATAAAAATTTTTAGGTATTTTATGCTAAACACTCAATTAACTTTGAAACTTTCAACCCTTATCCAATCTTTGAGATTTTTCAGCTGTTGCCAACTATGCTATCCACTGCATTATGCCCATGTTAATATGGTTTCTTTGAGGTTATGTCCAATTATGCTTTCTGTTGGATATCGTCCAATAGATGTATTTTCCTATTTCAGTGTGCTCATCCCTTTAATTGGCTCTTCATTTTCTTGGAAGTGTATTTGGAGAAACAAGTAGCCTTCGAATGTTGCTTTTTTTGTCTGGCTGGCAGTCCTAGGAAAGTTCCTAACCACTGATAATCTAAGAAAGAGGCATGTTGTAATTCTTTTCTACGTTGTGAGTAGCCTAGGGAGTTATGGGTGGCGAATTCAGCACTTTTTGAGATTCAGTGGGTTATGCCCCAACGAGTGGTGGAATTGTTGGCATGTTGGTGGAATCCCTGTGGTCATAGAAATTCAGAAGTTTGGAAAGGGTCCCACTATACTTAATGTGGTGTATTTGGCAGATCGCAATGCTCAAACTTTTTAAGGCCAAGAAAGGACGGTGTTGGGGTTCAAAGCTACTACCTTTAGCATCCCCTATATTTGAACTGCTGCTCACTAAACTTTGTATATAACTATTTTGTGCTATGTGCGGCAATAATGATGAATAGTATGAAAAAGAGAAAACACACAGAATTTAACGTGGTTCAGTAGTGTGCCTACATCCACAGGAGTAGGAGCTAAATTTTCACTATATATGAAATTAGGGTTACACCATATGTATTTAGACTAAACCCTAGCCGTACAAGAGGTATTAGAAAATTCCAATAATACCCATGTTCCGTTCCGTTCCGTTCCGTTCCGCTCCGCTCCGCTCGGTACGCTACGCTCCCCTCACTCCGCTCCGCTTCACTCTCGGCTTCAGCCTGCTTTCTTTATATATGTGTTCCACGCAATACGAGCCAACTACAACAAACTATATCTTAGTTTTCTAGACTTCAAAGACTTTTGCTCTTTTTCTTCTTTTTATTTGGGTGTTTCCTATGTAAACTCTTTAAGTACTTGTGTTGCCCGCCCTTTATGCTTTTAATAAAATGCTTTAATCATAAAAGAAATATGGTTTCTTCTCTTTTTACCTTATGAGCCTTGTATCATTATGAGATGCTATTTAGAAATTTTAGAAAGATATTGGGCATTAGTTTCTTTGAAATTTTTGCCGTAAAATGTACTTTTCTTTGATATAACTTTGATGCAGAGGAGACTAGATTTAATAAAATAACATGTCTACCAGATTTCAACCTATTTTATGTCTAACATGTTCAACTGTTGTTCTTGATCATCTTATCTCGAGTATCTTTTCCTATTTTATTTTTGGGTTCTGGATGTGACATCAGTGTATAAGCTTGCATGAAACATGTACTCCTCTATGTAAATCCAGACTAGTAAAACTAGACATCATCTTACGATATCCTTATTATTTTTATTTTGTTATTGTTTTTGAAGTATTCAGTTTCTGGTCCACGTGCTAATGAGGAAGCTGAAACAGTAGTGTTTCCAAGGTGATCCTTTGCTTGATGACCTGAAGAATAGTATTGATACTCTGATGATATTATACTCAGTTTGAATTCTTTGATGTAGACTAGCGGGGCATGCAGTGTGGATGTGTCTAGCTGTGTGTTTCCGCCTTTGTGAACCATGGTTTTTGTAGTTGTACACTACTAACTGTTAGGATCTCTAATACTTTTTTCAATTTGAAGTGTGGAAAAGCTCCGGCTGGTAGACCATCAATGAGTTTGATATCTGTATGAAACTCCTAGTTGATAGGCAGACCTTACCCCTGATATAACCATCTCTACATCTGTCTGCAAATCCTACCTACCGTAATTGCTCTTCTGTCACTTTATCGTTTGTTACAGAACATCTATGCCTATGTTATCTGTCTCAAACTCTTTGTTAATGGAAATACCTAATTTAATATAGCTATTATAATCACTGACAAAAAAAAAAAAAAACAAAAAAAACAAAAATAGAGCTATTATAATCACTAACCAAAAAAAAAGAAAAAAAGAGCTATGATAATGAACATTGAATACCTATAGAATATTAGGTTTTGGTAAAATAATTTATTATTTAAAGACTTGACCATTGAGGGTTCCATCTTTTATGATAGAATTTTTTTGGTTGGTTAGCAAATGAAACTTGTGTGGTTTGGCTGCAAAAAACTTTTGTTTTGATAATTAATAATAGAATTTTATTACCAAGAATTTGCAAAGCCCAAGTACACATGAAGTATACAAGGGGAAATACCAACATTCACACTAGAAACCGCTAAAGCAAAACAGGAACAACTCAAGGTACTAAAGAAAAACTCCCTAAGTTCTTCCATTGAGTGTTCTCTATCTTCAAAGCACGTCCCATTCCTCTCCAACCATAAGCACCACATCAAGCACAAAAGAATCATCTTCCATATGGCAGCAATACATTGTCTCCCCTCAAAACCTTTCCAACGTGCAAGAAGATCCATCACAATAGATTCACCATCTTTCTTGCACATGAAGCATCAATCTACTGCACACATTCCATGCTTTCTTAAGTTATCCGCGGTCAGAATTTTACCAAGAGACACCAACCAACAGAAAAATGCCACCTTACTAGGTACCTTAACTCCAAATGCTTTTCCAGGGGTAACCATAGACACAATGACAAGTTAGAGCCTTATAAAAGGAGCTTACCAAAAATCTGGAATTTCCCGCATGAACCCACAGCAAACTATCCTCCCGTCCTTGGACAATCTTCAAATTGTATTATCTTCCAGAAACATTAGAGACTATTTTCACTTCCCAATCATGCACATCTCTAACAAAATCAACATTCCATTGAAAGTTATTATTCAAACAAGAAAAAGAATCAGCCACTGCAGCATCTTGATCCTAGCAATCCTAAAAAGGGAAGGGTAAGCAATCTTGAGAGCCCCACATCAAGTATCATGCCAAAAATGAATCCTTGTCCCATCCCTTAACATGGGTACATGACTGACAAAGTCTCCCCAACCCATCCGAATGGTTTTCCACAAACCCACCCGATACGCTTCTCTTACTTCATTAGAACACCAACTCCCCCACATCCTCCCATATTTGACATGAACAACATTTTCCCATAAGGCATCTCTCTCAATATGATATCTCCAAAGGCATCTCCCAAGAAGTACTTTGTTAAAAAGCTTCAAATTTCGCACCCCAAACCTCCACAAGAAACTGGTAACAAACCTTATTCCATCTTACCAAATGAAACTTTTTTTCGTCCCCTTTACCTCCCCACAAGAAATTCCGAAAAATCCTCTCAATCCTACTAGCCACCCTTGCTGGCAAAGGGAAAAGAGAAAGAAAATATGTAGGAAGATTAGACAACGTACTCTTTATCAAAGTTATTCTTCCCCCTTTAGACAAATATAACTTTTCCCAACTAGCTAACGTCCTCTCAATCTTCCCAATCACCCCATCCCAAATCATAACAAATTTGTGAGGAGCTCCCAAGGGAAGACCGAGATACCTCAAAGGCAGCGAAGATACCTTACACCCCAAAATATTAGCCAGATCTGAAATGTTCGAAATAGAGCCCATTGAAACAATTTTAAATTTAGATAAGTTGATTCTAAGACCCGAAACAGTTCAAAACATAATAAAAGGGCTCTCAAAGAACGAAGATGGTCTTGGTTGGTCTCACTAAAAATTAAAGCGTCATTGGGAAAAAGAAGACGAGAGACTTTTGAGCTACTCCGAGACTTATCTCCCACCTCAAAACCCGACAAGAAACTACCCTCCACCGCTGCTTCAGTCATTCTACTCAAAGCATCCATAATTAGGACAAAAAGAAAATGAGATAGAGGATCTCCTTGTCTCAAGGCTCGTGAGTTGTTGAAGAACCCAACTGGAGAGCCATTCACCAAGATGGAAAATCTCGTCGTCAAAATACAATACTTCATCCACGAACGCTATTTCTCTCCAAAGCCATATCTTCCAATTAAGTACAAGAGAAACTCTCAACTAACATGATCATAAGCCTTTTCCATATCCAATTTAACTAAAACTCCACATTCACCCACTTTGATTCTACTCTCCAAACATTCATTAGCAATTAAAATTGAATCAAGAATTTGTCTGACCCTCACAAATGCATTTTTAGACTTGAAAATAATTTTCTCCATCACCACACTCATGCAATTAACTAGCACCATAGAAATAATCTTCTACACCCCATTTACCAAACTAATAGGCCGAAAATCCCTCATAATAGTTGCCTACCGCCATCGTCCCTTTCTGAGTTGCAGACCCATCCATCTGAGTCATCTTAAGATTGGGCTGAACCTCCACACATGACGGACTGTTGGATCTCTGATGTTGAAGTTTCGCCTTAGTGGAACTTGACGCTGGAATGCCCCTAGAAGAATCGCCTGCCACCGTCAATCCATTCTATGAAGTCGA
The DNA here is from genome assembly GCA_022457165.1 of Juglans mandshurica. Taxonomy (NCBI): domain Eukaryota; kingdom Viridiplantae; phylum Streptophyta; class Magnoliopsida; order Fagales; family Juglandaceae; genus Juglans; species Juglans mandshurica. Next base: position 33,084,591 of record CM039621.1, read on the forward strand.
AACCTCCATCAAAACTGCCATGCAGTTGGGCTGAGCCACCACCACACCTAACGGGCTTTTAGAATTCTGCTGCCCTCTAAGCTGCTTAGGCCTCCAAAGGACAGGCCTATTTACTGGGTCTCTGTCCCGCCCAACTCCTTTCTTAGCAATCATAGGCCCAAACAACACCCCCGATTCCTCCTTATTCACTTTAACAACCACGAAATCTTGGCCCAAGCCCATGAGCAAGCCCAGGCCTCCATCAATTTTCTTCAACAAAGAATCAAACTTCTCCTTCCAGCCATAGCGACCCTTCGGCTTCTCCATGTCTTTGCAACGCCTCGGAAGGCCAACCGACACCTTTGCTATCAAGATGATTCCGCCGAGACTCTACATTCAATCCATCCTTCCTATTCCTTCCTTCCGACGCAAGCTCATCCTTCCGCTGATATCCATTGCCACCCTTCTGGCGTAAACCAGAATACCCATGCGCTGGCTTCAAAAATGCCGACAAGTAAGAAGCTTCACAAGAAGAGGTAGCACCTCTGTTAAGTGTCCGAAAATGCCTCTTTGCCTTTGGAATCCCAAGAAGCAACACCATTTTTAGAAACAACTCTATTTTCGTGAGCAGAAACAGAGGAAGACGAACTGACCATCTCTCTTTTTTCTCACAAATCCAGCCCATCCACTCCCTTTCTGCGCTTCAGGAATCACTATGATACCCTTCCCTGTTCTAGTGCCATACTCAATCAACTTCACAAACCTACCATACGAATTCTGATATCTTTGAACCATAAAAACTCTATCTCCCTCCCTTCTAGTCTGGTAAGAATCAATTTTTCCCGAAGACCTCAAACAATGCTCCACCACCTTAGCCATCCAGACAACCATCCCTCCAGAAAGATAAAGGAACTTCATCATGTTCCTATGCTTTTCAGAAATACAGAAAAGGTTGCCACATTTCCTTCTGAACACAAAAACTTTGCTTCTATCCAAAAACTACGATCCATCTTCAACTTAACTAAGGAAAAATTAGCTATCCCGAAAAAGAAATAACTAAAAGAAAAGGAGAGAGAAATTGAAAACAGAATAAAACTGAGAAAGGATTAAGGATTATTCCCGGCGAGAAGCACCGGAAATGGAAGACGAAGAGACATACTCAAAAGGATAGAAGGTACACACGCACACATGAGAGAGAGAAAACAAAAACTAACAAAAAATGGCTGCAAAAACTCCACGTAGTCAATTTGCAATTGTTCATTTCTGTCTGCAGGACCTTTAAGAATAGCTGTTACTGTATCAACAAATCAATGCAATATGCTGAAGACAGAAACATGAATTGGAGTCACCTTTTGTGGAAGGAACTTTTATTGGAACTTCTAATCAGGAATGCTGTAAGTTAAGATTGGTGAAATTAGTGAAGAGACTTTTTTTCCTCAAGTAAGAAATGAAAATTAGTGAAGAATCTTGAATTGTAATAGAATATTCTCACTGATTCTGAGGTTCCGACTTTCTTTGTTGACATGGTATATCTTAGGCTTTTGGTTTATTGGATATGCTAGACTTTGGCCATGAGATTTTGTTGACATATAGCACATGTAAATCGTAAGGAGCAAACTTCATATGATGTAAACACTGTCAGATAGACTTTTCAAGTTATGGGTGTTGCAATCTTATATATGTTCCTTGAGCCTTCTTGAATGCAGGGAGGGCCCTGGGTTTTCTTATGGTCTCCACTGGGCTTTGGCTGCAAAAGGTATTCTTGTAAAGGAAAATGCTTTTCGAAACCTGGAGTCTTCTGAACTACAACAAAAGGGTGCAAACATTGTGGGTAGGCTATCACATGGTCATTTCTAATCTTATTGATTTCATTTCTTACTATTGAATACTCTGATTTGTCCCATCTTTCCTGTTAGATTCCTTGTCAGGACTTCCAGTTTATGTTAGAGGAAGTATTGTTGGAGGAGCTTCAGAAATTTCCAAGTCACAGTTTGGCAAACTTTTGAAACAGGCATGTTACGGAGTTGCTTTCAATATCCCTTTTCTTGTCTGGCTTAATTATGTTTTTTAGTTTGACACTAACTTTTTCAGGTATTAAAAAAACTTAATATAAAAGTGCTAAAATGTCAAGAATAATTTCTTTAGCTTTACTTGATTCATCATATGGAATTTCATTTTTACAAGGTGTTTATGTTTTTTTAGGGGTTTGTTCAAGTTTTTTGTTTGTAGGAGTTGGACATTGTTTTTGGCAGGATAGTTTTATTGATGATAAAAAAGGCGTCATGCAAGCACACCTCGCTAGAAAGAGTACGAGGGGAAACGAAAGAACACACAGGATACTTAAGCTGAAAGAATATAAGTATGCTGCGATCCAATGACAAAGAATAATAAAAACGAGATCCTTTAGCTCCTACACAGACTTCTCACAATCCTGGAAGCTTCGATTTTCCACAAAGCTTCACCTTGTTTTCAGTTAAACCAACCTTTGCGACACATTGAGTCATGACCCAATCCACTCTGAAAATGCTAAAGAAAGTTGCCATAAAGCACTAGTTCTCATTTACCATGACCCAATCCATGGTAAATGAGAACTTTGGCGGTGAGTCAACATACGGTAATGTAGTTTACTTAAAAGAACCCTCTCTTGGAGGTGGTTCGTGTGGTTTCATATTAGTACTGGATTTATTTGATGGTATGGGATGGGAGAGCTGCCGAGTTGCGCAAAGCCGTTGGATTTCTATACTCTGTAAAGAATCTCAAGGACTTATAATGATTTGTTAGAATTTGATTTACTTGTTACCAAGGCACTGGTTTCTGTTAACTCTAGTCTTGGTTGACTATGTTTATCAAACCTCTATTCTTCTCACTATCTGTGCTACTTCTTGGAACTGTGCTCAATGTTTAATTTGTTAATACTATAGCCCTTGGTTTTATCAGGTTTCAAATCACATTTCATCCATTTTAGATGTTTTTGTGCATGATGGGGCTATTGGTTCATCGCCAAAATGTGATGCAAAAGTCCGTGTAATAAGTGATAGTCCTTCTGCTGTGTTATCACTTTCAAATGTTCTCTGGAAGACTCCAACACGTGCAGTTTCACATGATTCTTGTCCGTTGACGGTCTATGTTGCAACATCTATAAGGTATTTATCGGCAATTTTGATTCATTTGCTATAATGCCATGTGCCTGGAAATATTAAGCCCTGTACCCTCATAGGCTTTACAATGCAAAATGGCTAGTCTTGCTTGGTGTATGCTTGCCTGGTTAATGTTTGCAACTGAGTTGGTTGGGACTAAATTTTATTAATATAAGCTTCCTAGCTAATTTGGTTGTTTGACCGAACTTCCTTATTTTTCAAAGGAATGCCTAATGCTTGTGAGAGTAAAAGGCTAATGACTTGATATCAAAATATAGGTGTATCATAATGTGAAGATACTTAAGAGAACACCTAAATACATTCTAGGATCCAGAAATTAAAACTAGAAAGTCGTGAACATTGTTTCCATTAAGCACAATAGCTGAAAACCAAAGCAATAAAGTATGTAAAAAATAGTTATGAAGCTCCGACGTTGTACATTCCCTATCTTCGAAGCATCATGCATTCCTTTCCAACCAAGTATACCACATAATGCACAACGGACTCATCTTCCACGCCGCTGCCACTTGGGGACAGCCTTGAATCCCTTTCCAACAAGCGAGTAAGTCCACGACCCTCAATGGCATTACCCAAGCTACACAAACTTTTCTAAATATCTCATCCCATAGCACTCGTCACTTCACAATGCAATAATAAAGGATCCACTAATTCGCCATGCTTTTTGCACAAATAGCACCAATCCATCCCAATGAGCCCCCTCTTCCTCAAATTGTCCGTGGTCAAAATGTGCCCAAGAGAAGCAGTCCATACGAAAAAAGCTATTTTGGAAGGCACGCTTGACCTCCAAATACTCTTCCATGGGAAAGGAAAATTACCTTGTGGTGCCAATAATTTGTAATACGACCTCACTGTAAACTTCTTACTACCATTGGGCCTCCATTGCATCCTGTCCCCTTGTGCCGTTATACCTCCCAAGGAGTATATCATGCTGAAGAATTCTAAAACAGTATTCAATTTCCAATCATGAATATCCCTATTAAAGAAGATATTCCACTGGTGAGAACCATGAGAAAATGCAATCAGATCCGCCACAAAAGCATCCCTGTTAACTACAATGTAGAGAGTTGGAAAAGCCCTATCAAGAGCGTTATCACCTCACCAAACATCATGCCAAAACCTGATTTTGGAACCCTTGCCTGCCACAAAACTGATTTGAGTTTCAAAACTCTGCTAGCCCCTCCTAATAAATTTCCATAAGCCCATGCCATACCTCCCCCCCCCCCCCACTTCATTGGAACACCAACCCCCCGAAACACTTCCGTGACGGAGGTCAATAACTTCCTTCCAAAGCACATCCCCCTCCAAGTGATATCTCCACAACCATTTCCCCAATAGAGTTTTATTGAATGACCTCAAATTGCGCACCCCCAAACCACCATTCGAGATAGGAGAGCAAACTTTATTCCAATTAACAAGATGGAATTTTGCTTCTTCCCCCACTCCACCTCACAAAAAAACCCTAAATAGCTTCTCAATCCTATTAGCCCCCTACAGGAAAAGGAAATAGAGATAAAAAAATAGGTGGGAAGGTTAGATAAAGTGCTCATAATTAATGTGAGTCTACCCCCTTTCGATAAATACATTTGTTTCCAACCAGCCAACATTTTCTCAACTCTCTCTATAATCCCATTCCAAATAGTTTTAGCCTTAAATGTCGCCCCCAACGGAAGACCCAAATTTTTCATAGGCAAAGAAGACACTTTACAACCCAGGAGACTCGCCAAGCTAGTGATGCTAGGCACGAGCCCTACCAGAACCATCTCGGACTTACCAAGGTTCACCTTAAGACCCGACATGGCTTCAAAGCATAACAAGAGTGCCCTTAAGGCTTGAATTTGGCCACGATCGACCTCACAAACAAGAAGAGCATCATTTGCGAAAAGGAGATGTGAAATTATAATAGAGCCGTTGGTACCATTTCCACTGAAAATCTAGATAAGAAACCTCCCCCAATAGCAGCATTCACCATCTGACCAAGTGCCTCCATGACAATAACAAAGAGAAAATGAGATAATGAATCCCCTTGCCTCAAACCACTGGAAATTCTGATGTGAAAATACTTTTTGCTGAAAAGGAGTAAGGCCTGGTTTTGTTTCACAAATCTTTCAAACCATCTCATATTATTTCATTTTAACATCCAAACACCATTCAAACACAAGTATTTTTCAATGTCAAATTTTCAAATTTTTAACTTTTTTATCTAATAATTACCTAATCATTACAATTTTTTCCAAACTTCGAAACAAAACACAAAAAATAATTCAACTTTTTCAAATCCCAAAACAATAAATAATATTAAAAATTATATTCTAACCCTCTTTTAACTTTATAATTTTTTAAATTCAAAATTTTCTCTCTCCTTTCCCAAAACCTCATAAAACATCTTAACTTAAATCATTTCACTACTATTCACAAATGATCTCACTACTATTTACAGATTTCTCATCTCATCTCATCTCATCTGTGCAACCAAACGAGGCCTAAAACTTTATTAATAGAAACCTGGCCACCTCACAATGTAACTATAAATGATCCACAGTCTCTCCCCATTTTTCTTACATAAGTAACACCAATCTATACTGATAAGACCTCGTTTCCTCAGATTGTCAATGGTGAGAGTTTTCCCAACAGAAGGAGTACAACCAAAGAAAGCAATCGTGGGAGGTACCTTGCATCTCTAGATACTTTTCCAGGAAAAGTGGTTACTATGATGACCCAAAAGTCCGTGTAATAAGTGATAGTCCTTTTGCTGTGTTATCACTTTCAAATGTTCTTTGGAAGACCAACACATGCAGTTTCACATGATCCTTGTCCATTCACAATCTATGTAGCAACATCTATAAGGTATTTACCGGCAATTTTTATTCATTTGTTATGATGGTATACTAACCCGTTTGGTTGTTAAACTCATTTGAGTTCAGCTCAGTTCAGTCTAACATCCAAACATCCAACTCTCAAATTACTAAACTCATCTTAACTCAAAACCTCTTTACACGTGGGACCCATAACCTTTTTTAATTCAACTCTTCTTTACATGTGGGACCCACAACCTTTTTCAACTTCTCATAAATACATCTAAACTTATCTTAACATTCAAACACATTTAAGCTCATCTTAGGTAGACCCCACAAAACTCACTATCTCAACTCACCACTATTCATAAAGAACTCAACTCAGTTCAACTTCGCTCAACATCCAAATGTAGCCTAATGCTATGTGCCTGGAAAATGTCTAGCCCTGTACATCTCTGGCTTTACAATGCAAAATGTCTAGTCTTGCTTGGTGTATGCTTGCCTTGGCTAATTTTTGCAACTGAGTTGGTGGGGACTAAATTTATTAAGATAAGCTTCCTAGCTAATTTGGTTGTTTGCCCAAACTTTCTTATTTTTCGAAGGAATACCTAATGCTTGTGAGAGTGTAAGGCTAATGAAGACTTTTTCATTGAGAAATTCTAAATTGTTGCTAAAGAAATTTTGTCGCATATACACTTCAACCATGATTTAGTGTAATTCCTTTTTTACACTTAAAAAAGGAGTTATTATTTTTGCTATTTCTGTTTGGTTCACTCTCGGTTATGGTGGTCAATGGATGTTGTCAGAGCTCAAAGAATCTGTAGTATATATATCTTTGAAGTAAGAGCTTTACTGCTGTTGAGCCACGTCATCTAGTCCTGCATTAAATAACCATGACTGTAGTCGTTTAGGTTTAAAATAAAATAACTTGAAAGGTCATGCCAATAAATATTACATAATTTGGAATTTTAAAATCTGGAACCCTTCATATTCTTTCCTCTATAATACGTCGTCTTCTTTTCACTATAGAAAATTTATTTAATTTTTCTGTAAAACAAGGATTTTATTTATTACCGTTTGTAATTAAAGAATGCCATGTTTTCTGAAATGCGTAGAGATCAGAAAGAACACCAATGGCAAAAAGGACTCAATTGAATCAACAAAATTTCAAGCATGAAATATAATCTCTATTTTGATTCAAGATGAATGCTCTAATTGTGTTATTCCAATTTTGACTTTTGACCATGCAGTCCAGGGGTGGGTGACACTGTTGGTTTGGGAGCTCAAAGGAATAAGGGATTCATAGCTGCAGATATAGAGCGATCATCACTGATTTTATGTGGTAAAGCATTCTCTGATACAAATGGTATTAAAGAAGCACTGGCTTCCTTGTCTGGACCTATCATATCTTCACGGGGAGGCCTTCCTCTATCTGGAAGGTAATGCTCTCCAACTTTTTTTTTTGATATTATGATTCTAGTATGAATGCAATGTTCCATTTACATCTGGTAGCGAATTTCAGGCTCCTAGTGTCTGGCGATTCAGTGGTTCTTTTGTTTGCACCCTATCAATCCATTCAGAGCTGCACGGAGTCCTTGGTGTCTGCAGATGCAGGTGTAATTCTTTCTTCTGAAGGTGTTGCACCGTATTTTCAAAGTGGAAAATCTGGTGGCACGAATTTATTTAAATTGCCAGCTGCTGTTATCCTTGCATCTTCTGATAGGTAATATAACCATGTAAAGATTGGTCCCTTTAATATGGATAGTAATGGTGTTTGCTAGAGTATTTCTGTCCAAATTATTCTTGCAACACGCAAATGTGACTAGGTTACTGGGTTAGATGGTACCACTCACTATAATGGTCTTGTTCAATGGTCTTGTTCGAATCAAAATTTGCAAGAGCTGGTACAACTTGAGTAGGCCGGTAGTGTTGGGTTAAGAATCATTTTCTTCGTCCAGAGAGCAAACAATTTATTCTTATATGTGCTGCATTAGTGATAGTGACTGGTGTGATAAAGCGTGTCATTGATGTGGAATTGGAGGCTGTGGGTTGAAAACATACTTTCCTATAAACCCACTAATATTACCTCTTACCCATTTAGATGAAGGGCTGGAAATGTATTAAATTGCTGAAAACATATGTTTTTGCCAAATGAATTAAAACATAATCGTGACTGAAAAACTTGACTGATTGCCTTTCTGGCTTTACAAGCTGATCTGGTCTTTTGCAATGTTTGAGTGAGAACTTGAATGTTGCATAAGTTGCTTTCCTTGCTTGTTAAAATGTAAGGATGCACAAAGTGGCTTGCTATTAATTTGCATTGTGATTATGATGCTTGAGCCTAAGGAAAGGCTCAGTTTTGAAAGCCTTGAGGGATCATCATCCTCACTCTTGCAATTTGCATCTTACCACCTAGCCTTCTCCAAGCATAGAAAAGCTGCACTACGCTTCTAGGCATTACCCATGCCATTCCACCCTGAGTGAAGAAATCACTCCACAATGCACTTGTGATCTCGCAGTGAAGTAACAGATGATCAACTAGGAGATTTATAGCTGTGGTGAGCAGCTATCCAAACATAGAAGGTGTTGAATATAGTAGCTTAACTTCGGACTGTCAGAGAACATCTTATATTCAATAAAATGGGAGAATTCCCCCACCCTCTTCTAATAGCTTTCCACGCCCCTACCCCAAGCGATTGGCTAATCTCATTTGAACACTATCTTCTCCTTATGCTACCATATTTGGCTTCCACCTTCAATTGCCACAGCATTTTCCTTTCCTCGACAAAGCTTTGTTGAACAATAACCTATTTCCAATCGCTAATCTGCCCAGAAATTGTGGAGTGAAAATCTGGGACCACTTGACTTGGTGAAAGTTGAACTTCTCACCCATTCCTCCCTGGAAGAAGTCCCTTTTAAGCTTCTCAAAATATTGGGGTACTCCCACAGGCATAGGGATAGAGACAAGTAATATATATGTAGTAAGGTTTGAGAGAGTGCTCTTGATCAGTGTAACGTGACCTCCTTTGGATAAATGAAGCTGCTTCCACCCTAGAAGACGTCATTCCATCTTTCCTATAACACTGTTCCTAATAAATCTCACCTTAAAAACACCCCCAATGGGAGACCTAGATACTTCGTAGGAAGCAATGACACCCTATAACCAAGGATATGTGTGAACCCACTAATGTGATTGACTGGTTCTTATTGGTGGTTTTATGTCCAGCTTCTCAGTGGGGGAGGCAAATACTAGCTCTCTCAATATATCTCATCTCTTATTTGCTGACAATACGCTGTTATTTTGTGAGGCCAGCCATGATCATATCCGCGCATTGAGAGCTCTCCTTCTATGCTTCAAAGTCATTTCTAGATTAAAGGTGAACTTGGGAAAACCATATGTAGTTCTGATGGGGCAAGTGCATAATGTGGATAGTATGGCTTCTGTCTTGGGATGCAAGATATCTTATTTACCCATGAAATATCTTGGTCTCCCGTTGGGTGCTCATTACAAATTGATATACATTTGGAATGATGTCCTAGAAAAGATGGAGTGGAAATTTGCTAGTTGGAAGTGGATATACTTATCCAAAGGTGGCAGAGTCACTCATCAAAAGTACCCTTTCCAACCTACCTTCTTATTTCCTCTCTTTAGTTCCACTTCTATCAAAGGTGGCTTATCATATGGAGAAAATACAATAGGATTTCCCATGGGAGGGATGAGTGATGTGTTCAAATTTCATCTGGTAAAATGGGCCTCCGTTTGTTCTCCAAGTTCTGAAGGAGGTTTGGGCATCCAAAATTTGCAGCTTTTTAATAAGGCGTTGGGCAAATGGCTATGGAGATATCCCATAGAACATGGAGCTTTGGGGAGAATAGTTTTAGACTCAAAGTATGGTAGAGTATGGGGGAGGTTGGTGCTCGAAAGAGGTGAGTGTATCATATGGGGTGCGGCTCTGGAAGCACATTAGAAGAGGGTGGACTAAATTTTCTAGTTTTACCCTTTTGGAGGCAGGTGACGGGTCCCGAAACAAATTCTGGCATGACATATGGTGTAGTGACAGGGCACTTAAGGAAGCCTATGCAGACTTCTTTGGTATAGCGAGGATGAAGGACGCCTCCATTGCGTACCCCCTTGACCAATCTAACGACACTCCCCAATGGAATGTCACATTTCTTAGAGCTGTCCATGATTGGGAAGTTGAAGCAATCTCTGAATTTTACAACCTAGTCTATTTTGTTCCTATGAGGGGGAGAGGCGAAGACAAGCTTTTTTGGCACCCCTAGGCAAAAGGGAAGTTCACAGTACTCTCCTTCTACCAATCCATCTCTAAGTATAACAGAAATCCATTCGCGTGGAAGAGAATTTGGAAGTCAATGACCCCTTAAAGGCATCATTTTTATGGACAGCTTCTTTGGGAAAGATTCTCACTATCACCTAAGGAAACGAGGAATCAGTCTTGGATTTGTATTGTTTGTGTAAAAAGAGTAGGGGATCGGTCGATCATCTACTAATACGTTATGAGATTGCCACGACTTTGTGGAATGACTTTTTTGCTAGGGTGGGTGTAGCTTGGGTGATGCCAAGAAGGGTGATCGACCTCTTAGCTTCATGGAGAGGTCTCCAAGGCACTTCTTAGATTGCTGTAATTTGGAAGATGGTTCCGATCTGCCTATGGTAGTGTCTTTGGAGGGAGAAGAACGAGTGAAGCTTCGAAGATTGTGGGCGGTCATTGGATGAACTTAGACCTTTCTTTTTTAACACTTTGTTCAACGGTCGATTGTTATTGATTTTAATGGCATGACCGTTCATGAATTTCTTGTATCACTAAAATATCACTTCTAGGCATTGCTCTTGTATATGCCATGTGTACTTGGGCTTTTGCCTATTCCTACTATCAATAAAATCTTATTTACCGATAAAAAAAAATATGCCAATTTGATTTTGAATCCTTAGACAGCCTCAAAGCATAAGAATAAACTATGCAAATTGGTTTTTTATATTTGATAACTTAAAAGCTCCAGCATGACAGAACATGCTCTTCATTATTTCTAGTCCCCACGGAGAAATCTGATAAAAGTGCCCTCTGGTTTAATGTGCAATCTTGGATTTTGTTGGTTTCCAAGGAACTTTTTTTAAGGAAATTTTTGTATGACCTGAAAATGAATCATATACTACTACTAAATAAACTTAGAACCTTCATGTGAGGAAGTACCACAAACTTCTTCGCTAATTATGGTGAAACATCATTATCTGTGATCTCTTCATCCTTTTTCTCCCTCTTTTTTGTTTTCTTTTATGCCACATTCAATTTCTAGACTAAAAAATGAGGTTCACACTGGGACGTTGCCCTCGAATATACCCATTAAAGCCCTAATATGCTGATAATGGTGGGAATGAATCCCAGATCTATGCAATATTTCTGAGACTTTACCAACATTTTTATTACATAAGATTCTCTTCCCTGGTACATTCTAATACTGCCGATGACTTAGGAATGCTCTCCATATCATGTTATGTTATATTCACAAGATAATTTTATTAATGAGCAAAAAAGGTGCTGCTCAAGTACATGGGAAATTCATGTCCTTTTTTTTAACTAGCCATTGGGCTGTTGATGTGATCCTTTATTTTGAAGCAGTTCTGGAAGTATCCCTTCTGCATCAAAGCTCTCTCCTGGGCAAGCAGCCTATCACTTCCTGGCAGGCTATCAAAATGGGAAGTTCTTGCCTGCATACAGCAAGAGTTCTTCATCTATTGACCTGTTAGAACTTGCACAGGCTCTTCGGGCCAAGGTGAAATGTTAAACTTGTTATTTAAAGCAGGCATTATGTTGTCTGGTTTAAATTAATTATCGTTTTATTTTTGGTTATGTTTATCAGGACCAATTAATCTTTTATACTGTTTCTGCAGTTGCAAGAGAACCAAATCCCATCTTTCCTCATCAATATCAACGAGGGGGAAAAGAGTGTAACTGGTAGGTAAATGGGATGAGTTGAACGTTCTTACCTGTAGAAGCCGCCCTTTAGATATTATCTACTTTTGAGCAACTATCTGATCAACTCTGTAAATGATAGTTTTTTTTTCTCCTCTCCCAACATGAGAGTTGTTGTTGAGTGGTTAAATTATGTTTATTCTCTGTGGTCTGCTTGCTTTATGGGCAAGAAACAGTTGATTCTTCTTGCTGCTGGAAGGGAAGGATTTGCATTATTTGAAAGGAATAAAGGGGCACATGCTAAATGCTTGCTTTATTCTTAGATCCCAAAAGGGAGTGATATTTATATGGAAGAAAGGAAACAGAACGCAAGGACATGTAGTAGGATTACAGTCATGCACTGATAAAAAAACTATTACCGTTATGTGCAATGCTTCAGTAGTTTAGAGTCTAACCTCATCTTTGAGGGTTAAAAGTTAATTGGAGGAGCTTTCTTCTTTAAAACACCATTTTTGTATGGCTGACTATTTATGTTTTCTCTATATTTATGTTTTCAGGATTTTTTCCATCTTTTTTACTTTCTCTAGTTAGGTTTATCTGATTCATACTCCCTTTTACTTGGATTTGTCTTTTCATCGTTAGAAAAGCTTCATGTACCTAAAAAAGGTTGCGTATACGATGTCTGCTCCATATGTGGTGGTTGTACGGCCATACACTGAAACAGAAAGAGATACACCATGAAAGAAGTGGCTTCTGAAAGATTTTACCCGGCTCTTTTCTTTTTTAGTCTTGGGCTTATTATGATTCTCTCCCCCTTTTAACACTAAAACATTTATGACATTAACTAACAAAAGAGGCTGCTTTGCTTGAAGTCCTTGCATCTTTTCTGCTTTCATTTTCCATTTGAAGCTAAAAAGGTAATCCATTTCACTGAGTTAGATACCGAGCACAGATTTTTATTTCAATGTGATGTCATTTGTTTGACTTTTGCAGGTAAGGATCTTGTTAAGTTGGTGGAATCAACTCTTTCCAAGAACATCCCCCAATTTGAAGCCAAAGGTATCTTTTCATCCTTTTTCTTTCCCTGCTGGTAAGGGAAAGTTTACTGGTGGATTAATATATATATTTTTCAGGTGGAAATCTTCAAGGAAAGTACAAGAGCTTTTTATCAGGAAAATTTCAAGACTTACCCAAGGAATTCTCAATCTGAGAACGATAAATCCTTTTTGCCTTTTCCTTTGAAGCTCTTGTTTTCCTAAAGGTACAAATGTAACCTCTTTCTTGTGAAGTTATAACCCCCCGTTCATGTGCGTGATTTTTCCTTCCTCACAAAATGTCTTGGGTGGAATACCAGTGGCTGAAATAAGTTATCCAGTTGTATATCTGTGGACTTGTATTGATTTCCTTTTCTCAGTTCAATGAAAGGACTTTCGGGATGCTTATTCTGGGATATGATGATTGAGTTAAATTCTGAAACGAAATGAAGTGGGACTGTGGTGTAAATTTTTATTTATAGTGGATAAAATGAAGATTGAGGAATCTTGATCTGCTGTTTTGTTTGTCTGTGTTATGAAGAAAATCTTTCTGAATATTTGATAAATTTGTTTTCCCCACCTGAAGCATAGTTTCATAGGCCACGAATAATGTCAATGAAAAGTGCTTGCAAACATGGTTAATTAGTTCATACCCTGTGTACCTTTTGTTTTGAGAAATTTGTTGGAATGAGAAAATGAACAGATGATGATTGAAGATTAGTCATAGGTCGATCTCATATGAAACTGGAATGTTTCCTCTTGGGCCCTTGCTTTATGTATACCAGCTTCAATGGCACTCTCATAGGGAAAATAGAATGAGAATTGGTAATGTTGAATGGCTTTAGGCCTCGATTGGTTACGCAATTTAAATGAGATGAAATGTTTTGTTAAAAGTTAAATAAAATATTGTTAGAATATAATTTTTTAATATTATTTTTATTTTACAATTTGAAAAAATTGAATTGTTTATTATATTTTGTGTGGGAGTTTGGAAAAGTTGTAATGCTGAGATGAGATGAGATGATTTTATGTATCCAAATCGGATCTTAGTCTGAGAAATCCTAGTTCTGTGTAAGATTTGAATCTCTAAATAATGACAGAAACTTGCATAATCTGGTTTAGCCTCCAGTCTTTGGCATTTAGCCTGTTTGTGGTCTCTTTACTCTTAGGTCTAGTTTGTTTTCAAAATTTATCTCAATTTATCTTATTTAATCATTATAATTTTTTCAAATTTCTATATAAAATAAAATAAACAATTTGATTTTTTCAAATCTCAAAACAAAAATAATATTAAAAAAATATATTCTAATAATATTTTATTTAATTTTTAACTTTCATCTCAATTCATCTCATTTTATCTGTGAAAACAAACGAGTCCGTGGTGTAAATTTAAGGGAGAAGAATCGATTATAATTATATGTTTAAGCTATCATAGCGCATGGCAGTTTTGTGGTGTTCCTATAATGTGTAGTTCACATACAATTTTTATAGTTTACATGCGAATTTGAAAGTTATATATATTATATATAGTTTACTGCTCAAATGGATCATTGAACCTGGCAGTACCATGTAGTACCAGGTCACGTCATATTAAAAGAAAAAAATAAAAATAAAAATAGAACATAACACTTTTTTTTTTCTCAATTGCCATACATCTTTTCTTTGGAGCCATTTCTCGTTCTGTTTTTTTTTTTTTTTTATTAATAGCAGTGACTATAAAATAAGAGTTTTGCTACACAATTTTCACCACACTCTACATTTCATATTTTTTTAAATTTTTTTAGTTTATTCTTTTTAAATTATTTCAAATTTTTTATTCATTATTCATATAATAAATATTTAATAAAAGAAAAAAATAATAAAAATTAAAAATAATGTAGAGTGTGGAATGTTAGGAGGTTGTGAAGATTTTTTGATAAAATAATACCCATCAATTGTAGGCTGTGATATTTATTTGATTCAATAGAATAGAAATAAAATTATAATTTTAGAAATGAAAAAAATAAGGGAGATTGAAACTTCTACAAGCATTATTGTTTGGTAATAAACTAAATGGTTTATTTTGGGATTTATTAAGAGATTTTTTAATCAGTGAATCATTATGTAAAGAGAAATGATACTTGTAGTCGTGAGTGTGTAAGTGCCGTATAATTACTTTTAAAAAAATGAATAAATATAGGACCCACAAGAAAGAAATTAATTTTTTAATAGTAGATCCTATTCTTTTTCAAAACGACTGTACAGTGTTTATGTATTCTACGACTATATGTAACATTACTCTTATGCAAATGTCAGGATAACAAATTAATACATTTAATAAAGAAAAAAAAAGTTTTATGTTTTGTTTTGTTTTTTGTTTTAATATGACATGGCAGTACCACGTGATATTGCCAAGTGAAGCAGTCTATCTCAACGGTAAACTCATATGTCCAAGTAGCAACATCCTTATTACATATTTGGTAAGGTAAAAAATTAAAAGATTATGTGTGATGTATAACGTAGAGATGATGAGCAAATTTCTCAAGTTGATTAAAAAAAAAAAAAACAAAAGAGCATGGGGATTTGGCGTTAGTAACTTGGTGTGGTTTCACCCTTAAAACCCTAACTTTCCCGCCCCTAAACCCTAGTTGCCCTCCTCCTCTCTCTCATGGCTGCCGTACCGTTGAAGAAGAACTACCGCTGCGTGCCCTCGCTTCAGCAGTTCTACACGGGCGGACCCTTCGCCGTCTCTTCGGACGGCTCATTCATCGCGTGCGCATGTGACGAATCCATCAGGATCGTTGATTCTTCCAACGCCTCGGTAAGGTCCACGATAGACACGGACTCGGAGGCCCCCACGGCCTTGGCGCTTAGCCCCAATGACAAGTTGCTCTTCTCCGCCGGCCACAGTCGCCAGATTAGGGTCTGGGATTTGTCCACCCTCAAGTGCGTGCGGTCTTGGAAGGTAACGCCTTTTGAATTGGCCACTCGTTGGTTTCTTAGAACAGATACGTAGAAAGAATGCCAATGGAAATTAGGGAAATAGAAATATGCTCTGCCTGGTTGTTGAGAAAACTAATGAAAAAAAAAATCTACCCTTGTCTTGTATTTAGTTTGCGCTTTTTATAAATTTTTTTATTACTTGTAGAAAATGAATATTTTTTCCGTTCGATGTAGTAAAAGCGAAAATAATAATTCAGCTGATCTAAGTACGGTTGGCTTTAGGTTAATTGACGTGGGATTTGTTTGGTTCTGGAAAAAAAAAGTGATATCATGGCTTTTCAGCTGGTTGAGAACTGGAGGAAAAACACTCAGCTTCTGGCACTGGTTCTAAGAGAATTGAAAGACTTTTGTAGATGGTTTTTAGCATCTTAATAATAGTTGTATGAACTGTTCTTCTGATCGTAGTTGATATTTGTTTTTCGCGTTGAATAGGGCCATGAAGGTCCTGTGATGGGTATGGCTTGCCACTTGTCCGGAGGATTACTTGCAACTGCTGGAGCTGATGGGAAAGTCCTTGTTTGGGACGTCGATGGTGGCTTTTGTACTCATTACTTCAAGGGCCATACAGGGGTTGTTTCTAGTATTATGTTCCATCCTGATACGAATAGAACACTTGTAAGTTCCAACTTAAGACAATTATACTCTTATTTTTCTGTTTACAGTGTTTTAGAGGTGACATTTGTTGATGATTTATGGTATCCTTGTTTTGCTACGCTTCACTATTTTATTTGTTGCTTCAGATTGATCCTTCTTAGGTATGTTCTAAACCTTGAACTATTACATAAGATGAAAATCTGAAAATAATACTTAAGGCGTTTGTTTTTACTGGTATTTGATGCTGTAAATTTAAATGTACTCGTGTTTTCAATATTGGGTTCTCGCTCTCTAATCTTGGGATTCAGAGAATTTACTCTGTTGAGTCTATAAATAACCATTTACAATCCTGTTTACTGCTGGAGTCCGTACAATCCTGTTCTTCATTGCTGGATTCTCCAGCTGTGGCTCTTCAAATTTCTCCTTTTTTCCTCTTTTCGGGGTTGTTGAAGCATTGCAAAAAAAGAAGTATCTTTTCTGTCGCTAATGGTCCCTTGAATCTCATATTCTCACATCATACAAAGAACACTATCTAAACATTGTTTCAATTTTGCAAACTTCTGCGTCAAAGCTGAGAAAATATTCACAGAAATATCACTTGGTTGCATGGGGAGGTAAACTAGGTAAATTGAATGTAGAGGCATGGCAGATGGCTCCTTTGTGCTTAATGCAAGTATATGGATGGAAAGAAATGCCCGCAATTTTGAAGGTCGTGAGAGAACACTAATAGAGCCAAATACCTATATGCTCAATTGTTGTATGATTAGACAACTGCCCACAACAGTTGCTTCTCACCCTATGGAGATTTTCTGAATTATTGTTCTCCTCCCCCACCTTAGCTAGATGTTCTCTTTGTATATTTCATGTGTACATGGGTTGTGCCCCCAGCACACTTTTAATAACAGAGAAAAGAAAACCACTTTGAAAGCTCTAACTAGGTATAATAGCATTTACAGGTTCAGAATGTTCTTAGGTGATAGATTATTTATGTGATATAAAAAATTTGATAAATAAGAAAGTGAATGTTTGGTTATTTGTATCCTCTAACGTCAAGTTTAGAATGTTGCACCTTTTTCATGTTGTTGGTGACGGAGCACACAAAACCTTCCAATCAAACCAATATTTTCATGAAACTTTTTTTTTATAAGCTATATTTTCAGAAAATTTAATTCATGTTGATATTTTGTAATCACAAATGTGGTTAGCTGTTTAGAATAAGTTAGGCATGACTTTTGGATATGCATGCGATTTAAGGTCCTGCTTTCCTCCGTTAAAACAATTGTATGGGGTCTCAAAAGTGGTTTGTGTCTTATTTATAAGTAATTAACTCGTCATTAATATGCACAAAAACAAAAGATACGCCTATATGGAAGAAGAAAAAGATACAAGAAAGTCTTGTAGATTTAACCCATTAAGTTTTATGGAAGCTGTCCATGATGAAAGATTGTTGATAAAAAATTTTTTTTAGCTCCTCCAAAGTTCTTACATGATCCTCAAAGATTAAATGCATGTTTGAGTAATGAGATGAGATGAGAATTCTGTGAATAGTAGTGAAATGGTTTTTGAATAGTAATGAAATGATTTGAGTTAAGATATTTTATTGGATTTTGGGAAATGAGAGAAACGTTTTGAGATGAGAATGAGATATAAAATCTAACTTCCCAAACAACCCCCAAGTCATTTCTTTCCTTATAAATGCACCAAATGAGGCTAGTAGGAATCATCTTCCACACAACTGAAATTTGCCAGTTGCCACCTAACCCTCCCGAGGCATAAAACAAGTCCACAACTTTGTGGCATGACCCAAGCCAAATCAATTCTACTGAAAAAGTCACTCCACAATGCACATGCAGTCTTGCAATGAAGTAGAAGATGATCAATGGACTCCAAACTCCTCTTACACATACAACACTAATCAGTCACCACAATAAACCCCTAGGGGCTGGCTCAAGTGGTAAAGGTCTTGGGCTTGGGGGTATGCTCCCCCCAGGTCTAAGGTTCAAATCCGCTTGTGTGCAAACAATCTCTAGGGGCCATTGGACTGTGGGATTTTTCCCTTGAATTGCTTGAGGTGCAGTTGTGGGAAACTCCTTGCCAAGGGCTTGTGCAACCCTGGGATTAGTCGGGATGCTATTCTTGGACACGACACCCGGTGCCAATAAAAAAAATCACCACAATATGTCTCATAAATTTTTCATGCTAATAATCTTCCCTAAGTCTATCCAAGCAAAAATACGTAGCTCTAGATTAACCCCTTTTCCTCCAAATATTCTTCCATGGAAATGGGTTATTATCATGAACAATAAGGATACTATAGAAGGAGTGGACATTGAATATTCCTTTTCTAGATGGGACTTAGAGAATCTTGTTTTTGCCTTCTCCTTTCAATCAAGTGGAATCTATTATTGCTTTCCATAAGGTCATTCCCTCATTTTGGTAATGACAAAGGAATTTTCCCAATAATGCATTGTTAAACCTGAGCATATTACGAAACCCTAGTCCAACCCCAACCCACCCTAAAAATCAGATAACATTTCTTGGCCCAATTCACCAAGTGATATTTTGCCTCTTCCTCAGGAACCCACTCCTGTAAAGGAAGTCTCGTTGTAGCTTCTTGTTGCAGTTACCCACACTAGCAAGGAGTGGAAAGAGAGATGTGAATATGCAGGCAAGTTCGATAAAGTGCTTTTAATCAATGTGATCCTACTACCTTTGGTTAAATATATACGCTTCCATCCGGCCAATTGTTGCTCAATCTTCTCAATAACTCCATCCCAAATTGCCTTTGCCTTGAAAGTGGCTCCTAAGGGGAGGCCAACCTCACATAACACCAAAGTATCATCTGCATACAAAGATGAGATAAATTGTGTACACTTGCATTTCCATTCTCCTCATAAAAGTCTAAAATAAAACCCCATCGACAACTGCAGATAACATACTGCTCAAAGCCGCAGAAAAGTTTCATCAATTCATGGTAATCTTATCCTTTAAATTGAACTTGTGACTTGTCTCTATATGTTTTCTGATGATGTGGAACCCCAACAAGGTAGGGTCCGTTGGATGCACACTTGGGGAGAATCCTGGATACACAGCCCTACTCACCAGAACCGTGTATCAGGTAATCTGGGGGAAGTTCTAGTGTATAATCAAATTCGGTTTGTTTGAGTCTATTGCCCATCTCATGCTCACTCTTTGACCACTAAGGCTTCGTTTGTTTTCAGAAAACATCTCATCTCATCTAATTATTACAACTTTTCCAACTTCCAATACAAAATAAAATAAACAATTCAACTTTTTCAAATCCCAAAACAAAAATAATATTAAAAAATATATTCTAATAATATTTTATTTAACTTTTCAACTTTAATCTCAACTCATCTCATCTCCGAAAACAAACAAGCCCTAAGATGCACTCTGCTACATAACTTGTATATACATTTTTTTAACAAGTAGTAGAAACTTTTATTGAAGAATGCAAAAGGTAGAGAGACACATGATGACTACAAGAGAAATACCTAATTAGGAACATAAAAAGATACAAGGGAATTGCAACTTTAAGAATTACCTTGGTCTTCCTTTGGGGGCAACTGCAAGGTCTATATCAATTTGGGATACAGTGGTGGAGAAGATTGAACGTAGATTGGCAGGTTTGAAGAAATCATATCTCTCGAAAGGTGGTAGGATCACCCTTATCAAAAGTACTCTTTCTTATCTACCAACGTATTTTTTATCTATATTCTCAATTCCAGTAAGTGTGACGAACTGTATTGCGAAGCTGTATCATGATTTTCTTTGGAGTGGGATAGGAGAAGAATTCAAGTATCATCTAGTCAAGTGGGATAAGGTATATTCTCTAGTCTCTTCGGGTGGGTTGGGTATTAGAAACTTGAGGATTTTCAATCGAGCCTTGCTTGGGAAATGGTTGTGGAGATATAATATGGAACTAGAAGTCTTATGGAAGTCAGTGATTGATTGCAAATATGGAAGCATATGGGGGGGTGGGGTGGTGCACTAGGGAGGTCCATGGGGTTTATGGAGTGGAAATTTGGAAACACATTCGAAGAGGGTGGGGGATCTTTAATCGGCATACTAGACTGGTGTTGGGTGATGGATCTAGAATAAAATTTTGGACTGACCTATGGTGCGTAGATCAAGCCTTAAAGGATTTATTCCCATCAGTTTTTAGGATTGCAGGTGAGAAAGATGCCTCGATGGCTAATTGCATGGAGTCATTTGGGGAACTAGTCCAATGGAACGTGGATTTCACTAGAGCTGGCCAAGATTGGGAAGTTGGCAACTTTGAGGAGTTCTTTGCTCTTCTATACACCATGAGGTAGAGAACCCAAGGAGCAGATAAAATGTGGTGGATACCCACATGTAAAGATAAATTCTCGGTCCGTTCTTTCTATAAGTTGCTTACGCAACCATAGAATACGCAATTCCCTTGGAGAAATATATGGAGAAACAAGGTGCCTCCCAAAGCTGCATTTTTTGTATGGACATTAGCATTAGGTAAGATCTTGATGACAGATAATCTACGGAGATGTAAGGTGATCATAGTAGATTGGTGTTGTATGTGTAGGAAAAATGGTGAAAATGTGGATCATTTACTGTTGCATTGTGAGGTGGCTGGAATGTTATGGAATGAAGTGCTTAATAGAATTGAGTTAGCTTGGGTTATGCCTTCCGCAGTGACAGATCTCATGGCCATCTGGATAAATCTACAAGGTTTCCCACAAATCTCAGCGGTGTGGAAAATGATCTCGATTTGTATCAAGTGGTGCCTATTGAAGGAGCGAAATGACCGGACATTTGAAGACAAGGAGCGCTTACTAGAAGAACTTAGATTATTTTTTGTTAGCAATCTTTTTCTTTGGGCCATATCTATAGATTGTCGTGGCCTCGAATTTCATGATTTTCTTGTTTCTATTACTTCTCTCTAACGGGCTGTGACCTTTTGTATACCATCTTGTGTACTTGGGCTATGCCTATTTATATCAATATAATCGTTTACTTATAAAAACAAGATACAAGGAAATCATTGAAAGTTCAGCTCATCAAAGGTCCGCTCATGCTCTTCAAAGGTTCGCTCATGCTCCTCAAAATTTCTACCATTCCTCCCCTTCGAATACACCTCACAAGACAGATAGGATCCATCCCCACTGCTGATATTTGTGGGCTACCATATAACCCTCTAACTTTACATTTAAGGGATTTATCTATTTCTGAATGTTTGAATGCGCACTAGCCGCAAGTGTGATCTATTTTTTTTATATTGATCAAAAGAGTAGGCAAAAGCCCAAGTATACGGGACATATATAAGAGCAACGCCTAAGCTTACTAGTTTAGTGATACAAGGAAATCATGGAAGTTTATGCCATGAAAATCAATTACACTTGACCAATAGAGTAAAGTATTGAAAAACAAAGTTCTAATCTCATCCATTGACCGCTCTTGGTCTTCAAAGCTTTTATCATTCCTCTCCCTTCAAATGTATCACCATAGGCATATTGGTACCATCTTCCATATGGATGCATTTTTAGAGTTGCCCTGAATGCCTCTCCGAGAAGCTAGGAGGTCACTTACTCTTCTCGGCGTCACCTAAGTAATCCCAAATGAGCAAAAACTTCATTCCACAAAGTCATGGCAATCTCAGAATGAAGTAGTAGATGGTCAACGTATTCTCCACTCTTCTTACACATATAACACCAATCCACGACTATGATTTGACGTTTCCATAAGTTGTCTAGAGTGAGTATCTTCCCTAAAGAAGCTGTCCATACAAAAAATGCTGCCTTTAGAGGTGCCTTTGTCTTCCAAAGTATGATCCATTTGACCTTTGTTCTTTGCAAGTTTTGCAGCTGTGCAACTTTTTTGTATGTTACTACTAAGAAAAGAAACACGGGATTTGTTATATTACCAAATTAAGCAAGTGTTGTTCTAAAAGAGAAATTACCATGACTCATCATCTGTTGTTTATCTAATCCCACTCAAGACAAATTTTAGATTTTCTACTCCTATTCTTTTCAATCATTTGTTTTACTCTTATCATGTTTTTAATTTCCCATGTACTTGCGCTATGCCTACCATATCATTAATAAAACTCTTAGTTTACTGATAGAAAAGACACTATCACGTTTTCAATTGCATTTTCATCTTGTCATTGTTACTGTTTTATAGCTTTTCTCTGGAAGTGCGGATGCAACAGTACGAGTCTGGGATCTTTTAGCCAAGAAGTGTGTTGCGACATTTAAAAAACATGAGTCAGCAGTAACTTCTATTGCTGTATCTGAAGATGGAAGGATCTTGCTCACTGCTGGAAGAGATAAGGCAAGGTTCTACCTTTTCTGATCAATGATTACAGATATGGTTATCTTAATATTGGAATACCCTTATTCATTGATATGTACATGAGTTTTCTCATGTTTGAAGTTGTGCATCTGCTTTCTCTTACAAAATGACATACAGAAGTAGTTTTCTTAGAAGGGTCTCATAAAATAGTTTTGATAACCACCTCTCTCCTTGTTCATTTTTATTTCTTTCACATTTTGTTTACGTTCTTGGGCAGGTTGAATGATTTCATCCCTCATCTGAACATATTTCTTGTGACTCATCTTTCATCAACCTTGGCATGCATTGGGATTACCCGAGTATCTGGCCAGATCTATTCATGAGGGTGTAGTTTTGATATTGGACTAGACCACGCATGATAGCCCCAAGTTTTTATTCATGCTCAATGCTGAAAGAATGATTCTGAGGCAATGGAGCTCATAATGCAGTTATTAAAGTAGTGGAAAGAGTATTAGTGTTTAATGTGTAATGTATTTACATCTTCTCTTGACCAAATCCATCCACCATTTTGTAACCGAGAACAAATTTCAAAGGCATTAGTGATCCTCAGCTGTTGTTTTTTGAAAAAGGAGTGCTTTTGACCCTTTTTATAATCTAACATGAGAAGTGTGAAAAATAAGTCATTGAATGGGGTGGGGGGAGGGGGTTATTTACCCTTGCAGTGTTGATTGTCTCCACAGTTATTGCAAAGCCTATGTAGCTTTTTAAAAAAAGGGCATCAAATAGTGATTTAAATTACCTTGTTTTGAAAATTGCATATACCTTTTAGGCTGTTTGCAGTGTCTCTCTGTGTAACTTAAAACTAAATGCTGAGTTCTGGGACTTTTCCCCATCCATTCATGAGATTGTTATATCTTTATTTTGTTGGCCAGATTGGTAATTTTTTCCTTATCCTTTCCCCTGGTCTTCAATCTATTTCCAATAATCAAGGCAAATGACAGCTTACAATCATTTGTTACATTATAAGCGCATTCAATTGATTTTCCTACTATAGCCATCTTTTTTTTAGCTGTGATGGTTGTTTCTTAGATCATAGGGCATTTTGTTTCATGACTAGATTGGGGTAGTTATTGTTCAGGAAAATATGAATGTCTTTATGTCAAAATGCTGCGCTTTTTATATGCATCTGTTTACTTATTGAGAAAAGTATTATATGCGTGTATGGTTGTTTCTGATCTTATAATAGCTGGGCGTTCATATAGTGTCAGCTGAAAATTGATATTTAGGTTCATTGCAGGTTGTGCACTTGTGGGACCTTCATGGCTATGGTTTCATAAAGACTGTTCTAACATATGAGGTACTCGAAGCAGTGTGTGTGATTCGTTCTGGGAGCCTCTTTGCTTCATTCCTGGCTTCATTCTATAAGCAAAGCGATAAGAGAAAAAGTGTGTCATCGGCAATTCATTTTGTCACAGTTGGTGAACGTGGGATTGTAAGAATATGGAACTCTGAAAGGTAAGCCAACATGAGGATGTTTTCCTAATAGATTGGATGAATTATATATCTGGTTAAATGGCTGAGAGGCCTATGGGCCTTCCTGATTTTCGTCCTCATGAATTGTTCATTCACAATAAACTGCATTTATTTTAACTTTTGTTATTTTTACAGTGCGGCTTGCTTGTTTGAGCAAAAGTCATCTGATATCACTGCCAACTCAGACATGGATAGGGGCTTCACATCTGCAGTAATGCTGCCTGTAGATCAAGGATTGGTTTGTGTGACTGCTGATCAACAGTTTCTTTTCTTTGCCCCTGTAGAACACACAGAAGGGATGTTTAAATTAGCATTAAGCAGAAGACTTGTTGGATACAATGAAGATATTGTGGATATGAGGTTTGTAGGTGAAGAGGAAAAATTCCTTGCTGTTGCCACAAATATTGAACAGGTAATTTGCAAGAATCCTAATACTTCTGGTGATGAATATCATCCTTCTAGGGGAGGTTTATATGTATTGACGCACAGTTGTGCATGCCATGTGTCCAACTGTCGTGGAAAAGCCACGCTTCTATTATAAGCTCTTAGGGTAAGAAGATGCTACAAATATCATAAAAAGGTATAGACATGCACAATGATAAAACCTTAAAGTGAAACCTTTGTTGTTGTATGTTCATGACAAGTTACATTTGTGTGTTAGATGATTGTAGTGTAATAAGTACAAGCACAAGCTATGGGGATGAGCAGTAATTAAAGTGAAAATATATTCATGAATAATGCATAAGCTAGGGAACGTTGCTTGTACGTGGCCATAATTTCTGCTAGTGGTTGGCTCAAGTGGTAAAGGCCTTGGTCTTGGTGGTATGCTCCTTTCTAGGTCTAAGGTTCAAATCCTCTTAGGTGCAAACAATCTCTAGGGGCCATCGGACTGGGGGATTTTCTCTTTGAATTACCCAAGGTGCACTTGCGGAAAACTCCTTGTTGAGGGCCTGTGCACCCCTGAGATTAGTCGGGACATTGTTCTCGGACACCCGATGCCAATCAAAATAATAATAATAATAATAATAATAATAATAATAATTTCTGCTAGGCTGGCAAACCTATCTAAATGCACAACTTTTATTTGTGTTTGGGAAGGAACATTATGTTTATTTTGATATTTGTTGACTAATGTATGTATGTCAATTTGGACACATGCAGGTACGAGTGTATGACCTAGTGGACATGTCATGTTCTTATGTGTTAGCTGGTCATACTGAAACTGTTCTATGCCTTGACACCTGTATATCAAGTTCTGGAAGAACACTAATTGCCACTGGAAGTAAGGACAACAGTGTAAGTTCCATTTTCTTCTTCCACCAGGCAGCTGTAGTGTACTTTATTTGATTTCCTCTTCTCAAGTAGTATGCAAGTGAAAAATGAAATGAAATCCAATAAGCTCAAGCTCAAATTGCACATATTCTTCAGGGAAACTGGGGTAGAGGTGAGATTGTAAATTCAAGACCAGTTATTTGCATAACTTTCCAATCAAAAGAAAAAAACTGTAATTAATGGAAAACTGGAAATATTGCTACAGTGGGATAAAGCACTTTACTTTTTTTCTTTGTAACATAGCTATCTGGTGCATCCTCCTACACATGCACAGACGCACACACATACATACCTAGAGATGTGTAGACTCAAAGAGACTTGTTTGTTTGCTTGCCTGTAATATGTTTCATGGAGATTCTTCATTTCTGGATCATTTGTATTCCAGTCAGCTGAGACAGGTGGTGAGGATAAGCTTTGTTGGGTCCCTTCAAAGTGAGGGGTCTTTGAAAGAAGATTATCTCACATAATATCAACCCATTCCCTTGTAGGATCATTTGGTGGTAAAAAGCTTTTGAAAGTGGCTTCTTCGTTTTGACTCCAAGGAAATCCTCGCCTTGGATAGTTTATGGAAAAGGAATATTATTGTGATGTATTGTACTGTAGGTGTAGGGGGAATGGGGAAATGATTGAATCTTACTGCATTTCGTGAGGTGGCTTGTGCTTAATGAAATTCTATCTTTGGGTTAGCTTGGATTATGCCTCATTGTGTGGTTTTGGAGCATGGAAAGGGAATTTTAGTTCTCAAAGCGAGGCATTAGGGAAGATCCATCTCGGTTTTGTGGTGTAGTTGGAGAGAAAAATGGTGAACTTTGAGGATTGTGAAAAGGCGGATGGAGGAGGAACTCAAGGATTTATTTTCTATTTCGAGTTTAATGAATTTTTTGGTCTAGTTTCTCTTTTGGTTCGGTATATCACAGATACAGATCCTATGTACTTGGGCAACACCTCTTTTGATCATTAATAAAGCTTAAATTATGAAAAATGTTTTTGTGTCTCTAATCCATTCTTTGTACAGGTTAGGCTGTGGGAATCAGAAAGAAGATGTTGTATTGGAGTTGGTGTTGGTCATATGGGAGCTGTTGGAGCCATTGCTTTCTCAAAGAAGCGGAAGGACTTCTTTGTTAGTGGCAGTAGGTGAGTGCTTACACATGCAATCGTTCACCAATAAAATTAATCTGACCATTTATTTCAAGTGTAACTTGAATGCTCTTTGTTTGGTTTTCTCATCTTGGTGCTTTCCATTGCACCTCTAGGGGTGGTAAGCTTTAGATGAGAGCAGTTGTAATATGTAGTGCTTCTTATGTAACAATAACTGCATGCTTTGCTCCTCTTCCATCAGCATGTGAACTTAAAGTGGTGCTTATTATTGACACTAGTAACCAAAATTTCATCCCATCTCTCCCCCCCCCCCCCCCCCCCCCCCCAAGTATTTCTAGTAACTATTAACTATTCTCTGTTAATAATCTATTTTTCTTGTCTTAGTGATCGTACTCTTAAAGTCTGGAGTTTGGACAGTCTCGTAGATGAGGCAGTGCAGCCTATTAAGTTGAAAGCAAAAGCAGTTGTAGCAGCTCATGATAAGGATATCAATTCTCTAGCTATTGCACCAAATGATAGCCTTGTTTGCAGTGGTTCTCAGGTTTGCCTTTTTTTTTGGGCTGATGTGGATAAATTTGCTTTTTTGAGCTTAATTGCTAAATTGCCTTCTCCAATTTGTTTTCTTTTTCTCCTTTTGTGCTGGTTAGGATCGCACTGCTTGTGTTTGGAGGCTTCCAGATCTGGTATCAGTAGTTGTACTTAAAGGGCATAAAAGGGGGATTTGGTCAGTAGAGTTTTCTCCTGTTGATCAATGTATCATAACAGCATCAGGTGATAAAACGATAAAGATATGGGCTATATCCGATGGTTCGTGCTTGAAAACATTTGAAGGGCATACATCTAGTGTATTAAGAGCATCCTTTATTTCTCGTGGGACCCAATTTGTTTCTTCTGGTAATGTGGCTAACAGTTACCTGTTTGGCTTTATCTATTGCTGAGATGACAGTTATAATCAACTAAATAATCTTTTTCAGGTGCTGATGGCCTTGTAAAGCTATGGACAGTCAAAACCAATGAGTGCATTGCTACATATGATAAGCATGAGGACAAAGTATGAGTCTTTCTTACAATATTTATTCTCAGTTTCCTCTGGATTATGTAGACTAAACATAGCCCTACAATCTATGTTATTCTGTATATATATGCATCATGCAAAAATATCTCCCCAAAATCTTGTATACTAAATTATTTGCATACGACGTATTAAAAAAATGATCTGCATAGAAATGATGGGGAAGCTGAAGCCTCATCATCTGCTATCTTGAATGTCCAACCAATTTGTTGGCAATGGTCACAATACAGAATGTCAGAAATGGTTGACCTGGATTACATCTCTTTTTTATACAAAGTTATCTATGACATGTTGATGCTGTCCATCCATAGATATGGCATTGTGATAATGAAGATTGATGATCCAAATTTAGGTTGTGCCACTGAGATACAGATAAATTAGTGACCTAAGCTTTACACTCGAGTGGTTTGTAAATGTGAAAGATCATATTTCTTAGTCTCAGTCTTTGTTTGATTTCTTGGTCTGCATCTCGTTTCTAGTCCTCTGGTTTTATCACGATTTCAGTCTACTAGAAACACACCTATAAGTTACTTTAGCTGTATGGGCAATGCAAGTTTGGTATGCTTCTTTAGTCCTCACCAGGATATCAATGTTAATCTAGAATTAGGGTCACATTGGTGAGAAACTTCTGTGGGGAGAATTAAGCTCTTGGTAAAGAGTTGTGTGCTAAATTTCCATGATTCTTTAAAGGGCCCTGGGGAAAAAAACTGTACAAGTTTCTCTCTATTTGTTTGAGGGGTTTAGGCCCTTGTGGGCCCCTATTAAAGTCGGTGTCTTTTCTGGTATAATAAAGGTTAAAATGAAACAGCTCTGAAACCGTGCTGGCCTATATGGGTGTTGGGGAAGAGCTGACCCTGTTCTAATGTGATGTGAGTTAGCATCATAAAATTAAACACTAGTCCCACCTAGTTCTTGCACCATATTGATGCTTTTGTTGTGCTGGGTCAAGGAGGGGCAACTGACCCTGTTTCAAATGTAATGTGAGTTAGCACGATAAACTTGATCCCTGGCCCTGCCTAAAAGCACCATATCTATTTTCTATTTGTGCTGTTGGTAAGCTTCTTAATGTCCCATTTCCCTTAATTTTGAGCGGAAGTTTTTCAATTATTTTAGTAGTTATCCACTTTTATGTGAATGCTTGGAGAAATGAACGAAATAAGTGATAATTGAGGAACCTTTTACTTTACAAACTTGGCAGATGAGTTTTGCTAGGATGGTTAAATTGTCAATTGATGTAATTGTGAGGCAATGGCTCCTCGTAGAAGGTGATTGTATTCTTTCGGATCATTTGGCTGTTAAGGAAAATATTGTGAATTTTTATGAGAAGCTTTTTTGGGAGGAATACACTTGGAGACCTAAGTTGGATGGGCTGGTTTTTGAGTCCATTGATCAGTTTAGTGTGGAGTGGTTGGAGAGAGCTTTTGAAGAAGAGGAAGAACTTGATGTGGTTGGAGGAATGGTGAGGGATAAAGCTCTGGGCACGAATGGTTTTTCTATGGCTTTTTTCAAGCTGGTTGGGGATATTGTGTGAGATGATGTTTTTTTTTTGATAAGTAATCAAAGATATTATATTCATAGAACTAGGCAAGGCCCAGGTACACAGGAAGTATACATGATGTTATGAAGGTTTTTCTTGAATTTCATTTGTTTATGAAATTTGAGAAAAGCCTTGATGCTACATTTATTGCACTTATTCCTAAAAAAGTGGGGGGCTGTGGAAATGAGGGGTTTTCAGCCTATTAGTTTGGTCAATGGGGTGTACAAAGCATTTCCAAGGTGTTAGCTTGCTGCAGGAGTGTGGTGATGGAAAATATTATTTTGAAATCTCAGAATGCATTTGTGAGGGGAAGACAAATTCTTGATTCAGTTTTAATAGCTAATGAATGTTTGGAAAGTAGAATTAGATTGGGCGACTTTGGTATTCTAGTTAAATTGGACATGGAAAAGGCATATGATCATGTTAACTGGGAGTTTCTCTTGTACTTACTAGGGAGAGAAAAAAAAAAAAAAAGTTACTAGGGAGATATGGTTTTGGAGAGAAGTGGTGTTTGTGGATCAAGCATTGTATTTTGACGGTTTGATTCTCTATGTTGGTGAATGTCTCCCCAATTGGTTTTTTCGATAGTTCACGTAGCTTGAGACAAGGGGATTCTTTGTCTCATTTTCTTTTTGTTCTTGTTATGGATGCTTTGAGCAGAATGATTGAAGCGGCGGTGGATGAGAGTTTCTTGTCGGGATTTTTGGTGAGAGATGAGTCTCAGGGCAGCATAAAAGTCTCACATCTTCTTTTTGTAGACGACACTTAATAGTTCCAGTGGGTTCGGTATTGAATATTTTGGATTTGGCTAATAGATTGGGGTGTAAGGTATCCTCGCTATCTATGAGATATCTTAGTCTTCCTTTGGGCGCTCACAAAAAATCATGGTGTGATTGAGAAGGTTGAGAGGACGTTGGCTGGTTGGAAAATGATATATTTGTCTAAAGGGGGAAGAATTACTTTGATACGGAGTACATTGTCTAATCTTCCAACGTATTTCCTTTCTCTTTTTCCTTTGCCTGCAGGGGTGGCCAACATAATTGAGAGGATGTTTCAGAATTTTTTGTGGGGAGGTAATGGGGAGGAAAGAAAGTTTTACTTGGTTAGTTGTAATAAAGTGTGCTCATCGGTTTCTTGTGGAGGATTGAGGTTTGAAATTTGAGGCTTTTCAACAAAACTCTTCTTGGGAATAGGATTGAGAAACTTTCTAAGGTATTTTTATGGGGAGGCATAGGGGAGAAGGAATTTCATTTGGTTTGTTGGAAGACAGTATGTGCCCCAATTGTGAATTGGGGGTTGGGTGTTTGTAATTTGAGAACCTTTAATAAAGCGTTATTGGGGAAATGATTTTGGAGATATCATTTGGAAGGGGGATCTTTGTGGAAGGAAACTATAGATGCTAGATATGGTGTTACTTGGGGTGGTTGGTGTTCCAAAGAAGTGAGAGGGGGGTATGGAGTGGGGTTATGGAAGTTTATAAGGAAGGGGTGGACATGCTTTGAAAATCATATTTGCTTTGTCGTCGGTGAGGGCAACCGAATCAGCTTTTGGCGGGACGTGTGGTGTGAAGATCATGCATTGGAAAGGGTTTTTCCGGCTTTATATCGTATTGCAGCTAATAGGGAGGCTTCAGTGGCGGATGTGTGGTTATCTGCTCATGGTTCGCATCAGTGGAATATTCTGTTTAATAGGGATATTCATGACTAGGAATTATCTATGGTTTCAGACTTTTTCAGCCTATTACATTCCTCGGGGACTACAATGGCACAACATGATAGCTTGAAGTGGAGGTTTCAGGATCACAAGAAATGTACAGTAAAGGCGTATTATAACCTATTGACTACACAGGATCACACTCCATTCCCTTGGAAGAACATTTAGAGGTCTCGTGTGCCCTCTAGAGTTGCTTTTTTTGTTTGGAATGCCGCTCTTGGGAAGATCTTGACCACGGACAACTTGAGGAAGAGAGGATGTGTAGTGTTGGATTGGTACTACATGTGTAAAAAGAATGGAGAATCGGTGGATCATCTCTTACTACATTGTGACGTAGCAAGGGTGTTGTGGGATGAGATCTTTCGAAGGGTTGGTGTTGCTTGGATAATGCCTATGAGGGTGGTGGATTTGATGGGTTGTTGGAGAAAATTGCAGGGCAGTCATCAAGTGGTAGCAGTTTGGAGGATGATTCTATTGTGTATCATGTGGTGTATTTGGACGAAAGGAATGTGCGCTGTTTTGAAAATAAGGAACGCACAATGGTGGAGCTGAAGAATTTTTTTCTACATACTTTATTGCTTTGGTTTTCCGCTATTGTATTAAACGGGGATGATATTCATGAATTCTTGTCCTTAGTTCATCGCTCTTAGAATGTATTTAGGTGTTCTTTTGTATACTTCCTGTGTACTTGGTACATGCCTATTTCATTCATATCAATAAAATTGATCTCTTGCTTATCAAAAAAGAAATGGCTATGGAGGTATCATCTTGAGAAGGATGCGCTATGGAGAAATATTGTTGATGTTAAATATGGGAGGACGTGGGGGACTTGGTGTTCTAATGAAGTTAGAGAGTGTATGGGTGGGTTTGTGGAAGTCTATTAGGATGGGTTGGGGGAATTTGTCAATCGTTTTAAATACAAGGTGGGTGATGGGGCAAGGATTAATTTTTGGCATGATATTTGGTGTGGGGATTCGGCTCTTCCTTCCCTCTATAGGAATGCTAGAGATCAAGAAGCTGCAGTGACTGTTTCCTTTATTTTATTAAACAATAATCTTCAATGGAGTGTTAATTTTATTAGAGATGTGCATGATTGGGAAGTGAATGTCATCTCTCAGTTTTTTGGAAGATTATATGATACGAAGATTGTTCAGGAAAGAGAGGATAGTTTGCTGTGGATTCATGCTGGGAATTCCAGATTTTCAGTTAGCTCCTTTTACAAGGCGTTAACTTGTCATTGTGTCAATAAATTCCTTTGGAAATGTATTTGGAGATCTAAGGTGCCTAGTAAGATTGCATTTTTCTGCTGGTTGGCATCCCTTGGAAAAATTTTGACCACAGACAACTTGAGAAAGCGTGGATTATTTGTGGTGGATTGGTGCTTCATGTGTAAGAAAGATGGTGAATCTGTTGACCATCTATTTCTTCATTGTGAGATGGCTAAGACTTTGTGGGATGAGATTTTTTATAGGACGGGTATTTCTTGGGTGTTGCCTAAGCAGGTGGTGGATCTTTTAGCTTGTTGGGAAGGTTGTAAGGGGAGTCATCACATTGTTGCCATATGGAAGATGATCCCTTCATGTTTGATGTGGTGCTTATGGTTGGAAAGGATTCGGGAGTGCTTTGAAGATAGAGAATGCTCGATGGGAGAACTTTAGAGAGTTTTTCTTTAGTACTTTGTGTTTTTGGGCTAAGGCTCTTGTATTGAATGGAGATAATATTCATGATTTGCTTTTAGCCTTTTCTAGTTCCTAGCTTGTATTTAGGTGTTTTCTAATGTATCTACATACTGTGAGCTTTCAAAATGAATTCCCACGATGCCCCCCCTTTTTTAAGCGGATTGATTTTCCTTTTTTATTACAGGGACGGGTGTGTTACATATGAAAAAAAATGTGGGGAGGGGTCTGTCTGTGTGTGGTTGTCAGGTTTTGCTTGCATTTTCTTCTGCTCACAGGATTTACCCTGCAGGTTTGGGCTTTAGCTGTTGGGAAGAAGTCAGATATGCTTGCTACTGGTGGTGGTGATGCTGTTATCAATTTGTGGTATGATTGTACTGCTGATGATAAAGAAGAGGCTTTCCGTCAAGAGGTGAGTTGTTTCCCCAGCTATTTTTGTGCCTTTGTCTATATTCATAATTTTTAATGATGACATAATTGTATATGACTCGAGACTTCTGTTTGTCTTTTGTTTAGTGGAGCTCTTTGATACCTGGATTTGTTTTTTGTTTATACCTGGACTTTTAAAATGGTAGTTTGGATGTGTTGAACATTTCCACTCTCGAATCCGAGTATTCTATCAGTTTTTATGCTGTTATCAGCTCTTTTTTTTTTTTTTTTGATGATGGGGAAACCACCCCACGGCAGAGCTCTTAGGACTCACCCTTGGAACCTAAACCCCCGGAGAGACTAGCACAACAACTCACCGCCATGACCTCCCCCTTAAATCGCAGTTTAATCCCAGGGGGGATCGAACCTGTGACATGGGGCTCATGCTCACAAGTTCGCCGTTACCACTTGGTTATCAGTTATAGTGAACATATGGTGCATATTATGTAGTACAAAAAAGTACATCTGAATAGTCCACGGGCTTTATTATGGATTTGCAAAATTGTTTTGTTGTGCTGAGTTCTTGATTCACAAAATGATTCAGTTGGACATATTGAGCTTCTAGGCAAATTACCTGTACTGCCCGAGACTTTTGATACCTGATCCAAGCCTGTCAGCAAAAATGAAGTTTCCTTTGATATTTTTTCTTATTTAAAGGTTCCAATTAGATACCAGGACAAGCTGTGTCTCGAATATGAATAAATTGTATCATGGTGATATGTACATAACAATATTCTATCGACTAACCGTTAGTCGATAGTTGTCAGTGTTCCATACTTGATATCTAGCAATCTACATAGATTGGTTGGTCTTTGGTAAATCTCTCCGTAACTATCGTTTGTCCTGATCTTAACATGGCAATTTTACCATTGCTACCGTCGAAAGAAGTCTAAACTGCTGCTGCTGCTGATTGCTAAAATAGTGTTGGTATAAATTTTATATAGTTCCTATTAATAGCCAAAACTAGTATTTAGGTTACTAGCAGAGCCACCAGATAATACCCCAAGTCAAACTTGAACCTATTTCTAGTGTGGCAGTAAGAACATTTGTGTGAAGTGTGGACAAGGCAACTTCTAGAACTCGGTGGTGGTGTGTAGCTTAGATGATTTAAGTGCAATTTCTAACTCTTGTTGCAATGTCTTATTTATAAAACTCATGGCTTTTACTGTGATGTTTATGCAGGAGGAGGAGGTTCTGAAAGGCCAGGAATTAGAAAATGCCGTATCAGATGCTGACTACATTAAGGCAATACAAATTGCGTTTGAACTTCGCAGGCCTCATAAACTCTTTAAGATGTTTGCTGAACTTTGCAGGTTAGGAACCTCCCCGCCGGTCTCTCTTCTACCCTCTTTTCCCTTCTCTTTGTGGTGTTTAGATCCCTTAGCTGGGTCCTCTGCAGGAAGAGAGATGCTCAAGGTCAGATAGATAAAGCCCTTCATGCCCTTGGCAAGGGCGAGTTTCGTCTTTTGTTTGAATATGTTCGAGAATGGAATACCAAACCAAAGCTCTGTCATGTTGCACAATTCGTGCTGTTCAGGGTTTTCAACATTCTTCCTCCAACGGAGATTATTGAGGTAAGTATTCCTCTTCATGCCTTTTAAATTGATGAAGAAAAAATTTAGAATTATGGCCCAATGAATGGAGGCAACCATAGAAATGGTCTATGAATTTGGTATTCTAGGCTTAAAGACTCCGATAGGGTTTGGTGACTCCTATCTGTGGGACCCAAAGTCTTGATAGATGTTAGGGGCTAGCAGATGTGAGCATATCTATCATTATATATAAACACACTCAGCCAATTGTTGTGAACGTTGCTTTGCCTTGTTTCATTAGGATGGATGGCTCCTAAAACTTGGTGGCTGTGTTTGAGTGCTAGAACACAAAATGATATATTGATCTGGTGTTGAACATGTAGTTGAATTTATCAAATTGTTCATGAAAATAATTTATGCAGTTCGCTCTTCCGAATCATGGCAGTTAAAAATGAAGAATATGTGATTAGTAAGAATATTGTTCTGGGTATAAAAATGTGACTAATAAGATTTCATCAATATAATTGACTAATTAGTTTACTTTTGTGATGCCATCATGTTTCAGATAAAAGGGATAGGGGAACTCCTTGAAGGTCTTGTCCCATATTCTCAGAGGCATTTTAGCAGGATAGACAGGCTTGTAAGAAGCACTTTTTTGTTGGACTACACTCTGACTAGAATGTCAGTTATTGAACCGGAAATCGATGAAAAAGAAAGGAAAGATGAGTCTTTGAAGCACTCTCATGTCCAGCATGTGGATGAGGTGCTTTCGACGGAAAATGCCGACTCAGAACAAAAACAGAATTCTGAAGAACGGCAGGCCGCTTCAAAGAAACGGAAATCAAAGAAATCCAAAGACAGTACAAAGAAGAAGGTGAAGAGTGTGGCATACACGAGTGTTGAAGCTCTTTCATTACAGGCATGATACATTGGGGGTGCTTTCATCCCGTTGATGTATTTATTGATTTCTCTTAGATTCCTTCACAGGTTTTGCAGTTTTGATTGTCCTTTTAGACTCGAGTTGTGGTTAAAGCCAATGTAGAATATGCGCCTTAATTGATTATTTTTTCCCCCCTTCGTTTTCCTCTTCTTTCCTTTCTCTCTTCACATTTTGGTGAACCAACCATGAATATTGGAACACTTGACACTCATAAACACTGTACGTCTCTGTACGAGGGCTTTTGCTTGAGCAGAATTGAATGATAGAAGGGTGTTATTTACGAAGGAAACCCAGCATCCTACGAGTCAACAATGTCCTCATGTTTTTATTTTTTCTAAGCAATATGCTCGAGTCGTGTATTTGCTTTTCAGGCTTCCAGCAATGCTTACGGCGACACGCATTTCACTGTCCAAATTACAGGCTTCTACTCTCCAAGATGCTGCCACTGGAATTGTTGGCTGATCAACTGTGTAGCACACGTGCCTATTTCAATCTTTATGCTCGAGGTGTAGCCCTTCATTGTATCGGTTCGACGTTGTCTCCTTATCTTATCGTTATCTTCCAAGACCAGAGTCATCGTATTATTCATTTTTCCAAAGAATTGAGAACCACACAGCACAACAATCAACATTAGACTTGGTGCTGTCGGCTTGCATCCTGAGGCAGCCCAGCACTACAATGGCTATACGACACAGGGAAGTAACCCAATCTTACTACTACTACAAAAAAAATAATCCACCAACCCGAGGTGGCTTTTCTCTTGGGCCCAAAGGGCATTCGAGGTGGATCTACTGGTCCATTTTAAAAACTATATTTCCTTTTTTTGACTAATGGAGGATTTTGTCATCAATTTGCTTTGCTATCAACATATTGTTTTTTATGCACTTATTTTGTTTTTTCTTTTGTTATTGGATATTATTTTAGTTCAAAATAAATTTAGAATTATACTACTATTTTTTTTTTTGTTTTTTTAAAAAATAGTTGATTTTTTTTTTCTTGAAAACCAAGAACATATAAACTTCATACATAAAGAGTATTACAAGACTTACAAAAAAATAACAGACTTGAGAATCGAAGCAGGACTCTCTTCTATCCAAATCTCCTAAACATCATAGTTGAAAGCTTGTTTTGCTAGCTTATGAGCTACCTCATTTGCTTTTCTGTATGTAAATTGGATTTTCCACATAGGTTTGTTGGACAGGATCTTACTGATGTCTTCAATGACCTGTTCGTTCCATGTCCAACCTTCCTCTTCACCATTAACAACTTTGATGACAGCTTGAGCATTGCCTTCAAAAATAGCTCTTGAGAAACCGAGCTCAGCACACAACTCCATACCCTTCTCAAAGCTACTGTTTCAGCAATGCTGGGTTGAAACATAGAGTCTATTTTTGCACATAAAGTCACCAAGATCTCCCCCCTGAATCCCTTAAAGTAACTCCAATCCCAACTCTCGTTGCCTTAGTCTCCACCGCAGCATCCCAACTCATGTTCTCCCGGTTTCTGCCATCTGTTGAAACTCCTAACCGTTCCTGATGGAGGAGACTGATCCTACTAAAGTACTAAGGGTGAAAATAAAAACAGGTAGTATTAGTAGTTATATTGATACAATATCACTATATATTATAATATACTATAATATATATATATATATAGCATATTATCTATACTATATATATATATAATATACTAGAAAAATCAGACCAGAACCGATAAAACTGAAAGTACCTGTTTAGAGGTGTAACCGGTGCGGTATTGGTTCTTCAAATCTCAAAACTGATGTATACCAGTCCGATTATAAAATATATCGAATACCAGACTGAACCGGACCGGTTACACCCCTAGATCCTACAACTTGGTTTGAGCTTCTTTAAACTTCTCTAATCCTTTTGCAGCAACTAGAGTCAATTGTTGAGGGCCTTTCAAATTGGTTCTTAAAAACATAAACATTTCTCCTGTGCCAGATTCTTTTCATAATGGCCACCACCAACTCTAGCTCTTCAGAATGCAGCTTCAGAGTTATATTCTTCCACGGCTCAAGGAAGTCAAACAGCTGCCCAATGGTGGAACCATAAATGTTTTAATGGGGGGCCAATTTTTTCAAACGTGTAATATAAGTAAATAAATTTGAAGTTTAATTCCATGATAAATCATAACTACATATAAAAGTTACATTTCGAAAAAATCATCTCCAAAGAGGGCTTTCATTTCGAAGAAAAGAATTTATAATTTGTCATATACTTGTAGAAATAAGATTCTAGAAAAAGCAACTTAGCATCTCATTTAGATTTCTTATGGCAATCTTTTATGGAATAATATTCATCATTTATCATTTTTGTAATGATATTTTTAGCAGTTTTGTTTTCAATAAAAATTAACAGGTGATTCTTCATGAACTCATCTTTCTTATAGTATATAAAGCTAGTTTATACAAGTTTCATGTAAAATCTACATATTTTGGTGCCACATTCAGTATATGATGCTATAATTGAGCCTCAAATAACATTTTCTTGCTTAATGATATCTGAAGGATAAAAGTTCCCAACTATTTTCTCATACAAAATGTCAACCTTAAATGAGACGAGGCCTCATTTGGACGTTGAGATGAAATAAGAAATATGTGAATAGAAATAAGAAATATGTGAATAGTAGTAAAATAGTTTGTGAAAAATAGTGAATTGGTTTGAGTTAATATATTCTATGGGATTTTGGAATAGAATAGAGAAAAAGTTGAATAAAAATATTATATAGTTAAAATATTATTAGAATATAATTTTTAATATAATGTTTTGGAAATTTGAAAAATCTGAATTGTTTTTTGTGTTTTGTTTGAAAGTTTGAAAAAGTTGTAATGATTAGATGAAAAATTAAAAATTTTAAAATTTGAAATTGAAAAGTATTTGTATTCGAGTGGCGTTTGACTGTTTGGATGTTGAAGTGAGATAGGATGAGATGGATTGAGACCATCTCAACATCCAAACATTTTCTTGCTTAATAATATCCAAACATTTTGAAATGTACCCATCAAATTGAAATAATTGTTGGGAGGAAAGAACTTAATTTTGAAAAGACCACATCATAGTAATTACGTGACATATAGAACTCAATTAAATAAAAATTCGGACTATATAGAAAAAAAATGGAAGAGACATTTATCTGTATATAGATTTTTGCAAATTTTGGAAATCATAATTTTGTTTGGGGGCTAATATCCATCTACATAAGATTTTCCCATAAGATTTTGAGAAATAAATAGGCAAAACTTTTAATTATAAAAACTTTTAGTCACATACACGGTCGTTACCTATGGTGTGACGAAGGGAGCCGAGGTGTGCGGATGGTCCATAGGTAGACCATGGTGCATGCATAATAAATGGTTGTGTTTTGGGCTAAGAGGGTTTTTAGCGTGAGTGTTCTATTTACATGTGTTATTTTTGGCAAATTGTGGAAGAAATAGATATTGTAGTATTTTATTTTGTACGGTTGTCTTACTTTGCTGATTGTATAAGTGCATGTTTTAAACTCTTGGTTGTTGTATGTTGATTACTTACTAGGATTGCGAAATCTCATTTGGTATTCCCACCTACGTTTCCTTTTCATGGAACTGTAGATTTTGATGTAGAGGATGTGTATGAGCAGGAGGAACCGACCCCACCGGAGGAGTGAAGACTTGGGAACTTCTTCCTTGTGTTGTTGCTGTGTGGTTGCCTTCTTTTATCTAGTCGGATGACTGTATTAGTTTATGAATTATTTTTGTTGGAGTTTGTAATTTGAAATTTTGTACACTTAGCAATTCAGACAGCCCCTTTTTACTTCTTCGCTATGACTATAACTATACACTTTTTAAGTTGCATGCTTGCACACACTTGCGTTCACGTTGTGCTTGGAGTGTGTGATCCATGTGGTCCGCACCTCGGCGTCACGACTCCGTCCAAATCACATGTGGGGGTCGAGGGCGCCACACTTTAGCAATTAAAGTGAGTCAAAACTAAAGATAAAAAAAAAACTATTTGTTTTCCTTTTTTTTATTATTTCCCTTAGCAAAAAGTTAATGAAAGGTCAAAACACTAGAAATACTAAATAAATTTCACATGCCTTCAATACTCATTGTGAGTGAAAGTATTAGCCAATACAAAACACACCCCTCGGTTTAGAATAAATGTGACTCGAATTTCTATATGAAAGTATGCTTCAACTCAAATCTCACTAGGGTGTACGCTCAACAAATAAAATCACTCTGAATGAGGTGTAACACTCTTAATAATGTAATATGTAAGTGGAATAATGTAAATAAACTCAAATATCTCACATTTAAATTATAAGAAGAAATGCTTGGTAAGAAAAAAATAGATAGTCTCATGACAGGATGTTCAGAATATAATTATGCCATACTTTATCACATAGTCAAGTCAATATCTAAATTATGCAATCCTCAAGATCGAATAAGGACTTCATTGGTACGTAATGTAGGGTAAAAGAAGGGAAACATATAATATGTGAGTAATGGTAAAAATTAGACTTGCAATTTTCTTTGACATTTTCATTTCATTCCTTTTTCCAACTAAAGAGAAATAAAAATTACAATGCTCTCGTAAACATAGCTGTAAAACTGAAGATAGAACTCCAGTTTTATTTTCTTCTCCTTCAGTCTGTACATGTTGTGGCGCTAGAGTATTTCTTTGCTTTCCAGTGCCCTTGTGTCGTTTCGTCCAGAATGAGGAAGACCCTGCATAGACAATCATATTCTCTTTATATAGATTGGATGCCCCCTAACTTTTCCGTTTCCTTTTGTGATGCTACCACATTTTCTTCTTTTCCTTATTTTACGTTTCTTCTTTTCGTATGTGACTCTTTTGCTTGCTTTGTGCGTAAAATGTCAGTAGTTTTGTTTTTGTTTTTTTTTTGTTTCTTCATCTCTTCCTTTTATCTTCACATCCAAAGCTTTTTTTTTTTTTTTTTAACTATTCCTCTAAAAAAAATATTTCAATACTAATAAAAATATAAGAATTAACACCACGTAGTTGTTATAATGCTTTCTTTAATTTAGAAAAATGAGAAATGCTATATTACATTCTACTGTACATTACACTCTCCACACACTTCACATAGTTTTTTTTTTCACCTTAACACGTTAGGTGTGTTGGGGCTGCTTCACACAGTAGAGTGTAAAGCAGATTTTTTCTAGAAAAATTATACACAATTTGAATATCATCAACATGATGATTCCTCCTCCTGAGTATAGATGGAACACAAAGGTGGCTCTAATACCTGTCTCTTAACCAAATTCTTCCTAGTTGGCAAGATTTCATGACATGCTTTCCATATAAAGAGCTTAATACTCCCAGGACTTGTAAGCCCCATATTTGTTATAAACTAGAATCCATTTCAGACTGCCTTGATGATTCACCCCTTATAATCCTCTTTTTGTAATGCTACAATTGATATGCACTTTTAACAAAAAAAGTCCATTCTTTTTGTGTCCCCATATATTTTTATCTTCAATATCCATCCTACTAATGGGTAACAAGGATGCTATAGAAAACCCCAGCTTCCACTATCATCATGAATAAGTTTTTCAACTCTTGAATCACTATCAAACAACTTAACAGATCATTGAGCTGGCCTAGGAAGAAGGGACTGGTAACCACTTATCCCCCCAAATCTTGATCTTCTTACCATTCCCCACTCTCTATATCAAATCTTCCCTTAAAAAATCCATAGATGACCATAGACTCCTCCAAATCTGAGAAGGCCTATGACCAAGTTTTGCATCCAGAAAGTGTTCGTGTTTGAAATACTTCTCCTTCATAATCTGAGTAGACATGAAGGATTGGCTGCAAAGCATCCTCCAACATTGTTTAGTCAACATTGCTTTGTTAAAACACTCTATGTCTTTGAATCCCAGCTCCCCCTCTTTTTAGCTTCTCTCATTGATCTAGGCCAGCTTCTCAACTGAATTCTTTTATCATTATATTTATAGCTCTACCAGATAACTTAAATACACTCATAGAAAAAATAGGTTTTGCTTGAACTACAACCTTGAGCATAACCTCTTTACCAACTTATGATAGAAGATTGTTCTTCCAACTATAGAGCTTGTGCCACACTCTCTCTTTAATGTCTATGAATGTATTGTATTTAGACCTCCCACCATAGTTGGTAACCCAAAATATTTTTTATAGCTGCCCATTAGGACTGACCCCAGCTGCTTGAATGAGTGAGTCCTTGTGTCTGTGATCAGAATTTGAGCTAAAGCAAATGGAGGTTTTTTTCCTGTTCAAACATTGACAAGAGGAAGCGCCATATTTTTCGAATAAACCATGCACTTTTGTCCATTCATTCAATATGGCTCTGCAAATTAAAATACAGTCATCCGCAAAAAGAAAATGACTTATCCTTGTTCCTCCCCTAATCAGTGCCACTCCTTTGTGTCCCTTCTCCTCTTAGAATGATCCAAAAGAGAACTCAACCCTTTAACACACATGATGAATAGATAAGGAGAAAGAGGGTCTCCTTGTCTGATACCCCTGGAAGGAAATATTTTCTCTTGGTTGTCCATTCACAAGGATAGAATAAGAAACTGTAGCCACACATTCTGTAACTAGAGATATCCACTTATCATCAAATCCAGTTTCTTCATCATAGCTTCCAGATAGGTCCATTCAATTCTATCATAAGCTTTGAACATATAAAGTTGAAAGGCCATGCTACCTGATTCCCCTTTTTTCTAGTTCTTATAGAGTATAGGACTTCATAGGCCATGCTAATATTACCAGTGAGGAGTAGGCTAGGAATGAAAACACTCTAGTTGTTGGAGATGATATAAGGCAACACTTTCTTGGGTCTATTTTCTAAGACTTTGGAAATCACTTTGTACAATACATTACACAGGCTAATGGGCCTGACATTCCTTATAGAAATATAATTGAAATTTAAAGAAGGGTCCATGCACTCCCCTTTTAAAACACTAAGGGTTGTACTACATACCTCATCACCCATTATGCTCCAATGGGATTGGGGGAAACAAGCAACATAGCCATCACCATCGGGGCCTGGGGATTTTGAGGGGGCCATATGATGGAGAGCCTCCTTGACCTCAGCTTTTGTGAATTCTTTTAAAAGTTCAGCATTCATTTCCACTATCACTTGGGGATTAACTTATGCTAAACACTCTCCTATGGCCTCCTTAGATGGATTTGAGGAGTTGAACATGTCTTTATAGTGTTGCAAAAAAGCTCATT
This sequence comes from Juglans mandshurica, assembly GCA_022457165.1. Lineage (NCBI taxonomy): Eukaryota > Viridiplantae > Streptophyta > Magnoliopsida > Fagales > Juglandaceae > Juglans > Juglans mandshurica. The sequence goes on from CM039621.1 coordinate 33,127,457, forward strand.
CAATTTTAACTTGATACCTCATAACGTATCCATGATTGTCCAAGATCTGATAGATCCCATTCTTCTTCCTTCTTTGATTTGCACAAGCATGGAGAAATTTGGTGTGCTTGTTACCTAACTGACACCCCTTCCTTTTAGCCCCCTCTCTCCATTTGGTGCCTTCTTGCTTTGGTAGAAGACTCAACTCTTATTGCAAACTTTTAACCTCAGCAGCATTATGAGTGCCTTTTTCCTCTTGTAGTTTTCTGAGCCTTGAAGTTTTACTAACTATGATCTTCTCACTTCCTCGAAATCTTATAAAGCTCCATCTTTCTAAAGCCCCACTACAAACTTTTAATTTTTTTTGGACCCTCCTAAGAGGCAAATAAACACCCACATTTCCCACCCCCCATTCTTCTAAAATAATTTGTTCACACTCTGCATCAATGGCCTAGCTGGCTTCATATCTAAATATCTTCCTTCTTTATTTGTTCCTTTTATTGACCCCTTCAATAGCCATCAAAATAGGCTTAAGGTATGAATTTTTGGTAGCCAACACTTCAACTTTAACATCTTTGTATTGGTCTAACCACTAGGGGTTTGCAACTGCCCTATCTAACCTCTCTTTGGTGAAGGTTAGATCTTTATGCTTGTTGTTCCAAGTAAAGTTGTCACCCCTCCATCCCAAATCATATAGGTGTTTGTCCTCCATGGCCTTCTTGAAATCTTCCATCTGACTCTCTACCAATCTACCTCCACACTTCTCATCTTGTGAAATGATCTCATTGAAATACCCAATCACACATCAAAGTTGAGACTCTGGAGGTTTTAATAAAGACAATAAATCCCAATATTCTCTCATCTTATTGGTATCAAGGTGGCCATAAAATCTAGTCAGAGTCCACTTCTTGCTATGGTCTTCCCCATAGATCATAGTATTTATGTGTTTCTGTGAGTAGTTCAGAATTTCGAAATCCCCTTCAAATTTCCATAACAGAGCTAATCCTCCTCTCCTCCCCCTTAGTTCTACCACAAAGCATCCAGCAAATCTCAGCCTTTTTCTTAAAAATCAAACTTATTGGCAATAACTTTATCTTAATTAGGAATACAATATTAGGCTGCTTGTCCTTCACCATAAGGCAAATATCCTGAATTGTCCGAATGTTTCCAAGCCCTTGACAGTTCCGGCTTAAAGTGATCATAATGCTTGGTGGGGCAGACCAGCAGCCACCGTCATTGACAAATAAGACTCCTTGCCCACCAAAAATACATATCTTCTATTCTTTTTCAAACCACTAAGAGAAGAGTGCTTAGGCTCACTATCTTTCAACTTATGTTTGGAAGAAACAAAATTAGTTGGGAGAGGGGTGTTTTTACTTTGTTCATGAGCTCTCCTCTTCCATCTCCTTCCCGCTAGGGTCTTTCCACCATTACTGATGTCTGAAGGTTTCGAGCTATTAAAGGATGGGGTTTCATCTGCCTCGCAAGGAGTTGGGCTTTTCATTGGCAATGGGCGCCAATCCATTTTGCGCTGATTCACAGCCCATTACTCTACCACTATAAATATCTATAAATATCCAACAACACTCTCCATTCAATACTATCATATCCTCTCTTCTAATAAGATGGGATTAAACTCTCATATCCCTCCCCGTGATCTTTTCCTTGGTTCCAGTAGTCAAAAGATCTTCCTTTGTGTTATCATCCATCCCCGATGATGGCGCCTCCTCTAAGGTAATATCCTTTTTTGCTTCCAAATCATCCTGATTCTCGCCACTTTTTCTGCCATTTTCTTCCACATATTTGCTCCCGACCAGCAGCATCTCATCTCTGGCTTGTGACTTTGATTGAGAAAACTGCTCATTTCCCATTGTGTCTTCTTGTACAGATTTTGAATGTCTACTTGAAAGCCTCCTACATGAACTTTGGTCAGCTCTGAGCCATGATCCGAATTGATTTTCTAAAGCATTGTTATGCTTCTTATGGTGTCCAGCACTGCTGCATCCTTTTCTCCCATGGACAATCTTCCAACACTTAAACACATCTTAGGGAGTTTCTCATACTTCAATGGAACCTAGATCCTCTGTCGCTTCAAATTCATCGTTCGACCATGTGAAATAGGCTTTCTTAAGTCAATCTTGATCTTCATTTGTAGATATTCCCCATGCAGCCTCATCCTCCTGTACATGCACTTAGGGGCGTAAAGAAAAAAAAAACCAGAAATTCGATTGAACTGGATCGGACCGGACCGTTCAGTCCGGTTTATAAACAGTCCAATGCGATACTGGTTCTTAAGAACCAAAACCAGTGCAGTACCGGTTTAAACCGAACCGGACTGGTATATATATTAATTTTTTATATTATATTATATGCTAAATTGCTAATTAATACAACATTAAATTCTTATATTATTATTCAAGTTTATTAATCTTATAACATAAATTAATATACCATGTGATATAACATTAAATTAATTTTATAATTTTTAATATTAAATTTGATATAACATATAAATTTTAATCTTATATTATAAAATTAATATAACATAAAATTTTAATCTTAAACATAAACATTAATATTATGTTATTAATATAAACTTTTGATATATATATATATATATCAATGATAAATACATTTTTGGCATAATAAATTATAATATACATATATATTCATTTTGTAAATACATTTTTACACATTTGATCATATATACTTGTATAAAAAGTCTAGAATTTATATAGTTAAATTCAATATTATATTAGTATGTGTTAATTATTATAAAATAATGTACTTGTACTATAATATAAATAGACTAATAATTTAGTATATGTAAACATCATATTGTTACTAACATAGATAATCCGTAAAACTAGAAAAACCGTATTGGACCGAAATTAGAAAAATCGGAAGTTTTGGTTTCAATAGTGAATAAGTCCGGTTCGATTCTAAATAATATACAAAATCGGACCCGTTATACCCCTCCATGCATTGCTTGAACTGAACCAATTGTCTCTCTAATTTGTATTCCAGTTTCAAGATTCATACAAGCTAGCAGAAGGTTATGCTTTTGGGCCCAGAAAGCTTCGTAATCAGAATTCATGAGATGTGGTTTAGTAAGTCCAAATTTACCAAATCCAAATCAATCGTAGATTCTTCTCATTGGTTAGTAGAAGTTGGTTCCAGATGGCAGAGATGAGAGTTTTCCAGATCTCGTCCATATCATGTATTTGGTAGCCTAGTTGAATTCTTATAGTGTTACATCCACAAAAGAATTACACAAAAACAATCCTACAAACTGATGTGGTTTCATCTGATCCGTTAGATCTACTTTATAATAAAAGTAACTTTACAATCTGACGAATCACATCAAACCATATCAGTTTGTAGAATTACTTTTGTGTAATCATTTTGTGGTTAGAGTATTTCACATATTGATATGATATATAAAAAAGAGAAATAATGTTATTCATATAGAATTTTATCATTTTTATATTTTGGCAAACTCGTTTCTTGATCCACCCAACACACTAGTAATGTTTAAGTATTCCACGTTAGTTTGCATGAAAATTATTTAATATTTTATATATTTTTATAATAAGACTTTCAAAAAATGAAAATCATTGGAGTATGAAGTATTGTGAGTTTTGCTATACATAAGATGATATGTTAGCACACCACTTACAGTGAGATTTATTATAACTTGAAAAAAAATCAAAACACCAATAGATTTTTAGCATAGTTGACGTGAAAAGTTTTCACATCAACAATAACAATGTGACGATCAACATGACATGTGTATAAAAAATAAAACTTTTAAATAAAATTTTTAATTATTAATTTGTATATTGATTCATTACAGACTTGGAAAATCATATATTCGACTAGGGCACGTTTGAAAATATAACTGTTTTTTAGTATTTTTATATATTCTCAAATTCAAAATTTTTTCTATTCATTTTTAAAATTTAATAAAATATTTTAACTCAAAATATTTTATTATTATTTATAAACTATTTCTTTACCATTTATAAATCATTTTATTACTATTTACAAATATTCTACAATTATTCTTGAGCACGAAAATCCTTAAAATTGAAATTAGCTGCCACTACTTACAAACGAGGTCTTAAGGTTAGGTATTGATTGAGAAATACTCTTTATCTATCTCATTTTATTATTATAATTTTTATAATTTTTTACATAAAATATAATATATAATTTAATTTTTTAATTTTTTAAATAATAATAATATTAAAAAAATAATATTTTATTTAACTTTTAATTTTCATCCAAACTCATTCAGAAATAATTCGGGACCCAAAAAGTGTCCCAAATTCCTTTTTTTTTTTTTTTTTTAACTTAGTGATTAAAGAAGTGTTTTTTAATGATGTTGTGAATTTTTTATTTTTTTTAAAAAATGTTTATGATGATTAAAAAAATACCTAAAAAAAATAAAACACACGTTCGAGACACAATTTCGAGCATCTTCGGTAGCCGTAGCACTGCTCAAGCTCATTTTATTTTAGGGTCGTTCTATATGTAGTCCTCTTAAGAGGACTGTATTGCAGTCCTAGTAAGGAAATCACCATTTTATCCTCATTTTAAAGTATGAATTGACAAAAATACTCTTCATCCTCTACAACCTAAATCTGAAGCAAATTTTCTCCAAATTCAAATCAGCCAGCCCTCTGCGTCGTGCGTGCCCCTCGACCACCCTCAACCCACCATCGACGGAACGACCTTCTCCACCATTGACTGCCGACGACCTCTTTGGTAGAGAACCTTGATCTGCACTTGTTTATTTACACACACTGATTTAATGTTTTAGCTAGTCCTACAACATAAAGATGTGTAACGTGTTGGCTGAGTCTGGGGAAAGCACCACTTCTAACTCTTTCCCTCAATTATTTCAGTTTGCAAACACCTGGGCTAACTACGACTATGACCCATGGGTGTATTATCATATTATTACATAGTATCTGGTTTTTGAGTTTCTGTTGCATAAAGCGTAAAACAATGAAATCATATTAATGTGTTTATGAGTGGTATTCACGCTGCTTGTTGGATAAATACTACTGTTTGCATGCAAAAATGACTTTATTAATGTGTTTATCAGTCCCAACAGATCTGTATCCAGCAAAAAAAAAAAAAAAAAAAAAAAAAAACAGAATGGGCATTTTTTTTCATGCGGGATTAGTGTAGACATGATTCCATAATAGGCAAAAACAACATATAAACAAGAATCAGTAAAAGATTTAACTAGATTATTTCTAGAAACAGTATACATGATTTTACCTATTTCATTTGCTTCTACTAACAGATATTGCCTATGTTAGAAACATAATCATACTTCTAAACTTTGTTTCTAGCATTTATTATATTTTGCTTCAATTGTTTTCTATTCTTGGTTGTCAGGTTTGCTAATTTGTTGTGCTTTAATTTTTTTTTTTTTTTACTTTCATGTTGTGCTTTAAATATATAAAGATTGTTCTTGATGGAGAAAGGGGAAGAATGCACATCTACTAGGCGACCACTGTTTTTTTTCAGAAAACAGTAATTATATGGATACCCCAAATGTGAGAGATGATGAGGTAGTGATTGATAATCATGTTGTATTGCTAGAGAATGATGATGATGATGTGGTTTTAGAGCCAACGCCGGGAAATGATGATGATGGGGTTTCAGATCCAACGTCGGGAAATGATGATGATCGGGTTTCAGAACCAACACCAGAAAATGATGATGATGGGGCTTTAGAGCCAATGCCGGGGATGTTTTTTAAAACTAAGAAAAAACTCATTTACTACTACAAGCAATATGTGAGACATGCTGGATTTGGCATAATGACCCAAAGAAGTAAAATGGAAGATGATGAGAGTGCTAGATATGTAACACTTGGGTGTGCTCGTGGCGGTAAGGTAAGGAAACGTATTACCAACATTTCTAAACCACGTCCAACAACGAAAACTGATTGTAAGGCGAGAATTAATGCAGTTTTGGCTGATGGTGTCTTACGTATAACTACTGTCTGCAATGCACATGGATTAAGTCGACAAAAGGCAAGATTTTTTAGATGTAATCGCACAATTGATGATTCCGTGAAGAGGCAGTTAGATATTAACAACAAGGCAGACATAGGTATGGCCAAAAGTTTTAACGCATTGGTTGTCGAGGCATGTGGTTTTGAGAAACTTCCATTTATTGAAAAAGATGCAAGGAATTATATAGACAAGGCTCGACACCTTAGACTTGGCAAAGGAGGTGCTGATGCACTTCGTGGTTATTTTGAGAGGATGCAGTATAAGAATGATGGGTTTTACTCATCGATGGATTTGGATGATGAGGGTCGATTAAAAAATGTATTTTGGGCCGATGCACGCAACAGAGCAACATATAATTATTTTGGGGATGTTGTGACATTTGATACAACATACCTAACAAATAGATATGGCATGCCATTTGCTCCGTTTGTTGGTGTTAACCACCATGGACAATCAATACTTTTGGGAGCAGGTTTGATATCAAGTGAAAAGACTGAAACATTTGTTTGGTTATTTGACACTTGGTTGAAATGTATGGATGAGAGGGTGTCAAAAGCTATCATCATTGATCAAGACAGGGCCATGAAAAATGCTATTGCAATAGTCTTTCCAAATACCAGGCATAGATACTGTTTGTGGCACATAATGAGAAAACTACTAGAGAAGTTGGGCTCACATGCTGAATTTAAGTATGGGTTGAAAAGTGCATTGCAGAGTTGTGTTTATGATTCTCAAACTTCTGATGAGTTTGAGAAGTCTTGGGAGGTGTTTATTGACACTTACAATTTGAAGGAAAATGCATGGCTTCAAAGTCTCTATAGTGAGCGAATGTATTGGGTTCCCATATACTTGAAAAATACATTTTGGGCTAGGATGAGCACAACTCAGAGGAGTGAGAGCATGAATACCTTTTTTGATGGATATGTACATTCAGAGACTACGTTGAAATAATTCGTTGATCAATTCGACAATGCACTGAGGAAGAAAGTAGAGAATGAGATGGCAGCGAATTTCCACTCATTCAATTGCACAATCCCTTGTATATCTCATTTACCTGTGGAGAAAAAATTCCAAGCCGTGTACATGAATTCTAAATTTAAGAAAGTACAGTCAGAAGTAATGAGGATTATCTATTCTCATTGTGTTGTCATAAAAACAGAAGGGACAATTACTACGTATCAAGTTAATGACCAAAGGGTAGTTGAAGAAGGCATCAAGAAGTCAACTTTGCAGGCGTACTTCAATGAAGATGAGTGTGAGGTTAAGTGCATGTGTGGACTATTTGAGATGAGAGGGATTATATGTAGGCACATTCTTTCAATTTTTACTGCAAGGGATGTCCAAGTGTTGCCGGAAAAGTACATTATGGAGAGGTGGAGGAAGGACATTAAACGTAGATATGGTCTCATTCGAAGCAGTTACAATGACTTGAGTGGTTAACCAGCTGCTAGTCGGTACTCTGGTTTGATAAAATTATGTTACCAAGTAGCTACAAATGCATGTGAAAACGAAGATAATTCTCTAGACATGACACAGAAGCTGAAGGCAATGAATGAAATTTCATCAAATCGAAGCCCCAGGTCACAGTTGCAAGCACTCATGCTTCCATTGATGCTGAAACTGGAAGTTCGAAGAAAGTGTTGAACCCTCGTGTTGTCAGAGGCAAATGCAGGCCCCCATCAAAGAGGAGATAATCTACAATAGAGAAGTTACAAACTAAAAATAAAAAGACTGGTGGCAAGCGACAAAGAAAGAATGTATGGAAGATTTAAATAATGTGATTTTGATATAATTTTAACAAATTTATACATAAGTTATGTCATTTGTTTATATATTCAAATGTAGCCCCCATCACGGATGTAAGACGTATTAAATCCCACAGAATCGGTAATACTGCACGACACACTAGAAGTTGTTGTTTCGCAGTTGCCTGATATACAACAAAGCGTTATTTCTCAGGTAAATGTTAAATAATATTCCTTTTTGTCTATATTTTCAACAAATAATGTTGAGTTTTGCATGATGTTTTACAAAATATTTCAAACTACTTGCAGGTGAACTTCGCATGTCCTGGCCCACTCGATGATTGATGAAAGACATGGTAGACTGCCGCCCCATCAAAGTATTTGAGATTTGAAGACGCTGTAAACTGTTATGTTGATAAAAGTTCATAACTTCAGCTGTATAACTCTACTTTGTATTCTTGTAAACTTGGTGTATTGTTGTAACATTGGATATTTATACCATTTCACTTGGTTGAAATGTTATGGGTATGATATATGTTATTATTGTTCGGAATGAGGATTGATCAAAGTGTTGGATGCTTATATTAAAGTGTTAGTTCAAAGTTATAATCTCATTGGTTTTATTCAATGTAGGACAAAATACATGAAATATAGTGCAAGAAAAATACTTCTCATAACCATTGATAATGTTCACAAGTCTGATGGGTTTGAATATTACAATATTGATAAAGGTTGTAAACCTATCTATTACAACCTACTTAACAACATTACACAGTTTGATATACATTGCTACTAATTTGTAACTGTTCTTGATCTTATCCAACAACAAAATATTAGAATTGCAAGTCCCCAATACGCGCAAGGTCGCATGCTTGTATGATTAATATCTTTCATTACACCCTGAAGCTCATCCTGATCATTTTGGATGTCATCTTCCGATTTATGCATCTGTACCCTTACACGTTGAAACTCTTTCGCACACAACTTTTCCTTAATTTTCTACTTCAATATCTGCCCATAAAAGTACTTGCAGTATGACCTTCCCTGCAACAAACATCTAATTAGTGTGATAAATTATAATTAATACAACAATATCTGAAATCACAAATTTTTTTAGTGTTACATCTCTATTGTAATTTGGACAAGAATAAAAAAGTCGGCTTGGATTTTTTGTTGTTCTCGATAATTTTAAACATGCCATCTGTCCGCATAAACATTTTGGAGTATGATTCGAAGAAGATGAAGAATGCGATGAAGACATTGCGTATCAAAAATAGAAACAGTTTTCGAAACTGTGTTATGCTGGAAATGTGTTATACTTACATCAGATAATGATCTCATAATAATTGCTGGTCCAACAAAAGCAAGAAAGTGGGTATCATGCGTGCATGTTAATGGTTCACTATCTTGTTTTGGTGAGCTTAATGGTCATCTTAATGCAACAGAGGAACCATGTGGAAATATCATGGGGTGATGTTCCATGGATACCTAACTAGCCAAAAGTCTAGACTCTAAACATCAGATAAAAACTTAGATATATTAAAACCCATGATATATAGAAGAATGAAGAGTGCTTTAATAATAACCTATGGTTGAATGAAATATTATATTCCTATCTTTTCAGTAATCACACTTTTCAAATTCTCACTAACCGCATTGAAAAAATGAATGAGTTGTTTGCCAAAGAAATCCAAAAGAAATGGCATGCAGTTGGGTTCTTAGTAACTTCTCAACAAGGAGTTTTGCCAGGCAGCAATAAATAGGTACTGAATTTTCTACTCGTATATGATTCAACCATGTGGACCAATGGATTGCAATTATATATAGTTTTTGATACAGATATTCCCATCATGTTATAAATTGGCATGACATTTTATGACATTTCAATTTGATGGAAGTTTGCATCCTACACAAAAGACAACAGCAGTACATGGATGTAGAACTAGTGCACGCTTTATGCATATACAGGGACTTGAAAAGAGCTGCTCTTCCGCAGAAAGAGATAGCACCACTGGAAATAAGCCTTCACACACTAAGTTTTATATACACTTACACTTCAACAAGTTTGCAAGTCTGCAAGTGAAAAATACATACAGTTCAAGCATAAATTATCATATGGAACCCATTCACAAATTTGAACAAACACGTAGAGTGTATTTCTAGAACTAGAAATATTTTATACAAACAAGTAAAGATCTTAACACAAATTTACAAACAAGCAAAACCAATTCAAGATTCACGCTCAAGCGAATCACCGAGAAGGAAATATTTTAAATCATAGAGAAAATCCCTCACCAACTACCGCTCAAATCGCATAGAAGGAAATCCCTCACCAAGATGGGGATGGCCATGGCGACGGTGCTGCGTGATGTAGACGGAGATGGAGACGGCAACGGCGATGGCGACGGCGACAACGTCGCGATGGGCTTGGGCACAGCGACGGCGCTCGCGATGGGCTTGGTGTGCTCGATGGGTCTGGGGCGATGAAGGGATGAGTGCTTGCAAGGGTCTGGGCGATGGGTTTCCTTACATGACGCCGTGCATTTCCTTACATGAAATGCAGTGTTTCATTTTATTTAATGAAACGCTGCATTTCATTAAAGGACTGTATTGCAGACCCCGAATGGGAGACTGCAATAAGAATTTTCCTTTATTTTAATGAGTAATGCTAGATACAAATCCCAAATAGATAAGATTCATACAAGTCTTTTGTAAAACAATGAGTTCTACTAATAAATAATAATTTTTTTATACTTTTTTAAGGTGGGGTCCATTTTTTTACAAAGACTTGTATGTGGCTTGTTTATTTGGAATTTGTACAAATCATTTCTCTATTTCAATGTCACTGTACAAACCTAACCCAAGATTCCAAACCCTGACAGCGTACTTCCAAAGGTTTCTGTGCTAGACTGCTGATCAACACACTTTCTATCTTGTCGAGAATTTTCCTTCTCAACTTTCTCACTTCTCAAACAGAAAATGTCCGATCCATCTCCAAGGTACCGCATAGGATATGCTCTTTCCCCCAAGAAGGAACTAAGCTTCATCCAGGACTCTCTCATCGATCACGCTAACCAGCGCGGCGTCGATCTCATCCGCATCCATCCCACCAAGCCCATCACTGAACAGGGACCCTTCGATTGCATCATCCACAAGCTGTACGGACGCGACTGGAATCAGCAGCTGCACCAGTTCTCGGTCGAACACCCAAACGTCGTCGTAATCGATCCGCCGGAGGCCATCGAGAAGCTCCACAACCGGGTCTCCATGCTCGAGGTGGTGACCCGGCTGAGAATGCCTCAAGGAAACGAAGCCTTCGGGGTTCCAAACCAAAGAATTGTGTACACGTCGGAGACTCTGATGGCTCCGAATGCGACTCAAGAGCTGGGGCTGAGGTTGCCGGTGATAGCGAAGCAGGTGTCTGCGGACGGCAGTGCGAATTCGCACGAGATGTGCTTGGTGTTAAATCCGAACGGGTTGAAGAAGCTGAAAACACCAATCGTGCTGCAGGAGTTCGTAAACCACGGCGGGGTGATTTTTAAGGTGTACGTGGCGGGAGAGTACATCAACTGCGTGAAGCGCAAGTCGCTTCCAGATATATACGAAGAGAAGCTGAATAACGGTGATACGGAGGGTCTGTTGTCATTTTCGCAGATATCGAATTCGGTGAGAAATGAAGATAAGGAGGATAGTTGTTCCGATACTGAGAAGTCAGAACCGCCGCCATTGGAGTTTGTGACGGAGTTGGCGAGGGGGTTGAGGGAGGAGATGGGGCTTCGGCTCTTTAACTTCGATATGATCAGGGATGGTAGAGATGGGAATAGGTATCTTGTCATCGATATCAATTACTTCCCTGGGTATGCCAAAATGCCGTCCTATGAATCGGTTTTGGTGGATTTTTTCTTAGACATTGCGACCAAGAAGAGGAACAAGACTGTTGGGTTGAAGGAAGAACATCAAGACATCAGCCATGGTGGTCACATTGAAGAGAAGACCTTGTGAGGAATGCTTGCAGTTGCGGTCCTTTATATTTTCTGACACCGCCAAATAGAATACACATTACTTCTGCATCCAAGGTATATATATCTGTCTTGCCAAAATTAGTTAGGTTAGGATACTTGCACAAGCTGTTACGGCTTGAATGCATGAAGTGTGCGCTATATCTTCCATAAATTTCCATATCTGTGTTTTTTTTCCTTGCATTGAAATTGATTATGTTTATTGGCCACTTGAACTCAATGACTGAGACTGTTTGGAAACGAAATATTCTGGAGAGATTGAAACTACTAAAATGGAAAGCTTCTTAATGCATTTCCCTGTTAAAATCAAATTTGTCGACCACAATGTTGATGTTTCTCCTGCCTGTGGATTCAAAGACCGAAACTTTCAAATACTTTATCTTGAATGGTCATTTCTCCAGGTTGTCTGAAGAAACTATCCCCTGACTTCTCCGCGTACACCATTTCTCTCCATGGGCATCTAGATTAAACTAATCTTCAATCTAAGGAAACTCTTGGATCTAAATGCTGGTAGCATTAGAGGGCTTTTCTTATTTTTGACAGAAACACTTAAAATCATCCTGGATTTTTCAATTGCTGCGATACATCCAACTCATGCGAGAAAGGTCCCTTCTATGATTCTATCTGCCAACTTCCTCTACTAAACTTGGATGTAAGTGTAACTATCAGGGATGGAGTGTTATTTTTCCAGCAGTACTTGAAACCACTTATGCCAACTGCAACACACTTGGGCCTATAAAAATTAAGCTCTCTAATTAGGGTTCTAACGGTGAAACTAGATTGCCCCTAGGGGTTGGTTCAAGTTTTAAGGCTTTGGTTTGGTTGGTATGCTCCCTTGAGATCTAAGGTTCAAATCCAGGTATAAACAATTTCTAGGGCTATTAGACTAGGTAAGTTTTCCCTTGAATTACCTGAGGTGCATTTACAGAAAGCACCTTTTGAGAGTCAATGGCACAATTCATTTCCAAGATTAGTCGGGACTTTGTTCTTAAGCACTTGGTGCCAATAGAAATAAATGGTGAAACTAGGTTGCACTTAAACGACTATTTTGGAAGCATACATACTGAGATTGAATAACATCATCATCTTTGAAGGCAATTTGCTAATTAGATAAACACAAGAAAAGGAAGAAAAAAACAAAAATGAGAATAATGGCTTATAGGGTAGGCCTAAGTTCAAACTTAACAAATGCCATGCGATTTGACTCTTTCTGTTGGGCTTGTTTGTGTGGAGTTTGGTTTATTCTTTACGGCGGTCTGCTTTGTTGACTCGACCTGACGATGATTCGTTTTGGTTTTTTGGTAGATTTTTAATTTGGCCTGGGCCATGGAGCGCATGCTTGGGCCAATTGGCCCAAGACGACCTCTAATTAGGGTTTACACGCTAATGAACCTAATTAGAGTCCCCCCCCCCCCCCCCCCCCCCCCCACACACACACACACACACACACACACACACACACACAAAGTACTGCTAACAAAGGAATTATACAAAAACAATTTCACAAACTGACGTGACTTTATTTGATCTGTTAGATCTACTTTACAATAAAAGTAATTTTATAATCTGACGAACCACTTAAGCCACGTTAGTCGTAAGTTTCTGTGATTATTTTTGTGTAATCCCTTTATGACTAGAATATTTCTCATATATATATATATATATTGTACCATTCTATAAGGCCGCATATTTTATTTTGCCCACTATGTATTGGATTTTAAGAGAGTAAAATCCTTTGTAGTTCTGTGGACTTAGACACATTGTCGAACCACGTAAATATTTATGTTGTTTGATTGATTTCTTGTACTTTCTTGCATCGTTTTTCACAACACTTTCCATATACAGTTGGATTTATACACAATAAATGAACAATTCCATACGGATTTATGTTGAAATGTGCTTCAACATACATATATATATATATATATTATATGTAAATTGCTTTTCGCTGGATTAATGAATTCATTATGACCGTTGAATGCCGTAGAAGTCGAGGAATTCAGGAGATGATAATAAAGGTTGAATCATGAAATTGTATTGATATTGAAGAATTTACAGAAGTTGGGGGGTAATACTAGGGGTGTAACCGGTTCGGTTTGGTCCGGTTTTAGAAAAAATTTGGAATCGAACTGGTATGCACCGGTTTTGCATTTTCAAGAACCGATTCCACACCGGTTATCTCCCTAAACCGGTAATTCAGGTTTTAACGGTTCCGATCTGGTTCTGTCTAGTTTTAATATACTATATACTATACTATATAATATATTATATTATATAATACTATAGTGATAATATATTGTAGTCTATTATAATATATAATATAGTGATATTTTTTTTATAAGTAATAATATTATATATATATCAATAGGAGTAACCAAGTACACTGGATGTATACAAGAAAACACCTAGCCCATACAAGAGAGCCCATAATGACCCAAAAATCTTATGAAACCTACCCAAAATACAACAAGCCTGAATTTGAATGTAACAAACCTCCCCAACCCCAATCCCTTGTTTCCATAAAACTAATCCTCTACCCGAACATCCCACTACGAGATCTTCTTCACAATGCACTCCCTTTATTCTTCCCTCGACTCGAGCTACCTCCCTTAGCATTGTAGTTGATTGCACATAAAAGACGCTTTAACTTCTTGCTTTTCTTGAAATGTGATTTGGTTTCAAGTGCGTGACTTGCCTCAATCGCAGTGAGTAGAGCTTTAAATTGGTCTTCATTATCTCCCTGTTCTCCATATGAAAGCCACAGGATTTGCTGAAGTCCGTTAATTTTATTCAGAACCCAATCCTATGGGGAACCTATATCGTTTAACGGAGGAATATAAACCAAGGGAACCCAATGGAACGACATTATCCCCTGCCACATTACCCAACTTCACTCTCGATTCTAAACCTTCCCCCACATGAGGCACCAACGACAAGCCGCTAGTGTCCATTGTTTCTGTCACCATTACAGGTTCCTTCCCTCCATCAACATTGCTTGACTTTGCACCAACCCCTAACAATCCTTGTTGTGTCACTTTGTTTGACCCTGTTGTTCCCTCCGTAACACAAGTAGGGAAAACACTACCTTCTGTAATCCCGTTTGCATCTTCCAAAAGAGGCTTGACTATTTCTTCCAAAGTACTTTAGATCCTGAAGGGTCCCCCGTCTTCAACTAAGGATGAACCCTAGACAGAAGTACCAACCCCATTTGCATCTGGTGCTTGAGGCCCTACAGCTCTCTCAGGAGGCATAGTGACATTGGCATGGACAAAGATGCCAACGTTTAACGATCCTATCTGTGACGATGTTGAAACGCCCTTTGCCGACACCCTTGTGGCCTTCAAACCTGAAGGATCTACCCTCCGCCCTCCCTCATCCATGCTCGGCCCACCGCCAAAACCCACGACTAAGTCCAGCCCCTTATCCACTTTAATCATCAGATCTCTCACATATTCTGTAACTCCTTTCAATTGAGTTTTGACATCCCACAAGACCCCCTCCACCTCTCCCAATGTTACCTGATGGCCTTTGTCTCCTACAAGTGCCTTACTCTTTCCTTCTGGCGCTGAGCTGATCTCGGCCGGACTACCCTCCAATGACCCCAACACCGCAGCGTACGAATCACCTTTGACTAAGGATGGCCTTCCCACTGTTTTTCCATAAACAAACTCCGCAGTAACACTTCGAATGGACTGTAGAAAGCCTTTCATCCAATGCCATTAGCGCCCTTCGAAATCACCAATAATCTTTTCCTCCTTCCATTCTGAAATTTTGAGAGTTGCAGAAAGCTGCCCCTTGGGTTAGCATGATGTTGAATGATAAAAACTCCATTACCCATCCTTAGTTCTCTGAAGAAACCTTCATGACAGATAAGTTCTAAACAACCTTCATGATATATTATAATATATTATAATATATAGTGATATAGTATTAGTATAACTATTAATACTATAGACTAAAAATATATTTAATAGAACATTACTTGGTAATTGTATAAGTTCTGAACAGTCAACAACATAATACAGGTAAAATATAGTTCCCCTTTAAATAAATAGTAGTAGAAGAAATAATATATTTTCTCCATTTTTTAGCAAACGGATCTTCTGTGCTTTTTTTGAAAAAAAAAATCAATATTAATTTGTTCATTAAATTACCAATAAAACAATAATAAAAAAGTGGAAAAAATATCTTAATATAAAAATAAAAATGAAAATAGAGACAAGAAGTTATTCCAATCTCATTGATCATTAGCGGTCCCAAAGGACAGTTATTTTAATATGAAAATTCTATTTGAAGTCTTCAAATGGGGACGGTATGTATAAATTCTTCATTAAAAAGAAAAAAATGTACTATTTTGAGAAGAATATTATTATAATTTAAAAAAATTTTAAAAATAAAATTGACTAGGTTTGCAATGTAGTCTCCAAATGGAGACCGTACGTTGCATTGTTCTTTTAATATTCCATTACTAATTTGAAACTTTGCTTCAAAGGTGACTACATGTACAACTTTTCTTAAGATAATTTATTGACGATGACTGGGAGGTGATTGTTATCTTCATAAATTTTTTAAGGTTTGTTTACAAGGTGAATTGAAATATAATGGGTTAAGATAAAATTGTCTCCAGGATACAATGGATTAATTAGAAAAATTCTGTTGTTTGATTGCAATATTGTGCACTTAACGAAATCGATCAAACTAGATCACCAAAAATTCTGAGAATTAATAACTTGAGGATGGATTAATTAGAAGGATCATCTGTTAGTTTTTTATTGTTTAAAATATGTAGAAAAATCATAGACTACCATGTGTGAACCTAGAAATTTCTTAAAAAAATAAATTACTTTTTTTAAAATTAAATGTTTATAATAAAGAAATATATTTTATATTTAAAATAAATAAAAAGAAGAAGAAAGAAAACCTTAAGAACCACCCCAAAGTTGCTCAAGTATTCATGTTATACCAGTCTCTAAAGTTTCATATTTTCTAAAGGAAAAATTAATATATATGAAATATTTTTCACAATTTTTTACACAATCATATTTTAAATACGAGATATATTTTTATAAAAACAATTTATAAAAATAATATCATTTTACAAAAATATCTTTAATATAAAATATAATTAAATAAATAATTATAAAATAATTAAGGTCATTACATTTTCTAAAACGGCTCTATAGTTTTCCAATCAAAGCCTCACAAAAAAATTTCTTGTATTGTCTCGTTCACAACAATGATGCCCTTTAGTCAAAAGTAGGAGTGTAAATTTCAACTGAAAAATTGGAAAACCAAACCGAACCGGACCGGTTGGTCCGGTTTTGAACTAGTCCAGTCCGAAAGACTAGTTCAAAACCGGTTCCTATATTATAAAAACTGGCTAGATCCAGTCCGGTTTTAGTTTCGTAGTTTCCGGGACCGGACCGGACCGGTTGAAAATATATATATATAAAAATTAATTTTATATATTATACAAAATATTTTTATATATATAAGTTTTATATATAATATATAATTATATATTAAATTTATATATATATATATTATATGTCATATATGAAATAATTTCATATTATAATTTATAAAATAAAAGTTTAATCTTAAAGATGAAAATTTAATTGATCATATGCTTTAAACATAATATATATTAAATTATTAATAATATTTTATCACTTTATTATATGTTTTTTATATTTTTAAAATATCAGAAAATCGAACCGGACTGGAAACCGGTAAAACCGAAGGTACCGGTTTAAGAGGGTAATTGGGGTGAAAAATTTGGATGCATGCTAATTTGACTATTCTCATATGACACTTCGAAAATGTCAATTATGATTTTCATAAAACTAAAAATATATTTAATAGAACATAATTAGGTGGTAATATATATACAAGTTCTGAACAGTCAATAACATAATTAATACAGGTAAAAGACAATTCCCCTTTAAATAAATCGTAGAAGAAGAAATAAATATATTTTCTCCATTTTTTAGCAGAAAAAAATCAATATTTGTTCATTAAATTACCAATAAAACAATAATAAAAAAAAGTGGAAAAACAAATATCGTAATATAAAAATAAAAACGAAGATAGAGACAAAGAAGTTAATATTCAAGTCTCATTGATTAGCCTTCCCAAAGGACAGTTGTTTTAATAGTCCATTCAATATGATTCTTTGATTCGTCTAGAGTATGTTTAAAGTGATTGAAAAGCGAATTAACTAATTTGAATCTTTGATTCAAAGGTCATGACTACATGTACAAGTTTTCTTAAGATAATCTTCCGCCCCTATAGATCAATTTAGATCAAATGGTATTGTAATGGGTCAAGGCAAAACTGTCTTCAAAATACAATGAAACATAGAAAAATTCTGTTGTTTCACAATCTAATGACCACTAACTCAGAACAAATGGAAGAGACCAAATCTAAATTGCCCTTCCAAAATCCATGAATTCAAACGTACCACTATTGTAATTATTCACGTTTGTTTTAATCAAAGTAAAGGGCAAGCAACAAACAAGAAGTCCAAGCAAATGTTCATAAATGTTTTTCCACTCTATTGAAAGAGTACTAGATTGGAGCCTGAACACATTTCTCGAGCTAAGATACGAGTTCAAATAAGCGTCCAGAAACTTAAGGTGCCAGAGGCAAATTGGGAGTGCTTGGAAGCAAAGATTCAACCAAGTGCCCTCAAAAACTCATTATTTCCATCTAAACGACAATGTATCAAGAAGAGTCACGGACTCACTATTTGTAGATTAACTCATGGCAGATTAATCTAAGCTTGGCCACATGGTTGACATTCACTCATGGCAGATTAACCCTGCTTGAGGAGCCTGTTTCTCCTTAGCCAAGCTTCTAGAACGCAACAAAGAAGAGACCTTGTTATTATCTACATGTTGGTCACACGTGTCTTATCATGTACATGTTAAGAAGATACATCATTATGTAGATTTCCTCATGCCACTACTCTAATTTGTACGCTATCATGCTCATACAATGCTCATGCAAAGGTTGTTCAAAGTGTTTTCATAACCTACCCTACTTATGTTTATGGAATAGCTGTCACATACATTTTATTTGAATCCTACAAAACCTTAATTATGATATTATATCTCGTTTAAAAGAGTGATGTTGATTGTTTTAACGAAAGGGCGGGTGGGTGTGTATCTCACAACCCCAAGCCAAGAAGTGGCATTATCTCGGTGGACCTCTTATGGTAACTTAATAGCATATAATAGCAGAGTGACATCCTCTGGGTTGATGCCGGGCAATCAACGTGTTCGGCCGAGACGGTAATACTCTTGGATCATAAGTCATTGTCTCTTTGCTAGCTGATGCTAGAGGACGCTCTAGTGAAGGACGGATATGCAAATCCAAGTATCGCTTATTACAAAGTCACATGCACGGTCATTACTTGCAGTGTGGCGAAGGGAGCCAGGTGTGCACACGATCTTTATAGGGGAAGTTATGGTGCATTCGTAACAACAAAAAATGGTTTGAGATATTTGACTTGGTTAAATGGAGCGTTTGGGGTTCTCAAGTTCACGAGTTTTGTGTTTTGTATTTAGTATTTGATATGAAAATGTTTATGGTGTTGGAAATTATAATGATTATATTCGCTTAATATTTTGAGATAATAGTTAATATATGCTTGGTTGCTTCATTGATTTCGAATTTAAAAACATGCACATAAGCATTCGTTCCTATTGATTCGGGGTGCTGCATACCCTAAAGTGAATATTGGTTGCTCGATTCCTTTCCTCGGCAAGTTGGCATCATTGCCTGGATTTTCAAATTTCCATTTTCCTACATATTTCTTGTCATCAAATATGTTGTATGCCTTATCATAGCTCCTAACTTATTGGAGTTTCTTGAAATCTCACCATGATAGTCTCACTATAATTTTGCTTATCCAAACAGTAGACTTTGATATAGATCCAGAAAGTGAGGGTGGTTACGTGTCACAACCCGCACCCAAAAGGTTAGGGAGTGAGGTCTTGCCATTAAAAATCAAATTTCCAATAATCCAAGTATAGACTCCAAACAATAAAACACAAAAACTTTCAATTTCAAAACATAAAAAACAACTCAAGTTTTTCAAATCTCAAAATAAAATTTATATTAAAGATTATATTCTAACCATTTTTTCACTCTATAATTTTATTTGTTCAACTTCTTCTCTCTCATTTCTAAAAATTCTATAAAACATTTTAGCTCAAATTATTTCACTATTATTAATAAATTATCTCACTACTATTCAGAATTTCTCTTCTCATCTCATCTCATGTTTAACCAAACTCGATCTAAAAGTTTTGGTCAAACAATTGCCTAAATACCTTGTTATTTAAATTTAGAATGTTATCCGTTTTTTTTTTTTTTTTTTTAAAAATCTTTGAGAAATAACTTGAGGATGGATTAATTAGAAGCTAGATCATCTGTTAGTTTTTTATTGTTAAAAATATGTAGAAAAATCATAGACTACCATGTGTGATTCTTGAAATTTCTTAAAAAAAAATAAATTACTTTTTTTTTAAATTAAATTTTTATAATAAAGAAATATATTTTATATTTAAAATAAAAATAAAAAAAGAAAGAAAACCTTAAGAACCACCCCATAGTTGCTCAAGTATTCATGTTATACCAGTCTCTAAAGTTTCATAGTTTCTAAAGGAAAAATTAATATAATTTTCACAATTTTTTACACAATCATATTTTAAATAAGCGATATATATTTTTTAAAATAATTTATAAAAATAATATCAGTTTTCAAAGATATATTTAATATAAAAAATAATTATAAAATAATTATAGGTATATCATTATTTTTTCTAAAACGGCTCTATAGTTTTAGATTGCGTTTGGTTGCAAGACTCAGTTAAGTTCAGTCTTAGTTTAAGTTAAATCTAACATTAAAAAACTCAACTCTTAAATAAACTCATCTCAACTCAAAACCTCCTTACACGTAGGACCTACAATTTTTTTTAATTTAACACATCTTTATACGTGGAATATACAATCTTTTAAACTTTTTATAAAAATTATTAAACTCATCTTAACATCCAAATATATTTTAAACTCATTCACAACTCAATTCATGTAACTAAAGAACCAAATATCTTCTATTGTCTCTTCCACAACAGTACTGATGCCATTCAGTCAAAAGCACATTGGCATATCTGGTCCTAAGATTAAAATATAGTCAACAAGCCACGTTATTTAAAATTATTAAATATTTATAAAAAGGATAATGTTAGAACCACATCTGGGCTCCAACTTGGCTCTAATATGTATTTTTTCATGATTTATTTTTTAAATTATTTTTATATAAATTTTTTAACACTTTTAAATATTTTTAAAAAATAAAATAAATTTATAACGTCAACAAAAAAATATACTTCCTTAAAAAAAAAAAAAAAAACTATTGTTCCTGTTAGGTGCTCCCGCTCGGGGAATCCCAGGTCGTACACTCCCAATTTCCAAAGATGACTTGCACGGATTAAAATATCCAAAACAGTCAAAGTCAGGGAGCACAAGTTTGATCTAACGACCCAAAAGCATTTTTATTTTTTCCTACAAATTATGAATCTTTGGCCTACCTTCCTTCCTACAAGGAATCAACCCTCGACCACCACCTGAGACTCAGATTGGTTTTCTTTCTTTTGCCAATGGCTCCAACACTTGCTCATTTTCATCGTCCTTTGCTTCTTCTTCTTCTTCTTCTCCTTGTTATGGTCTCCCATATTCCTTCTGCAATTTCTCAAGCTATTCACAACGTAACTGTGGGATTTTATCTCGTTGCCACTAATGACAGCTTCCCTTGGCCCACTTCACCATCTGGAGATTTTGCATTCGGATTCCGCAGCCTTCCAGGTCAAGAAGACGAGTTCGTTCTAGCAATCTGGTTCGCTAAGATACCAGACAAAACCATAGTTTGGTCTGCAAACAGAGATCACCCAGCAGACCGAGATTCAATCGTGAAGCTGACCACCGCCGGACAGCTTGTGCTCACAAAATCCGATGGGTTGTACTTGTGGGGTTCCGACAACAGAGGAAATGCGCCTGTATCGCACGGGTCCATGCTCGACACTGGAAACTTGGTGATAATGAGCACAAACTCAAGCATCATATGGGAGAGCTTCAAGAATCCGACCAACACCATTTTACCAGCCCAAGTATTCGGTGTTGGGAACAGCCTTTTGTCTAGTCGATCCGAAAGCAATTACCAGCAGGCCGGTAAATTTCAGCTCCGCTTAACTGATAATTATGATCTGATGCTTAATCAAATCGATGTATATACCAAAAACCCTTACGGCGCTTACTATAGAGATCAGAACGTTGCAGAGCTGATATTGGACAAATCAGGCTATCTACAAATCAGGAGCTCGCCAAGTGGAAATATATCAAACCTTACATCAGAGAGCGCGGTCAATGGGGAAGATTCATACTACAGGGTAACAATCGATTTTGATGGAGTTCTCCGACTCTATGCTCACCCAAAGAAATTCAATAATAGCAACCAAAGCTGGTCCACTGTCAGGTTTGTTCCTGAAAACGTCTGCCTCAACATTTTTGACACTTTTGGAAGTGGCCCTTGTGGGTATAACAGTATCTGTGCATTGGCTCCAGATGGTAAGATAAATTGCCAATGCCCCCCTGGTTTTTCTCTCATGGATGTAAACGACAAGTATGGTGGCTGCAAACCAGACAATATAAGCTATATGCAGGAATGTGACCAGAAGGGATCTGTGATTGCAGAGGAATACTATGAATTATTGAAGATGGAGTTCGTGGATTTGCCTTTAGCTGACTACGACCTGTTGCAACCTACAACAGAATTTGAATGCGAGACATCTTGCCTGCGTGATTGTTATTGTGCAGTCGCCATTTTCCAGGACCCAAAGTATAGTGATGGTATAGGAAGATGTTGGAAGAAGAAATTACCGTTTTCTAACGGCAGATTGAACAGGAGTACCATCGACAGAAAAGCTCTGTTCAAGACATTGAAACCAGAATATAATAGCTTTTCCCAGAATCCCGATCATCCGAATCCCGGCGGAGGGAAGCAGAGTAAAGAAGTATTGACCCTCGCTGCACTCCTAGGTGCATCTGTATTTTTTAACTTCTTTTCGTTAGCTTCAATTTTTCTAGTTGTCTGTTGCTTGTGGCAACGAAAACTACCAAACTTCTACAGTGTCTTAAACTCAAAAGACCCAGAGATGAATTTACGTTCTTTTACATACAAAGATCTTGAAGAAGCCACTGATGGGTTCAAAGAAGAATTGGGTAGGGGTTCTTTTGGCAATGTTTACAAAGGGGTATTACTATCGAGTTACAGCAAAAAAGTTGCAGTCAAGAAATTAGACAAAGTTTTGAAGGATGGAGAGAAGGAGTTCAAAACTGAGGTGACTGTGATCGGCCAAACTCACCATAAGAATCTGGTCCGGTTGCTTGGCTACTGTGACGAAGGTGAACACCGACTTTTGGTGTACGAGCTTATGTACAATGGCTCGTTGTCGAGTTTTCTCTTTGGGGTGTTAAGACCAAGTTGGCAACGAAGAATGCAGATTGCATCAGGAATTGCTAGAGGTCTTGTGTATTTGCATGAAGAATGCAGCACTCAAATCATTCACTGCGACATAAAGCCTCAAAACATACTCTTGGACGATTCTTTTACGCCCAAAATTTCAGACTTCGGATTGGCAAAGCTATTGATGAACCACCAGACTCGGACTGTCACCGGAATCAGGGGGACTAAAGGGTATGTTGCACCAGAGTGGTTCAGGAACACACCTGTCACTGTAAAGGTGGATGTCTATAGTTTTGGAGTCATGCTGTTGGAGATCATTTGTTGCCGAAGATGTGTGGAAATTGAGATGGAGATGGCAGCAATACTAATCGAATGGGCTTACGAATGTCATAGCCAAGGGAAGTTGGAGAAATTGGTGGAAAATGATGAAGAGGCTTTGAGTGATCTGAAGCAGGTGCAGAAGTTGGTGAAAGTGGCAATTTGGTGTGTTCAGGATCTGCCATCATTGAGGCCATCCATGAGAGAAGTCACTCGTATGCTAGAAGGCATTCTTGAGGTTTCTGCACCTCCTTGTCCTTTCCTTTACAGCTCAATGTCCGGATCCGATCGTTAGTCATCCTAGGGTGGAAGGATTTTCAACTAATACAGATATAATATCTATTTAGTATTATTGTTTGTCATCCTTGAATTATTTTGCTTCTACTTCTCAGATTCCATAACTGTTCTGTCAAATAATAAGCAGTAAGAGTTGAATCTCACTTACATAGTTGTGGTTATTTCATGGAGATTAAAAAGACTATGTTTTAGGTAGGAATTTGATCATTGTGTTCTGATATAGATTTGAATTTACGATTGCTGTATCGATATTTCTTAGTTGGTTATGCTGATTTTCTTTATTATCTGTCCAAATCGTTCATTGTTTCCAAAGGAATCCGATCGCATTTTAGTTTCTGTTTGAAGGCATTTTGATGCGGCATAGTCTTGTGAATAGGGTTGTAAATGAACAGTCTGTTCGAAAGCCCGCTCGGTACTCGTTCGGTTAAATTCGAATCGAACTCGACTCGTGAAATAAAAAACCTCGTTCGTTAAAGCAGATACCCGCTCGAATTGTAAATGACACATACCCGACAAAATTCGACTCAACTCAACTAATGTTCGTTAAGGCTTGTTCGTTTATACTCGAGTTGATTCGTTAGCTCGACTCAATTAAAACTCATTTATATATTGATAAATATATATATACATCTATGTATATATACACACATATATATGTAGTAACTAATAGTATAAACGTATCACTTTTAAAATTAAATATATTAAATATAGAATATGTAATCTAATTACTTATATCTATATAATGAATATACTTCATAAGTATATTTTATAATTTGTATAATAATTAGTCGATAAAATTTAATAATTTCATATACTAGTATGTGGGAACCATATATGAAATAGATATATGCTATCATTTTAAGTGTATGTATTAATATTATATGTAGGCATATAATATATTGTTATTTTGAATAAATATCGACTATTTAGATATTAATCATTTATAAATTTTTTAAAATTTTATAATTCAATAAATGTTCTACTTGTTAGTTATATAAATTCAATATTAGATTTTTTATTTTTTAAATTTATTAATTATTAAATCTTATTAAAAAAATAAAAAAATAAAAAATTCGAGCTCGAGCTCGAACTCGAACTCGAGTTGAGAGTTTAGCTTATCGAGTCGAGCTCGAACAAAGAATAAAAAAAAAATCTCGAGCCAAGTTCGACAAGCCAAAGAACAGCTCGGCACGACTCGATTACAACCCTACTTGTAAAGAAACCATCCAGTGAAAAAGTGGTATTGGATTTGGCAGCCCAACTTAATGCAGTGAAGTGTTTTTTAATAATGTTCTAAATTTATTTTATTTTTTTAAAATATATAAAAGTGTTAAAAAATCTATATAATAAATAACTTAAAAAAAACACTTGAAAAAACAATGCTATACCCTAGCGGGAGCTCCCAGTGGAGCCGTAACATTGTCCATTTTTTTTTTCCTTCCCAATTCAAATGCACTGTCAAAAGCAACAGTTCAAAACAATGATTTTTGATTTTTAATATATACTAAGTTGTGTAAAGTTGCGAGGTAGTTGTTGCTAAATCATTTTCCTTTATATTGTTGAAAATCAAAGTAAAAGTGGAGTCAAATGACAAGAAGTTTAATATATAACAAGAGTACCATAGATGTAATGGTACAAGAAGTTGATCAGATTGCTGTGGAATGGATTATGATTTACATGATTATATCTAACATTATTCTTTTTCTCTTATTCTTGTAATCTTTGCTTAAAAAAAAAAAAAAAGATTAGCGAGAAGGCCTCCTCCATTGTACGTCATAATCTATTCCAAACCCATATCAACTTATTCAGGGTAATGCTTTGTAGTACCATTCTATCCGTTATATTTATTATAGACTGTGATATTAAATATGTAAATTTATCGGATGTGAATTTTTATTTATTTTCGTGAACCACTATCTCAAAGAGATGCATTGGTTCAGTAATAATGATGTGTTAGATTCAGACAGACACAATGCTTGGACCGATCAATTCTTGCACGTGGGTCAAATAATCACAACACTTGGATAGTTGCACATAGGTCGAATAAGCACTTTTCAATTTTAAATTGTCAACTTTTTCTTCTAATCATTATCCAAATACAAAATTCAATACAATATTTCCAATTTCCAAACAAAATACAAAAAATAATACAACTTTTTTAAATCTCAAAACAAAAAAATATATTGAAATAGTTTTAACTTTATAATATTTTTATTCAACATTTTCTCTCTCATTTCCTATACAAAATCTAATAAAATATTTTAATTCAAATTATTTTACTACTATTTACAAATCATTCACAAGTCTTATAAGTTGAATCAAGTTAACTTTAGAAATTTGACTTGCTTAATATTTGAACCAATATTAATATTTATGAATAACCAATTTATTAAATGATCAGCCAAATATATATATATAAGCCAAGCTCGAGCGGTGAGTGACTTTCAAGTTAATGCCATCCCACAGTCAAGAAGAAGTAAATGGCATTGAATATGTGCAAGTAATGAATTAGCCTTGGAAAGACCGAAATCTCAGGTGCACTATAAATTACATATATGGCTTTTTAGGATGAATGTAAAAAGTTTGTCGATTTTCTAAGAAAAAAATCCACATCGATGACCAGAAACAGTACTCTAGGCCCGGTTTGGATACAAAAGTCTTCACAATACATCTCATCTAATCATTATAACTTTTTTAAATTCTCACATAAAATATAATAAATAATTTAGCTTTTTCAAATCTGAAAATAATAATAATAATATTAAGAAATAATATTCTAACAATATTTTATTTAACTTTTAATTTTTATATTAACTGATGTAACTTGATATGGTACGTCAGATTGGATATTTTTATTGTAAAATAAATCTAATAAATCCTATAAAATCACTTCAATTTATAAATTTTTTTTTTATAATTTTTTTTTTTTTTTTTATATATGTAACACTTCTCAAATGGAAATTAACCATTATCGGGTAAAATGTGAAAGATCATAAATGTTCGTCCAGCCAAAACCTAGGCTATTTAATTCTCCTGGGCTGCTTTGAAAATTTGGATGCTAATTTGACTATTCTCATATGACACTTTGAAATTGTCAATTTTGATTTTCATAAACTAAAAATATATTTAATAGAAAATTAGTTGGTAATTATATATACAAGTTCTGAACAGTCAACAACATAATACAGGTCAAAGACAATTCCCCTTTAAATAAATAGTAGAAGAAGAAATAAATATATTTTCTTCATTTTTTAGCAGAAAAAAATCAATATTTGTTCCTTAAATTACCAATAAAACAATAATAAAAAAAAGTGGAAAAACAAATATCGTAATATAAAAAGAGTAATTCTACATACAACCGTGAAGTGCGTAAATGCCGCGTAATCGTTTTGAAAAAGAGTGGGGTCCACTATTAAAAAATTA
This sequence comes from Juglans mandshurica, assembly GCA_022457165.1. Lineage (NCBI taxonomy): Eukaryota > Viridiplantae > Streptophyta > Magnoliopsida > Fagales > Juglandaceae > Juglans > Juglans mandshurica. The sequence goes on from CM039621.1 coordinate 33,154,806, forward strand.
ATTTTTTTTATGTGGGTATCATGTTTTATTCACTTTTTTTAAAGCGATTACGCGGCGGTTGCACAATTCACAGTTGTAAATATCTTTTCTTATATAAAAATAAAAAGGAAAATAGAGACAAAGAAGTTATTCAAGTCTCATTGATTAGCCGTCCCAAATGACAGTTGTTTTAATATAGTCCATTCAATATGATTCTTTGACTCGTCTAGAGTATGTTTAAAGTGATTGAAAAGGGAATCAACTAGTCATGACTACATGTACAAGTTTTCTTAAGATAATCTTTCGCCCCTACATACCAATTTAGATCAAATGGTATGTAATGGGTTAAGGCTAAACTGTCTTCAAAATACAATGAAACATAGAAAAATTCTGTTGTTTCACAATCTAATGATCAATAACTCAGAACAAATGGAAGAGACCAAATCTAAATTGCCCTTCCCAAATCCATGAATTCAAACGTACCACTATTGTAATTATTCACGTCTGTTTTAATCAAAGTAAAGGGCAAGCAACAAACAAGTCCAAGCAAATGTTCATAAACGTTTTTCCACTTTATTGAAAGAGTACTAGATTGGAGCCAGAACACATTTCTCAAGCTAAGATACGAGTTCAAATAAGCGTCCAGAAACTTAAGGTGCCAGAGGCAAAATGGGAGCACTCGGAAGTAAAGATTCAACTAAGTGCCCTCAAAAGCTCATTGTTTCCATCTAAATGACAATGTATCAAGAAGAGTCACGGACTTACTATTTTTTTTTTTTTTTTTAAGAAGAAAACGGTACCCCAATGTTATTGATAGCCCTCACTAATGGCGGAGGAAAACCATGGTTACATCCAAGTGCATGAGGGTTACAAATTTTAACAAAACCAAACCCATGCATCAAAAAAGATTAAACAACCCGACCACAATACAAAACAATAAAAATGTTCATAAAAAACCACATGACCAAGAAAAATGAAGTGAAATGAAAAATACTTGCAAAAAGAGAAAACCAACAAGAAATATCAACTCAAATGAAATAAATAGAACTTACCAATGGAAACTTACTTAAACAGCAGGTAGGGGAGACCAATTCTGTCCATACGAAGAAGACCTTCAACGTGACCGGTCAAATTCTCGTTGTTAATGGTCCAATCCAGATTCAAGCCCTTAGCACCCTACTTGGCTAAAAAATCTGCCACATCATTACCCTCACGAAAAACGTGGGACAAACGATACTCCACGCAACCCAAGAGACCCTACAGCTCTTCCCAAAAATCCTCTAAATACCAAATATTACAAGCTCCTTTGATAATCTAGTTAACAAGTAATTCAGAGTATGTCTCAATCTCAATCCTGCCAAAACCTAGCTGACAACACCTTCTAACCCCCTCCACTAAGCTTCTTAATTCAGCATAATTATTAGACCCCTCACCCAAAAATGCAGAATAAGCAGCATGCAGTCTACCACGATTATCACGGATCACCTCCCCAGCACTTGCCGGCCCAGGATTCCCTAAACTACTACCATCCGAATTCAGCTTCATCCAACCTTGGGGAGGCCGGAGCCACCTAACCACACGATCTTTCCTGGGTTTGGGAACTAAAACCGAAATGTCCAATATCTGTAAAATAGCAACATCATGAGAAGAGATCCTAGACACTTTCATGATTAAAGAGATAATCCTCCGAATCCAAAGCTTAATAACATGCCTAATCGACTGAACAGACTCAACCTTCCCCTCAAACCTCGCCTTACAACGCCTGTCTCAAAGCTTCCAAGAGACAATAGATGAAAGAAGGCCAAAAATAATCCGTAACTGAGAAGAGTTACCAGCAAGGCAGAACCAGATATTAGCTTGCTCCTTCCACGTCTGAAAAACACACATATAAACACCTAACTGGGTCACAGCTAGACGCCAAGTTTGTCTAGCAAAATCACCAGTACACAGCACGTGATTTAAATCCTCCATATGACCCTTAACACAACAATTACATTTAGAAACCATAGGAATGCCAATATGCCTGATCTTATCATCCACACTCAAACAATTATGGGATGCCTTCCACATCATGATAGAGATTTTTTTTAGGGAGATTATTGTGCCAAATCCAATGAGCCCAAGGTAGGGGAGGCGCTCGAATACAAATATAATCCCAGGCACTTGTAGTAGCAATTTTACCAATATTATCCTTCAACCAAACAAGAACATCATGCTCATCCTTTCTCCTAGCCAAAAATTGATATAACTAACTCAAGAGCTTGACTTTCACCCACTAATCTCTCCAAAAGGGGAATATCTCAACCGTCGTCCACCCGACACTCTTTAATTTTCAACAAAGGATTCTCAAGCACCTGATGATGAGCACTGACTGGACCACCATCCTCCCAGTTATCATACCAGAAATAGATATTACCCTCCCTAACCATCCAGTGCCCTTATTAGGATTCAACAAGGATAAATGATTATCTTGAACATACTTACCTCTAAAAAATTTAGTCCATAAAGACTGACCCTGAATGAGACGCCAGGCAAATTTCATGTGTAAGGCCTTATGAATATCCCCAAAATCACGAATACCCAAACCTCCTTCCTCCGTTAGAGTACAAATAGAATGCCAAGCCACCCACTTACGCTTACCTTTGCCATCAGAAGCACCCAAAAAGAAGGTACTAAGAATCCTATTCAAAGCCAAAAGCACCCCTTTAGGAACCTGTAAAACATCAAGAAGATGAGTGGTCATACTAGACAAAACATGGCGTAAAAGAATAACCCGCCCACTAACAAAAAGCAATTTCATTTTCCAACCTGCGATTTTCTTATTCACTTTCCCAGGCAACTCACCAAAATACAAACCTTAAGCCTACCAACCACAATAGGAACACCCAAATACTTAAAAGGAAAAGAACCATCCGAAAAACCTGTGATACGGAGAATAAAAGCTTTTCTAGAGGAATGAATCTTCTTAGAACAGAAAATAGCACTTTTATCTTTATTAAGAACTTGACCTGTCCTGAGCTCATAAACATGTAAGACCTCCATCAAACCTTTCATGGACTTATTACCACCATTAGCAAATATGACAATATCATCGGCATACATAAGGTGGGAAATAAGAGGAGTACCTCTAGCCTGGGTAAATTGACCAATTTTACCATGCTGAAATGCGACCTTCAGAAGACGAGACAAAACCACTTGCATAATAATAAATAAATAAGGCGAAAGAGGGTCTCATTGCCTCAGACCCCATTCCCCTTTAAAGAAGCCTAAAGAAGTGCCATTCATCATCATAGAGTACTAAGGGGTGGAGATACACAAATTAATGAGGTCGCAAAACTAAGAAGAGAAACCAAAGAGTCCAAAACATGTAAAAGAAAACTCCAATTCACTCTATCATAAGCCTTAGATATGTCAAGTTTAATCAGAACATTACCCCCATGAGACTTACTATTAATAGAATGAACCATCTCCTGAGTAAGACTAATGTTTTCAAAAATGCTATGCCCAAGAATAAAAGCCCTTTGCTCATGAGAAATCAACTTAGAAAGAATATTCGTTAGACGACCCACAATGATCTTAGATCAAATCTTATAAAACATCAAGCAAAGACTAATAGGCTTAAATTTATCAAAACTATTAGGCTTATCAACCTTGGGGATCAATACAATAAAAGACGTAGTATAAAATCTGGGAAGCGATTTATTTTGAAAAAAATCAGATATGGCTTTCAATAAATCATTTTTAACAATATCCCAACAAACCCTAAAGAACCCAGAGCCAAAATCATCGGGACCCGGGCTGCTATCAATAGGAATGCTAAAAAGCGCATCTTTAACATCCCCAATGGATGGGATACTACAAAGCATCAAATTCTCATCTTTAGTAATCACAGGAAACATGAAATCTCCTAAATTGGATAACTCACCACTACTGCACTCACCTAAAAAATTTTGGAAATAATCAACAGCCGCTTGATGGATTTCAAGCGGAGTTTGTAAAAGAGTACCATCCGCCAAACACATATCAGTAACCCTTTTATGAAGTTTGGCATTCAAGTAAGCATGAAAAAATTTAGAATTTTGATCCCCATCTTTAAGCCAACTTTTTTTGGCCATATGAGAGAGATGAATGTCTTCTCGACCCTTCCAAGTTAAAAGCTCCAGATCAGTAGCCAAGATATTATTATCATCCTCCACTAAAAAGGAGTTTTAAAGGCGAGTTTCCAGGCTATCAATACGAGTATCAAGATCACTAATAAAAACATTAGTTCTCCCAAAAACACATTGATTCCAATCTCTTAACGCAACCTTCATCCTTTTCAGCTTAAAAGATAATTTACATAACCCAAAACCAGGTCCCTCCTGATTCCACCCCCCCTCGACAAAACTAAGAAAATCAACATGGTCAGTCCACATATATTGAAAGCGAAAAGGACTAGGCCCATACCTGAAGGGATCGTCACCCATTTGAATAACTAAAGGAGAATGATCCGAAGTAATACGAGACAAAACCTGATAAAATATGTTAGGATAACAATTAAGAAAATTAGTATCAATAAAACATCTATCTAACCTTGCCCAGCTGCGGGCCAAGCTGCTCTAACCATTACACCAAGTCATCCTCGAGCCCTTGGAACACATGTCTAGCAGATCACAATTTTGAATGCACAAGTTAAAGTCTTCCATCACTGCAAAAGGACGTGGACGACCCCCTTTTCTTTCAGAATCCTCTTTGATAATGTTGAAGTCACCACAAAGAAGCCATGGATAGTTACTATTACTAGACGCAACCAAGTCCTCCCAAAGAAACTTCCTCTCTAACGGATTGCACTTAGCATACACAATAGTAAGGGTAAATGTGAACCCATTCTCCTCAACTTTCACTGAAACAAATTGATTAGACCCTGCCAACCATTGTATAGAGACCGAGACATTCCACAACAGCCAGATTTTCCCATTTGGCGCCTCATTGGTGACAAAAGAATCACAACTAAAATTCTCCAGATAAGTTGGAATTTTATCTTCCATCAGAAAAGGCTCAACCAAGGCTACAATTTTAGGCTTATATTTTTTTATAATTTTTGTCAAACGAGACCTGGAGGAACCAACTCCCCGGATATTCCAAAAAGAATTGGACTAATCATAAATTAAGTTTGGTGGGGCGAGTGATAGCCTGAGTAGAGTTCCTTTTTTGAAACTTACGTACCGTTTTCCATGGTTTTTCAGAGTCAGAGCAATATTCTTTTCACATGTCATCTTTCAGCCTATCTCTTTCAGTTTCACCTTCAGATTGTGACTCATCAACTCATTCTTTCTCGACCATAGCAACACAGCCATTGGAAATAAATTGCACCACTGGATCACCCTCATTGACCACAGTCAACCTATCACCATTCACACTAAGCCCATCCTCATCTAAATCTGTGACTTCCACTAGCTGAATGTCCATGCCTGAACCCACCTCTCCACCTCTATTATCCAAGTCCAATTCCAATGTCAGCGGTTGTCCCTCCTTTAAATCGATTTGTTTATCACTAGAGGGTCGTGGGCCCGTAGGACCATCAGAAGAACTTGGTTTCTCTTTATCAACGAGAGGTACAAACTGCATGTTTTCTGGGTTCCATCTAACTCGTGCGGCCCATCGAAATCCCGCAGCCCATCCAAACACACAACTGGACTCAAAGGCCTCTTTCCTTCTATCTCATCTTCTACCTCTAGAACTTACTTTCCAGAATTACGTGCCTTACTGGGTTTAGTCAACTTAGCAACTACATGAGGCAAACCAACCGTGGCCGTCGTGACCTCCAACTTTTGAGTATTTGCTTCCACAACCTCTGTTGGTTTCTCGTCCTTTCTTACCCACTTATGTCCACCCTTTAACAACTTCTTCTTCTCACCCACCATGCGGCATGTTGGCACATTATGTCCTTGGCTTTTACAGGAAGAGAAGTAAGCAGGAAAGGTTTCAAAAACCACCTCCTGCCTCCTACTTCGTGGAACCCCAGGTTTACCTATCCAAAAATATGAAGTTGGCTCCTTTGAAGAATCAACTTGAAGACAAACCCGAGCCCCATCTGTTCTCGTCGCACTATGGACCGTAGAGTTATCACATCGGACAAAACTTCCTATTGGTGTTGTGAGCATTTTTAAAACAAAAGGTTGATAAAAATTAGGAGGGAGTCCAGGTAAAAACACCCATACCGAGACACACGACGGTTTAAAGTTTTCATCAAAATCCGGTGTCCACTCGAAAGGTCAGTAGAAAACTCCATTAATCTCACATGATTCTCTGGACAAAGCCTTATAGAAATCTAACTCGTTGGCCATCCGAACAAAAACATGGCGCGGCCGTTGCATAGTAGATATTCCCTAGCGGCTGCTAATAAAGGAACGCATGGCGTCGAGAGAAGGCCTCTGGCGGAGGAATTTAAGGACGATAGAGTATCGAAAAGGTTGAGCCATTTTCTCAATCTCCTCAGCTGAAAACGTGAAAACCATCAATGGTTTTTGGGTGACGGAAAGGGATCTCCATCTCCGGCAGTGGCTAAGGAATCGCAGAGACAAGATCAGCAAATGACTTGGGCGGGGCTTCCAATGGCGGCGAGCAATCAATGGCCGCCATGCAGCGGCATGAGCGATGTAACCGTAGCAAAAAAATAGTAAACGTAAAAAACCCTAGCAGAGCGTTTTACGTAGAAGAAATGTTTGAAATTGGACTTGGACTCATCACGAACTCACTATTTGTCTGGCCATATGTAGGGACTTTATGGCCATGTGGACAACATTCACTCATGGCAGATTGGAAGACAAACCCTGTTTGAGGAGCCTGTTTGTCCTTAGCCAAGCTTCTAGAACGCAGCAATGAAGAGATCTTGTTATTATCTACATGTTGGTCACACGTGTCTTATGTACATGTTAAGAAGACGCCTCATTATGTAGATTTCCTCATGCCACTACTCTAATTTGTACGCTATCATGCTCATACAATGCTCATGCAAAGGTTGTTCAAAGTGTTTTCATAACCTATCCTAGTTATGTTTATGGAATAGCTTTCCCATACATTTTATTTGGATTCCACAAAACCTTATAATATTATATCTTGTTTAAAAGAGTAATGTTGATTGTTTTAATGAAAGGGCGGGTGGGTGTGTGTCTCACGACCCCAAGTTGAGATGTGACATTATCTTGGTGGACCCCTTATGGTCACTTAATAGCATATAATAATAGAGTGACATCTTCTGGGTTGATACAGGGCAATCAACGTGTTCGGCCGAGACGGTAATGCTCTTGGATCATAAGTCATCGTCTCTTTGCTAGCCGATGCTAGAGCACGCTGTAGTGAAGGACGAATATGCGAATCCAAGTGTCGCTCATTAAAAAGTCACATGCACGGTCATTACTTGCATCATGGCAAAGGGAGTCAGGGTGTGCACTTGATCATTATAGGGGAAGTTGTGGTGTATTCGTAACAACGAAAAATGGTTTGAGATATTTGACTTTGTTAAATGGAGTGTTTGGGGTTCTCAAGTTCACAAGTTTTGTGCTTTGTGTTAAGTATTGGATATAAAAAATGTTTACGGTGTTGGAAATTATAATGATTATATTCGCTCAATATTTTGAGATTATAGTTAATATATGCTTGCTTTCTTCATTGATTTCGAATTTAAAAGCATGCACATAAGCATTTGTTCCTATTGACTCGGGGTGCTGCATACCCTAAAGTTAATATTGGTTGCTCAATTCCTTTTCTCGGCAAGTTGGCATCATTGCCAGGATTTCCAAATATCTATTTTCCTAAATATTTCTTGTCATCATATATGTTGTATGCCTTATCATAGCTCATAGCTTATTGGGGTTTCTTGAAATCTCACCGTGATAATCTTACTATAATTTCGCTCATCCGAACAATAGACTTTGAACTAGAACTAGACAATGTGGGTGGTTATGTGCCACAACCCACACCCAGACGGTTAGGGAGTGGGGTCTTGCCATTAAAAATCAAATTTCCAATAATAAAAGTATAGACTCCAAACAACAAAACACAAAAATTTTCAATTTCAAAACATAAAAAACAATTCAAGTTTTTCAAATCCTAAAATAAAATTTAGATTAAAAATTTTATTCTAACAAATTTTTAATTGTGTAATGTTTTTATTCAACTTATTCTCTCTTAATTCTCATAATTCTATAAAACATCTTAACTCAGATTATTTCACTACTATTCATAAATTATCTTACTATTATTAACAAATTTTTCATGTAATCTCATTTCATTTGTAACCAGACGAGGTCTAAAAGATTTAGTCAAACAACTGCCTAAATACCTTGTTATTTAATTTTAGAATGTTATCTGTTTTTTTTTTTTTTTTTTTTTTGAGAAATAACTTGAGGATGGATTTATTAGAAGGATCATCTGTTAGTTTTTTATTGTTAAAAATATGTAGAAAAATCATAGACTACCATGTGTGATTCTTGAAATTTCTTAAAAAAAAATTAAATTACTTTTTTTTTAAAATTAAATTTTTATAATAAAGAAATATATTTTATATTTAAAATAAAAATAAAAAAGAAAGAAAACCTTAAGAACCACCCCATAGTTGCTCAAGTATTCATGTTATACCAGTCTCTAAAGTTTCATATTTTCTAAAGGAAAAATTAATATACATGAAATAATTTTCACAATTTTTTACATAATCATATTTTAAATAAGAGATATATTATTTTTAAAAAATTATTTATAAAAATAATATCATTTTACAAAAATATATTTAATATAAAAAATAATTATAAAATAATTATAGGTATATCATTATTTTTTTTCTAAAAGGGCTTTGGTTGCGTTTGGTTACAAGATTCAGCTGAATTTAGTCTAATTTTAAACTAAGTCTAACATCCAAACACTCAACTCTCAAATTACTAAACGTATCTCAACTTAAAAGCTCCTTACACGAGAGACCTACAACTTTTTTCAATTTAACACATCTTTATACGTGGAACCCATACTTTTTTCAACTTCTCATCAAAAGTACTAAACTCATCTTTACATCTAAACACAATTTAAACTAATTTAGATAAACCTCACATAACTCACTTCACTACTCAACTCACTACTATTCATAAAAAATTAAATTCAACTGAAATCAGCTCAATGTCCAAACTCAGCCTTACAATCAAAGCTTCACAAAAAAAATCACTTGTTTTATCTTCTATTGTCGATCTCGCGCGTTCACAACACTGATGCCATTCAGTCAAATGCACATTGGCTTATCTCGTCCTAAGATTAAAATACAGTCAACAAGCCACATTAAATTATCGAAAATTAAGGAAAAAACACATCAAATTAGAAATTAAAAAAAGGCCACCAATTACGTGTCTTCCCTGGTCGTACACTCCCAAAGATGACATGCATGGATTAAAATATCCAAAATAGTCAAAGTCTGTGAGCACAAGTTTGATCTAACGACCCAAAAGCATTTTTCCTATGAAATATTGAGAGGACGTTGTAGTGAAGGACGAATATGTAAATCTAAGTGTCGCTTATTACAAAGTCATATGCTTGGTCATTACTTGCGGTATGGCGAAGGGAGCCAAGATGTACACACGATCATTATAGGGAAAGTTGTGGGGCATTGGTAACAATAAAAAATGATTTGAGATATTTGACTTGGTTAAATGGAGTGTTTGGGATTCTCAAGTTCACGAGTTTTGTATTGGATATAAAAAATGTTTATGGTGTTAGAAATTATAAAGATTATATTCATTTAATATTTTGAGATTATAGTTAATATATGCTTGGTTTCTTCATTGATTTCGAATTTAAAAACATGCACATAAGCATTTGTTCCTATTGATTCGGGGTGCTGCATATCCTAAAGTGAATATTGGTTGCTCAATTCCTTTCCTCGGCAAGTTGGCATCATTGCCTGGATTTTCAAATTTCCATTTTCCTATATATTTCTTGTCATCATATATATTGTATGCCTTATCATAGCTCTTAACTTATTGGGATTTCTTGAAATCTCACCATGATAGTCTCACTATAATTTCGCTCATATGAACAGTAGACTTTGATGTAGATCCAGAAAGTGAGGGTGGTTATGTGTCACAACCCGCACCCAAAAGGTTAGAGAGTGAGGTCTTGCCATTAAAAATCAAATTTCCAATAATCAAAGTATAGACTCCAAACAATAAAATACAAAAATTTTCAATTTCAAAACAATTCAAGTTTTTCAAATCCCAAAATAAAATTTATATTAAAGATTATATTTTAACCATTTTTTAATTCTATAATTTTATTTATTCAACTTTTTCTCTCTCATTTCTCAAAATTCTATAAAACATCTTAGCACAGATTGTTTCACTACTATTAATAAATTATCTCACTACTATTCATAAATTTATCTTCTCATCTTATCTAATGTGTAACCAAACTCGGTCTAATTGTTCTCAAACAATTGCCTAAATACCTTGTTATTTAAATTTAGAATGTTATCTGTTTTTTTTTTTTTTTAAATCTTTGAGAAATAACTTGAGGATGGATTAATTAGAAGCTAGATCATCTGTTAGTTTTTTATTGTTAAAAATATGTAGAAAAATCATAGACTACCATGTGTGAACCTTGAAATTTCTTAAAAAACTAAATTACTTTTTTTAAAATTAAATATTTATAATAAAGAAATATATTTTATATTTAAAATAAAAATATAAAAAGAAAGAAAACCTTAAGAACCACCCCATAGTTGCTCAAGTATTCATGTTATACCAGTCTCTAAAGTTTCATATTTTCTAAAGGAAAAATTAATATACATGAAATAATTTTCACAATTATATTTTAAATAAGAGATATATATTTTTTTTAAAATAATTTATAAAAATAATATCATTTTACAAAAATATATTTAATATAAAAAATAATTATATAAATAATTATAAAATAATTATAGGTATATCATTATTTTTTCTAAAACGGTTCTATAGTTTTAGATTGTGTTTGGTTTCATCACTCAGTTAAATTCAGTATAATTTTAAACTAAGTCTAACATCTAAAAATTAAACTCTCAAATAAGATCATCTCAACTCAAAACATCTTTACACGTGGGACCGACAATCTTATTCAACTTAACACATCTTTATACGTGGGACACACAATATTTTTCAACTTCTTATAAAAAATATTAAACTCATTTTAACATCCAAACACACTTTAAACTCAGTTTAGATTGATCTCACATAACTCTTTCTACTACTCAAGTCATTAATATATATAAAGAAGTAAACTCAACTGCTCAACGTCAAACGTAGCCTTACAACCAAAGCTTCACAAAAAAAATCACTATCTTCTATTGTCTCGTCCACAACAGTACTGATGCCAAAAGCACATTAGCATATCTGGTCCTAAGATTAAAATATAGTCAACAGGCCACATTATTTAGAAATATTAAATATTTATAAAAAGGATAATGTTAAAATCACCGCTCGACTCTGCTAAGTTATTTTTTAAATTATTTTTTATATAGATTTTTTTAATACTTTTAAATATTTTTAAAAATTAAAATAAATTTAGAATATCAATAAAAAAATATTTCTTTAATCACAAAATTAAAAAAAGAAAAAAAAAATGCTCCCGCTCGGGACTCTGTTGGAATTTTTTTTATTTTTTATTAGTCAAAGGGACACCAATTACGTATCTTCTCAGGTCGTACACTCCCAATTTTCAAAGATTACTTGCACGGCACCTCGTTTGTATTTAAAATCTATTTCAACTTAATTTTTAATTTATTTTAATTCATCTTATTTTATTATTATAATTTTTTAAATTTTTTATATAAAATATAATAAATAATTTAATTTTTTATTCTACTATTCATAACCATCTAAACCACTCAACTTATATCTGAATAGCCAAAACAGTCAAAGTCTGAGAGCACAAGTTTGATCTAACGAACCAACAGTATTTTTATTTTTTCCTATGAATTATGAATCTTTGGCCTACTTTCCTACAAAGATAGGTCCCAAGGAATCGACCACCACCTGAGACTCAGATTGGTTTTCTTTCTTTTGCCAATGGCTCCAACACTTGCTCATATTCATCATCCTTTGCTTCTTCTTCTTCTTCTTCTTCTCCTTGTTATGGTCTCCCATATTCCTTCTGCAATTTCTCAAGCTTTTCACAACGTAACTGTGGGATTTTATCTCGTTGCCACTAATGAAAGCTTCCCTTGGCCCACTTCACCATCTGGAGATTTTGCATTCGGATTCCGCAGCCTTCCAGGTCAAGAAGACGAGTTCGTTCTAGCAATCTGGTTCGCTAAGATACCAGACAAAACCATAGTTTGGTCTGCAAACAGAGATCACCCAGCAGACCGAGATTCAATCGTGAAGCTAACCACCGCCGGACAGCTTGTGCTCACAAAATCGGATGGGTTGTACTTGTGGGGTTCCGACAACAGAGGAAATGCGCCTGTATCGCACGGGGCCATGCTCGACACTGGAAACTTGGTGATAATGAGCACAAACTCAACCATCATATGGGAGAGCTTCAAGAATCCGACCAACACCATTTTACCAGCCCAAGTATTCGGTGTTGGGAACAGCCTTTTGTCTAGTCGATCCGAAAGCAACTACCAGCAGGGTAAATTTCAGCTCCGTTTAACTGATAATTATGATCTGATGCTTAATCAAATCGATGTATATACCAAAAACCCTTACGGCGCTTACTATAGAGATCAGAACGTTGCAGAGCTGATATTGGACAAATCAGGCTATCTACAAATCAGGAGCTCGCCAAGTGGAAATATATCAAACCTTACATCAGAGAGCGCAGTCAATGGGGAAGATTCATACTACAGGGTAACACTCGATTTTGATGGAGTTCTCCGACTCTATGCTCACCCAAAGAAATTCAATAATAGCAACCAAAGCTGGTCCACTGTCAGGTTTGTTCCTGAAAACGTCTGCCTCAACATTTTTGACACTTTTGGAAGTGGCCCTTGTGGGTATAACAGTATCTGTGCATTGGCTCCATATAGTAAGATAAATTGCCAATGCCCCCCTGGGTTTTCTCTCAAGGATGTAAACGACAAGTATGGTGGCTGCAAACCAGACAATTTAAGCTATATGCAGGATTGTGACCAGAAGGGATCTGTGATTGCAGAGGAATACTATGAATTATTGGCGATGGAGTTCGTGGATTGGCCTTTAGCTGACTACGACCTGTTGCAACCTACAACAGAATATGAATGCAGGACATCTTGCCTGCGTGATTGTTTTTGTGCAGTCGCCATTTTCCAGGACCCAAAGTATAATGATGGTATAGGAAGATGTTGGAAGAAGAAATTACCGCTTTCTAACGGCAGATTGAACAGGAGTACCATCGATAGAAAAGCTCTGTTCAAGACATTGAAATCAGAATATAATAGCTTTTCCCAGAATCCGAATCATCCGAATCCCGGCAGAAGAAAGCAGAATAAAGAAATATTGACCCTCACTGTACTCCTAGGCGCATCTGTATTTTTTAACTTCTTTTCTTTAGCTTCAATTTTTCTAGTTGTCTGTTGCTTGTGGCAACGAAAACTACCAAACTTCTACAGTGTCTTAAACTCAAAAGACCCAGAGATGAATTTACGTTCTTTTACATACAAAGATCTTGAAGAAGCCACTGATGGGTTCAAAGAAGAATTGGGTAGGGGTTCTTTTGGCAATGTTTACAAAGGGGTATTACCATCGAGTTACAGCAAAAAAGTTGCAGTCAAGAAATTAGACAAAGTTTTGAAGGATGGAGAGAAGGAGTTCAAAACTGAGGTGACTGTGATCGGCCAAACTCACCATAAGAATCTGGTCCGGTTGCTTGGCTACTGTGACGAAGGTGAACACCGACTTTTGGTGTACGAGCTTATGTACAATGGCTCGTTGTCGAGTTTTCTCTTTGGGGTGTTAAGACCAAGTTGGCAACGAAGAATGCAGATTGCATCAGGAATTGCTAGAGGTCTTGTGTATTTGCATGAAGAATGCAGCACTCAAATCATTCACTGCGACATAAAGCCTCAAAACATACTCTTGGACGATTCTTTTACGCCCAAAATTTCAGACTTCGGATTGGCAAAGCTATTGATGAACCACCAGACTCGGACTGTCACCGGAATCAGGGGAACTAAAGGGTATGTTGCACCAGAGTGGTTCAGGAACACACCTGTCACTGTAAAGGTGGATGTCTATAGTTTTGGAGTCATGCTGTTGGAGATTATTTGCTGCAGAAGATGTGTGGAAATTGAGATGGAGAAGGCTGCAATACTAATCGAATGGGCCTACGAATGCTATAGCAAAGGGAAGTTGGAGAAATTGGTGGAAAATGATGAAGAGGCTTTGAGTGATCTGAAGCAGGTGCAGAAGTTGGTGAAAGTGGCAATTTGGTGTGTTCAGGATCTGCCATCATTGAGGCCATCCATGAGAGAAGTCACTCATATGCTAGAAGGCATTCTTGAGGTTTCTGCACCTCCATGTCCTTTCCTCTACAGCATGTCCGGATCCGATCGTTAGTCATCCTAGGCAGGCAGGATTTTCAACTAATACAGATATAATATCTATCAAGTATTATTGTTTGTAATCCTTGAATTATTTAGCTTCTACTTCTCAGATTCCTTAACTGTTCTGTCAAATAATCGGCAGTAAGAGTTGAATCTCACTTACAGAGTTGTGGTTATTTCATGTAGATTAAAAAGACTTTGTTTTAGTTAGGAATTTGATAATTGTGTTCTGATATAGATTTGAATTTACGATTGCTGTATCGACATTTCTTAGTTGGTTATGCTGATTTTCTTTATTATCTGTCGAAATCGTTCATTGTTTCCAAAGGAATCCGATCGCATTTTAGTTTTTCTGTTTGAAGGCTTGAATCCGGCATGCAAGACTATCCAGTGAAAAAGTGGCGGTCTTGGATTTGGCAGCCCAACTCAATGCAGACACTTCAGAGGCTACAGTGACCTTTTCTCTCTTCTTGTTCTTTGAATCCAAGTATACAGGAATCTTCAAACAATGCAAGTGGGCCTTTGGCTCAATATCTGTGGCTTTGAATTTGATGCAATCATATTTTATAATGACGGTATTTTAGTAACATATATGCAAAGAGCCAATTATCTGTTTCCTAAAAAATAATAATTATGTATCTCGATTGCTTATGCACTATTAATAATAATTATATATGGTGTCCCTGCTGGGTGTGGTGGAATATTAATATGGGATTCTAAATTAAGGAAGTTTTCTAGCTTTATGGCTTTTCAGTTAGCTTGGGTATGTATGGTACATAATTATAGTACTTCTGCTGAATTTGTTGCTTTAAAATCTACTGTTCTTAATTAATTTATGCTATCAAATATCAATATTTGAGCATATATATTATATATAGTTGATTTGGTGATTGAATCGGATGACTATTAATTTGTTAGTGTAATAAAAGGGGCACCCATAGTAGGCACCCTTTTCCATTCTCTTGGAAGTTATGTATCTTGATGGCTGGCCCTTAATGGCCAACCAACGGTTACACTTAGAGAGACTATTATATAGCCCCTCCTCTGGTGGATTAGACACTTGCAACACAAACAAGTTATATCTCTCAAATGGTTCTTTCTAGTCCCGGCATCTAGGTTGTAGAATTTGTAAGTGTTGCTTTGGTCTTACCACGTAACACACTCCACCATCGATACAGGAGATTACGGATGAACAACAACGATGATGGAGAATACGTGAAACAACTGCACTAGATCCAATATATTTCTAACGAGGTAATATCGTTTCAGCTTTGTACTTTGTTCTAATATTTCTAACATTGGTATCAGAGCTTATTATTAGTGTGTTTGCTAGTTTTATTTATTAATTCAACATGTAATTGTTGCATAGAATATTTATTTTTCTGAAATATATTTTTGCATGTACTTATTGAATACATACATGCCATGATATTATGAGATAATTTTTTGTCACATTTGTTATGCATTTTATTTTACGTTATAAATTGCCTAGATTATTATTTTTTTGTGAATAATAATTATTTGGAAAAAATATGATTATTTTTGTGCGTGTATTGTGATTACATGTAGTTGTGTAAGCTTATTTTATTATTAGTATTTGTTAGGCTAATTTTAGGAATTAGTCTTCAAATTTTTTGAATGTGATAAAATGAAGGATTAAATAGCCCGAGTCTTATTAGTCCATGCTACGATTGGCTCAAATTGATTTCTTCGATTTAGGAAAAAACTATTTTTGCATGTGACTAACTCAGTAGATTACTTATCCTAGTGGGAGTATAGTTGAGATTGATTTGGAATTAATTTCCTATAAGATATAAATTTGCTCAAAAATAAAATTAGAAATTAATAATTAAGTATTGTGGCACAAGAAATGAATAGGAAGCATAGTGAACTTTCGATCTTGTGACGTGTATTAATTATTTTTGTTGTGATTTAGATTAACACGGCAAATTTGTTAGATGTGTGTGCAATTAGATGCGCATAAGTCTGTGACTTTGAGATAACCAAAAAGAAAGCCTAGAGATTATTTATGCGACTTAATTGTCTCATTAATCTCCTCCATGAGCAGTAGTTGGAAACGAATGTAGATTATTATGAGTGTCAGATAGTTTTAGACCATCACTATTGTATAAATCTCTGAAAAGTCTAGAGTAAAATTGGAAGTGCCCATAGGACGCATGCACTACAAATTTTCATAAAAGTTAATGGGATCAACTATCAGATAGAACTAAACCACTATTTTGCTTTTGAAAACTTGTGGGTAATAATAGAAGTTGCGCGTTGTTTGTGTAATGCAAAGATTATTTGCTCCTATATTTAAGGTTCAGCAGTACTATAATCTTGAAGAAACTTAGATTAACTCATAGATAATCACATACTCTTCAAATCTTTCTAATATATCTGGCATGTAAGAACATTAAAATATGAGTATGAAAGAGTGTTGAGGACATTCTTGATTGGCACATTCATTTTAAAGGCTTTCTCAGTGCACCTCTTTGTGGTATTAACACTGATAATCTTGTTTAAGTTTTATTTTTCTCTTACGAGAACAAATAGGTTTTTGCAGATATATGAACTTGGTAGCACCCATTGAGAGTAATGTAATACCAAACACCTTGGAGGTTTACATGGTAATTACGACAAAAGTCTGAATAATTATTTGTGACTTAATTAAACCTAAAAATCTTACTCATGGTTGCACTGATAGATAGGTTTTAGGCTAAGATAATTCCTCGCAAAGTTTTTCTTTTCTCTCCTATAGTGGATCGGAGAATATGAAAAATATTGAATAAGCAAGAAATTGGGATATATTGTTAGTTAGCGGCTAAAACGTCACATACTGCATTTGTTGCACAAAACGATATTTTTATTAGTGTTTTTAATTCGATATTAAAGAAGTCTAGATCTAATTTGATTTAAGACTCATTGAAAACAATGGTGTTAATGAGAATTAATTTATAGAGGTTTAGGAGTTAGATGGTCACTCACTGACTCGGTAATATTATTTCTCAGGTGGAGAGATGGTATACTAAAATGTGTCATTGAGGCATAGGATGATGAGAGTGAAGCTTGAGAAATTAAATGTTTTCTCGTTAATGAGATCTCTCTCTTTTATTTAGAAGAGTTAAAGAGAAATTGCAATGTTAATGTTAATGTTCCTATACATGCACACTAAGGACATGAAATAAGAAATATTGTCTCATTATATAAATGAGATTCTAAATATTTTTTTTTAAACCAGAAGGAAAATATATTTTATAGATAAAATATTTTTAGAATCGCAATTGTTTGAGTTATATGATGAGAGCAATTATCTCGCAGTTTTATGATTTGCTGAGAATGAAATTATAAATGAATTATGGCGCAAAGCAGCTGTTACATCGCACTTGGGTTGATGTAATATGGGGTTGCGGCCTTAATTATGACTTGTTGTCCTTAGATCAAGTTCATTCGCCTTCAAATAAGGTTGGGTGATTATTTTGTGTAGAGCAATGCTACGGACCCCGCTCGCAAGTCCCGCTCGTACATCCCGCTTGACGTGGCTAGTTACGTGATAGGCACGTGTTTATTTTAATTATTAAAAAAAAAAGGGGGATCCTTCATTTCACAATTCCGAAAACCCCTTTCAACTCCTCTAGATTTTCCTTCTCAGAAGTTAGCTCATCAAATTCAGTTAGAAGAAAAAGAATAAGAAGAAGAAGGAAGAAGTAGAAGAAGAACATAAGGATCCTTCATTTCTGAAAAGAGGAAACATCATTTTGAAACTTGTGATTTTCTAACGTCTTTTGGTTCAATGAGTTTTCCAACTCTAACTTTTCTACGGTGCAAGCCTTATATGTACTCTCATAACTTTTGTGCTCTGTTATCAATGCTTCCCATTCAGTAATCTTTTGATTGAGAATATGATTTTCATGGGTAACATTTTGTAAATTTGATTCTAAAAGTGGCTTTGTAATCATTAAGAGAATGAACATCATCGATTCATCCAGAGCTTCCTGCAGCCTAAGCATCAGTAACTCCTTAGATTTGGTTGAAAGCTCCGGCTGCCGTGTTCATTCTTCCAGTTTCTCTTTCACAAGTATAAATTCACAACTTGCTTCACGCAAACTCTCCTGTAGAGTTTTGGAAAAAATATCCAAGTACACGCTCACTAAATGCATTTTGCAAACTTCTTCTTCAATCTTCTGGCAAAGCCCTTCCTGCAAGCATAGTGATCTTTTCAAATCCTCTAAATGAATATCTCCACACAAGTTCTCTGTGGAGGCGACGAAAGGGTAAGGTGGAGGCTTGGAATTGGTTGGGTTCCTTGTCATTCTGTGGAGGCGATCGACGGAATGGTATGTTGACTAGGTTTCGTTCTATAGAGGCAAGCTAGGTTTCGTTCTATTTGTTGAAGAAGACAAGGTTTTAATTTTGGTTTTTAATTTTTTAATTTATTTTGTACAGCCACGTCAAGCGGGAGTTGGGAGCGGGAACAAACGAGCGGTAGGCGTAGCTTTTTCCTTTTGTGTATACGTGAATTCAATTAAGAAGAAATATGGAGGATCTAAATTTGAATATTTTTTTGTTGAGTTAAGAAAATTACTCTTAATTATGACTTGTCGTCCTTAGATCAAGTTCATTCGCCTTTAAATAAGGCCGGGTGATTGTTTTGTGTATACGTAAATTCAATTAAGATGAAATATGGAGGATCTAAATTTGAATATTTTTTGGTTGAGTTAGAAAATTACTCATATTTTCAATAAGGGTGGAGAATTGTGGATTTTTGTAAACACTTATTTTTTGAAAAGAACATTTCATTCCACATTACCTTAACATTAATATTTTTAAAAAAGTTTTTATAAAAGATCGTCGAAAATAGTCGGACTAATTCAACAAGTAGTGTGAGTATACCTTTGAGTGATGGTGTACCACTAGAGATCGTGACTCTCAAAATTCATATAATATAAATATTCTCATAAATAGTGTGATAGCTTTATATCAGTAATCTCTCGTCGTTTAGAGACTAAAAGAAAATATTTTTGATATGGCTCCGCTAAAGGTATTGAATTTACATAGTAGGAATCCCAACATAGAATCTTAGATTCACTTCACTTATATGATCCGACATGGGGTTATTGATCAAATTAACAAAGGAAAAGTAGAATTTATAGAGGTATAGATCCATCTCTTGGCATTAATTGAGTTGCAAAGGCTAGATTGTTGTGATTGCCTTTGGGGGCAAAGGCCCTAATCATTTTACCCTTAATGAAAAATAAAGTTTGGTATTTCAAATGTTGTTGTTAAGTACAAGAGATTCATATAAAATCCTGAAGTCTCAAATTGAGTTTGCTGAATGACGTTTTGAGGTCACTTTTTAGATTCTTAAAAGTTGCAGTAGGATTTGCTGACTAGAATCTAAAGTTTATATTTTGAGTTTGACATTAAATGAGATTTGCGATAAATAGTCGCTGACTTCATGGTTGTTCAAAAGATTTTTATATATAAAAGTAGAGTCTCTTGGTAGATGCATGTTTTGGAAAGTTACTACACATGAGAATGCGCACGGAGAGAAATTGTCCTAAAACTTTACTTGAGAGTTATGGTTTGATTATTTTTAGTTGACAATGTGATTTCTCTTCGTCATGGTATTGCCCGTCGTGCACATGACATTGATGTGTTCTATGATTATGTGGCATGGGTTGTAAATATTGTTTTAGTGAGCACAGATATTCACCCTAAATTTGGAAGTTATGGTGAAAAATGTATATCGACAGACTTAGATCGGCTTACTTACATGAGCAATCGCCTTTAGCGCTACAAAGGGATAGCGAGCAAATATGAGAGATAATGTGTCACTCGGTACTTGTCTAAAGAGAGATAGGTTGTAAGACACAAAAAATATGTCACTTTAGTGGGAGTTAAGATAAGGTCCATCATGTTTAAAAGGATCGTGTATGGTTACCCACAATCCATGTAGCATGTGGTTTAGTCGGATGAGAAATCCTCTTTGACACTTTGGATAGCGAGCAAATGGAAGGACTCGATTTAGGCATTGAGATAGAGACTAGACCAAGATCTGTACGGAGAATTGGGATTAGATATACGCTCTTTCTTTGGAAAGAGGACTTCACAATAGCATGAATTTCATACTACATGTGCTTTTGTGACAAACAGTAGAGGGGAGTGAATGCCATGTGAATCCTGTAGGTCATAATTGATGACCTTAATTTATTTATTCCCTTAGGAGACTTGTGACTATGTCACAAGGTTGATATTTTAGTATTTGCTACTTTTGTATGTTATTTATGATCATGAATAATACAGTCTAAAGAGACATTGCTGGGAAAGCAATTGAACTGAAATTCAATGACATTTGGGCGAATGGAAGACTATTTGCTAACAATCGATAATGGTGTGTACCTACTGTTGGCAAGTTATGTTGGTTCTTGGGAGTTGTAATATAGCTGTGAGTACATCATGTTTTATGGAGACGAAGCATTATTCTGAGTCATTCAGACTCGAAAGGGATTAAGGATGCTAGCTTAGTCCGATGTGACCAAATGAGTCGGGGCATAACAAGACATTTTTTAGGGATGTTGTGATGCTAGTCTTCTCTTAGAGAGATTTGGTATAGTGCTCCCATTTTCCTTTTACAATTGTGCTCGATGGTTGCACAATCTATTTGCCAGTATGAACAAAATTGAGAATATATTGAGAGATGCAAACCTGAGGTCTTGCCCACCATGTGCGAGTGGGAGATGTAATAAAAGGGGCACCCATAGTGGGGACCCCTTCCCCTTCTCTTGAGGGTTATGAGCCTTAATGGCTAGCCCTTAATGGTCAGCCAACGGTTACACTCAAAGAGGCTATTATATAGCTCCCCCTTGTGGATTAGACACTTGCATCACAAACAAGTTCTCTCTAGTCCCAATATTTAGGTTGTGAAATTTGTGAGTGTTGATTTGGTCTTACCACGTAACATTCTACCATCGATACGAGAGATTACGAATGAACAACAACAATGACGGAGAATCCGTGGAACAACCGCACTAGATCCAATATGTTTCTAAGGAGGTAATATCGCTTATACTGTGTACTTTGATCTAGTATTCCTAACAGTTAGTTTGCAGTTGTTTTAACAATCAAAAGCAGCCACCATATTTGAGTTTTGATCTAGATTTTACCATGCATTCAACTAGCATACATATAATAGACATCTGATCAGAATGAAACTTTCTTGCAGATCATGGCCTAATTCCCAATATTGGAGCAACTAGAATATAATTAATAGTATGATGCATAAATGAGGTGTCTTCTCGATCCTCTGTTGCTATGCTTCCAAAACTACTGATCATATAAGATCGATGTTTATATATGTTCTTGATCATAAATTAAGGTTTGTACATACATAGTCTTCCATCTTTTAATTAGATCACTACAAGAAAAACGGACTTTTGTGACCAATTTATTAGAACCAAAAGACTATTTGTAACCAATTTTAGTTGTAAATAGTCATTTCGCTGGATCATGTAGATACTTTTTATATGCATACTGTAATAGATGGCTATATATACTAATCCTATTGTTAGCTGGAAAATGATATTATACCCCATGGTTTTGTCCTTTCATTTTGATTATTTATGTATTTAATTTTTTTTTTTGCTTAATTTTTAAGGAAGTGATGTATTGATGCATGTGTTTTTTTATTTTTTTTAAATATGAAAAAGAAAATAACTATAAAATAAAAATGGCATTTGGCCTGGTGGCACGCCCAACGGTGCTGGGAAGCATAGTAGCAGTCCCCTTGTTAGCTAGGCATGCATGTTATATATATAGAACTATCATGAATGTTTTACGTAATTGTATATATAGACATAGATTTATATATTTTGGATTTAGGACTATCAAAGCTTGATTTTGGGAATTTTATTTGTAACCCCCAAACTAATTTGTTTGATTATATATATATAATCTATATATATAGTATTCATAAAATTAAGGATACTGTCATTCTTTCTAAAAAAACAAAAGCACAATCAAAGTCATGATATATATATATATATATATTAATTAATTATTATATGCCTTGACATATTGTAATCTTTGGTTGGGATCAAATTAAAAGAATTTGGCAGGGTAGGTGCTTGGTTGTTATTTAAAGGTCAATAAGGGTACCTACTAATACAATGAAGTCCCTTCTTGGACAAGGTTGGCTTGCAACTTTGGCATTTCTCATAAGCTTTTACAATTCCTATCAATTTTTTTTTCTCCAGAAGCGAACTTCTATCTCAAGACGCCATATACTTATAATTATACTTTCCTTTCCGAAAGAAAAAGACAAAAAAAAAAAAAAAAAAAACACTGCATTTTTCAAAAATAGGAAGCCGACAAAAGGAAAATATAATAGTACTACATTTATCAGATAGCTAGCTAGGTCAATCAACTCAGAATAAGTAAGATTTGAGCAATATATAACTAAAATTGCTATTTTTTGGCCAAAAAAATACAAAGTCTACGTACGTACGTACATACCACTAGCTAACTGCCTTTATCATGTGTATATACCCTTCATGGCTTGTCTTTGTTGGGTTCGTGATCATCACTGCAGGAAAATTTTTATTTATAATCAATTATTTCTTACGAAAATAATTATTTTCTGTTAAAATGACTTTATTTTTATCATAAATAATCATTAAATAATCCATTATAAATATTCATATTTATTGTAGTGATGATGAATTGCTTGTGTTTTGCATCAATGGGTTTAAATCAAAGGGAAATATTCCCACCTAATGGTGACAACAGTCTTGACTTTTTTTTCATCAAAAAACAAATATACTTGTCGATTAGTTAAAGCATAATCATTATTTTAATCTGATGATCTGATATTTATAATATATTTTATTCCCTTCATTGTGTGGATATATAGAGCTTGCTAGCTACTTTCTTCGATCCTCATTAGGGAGGGACAAAGGAAAGGCAATTTCTACAAGAAAATTTAGCTGAGTGTCACTGTCGTAATTAGGGTTTGTGACTGCCTACAGTACTATAATGTTTGACATCATGGGTTAATGCTTTGTCCCTTACAAAATGTCAAACCCCTTCTTCTAATTCAAGAAGAGTAGTTTTTTTCACACACCTATTTCGGGTCCCAAACTGTCTTCAACTAACTTGTTTTAAATTCAGCCCTTCTCATCCTCTCTCTCTCTGTCTCTCTCTCTCTCTGAAAATGAGAATGATCTGCAAGTTGTTTACGTAAAGTTCCCTCATAGTTCATAAGGCTCGATCGGATATTTTTTTCTAAAAGATTTCATTAATTAAGCATTCAAGGGCCGGTCCCATGGAAGAAGCTTATTATAACAAGCAGATGCAAACGTGATCCATCCATCATGACTATGTTAAACCATTTGTGATCATCATTTTAGATCTTTAATATTGTATAGATTTTTCGTGAGTTGATCTGTATAAAGCTTGAGCTCAAAAAGGAAAGGAGAAAAGTAATATATATAAAGATCACACGATCAACGCCTCTCTGATATACAACACTAACAAATACACTGTAAGAAAAAGGCTTACATGAAATGAACGATTTATAGATCGGTACTCTTAATTCATACAAGGAGAGTATATTATATATGTACACAAAACAGCTAAAATTTTCGTGAATTCAGCTCAATGTACATATATATATATATATTATACATGTATTTGGTTTACAAATGAATCTAACTCCAGTAATATATATATATATATATATATAAGGAAGCGCGTTGTTGATCTATGTCATTGGCCATGACTGCGAAGAAGCTTGTCTGCAGTGAAGATGATGTTGATAAACAAGAAAAAAAGGTTAAGCCAGAAGAAATAATAAGGCAAGATAAATTAGAAGGAAGAGAGGGAAAACAACCAAGTTGAAGGAGTACCAGGCAGCTAGCTACATGGAAATTAGTTAAGCATTTAAAAAATCAAAGAGAAACACTTACTCGATAAAATCTTTCCAGTAAGAGTCGCTTGCTTCATTCTCCATGATATCTACCAAAGGTTCAAAGGTGGTTGAAATGGATGAAGGGTTGGATATAATATCGTTTGAGTTAATCTGGTTTTCGATTTGGCTGACAATTGAGCTACACTGATCAGGCGAGGCTGAAACCAAGTTAGGAAGTACATTTGAAGGTGGGATAGAATATGATGAATTAGCAACTTGGTCGACACAATCACTGTTACTGCTGGTATAATTTTTCAAGCCATTTATAATATTCTGAGCATGCTGATGATCACCAGATAATTGTGGTAGCTGAAAATTAGCTTCATAGTTTGTAAGCTTGGTCTGCATTTGATCATGAGTACTAGGAAAACCAATTGAGCCATTAACGAGTAGTCCTTCAAGTTTGGAATTCATTTGCAAGTACTCATAAAGCTGGTGTTGGTCCGGTAATATTGACGAGGAGCGAAAATGATTAATTGCTTCCATATTTGGAGCAGGGGCCGAGCTTAGGACTTGGATTATATTGTTCAGAACTTGGATCTTTGCAAGTTGTGTGGCATCTGATTGTAGCCTGAGAACATTGTCGACCCAAGGATTTGCCAAATTGGCAGCAGCAAGCAATTGTGGCAGATTGGAAAGAAGATCAAGGTCAGTTCTTGGCCTGTGGGTGACTGGATCTATACCCATCTGGAGAAGTTTTTTCTTTAAATGGGTGTTCCAAAAGTTCTTGATTTCGTTATCCGTCCTCCCTGGAAGATGGCTGGCTATGGCCGACCACCTACAATGAACATTAATAAATTAAGCATATACTATTCTTGGAAAACTGTTTGCAAATTTTATACCATGCATGCATGCCTATGTTAAGGAAATTTTCTTGCATAGAAATTCAATGAGTTTTAGATCAAAGATTACTTGTTTCCAAGAACTGCATGTAGATTGATGATGATATGTTCCTCTTCCTCAGAAAACTTCCCCCTCTTGATATCAGGCCTCAGATAATTGGTCCACCTAAGCCTGCAACTCTTTCCACACCTGTTCAGTCCTGCAAGCTTTGGAAGTGCTCTCCAACTCCCATGGCCATGTTTCTGGATGTAATCGATCAGCTTTTGATCCTCCTCTGGTGTCCATGGCCCCTTCTTCAAATCATTTTCGTCGATCTCCATCATTATTTCTGCAGGAAAATTTAAAAAAAAAAACATATTTAAGCTAGGGATGATGGATTAAATTTCCATTATTTTTTCTGGTTTTGGTATTTCCCTAGCTAGGTACTTAAGATCATAACAAACAAATTAAAGAGAAGAAGAAACTCAAACCTTGGATTTTTCTGAGCTCGAGGATGAAGAAATAGGATCAGTAGTGTTGGAAATATAACAGAGAGAAGTGTTAGTTATATAGGTAGCTAGCTAGCAGCTTGGAGTAAACAAGGATGATGGGTGATATCAGAGTGTACGTATTCTAGAAGATTTTTCTCCATTTTGACCTGTAATTTATGTCGCAGTAGCAGTAATAAGTTACGAGTTTGTCCTTGTTTTCCAGTACCGACATTACCCGGAAAAAAACTTAAGAGCAGGTTTTCATTTAATTATAGTTAGAAGCTTGCATTTTACCCGGCCATATTCACCACTAATTTAATATCGACCCTTGATTTATGATACAGGCCAGGCAATGCATTTTATAATGTACAAACTAGTACCATTTAATTAGAAGGGCCTAGCTATATATACATTATATATGTATAATGTTTTCATGTCCAAATTAAGGGATAACTTATGTTATCTTGGGTTTAAAATTAATTAAGAGGCCAGTTTCAACATCATCATGATCAGCATCTATATATATATATATATAATTCTGATCATCATGAGCATCTTGCCAAGTGATCTAGCCAGTATTATTAATCAAGCCTAGCTAGCTGTTCCCATTTTTGTAGCGGATCATTTAATTAATATATGCTATTAATTAACTATATATATATATATACTTGAAGAAGTTAATCAAAGTTATTTGTACTTCTTCCAGTTCTGATCATCATCACCTTATAATAATTATATATGATAAACAATCTAGATCTCTAAATATAGTAACATGATTCCATGCAGTACATGATGATCATGATCTCCCTGATAAAAAAAAAATGAATTAAAAAGACTAAATGAAAGAAGCAGCAATATCAAATTGTCTAAGCTATCTAAATTCTAATATAAGTCGTTAATTAATAATATTTCAGCCAACTATACGACCTGTCTGATCATATATTAATTTGTATGCAATATTTGGTAGACATTTTACTTAGATGTTTGAGTTCGGAGTATGATTGTCTGATCAATACTATATTTTGGTTATATATAATAATAATAATAATAATAATAATAATAATAATAATAATAATAATAATAATAATAATAATAATAATAATAAAAAATAAGCTGCTTAAGTGCTTTGACTATAGATCAGATCAGAAATTTCTTTGTTGATTGTTTTTTCCTTGTGGTAGTTGGCCTCCAGCTATTATTCTCACCATATTATAGCCTTACATAATCCAAGGGGTGATTTGGTACTAATGGTACATATATATATATAGTACTTACGTACGTATAAGCCAAATTTCAATGTATATACAATATTATTTATGATGGTATATATAGAGGCCGACACACACACACACACACATATATATATATGCATTATATATATCCACGTAGCTGATCACATACCATGATTTTAGCTCTCGATCGATCGTAAGAAAGTTTAAAAAATTAAGATTTAAATAATTCCCATTCATATTAATTTGACTAGCTTGTTACAAACCCATATGTAAATAAAATACACCACTAATTAATACAGACATTTTTATAATTATAAAAAAATAAATAAAATTACACTAATTAGATACTTTTTATGCTAATTGACGCGATATGTTTTTACGTTAACAGTTTGTTTCATATATCAACAAATAGAGTTATATTTATATATATATATATATATGTATGTATGTATGTATGTATGTATGTTTGTATGTATATGTGTATATATTAAAGAGTCATAATCTATATAGATTATCAGTAATGTTAGATATAGTCTTAAGGTACTGTGTACGTAATTACATGCACTTATTTTAAAAAAAAAAAACCCAACATTATAAATAAGTGATCAGTTTTTTCATATAGATCTCAAATTTGTCTACATTTTTCAAAGAGAGTGCGATGATCGAGCTTACACACCCTAGAAATCATCATGTATAGATGATTAATTAATTCCCACATATATTATAGTACGTGGCATTTGGTATCTTGTATATATGTAGTTCACGCAAAGGCAAGGGCTAGGGAACATGTCAGCAACGAATTTGCACCAATACTGAGGGTAGGTTGTCCATGTGGCTAGCTTTAAGGGGGTCAAATATCTGAATTTCTTTGGAGCACATAGAGAAGAAACCTAACCCTAGCTTTTTAAAGTAATTAATTAGCTTTGTGATAAGCATATTAAACACGCAAAACTATTCAGTCTACACACCCTAACACTCTTCTAACGACTGCTTTTCTATGATTTCAATGGGTCATTATCATCTTGGCCGATAGATAGATAGATAGATAGATATATAATCGATGCTTCTATACCTTCATATTAACGTTAGCTCGCTCGATTGATCGGTGCAATATTCCATAAAGCAAGTGGAAAATAATTTGACAAATACTAGAGTTGATAGTGATGTCCTCAAACATCATGCATTGAATTATATAATTTAATTTTGAGTGAAAGCATGGGTCCAAGAAATAGTTCTTCTTTTGGATTAACATGAATATTTCTGATCTCATAATGGAAGATATTATCGATTATATCATGGGAACTATATATGTCGTACATCATTTATTGAATATTGATGAATATTGTAGGGCTCAATTCATTTATTTATTACTTTTATACTTGAGACTCTCTGCATGTTCTAATAGGAATAATACGGAGTACTTGTAATCATGTTAGACCAAAATTAACACTTTCAATTCTAACTATTGATAATACTAGCTAGTCATGCATGTTCATGCACAATTCTATCAAAGGATGTATATAGCATTTGATAGTACGTACGTATATATCAGCAAGAGATACAACCGGCCTTAATCTTAAGATCAGACATAATTCTAGTGGGTGGCTGATCTCGGATAATTCTATTCTAAGGCTTCTACACCACATACCATATATCCATATGATGATATAATTTGATTTAGAAGATAAATTTAAAATTTGAATCTTACAAATCAAATTATGTACGTCATATGGATGGTGTGTGGTATAGAATCCTTATAATAGTAGCATTTCTCGACTGGCCTCGCGCGGTGGATTAGTCCACGATTGGCCTTGATCTGGATTACCAATGGCTGGACGTACGATTCCAACTAGCTAGCTATTTATTCCAATTAGGTGATCACCACTGACCATTCTCATGTGGATTGTCTAGATGCATGGATCATTAATATTCATAGGATGACCCTTGATTGATTTTTATCATGTGTTTTTTGTAATTATATATAGTTTCTAAGTTCCTTTGTATGTGTTTTTTTTTTTCATAATTTAGATAGATTTTGTTAAATTTATTAATTTTTATTCTATTCTATTTTATAATAAAATCAAGCCCCCATAGACCAATATAATAAACTTCCCCAGAGAGAGAGAGAGAGAAACTCCACTAATACTTGAGAAGCAACCTCTAGCTGATCATCATGTATTATTTCTCTAAAACCACATAAAAAGACCATCAAGTCACTTCACAAATTTGATGACTAATTATTTGAAACATTTAATTAATTTCGATATAGATTCACCTGATCGACTTGTGCATAAGGTTGGAGTAATTGTTTATTATTAATTCTTCTTTTTAATTCAATTTCATTGAGTTGTGCTATTGAAGCTGCTTTTGCATATATTCTTTAAGTTCTGTTACTTAATTACAGGCCAGTTTGTAAATATAACGTACACTTTATTGTACACAAGTATTCTTTTTACTAACTAATGCAGCAAGCAGC
Organism: Juglans mandshurica; assembly: GCA_022457165.1. Lineage (NCBI taxonomy): Eukaryota > Viridiplantae > Streptophyta > Magnoliopsida > Fagales > Juglandaceae > Juglans > Juglans mandshurica. Next base: position 33,184,294 of record CM039621.1, read on the forward strand.
TTCCATATCATGAATTATGGTATATATATGTTTATTGTGTACGTTAACAAGATCAAGCACATGTAAATTGATTTTTTTTCTAATTCAATGTGATCTTATTCATCATCTTTGCCATCATTGATATATATATATATATATATATATATATATACACATACCAGAAACTTTGGAGTAATTATCATATTTAGATTTTAAGCTATCTCAACTAATCTTGATTGGCATCATTGCACAGTTCATCTCCCCTCAACAAAGAAATTAAATATCTATTTTTCTTCTTCTTCTTCTTCTTCTTCTTCTCTTTTTTCTAACAATGACTGACATAGTTAATTAAATTTTAAATGTGCATCAAATTATATATACATATAAATATTAATGCTATTGAGAACAAGCAAGATGAGAAGCTTAATACTATTATTATTATTAATTAATTAACAATGTTTTAATCGCGCAGATCAGAGAAATTAGAGGAAAAAAAATATCAGAGAAATTAGAGACAGCCGATCTGGTATTTCTTGTTTTTATCAATTGTCGTCACTCGTGCTTCATGTGATCATCTGTTGTCACAATAACATGGACGTTGTTTGCATGAAATCAGACCGACTCAAAAACTAGAAAAATAAAGCAGCTAAAGTATTAGAGAAGCATATTTTCCTGGATTCAATATCTTTGTATTGCACTTCTGAGTATATCTATACACAACCTTACAAGAGGCTAAGGAATAAAAAAGAGAATAAAAAACAGTTACAAGTACTTGAGAGAAATAACAACAAAATTGCCTACGATTGCTCTTGAGTGGTACTCTACTGTGTAGCAGTACCCTCTTTACTAATACACCCCCTCGAGTCCAATGGTGGATCAGTCACATTGAGACTCGTCCTAAAGGTAAAAAAAATTTCAGCCACTAATGGTTTTGTAAAGACATCTGCAAGTTGATCTTTTGAACTAATGAAGGAAACACTAAGTGTCTTGGCAATAAATCTATCTCTTACAAAGTGAAAGTCAATATCCATATGCTTTATCCTTGAATGGTAAACAGGATTGGCAGCCAAATAGGTAGCTCCAATATTGTCACACCATAATATTGGAGCTTGAGAAAGAGGCAAACCGAGTTCACATATGAGAGTTTGAAGCCAAATAAGTTCTGCTGCAGATGAAGCTACTGATTTATACTTGGCTTCTGTGCTTGACTGTGCCACTGTCTGTTGCTTCTTTGAGCTCCATGAAATTAGATGTTTCCCTAGGAAGATGTAAAATCCGTCGGTGGATTTACGATCATCGGGACAACCAGCCCATTCGGCGTCTGAGTAAGCTTGCAACTGGAAGGATGACTTGGATGAGAAGAAGAGACCATGATTGATGGTAACTTTTAGATAACGCATAATTCTCTTTACTGCACTCTAGTGTGGCATTTTGGGTGAGTGCATGAATTGACACACCTTATTAACCGTGAAGGAGATATCTAGCTTAGTTAGAGACAGATACTGTAATCCACCAACAATGCTTCAAAAGAGTGTAACATCCTCAAAACTAGGCGAGTCAAAATTTGATAATTTTAAAGAAGCTGCCATAGGTGAAGTCATCTGCTTGGCATGCAACATTTTGCTTCTAATAAGCAAGTCTTTGATATATTTTCTTTGAGAGAGTAGTAAGCCATCACACAAGTAGTTAATTTTCAAGCCAAGAAAATAGGACAAGGAGCCCAAGTCCTTAACAGGAAAGGCAGTGCTCAAGTCACAAATGAGAGTGTCAATGGCAGAGGCAGCAGAAGAAGTGATTATGAAATCGTCGACATAAATTAAGAGATATATTTGAAGATAACCATGATTGAGAATTAATATGATGGATCGGCTTGAGAGGCTTTAAACCATAGTCAAGAAACCAAGAACTTAACTAGGCAAACCATGTCCGTGGTGCCTGCTTGAAGCCATAGATGGTTTATGCAGCTGACAAACATAATTGGTATGCAGTGGATTTATGAAGCCTTGAGGTTGTTGCATGTATACCTTATCTGTTAAAAGTTCCATGGAGGAAAGCATTTTGTATGTTGATCTGGCGCAGAGGCCACCCACAAGCAACATCTATGAACAAGATTAGCCAAATTATGGGGGACTTCACTACTGGACTGAACGACTTGTGAAAATCGATTCCAGTCTGTTAATGATAGCTTTTGGCTACCAGTCGAGCCTTCCGACGTTCAATGGAGCCGTCGGCATGGAGTTTGGTTCAATAGACCCTCCTGCATCCAAGAACATTAGAGGAAGGATGAGGAGGTACTAAGGTCCAAGTTTTGTTTTGAATAAGGCATTGTACTCCTGGGTCATGGCTTCATGCCATTCTGATAGTTTGGAGGCCGTCAAGTAATTGGTAGGAGTTTCTGGAATTTGTACAGTGGTAGTGAAACATTGCCGAGAGGGGTAAGGCACGGTACCATCCATACGAATGCAAGGACGAGAGGAATTTGTTTGAGCTCTTGTAATGATCCCAGAATGTGGTGGAGTCAGGATAGGAGGAGCAGTGGATGTGGTTTGAGGAGAGGAAATTTTCTTAGGGCAAGAACAAAGAACAGAGGATCGGGAAGGAGAAGAAGAGGGATTTGGGGAGGAAAGGGGCAATGGGCCTGGGCCTGGGCCTGGGCCAAGGATTGACAGTGGGATAATAGGTAATTGGGCCACAGGTGAGGTTGTGCATGAGAATAAGAGATGTGCCTTGATTTTGAATATAGAAAAGATTCCTCATGAAAGATAATGTCATGTTAGATATAAAGCCTGTGAGTTTTGAGATCCAAGCACTTACACCCTTTATGTGTGGAGCTATATCCTAGAAAGATACAAGAAGTTGAACGGTAATTTAGTTTGTGTTTGTTGTAGGGACACAAATTAGGCCAACACTAACATCCAAAGACTTTTAAAAAATGATAGTCTGGGACACGATGATAAACAATAAAAAAGGGAGATCTATTTTTTAGAGTTGGGGAAGACAATAGATTAATGAGATAAACTGCAGTCTCAAAGACTTCGGCCCAAAAAGTAAATGGGAGAGAGGCATGGGCCAAAAGGGCAAGCCCAGTTTCAACGATATGTCTATGTTTTCTTTCAACATGACCATTTTGTTGATGGGTATGTGGACATGAAAAATGGTGATAAATACCAAGTTTTTGGCACAACGGAGTGAGGGGTTGAAATTCACCACCTCCATCAGTTTGTAGGGTGATGAGTTTAGTATTGAATAGTCATTCAATATAAGGAAAAAAAGTGAAAAAAATATTGAGAACATCATATTTAAACTTCAATGGAAAGAACCAAGTAAACCATGTAAATTGATCAACAAAAGAAATATAGTACTTGTATCCATTACGAGAACATAATGGGCTAGGCCCTCGAGGTCAGCACAAATTAATTCTAAGGGCTTAGTAGAAGAGGCCCAACTATTGGGGAAAGGGAGTTGATGATTTTTGGCTAAGGGACACTCGGTAAATTTGAAGTTGATGGCTGTGGGAGAACCCTTCAAACAGTTGTTGTGCATGATGCGAGCAACAAGAGTAAGGGAGAGATGGCCCAGCCGACGATGCCACTAAGCAACGGAGGTTCTCTCACCTAGATGAGAGATGGTGATGAGGAAGAGGCCGACGCACAGGGGAAAACATAGAGACCATCACGGGTGGGTCCGGTGAGGAGGAGCTTCCCCATCGAGATGTCCTTCACAAAAAAGTGAGAGGCATGAAACTCAAAATAACAAGAGTTGTCACTGCAGAATTTAGAAACAGAGACCAAATTTTTGGTGATTAAAGGAACATGAATTAATTTTCGAATAAGAAAGGAAGAAAAAGTGGAAGAAAGAGAGGAGTCACCAATGTTTTGTATGGGAAGTCTCGAACCATCACCCACTTGGATCTTGTTCACCACCATTATACAACTCTGATGAGAGGTTTAAATTGGTTAAGTCATAGGTGATGTGGTGTGTTACAGCAAAATTCGGGTACCATGTGGTGTCGAAGAAGGTGCTTGGACTTGTAAAATTTGTAGAGAAAGAGTGGGGAGCCTCATACTGATAAGAGTGGTCAAACCAATGGCGACATTGTAAGGCTATATGGCCAGATTTGTGACAAGTTTGGCATGTTGGACGTTGATTGTTAAAGTGTTAAGGATTTGTAGGTGCAGCAATGGAGGAATGTTTGCCACCACGAGCAAAGTAGTTTGACCTTCCTCTGCCACTGTGGCCATTTCGACCACCACAAGTGAAGCTTCTGCCACATTGATCAAGACCACCAGTAGTAGTAAAGTGAACTGTAGGCTCAAGGGAGGAGGTAGTACTCCTTGCATTGTGTGAAATTCGACTATCATGAGCAAGCAACAATTGATAAAGCTCATGAGAAGAAATGGACTCAACCCATGTAGTGAAAGATGTAATAAAGGGGTCACATGTAGAGCCAAGGCCAATAAGAAGATAAGTGACAAACTCTTGATCGGGTAAGGGATTACCAGTTACAGCTAGAATATCTACAAGGAAACATACCTTCCCAAAATAGTCTGTAATTGTTTGATCTCCTCGTGTGAGGTTAGCAAGTTGAAATCTGACCTGAATCTGCTTTGCTTGTGAATGAGAGGCAAACCAGGAAGCTAGTGAAAGCCATAGTTCACGAGAGGTGTTGGCAGAGAGGACATGGTCGATTACAGATTCAGAGAGGGAGGAAAATAAAATGCTAAGGACTAGTTGATCTGTATGTTTCCAAGAAGAAAAATCTGGGTTGGGTTGTGAGATAGAATCTAATTGAGTGGGTAGAAATTCAGTAGGACAGGAGAAGGTGCCATCGACGTATTGATAGAGGTCTTGGCCTCGAAAGTAAGCACTAATTTGCACTTTCCATAATGTGTAATTTTATGTAGTAAGTTTATATAGTAGTAACAATATGAGAAAAGGAAGAGACAATGGAGGGATTTGAGGAAGGGAGTGAGGGATCAGATGTTAACGCCATGGATCAGAGGGACTGAGAGTTGCAATGCTCTAATACCATATCAGAGAAGCATATTTGCCTGAATTCAATATCTTTGTATTGCACTTCTGAGTATATTTATACACCACCTTACAAGAGGCTAAGAAATCAAAAAGAGAATAAAAAATAGTTACAAGCACTAGAGAGAAATAACAACAAAATTGCCTACGGTTGCTCTTGAGTGGTACTCTACTGTGGTGCAGTACCCTCTATACTAATGTAGAGGCCCATCGACGCATGATGTATTAAACATGTAAACATGTGTGTACTTGTCCACCAAAATATAATAGCTTAGTTCATGGCCCTTTAACTCAGGGTGGGTTTGGATGTTGAAGTGAGTTGAATTGAGTTGAGTTGAGATGATAAAATATTATTAGAATATTATTGTTTATTATTATTATTATTTTGGGATTTAAAAAAGTTGAATTGTTTATTATATTTTATGTTGGGATTTGAAAAAGTTATAATGATGAGTTGAGATAATCTCAACTACCAAACGAAGCCTCAATCCCTTTTCTTGTTCTCGAAAATATCAACGCATGATGTATTAATTAGATAAAAACAAAAAACATGTAAAAATTCGTATATTATATAGATATACAAGAACAACAATTACAAATATATATATATATATATATATATATATATACATATATATATATATATATGTATATGTATATGTATATGGCTGAAGGAAATTGTTGCATCATTCTAATTTTTCCTGATCACAACTTCCATATATTGTTAAATAAATTAAATTGTTTAATATAAAAACAAAATATTTAAAATATGTTGCATCCCTTTCATTTGTCTTTATATAAATATATATATATATATATATATATATATATATATATATATATATATATACTCATATAAAAAGCTAACTAAACTAAAGCACTAGCTTTTGCCCAACAAATCGCAATATTCTCATTTATATATAACAAGTTGATCATCATGCATTGCCGGTGGCAATGGAACAAATAACTAACAAGATGTCTGAACTTTGGACGCACAACAAATATTATTATTATATTAAACGTGGATACTAATTAATAATAGCAATCAAATCTACGTACCATTATCATGATCCTAAAGTGAGATTGTACGATTGTGGGTCAGCAACCAAACACTGAATAAGAAAATCTGAGACAGCAACATTAATATTGCAACAATATTGGGACACCGCTGTACTCATGAAGCCATATTTATATATATATATATATATATATATATATATATATATATATATATATATATATAATATGCATGCATGCATGGGAAAGCTGACAGTCAATGAGAATCCGGTCCTTTCTTGAGGGTCGTCGACATCTAATCATTAGGTGTCTAGCTTTTTTGTGTAATTGCCACGCATTTCTAACCTTCCTAGCTATATATTATCACAAGAAGTGCATACCGACAAGATTCTCGACCGGCCGGTCTCTCTCCTCTAATTTCCAACAGGCTGGAAGAACAAGAAAAGGAAGAAGAGGTAGGTGATCATGTACATACGTTAACAAACTCAAATGTTTCTATTGAGTTTGAATTGCTGATCAATTTCAATCATAATATATATCCATTGAGTAAGTCAGTAATGGTGAAATACTTTGATGATCATGATAATCACGTAACATTATATTACATACCAAATCCAAAATATTGAGCTCAAGTTGATCAATCCAATCCTGTCTTTAGTTTGCTGAGATTTGAATGAAAGTTTATAACGATCTTACTAATGAAGTTCAAGCTTCACTCAATTATTAGTAGGTTAATGGATTAGTGATATTGAATCAATACTTATCTCAAAAGTTGAAGTTAATATGAATGATAGGTTTACTCATTAATCCACCTATTAGGAAAGGAAACTCAATATTTTAATCAAGACGTAGAATAGATTTAGAGTTGGAACTCATGAACAATTAATGGCTATAATGCCGTATTAAATTGCTAGTTATCCAAATAATTAAAAGCTTAAGCTGACAGAAAGAATGAATTAATTCAATCATTTGAAATTTCTTAATCAGTGATGCGAGTTATACTAAGATGGGACACGTGATACTTGAAATTTAAAAGGGCTTTCCAAGAGCACATGATCATTTGGAACAAGTAGGAGCGCATGCAATTGACCAACACTTTTCTTAGCTTAATTAACCTCATGATCAGGCTCATCTGGAGCCATGTCTAGTAGTACTAGCTGATAATAGTAATTAATAAGAAGAACAACAAATTAATTCAAAGAGGCTACAATTATATACTATAACAAAATTGTTTATTTGTGGCCAGTTATTTTATGCGAAAATGACTATTTCTTACTAAAATGAGTTTGTTTTCGAGAAGTTGGCCGAGCATGATCAGTTACATCGATGATGAACTTCTCATGAGCTAATTAATAAGAAGATAAGAATAAAGACTCTCATGCATATACATACATATATATATATATATATAAATGATCTCTTGCAACTCTCTTACATCTATTTTACAATTCTATGTGAAATTGAGAATAGTTTTATAAATTTGAGAATTTTTTTAATGAAGTGGCCGCACGATTGTATTAATTGATTATAAAATGAGTTGTAAAGTAGTTGTAAAAGAGTTATAGGTGTATCAACTACAAGAAAACTGCTTATTTGTGGCCATTTAATTCCAACGAAATGACTATTTACAGTTAAAATGAGTCTGTTTTGATCACAAATAGTCTTTTCATTACAATTAAATGGCCATAAAAGTTTATTTTTCTTGTAGTGATCATTATATATATATATATATATATACGTGGGATAATGTGCATGCAATTAGAGGCCGGAGCAGCTAATTAAGTTTTTGAGTGGTGGTGAGATAACCAAGTTGTTTCCCCGCTAACCACAAGATGATCGATATTGAAGCATGCGCGCAGGTCTTAGTTAATTTGCTGACATCAATAATATGTATAATTGGTTGCAGTAGTCAATGAAGGAGGTTAAAAGGAAGGTAGAGTTTGCCGGGGATTTCCTCCTAACCTTACCTCATTTATCCACTTTCACAAGCTACCTACTAGCTAGCTATCTACGTACCCACTTTTTTAATTTGTCTCTTTATATAATATATAAGAAAAATGGAATTTTGTTACTATTTATTTATGACAAAATGAATATTTATGATTAAAATAAATTTATTTTAATTGTAAATAATTATTTTATTAGAATTAATTAATCACAAATAAATAATTTTCTTATAGTGATATATATATAAAAATACAGATAATAATTAATCTCTTATAAGTCATGATGATGATGATTTTCCTTGTATAGGTTGCATATATGGAATGGTAACAACTTTTCGTTTTCCCACTTTTTGAAAAAAACTGGGTCGTTTAGAAACGAATTAATGTGATTGATGCTAGCTAGCTAGCCAGGCGCTACAATTAAGAGTTGGTAAAATTAAATTAAAAAAATATTACTTTTCACTTTCAAGACATCATCTGAATTAACAACAAAATGATTAGTTGAAAAGGCTGGCGGCTGATCAGACATACGTAACTGGAACTATAGCTCTCTCTCTCTCTCTCTCTCTCTCTCTCTCTCTCTCTATATATATATATATATATATATAATAGCTTCGATCGATCGAGGAAGAAGATTAATATATATTCCAAGGGCCGTTCAAAATCAGTTGAGTTTGGTAGATCAAGAGTTTACAAATAAATTAATAAATAACTACTCACATAGTACTCCGGCCAGCAAGGAATTGCCATAGAAGAAAATTATTAAAAAAAACATTAATGAGATATTCAGGGAATTTCACCACTTATAAGGCCCCTTTTGGAACTTAGGTATGCTGAACTAAGATCGACTCAATTTAATTTAATTTTAAATTGAGTCTAACATCTAAACATCTAATTCTCAAATCATTAATTTCATCTCAACTCAAAATCTCTTTATACGTGGGACTCATATTATTTTTCAACTTTTCATAAATATATCTAAACTTATCTTAACATCTAAACTCATTTTAGGTGGGCTCCATAAAACTCACTCCACCATCTCAACTCACTAATATTTATAAAGAATTCAATTCATTTCAACTCAAGTCAGTATCCAAACGAGGCAAAAAACAACTCGACGTGAAATTAGGTCGACATTACTTATATGATCGTAATAAACCATGCACACGTACGTAGAGCATATATATGTGTGTGTATATATATATATATATATATATACATATATATATGTATTTCTGCAGTAAAAGTTTTAGTGCTGGCCGATTATATATATAGAAGTAATGATCTTTTTCTGTAGTGGCTGTTAATTAATTAGTTTAGGCTACGTACTATGGCATATACTAACTGATCTGAAAAGCCTGCATGCACGCATGCAGGAATATTTATAAAGGCCAGCTTCCTTTTGTGCAATGGTAGAAACTAGAAAGATGATTAATACGAATATTTACGCTTGTTTCTTCAGATCAATGTTTGAATCTATATATATATTGATCTCCTTAATTAATATTGACCATGCATACGCATGATGCATGCATGCCATCAGAACGTACAACATGAATATTACCTTGCAAATTCATGACGTTGGGCCATATATACATGATATATATGTAAGACGTTCTGGATAATATTGGATGGATGGATCGTATAAGGGATCATGTTAAATTCATGTTCCGTAACGTAAAGCCCTAGCTAGCCAGTCGATCGTTAAACAAAAAAACAAAAGCAGTAGCTAGTTCAAAAGCTATATATATATATATATATATATATCCAGCTAGGCATTGTTTAATCACTTTCACATGATCAGTAATATTTCATATATCGATTAATAAGAGATTCAAACAGGCAAGGTAAGCCTATAAAACTAATTCTTTAATTTATAGGCTTGTATATGATCAAACTGCTGCATCATGTACTGACCCAAACAAATTAAGTGCATGCAGTTTAATTCCATATATTTGTAAAATGCAAATAAAATGCGACGAATTAATTAAAGTAGTGTAGCATTGAAAAATGAAATATGATGTGGTTGTTTTAATAATATTATTCTATCATAAAATATCATATTATTAAAATTATTTATATGAGTAATAATTGTTAATGATATTATCATATTTTGTGATAAAATGAGAATATATATATATATATATATATATATATATATATATATATATATCTTCGTGCATGTGTGTATATATATATACATATATAATTACTCGTTGAAAACAATCTGATTGGCACAAAAAAATAATTGAAAAAATATCTACTTTTAATTATTTTTAATTAAGAGGGAGCTAGCTATCAATCTCAAACCAGTGTGTAGAGCACACCATCCACATCACTTAAATATTGATAAGATTTTATTTGTAAGATTCAAATTTAAAAATTTATTTTCTCAAATGAAATCAGTATTACAAGAAGAGTTTTGCTACTCATCATCCCCACACACCACACTTTTTTATTTTTTTTTTATTTTATAAAATTTTTTTTAAAATTTTTATTTTATTTTATTCCTCTTAAACTTATTGAATTCTTCTACTCATCATCTATATAACACACATTTGGTAAGAGAAAAAAATTAAAAAAAAAAAAAAGTGTGATGTGTGGTGTGTGAGGATGATCATAAATATAATTTTTCTTACAAGAAAACTACTTATTTGTGACAAGTTATTTTCTATGAAAATGAAAATTTCTTGCCAAAATGAGCCTATTAATTCGAATCATGCCATGCATGCATCGATCCAAGCTTAGTTTCTTCAATTAAATGATCATCTATCAGCATTTTCCAAAGAGTTAGCCCCTGAAGAACGCAAGCAACAGCTCCTAGAAATTAGAAAGAATTAATCCAATGGCAGTATTGTATTTGGATACGTCTACGCGCGGGCAACTTAATTAGTTAGGAATATTATAGGTACACTATGGTCAAACTGGAAGAATTTTTTTACCTATGAATTAATTATTTGATTAGATTCAATTGTTGGGCGATTTTTCAATTAAATCATGATCAGATCATTGATCATCATTTCTGCTAATTTTCTAAAAGTTATCTACTTATAAGGAATTAATGCCAAATAGATTAATATATTATATATATATATCCACCTAATGTGAAAAAAAAAAAGAAAATTGTCCACAAGAAATAACAACTCGATACCTACATGCAGCATGATCATTTGGTTATCACAAGGCAAAGAAAATTTAGCTACCTCCATCTGCTGCTTGATCCGTAACATTCAATGTATACATGATGAAATTATTAGATGAGATTAACAATTTTCGAAAGAATTACGTAACACATGTTGAGCCAAAGGCCTGTGGCCTTGTTGGCATAACCCACAACCTCTAAAATAGAGGTCTGAAGTTCGAAAAACCGGACTCCTTTTCTAAACTTTTTTATTTAGGATAATTATTAATTTTTCATTCTTAGTTACACCTCCGTAACTATTTTTTAATGTCAACTATATACTTAGGTGAATAATCGCTTAAAATATGTCATAATAACCGCCGTTTGATTTAGATTAAATAAATTCAGGTCGAAACAAGTTATTATTGAATTATGTTTTTACTTGAGTAGAATCATTATTCATCCAAGCTTTCAATTGTGACTAAACTGTAGAGAAAAATTAGATAGGACAATTTTTGTGAAATTTAGCTAGTAATATTAATTACATGTGTTTATTAAGTATTTTATTAAATTGGATAGCTAGGGTTGGCTGAATCTTAAACTGGAAAATGGAAATAGTGTTGATAACATGGGTTTGAAAATGCAGATCCGTTTACGACCTTGCCTAAACGGATAAAATCAAAAATCTAGCCATGGGCTGAGCCCACCTATATATTATAGCATATTGGGCTGACCTAGGACTGAACTTTATTCAGAATTTCCTTCAACGGAGGTGTTGCTGCACAGCTGCAGGATTGGATGTAAAATCCAGGTATTACACCTTCCGATCCATACTAGCCACCTCGATATCTTACTAATTTTACAATGAATAAATATAGATAAAAGTCACTATTAGGAACATCCATTTTGCACATATGATGTGGCATCATCTAGACCACACATCTCCCCAAGTGAGTGTTGGGAACAATCAACTAGAAGTAGTCACGCAGTGAGTGCAAAGTGTGCACTGCTATAGTGGCTTCTCTCTAGCATTACTCACCTTATGCTGAACACGCCAAATTATTTTCTTGCTGGAACCAGCCAACCATCATTAGCGGCAGCCAAACCAAGTCCTGCTTGTGATTTGGCGGAAGCTGTGATGTCGAGATGTTGGTTGTACATGTCATACACTTCTCGCATGATAACAAGTGTGTGCTTACATGTTCAATAAAAGAATACAATTAATTCGTAGTGAAAAATAAAAAAAGGGTAGTCATTAAATGCATCACAACTATAATAACCATAAGCCACATGTCTCCAAACCATAAGCGAAAGAATGTTTACAGTCATCCAGTAAATCAAACATAATAACTTAACAAAGTGGGAAAAAGCCTCAATCCTCAATTCTCTGACTGTGTCGGATCTCCATGCCCATAACTATCATCAAATTCTCCATATGCATCAAAGTCTACGGTTTCGAAGAGTGTGGCCGTAGTGGAACTACTAAGGCCGGTGAGATTTCAAAAAATCTCAAAAAGTAAAACTAAGACTAACACTCAAAATTGCATGTCAATGGAAGTGAAAATTATGCAAGTAATTGATATAAGAAAAGATGATAATTGCCATTTCACATTTAACCAAATAAAATTAAAGATAACCGAATAACAGTTAACTTCACCCACAAATTTACTACATAACAAAACATCAAGTACTCAACACAATTCCCACGCAAGTTGAAATATACTCGGAAGAAAATCCCATTTTTGAAAACGTTCATTTTATTAATGTATGCGCCACAGTCTCTTCTAATAGACCATCTGCACGTTTTGGCTCCCTTCGTTGCATGCTTTAGCTCTCTTCGTCACACCACGGGTAATGACCATGCATGTGATTTCATTAAGTCTAGCAATATTACATAATCCAATTTACACATAAATTTTCAGCAAGCAGATACAAGTTATAAGGCAGTCCAATGATAAATTTTCAGCAATTATTTTACATGTTATGATCAACCCAATAATAAGAAATTTACAACAACTCTTACGCAACAAAATAAACAAATGGATAGCAAGTAAGGGCTCTACAGAGCACCAGAGAAACATCCCAAAACCAACCACGGCAACAACACCACAAGGCATAAGCCATAAAGCCAAAACAGAAAACCAACACATTAATCCACAACACCCATAAAGGTACACGACCACAACAGAGAACCATCAGCAAAATGACAACTCCCCCACAGAGGCACTCGGCCACGCAGAGAACCACACAGCATATTCACAATTCACAACTCCAACAATAACCATTTCCAAGCTTACTCGGAAAGACACTTACCACCGTGCAGTGGGAAAAAACTTGTAGATGATCGCCGGCGTTCTGAGCTTCATGTCGACTACTCAATGATTTGTCATCTCAATGCATGGCCTGATTGAGGGTTGGAAGACTTGGGGTGATTCAGGGTCTGGGTTCAAGTCAAAGGGGAGGGAAAGTGGGGTACTTGAGTGGCTGGGGGTGTGTTTTCCAATGATGGGGGTGGTTGATGGCCTGGGTGGCGGAGGGGGAGTCACGAGAGAAAGAAGGGAGATAAAGAGAGAATGAGAGAGACAGAGAGTGACAAAAATAGAGAGGGAAAGGAGAGAAAGTGAGAGACGGGTAAAGAGTGAGAAGCAGACCGGCCAAGTGTGCGACAGCGGTCGAAGGGAGGAGGCACGGTTTAGGGGCTTTGAACCCAAAAATGGGTTTGGGCTTTACGAGATTGAGAAAGTAAGATAGACAGAGAGATCGAGCGAGGGGAAAATGACCATTGCCAGTGTCGAACTGGAACTGTGGGGTGACGATGGGATGATTGGGTGCGGTTGAGGCTAGGATTTACGAACCCAAAAGTTTTGAGCTTGGGGATCGAGAGAGGGGAGAGATCGATGCCGCTTACTAATGGCCTTACATCGGACAACAGACGACAGACAACGACGGGTACAGAAGAAACAAAGGGAGAGGAGAGAAGGGGGAGAGAAAGAGAGACAGAGAGACAGAGAGAGTAACGAGAGGGAATCTGAGAAAGTGAGAAGATGTTGTCGAGGAGGAGGCCTCGGCTCAAGCAATGCAGTGGAGCGGATGGCTTCCGCGCTATTTCTGGAACTGGAAGGCCTTCGCGGGCGAAATAGGCTTTGGCCATGGTTGGTGGCCGGAGATCGGCGGCGGCCAAGGGCACCACCCTGGAATCAAGAGGTGGGTCCCGGAAGTGGTAGACCACTTGATGATATTTTAAAAAGAGAAAATCAATTAAATTATTTAAAATTAATAGGATTAAAATCATCTGTGACCGGATCTATTTTAAGATCTTAATAATAATCCAAAAAATGCGGTCCAAGTTATTTTAAAATGTGTAATTATGACAAACTATGATCGGAGGGTATAAAACTAAAGAGTTCTGCTATATAATATCCACTGTAGTGGTGCACACATTACATACACTATGTGGATATTTCTAGTTTTTTATTTTTTGTTTTTTTTAAATCAAAACGCACTTTTTTATTCAATTTGAAAATCTGTATGTATTTTCATCCCATTTGAATTCATGCCGCAAAAGCCCTGCTCCATCGTAACTCGCGTTTGCTTCCACAACCTAGCACCTCCTGGCGATGCCGTCTCTCTCGTTAGTGCCACCGAGCGGCGCTCCTTCGTCTACCCAGCGCCTCCACTCCCCGCAAGCTGATTGAACGGACCAAACCAACGACGAGACCGAATGCTCTGTTTTGCCAAATGGTTTGCTAAGTAAATATTGTATTACCATTTTCCCGTCCATACATGCTATGTTCTTCATGTGTACATCGAGAGGTATTTTTGTGTTTTCTGTGTTTTCTAAGATGGGTATGCTTAGGGCATGGAGAAATTTCTAGAAAATTAGGATCTTTTACTGCTCTCTTCTCTCTCTCTTTCTCTCACCCTGAAACAGAGGAATCAGAGTCACCTAAAAAAGATTTTAATGTCGCACCACTAGCTTTGAAAACGCCCTCCCCCTTCTCCCTCTCTTTCCAAGATTGTCCCTGCTCTGAGCAATTTCTTATTCATTGATTTGTTAAAAAGTTACAAGAGAAGTGCAATCAATAAATAATTGATGTGTATCGGTGAGGGTATTTGTTTAGAATGTTCTCAAGGACGATTTGTGATAATGCTATTTTGTTTGCACCAACTTATCTCAGAAAAAAAATCTAATAGTAAGACAGGAAGCGTGCCGTATCGGATTATTTTTTGGTGGATTCACTGGATCTTATCATGCCCTTAGATGTTTGTTGAGAAAGTTGAGGAAGAAAGAGACGCCATTCAATGCATAAGTTTGCACATTCAATCCTACTATTTGATTATTTCCATCTTGAGTCACTCTTCATACTTCTTTTGTTTTACTTTGTGATGCCTTGAAGTCATATTTCTTATTTATGACTTTGTTTAAGGTGATGATGGAGCAACATTTTAGGAGGTTTAGTTGTTGGCCTGTTTATTTTAGTCCTAGAGGATTCTAACAGGAGGCATACACTTGCTTTATATCTTTTGGCTAGGGTAGCTCAAGCATGTGAATAAACGCCATGTAACCTAATTAATTTTCATTTGTTATCTGAATCTATCATTATTATTTTTGTTTTGATTTGCTTTTATGCTTGCTTGTGCTTGTGTGCATGCAAGCCAGTCTAATGATTTTTTTTCCTTATCTTGTCAGTGTGCTTATAATTCTGCAAAGTCTAAGAACAAGTTTTACCTTTGGGGAAGCCATTGGAGGCATGGAGATTCTTTGTTGTTTGCTTTGGCTTGTGCACAGGTACCATATCAAGACTTCATCCAGAAGACCAGTCTTGTTGTGCAGCCTATATACAAGGCAGTGATGGACAACTGTAGAGGTTACCATGTGGATGTGGTCTCACTTCCTGTCAATACTTCAATTGACAGCACCATCTTCTCTGCCTTCTCCATCTTCATCAACACTACTAGTCACTTACTTTTGCTCATAACTATATTCGTAGACATTATTGGTCTATAACTAAAACATCACCACAGCTATCTCCATTCATTTCAAGTTGTACTGCTAGTGATAAAGATACTTTTATGCTACATGGACAAAGACCATTCTTATGTTTTAGTTTTGTTCTTTCCGAACACATTGATATAGAGCTATTCACCTTTATTTATGTAATAATTGAAATGAGATTTATCCTGACTGCTGGAATTTTAGTTTGTGCACTGCTGCTGCATGAATTTTTTTTTTCTTTTTTTATAAGTAGGAATCTTTAGGCAAAAAAATGTTGCTATTAGTGATATCGTTTGAAATGTAATTGGAAAAAATGAAGTCTTGTATTGTCAATCTTATTTGGAATTGGCATATTTCCTAGACTTTTTAACTTCTCATTCAATGGAAAAGGGGAAAAAGAGAAGAAAAGAACTCACAATTCCTGATTTTCTACTGTTATTCCATACATCTGTCATGCTCGGGTTGGCATTTCCTTTCCCAAGCTCATGAACAAGTGAACATGCATGCACTTGGCCGTCCAAGGAGAGTACAATGATTATGCTGAAAATTTCTAGTGCAGAACAGATCTGATCCTTGAACTGGTATATAAATTCCCTACTTGATAATTGGATGGGCATACGTACTGCATTGCCAATGTAATTCAACAAATAATGCAATAATCTATACTGCCCATTATTTGTTTCCTTGTTATTAGATAAGGATTCATTTGTGAACGAGCTTTAAACTCCCCAGCAAGGGTGAATATATCATCCTTAGAAGTATTTGGACCCTCTAATCTGGAATTAATTAATTTCATAATATCCAATCAACATATAAAAATTTGTAGGGAGACCTAGAATAGAAAACAGACCCCACCTAATATGGGAAATAAGTGAGAAGATATTCAACAAATTTACTGCAATATAAGTTATAAACATAAATACACATCAATACAAAAAAAGCACTTCACATATACTGCAGTTATAAACATCAATACACAATTACAGTCTGTCAACATGTTACATGTTGTTTACAACACAATAAACCGAAACTTTAATCTCCATATGGAAGAACTTGTTTTGCTGGAGAGTACAATGATTATGCTGAAAATTTCTAGTGCAGAACAGATCTGATCCTTGAACTGGTATATAAATTCCCTACTTGATAATTGGATGGGCGTACGTACTGCATTGCCAATGTAATTCAACAAATAATGCAATAATCTATACTGTCCATTATTTGTTTCCTTGTTATTAGATAAGGATTCATTTGTGAATGAGCTTTAAACTCCCCAGCAAGGGTGAATATATCATCCTTAGAAGTATTTGGACCCTCTAATCTGGAATTAATTAATTTCATAATATCCAATCAACATATAAAAATTTGTAGGGAGACCTAGAATAGAAAACAGACCCCACCTAATATGGGAAATAAGTGAGAAGATATTCAACAAATTTACTGCAATATAAGTTATAAACATAAATACACATCAATACAAAAAAAGCACTTCACATATACTGCAGTTATAAACATCAATACACAATTACAGTCTGTCAACATGTTACATGTTGTTTACAACACAATAAACCGAAACTTTAATCTCCATATGGAAGAACTTGTTTTGCTGAATAGCCTTCTTTCGAAACTGTAAGTTATTTGTGGCCTTAAACTGCACCATACAGAGAAAGAACTCCTCTATGGGATCTACAACTCCATATCATCAGTATTCTGGAATCAAAAAAAAAAAACTTGGAACTTCACTATCACCTAAAATAAAAAAATAAAAAAAACAACTTCAAATATTTTAAATCCAAATAATCAACATAATCATGTCCTAAGAATACCTTTAGTCCAAATAACAGCTCCATGTGCTCAATATCATTGGAATTGAAAACCAAAATCTCCATCTACAGCTCCACATAGATTTGGTTGTGTCCCATCCCCAGTATCATGTTGTGTTCCATCTAGCCCAAGTTGAATCTGTGAACATAATCTACAATTAAAAACAAGTAAATATATTAGATTCATACTCTAGGTATTGTTGATATGCCCTTAAGGCTGAACATTTGAGAGATTAGACAAGCACATTCATTCAAGACAAGCACAATGTAAGCATTCACTACTTTATTCAGGACAAGCATATTGAATGAAAACTGTGAATATTTGATAGATTAGACAAGTATATTCATTCAAGACAAGCACAGTCTGTTCATTCACCTACTTTTAAGCATTCATTCAAGACAAACATATTGAATGAAACTGTGAAAAAGCAAGAGATTATACAAGCACATTCATTCAAGACAAGCACATTAGTCCATTCACAGTCACAGATCTATCAGATATTTACAATGTCAACAAATGACACATATGCACCCATAACCAAATTCAACGTACAAAATCCAGAACCAACCTCAACGTACAAAACCCAGAACCAACAAAGGAAAGACAACTTCAAACACAAGAGCCTGTCTCATTTACATAATTGAATACATAGTAATATTGCCTAGTGAATGTCCAATTAACTAAGACCATCATCAAATTTAAACATAACTTGATTTCAAGTAACCTAACACCAGCAGCTCTTTATCATGCCAATCTTTTAGCTCACTAAAAAAATCTTTAGCATCTCAATCTTTATTAACCATTAAAGATATGTCATGCCTACGTTCGTGATTCAAAGCAATATATGTCCAGTACGACACACACACACACACACACATATATATATATATATATCTATATACATGACCAAAATCAAGATATACAACATACCCAAGGGGTTACATTGCACCACCCTCCACTAAAATCTTATTTGTTTTAGCTTTAGCTATTTCCACCTTCAATAATAAACTAAAACTAGCCATAATAGAATGCAACCTCCAATCTCTAGCTAATACTATATATGCATCATCCAGAAACAACCCCATTAATTTCTAGCAAAATACCATTAATTTACAGCTCATATGACTAAACCCTAGAGGAAAAAAGAGATGCTGTAAACACAAAGAAAAACAAAATGTATGACTAAACCCTAGAAGCACAGAGAAAAGATGAGTAATACATGAAAAAATTTGAAGAAGATTATTTACAAGAAACGATACATTACCCCTCCTGCAGATCTGAGGGCTTCATGTCGGTGGATTGAGAGCTTCAATCTAAGTGTGTCGAACTCGCAGAGAAGAAGAAAAAACCTTAGAGAAGAAGAAAAAATCTTAGAGGAGAAGAAGAAATCTCAGAGAAGAAGTAGAAGAAGAAGAAATCGTTAGGATCACATGCGAACTCGAAATCGCAGTGCAGATGAGCTCTGGGCTTCGGGAGAGGAACTCGAAATCTCAGTGCAGTGCAAAGGAACTCGGGAACTCGAAATCACAGTGCAGAGGAACTCGGGAGCTCGGGGGGGTGGGGGGAAAAGAAGGAAAGAAACGGGAAGGGAGAAGATAAAGAAACAGGAAGGAAGGAAGAAAGGTAAATGCGGGGGGTTGGGGGAGAGGAATGAAAATTCAAAATGTGTCAAAAATCTTGGGAGCCCCTCGTTTCGACACATAAGGTGTGCAATTTGGATGCAGCAAATAGTGGCTTCTCCCCATATTTTTTCAAAACTAAAACCAACCAACTTTTAGGACACATCCTGATTGATAACGGGTGCAATATTCTAACCAAGTATTAATGTAAAGAGAAAAAATATTTATAATTATGAATTGTACAATCATCGTGTAATCATTTTGAAAAAAATAAATAAAACATAGAACCCATATAAAAAAAATTAATTTTTTAATAGTAGACTCCACTCTTTTTCAAAATGATTACGCGGTGTTTACGTACTTTACGGTTGTATGCAGAATTACTCTAATGTAAAATACTAACTACTAACCTACAACAAGTGAGTGGTTTAGGAATTTTTGTATGTCAATTTGCCATAAATTCTAAGCCTGCGCACCTTTGTCATTACCTCCGTCTTGAGTTTATATGTATATCAGTATATCGCTATAAATCATGAACACAAAATAAAATATCCCAAGATGTTAACTAGCTAGTGACTGTTTTCATGATTTGTAATATGTTAATCAACGGAAGATTAGTCGTTCCTACACAGAAATTATCCTTAATTTATCCAGAATTTTGTTAGGCATATATATATACAACATCGTTAATTAGTTTGGAGTAATACGTACACATGATAAAGTCAAAAAAGTGAAAATCCATGTAAACTTTGATTAGGGTCGATTAATTTGGATAGATGGTGGCTATTAAGATTGATATGAACATTTAGGTACGGATCAATGCCTTTCAAGTTCTTGCCTGAACTTGAGAGTATAAGTGAGAGAGAGAAAGATAGATTTATATAATGGAGTCATGGACTTACGTACAAAATTTATTGTTTGCGTATAAACATTTTGGCTTGCATTAAATGAACAATCAAGTGCTATATACATTTCTATTTCTAGTACCTCACATGGGATTGTAAAGGCTTGAGTTTGGGTAAGAACTTGAGATAGAAGATTTTTTTTTTTTTTTTCCAACATTCACTTGAGATGGCCACAGTTAGGGAATGTCCAAATTACATATTTTCTCTACAGACACATATATAAATAGGGCTGAGCACCAACAGCTTCAGAGTCGGAGTGCCTTACCTCCGACTCCGACTTCGATTCTTATAGCCTCCAATTCAACTCCAATTCCAACTTGTCGGAGCGGAGTCGGATTTGGGCTTTTTTATGGATTGTTTTCTTAGCCCATTTGAAATTTTGATTTGGCAATTTTGGGCTCTCACTAATCAGATTTGGGCTTCTATATTTTAGTTTTTTTTTAAGATTTTTGAAAACTTTTATTTTATTAAAATATAACTAAATTTGTAAAAATAAGTTATTCATACAAATAAATACATAACCAAATTTGTAAAAATAAATCATTCATACAAATAAATACAAAACCAAAATTGTAAAAATAAATCATTCATACAAATTAAAAATACATAACTAAAATTACAAAGCAAAATCATTCACTAGAATCACTACAAGTTAAAAAAACATAACCAAAATTACAAAACTAAATCATTCACTCACTACAAGTTAAAAAAACATAACCAAATCTAGAACTAATAAGTACTAATTTACTACAACAAGAAGTTACAAACTTACTAGCTAAAACTAAAACCTTACAAGCCATCAAATATTGTTAGTTGTTCCCAACTACAACCAATAACACAATTTAAATTCCAACAACAAACAAAACCAAACAAATCCAACAATATCCATCATCTATCATCCATTATCTACCATTCATTCAACCCATCTATCATCCATCATCTATCCTCCCAAATTATCCAACCAATCCATCCTCCATCAACAAGAAGTTCTCATTCCAACAACAATAGAAAAACAAAACAAACAAATAAGTTATTATCATTCCAACAAAAGAAACAATAAAGTGAGTGTCATTTCAACCTGTGCCTAAAGAGAAAAGAACAAAATTAGTGTGGAAATAAGATACCACATAAATTTATAAAAATAAACAAAACAAAATTGAACAAACAACAAATTACACACTTTTACAAATGCACTCAAATCTCAATCATCTTCATATAGTAAACTCGTTATACTGGTGGTCAATTCTACATTAGATGTTAAAATATAAGAAATTAGTATTAAAAAAATGAGAAATCAAGATATATAATAAAACTAATTAAATTTGGAATATATTACCTGAGTCTAATTTATAGCTCTCCACATCATCAATTGTATCCAAATAATTTTGACTCAAGCATATATATGGGAGTAGACTTCAACCAATTTTGAGTACATACAAGAGCCTCCACAGTTCTATGAGCGAAAGAACTCCGAAACGGATCCAGAACACGACCTCTTGTGCTAAATACTGACTCAGATACTACAGTAGTGATTGGAATGACAAAGATATCTCTTGCCATTATAGCAAGAACTAGATATTTAGTGGAGTTGACCCTCCACCAAATTAAAATATCAAAACTCTCTATAGGGATCTCAACATCCTCCAACAAATATTGTTCTAGCTCCGACTTACAGTCCATCAAGCTTGCTGATATTCGCTCTTTATAGAAGTTTTTCAAAAAAACCAAGGGATAAGTTGAAGAGCTACTCCCCATTGAGATACTACTCTCATTACGAGTGTCAAAAATACCAGATTTAGAACCACATGTGTACCCACCACCAAACGTAACATATTGTTCATACAAAAGTTCCATATCCCTCTTGAGGATTTCAACAAATTCCTTACCCTCTCATTGCCTAATATTTGATCGAACCAATACGCTTGAGTAACCAACTTGTATCGTGGATCAAGAATGACAGCAACAAACAATAATCTGTTTATCTTAACAAGATCCCCCAAATATTTATCATTTTTTGTTTTCATTCTAAAGGTCATTGCACTCAAGCGTCGATTATTGTTGTCACAAAAACTATATAATTTGACGTGAATATTAATGAGCTCTTGAAAATAAATATTCGTAGTGACATATGATGTACCAGAAATACACAATGTGACATAATAAAATACTACAAGAAATTTCAAAAAGTTTTTTATAGCCTCCCAATAATCAAGCACGGGAGCTTCTAATCCTCTCCTTCCATGCCCATCTTCAAACAAATAAACTCTTGAGTACGGATCCTCATCAAGCAAAAATTGTCAAGCTTTTTTTATAGCAGAGTCGCTAAAGGAAGTATTGTCTGCCGTTATTGTAGGAATTTTGCCAATCCCCCAATCAAGCATACACTCCTCCAACACCCTCCCAATCGTTGCCCCTTTGTGATCACTAATACGAATAAATGAAATTATCCAATTATGCAACTTCCAACGACTATCAATAAATGAGCCATAACACACATGTAATTGATGTTTTGAATAGACGTCCAAGTGTCAGTGGTCAAGCACACTCTTTTCTTATTAGTCAAAAATATTTTTTTTCAAACTATCATTCTCTCTCAAATAGCTTCATACAATCCTTCATTATCGTAAAACGAGAAGGAATAGGAAACCTAGGATAAAGGGATTTAGTGTAGTCTTGAAACCCTTAGCCCTCAACAAGTGAAAAAGGCAATTCATCAACTATCACAATCCAACAATGGCAGCCCTAATTGTTTTCCCATTATACTTGGTCATCCCTGGTGTCTTTTCCACTTCCCCTCCCTCAACTCTTTTCTCCGGGACCAAGAATTGTTGACTCTTATCCAATCTACTCTTACGATTTTTTGGGCAAGGGGAGATGTGTGCTTTCAAGGCTAAAGTGTCCTGCCTCTTGGGATAACATTTCCACAACCTCGCACAATGGTTACAAGTGATTGTAGGTTCATCGGGATCACAATCAGGGACTCTTGTGAAGTGATCGCACACCTCAAACTTATTCTTGGGGTTTCTATTGCCTGGTGGAGGAAGGGGAGTAGAACAAAAGGTATTAGGAGTGCCAACCGAAGAGGTTAATGGTTCACTAGACTCTTCGATAATGGGAGCCTCAATAGGTTGTAGTGGTCCGTCTGGACATGATGCATAAGTGGACGTAGGAGTGCTTGCACCTTCACTATTCATGATTTAAAACTAAAACACAATACAATAAATCAAAAAAACTTCATGATCAGATTCACAATCAATGATTCACAACCAGATTAACATTAGAGGACAGATTATAGATTCACAAAGTGATGGATCATTCGAATCCAATGATTTAGAACCATAGAGCAGAACTTCAAAATTATTTGCAAATATTGTAAATAACAAAAAGTAATCTAAGATTACTCACAAACAAAGAGATTTACAAAGTTGTTGCATATAGATTCACAAACAAAGCAATTCACAAAGTTGTTGCATATAGATTCACAAACACAAATAATAAACAGACTGTAAAATTAATATAGATCATAAACACACAAAGAGAGTCACATTATCTAGGAAACTAACACATTAACTCTCAAGTTAAAGCTTAGTTGAAGCTTTTAATTATTGCATAAACACATATCATAAAAACACTGTAACATTTTCAAGGAAAGAGGCGACAGAGATCATATCACAACCATACTAAGATTAATTTTAATTAAAAAAAAACTAGGCAGATTATAATTAATAAACAAAAATATCCACACTACACAGATTCATAGAATATAATTAATTTTAATTAAAATAGCTAGGCATCTATCCATCTCCACAGATTTACAAAATATCACGAAATAAATTAATTTCTCTTTTCATTTGCACATTGAAACCAAATCAGTACACAGATGACTGATTCACAACATTCAAAAAACTCACCCTGATACAGTGATGGCATTCCACAGAATTTTTTACATTCTTTAGTTCTTGCAACTTCGTAGCCTTCGTTAGCCTCGAGACCTTGTAAAATTTTATGAGAAAATCAAAATCAAAAGAAATGAGAGATACAGAGATAGAACATGATAGGGTCATAGGAGAAGAGATATAGACGACGAAGGGAGAAGAGAGAGAGAGAGGCCGTGCGGTGGGACTTTGAGAGTGGGGGAGCCGCGCCTAGGGTTAGAACTGAAGAAGAATTGCAGAAGAAATGAAAGGTTTCGGGGAGGGAAATTCGAAAGCCTTAGGGCTTTAAGTTACCACGTAAAACTACACTATTTTATGTGGACTATAGGCTAGGCTGGCATTTTGGCCCTTTTGGGTTGGGCTGTTGGGCTTCTTTTTTCTTTTTTCTGTTTTTCTAAACCCTAATTCAAACCCTAAAGGCCTAATCTAAATCCTAAATCAATTTTAATCTATGTTTTAACACTAAGTTTTTTATATAGTTTTTATAATTCTTTTATCACTTAATTTTAATTGTTAGTATTTATTATTAACAATTATTATTTAACTAGTATCTAATTACATGTTATTATACTATAGTATTACATGTTATTAACTCAATATAATATTTTATACTCATTTCTAACTTATAAGTTATTCCTATAGTATTTAATAAGCTATTAGTATTACAGATTTGTACTATTGTATTTAAGTACATGTTGTTCTACTAAATTATTACATATTATTATATTAGTTTCTAACTTAATTATATACTAGACTTAGTATTCTATATTTAATGTAATTATACTAGTGATTATATATTAGTATACATATTATTATACATTAATTATTATATATTAGTATTACATATTATTATATATTGGACCATTGGTTATTATACATTACTATTATATGTTATTATATTTTAGTTATTATATTATATATTAGTGTTTTTCCATTAGTATTATATGTTATTATATTTATACATTAGTGATTTAGTGTTACATGGCAGTAATATTTTAAGAGTATGATGTTTATATGTACTAAACTATTATTAGTCAATTTAGTTTATATAATATAGTGTAAATATCTTATTTTATAATAATTAGATCATACTAGTATATTATTGAATTTAACTAACTATATAAGATATAGTTATATAAATTTTTCATGTTATTATACATTAGTATTATCTGTTATTATAAATTTATATATTAGTGTTTATCTATTAGTATTACATGTTATTATATTTATACATTAGTAAATTAGTGTTACATGTTAGTAATATTGTAATAATATGATGTTTACATATACTAAACTATTATTTTATAATAATTAGCTCATGCTAGTATAATATTGAGTTTAACTAACTATATAAGATATAGTTATATAAAATTTATATGATTAATATATATATATATATGAACACATATATTTATAAAATATGTACAATATTGGTGTTAGAGTCAAAGTCGGATCGGAAAGGAGTTGGAGTCGGTTCAACTCCACCTCCAACTCTGACTCCGACTTCCCAGAGGAAAAAAATTCCGACTTCGACTCTGACTTGTCGGAATCGGAGAGGAGTCAAAGTCAGAATCAGATTTTCGGATTTTTTCTCAACCCTATATACAAATTCAAGTGACTCAAGTAAGAAAGATATAACATATGGAATGGACCGGCAATATTACAATTTATGTTATTGCCTATTTATATTTTTAAAGCATGATTAAATGCTTAATAAATATTATAAGACTTATATTATGTATCTATCGCTCTCCCACTTTTTTTTTTAAAAGAGCCGGTAGCCACACACATAGCAGCCCCGTCCCAAGTTTATTAATATGCCATCACTTATGATGGAAGAATACCGTGGTAACATCATTACACTTGAGAGCTTACATGATAAGTGCTATAAAACTAACCCAAAACCAAGTGACAAAATAAACTAAAAAACCAAAACAAAATCTAACAAGCCTAAGCCAAACAACCAACAAAACTCGAAAAAAAAACTAAACAAGCCTGAGGAAAGCAACAACAAAAGCAAGAAAAAGATTAGCGACAGCGTAACGAGAGAATACCCAACTTGTCCAAGCGAATTAGACCTCTCAACAACCTCGGCACTTCCCCAATCACTTGTTGTTCCATGTGATAACCAAACGAACCATACTTAGCAAGCCAATCAGTAGCTTTATTACATTCCCTGAAAACATGACAAACATAGCAAACCATCGAATCCAAAAGACCAAGAATCTCCTCCCAAAAATCATCAAGATACCAATCCCCACATCGTCGTTCTTTCCACCACGAAACCACCACAAGTGAGTCAAGTTCAACTTCCACATAGCCAATTCTCATAGCTTTGCAAGCTTTAAGGCCATACAGCAGAGCTAATAATTCCGCTCTATTATTCGAACCAACCCCAAGAGGAAAGGCAAAAAAATGAATTAAACTACCATGATCATCTCTTATAATACCACCCGCCCCAGATAGCCCAGGGTTCCCAAAACTACTACCGTCAGTGTTTAACTTAAAATGACCCTGAGAGGGTTTGCTCCAGGCCACCAACTTCAAGCATCGCCTCGGCGGAACAAGAGGTGAGATAAACAGGGATTGTAAAATCTGAGAATCATGCCTAGAGCATTTTGAAACTTTGTGAATGCCTGACAGATTGAGCGAATCTCATGAACAATCGAGTGCTAAACCAAATTAAAAGGCTCAAGCTGACCTTCCATGCGAGCAACACATCTACGAAGCCAAGAAAGAAGAGAAGGAAGGAGTCCCACAATAGTATCAACCTGAGAAGAGGAAGATGCTCGACGAAACCAAAGGGACACTGTCTCTTGCCAATTACCACGAAGCGACAACCCAAAGATAGCTCCACAATAGTGTCGGATCCGCGCAGCAAAATTCCCTCCAAACAACACATGATTTTGATCCTCATAATTACTAGTATCACAGCAATCACACTTAGAAACAATCGGCACCCCTATCCGACGTAGACGGTCATCCACACTGAAAGCATTATGCCAAGCCTTCCACATAGAAATCGAAATCTTCCAAGGGAGTAGATTATGCCACATCCAAGGATGCCCATTTATAGTAGAACCCCTAATACAGATACAATCCCACGCTGATTTTGTGGAGAAACAACCACTATCTTGCTTTATCCATACCAAAACACCCGATCCTCCCTTGCAAATTGCTAAAGATTCCAGAATATCATTCACATGATCATAGCCCACCAAACTAACCAAGAAATCCACATCCCATCAATTCGACAGTTGACAATCCTTAACTTTAAGTAAAGGACTACCTACCACTGGAAAATTAGAAAACAATGGACCCCGATCCCGCCACTTATCATACCAGAAGAAAAGGTTGCCTTCCCTGAGCCGCCATTTAGAATTTCCGAGCACCAAAGGAATACTTTTAGCAATCATTTTCTAAAATCTAGTGCCTTTATACATCAATAAGAGTCCAAGGTTTAGAGCCCACATATTTATCCTTGAAAAACTGAGCCTATAATGACTTACCTTGGATTAAATTCCAAGCGAACCTCATATGCAAAGCCTTCTGCATATCATCTAGATGACGCAAACCCAACCCACCTTCATTCATTGGGAGACACATGTTTTTCCAAACTACCCATTTTTTCTTCCCTTTCCCACTAACCTCTCCACAAAAAAAGTGTTCATTAAGCCATGCAGCTCATTGATGATAGATTTAGGGACCTGAAGGACATCAAACAAATGAAGAGCCATGCTAGAGAGCACATGCCTCAGAAGGATAAGACGACCTCCCGATGAAAGGAGCTTCATCTTCCAGCCACTAATTTTATTGCGGACTTTTATGACCATTTCCTCCAAGTGAACTTGTTTTAGCCTCCCCAAAATAATAGGAACTCCAAGTTATTTGAAAGGGAAGGAGCCTTCCGAATACTCAGTCATACGCTTAATAGCTCTCTTACGACCCGAAGTAATTTTTTGAGAAAAAAGAACTGCAGTCTTATCTCTATTAATGCACTGGCCAGACCAAATCTCATACTTCTGAAAAATAGACAGGAGTTCCTGAATAGATCTCTTACTACCATTAGTGAAGATCACCACATCATCAGTATACATAAGATGAGAAATTTGAATTGTGCCTCTAGCTTGTGAAAATTGTCCAAATCTTTTTTCCACAACACTATTCTTAAGGAGTCTATAAATGACTTCTTGAAGAATAATGAACAGATAGGGTGAAAGAGGATACCGCTGATGCAAACCATGACCTTCCTGAAAGAAACCCTTATGGGTTCCATTCATCATAACAGAATACCAAGGAGAGGAGATGCAGGCCTGAATTAAATCACAAACCTGAGTAGAAAAATCGAAAGTGCGAAGTACCTCCAAAAGGAAAGACCAATCAACCCGATCATATGCTTTAGCCATATCCACTTTAAGAATAATATTACCACCATGGGCTTTCTTATTAATAGAATGCATCATTTCCTGCGTTAGGGAAGTATTTTCAAAGATACTGCGACCCGGAATGAAAGCACTTTGCTTAAGAGAGATCATGCTTGGAAGAAGACTTGTCAACCGATTAACCAGAATTTTAGAAGAAATCTTATAGAACACCAAACATAGGCTAATCGGTCTAAAACTTATCAAACCCAATGGACACATCAACCTTCGAGAGTAAAACAATGAAAGAGGCTGAATAGAACCGTGGAAACTGCTTTGAGAGGAAAAAATCCGAAATAGCTTCAAAGATGTCCACTTTAACAATTTCCCAACATCTATTAAAGAAACCTGCACCAAAACCATCTGGACCCGGAGAACTATTAGATGGAATAGAAGACAAAGCCTCAAAGATTTCATCCATAGTTGGAATACAAACAACATGGCCATTATCATCATCTGAAATAACAGGCGAGATAAGATAAGATAGGTCTGGCAAAACACGGGGAGAATCTGCTTGAAGAAAACCAGAGAAATACTCAACCGCTCCCTGGTGGATGGCTTCAGGCGACTCAAACACGATCCCATCTGCAACTTTCATGCCAGATATGCGCTTGCGCCTCTTATTAGCCAAACAAGCGTGAAAAAATTTAGAATTTCTATCACCTTCCACCTTCCACCTTCCATTTTAACTTTGCCATCTGAGCCAAACGAATATCCTCCCTACGTCTCCACGAAGACAATTCCTGAGAGGTCAAGACTAACTCCCTGTCATCGTCGACATTCCAATCATGTTGAAGCTGGCTTTCAAGCCTTTCCACCTGCCCCTCAAGATGGGCAATATGAGAGGTAGTCCGACCAAAAACCCTCTTATTCCATTCTCAGAGAACAACCCGAACCTGTTTAAGTTTACTAGCAAGATTCCATAAACCCCCACTAGCCACAGGAACCATCCAAGCCCTCTGTACACATTCAAAAAACTCCGGATGATCAACCCACATTTGCTGAAAACGAAATGGAGAAGGACCATAAGAGAAAGGATCAACAAATAATTCAATATACATAGGACAATGATCCGAGGTGGACCGAGGAAGATAAGAACAAGTTGCGTGAGAAAAACTGGACAATAAAGTAGCATCCATAAACACCCTATCAAGTTTTGCCCAACTCCGGGATAACCCCTGTTGGCCATTGCACCAGGAGAATTTGCTACCCCGAGTTTTCATATCAATCAAGCCACTCTGGTCTATCCAATGTTAAAATCACCTGCAAATAAACAAGGCTCGACTCCACCACGATTGAAGCACAAATCAGCCCATAACTCCTGCCTATCACTCCGTGAACATTTAGCATAAATGAAATGACATAACAAAACCTGATTTCCAGCTTCAACACGAACCAAAATAAATTGAGAATTCATACCAGTAATATGAACCACAACGGCATTATTCCAGAATAACCACACTTTCCCACCAGCAGCTTCTTTGGACGTGCCATTCTCAAAATTCAAACACCTCATCAAACTGTGAGCTTGATCAAAATTAGTAAAAGATTCCATTAAAACAACGATAACAGGTTTGAGAGACCCAATCAACTTCTTTAACCGACCTTTAGAGGTACAAATCCCTCTAATATTCCATACAAAGATGGAGCCAATCATAGAGAAAATTTAGTGGTTCGGGTTTGGACACGAGTAGAACTCCTGACTTTCACAAACTGTTTTTTCAAATAAGTTCTTTTGGCAACCAAAACACCCTCCGACTCTGTGTGATAGTCCTTCTCCTGAGGCAAAACATCCAAACCAAGATCAGGTTCTGGGTCTGAAACTGAGGTCCCTTCAAAAAGCAACTCATTGATATTTTTTGGACTCTCATGCACTTGTGCCTCTGCGGCATCCGAAAAATCCCCTGCTTCAAGACAAACTTCCTCTGTTTCAGAAACTATCTCAGGGACTTGGTGTACGAGAGCAATAGACTACACCTGCGGACCAACTTCAAACGACAACTCATTAGCATGGTACAGGTCCAACGTAATCGGGACTCCAGCCAACTCAACAACCACCCTCTGCGTCTGAACCAACAATGGAGATTGCTGATTACCCATCTGCAACTCAGACGAAGACGACTACACCAACTGGAACTCATCAAGAATTTTCCCAGAACCCGTCTGACCAGCCACCTCAGAAAACACCACCAAACTCTTATCCTGTTGTATATTCGACGGGGCCCTTGCCTCTAGTTCCTTCCCAGATTCATTCTAAACCGAAGCCTGTTGAACCACCTCTCAAGGATCTTATCCTTCGGATCCTCTCCATTAGTACCACGTTTTTGCTGAACTCAAGTCTTCTCCCCATTCACAGCCTTCCCAACACGGCACGTACGGGAATTATGTCCCTGCACTTTGCATCTACAACAGAAAGCATGTAGAGTTTCATAAATAATTTCTTGTTTGCTACTAGAAGGCATACCAGGGACTCCAATCCAGAAAAACGGGATAGGTTGAACCGCCACATCCATCTCCATGCATAGACGAGCTCCATCCGTGCGAGTTACACATCGGATTGTCTCTTCTGATGAACTTGCCAATAGGAGCAGTGAAAATACGTAAAAAATACTCATGATAGAAGTTTGGAGGCAAACTTGGGAGCACAATCCAAACCGAAACCATGGAAGGTTCCTCTTCCTCACTGAAGTCAGGATTCCAATGGAACGCACGATAGAAAACTCCATCTATATCGCAAGCTTCACGAGACAAACCTTTTAGGAAATCATCCTCAGACAAGAAATGGACGAAGACATTGCGAGGACGCTGCATAGCAGAGACCACTAGGGTACCTTCCAGACCCCAACGACAGCGTATGAAAGCTCTAATGGCATCCAGAGAGACATGGTTCCTGAGAAACTTCAGGACTATAGAGTATTTGAACGGCTCAGCCAAACGAGATATCTCCTCTTTCGAGAACTGAAAATATAAAACACCATATGAACTCTTAGGCAAACGAGGAGGGACAACAACCTCTGGGAGAGGCTGGAGCACAGCTGCAGCGAGTTCTGCAAAAGAACGTCACCCAGTCACGGCTGCCATGCAGCCCTACGTAAATGAGACCGTATGAGAAAAAGAAACAAAACCCTAGCAGAGCGCAAAACTTCATACGCACTTGAGACACTCAAATTCGCAAGAGATCTCAATTAGTTTGATTTCTACATGGGGTATATTTTTCTTGTCAAAATGAAAATTCTATACCTGGGATATCTGTCACTCTCCCACATACATCAAGTGAGATGAGAGCGATAGATTATTGGAGTTGTTCCACATCAGTTGTGGAAGGAGCTAGTAGTCATTTTATAAGTGTGAAGGAAAGTCTCACCTCTTGATCTAACTTTTGGAGTTGAGAGAGGCCCAAGACTACTCAACACTGGCATCGGAGCCTAGGTTTACCAACAGTCTGCAGGAGAAATGGGTTGTCGCTGCTTCGACCCAAGGCCTAATGTGTAAGAGGAGATTGTTGGAGTTGTCTCATATTGGTTGTGCAATGGGCTAGTATTCAGTTTATAAGTGTAAGGGAAAGTCTCACCCCTTGAACTAGCTTTTCCTAACAATACTGGTATCATTGTTGGGTTTGTAGAGCCTAGTTCTGTTGGTGTGTCGGCTCAATTTGATGACCCGACCCGACAAAGATGCATTATAGTTTTTTGGCAGATTTTCAATGAGGCTTGGGCCATAGAGCACATATAGGCCCAAGCCGAAGCGAAAGTTCACTCGACACTCTGCTCGAGCGAATAACGCAGAAAAGTAAAAATTAGGATTTCTTTCGTGTGACACTATAAATATGTACTTAATGAACAGTTTAGTATGTTCGAAGTGTTTTGAACTGTGAGATTTCATCTCAAAGTGTATTTTATAATTCATCAGCATAATAAGATCATCTGTAGCTCTGTGGACGTAGGCACGTTGCCAAATCACGTTAATTTTTATGTCGTGTGATTAATTTGTATGTGTTTGCTTTCGCTTGTTTGTCATCGTTGGTTTTTTTCTCAACATATATAGATAAATCTTTTCTGAATAGTTTGATTCCTACATGGGGTATCTGTCACTCGATCTCCCACATGCATCATGTTAATTTCATCATAAGCTTTTTATATTGAATTAATCTATATCAAACTCATGATCATGCATGAAGCAAGTGATTACGCATGCAAGTTTGTTTTATTCATGTTCAGCCAAACTTCCAACTCCTACCAACAACGATAGAAATAATTAAAGATCGAAGTACTCCTACTGGGTACTCGATCGATTATTTCTTCGATTATGATTTTTTAATTAAATAAATATTTTTAATAATAAAACTGAAACAATATACACATGAGCTCATGCAGAACCACAACTACTGCAAGCCTACAACTAAGTAATGACAATCACTACTCCCAAACATGACTTGGAAACATGATACATAATTATCATAGGGCCGTCATACCAAGTTCACCTCATCTTAATTTTGGGTCTAATTCTTTCATTATTTTTTTTTTTAATTTTTTGATATCACAATCATCAGTGTCATCATTGAGGACTTCTGAGTAATTAAATCCTTATATATCAGTATAATATATATATATATATATATATATTAGTCTATACTATGATGATCTTAAGGAAAATAAGCACTCCCGAGATCTTTTTGACCTATTCTATTTGGGTGGATTTACACAAAAGAACAAAAAATGGCCGGTTAGCTTAATAGTACTGCTATATATTAATTAAGATGATCAGTTTAGAGCACTGCCAAGTAGTACTCTTGCATGATTGAATATTAGATAAACCTCCAATTGTTTAATTAATGGCAATACTAATTAGATGATCCAACCAGTTGCATTCAGGAATGATCTTGTGCTTTTCCTATTAGATCTTACCATATAGGAATCTTTAGTGGAAAACTTAGTTTCCAAGAGGCCAGCAGTCTAAGGCCCTTATCCTTAATTACACCATAATTAATTTTAATATATATTACATGGAAAGATAATGCCCTAAACACAACTATATCTTATATATTGGGTTCTGCACATTGCTCTAAGTACGTACGTACAGTAGTAATACTTCATCACTCACACCAGAAAGATCAGAATTAAGCTGCAAGATGGTTGGGAAGCTCTCCCACGAGATAGAGGTAAACGTGCCGGCAAGCGAAGCTTGGGAGCTCTATGGCACCCTTCGGTTGGGAAAACTTATTGTTGAAGAAGCTTTTCCAGGTATCATTGAGAAAATTGAGGTCATTGAAGGTGATGGTGAGGCTGGGACGATCGTCAAGATCATACCAGGTAACAATATTACAAGAAGATCATCAAGATCATGATGCTGATCGAATTAATCTTCCAATTAAAACTTTTTTTTTTAATATTTAGATTATTATACTTAAAACCCTTGCATCAGAAATGTATCATGAGTACTGTGTTTTGACTAATCCCTTAAACTCTTTTGTTATGCAAATAGATTATTTTTTGCTATATATATATATATATATATATATATATATATATATATATATATATATATATATCCAAATGGAAGGATCAGTAGTACTAGTTGTTCAGATCAATTAGCTTTTACAGTGTATGTTTTAGATGTTTAAAGATTCTATTTAAATATTTACTAATTTCTTTTTCTAATTCATTCAACATTTATTAATATTGAATTAATTATTAGGAACACCTGGTTCTAAAGCTTATAGAGAGAAGTTCACAAAAGTCGACAATGAGAAACGCCTGAAAGAACTAGAGGTGATTGAAGGAGCATATCTTGAGATGGGTTTTACATTTTATCGTGTGAGTTTTGAGATCGTGGAAAAGGGCGATGATTCATGCATTATAAAAACTAAAGTTGAGTATGATGTGAAGGAAGAGGCAGCTGCGCCTAATGCCTCCAATGTCGTCAGCATCGAGCCATTGGCAAAAGTTGCAGAAGCTGCCAAAAATCATCTCCTGAAAAACAAAACTACTGCTTAAGATTATTATACTACACATAGTTTGGGAGCTTGATTTTGTAGTACTCTTGTCATGATGATCAATATATATATAAAATAGCATCTTATTAATTCAGTAATAAAATTTACAAAATGATGGTGATCATGTTGATGATCATAATATTAGGTTTTTCATGTAACAATCATCAATATATATGTTTGGGTTTAGTATACATCATTTTCTCCCTCCAACCATATCCCATATTTAATGTTTTGTAGTAGGGACTACTACAAACCAAAACTCTCGATCGATCATTACATATATATATATATATATATATAGGATTTGCATAGTAAAATACAATGGAATAGGGTGTGTACGTTATATATAGTATTGCAATACAGACAATACAAAGATCGTACTCGATCGATAAGGCAGCTAGGGTCGATCGGGTATGTAACGCCCCAATAGAAGGCCCAAACCACATGGCCTATACTTCAAAAAGATTAGTCAATGATACAATTAGAGCCCTATTGGAACCTTATAAAGAGCAAGAACTTCTCCTTCCCAAGCAATGTGGGATCTCATACACCACCTACCATTATCCATATCATATGGGGTATCACAATCTACCCCCCTTAAACTCTCGACGTCCTCGTCGGGCCTGTCCATTGTAGGTGGCACGGCTCAAGTCCCACATTTCTGGTTGGGATAGGCTCTTATACCATTTGTAACGCCCCAATAGAAGACCCAAACCACATGGCCTATATTCTAAAAGGACTAGTCAATGATACAATTAGAGCCCTATTGAAACCTTATAAAGAGCAAGAACTTCTCATTCCCAAGCAATGTGGGATCCCATACACCACATACCCTTATCCATATCATATGGGGTATCACAATCTACCCCCCTTAAACTCCCGACGTCCTCGTCGGGCCTGTCCATTGTAGGTGGCACGGCTCAAGTCCCACATTTCTGGTTTGGATAGGCTCTGATACCATTTGTAACGCCCCAATAGAAGACCCAAACCACATGGCCTATACTCTAAAATGACTAGTCAATGATACAATTAGAGCCCTATTGGAACCTTATAAAGAGTAAGAACTTCTCCTTCCCAAGTAATGTGGGATCTCATACACCACCTACCCTTATCCATATCATATGGGGGTATCACAATCTACTCCCCTTAAACTCCCGACGTCTTCGTCGGGCCTGTCCATTGTAGGTGGCACGGCTCAAGTCCCACATTTCTGGTTGGGATAGGCTCTGATACCATTTGTAACGCCCCAATAGAAGACCCAAACCACATGGCCTATACTCTAAAAGGACTAGTCAATAATATAATTGGAGCCCCACTAGAACCTTATAAAGAGCAAGAACTTCTCCTTCCTAAGCAATGTGGGATCTCATACACCACCTACCATTATCCATATCATATGGGGTATCACAGGGTACGTATAGACTTGGTACTTTTTTATATCCTCTAATCACATGCATGTTGATATGTCGGCATTTGCACGAAGTATTAGCAAATAGAAAATGGAGGTTAAAGAACCATTTTAATATCAAAATTACAAGGAAAAATAGCACCTAGCTCTCCCCACATGTATAGGTAGATCCTCCTAATCAATTCCTTCATTGATTCATTGATTGCATTCCTTTTGGGATTTGTTAGAAAAGTAAAAATTCGAAGGAACAATATTCTCAATACACATCTAGTACTACTACTACTTGGGTTGAATAGGCCGTATTTAATAAAAGACACAATGATCTAATTATTTAAAATATTAAATAGATCGACCAGTACTACATCTAGATCATCATCAATAGATCATGATAAGATTGATATTGGTTTATATACGGAGCTACAGGTTTGTTGATTAATTCAAAACGAATATATTATAAATACCAGAAATTCTTTAGCCATAAAGAGATATCACAAAAGTAAACTCACAAACTAACGTATCTTCATGTGATACATTAGATTATAAAAATAGTATTTTTATTGTAAAGTACTAGCTAGATCTAACTAATTAATTATTGTATTAAGCAGTAGTACTCATATTAATTTGTGAATTTACTTTTATGAAATCTTTGTGACTGTAACACTTGTCAATTAATACACAAATATGTTTGATGAGCTTTGCTTTTTCACTCTATTTTAGCAACCAAAATGCATTTTTTATTAGCTTGATACCACATTAAGCGTGAGGATATTGACTGTAAATTGAAATATGACCAAAATAAATAAAAAATAATAATAAATCTGGAAATGAAAACAGTTTACTATTATTGCTTTTATTTTTCTTTCTATCAAAAGTTGTGAATTTTTAACTTTTGAAATTAATTTTCACCTAATTTAATATTCCACCACCATGTTGAAAATTTCCTCAAGATCCTATTTGGAATATTCTCCTAATTTACTTCTTTTTTTGTGTGAATAGAAAGTGGTTCCTTGTCACAGTAGGAATTATAATTAAATATTTGTCATTATTTGATGATCTTGTCCTACCATGAATAAAAATTTAATTAGTGCTTTTTTAATGGAACACAATTAGGAATATGAATTTGCAGTCTAGGTAAGGCTTCTAGAAATCCAGTGGCTGTAACATAAGACCCAAGCCAATGATCACGCTCTATCATCAGAATGTAAGGTCTCGTTTGTTTTCGAAGATAAGATGAGTTGAGATTAAAGTTAAAAGTTGAATAAAATATTATTAAAATATATTATTTTTATTTTGAGATTTGAAAAAATTGAATTGTTTATTTTATTTTATGTCAGAATTTAGAAAAGTTCTAATGATTAGATTAGATGAGATGAGTTGAAAGAAGTTATGAAAACAAACTAGGCCTAAATACTCTTCAACCCAACTTACTTAAATGTCCAGTTTTTTTTAACTATTTTTTTGTGATAAGAAAATATCAAATCTTCACAACAAGATTTGGTCAAAATAATAAACTAAAAAGCTTAGGTATGCCATGATCATGACATGACATCATACACGTTATTTTCAACATTATAATATAGATCATTAACCCATGTATCATGATCATTAGTTCGTTTAATTATTTAATTACTGTTTTTAATAATATTGTTTTTGGTGGGTGAAAAAGTGGGGTTTTTGGGGGGTTAGAGGGTAGACTTCTAGATCAGTATATAATATGTTTCTGCAATGATATTCATACCTGAATCATGACTGCATGAACAAAGTACGTACGTACAGGGATTTTGATGTTTTATCAGTATTAATGTTTGTATATATATTGCTCTTTGTATTGGAATCTTTGTACGTACTCTCCTCCTTGTCTTTACCTCTTATATCTATCTTGAGTTTATACATATCACATGGAAAGATGCTGCAGTAAATGAACACATAGCTTTGGGTTTCTGCAGATTTCTGTACAGCTAGCAGAATCGAAAGAGAAGAAAAGGCATATATATATATATAAAAGCTTAAAAGTAGCAAGCAGCAGCAATATATATGGTAGTTGGGCAACTCTACCACGATATGGAGGTAAAGGTGGTGGCTAGGGAATCTTGGGAGCTCTATGGCACACTTCTCTTATCAAAACTGGCTAAAAAAATATAGTATTTATTGAGTATTTAAATTAAAGTTGTCTAAAAAAATTCACGATAATAAATGTTAATATAGGCTCTGTCTCACTTGAAGTCCTCAAATCTGAACAAGAATTTGAAAAGATATTTTTCAAACCAAACACAGTAACCTTTCATCATTATTACAAAAAAAAAAGCAATAAACAATGTACAAAACCATACTTGTGAAGATCTTTGCAGAGATCTAGTACTTTTTATAAGAATATATAGGGGTGTAACCGGTCCGGTTCGGTCCGGTGTTGGAGAAATTTTAGAACCGAACCGGTATATACCGATTTTGAAAATTTAAGAACCGATACGGACCGATTTATCAACAAAATCGAAACTTTCAGTTTTTCAGTTTCGGTCCGGCCAGTTTTCCAGTTTACCATTTATACGTATGAAACTATATATGTTTAATATTATAATTTTTTTAATACTAAAGTGCGAATTTAGTATTTATTATTAACAATTACTAATTCTTTAATGTTTAATTATAGTAGTATAATATAATTAGTATCTAATTATATTAGTATATTAATTTTATGTTATAAGATTAATAGACTTGAATAATAAGATTAAAATTTCATGTTATATTAATTAGAAATGTAACATTTAATATATATAACTTGAGAAATAAATGCACTGTATATGCTCTATGTTTTAGAAGTTTGAAGTTTCAATCTGAATTGTTACTCCATTTTTCGTCACTTAACTCTTTCTTCTTCGTTGAAACAGGGTCAGCTGGCTTTAGAACCTTAATAGAGGAGTTCACAAATGTCGACAATGAGAAATACGTGAAGGAAGCAGAAGTGATTGAAGCAGGATATCTTGATCTGGGATTTACTTATTATCGTGTTCGTTTCGAAATAATCGAAAAGGGTGATGATTCATCTGTAATCAAAACCACGGTTGATTATGATGTCAAGGAAGAGGCTGCTGCTAATGCCTCCTATGTCAATATCGAGCCAATGCTAAAAATTGCAGAAGCTACCAAAAAGTATCTCCTGGAAAACAAAGCTGCTAAATCTGCACATTAGCTATAAAAACTTGTAATTTTCCATTGAAACAGCATCTTCAGAAATAAAGTTTCAAACTTGTGTTAAATCATATTTGAAGACCGTACAATCACAAATTCCCCATCATACATGATCAAGTCAAACCAATAAGTAGTAATCAACACAATGAAACTGGATTTTTTTGACAAACAAAACGATTAATATTTTTGGGTGAAAATTTCAATATTTATTTAGGTGTCACTAGTAATACTATATACAGTCATGGAGTGCGTAAACACTGTGTAATCCTTTTAAAAAAAGAGTAGAATACACTATTAAAAAATTAATTTTTAGTGATTGCAAGGCGCTTACATACTCACGACTGCAACTATCATTTATCTTCGAGATTTGGAATATTTTTTGAAATTTTATTGTTTAAGAACACTGCTGTTGCTTTTCAAGATGTTGATATTTCCATGCAGCGTTAAATTATAATACTCAGGATTAGCAGAGAGAGTCGAAGATTATAAACAAAAACGGCATGCCTGGAATATTAATCTTCCACCACTTCCACTTCCAGCAGATGATGAAAGTGGGCATTTTCAGAATTTAGAAGTGCTCAAACTAAGAACTCACTGTAAATTATCTGAATATTGAAAAACCAAGCGAGACTACAACTACGAACGTTAAGAGTTTATTATAACAAGACCACATCAAGGTTTTAAGAGTAAGTACACATAAAGGTGCAGGCGGGGAGGGAGGCAGAGAGGTATACCTCTTTTCTATGGAAGTAAACAATCAAACACACTCGTACACGGAACATTCTGCGGTCGAAATTCTTCTGTTTTGGGTTGCTAATATAAGAGAATTGGTTTCTTTGCGTTTCGGCCATTTCGGGACCTTCCTATCTTCATTCTTGATTAGCTTTGTAGTCACAGTCTTAAGAAGACTCCTCATGTATCTTACCATGATAGTAACAAGCTCTCTGCAACATTTAAAAAACAGTTTAACAGTTCTCTGAAGGATGCATTTATTTGTATACCAGAACAAACAAGTCAATATCTAAAAGTTAAAACCTCTACGCGCGTCACTAACAAACAGGATCAGATAGAACTAACAACAAGAATACCCTGCAGCATCGACTATAATAGTCCTATAGAAACAAGTAAGGAATGCCAAATAGTTGTATGCATATTTCATCATCTGCTGTGTGTTTGACTAATAATAATTTTTCATAATGAAGCTTTTCAAGCATTTTTATGAACTTTATTAATGGTTCAAAAAAAAATAATCATCATTATACATAATATATAGTCCAACAGTATAAACACAAAACGTTAGTTTCTCTATTCATTTCGTTCTTCCTTTCTAAAATTCATCTTAAATAATAATCTAAAAATATACTAAACCAAGATGTTTTTCATAATGCATTTGTAATACCCCGGTTTGAGTTTATGTAGGTAATAAATGGGATCCCACATTGTTTGAAAGGGAGAAATTCATACCCTCTATAATGATTCCAAAGGATTCCAATTATAACATTGACTAGTCCTTTTTAAGTATAGGCCTAGATGCGGTTTGGGTTTTCCTTGAGGCTAGGTTTGGATACCAAAACCATCTCAATCCATCTCATCTCATCATTATAATTTTCACAAATTCCCATATAAAATATAATAAACAATTCAACTTTTTCAAATCACAAAACAATAATAATATTAAAAGAAAATATTCTAACCATATTTTATTCAACTTTTAACTTTCATCTAAAACAATCTCATCTCACTATCCAAACCCTACTACCTGAGTCATTTACAGCTTTAGTTCTAACTTTTCGTCCGTAAGAGATGGTTTATTATGTGATAAGATTCTAACGCAGGTTACGGATTCCAAAAGCATATAAATCTATCTCAGCTATCAATTTTCTTCCAAGGACTGAACTCTCAAAACAGTTTTTTACCTAGTATCCATGCATTATATGGCCCAAAATTCATTACTATTATCATCCATAATTCATTATTTTCCTTGCACCTATTTGCAAAAATACCATCTTAGTTCTTCAAGATTTATTTCTATATGCAAAAGTAAAATAGTTTCAGATTTTTTTATTTTTTGAGTCATGGTGTCTGTGATTCTCTACACAGTCATGATGAAGAACAACAATCTGTAAAATGGTTTAATAAAAAAAAGAAAATCTGGGCCGACAGGTAATTTCCAAATTCTATGCAGGCTACCAAGATGTTCAAGAGTTGCCACGCATTAAGAACAACTTCAAAGAAGATGGAGAATACTGACCAAATCAAGGATAAAGGATGCATTGTACTTACAGTGGTGAGCAAGGAGAACAACCGCCATTTACATAGTACACAAACAAGTATGAGTCATAGTGCTGACCATTGATTAAGTAGAAACCTTGCAACCTCCTTACACACTTGAATAACATTTTCTTGTACAAATGGATTGCAGGATTATTGTAAAATATGACATGCAGGTAAACTGCTCGGCAAGTTGGGATACTTGATGCATATTTTATGACCTTCCGAATTAATGCAGAAGCTGCAAATCCATCAGGAATCAGTTTTTTTGTATGCAAGGAGTCTCAAAAATTGTATCAACGGGGGAATATCCTACCTATGCCACAATTTCTATAGGCTTCTACTACTCCCACCGTCAAAATGTAGACTAAAGTTTGATCTGATTTTGATGAGTCATATCTTAGCAAATCCGTTATCTACAAGGCCAACATTGGTAGAAATGAGTTAAGAGAACCAATAAAAAATAAAAACGAACAAAAAGGGAGAAATGATGCAAACTTACAAAATCCAAATGATTTTAATCCCTTTGATTTACGTACTACACCATGGTAAGTTAAAAAGAAAAATATGTACAGAGAATGTCAATAAGGGGTAGTGAATCTGATAGGAATTTTTTGCATCAATAATCTCTTTGAGTTGGAATATCTCGTGGTAGCTTCTACAACACTAAATATGAGCCAAACATATGGTAATTGTTTGGCCAGTAATGTCTCAAGAGTTGACCAGCGACCTCAAATCAAACCTCACCTTGCGAAGGATGCAAGAGGAAATAAACCATCAGGTATAAGGGTTTAATGAAAGTTGTAGAGTAAATTTTAACCACTCACCTCACTTTCTTTTGCAAGAACAATTCGTGCGGTTATAAATCCAATAAGTTCATCACTTTGACCATTTGGCCGACTGCAGTCAACAGCAGCCCATGATACAATTTCACGTCCATTGACAACATTTTCGAAGAACTCAGACTCGTACCTGCAGATTAGCACTGTGTTATAAAGAAGAAATTTCATCATCCTGAAGTCTCTAATTGCTGAAGAGAATCGGATGAAAACATATACCGGATGGGAAACAAATCCCCATGGATTCGCTCTAAAACCTCAAGGTCGGAGGGTTGTATAGGCCTATAGCATATAGTTGGATGGTGAGACAGCTTTGGGTTTACCATTGAGGATTGCGCTGTTAATCCCCAGCAAAGATCTGATATACACGGAGAATGCGACTGCAAACTTCTTCCATTTATATCAGATCAGCCACAAAGGCTGTGCAGCAGTTGGAGAAAACTGTAAAAGAAATTACTATTTCATTAGTTACTTACAGATTGCACACATACAAATACAGAGAGAAGGTGATTTCATATTTGAGTTGGAAAGGAGCAAAGAGCATATTCAATTTATAAAAATAATATATAAAAATAGAATGCATTGTTTTGACAAGCCTAACAGTATCACACTTTTTCCAATTATCATTGACTGTGCTTTGGTATCTTTCTTTCAATCAAAAGAATAAAAAAACATTTGAGAACAATAGTGATTACGAACACTACTATGAGGAGAGGAGAAGAAAGGGAACGCTGATGCTAAGTTCTTTTCAAGGGAAATATGTTATGCCCCGCAATAATAGCCATGAAATTCTGATACCATCTACATCAGATTTACACAAGAAAGATCAAAAGTCAGAATATTGTTAACATCTTGACTCTGCACTGGTTATATTCACTTCTAAGTTAACAGAAATCATAGACTATCACAATCAAATTATGGTGTTATAATGTAGCAGGCTAAACCGAGATGTGAAAACGTATATTAGTATCTATATATGTCAAGATAAGTTAAAAGCAATGTATGAATGGCCGAATTGGTTGGCCTTCGAGTGATCTGTATATTATATAGAAACTTTACAAGAGAACTATACATGGAAAGAAACTAATTATCGAGTGATTCTAGCATTCTTAGCCTAATAAGGAAACTCTATATTCTGTACAAGCCTAAGTAACGGAAGGAAGAATAGAAGGAAACTATATTGATGATGGACAGCAAAGCTATCCATTGACAGCCCCCCTCAAATTGATGCGGGTTGATCAACAAGCATCAATTTGCCACTTAAGAAACAGTGTCGATGGCGAGTGAGAGCTTTGGTGAAGATATCAGCAATTTGTAGCTCAGTGGGAACATGTGGGAGAGTAATAACACGAGCTTCAAATGCTTCACGGATAGAGTGACAATCGACTTCAATATGCTTCGTGCACTCATGATAGACAGGATTGGCTGTGATTTGAATAGCACTCGTATTATCAGCATGTAGTGGTGTAGGATCGGTCTCAGAAAAATCTAGCTCAGCAAGCAAACCTCGAAGCCAAATAATTTCGGAACAAGCAAGAGACATTGCCCGATACTCAGATTCTGTAGATGACTTAGAGACTCTGTCTTGCTTCTTACTCTTCCAGGAGATCAATGCATGACCTAAGAACACACACCAACCAGTAATAGATCGACGTGTA
Organism: Juglans mandshurica; assembly: GCA_022457165.1. NCBI lineage: Eukaryota > Viridiplantae > Streptophyta > Magnoliopsida > Fagales > Juglandaceae > Juglans > Juglans mandshurica. The sequence goes on from CM039621.1 coordinate 33,228,439, forward strand.
TCAGCACAACCGGCCCAATCAGCATCATTATAAGCAATAAGGTGATGAGAATTGCCTACAGGAAAAAATAAGCCACGGGCAGAAGTGCCCTGAACATAACGTATGATCCTACGGACAGCAGCCAAATGAAGATGACGAGGGGTCTGAAGAAACTGGCTGACTTGTTGTACTGCAAAGGAAATGTCCGGTCTAGTAATGGTGAGATAGACAAGACTACCTACCAACTTCCGGTATAAACTGGGATCCTCAAGTAAATCACCCTCCTCTTTGCGAAGCTTGACATTCAATTCCATGGGAGTATCAACAGAAGTAGCCTCCTGTAGGCCAGCTGTAGCCACCAGGTCACTAGCATACTTATGTTGATTGAGTGAAATACCAGATGAACTACGATGCACCTCGAGACCAAGAAAATATGTGAGAGACCCAAGGTCTTTCATATGAAATGACTCAGAGAGATGAGTCTTGAGCTGGCCAAGTAAAATAGAATCGGAACCAGTAATCACAATATCATCAACATAAACCAAAAGAACAACAATACCCACATCTGATTTCCGAAGAAACAATGAAGTGTCATACTTGCTCTGCTTGAATGAGAATTGTAATAAAGCGGTTCGAAATTTATCAAACCAGGCCCTTGGAGCTTGTTTGAGACCATAAAGAGAGCGACGAAGCTTACAAACATGTGAAGTCGAAGGAGAAATCAGTCCCGGTGATGGTTTCATATAAATACACTCTTTAAGATCCCCGTGAAGAAAAGCATTCTTGACATCCATCTGATGTAGTGGCCAATCATTAGACGCAGCAAGAGCTAGAATCGTACGAACAGTAGTCATCTTAGCCACAGGAACAAAGGTTTCTTCATAATTGACACCATATTCCTGATTATTCCCAAGAGCAACAAGTCAAGCTTTGTAACGATCCAAACTTCCATCAGATCGAACCTTGACTGAGTAAACCCATTTGCAACCCAGAGGAGCAATTGTTGGAGGGCATGGCACAATGTCCCACGTATGATTGGCCTCTAGAGCGGCAATTTCTTCCTGCATAGCTTGTTGCCAACAGTCATGCTTGGCAGCTTGTGATTAGCATGTGGGAATATCAAAATTGGATAATGCAGCAGTAAGAGCTGAAATAGAGGACCCAGAAGAAAAACCATACCTATCCGGAGGTACAGACACTCAAGGAGAGCGTCGTACCAAGGGCTCTGGAGGTGCTGCAACTGACTGGTTCTGGAGCATGTTAGGATCAGATATCGGGTGAGCCACGGGAAGAGACTGCGAGCGGGAGCGTCTCGTATACACAATACCTGGTTTAAATCGAGAGCGGACTAGAGGAAGATTTGAGAATTGCTGCTCAAAGGAGGGGAGGACCACAGTGGAAGAAGAGGGCACAGATGACACAGGAAAGAAATGTTGATTTTCAAAGAAAATAACATTCCTAGAAATGCGTGTGCGATGTAAAGTAGGATCATAGCAAACAAATCCCTTTTGACACACATTATATCCCAAGAAGGCACATCTAACAGATTGAGCAGATAATTTATGTCGCTCATGAGGAGGTAAATGAACAAAGCATACACAACCAAATGTACGGAGATTATCATAACTAGGTTGCTTACCAAATAAGTGGAAATAGGGAGACTCCATGTGTAAGACTTGGGAAGGTAAACGATTAATCAAATGAGTAGCAGTTTTCAGTGCCTCGACCCAAAACATGGATGGAACAGAGGATTCTAACAAGAGAGTACGTACCATGTCCAGAAGAGTGCGATTTTTGCGTTCGGCTACTCCATTCTGTTGGGGAGTAGCGGGACATGAACGTTGATGAAGAATACCTTTAGAAGCCAAGAAAGCCTGAAACTCATTAGACAAATATTCACCACCAGAATCTGTGCGTAATGTCTTAATAGTCCCAGAAAATTGATTGTCAACATATGCTAAAAACGCAGTGAAAGTATGAAAAACCTCAGATTTGGAACGAATGAAATAAACCCAAGTAAATCTGCTATGATCATCAATGAAAGTCACATAGTATTTAAATTTCTCAGGTGAACTAATGGGGGAAGGTCCCCAAACATCACTATGAACAAGATCAAAGCAGTGAGAAGCTATACTAGCATGCAAAGGAAATGGAAGAGTTTTGCTTTTACCAAGTTTACAAGAATCACACTCAAGAGATAAAGACGAACGTTCTTTATTACCAAGAAAACCAGAGTTCAATACATGAGATCAAATCTGAATATTGGGATGGCCTAAACGACGATGCCACACCATACTCAGATTAGGAACATTATTACAAGCAAAAGACGTAATAGAAGAAACTGGAGAAAGTGCTGGAACAGGTAAAAATAGTGGAAACAAACGCCCCACTTTAGGTCCCTTCGCGATCGGCTCCCCCGTTACCTGGTCCTGCACAACACAACCATCACCAGAAAATTTAACAGCGCAATTGTTATCCACTAATTGACCAACAGAAATAAGATTCGTGGAAAGTTGAGGAGCAAGAAACACATCAGTAAATGTCGAAGAGGCATCTCCGACAGCAGCTATTGGCAAAGAACTACCATTGGCAGTTTGAATAGTAGATTGACCAGCATAGGGTCGAACATGACACAGAGCAGTGGGCGTATTTGTCATGTGATTAGAAGCTCCCGAGTCTACGTACCAGAGTTTAGTAGAATTTTTACCTTGAAACCCCATCGCAGAAAATGCTGCAATTAGCATCTGTTGCACCATTTCAGGAGTGCAATAAGTTGCTGCAGGAGATGCAAGATCAGAGGAAACACCTGAGGAAGAGTCATGTGCTGCAGAAGTCGCTGTGGGAGAGACAGACACAGAAGTCTGAAATGCTTGAGCCTGACGATTCTGGGGGCGGATACGACATTCTTTGATAATATGACCATTTTTCTTACAATAAGAACAATATTTTTTAGGACAATTGGCAGCAATATGCCCATAAGCCTTGCAGCAGAAACACTGCAAATTTTTGGAAGTCATAGGTGATCCGTGTCCTTGGGCAGCATAAGCCATAGTTGCCGTAGCGGAACTACCATGAGATTGCTCCAGAATAGCTTGAGTACGAAGACGTTGTTCCTCGCGAAGTAACTCACCAAAACAAATATCCAGAGAAGGAACAGGAGATCTGTTCAGTAGAGAAGAGCGAACAGATTCATATTCCGAGCGTAGTTTCATAAGAAACTGATCACGCCGGCTAGTCGCATGAAGCTTCTGAATAGTCGAAAGTGCGGCAACAGGAACATCCGCTATAACCAAATCAATATATTCATTCCAAAGAGTCAAGAATGCCGAGTAGTAGTCTTGGATGGAAAGACTACCATGTTGAAACATGGCAATCGCATGTTCCAACTGAAAGCGACGAGCATCATTGTCTTGATGATAAACTTTCTTCAAGTAATTCCACATGGATTGAGCGGAGCGATGAGCCCGCAAGTTAGTGACAATATGTGGCTCCACCGAACCAAGAAGCCAAGACATGATCCGAGCATCAAGCACATCCCAAGAAGGTGAAGACACGACATCTTTGGATTTTTCACTATTGGATGTTTGTGCAACATCCGTGCCATCAATATGGCCCCAAAGGTCTTTTCCCTTGAGGAAAAGTTCAAACTGAAAAGCCCAAGTAGAATAATTTTTGCCTGTAAATTTGACACACATAGGTGCAGAATCCATTGCAAAGAGATGGAACCCGAGACGAAATAAAATCCATAAGAAAATTAAAGGAACCCAAAAAAAATGAGTTTCTGCCGACAAGTGTGAGAAGCCAAAAAAACAATAGAAGACCAAAAAATGCCGAAATCACCCAACCTTAAACAGAAAACGCCGAGAAGAGAAAAACAAATGCCCAGACCTGAAACAGAGGCTGCCGAAACTCACCATTACAGAAGAAGAGCGTGTCGATGGAGGAAGGAGATGCCGAGAAAGCCCAAAAAACAGAGACAGAACCTGCCGAGAAAGACTACCCCAGAAACAGATTGTCGAAAAAGACGAAGCTCGTACATCTGTCAATACGCGAGAAATCGAAGAGACCGAGAGGTACCGCCAAGACACAGACCACGCCGACACACAAAACCAAGACAAATCAAGATGCCGAGAGGACGCAGACAACGCCGACACACGAAACCGAGATAGAAGACGAGGCACGCGGGCAACAACGAAACCGAGAGAAAAAAAATTCAACCGGCTCTTGATACCATGTCAAGATAAGTTAAAAGCAATGTATGAATGGCCGAATTGGTTGGCCTTCGAGTGATCTGTATATTATATAGAAACTTTACAAGAGAACTATACATGGAAAGAAACTAATTATCGAGTGATTCTAGCATTCTTAGCCTAATAAGGAAACTCTATATTCTGTACAAGCCTAAGTAACGGAAGGAAGAATAGAAGGAAACTATATTGATGATGGACAGCAAAGCTATCCATTGACAATATATTAGTATCTACTTGTCCAAGCATACAAAACTGATTCTCCCCATATCAAGTAACTTATTTTCAAAGTTAAAACCAGATTCCCACGGTTAAAACCAGATACCCTTCAAAGTTCAAAGTGATATTTAAATCAACACCCTAAAAAGTATGAAACAAACTACACCATGAAACCAGTTAGCAACGCACAAGTTTATTGATTGGATATATAAAGAAAAGATAAAAAAGAGGATGAATGATTCCATCACTCTACAGAAGAAAGGATGTTCAATAGCTAATCTTAGCTTTCAAGTTTAAGGATTGCATATTCCTGAATAATCTCTGTTTTTTTATTAGCACCGGGTATTCGAGAACGTCTCGACTAATCCCAGAGGTGCACAGGCACTCAGCAAGGAGTTTTCCGCAAGTGCACCTCAAGTAATTCAAGAAAGAAAATCCTTCAATCCAATGGCCCCTAAATATTGTTTGCACCCAAGAGGATTCAAACCTTAGACCTTGGAGGGAGCATACCACCAAGACCAAAGCGTTTACCACTTGAGCCAACCCTAGGGATTTAATCTCATTTTGAAAAGAATAGACTTTCTATTTTCAATAAAGAATAGAGATGCGTTAAAAAAGCAAGGAAAAATGTATAAAGACAATCAATAATAGAATAGCCATAAAGAAGATAAAAAATCATCAACTCTATTATGCCGAGCAAGATTGGAATTCATGTAGTTGACCACTAACAGAATACACTTGCAGAATAAATTTTTTGCAGTACAACACTTCTTTTGTTGGAATAAAATGGTACTTATTTTTCCATAAGAAAGGGCACGGGGGGTGGTGAGCAAGGTGAGAAATTAAAACAAATACTACAACGGCACCAAGGACAAAGCCTAGAAGGGTAAACTAAGCAAGAAGATTTATAGGAAAAACAACTCAGCAGGAAAAAACATCAAATTAGGGGTATGTGAACTTCTGACCAAGGCGACCAACAAAGCCAAGCAGTTATACATACATACATATATATATATATATATTAAGGTAGTGATTGGCACACTTTTTTTGTCGGTAAACAAGATTTTATTGATCAAAAGAATAGGCAAGAGCCCAAGTATACGGGATATATACAAGAGTAACGCCAAAGCGTGCTAGTTTAGAGATACAAGGAATTCATGAAAAGTCATGCCTTGAAAATCAATTACAATCGACCAAAGGAGTAAAGTATAGAATAATAAATTTCTAAGCTCATCCATAGACTGCACTTGATCTTCAAAACTTATTTCATTTCTCTCCCTCCAAATACACCACCATAAACATATTGGAACCATCTTCCAAATTGATGCAATCTGAGAGTAACCCTAAATGTCTCTCCAAGAAGCTAGGAGGTTAATTACCCGTGTAACGCCCCAATGGAATGACTAAACCACATGGCCTATACTCTAAATGACTAGTCAATGATACAATTGGAGCCCCATTGGAACATTATAAAAGACAAGAATTTCTCCTTCCTAAGCAATGTGAGATCACATATACCACTTGTCTTATCCTCTTATCATATGGGGTATCACAATCTCCCCCCCTTAAATTCCCGACGTCCTCGTCGGGCCCATTCGTCGTAGGTGGCACGGCTCAAATCCTACATTTCTGGTTGGGTTAGGTTGTGATACCATTTGTAACGCCTCAATGGAAGGCCCGAAACACATGGCCTACACTCCGAAATGACTAGTTAATTATACAATTGAAGCCCCATTGGAACATTATAAAGAGCAACAACTTCTTCTTCCCAAGCAATGTGGGAATACACCACCTACCTTATCCGCTAATCATATGGGGTATCACAACCAGTCTTGGCATCACCCAAGCTAATCCCATCCGAGCAAAGACTTTATTCCACAATGCCCTGGCAATCTCACAATGAAGTAGTAGATGGTCAACCAACACTCGCACTCTTTTTGCACATACAACACTAATCCATGACTATGATTTGACGTTTCCTTAGGTTGTCTAGAGTGGGGATCTTTCCCAAGAAAGCCATCCATACAAAAAAATTTGCCTTTAAAGGTGCCTTTGTCTTCCAAATACTCTTCCATGGGAATGAATTTGTATTGTACATTGTCATAGCTTGGTAGAAAGAGCGGACTATGAACTTCCCTTTCTTAGAGGGGCACCAAAAGATCTTGTCTTCGATTGCCCCCAACAAATGGGTGGAGTACACTAGGTCATAGAACTCCAAAAAAGTGTCAATTTCCTAATCTTGTGTATCTCTAAGGAATGTAACATTCCATTTGGAAATACCATTAGAGAGTATGAAGAGGTCCGCAATCAAGCCTTCTTTCATACTTGCTATACCATAAACTTGTGGATAAGTTTCCTTGAGTGCCCTCTCACACACCATACATCATGCCAAAATTTAATTTTGATTCATCACCCACAGCAAAGCGAGTATATCTTGTATATGTGTCCCAACCTCTTCTTATATGCTTCCATATAAATATTATAAAATTAAAATATTTTTGAATATAAATATTTTTGTGTTGGGATTTGAAAAAGTTGAACTATTTTTTGTGTTTTGTACGGAAGTTAGGAAATTTTGTAATTATTAGGTAATAATTAGATGAAAAAGTTGAAAATTTAAAATTGAAAGATATTTGTATTTGTGGTGTTTGGAAATTGAGATAAGATGGGATGGGATGGGATGGGAAGCCTTTGCTATCCAAACTAGGCAGTCATTGTATAATGTTTAATGCAATGCATAGGCTTGTGATGAATATGGTGGACCATTTTCAACGAAGAAAAACTAAGAAGATGCTTGGGGAATGAGATGATATGATAATTTTGTGAATAGTAGTAAGATGGTTTGTAAATAATATTGAGACAGTTTGAGTTTAGTATTTTTTGGATTTTGAAAAAAGAAAGAAAAAATTGAATAAAAACTATTATAAAGTTAGAAACATTATTATAATATTATTTTTGTTTTGGGATTTAAAAAAGTTGAATTGTTTTTTATTTTTTATTTGAAAGTTTGGGAAAGTTACAATAATTAGTTTGAAAAAGTTGTAATGATTAGTTTAGAAGTGTTTGTATTTGAGTTATGTTTGGCAATAAAATGAGATTGAATGAGATAAGATGGGATGAAAATAATTTCCAAACATCCTCTAAAATAAGAATGTCTGTAACACTATTATGTATGTCACCTTATTCTGAGAATTTTTAAGGAAAAAAAAAAGAAATCAATAAATGCTATCAACCCCAAACAAACTTGAAGAACTCGTGTCAAAACATATGGAACTTCAAATGTCCTAAGAGCATCCCAACAATACTATGATTTTCATTACTTTTTTTTTATAGGTAATCAAGAAGTTTTATTCATAGCAATAGGCAAAGCCGGAGTACACAGGGAGTATACATAAGAAGCAACCAGTTAGAGTTTACAATCGAAATGAGAAAATCATGGACGTTTAGCCCATTACAAACAATGGCCCCCACCCATAAGAACAATGATGATGTCCATACGAAAAAAGCTACTTTTGAAGGAGCTTTCATCTGCCATATACTCTTCCATCGGAACATGGTCATTCTGGGGGCTCGTTAGAACTTGGTAAAACGATCTGATAGTGAATCTACCTTTCTTGGAGGGGCTCCAGTTCATCTTATCACTGGTACCCTGTCATGCTTACGGAATACAATGCTGCATAGAACTCTGTGATAATCTCCAACTCTCAATCTTAGGCTGCCCTAATGAAATCAACATTCCATTGAGGGGAGCCACTGGAAAAAACCAAGAGATCGGCTATCACTACATCCTTTTCTCGTGCGAGATCAAAAATGGCAGGGAATGTATCTTGGAGACATCGTTCACCACACCATTTGTCATACCAAAATATGACACAAGAGCCGTCACCCACCACAATATGTTCATGTCTTTGGAAGATCTCTCAATGTATCCTAAGGTATTTCCACAAGGGCAATGCTAGGGATCCTGTTGGGGGATCCCATTGGAGCATCCAGCTCCATTTTTTTTTTTTTTTTTTAGATTTTTTTTTTTTTTTTTACTTAGTGATTAAGAAAATGTTGTTTAATAATATTGCGAATTTTCTTATTTTTTAAAAAATAAGAAAATTCACAAAATTATTAAACAACATTTTCTTAATCACTACGTTAAAAAAAAAACAAAAAACAAATTGGAGCGGGATGCTCCAACGGGTCCCCCAGCAGGATCTCTATCATTTTCCTTTCCACAAACTCATCCCATATAGGCCGCGTACCTCATTCGAGCACCATCCTTCCCAAGCCTCCCCAAATTGTGAATCTATAACGGACTTCCATAGGGCCCTCCTTTCATGTTGGTACCTCCACAACCATTTACCTAATAGGGCTTGATTGAATTTCGTCAAGTTGCGAAGCCCCATATGGGCTTTTCATTACTATAGCCGCACATGAAAACTACGCATTGAAAGCAATGTTTTCAAAGGTCCTACTAGATTCTCCCATGTAAAGGCTTCATCATTAAGTTATCAACACGAGGTCAATTGTTTTCTATTCTAGAACTTCTTTACAATTTAATGCATGAAACCAAACCAACTGAAACACACACACACACACACACACACACATATATATATAGAGAGAGAGAGAGAGAGAATCATAACAATTGCATTTTTTTAATATAAACTTCTACTTTTTTATACCTGAAAAACTCATCGAAGTGAAATCAAAATCCAGGAGAAACCAAACAGACATTGTTCACATCGTCACCATCATTCATAATAACAACAACGAAAATAATAATAATAATAATCATAATATTAATAATTTCTAGATAGGTCTCTCTTGTATGCTCAATGTGTACTTGGGTTGAGCCTTTGCGCTTATCAATAAAGATTTTTTTTACTTATCAATAATAATAACAATAATGACACAAAAAACTGTGAACAAGGAAGAAGAGAGTTTGTAACTGATGGTGAAATCTAAAAAGATCACAGAACAGGGATTTCTCTTTTCTCTACTTTGACATGGCATGAGAGGAGGCAAAGCATGAAGTTCTTTATTTTTTTATAAATATATTAAACTTAATTAATGAAGTCTTAAAAACTTGGAAAAACAAAAACAAAACGAAACGAAATGAGCACCCATCCAGGGATTAAGGGATTTAAAGAAGAAATCCTTGAGGCTCGCCCCCATTTTCTCCTTATACTCAAAGCTCTGGTCGTTTCTTTATCTCCACCAAAATAAACAACTCAATAACGTCTTTACAATGCATCAACGTGTACACACAAACTTCACTTTCCAATACACCAAAAGTTACACCACATGGCAAGACATAACCAAATAACCCAGAAAAAACGAGAAAAGCATTCCAAAAGAGCACTCGCTACCTCAAAATTCCATATTAAATGATCTATTGATTTTCCCCAGCTCCTACGCATGCAACACCAATCCATTATGTTATGGTTCTGCTTGTGATTTTACCTGTAAATGATGTACAGTGGCTATGATGTACATAAAGGTGAAAGGGGCAACACAGAGAGGAAATGGAGAATTCATACGCTGGAGTGTGTTCAAGGCCACTCCTTCCTCCAGAGAGAGATTAAAAATGCAATAACAAACTTGTTAGATCTGACAGACTACCGCACCTGCGTGGGCTTTAACAACCCTCTAATGTAATTACAAAATTACCCTTTCTTTGAAAACAATAAAATTGTAGTAATGAAATGAGTAAAGCTGTGCGTTTAACAAAAACCTAATGCTACGCCGTTTTACACTCATTCCCTATGGCACCGTTTAGACTTCAGGATAAGGCTCCTCCCGAACCCTAGCTCTTCTTCATACGGATCATGCGAAATCTCTTCTTCTCTCTCAACTACTGCCTCTCTCTTCCAGAGCCCTAAAAACTCCCCCTTTTCTCTCCTTCGATCCACCACCTCCGAAGCCATGTAACACATTACAACAACGTTCCTTTTTTCGTAATTTATCCAAAGTAAGGACTTCAAGGCCGAAAGGACAAGTCCAACCAGATTAGCCCAATTTACTTCTTGCCGATTATATGGATGGGATAATTGAGTATGAAGACAGAGTCTACTGCCCACGAAATAGAACTTCCCATAAGGAATAGGCCCTCCCAAACAACAGCCAAGCATAAATGTTCCATAAAAAACACAAAGATTCAAACCCAAGAAGTACAGGACATTAAAACAAACAGTCTTCTTTACCAAGTAAAGACCCGATCTTCTTAACTTTTCTACATCGAATACTAAGCTCAATTCGAACTCTGAAGACATTAAAAGAATTAAAATACCGAGAGAGAGAGAGGGATAGAGATTAAATTTCACACCATACGAACTCAAGATTAAACCGTCGAATTTTTCAAATAAACCATTAGCCATTAAAATTATATATAACACAAGCAACCCAATAAAATTCAATCAAGATTACTTCATCAAACACCAAGATTCAATTAAAAAATTAAAAAAAAAAAAGGAATCCCAGATAAGATCTCGAGAATAAAACTGAATCAGACCTACTTACCACATCGGTATTGGCCGAGAGAGTCCGGAGAGAGAAACGGAAAAATCAGAGGTTGGTGGAGGTTTAGAGATGAGAAAACAACGAGACAAGGAACGGAAATTTTGGGTTTTCGTTTGTCGGTTCCAATCTTCTACGGGTAATAATTTCTTTCCAAGGAACGTATTGGACTTCGATTTTTGAAGCGTCAAATTGAAAATGGTATTTTATTATTCTTTGCTTTTGTATGACTTTAGTACTGTTCTCGGCAATATATAAAGAAAGACTTAGCACTTAAGAAAAGGTACGTGCAAAGAATTTTCTTGGCATATCATGCAGGGAATTATTAATATTCATCATGACGAAAATGCCCATCATTTTATTTGGTCGGTCTTTCTTCCTTTTTATTCCAATATTTTTTTACAATTGGATTTAGTCATTTAGAATATTAGAATATCACACGATAGGGGCAAAAAAGGAACTATATAGGAAAAAAACTAAAAAAGGTTTCCATGCATGATATGACATATGTGATATGAGTATAAACATGTCTTTGTGGGAGTGGAGGTCTGTCCTTTTTCTCTTGGAATAAATGCACTTTACACTTTCAAAATACAAAAATAAAAATTCACTAACATTTAAATTTCTACTTTTTTTTCCATTTTTATAACAATATAACAGCCAAGACCTCTGTAATTTGAGGGTACAAAATGCACCTTATTTTGTAATTTTCTTTTATTTTAAAATTTTTATTTAGTTTTTCATTTTTGGGTCATGTTGGCAATCCAATTATTTAAGCATGTGCAATGAGGCTAATCCCACCATCAACCTTGTTTGCAAGTCCGGGGTGCTGAATTCGAGCTCGATCAAACTTAAAAGAAAAAATTAAAATGAGTATAATGTGTGGCGTATGGGGATGATAAGTAAAATTAATCCTTAAAAATAGGCTCTACTGGATTTATTGAACAGAACAAACCAATATTCTCCAGATGATTAATCAAGTCAAATTCAAGCAATTCATGATTTATTGCAATCTTTATGGAGCACAATCCTGTGCAATTAAAATGTAAAAGGCATAATCAGTCATAACGAAATGAGTTTCCTATGACCCAACATGGTGAATCTATTTGGAAAATCGAGACAACATCATTGTTAGTAGCATGAAGATGATAAATGAACAAAGAGCAGAATTTGATGTTCAGACAAAGGAGATGTTCAATTCTTGTATACTTGTTACATGTATAGCATGGTGAAGTTTATATTTTTGATGTACCAAACTCCTGCGTCTTAAAATCTCAAAATTTACTGCCTTATGTTTTTAGCAACTTCTCTACATACTTTCTTATTCCAATTGTCCCTATGACAGTTTGTCGCAGCTATTGCCGAGTTCAGGAGACACGCCATAAGCTTAGTATCTAGAACTCAAAGAACCGCACCAGTCATGAACCGATGATTGAGTATAGCCTCTGCAATAGGCCGTTTTCGGAAGTCGGGATTCAGCATTGCCTACAACAACAATAAAAAATTTTCAGAACATAAAAGGAAGTAAAGAAGATATATGCAGGTGGTCCTAGAGAAAAATATATATATATATATATGTATATATATTGGGTTCTAATTTCTAATTCTATAGAAACCCTTCCCCATCATGTTGTAAAACTAACTAGTAACTTGGTAGAAAACCTGAGTCTTCTGAAAGATTAAAAGAATGAGTTAGAGTTGACCTTCTGAACATTAGAAAATGAAATTAGGTAAACAGGGACATATTCAATTTACTAAAGCACTTGTTTTATGTTTTTCCTTTTTGGGAGGGCAGTTGAGAGAGAGAGATGCCCAGCACTCAAGTGAATGAGCAAGCGTGATGACTTGCGTCGAGCATTTTATCATCAATTACAGATGCTCATGTCTAAACATATAATTGTTATTGGCAACATACAAAATTTGTTGGGTGCATGAAGATATTGATTATGGAATATAATAATACCTGGAGCAACTCCCAACCAGCACCATCACCAAGATCCAGGAATCTGACAGCATCTAGTAATCGGTCATCTGCTAAACAATACCTGTCAAAAAGAAGGGGAAAGAAAAACTAAATAATAAGTAAGATGCTGAAGAGAAAATGAAACAGACCTGCAAGAAAGATATTGCACATGGCAAACAACAAATACAATAAAAAAATGAGTATCAAATGGGATCAGCAAAATTATCAGTTTCTTGACCGACTAACTGAAAATATACACTAATCAATTCCAGGATGGGTTTGTATTGATTCAATCATCATAATTCTTTGCCACAAATATCCATATTAGTGCTGGAAATGGCACCAGATGTTTACTTTAATCTAACACAGTCATGTTTAGCCAGTTATCTAGAAAGAACATGCTTTGTTATGATTCAATCAATTCTGCACCAGTGAAATAGAAGGGGGAAACATTATAAAAATCAGATAATAGGACTTAAAGTTCTTTTAGTTTAATCATATATTTCACTCCATAGAGCTTTCCCAGCTTTCTCCTAACATTTTCATAACTCTAATTTCATTGGGAGGATTATTCTCCATTCATGGAGGCCCACTGCCAAAACATGAATTTCAGACTATCTAGTTTTAAGATGTAATGATCAGTTTATCTGTAACTGCTACTATGGTTTTCAATCTGACACTGCCAAAGAACAACCATTCTAAGATGTATTCCAACTAGATAATTTTTCAGTTTCCGATATAACCAGAGGTTTTTTAGTTCTATGGATCATTTGCAGTATTGACTCACTGAAAGGGAAAATTATTTCAGAGCATGGCAAGTATCCAGACTACCGAAACAAAGACAATAAAGCTCAACCAAAGTCGAGGAGAGACAAAGGAAGTTTTCTTAGCACTAGAATCCAAAATTTTCAGCATCACCCAGGAAGAGGGGGCCCGCTGGGAAGGGGTGGGGAAAATTATAGGTGTTTATTCTTCATTTCAGAAACTTAACTCCATACATTTATACACCAACTAAAGGAATTATCCCCACCATCACAAGTATTTGAATGGTAGGATATTAAGGCATCTTACTCTCTTGTGGCTTGAAGATCAAGCTGGAAAGTGCTCTCCAGCAGCCTCTGCAAGTCCATGGCTTAAACAATTAGGGTCTAGAATACTTATTTTTTGTGCATTATAAAATTTATTAAGAGTCAAAAGCATTAATACACAGGATGCAATATATTGCATCCTCTCAGCAAGTTGCAATTGAAAATTCAAGAAAGCAATAAAATCCAAAAAAGAATTCAAACTATATACTTCAATTAGGATCTAGAAGACTTTCAAACATCACATCTATAAAGAGAAAATCATTTCTAGAAGGAAGATTTGAACCCCGCAAAATTAATGAAGGTATAGCTTACTTGCAAGGAAATGCTATCCATTATGCCCGCTTCACAAAATGGAATAAAAGCCAAGTATGCAAAAAGAAGACCTGCTTCATATCTACAGGGTAACAAGAAACAAAATAGTAACGGAGTATGTAGCTGAAACAAAGTACTAAGATGAACCAATGTTTCAACAACCTACATATCATCTGCTATTCCAAAAGCTCTTTTCTCCATTAGTGTGAACGCACCAGCTGCAGATGCTCGTCTCCAAAGTCCCTCTGAGAGTATTCCAGGACTCTCTTCCAGATATGGATAGCTGGAAGAGATGAGATGAGATATAAAATTATTTTAAGTTCTAATATACATTGAAAATTATTTTAAGTCAACAATTCATAACTTAGGAAATAATGAAAAAAGAAGCAAAGATAAATATTCCTGATGCAGGTGTGATGTTTCTGCAAGAAATATAATGTGATGACCGCTGCATCAGTTCAGAGCAGAAATTGCCATCCCCTGACCCCAACAAGGCCAAATACCCAAAAAAAAATTTTATCTTGTTCTAAAATGGTAAAAGATGTCTCTTTCTCTATTTCTAGTTAGGTGTTCCTCTTGTATACTTCATGTGTTCTTGGGCTATACCTTTTGCCTTATCTAATAAATTATTCGATTATATATTAAAAAAACTGTAAAAGAAAAAATCCCACAAGTGATGTTCACATATTGTTTATGTATACACGCAATGTGAACAGTTTAGAGAGCTCCAATGAATTTCTTGAGTTTCCTCCAATTAAGTGCCCCAATGATCTGCTTTCATTGGAATATATCATAAGCAACATAACATTTTGGTTGCTTCAATCCATAACTGGGATTCACTACACCTGGAAAAATGACTTTCTTTCTGAAAGGCAAACGAAGAATTGCATTTATAGGGAGAAAAAGCCCATGTGGGATGGGTATCCTCGCTATGTAGGGTGCATCTACATCAGACATATACAAAAGATCCTTCTTACAGAATACATAAAAAAAGTTGTTTTGATTTGAAAATTATGTTGAAGCTTCAACAAAATAAAAAGGGCAATGATAGCATTAGCATACCTAATGTCAACAGAGAAGGCTAGATCTCGAATTCGCGGGACTAAGTAAGCAGCATCTCTTTCTATAATAGTACTGCCATAAGATATTACCGAATTAAAAGAACAATTCCACTAGTATCATACCAAAAGAGTGGTATATAGAACCAAACTGAATATTTTCATCATACATACTTAAGAAGAATAGAAGATGGTCCAAGACTCTGGTGTAATCTATCATGGTCATGCATGAAAGCTAGACCTCTCAAGGCACCCCGAAGAAGGTTAATGACAAAATATCCTCTGCGTTTGATTTTCTGTTCTTGTTCAAATTGATTCCAAGAAATCTGTTCTCCAAGTGCACGGTTTTTTGATACTTTTTCACTTGTAACTTTAGCATAGTCTGCGGCACTATATTTCCCATCATTCCGGAAAGCAAGCCACTGTGTAGGATAATTATTTTTAAACAGCATCTACCAAAAAAAAATACCCAGATGTCTCATATGTCAGTATAATTGATATCAAGTAACATACCTGCTCCCCAGTTTTTGTTTCAAAACCACCTACAAGGATCAGGAGATTCTGACAGATACCTTCTGAACTGCTCTGTGAAAAAGGTACCCCAAAACTAAAATTAATAGGTCTCCTTCAGTTGCTTCTGACAACTTGCAATTGACCGGAGGTTTATATAATTATTAGAGGGAAAGGAAAAAAAAAAAAAAAAGAGTATTTTGTCCTACTTGAAGGAAGGAATGAGCATTCAACTCGTTTGCAGCCATCATATCAGCTTCCAAACCACTAGCTCGTTGTCCAGGATAAACCTTCACAGATAAAAGCGGTATTCTCAACAAAAATTGAGTATAAGGACTGAACTAAACCATAAAAGATGTCTTGATTAAACTACAAAGAGAGGCTCTACTTGCAATAATATATCATTGCAAAATCGCCCAAAAATGAAGTAAACTTTCCATCTAAAAATACTAAGGGGCAAAACCTTCACTTGAAGGGTCTTCCTTTAAATTATTTTCTCCATAACTTTGATAACAAAAGGATTCATGATTCATGATTCATGATTCATTTTTCAAGCATCTGCATGTGTTTTGGCCAAATCTAAACTATGGGACATTGAGTCATCCAACATAACATTAGAAGATGAAACTCCAAACGTTAACATCTATCTTTAAAAACTTCAGTTTTTTTATCAGTAATCTCTAAAAACTTCAGTGACAGGTTATCTTTCTCAACATAGGTATAACAGATAGATTGCATATATTCATAACTTAAACATGAGCATGCACCTATCTTCCATCAACCAAGGAAAATTTTCCCATCCTCCTTGATTGTGGAGGTATTCCTGGAGGCTCACAGTACTTTAAGTTTGAAAATATGTGGCTGAAATCAGAGGGTTTTGTCAAGAGAGTCCAACAATGGTGGTCTTCATACCAATTTTAGGGAAACCCAAGCTATGTCATGGCAAGTAAATTGAAGGCTTTGAAGAAAGACCTGAAGGCTTGGAATGAGCAGGTGTTTGGCAATGTGGAAGTCCAAAACATACTCTGTTTGAAGAACTCAACAGATTGGTGGACAAGGTTAGGGAACTATCCGCAGAGGAGAGAGCTCATAAAGTCCAAGTGTCTGCAGAACTTGAGAGGGTTAGATTATTGGAGGAAATATCTTGGAGACAAAAACCGAGAGCCTTATGGTTGATGGAGGGGACAAATGTACCAAAATTTTCCACCGGGTGGCAAATTCTCATAGGAGGAACAATACAATCGAGATATTGTTGGTGGATGGGAAGGCAACTTCAAATCAACCAAAGATCACGGACCATATCTTAAGGTACTATGAGCAATTGTTTTCAGAAGAGTTTTCTTGGAGGCCAACATTAGAAGGGCTTACATTTGATGCACTCGAGTTGCACGAAGTAGCACGGCTGGAGCGACCCTTCAAAGAGGACATTATGGGTGTCTTTCATGAATTCCATGAAAATGGAAGGGTTGAAAAAAGTCTCAATGCAACTTTTATTGCTCTCATTCCCAAAAACCAGGTGCAGTAGAGGTAAAAGATTATCGACCTAATAGCTCGGTGAGTGGGATGTACAAGATCATGTCGAAGGTGTTGGCGAACAGATTGAGCTTGGCAATGGATAAGCTAATATCCAAGCCCCAACATGTCTTTGCTAGAGGAAGGAAAATTCTTGACTCGCTACTTATCGCAAATGAATGTTTGGATGGTAGACTTAAGCCAGGAGAGTCGGGACTTTTGTGCAAACTAGACATGGAAAAGGCTTATGACCGAGTCAATTGGAGCTTTTTGCTCTACATGCTTGGGCGTTGTGGCTTTGGTTCGAAATGGTGTTCATGGATTACTCACTACATCTCAACAGCTTGGTGAATGGCACCCCCGTGGGATTCTTCAAAAGCTCACGAGGTTTAAGACAAGGTGATCCTCTTTCCCCACTACTATTTGTTTTTGTAATGGAAGCCTTTGTCAAGATGATCTCAGGAGATGTGGAGGGTGGCTTCCTCAATTGATTTTCAGCGGGAGAGTCAAAGTATATCTCACCTATTATTTGTCGACGACACCCTAATATTTTGTGGGGCCAAAAATGATCATATTCAAGCTTTGAGGGCTCTTCTTCTTTGCTTTGAAGCTACTTCGTGATTGAAGGTGAACTTGACCAAATCAAAAGTAGTTCTAGTGGGAGATGTTGCTAATATGGAGAGCTTGGCTTCCACCTTGAGATGTAAGATATCTCATTTGCCGATGAAATATCTTGTCCTCCCCTTGGGTGCACCATTCAAATCAAAATCAATTTGGGATGATGTATTTGAGAAAATGGAGAAGAAACTAGCTAGCTGGAAGAGGATGTACCTATCCAAAGGTGGTAGGGTTACTTTAATTAAAAGTACAGTATCCAACCTGCAGACTTACTTCCTACCACTATTCCCGCTTCCTACCAATGTGGCCCAACGTATGGAGAAACTTCAGCGAGATTTCTTTTCTTTTTTTTTTTGGGGGGGGGGGGGGGGGGGATGAATGATGAGTTTAAGTTTCAATTGGTAAAATGGGCCAAAGTATACTCCCCCATATCAGAAGGAGGATTGGGTATCAGGAATTTATAGGGTTTTTAACAAGGCTTTGTTGGGAAAATGGCTATGGAGATACCATCAAGAATAGGGGACCCTGTGGAGAAACATCATAGACTCAAAGTACGGTGAAGCATGGGGAGGTTGGTGCTCAATTGAGGTAAGCAAGCCATAAGGAGTGGGGCTTTGGAAGCACATAAGAAGAGGATGGGATGCCTACTTTAGAAACACCCGGTTTGAGGCAGGTGATGGACTCAAAATCAAATTTTGGCATGACATATGGTGTAGCGATAGGCCACTCAAGGAAGCTTATCCAGAAGTCTATGGCATAGCAAGAATGAAAGACGCCTCGATTGTAGACCTGTTGGTTACATCAAATGGTGCTCCTCAATGGAATGTCACTTTTTTCAAAAATGCAACAAAATATCATAGTTTTATGATCTCATATATTCCACTCGCATCAGGAGAGAAGTTGATGACAAGATTTTCTAGCGTCACTCTAAGAAAGGGAAGTTCGCTATCCGCTCTTTCTATCAGGCCATGCACACACATACAACCAACTCATTCCCATGGAAGAGCATTTGGAAGGCAAGGGCACCATTGAAGGCACTCTTCTTTGTATGGACAGCTTCGATGGGGAAAATACTCACACTCGACAACTTAAGGAAGTGTCGATTCATTGTCATGGAGTGGTGTTGTATGTGCAAAAATAGTGGGGAGTCAGTTGATCATTTATTACTTCATTGTGAGATTGTCATGACATTATAGAACAACTTCTTCACTCGGGTGGGACTAACTTGGGTGATGCCGAGAAGGGTGATCGATCTCTTAACTTCTTGGAGAGGCCTTCAAAGTAACTCTCATATTGTAGCAATATGGAAGATGGTCTCAATATGCTTATGGTGGTGAATGTGGAGGGAAAGGAATGACAGAAGCTTCAAAGATCGAGAGCAATCAATGGAAGAGCTTAGGAAATTATTTTTTAATACTTTACTTCGTTGGTCGATTGTAATTCATTTCAATGGAAAGAGTTTCCATGATTTTCTTGTAGCACTGAACTAGCACGCTAAGGCGATGCTCTTGTATATGTCCCGTATACCTGAGTTTTCGCCTATTCTTATGATCAATAAAATTTTGTTTACCGATAAAAAAAACTATCACCATTACTACAATGTCCTCACCAAACTTCCAATTTGTGCTATCAGCCCTTTCATCTAAAAGAAATGTTGTAATGTGCCTCCACCATTCAAATTGGGGATTATATTTAACAGAAACAAATAAGTTGAGCCATAATAGGGTTATTTTTCATCCAACTTTTTTTCTTTTTCTCATAAATTTTCAGTGTTTCTTTTTGTTGTTAAGTCATGATAGGCCCAAGAAATTTTGCATAAATACAAACTATGGTTTTTTATTATTCTCTTTATTTTAATATACTATAGCTTGTTGATGAGAAGCACATGTTTATTAAATCATATTGATTAATCAAAACATGTTAAAATGGTTCAAAATATGGATGAATATGAGCCACATGACCATGGAAAATCAATCTTAATGTTAATTAAGATGATGAAAATGACGATGATAAAGTAGAAGAAGCAACACATCATCAACAACAATAATACTACCTTAAAAAGAATCGAAGTCCCTCTAAGTGGACCTTGGGAGACTCTCCCTTCGTAAAGCCTGCAAAAGAACTGCCATGGACAATATCAGTAGCAAGAAGGATAACATTTTCACCTTAATTATTTAAGTTTTAGATTTCTGATGATCATTCCTCCTATGCTTCAAAATTTACCTGATCTTTACACTACCTTCTCCCACATCTTGAACTCTCAGTCGCCCCAAATCTCCAGATGAATATTCCATATCAGTCCCCGATTGGAACCCTGAATAGCTGGGGGAAAAAGACCTTTTACTCTTATATCAAAACCAAATTGATTTAAGTTTTTGATAAGTACCAAATTGACTTGAGTAAAAGTAATCAAAGTTAAGAACACATAAAAGAAAGATATTCATATTACAACCATAGAACCGAATAGGAAGCTTAAACCTCAGTTGGATTGCTAATAGAAAAAAGGAAAAGAGAAGAAGATAAGAGAAATTCTACGTGGAAGGCTTACACCACACACCTCCACCTAATCAACATATGATTTGTCAGTTACCCTTCTATCCTAATGCTTAAATATGTGTGAGTTTAAATAGAAGGGCAAAAATCACATTAAAAAGCATAATCTTTGAGGCTTTACAATATATGATCTAAGACATCAACGAAAGCCTAAATGCTAAAGCTAACATAACAGTCTTGTTCTTCTGAATTCTCGTTTTCTAGT
Organism: Juglans mandshurica; assembly: GCA_022457165.1. NCBI lineage: Eukaryota > Viridiplantae > Streptophyta > Magnoliopsida > Fagales > Juglandaceae > Juglans > Juglans mandshurica. The sequence goes on from CM039621.1 coordinate 33,249,210, forward strand.
GGAAAAAAGTAACTGAGAGTGCCGTACTCAAATTTTCATTTTATTTTTAATTTTCCTCCACTTACTCGTCATTTAAATGGAATTAAGTACAGCTTTATACAGAAAAAGCAGAAGACTGGAGCTTCAAAGCTTAAACATTCCCCAATGAAATTCTAATAATAATAATTGATTACGACAAATTACATAGAAAAGAAGCCAAATCGAGTACCCAAATGGGACCCTAAGGTTCCCATCGTTTGCTAAAGCAATAATAATAAAATTATGAAAACGCAGAAATAAAGTATTCTAAAGATCTCAAAATTTTTCCATTTATTACAGAGAAACCCAGTTATGTAATAAACCCAGTTAAATACATTTCAGTTCTGTACATAAAGCAAACACAAATAAATCTCGTTGATATATCCGTTGAATTTCATCTAATTCCTTTCCTGTTCGTTTCTCAGCAACCAAACTGGAGTAAAATATAAGATATGCAGGAACATAGACCTACAAATGAATGCATTTGTATACACCACACCACAGAGCACACCCACACCCGCACGCACTTAACCGAGCAAAATTCAGGTCTAGGATATTTTCTTTCCTCTCCTTTGTCTTTCATTTTGCTCAGGAAGTAAGGCGAGAGTTAGGTAATTAAGAGGAAATACCTGGTGATGTTCATGAACCCATAGCTACCAACAAGCCTCCCAACCTCGAACGACTCAGAGTTGGTGATAAGAGTCGCTTTGCAGAGTCGACATGGCCGAGTTCGGGTCACTGAGTTCGAAGCAGAGCCTCTGGAGAAGAGAAAGGTGGGCTTGTGACCGGGTGCAGTGAGGAGCATCGTCGGTTGGTTAGTTGGTTCTGCACGCTGCGTGATTGCTCGCTAGTCGGTGCTCTTCCTGCTCGTGATAGAGTGGCGCCAATGAACGGACACCGATGAAGTAGAAATGCGAAGGATAGGCATCCCCTTTTTTTATAGGTTTTTTAATTATCTTTTTTTATAGGTTTTTTAATTATCATTAAATTGTACAACTAAATAGTTGTTATAGGATTCCATCTTCCATATTTACGACATCTTCTAAATTCACAACATCTTCTATATTCATAATATCTTTTAAATTACATCACCTTCTACGCATGTGTGACTCGTTATTATCTCAACTGCATCACTATTAGATCTCCTTATTTGATCCTTTGTTATAGAATAAGAAACAAAAAAGTCAGTACACAAATCATGTCAAATTGCACACACATAAGATAACAACCAATAGAATGTAAAAGATGAGAGAATGGGGCCATGGGTCAAATAAATGTGGAGAGAATCACTTTAACTAGTAGACAACCAGACACTACTTAATTTTCTCTACTCTTTGGTTGACTAGGTTGTGAACATTTTTCATCCTCATTCAGAGCTAGGTGCAGAAACAGAGACAGTATTATTTCTTCTTCATTTGCAGTAAATTAGTATGAACACAGTTTGGTGTACCATAAAATGACAATCCATAATTCTCTGTTGCTAAAGGACGTGTAGTGAAATTAATGCAGTCTTTCAAATCTCATCATCCAATGCATTTCCATAGAGGAAATCAAACTGAAAAACAAATTATTCCAAAATTGAAACCAAAGCCAAATCTATTTAAAAGCTTGGGCATGGCTGCGCCTTAACCTTATGATCTATTGAAAAATTTGGAATCCTCCTAACGATTCAACTTTATTTTCCCCTTTGTGTAATCCCATTTCACTGAAGGAATCAATATTATCCATGAACCATACGATTTCATATAGCATAACTATTGCGTTGTCCAGCCAAAAATGAACAAAAAATAAAAATAGGGATAAAACCATCCGATTCAACAATTTAAAATAGTCAAATACTGAAAAAGAAATACTTGAGCGACGCCACTAATATCAACCATGAACAACTGTTAGTGTGTGACTTGGATGGTGGGCGACAGACAACAATGGAACCGCACTTGTGACGAACTCGTGGGCCAAGTTGCGGCTTGGGTGAGTGAACGACTGAGATGGTGGGTAAGTCGCGGCGTTGGAATGGTGGTGGTGGACTGGTGGAGGTGGATGCGGGTGGTGGAAGTCTAGTTAGTGTCAAAAGATTTTGGTTGAAGTCTGGTGGGCAATACTCGGCGTCGGCTTCTCCTCAGTTTCCTATCCTCTTTTCCCTTTGCACTTTTCTATCACATGTGACCGAGTGCAGTGTGATTTTGGTATAATTTCTGACGTGTCCTAATTTTAATAGAAGACTGATAATAGTCGGCTACCGCTTAGAAGCGGCTTTGTAAATGCATAAATCAATTTAGTGGATGACCATTTGGTTTACATCTCTTATACCGACTCTTAGAATTCTCATTCATATATCAACTCTTGGAATTCCTAAATTCATTAATATATCTCATTAATTCATATATCATTCCTTCATATTCATTATCCTCCAATGCCTATAAAAAGATATCTTGAGGATCATTTGTAGAACAGAAGAAACTCAAAGAGAATGATATTGAGCTTCTAAAGAGCGAAGTTTACATTGTTATCTTCCAAATCTCTTGCTACTTCTCTTTAGTTTTACAACACGTTATCAGCACGAGACTCTAGCCAACCATTATGTTCTTTTGATCTTTCATAAGATATTTGCAAAACATTTCCCGAACCGCTGTAAGTTTCTCTTCCATAAATATTGAAATCTGCTTATTGCAATATAAATCATTTTATAAAATTTTGATATGGTCTATGTGGTATTATATAGAGTATAATGTTATCATATCAAATGCGATGAATATTCTTGTCTTCTATATCGATTTTAAATATCTCTCTCATTTAATACTATTAAAAAAAGAAATGAAGCATCACTGAAGGATCGCTCTAAAGCAATAATTTTATTGAAAATTGAGTACCTCACAAGAAAATATCTATTGTTCTATGAGATAGTTTAAGGAAGTAATACGTGTACTAAAAAACCGTGATCCACCCAAAAGCTCATTATAATTAAATACACCTGAAGTTGCACAACTGAAATTGTGTAGAGAAAAAATCCAGTAATGATGATACGTTCGAAATGAAACATATAACATATTCACGTAACATATTCACGCCTCGAATGTGCTTCTGCAACAGAAATATCGAGTGCGAATGTTCACTAAATATTTTGAACTAATATCTTGTTTACTAGTGGCTGAACAAAACAACGAGTTGTTAATAAAAAATCAGCAATCTCGTCCAACTGAACCAGGATCAAGGAGAGCGTACTCAAGGTTCCTCAAAGAAAAATGCTCCATACCACCAAAAGTAGAACCACACCATGACAAAGCAAAATGAAAATAAAGACTAACATAATAAGCCTGTAAAGAAATATGAAAATAAATGTCACATGTATGGTATGAAAAGACATTAGTCATGTACCTATTGTATGTCCAAACATTTGGTGGGCCTATATCAAGAACCTATGAAGGAAAAAGAAAAATTAGTCAAAATAAATTTGCCGACCACAAGAATCCAGAAGATTATCTAACTTATTTTGATAATCCAAATATGATGGTCTTAACTCATATCGATATTCTTGATTTCTTTATAGATCAAAATAGAGATAATAATATTTTAATTAGTGATGCATATAACCATGACAATTTATTTTTTTATTATAATTACATTATATTTGAGTCGTTATCTTTCAATACATCTTGTTATACTTTCTTTTGCATTACTAAATCTTATACATATTTTAAGGAGACATGAATTCTATTGATGCATTGACCAATTCCAAAATGATTAGTGAAGATATGTGTCTGGAAGACAGTTGTACGACACACACAATTCTTAAGGATAAAAAATATTTTCAATATTTGACATCATATAGAGCTAGCGTCAATACAATATCTAGGTTATCGAACCTAATTGAAGGCTCCAAAAGAGTCGACATCATGTTGCAAAGGGAACAAAATTTTGTATTGACAATGCTTTGTATTTCTTCAAAGTCTAGAACAAATTTACTGAGTTTTAAAAATATTCATCGTAATGATTATTATGTTGAAACCATCAATGAAGGCAATGATAAATATCTTTACATTACAACAATAAATTTAGGCCAAAAGCTCCTATTAGAAAAACTGTCAGCTTTCTCTACTGGGTTATATTATACAACATTGAAAACAAAAATATCACATGTTATAATGCACTAGAAGTGCTCGGATCCAAAGATCTTTATGTTTTGGCATAATCGTCTTGGTCATCCGGAATCAATTATGATGTATCGATAATTGAAAATTCACATGGACATCCCTTAAAGAATCTGAATATTTTTTACCAAGTGATTATCCATGTGTAGTACGTCCCAAAGGAAAGCTAATTGTCAGACTATCCCTTTCCAAGATAATTATTAAATCTCCATCATTTTTACAAATAATCCATGGAGATATATGTGGACCTATACATCTACCATGTGGGCCATTTAGATATGTTATGGTTTTAATCGATGCATCAACTAAATGGTCATATGTTTGTTTACTTTATACTCGAAATGTTGCATTTGCGCATTTGCAAGACTTCTTGCACATATTATTAGATTACGGGCTCAATTTCTTGATTATCCAATTCAGACTATTCGATTGGATAATGTATGATAATTTAAATCTAAAACTTTGGATGATTATTGCATGTCAGTTGGGATTAATGTCGAACATCTTGTTGCCCATACACATACTCATAATGGTTTAGCTGAATCATTTATTAAACGTGTGTAATTAATTGTTCGATCATTACTTCTGAAAAAAAAACTACATGTCTCTACTTGGGGACATGCAATTTTGCATGCTGCATCATTGGTTCGAATAAGACCAACTGCTTATAATAAATATTCACCATTGTAACTTGCATTTTTTCAACTACCAAATATTTTTTATCTTCGTACGTTTGGTTGTGTTGTGTATGTTTCAATTGCACCTCTCCCAACGCACTAAGATGGGTCCTTAACGTAGATTTAAAATTTGTGCTGGTTTCAATTCTCCCTCTATCATTAGATTCCTCGAACCTTTAATTTGAAATGTTTTTAAGGCTCGTTTTGAATATTATCATTTAGATGAAATAGTCTTCCCATCATTAGGGAGAGAAAAGTTGTCAGAAGCACAAAAGCAAATAAAATGGAACACTTTGACGCTATCTCATCTTGATTCTCGTACAAATCAATGTGAATTGAAAATTCAAAAGATCATTCATTTACAAACTATTACAAATAAATTACCATATGCCTCTATTGACAACAAGAAAATAGTGAAGTCTCACATTCCAGCTGCTAATACTTCAGCAATGATCGATATCCCGATAAGATAATCAAATAATACAACAGTTAATGAGTCTAATACACGCCTGAAGCGTAGAAGACCTATTGGTGCAAGGATAAGACTCCCCAAAGAGAAAAGTACAAATAAAAGAAATCAGTGCTCCTAAAGAGGTCGTAGCTACAAAATTGGCAACAAGAGCTATAGATCTATCCAAACTTTCTATACAAAATTCTTCCATAATAGAATCCCTTGAAGTGGAATCTCTTGAAGAAAAATCTCCTGAATAGTTATCTCCTGAAAAGGAAAAGGTACCTAAAAATAACGAGATTTTGATACATTATGCGAGTACAGAAGAATTATTTGATAGACATAAAATTATTTTTGACAACATATTTTCATTTATAGTTGTTCTTGATATTACCATAAGTGATGATGAAAATGAACAAAAACCCATTGATGAATGTGTACGTAAAAATGATTGGCCAAGAGAGAAAAAAACAATACATGCATAATTGATGTCACTAGCAAAACATGAAATATTTGGACCTGTTATCCAAACACCTAAAGGTGTGATTCTTGTTGGATATAAGTGGGTATTTGTACATAAACGTAATGAGAAAAATGAAATTGTAAAATACAAAGCACGACTTGTTGCATAAGGTTTCTCGTAAAAACCCGGTATTCATTATGAAGAAACATATTCCCCTATAATGGATATAATTACATTAAGAATTTTGATTAGCTTGGTAGTTACAAAAAGTGTAGATATGCGTTTAATGGTTGTTGTTTCAACATATTTATATGGATCATTATATAATGATATTTATATGAAAATCCCTGAAAGATATAAAATGTCTGAAACATGTAATTCAAAATCCTGAAATATATTATTCTATCAAGTTATAAAGATCTTTATATGGATTAAAACAATCCGGACGTATGTGGTACAATCTTCAAATTGAATATTTATTAAAAGAAAGATTTGAGAATAATCCAATTTGTCTATATATTTTCATAAAAAAAAAAATCAAATTTCGAATTTGCTACTATTGCAGTATATATAGATGATTTAAATCTTGTTGAAACTCTAAAAGAGTGGATAAAAGTTACAAATTATTTAAAAATGAGTTTGAAATGAAAGACTTTGGAAAAATAAAATTTTGTCTTGATATGTAAATTAAGCAATTTTCAAATAGAGTTATTGTCCATCAGTCAACATATACAGAAAAAGTCATGAAGCACTTTTACATGAACAAAGTTCATCCTTTGAGTAATCCAATGGTTGTCCAAATACTTGATGTGAAAAAAGATTCATTTCGCCCTCGAGAAGATGATGAATAATTATTAGTCTAAGTGCAATTGATACATTGATGTATCTTGTAAATTGCACATAACCAGATATTTCATTTTCAGTTAACTTACTAGCAAGATATAGTTCTGCACCAATTCAAAGGCACTAGAATGAGGTCAAACATATTCTACACTACCTTCATAAAACGGTTGACACGAGATTGTTTTATCTGAAAGGATCAAATCCTCAATTCTTTGGTTATACATACTCGGATTACCTTTCCGATCCGCATAAAGAAAGATCACAAACATGATACATGTTCACTTGTGGAGGTACAACTATTTCATGGAGATCTGTCAAGCAAACATTAGTTGCTACTTCTTCCAACCGCTCAGAGATTATTGCAATTCATGAAGCAAGCAAGGAGTGTATTTGGTTAATATCAGTAATTTAACACATTCAAAATGAGTGTTAATTATCTACAATAAAATATTGTCCAATGACAATATATGAAGATAATGCTGCTTGTATCACACAAATCAAATAATGATATATCAAAGGTGATAGAACCAAACATATTTCACCAAATTTCTTTTATACACATGAGCTCCAGAAGAGATGCGATATTGATGTCAAGCAAATATGATCATGCGACAACTTGGTAGATCTATTCACTAAAGCATTACCAATTGCAACATTTAAAAAGTTGGTACACAATATTAGAATGCGTCGACTCAAAAATCTTTCGTTGTAAATTATTGAAGTTCTACATATTTTTGAGGAGAAAATGATCATACAGATTGTACTCTTTTTCCTTCGCTAAGGGTTTTTTCCACTGGGTTTTCATTTGCAAGGTTTTAACTAAACAATCCTAAAGCATTCCAAGGTACACAAGAATATTGTACTCTTTTTATTTTGCCGTTGGTTTTTTCCCATCGGGTCTTTCCTTTGCAAGGTTTTAACGATGCACGTTCTATGTGTATGTTCATCCAAGGAGGATGTTATAAACACTGTTTTAAATACCGTACCGTACCGGCCACTGGTCCGATACAGGTATTACATATATTTTGTACCAATCCAAATACCGACCGTACTGGCCGATACAGGCCTATATTTCGGCCCATACCGACCTGTATTTCGGCCCGTACCGGCCGATATTTCGACCTTTATTTTTTTTTTTTCATTTTTTTAAATTACAAGCTCATTTTTTTACCCCCAATTCAGACTAGACTATTTATAATTTTTATATATATGTATTTATATATAATTTATTCATATATAGACTATTATTTTAGAATATATATTTATATATATAATTTATTCAGATATCGACTATCCCGAAACGGTACACAAAACGGTACCGGTACTGAAATATTTCGTTCTAGTGCCTTAACCGGTACGACGTCCAGTACGATATTCAAAATATAGGTTATAAATGCATACATGAATTTGGCAGATAGTCATTTAGTTTCCACCTTTTAAAATTCTAGCACATTCATGTACCGACTCTTAGAATTCTCATTCATATACAAACTCTTGGAATTCCTAAATTCATTAATGTATCTCATTAATTCATGTATCATCATTTCATATTCCTTATCCTCCTATGCCTATAAAAGGGTGTCTTGATGATCATTTGTAGAACATAAGAAATTCAAAAAGAATAATATTGAGCTCCTGAAAAACTAAGTTTACATTGATATCTTCCAAATCTCTTGGTATTTCTATTTAGTTTTACAACAATGTTTTATACAAGCATCCATAGTCGCCCTTTCTCCATTGAGTTTTTAAGATTTTATTTACAAAAGTCTATATATTAATAAATCGTGTAAAATTCTATCATATAAGCTTATAGACAAGAAAAATATATTTTATCTTTTTTATGAAATACAAGATCACACGATAAATAGCATATTACATGTTGTGAAAAACAATGAAATAAAATAAACGTGGTTCGGCAACGTTAATTTTCTTAGAGCTGTAGAGGATTTTATTGTAATGAGGAATCACAAAATGGTGAAATTTCATTGTTTAGAGCCCTCGAAACAACTATATTATTCATTAAGTATATATTTATAGAATCACACGGTAGAAATCCTAATTTTCACTTTTTTGCGTTATTCGTTCGAGTGAAGTGAGTATGCCTCGAGTGAACTCTCTGTCCGACATTCGCTCAAGTGAGCCTCGAGCGAACTCTCTACCTGAGTTTTGCTCGATTTATCTGTCATGCAAACATCAAACGAACTTTCTACCTGGCGCTTATAGAGTCACAAATAGTGCCAAAAAAATTCCTCGGACACCCACGAATATCGGGTCAAGCCTCCTTAAAAATCCGCCAAAAAATTATAACACATCCTTGTCGGGTCAAGTCATCAAATCGAGCCAACACACTAACAAACCATACTCCACAAACCCAACATTATACACCAAATATATAAATAACTTATCCACTAAATGAGTACAAGCATTGATGTTTTTGGGGAAAAAGGCTCCAGTGAAATACACAAAATTTGTATATTTTTGTCTCTGTTTTCTTTCTCTTTTTCTATTTTTCAATGGTCTCTCTGTCCAAGATCATGAAATCCAAATATAATCATATAAAAATTGATAAGAGAATAAAGAGGTGGAGCAGGGACTTGCATATCCACAAGTACGGAGGTTGTGAGTTTGTCGATCCTACCACGTTTAATGTTATCTTAGAACTCTTTGCATTATCGTAATTCTTGTGTAAAGACTCCCTTCCCCAGCTAGGAAACAAAAACCATTAAATAAGTTATATTTATTGAATAAATAAAGGTGGTCAGTGAATGAAACTCAGTAGACGGAAGTGTAATCTCCAAACAACATAACATTACTGCTGCCATTACTCTCAAAGGATCCCTTAACTTGCAGCCAACAAGAAGAGCAGTGATTTGAACAAGGTTGCATCTGCATCCTCACCACGGTCTTTTAAATTTGCAATTCACAAATTATTCGTAATAGGATAATTTGGTTTAGTGAACCTGAGTCGACCCATTTCTTCTTTCACAAGTAACGCAATTTCATTGAACGCATTGAGAGCCGAACCCAAATATACAAGAAGTATACAAAAGAAAATGACCAACTAGCTAGATGAAGAAAACCAGCAAACCACCCTCCTAAATGGGTGAGGACTGGATATATACACGTTGATGTTAGCGTGCTATTGCAAGATGGAGCATGGAGCATGGAGCATTACATCTTCGTCACTTCCCCATAGCCTTTGAATCAAAGGACTGCCAACACTGACCCAATTGAGACACGGCTTCACCTTGATAAAACAGTGAAGCTGTGGTCAACCCTAGATGCCTAATTTTTCCAGGGGGAAAGACCATGCTAGTCATGTGTGCCAATCTGGTGTTTGCAATGGTTTTCTTGGTATCATTTTACAAACAAAAATCAACGAGAAAACTCATGATTCTCCTTCTTCAAACTCGGCTAGTTTTTTTCCCTTTTCCAATTCAAACTAGGAGGAATGGTGTTTGGCAAAAATGTGATCTATCTTATTCTTTGGTCGTATTAAAACTATGGTTTTCTATAGTGAGTAAAATGTTTTACTCAGTGGACACTCAGAATGATAACAGTGAAAGGCTTTAGAAATGCTTTAGGGCATAAGATTATCAAAATGAGGATCCCAACTTTACACAGAAAAATTCAAAGGGTTCTCATATAATAACAGAGAGCCATGTAGTTCAAACGCAATAAGTACAAATCCCAATAACAATAATCTAAACAATTTGAATAAAAAGCATCACTTGATTTCTGATGAATACAAAACGCTCCTGATGCTTGAGAGCCCTATTGAGTGGTGCCTAATGCAAGATCATGCCAAGCATCTCCACCAACCTGTTGAGACTCCTGATCTAATAGAATGAGGAAAACCGAAGAGCAGGTATTAGAAAGAAAATTATTAAACAGCACCACCTTGAAAGTGGAAAAATTAGGTTCAATAGATGACAGGGACATGCTTAAATTGTCATCATTAAGAGTATAACAAAAGCATTAATATCAAAGCAGGGATTTTCCACTGTCCCCAGTCTTGCAGCCACAAAACATAGCCAAAAAACCACATACTTCCCGGCATTATCTCAAAACTCACACTTTTCAAACTGAGGATACTAGAAACATAAACCCATTTAGAATTATGGGAAGCACTTTAATCTAGTCAATAAACATCCTTACTTGAGTCCTCGGCGTCTTCAGTCCGAACAACCAGAGGCGGCAGTGGAAGATCTGCAATAATAAGTGAACGAGGAATTAAACAAGCGGGCTACAAAGAAATGTGAGAAACAAATTATCCATGAACGTTTAAATGCATGTCCATATTGCAAGGGGGAAGAAAGAACGATACCATCATCAGGCAAGGTGTCTCTCATCCACTCTTCATCCACAATATCTATGAGTACTCCCAAACTTATTTCTGCCATCTTGGCTGTCTTATTAACAAAATGCAGCACAATGGAACAAATTAGTATTTCTAACACCCAGTACTTCATCAATTGGCATGGAAAAGCAAAATTGCAAGTATTCTTTGGTTGATCAGACTATGTACTGTAAAACCAGAAGTATCTATCGTCTTACATGAACAAGCCATCCCCAAAAAGCAAGTAGTTTCCACGAAAAATCACACCAATGATCCGTTTGGTCATCAAGAAAATGCAGGAAAAATAATAATAATCTCTAGAATTCCAGATTCCACGTTAGCACCTAAACCAAAAAACCTCCACTCTACTAACTCTAAACGCATCTATTATCCTTGCTTAAGGCGCATTCTTCGGTTTATGCTTTATCTTTCCCGAGCTTTTATGAGCAAACAAAGAGATAACTCAAGAACAAAAGGAAAAGAAGAAAGAACCAAAGAAGATGAAACTCACGGACGAGAGAAGTTGTAACAGTCGTCGATGGATAGCTTCAGCTTCACGGCTTCAGTGCCAATCTTTCCTTTTGATGCCAAACAGATGATTTATTTGTGCCCTAAGAAAAAGAGGTGGGCTTTTCTATTGGGCATCGGATCCGTTAAAACATCGGCCCAACTTATACGGGCTGTAACACTAAAAGTAATACTTTTTTTTCGGGTTGGAACTAGGGGTGTAACTAATCCGGTCCAGTCCGATTTTGAACAAAATGTAGTATCGAACCGGTATGTATCGGTTTTACATTTTTAAAAATTGATTATACACCGATTACCTCCCTAGATCGGTACATCCGGTTTTACCGGTTCCGATTCGGTCCAATTTTTCAATTTTATTTGATATCTTATTTCCTAATCCAAAGTCAAACAACCTAATCTAATCATATAACGATTATCTACTTGTTGACAACAACCATTGATATCAGTTACTGGCTCGATAACAATTGCTATTGAGGGCTGACTTATTCAATGACTGTGCAGTGAGAATCACGTGGATGATCAAAATCATTTTCATAATCACCTTCTTAGTGATCATTGTTGTTGCCTATCTAATGAAAAAGCATGGAATGACTAAAGAGCCCATCTCAAGCGCTGGAGCATGTGAAGAGCAAACGGCCATTAACCCATTAACTCATTAACCAAGTGAATCTTTTAAAACCAAGCATAGATTCTTAGGCTTAGCCATGGAACTTTACGAGAATTTTAAACAATAGTGATAAACAACAGATGCCGCATCGTATGAAGAATTCCCCACCAGAATCAGAGGCAAATAATTAGGCAAAATAGTGTCTAATGATTAGGGCTGTAAACCGGTCGGTCTGGTCCGGTGATGGACTAAATATTTTCGGTCCATCACCGGACCGGACCAAACACCCCATAAGGACCGAACCAGACCGGTAGTTATTGGTCTGGTCGGTCCATTCGGTTCGACTTTTTTTTTTAAATCAATTAATAAAAAAATTTATTTAAAATACTAAATTAAATTAAATGACTTATTAATGTGGATTAGGTAACAAACTCAATAAAAAAATATTTTATATGGTCAATGATAATAAATTAAATGAAAATTACATTATTAATTTATATAATTACTATATAATTAACTAATTGATATTATATATTAGTTAATTCATAGAATATTAACAAGTGTTAATAACATATTTAAAATTTTATATTGTTAATAGTGATAGGTTAGATGAAGATATATATAAAATATTTTTAATTTATAGAATATTAACAAGTATTAATAGTATATTTAAAATTTTATATTGTTAATTGTATAATTATTATATAAATAATATATATAATATTTTATTTATTTTTATTTTTTATTCAGTCGGTCCAATCCGATCCGGTCCGAGAAATCTCCACCTCGGGACTGGACCGAAGACCGAAATTTTCCTATTTACTGGACCGAAACTGACTAAGCATTTGGTCGGTCCGGTCCGGTCGGTTTCTCCGGTCTGGATAGACCGGTTTACACCCTTACTAATGATGTTAAACAACATATTGCTAAAGTTTAAAAATACATTTTCCATTCAAAAGCATCTAATGATGCTAAACATAAATATTGAAAAAAAAAAGAGAGAGAGAGAGAGAGAATATCGTGCAGGGGTGAGCTATGCAACCGCCGATGGAGGGATTGGAGGATGCGACGAAGGCGACGCAGGGGCTGGGCTGCTTGGGGGGGATGGTGATGCTAGGGTTTTCTGAGGGAAGGAGGAGGAAACTGATTTTTGTCTTTTGGGATCGCCCGGGGGGTGGGGGGCAGGGGAACGAAACGGCGCCAATGATATTAATATATATTATATATAGTATACTAAAGTATATATTATAATACTAACTATATATTATACTATTATAGTGATACTATGTAACTATCATAATAATACCATATAATACTATATATATATATATAGTTATATATATTTTGTTATAGTGATTTATATTTAATACTATAGTATAGTATTAGTTATAGTGATTTAATATAATTACATTAGTATAAGTATAACTATAGTCTATATTAGACTATTAGTATTAGTTATAGTTATTAGAATAACTATATATTAGTATTTGTTATAGTGAGTTTAATTTATTATAACTATATATAGTTATTTAACCTATTAAAATTAATTGTTATAGTGATTTATATATAATACTATAGTATAGTATTAGTTATATTGATTTAGTATAACTATATTAGTATAACTATAGTTTATATTAGACTATAAGTATAACTATAGCTATAGTGAGTTTGTTAATTGTTATATTAGTATTTGTTAATTGTTATAGTGAGTTTAATTTATTACAACTATATTATTGATAGTGTTATGGTAATAATATTAGTATAGTAATTTATTATACTGATAGTATTAACATAGTAATTTAGTATTACTAATAGTATATTAGAGCATTCTCATTGGATTAGCTAAAAGCTAAATCCAATGAGAATTTAGCTATTAGGTCATAAAACCTCTCACATTGAATTAGCTATATTCCAAATAATATAGCTACAGTAAAGTCTAAACTAATTTCCAAATTTGGAACATACTATTCATTCATCAAATCTCTTTTATATTATTTCTTTCTCTCTCATTTTAATATCAATTATTTCTCTCTCTATTTTAAATGACAAATGAAAAAATATAATTAGAATACAATTACTAATTAATATATAATATTATGAATAGTAAAATATGATAAAATAAAATAAATTCATAATTAAAAAAATTAAAAAATTTTCAAAATTATTAATTACTCATTACTATATAATAAATAAATGGATAATCCAATTTGGAGATTTGATGTGAATAGTCAAAGTTAAATTCATCTTATATTATTTTATTGTCATATAATAAAAAAATGGCTATTCCAATGTAGAAATTTATGTGAATGTAATAGCTAAATGCTAAATTCATCTTGTATTCATAAAAAATGTACTTTAATTTAGCTAAATCCAATGAGAGTGCTATTACTAGTAGTATATATATAATATGTGATAAAATGTTATTAATAATTTAATATATATTTTATGTTTAAAGCATATGATCAGCTAAATTTTCATCTTTAAGATTAAACTTTTATTTTATAAATTATAATAAAATTATCTTATATATAATTATATGAATAACAAATGATCAAACAAATTACAAATGTTCATATTTAAGATTAACATTTTATGATATAATTTATAAATTATAATATGAAATTATTCATATATGATATATAATTATATAAATTATATATAAGAATTTCATATATAATTATATATTATATATAAAATTATATATATAAAATAATTTGTATAATATATAAAATTAAATTTTACATATATTTTTTTCCCAACAAGTCCAGTCCGGTACGAAACCGAAACCGGATCGGATCCGACTGTTTTTCATAATATAGGAATCAGTCTCGAACTAGACTTGTTCAAAACCGGACCAACCTTCCTGGCCAATTTTTTGATTTTTCGATTTAAATTTACACCCATAGTTGGAACAAAGTAATACTTAGGAGTTAGGCCCTGATTGGATGTTGAACTGAGTTGAGATGAATTGAATTCTTTATAAATAGTAGTGAGTTGAGATGATGAAATAAGTTTTGTGGAGCCCACCTAAGATGAGTTTAAATGTGTTTGGATATTGATGAGTTTAGATGTATTTATGAGAAGTTGAAAAAGGTTGTGGGCCCTGCGTGTAAAGAGATATTGAGTTGAAAAATGTTGTGAGTTCATGTGTAAAGAAGTTTTGAGTTGAGATAAGTTTAGTAATTTGAGAGTTAGACTCAGATTATAATTAGACTGACCTGAGTTGATCTTAATTCAATCCAAGTTCTAAATGGAGCCTTAGCATTCGTAGTGGCCTAGCTAAAGTCAAATTTTGGCCAAACCATTGCTAAGTTGCTTAAAACCTTCGACTGGCCAAATTTGACCAATCCAAATTTGACTAATAAATAGATCACTACCTTTCAAAATGGTCTTATGTGAAACCTTGCTAGTTATCTCGAAAACAAGACTGAGTGTTTTTCCAGAATGGGGTCCATTAATTAGCCTTTTTAAAATTAAAAAAAAAAACAAAAGCAAAAATAAAAAATTCTTGTAACTCTTCCAAGTGAATCATTCTATATCAAATATTTCATCTATATTGCATTCCTAATCAATTCATCCAATACTTAATAAGTAGGAGATGTTATGTTTTATAGTAGAAGAATATGACCGTTGTAAAAATATATTAGTTGAAAGAATATGACCGTTGTAAAAAATGACTATTAGAAAATTATATCCGTTAGAATAATATGATCGTTAGAAAATTAATGTGTACTTTTTTAATAACGAATAAATATTCAAATTACAATTAGAATTAAAATAAATGAAAAGGCAAAAATCAATATTTTAATAGAATAGTGATAGATTTAGAGAGTTTGTTATTTGATGTTGTTGAAAAGTGGCTATCTAAATATATAAAAGTGAATTTCCTAATCAAATTTTGGTTAGACTACTACTAATACTTTTAAGAGGATTGACATTGGTGTATCTATATGCAAATGCAAAATATATTTAGCTAGCTAGACCATTAAATTTACTACATTGTATTATGCACATGTAAATATTTTCCTTACTATGAACAGTACTACTACATCTTTGCAGATGGACAACACTCTTGAAATTTTATTTTATTACTCTCTCTCTCCACAACATGTGCGTACCATCCACATAAGTTAAATTGTAATATTTGACTTGTAAATTTAAATTTTATATTTTATCTTCTAAATCAAATTATGTTATGTAAGCACTTTATTAAATGTGTTGCTTATAAATAAAATTTTTCATTTTAATTTAAAAATACATCCAATAAAATTTAATGTTTATATGAAAATTTCGAGCAGCGTAGTTTCTACATAAATTTTTAATGTAGTATTTTTTCTTTTTAAATCAAGCCATTTAATTTGATCAAAGGTTTAAAGAAAATCTCAATTATAAGTTCTTACGCTTGATATATAAATTTTATTTTAATAAAGAAAAATGTAAATGTACTTAAAAAAAAAATCTAGAAAGAAATTTATTTATCTATATGTCAACTAAACTGAAAATTAGGAAATTTAAGATTTAAAATTGAATTAAAAAAATGATAAAATAAAAAATAAAAAAGCTCTTACGAATGTCCTGCACCCGACGCAACCGTGACAAACCCGACTCGATGCGTTTTCTTTTTCAAGCGGCAAATAATAATGAATTATATATTGACCCATCAACGTACGTGGCGGTTTACTCCTATTCCTCCCTTCCTTTCATTTTCCTCCGAAACCCCCAAACCCCTCGCTTCCAATTTCACTCGTTTTTTCTCTCTCAGAACCAGAAGAAAAATGGCAGATGCTAATGATGCGGGGTCGTCCACGACGGCGACTACGAATCCATTGCCTCCGTTTCTGAAGAAGCTCTACGCCATGGTGGACGACCCGGAGACCGACTCGGTTGTGTCTTGGAGCAACGGCGACAACAGCTTTGTGGTTTGGAACCCGCACGAGTTCGCCTCCAAGCTTCTGCCCAAGCACTTCAAGCACAATAACTTCGCTAGCTTCATCCGGCAGTTGAATACTTACGTCGGTTATCTTTATCTATTTTTCTATCTTCTCTCGCTTTTGTTCTTTCTTCTTTTTCTTTGCAAAATGTTGGGGTTAATTTCGGAATCTAATTAAGATCTGGCATGCTTAATCTGAATTAATCTAAAACATTTAAGAAGCTTGGGTTGGGGATTAGGAACTATTTCGGCACCAATATTTTAATAGGTTAGTTTACTAAAAAGAGTAAAAAAGGGTATTTTATTGTTCGGAATTTCTACTGCCATACCGTGCTGTCAGTGATAGAATATGCACATTCGAGCTCTATTCTTTATTGGTGGATCAATTTAGTGCTTTTAGTGGCGGTCCTTACTGGATAATTATGTAAGGAGCTCTCATCCATCTTGGGACTTTTGAGGTCCTTACTGGATAAAGCAAGCACTCGCATTTCTTATCTGCCATAGATATATTTTGTAGACCTTATTGTCTGATGCTATGTCTTTGAGCATATTGTCTGATGTTTTATGTATCAAATTTTGGGGTTTCCTATATTTATCAACATAATTACTGGAACTGACTATATATCTCAAAAGAAAAAAGATGTTTGGGGAGATTACTTAATGGCTAAGCTTATTTCACAGAAATCAGATTACTTAAATTCCAACTTATACAAGGATTTGTTCTTCTGGACTCTTTAGAGGGTATGAAGGTTGATGGTTTTATGTTCTTCCTTGGACAAGTAAATAAATGCGATAAAAAAATACCAAGGGGGTATAGCTGCAGCATACGAGGTATATGGTGAGATTTGGTGTTGTTATGTTGGTGTTCATATGTTAAGGGGGAGAGAATATGGTTTTTGTCCAGCTGGCCAATAGATCTACTACAGTTGCAGGCATAACAGAAGATAACTCTATCCGGCTAAAGACTTCTACCCACAAGGCTCTGGTTGTCTCGCAATGTAGTAAGAGGTGTTCCACTGTCTCGCTAGATTTCTTGCACATGCAACACTAGTCTAGTATAACTATCCGGCGCTTCCTCAGATTGTCGGTAGTCAAAATTTTACCCAATGCTGCTGTCCATGTAAAGAAGACCGCTTTCGGAGGCGCCTTATTTTGCCAAAGTCTCCTCCATGGGAACAAACTATTAGCAGCTTGGGAAAGGGACTTATAGTATGATCGAACTGAGAAAATGCCCTTACCCGCAGGAGTCCACCACATCCTATCAACTTGTTGTCTAATCGGCTTCACAGAATAAACAAGGCTGAAAATAGCCTCAAAGATATCCACTTCCCAATCTTGCGCCGCTCTACTAAACGTGACGTTCCATTGCACTTGGGGGGGAGAGAGTATGGTATTTGACTTTCACTTATAAAAAAAGTATGGTATTTGACTTTTTTTTTTCTTGGATAAGCGTGGTGTTCGACTGTAAATGGTATAAACTCAAATCACACGGGAGTGAGCATTGGATTGGATTAAGTGATTTAATGGAATGTGAAATGGGAAGATGTAAATTAGAAGAGAATGTGAAATGGGAAGAGGGAAATTGGAGAATTCCCATCTTAGTCACTTGAAAAATTCTATTTACAAGATGGTGTGGATGACACAACTTCCACACCATGGACATAACATGATTTGATTTGCAAGAGAAATTCAACATTTTGACTATTAAAAATCAATTCTTGTCACGTAAGCGGTGTGGATGATGTGTTTTTCATGCCAGCTTCAAGTGGAAGGACTCTAGTTTCTTTAGGTAAAAATCGTGAGTTCATTCTACTCGTATCTAAATGAAAACTATCAGAATTGTAGATTGAAAGTGTAATACCTAAGATTTAGTGTAAGATGGTTGTGAGTGGGATCCAATATTGCTTAGAAGGAAGAAGTTCTTACTATTTATAATGTTCATTCGGTGGAGGATGAGTTTTGTCTCCTTGAGTCTTGCGATCAGCTTATGCATTCGGTGGAGGATGAATTTTTTCTCCCTCAAGCTTGCGATCAGGTGGGCTTGGAAGGGATTTCGGTGGGTGAAGAGTTCCAAAATTTTCAGATTAATAGGAGGGGGGTTCCTATTCCATTAAACTTCTGTTATCTAAACCAAGCCTCAGATTGGGTCGTAAACAAGGTGAAAGAGATCCAACATTACGTGGGGATTAATTGTGAAGGGTATGAAGAGCAGTTCATAGCATTGTTAACTGCTATGGAAGCTGGACATCAACAAAAAAGGAAGGGGGATTCGAAGAAAAATCGGGAGCTGAAAAAATTGGCGTGGTCGATGAATTTGGAGGGAAGCTCCAGTAGGTGTAGGGTAAAAGGGAAGGGGCTGGCTATTCCCAAATGAAGCCTAAGATTGTGTCTTGGAATTTGCGTGGGCTTAACGAGGTAGATAAGCGCCACCGGGTTCGGCACTTGCTTCGTGAGTGGAAAGCGGACATTGTGTGTTTACAGGAGACGAAGTTGAAAATGATAGATAGAAAGATTGTGCGAAGTTTATGGAGCGGTGTTCATGTGGATTGGGTATACTTAGCCTCTATAGAGACATCAGGAGGAATTATGGTGATGTGGGATAGGAGGGGGTGTGGAGAAAGTGGAGGAATTTATTAGGGAGTTATATGATAGCGTGCTCCTTTAAAAGTGTGTTCGATGATTTCTTATGGGCTTTTGCAGGTGTGTATGGTCCAAATCTAGATGCTGACAGAAGATTATTGTGGGATGAACTAGTAGGGGTACATAGTTGGTGGGATCTTCCATGGTGTATTGGGGGTGATTTCAATGTTGTGAGATTCCCAAGTGAAAGCTTCAGAAGAAGAAGAGTGAGGCCTGCAAGTGTGGAGTTCTCAGTGTATCTTTGACTTTAATTTGATAGACCTTCCTCTCGCTGGGGCCCAGCCACATGGTCAAATAACCAGACTTGGTCTCGCTTGGATCGCTTTTTAATTTCACCTGAGTGGGAAAGCCATTTTCCTGATGTGTGGCAAAAGCGTTTGGTACGCTTAAATTCAGATCATTGGCATATTTTGCTGGATTGCGGAGGCATTCATAGTGGTAGATGATACTTTAAGTTCGAGAATATGTGGCTGAAATCAGAAGGTTTTGTGGAGAGGGTTAAACAATGGTGGATTTCTTATCAGTTCAATGGTACATCCAGTTTCATTTTTGCGAACAAATTGAAGGCCTTAAAAAGAGACTTGAAGGAGTGGAATAAGCAGTCGTTTGGTAACATAAGGGAGAACAAAAATATCAAGTGGTTGGAGATTCAGGAGTTAGATAGACTTCAAGATGGGAGGCCACTTTCTGAGGAGGAGCAATCGCAAAGAACTGTGTTGGTCGCAGATCTTGAGAGAATTATATTACAAGAAGAAATGTCTTGGCGACAAAAGTCAAGAGCACTATGGTTAAGGGAAGGGGATCGGAGTACGAAGTTTTTCCATCGCATTGCAAACTCGCATAGAAGAAACAATAACATAGAGGTACTGAAAATTGAGGGGGTGGAGTGTAGGGAAGAGGAAGTTATTAAAGATCATGTTATTGATTTCTTTGAGAAGCTCCATACTGAGCAGGTGGGGTGGAGGCCTACTCTTGATGGGTTGGTTTTTGACACTATTGAGACAGGGGATATAGCTAGGATGGATAGGGCTTTTGAAGAGGAAGAGGTGTACGATGTAGTAAGGAAAATGGTAAAAGATAAGGCCCCCGGACCTGATGGTTTCTCTATGGGGTTTTTCCAAGAATGTTGGGAGGTAATAAAAGAAGATATTTTGAAGGTGTTTTAGGAGTTGTACTCGGTTGGGAAATTTGAGAAAAGTCTTAACACCACTCTCCCTGCTTTAATACCTAAAAAGGTGGGGGCCTGTGAGATTATGGATTATCGGCCTATTAGTCTAGTGAATGGAGTCTACAAGATTATTTCTAAAGTACTTGCTAATCGATTATAGTGTGGTGTTGGGGAAGATTGTTACTAAGCCTCAAAATGCTTTCGTAAAGGGCAAACAGATTCTTGATGCGGTTTTAATTGCTAATGCATGTTTGAACAGTAGACTGAAGGCTGGGAGTTCAGGGATTCTGTGCAAGTTAGATATGGAAAAGGCGTATGATCATGTTAATTGAGATTTTCTTCTGTATTTACTGGGTAGGTGTGGATGTGGGGAGAGGTGGAGGTCATGGATCAGCTAGTGTATTTCTTCGGCAAGATTCTCTGTGTTGATCAATGGCAGCCCAGAGGGTTCTTTTGCGAGTTCTCGTGGTTTGAGACAAGAGGATCCGTTATTTCCCCTACTTTTTGTTATTGTGATGGAGGCACTAAGCAGGATGATCTCGGCTTTGGTGGCTAATGGTTTTGTAAGTGGTTTTCAGGTTGGATCCTTGAGTAGGGGTATTACTACTATTTCTCATTTGTTGCTTGCAGATGATACGCTTATTATGTGTGAGGCCAATCCTGATCAGTTGCGTGTTGTGAAGGCGTCACTTCTTTGTTTTGAAGTTGTGTCTGGCTTAAAAGTGAACTATGATAAATCCGAGTTGGTGCCGATTGGGGGAGTTTAGAATGTCCGAGAGTTGGCAGGGATATTGGGTTGTAAGATAGCGTCTCTTCCCATGATGTACCTGGGACTCCCGTTGGGTATAAATTCGAGGACTTGCTCAATTTGGGATACGGTGATTGAAAAAATAGAGAGGAGACTAGCAGGTAGGAAGAGAATGTACTTATCGAAAGGGGGCCAGATTACATTGATTGAGAGTACACTTTCTAACCTACCCACCTATTTCTTATCTATATTCCCAATACCAGCAAGTTTGGTCGGTAGACTTGAGAAGCTACAAAGAGATTTTCTGTGGGGTGGTTTAGGTGAGGAATTTAAATTTCATTTAGTCAAGTGGGAGAATGTTTGCTGTCCTATCTCGAGTGGCGGTTTCGGTATTAGAAATTTGAGGTTGTTTAATCGGGCGTTACTTGGAAAATGGTTGTGGCGATATATTAAGGAACCGAAAGTCTTATGGAAAGCAGTGATCGAGAACAAGTATGGTGGTTTAGGGGAGGGATGGTGTACTAGAGAAGTTAGAGGCACCTATGGAGTGGGGCTATGGAAATATATAAGAAGAGGGTGTGAGGCCTTCCATCATCATACTAGGTTTTAGTTGGGTACAGAGTCCAGGATAAGATTTTGGAAGGATGCTTGGTGTGGTAACAGTGCCCTTCAAGATTTGTTTCCGTTACTTTTCCTGATCGCAAGTGATAAAGATGCTACAGTGGCAAGGTTATGGGAATTTCGGGTGGGAGTACACACTGGAATATCAATTTCATCAGGGCAGCACAAGACTGGGAGGTGGAGAGTTTTGTAGATTTTTATAGTCTGTTGTATTCTTGTCGTCCGAATGTCCAGCAGGAAGATGGTTTGTGGTGGACTCCTGCAGGGAGACGGTTATTCATAGTTCGATCCTTTTATAAGGTTTTCACACAAGAACCTGAGATACAATTTCCTTGGAGAATGCTTTGGAAGAACAAGGCTCCACCCAAATATTCCTTTTTTGTGTGGACAGCTTCCTTAGGCAAGATTCTCACTACGGATAATCTGAAAAAGAGGAGGATAATCATTACAGACTGGTGCTACATGTGTACAAGTGGGGGTGAGTCGGTGACTCATCTACTTTTACATTGTGAGGTTGCTAGGTCTCTTTGGTATGAGGTGTTTAATAGAATGGACCTAGCGTGGGTGATGCCAGAATCTGTGGTGGAAATGTTGGCGTGCTGGACCCCCATTCGAGGTGTGCAATAGATCAAAGTGGTTTGGAAAATGATTCCGATTTGTATCATGTGGTGCTTGTGGCAGGAACGCAATGAGCGGACATTTGAAGACAGTGAGATCTATGGCGGAGTTTTAAAGTTTTCTTTTTTAGGACTCTTTGTACTTGGGCAATTGCTGTAGACTTCAATGGCTTGAACTTTCATGATTTCTTAGTTTCTAATGCGCCTACGTAGATAGGGCATAATGAACTTTGTAATTGGCAGTTGTTGCCCATTCTTGAATTAATAATACTTGTTTACTTATAAAAAAAAAATATTATAAGGTGCTCCTATTGTAACCTTGACTTGCCCTTTTATAATATCGGCCTAGATGTGGCTTGGGATTTCCTTGGGTCGTTATAGAAATAATGTGGTGGGCTTATTCATTAGAACTTGTAAGCTGGGGTGGTGACAAATTGGCTGATAGAATAAACATGCATATGCATTTAGAAATTTGGTAGAAGAAGCTGTGAAAACCCTTTTCTAGTTGACAGGTACTTGTGGCTTGGAATTATTATTATTTTTTTTTTTATAAATGGAATAATATCAATGGATTAATAGTTTTTTTAATTAATGGAGATACACAATGAGTATAGTATCTATCACAAGAATACATCTTCGGGAACACAAAGTCTTTGGGAACACGAAGTCTAAGTCACATTGGATTTAATATTAGTAGTTAGAGATTTTTGGTTTCCATGGATGCTAATATCAGGAAGTTTAAAGGAACTATTAAGGAAAGTTAGGGATCTGGAATGGATTGTTCCTTTAGATCTCTATTTTTAATGTGGCAACGAGTAAGACCATGAGGTGCATTTCAGCGAGGGAGCTGGTGTGGAATGGAGGTGTATTAAGTTCATTTTGGAGTAAAGAATTATGTATTTTTATGTTTCAGTTGATATGGAAGAAAGACGTGTCAATCCTTGTGGGATTAGGAGTTGATGGTTCAAATTTGCCATTTAGTTCTTAATGCTATATCGGAAAAATTCTCTCTTCTTAATTTCTACCTAATTGCTGCCTTACCATAACGACCACCCCCGTTGCTGCAGCAGCTAAATCTTTGTCGTTTTATGCACCCTATTCTTCCCTTTTAACATATGATAGTTCTGTTGTGCTCATTATCCTCTCATATGGTGCCATTTTAGTAGGGTCATGTCTATTATGTCGTCTTGCTAAGATTCTATTTCTTTCCTTTTTGTTTTCTTGACATTCATGCTTTGGCCAAACAAAATGCCACACTCCATTAATTATATGAGAAACATCCTTTTGATTAATCTCTCATTTTTATTTTCTTTGCAATATATCGGTTTTAAAAAAGTATTCTTTCTATTGTTTTGCTTATTTGAGGACATCTGGCTTTTAAAACATCCAACCACAACTTTGGATTACAATTCAACTCTCTGTTGGACTTACCAAAAATTTCAACAAATGCACGGACCATTGTATTTTATTAATTTATAATTTCAAACTTGCAGGTCTGCTTATACTTTGAGTGGGTATACACGGCTTGTCCATTTTTGGGTTAACTTGGCCAAAACTTGGTGTATCTATAACTGAGACCTCATTGTAAGTTAGCAGAGTCCCACTCAAGTTTGGCTTCAGTGTAAGTTAGTAGGGTCCGCTCAAATTCTCGCCAAATCTATATTTTATTTTTCCATGGTCAATACATCAGGTGTTGATGCCTATAGATCAACTATTCTTAAATAATATAATCATAATCATTTTGGCTTTTATTGTTCGTGTCATTTTGTTGCTATTTGCACGTTACGTGATAAACTAGTTGGAGAAAAACATAAACAATAAATGATGATTTTAGTTCTCAAGGAAGTTACAAGGGAACTTTAACGCGAACAAATGTTACAAGGTCAACTTTTCTCTTTAGGACATGCTTTTTCTTTTTGCGTAGAGTATGCAAAACATGTTTGGTTCAACATTTTGGATGTACCCTTCCCAAAAAGTTCTATAGAATGGAAATGATACCCATACTTCCTAGGCTTAAACTTTTGAGTGGAGATGAGGTTTAGGTTGTATGCTGTCCAATTATAAGATAATTTTATTCAGAGCTAGTATTTGATTTGCAATTAAAATTGTCTAGAATATTTGTTTGTTTCAGCTCTATATGATATGTTGAAGATTGCTAGCTTTTATTATTATTTTTGATAAGTAATCAAGAAGTTTTATTCATAATAATAGGCAAAGCCCAAGTACACAGGGAGTATACATGAGAAATACCTAGTTATAATTTACGACTGAAAGAAGAAAGTCATGGACATTAAGGTCTCGTTTGTTTTCACAACACATCTCATCTCATCTCATCCAAATTTCCACATAAAATAAAATAAACAATTCTACTTATTCAAATCCCAAAACAATAATAATATTAAAAAAGTATATTTTAACAATATTTTATTCAATTTTCAACTTTTATCTCAACTCATCTCATCCCATATAATCTCATCTGCGAAAATAAACGAGGTATAAGTCCATTACAAACAATAGCCCCCACCTAAGAAAACAATGTTTTAAAGAAAAAAACTTTTAGCTCCTCCATTGTCCTCTCTTGGTTTTCGAAACTTCTATCATTTCGCTCCTGCCAAATACACCAACACATGCATATGGAGATCATTTTCCATATTGTTGCGACTTGTGAATTTCCTCAAAGGCCTCTCCAACATGCTAGAAAGTCCACCAATCTGCCAGGCATGACCCATGAGAAACCAATGTAAAAAAATCAGTCCACAGGGTCCTGGCCACTCGTAATGTAGAAACAGATGATCAACAGATTTACCATCTTTCTTACTCATGTACCACTAGTCCGATACCATTAATTGACGTCTCCTTAGATTATCTATGGTGAAAATTTTGTCCAAAGCTGCTGTCCAAACAAAAAAAAGCTGTTTTTGAAGGAGCTTTGGTCTGCTGGATGCTCTTCTATGGGATTGAGAGCTTGCCCGGGTTCAATAAAACTCTGTGAAATGATCTGACCGTGAATTTACCTTTTTTGGAAGGGCTCCAAAACATCCTATTTATAGGGCTCGTTTGTTTTCGCAGATGAGATGAGTTGAGATTAAAGTTAAAAAGTTGAATTAAGTATTGTTAGAATATATTTTTTAATATTATTTTTGTTTTGGGATTTGAAAATGTTGAATTGTTTATTTTATTTTGTATTGGAAGTTGGGAAAGTTGTAATGATTAGATGAGATGAGATGTTTTCTGAAAACAAACGAGGCCATAGTGCCCTCGGTCATACATACGGAATACAGAGTCTCATTGAAGTTTGAAATAACCTTTAACTCCCAATCTTGGGCTGCCCTAGTGAAGTCCACATTCCATTGAGGGGAGCCGCTAGAAAAAGCCAAAAGGTCCGCTGTCGCTGCATCCTTTACTCGTGCTGACTCAAATATGGCGCGGAAGGTGTCTTTGAGACAACGTTCACCACACCATTTATCATGCCAAAATTTGACGCGAGAACCATCGCCCACAACAATATGTGTATGTCTCCTGAAAGTCTCCCAACCCTTCTTAATGTTTTTTCACAAACCTACCCCATGTGAGCTGCATACCTCATTCGAGCACCAACCACCCCATGTTTCCCCAACTTATGCATCAATGACAGACTTCCACAAGGCCCTCCTTTCTTGTTGGTACCGCTACAACCATTTATCCAATAAGGCTTGGTTGAACTTTGTCAAGTTACGAATACCCAATCCAAATGGAATGCACACCATGGTCCAATTGACCTGATGGAACTTGAACTCGTCCCCCAAACCACTCCACAAGAAATCGGCTTCTCAATACGGCTTACAATCTTTGCCGAGAGCGGGAACAGAGACAAAAAATAGGTGGGGAGGTAGAGAGAGTACTTTTAATCAATGTGAGCCTACCACCTTTCGATAAATACAACCTCTTTCAAGATGCCAACCTATGCTCCACCTTTTCAATCACAGGATTCCAACTCTGCTTTGATTTGAAGGAAGCACCCAATGGTAACCCAAGATGTTGAAGAGGTAAAGAAGATACCTTACATCCCAAGTGAGAGGCTAGAGCGGTCGCTTCAGGAACATTCCCCACCAGCACCATTTCAGACTTGAAAGGTTAACTTTCAAACCCGAGGGAGCTTCATATGAAAAACGTTTCTCTCCGTACACATGCGAAATATCACGTTGTTTGGTGTTTCTTCATCGATAGTGTTATGTTAATGGCGTAAGAATATTGCGGTTTTTCTTTTCATTGACGTTGGTGGTTTTGGGTATTTGATAGTGTTCTGTTGCACTAGATAATGCCCTCCATGAAACGTGTTGTGATTGAGTCTAAGCTTTTTGAGGTGGGTAGGGATGGGTGATATGTATTTTTGAGCGAGAAAGGGCGGAAAGGGGTGAAAAATATGAGAGTGGGGGTGGGGACTGCTAGGTGGTTTTGTAGAGCTCTGGAGGGTGGTCTGAAGGCTGTAGATAGGGGCTTTTACTCTGCTCATAGGGATGGGGACAGAGGCTATATTGCACAAAGTTGCTCCAATGCTCGAGGGACTTACATGGTTTGGTAGAGTATGGAGGTGGTGGGAGAAGGAGTTTCATTTTTATCCCTGAAGGCAGAGTTGGTATGGGCTGGAGGAATCTTATGGTGGTGTTGCAGGAAGTTGTTAAAGGAGATGTTTCTGTTTTGACGGCACCTGCGAAACCGTTGTATGGAGTTCTTCCGTCGTCATTCAGGGAGGCGCTAGTAGGTCGGCTTGAGGGGTCTTGTGTTGCGAAGAGGACAGAGATGATAGGATTGCTCAGGTCTGGTGGAGTTCCTTCTTTGGAGAGGGGTCAGTGCAGCGACGGTAATGGCAGGGATGGTGTTGGTCCGAATAAGGAAACAATTGTAGAGGCCTTAGCTGTTATCGAAATTCGCTTGGGAGAACTAACTGATATAGTTGGTTGGCTGAAACGCAGTGTTTTGGGGCAGGATATGGAAATTCTCAAGGGCTTAGGAAAGGGGCAAGCCTTGGGCCCAGAAGATGGGCCTCAGCCCAAGGTCATTCTCGACCCAGCAGTGGACTTCGTCAGGAGAAAGTTTCCAAAGGCCGTTGCTGACCCTTTGGTTCGTGGGCCCAACCCAATATTGCTGATGAGGTCTCAGGTGGTCTCGCCGCAGGCGATCACGCCGATGGTCTTGCCGCAGGCCGTTGTTCCATCGGCGACAACAATTACGCCAATAGGACCTCTTCTAGATCGTGAGGGTCTTGCACGAAGCCCTATTGAGGAAGCTCCTCCTCCTTTGGCTGTGGGACCGTTACAGACAAGCCTGACGGGACCTCAGGCGGTGCCGACACGGTCTCGACCCAGGTAATGCCGGCGAGGGTGGTAGATCAAATTCTACTGTCGCGCGAGGAGGAGATAATGCAGATTCTGTCTACGATCTGTAGTTTTCCAGAAGTTGATCCCCAGAAATCGCCAATCCATAACTTAGAACCCTCATTTCTTCAGTTGGGTCTTTGTTCTACCTACGATGATCATCTGGAGGTATTATCAGAAGTAGGGGAAATAAGGAGGGGGGTTTTCTTGGAAGACACAGTTGGGGGGTTATCGCAGGGACTCTTGGAGGTTAATGTGGACTTCTCAGATTCTCTTGCAGTGGACAAAGTGGGCACTGTAGTAGAATGGAAAGGTAACAATCTTTTTTTGGGGTTGGGGGGGGGGGGGGGAGGGAGACGCAGAAGTAAGGGAGCCTTTTCCATTGTACTGTTCGTTACCGAATGACTTTGAGTTCTCTGAGTGGGTATTCCAAATGGTAAAGGACATCCAACAGGTTGTGGGTATGAAATGTGTGGGATATGAAGAACAGTTTATGGCCCTCCTCACGTCCATTGAGGCAAGTCATGCTTAGTCCAAGAAAGTTGATTCTAAGAAGCAAAGGGAGCTTAATACGCTTAATTGGTCGTTGAATGAGGGTAGCTCAAGCCACGTTAGGTCCAAAGGGAAGGGGTCGGTTGTGTCTTTATGAAGCCAAAAATTGTGTCTTGGAACATTCGCGGGTTGAACGAGGCTTCTAAACGTCTACGCATAAAAAATCTACTCCGGGATTGGAAGGCGGATATCGTATGTTTACAAGAAACCAAACTGAAATTGGTAAACAGAAAACTCGTGAGAAATGTGTGGGGTTGCCCGTATGCAGATTGGGCCTATCTAGCTTCGTAGGGGGCATCGGGCGGTATTTTGGTGATGTGGGATAATAGGGTCGTGGAGAAGATGGAGGAGTTTGTAGGGGAATTTACAGTGGCTTGCTCTTTTAAGATGTTAAGAGGATAATTTCTTGTGGGCTTTTGCAAGTGTTTATGGATCGAATGCTGACAATATTAGAAGTCGTTTGTGGGATGAACTGGCTGTTATCTATAGAGGGTGGGAACTTCCTTGTTGCATAGGAGGAGATTTTATAATGTAGTAAGGTTTCCTAGTGAAAGATCTGGAAGCACTCGGATACATCCAGCCATGGCTGAATTTTCAGATTGCATTTTTGACTTGAATCTTGTTGAACTCCCTCTAGTTGGCGGTCTCTTCACATGGTCTAATAGTCAAACTTGGTCCCGGCTGGACATATTTTTAATATCGTCGGACTGGGAAAGCCATTATCCGGAGGTATGTCAGAAGCGACTGCCGCGCCTATGCTTGGATCATTTTCCCATATTATTAGATGGAGGTGGTATTCAAGGAGGTCGTCGTTATTTCAAGTTAGAAAACATTTGGCTTGAAAGCAATGGCTTCGTGGATATGGCAAGCCATTGGTGGTCTTCTTATAAGCATTATGGTACCCCCTCTTATATTCTTGCAAGCAAACTGAAAGCGTTAAAGGAAGATTTAGACCTCGTTTGCATTCAAAACCCACCTCAACTAATCTCAACTCATCTTATTTCATTATTACAACTTTCTCAAATTCCCACACAAAATATAATAAACAATTCAATTTTTTCAAATCCCAAAACAACTTTCCCAAATTCCTACATAAAATATAATAAATAATTCAACTTTTATTTTACTATTCACTAACCATCTCAACTTATCTCTAAATCCAAACCACTCCTTAAAGTTTTGGAATTTCCAATCGTTTGGAAATATAAGGGAGCAAAAGAAAACTCTAATGGAGGATTTACAGAATCTTGAAATGATTATTGAGGATAGGGCTCTTACCCCAGAGGAAGTTTCATGTAAGACAGTGCTGGCATCAGAGTTGGAAAGGGTTTTAACTTTAGAAGAGATCTCTTGGCTACAGAAGTCAAGAGCTCTTTGGTTGAAGGAAGGCGATCGAAGCACAAAATTCTTCCATAGAGTGGCTAACTCTCATCGGAGAACTAACTCTATTGAGATGCTGAAAATCAATGGTAGTGATTGCACAGAGGCCCTTGTGATCCGGGAACATGTGGTGAATTTCTGTGAACATCTATTTACTGAAAATGAGGGTTGGAGGCCCAAACTAGATGGACTTGGTTTTGAGTCCATAGAACCACAGACAACATCCTGGTTGGAAAGATCTTTTGAGGAGGATGAGGTATTGGATGTGGTTCGAAAGATGGTAAAGGATAAAGCACTAGGCCTGGATGACTTTACGATAGGGTTTTTCCAAACATGTTGGGAGGTGGTGAAAGACGACATTATGAATGTGTTTCAGGAGCTTTTCTTGGCTGGGAAATTCAAGAAAAGCCTGAATGCTACTTTTATTGCTTTGATTCCGAAGAAATCCAGAGGGGTGAAGTTGAAGGACTTTAGGCCCATTTGCCTCATTAATGGGATATACAAAATCATTTCAAAGGTGCTAGCTAACAGGATAAGGGGTGGCAATTGATAAAGTAATCTCAAAGCCACAAAATGCTTTTGTAAGGGGTCGTCAGATTCTGGACTCGGTCTTAATTGCAAATGAATGTCTGGATAGTAGATTAAAGTCTGGCACTCCAGGTATTATTTGTAAATTAGATATGGAAAAAGCATATGATTATGTAAACTAGGAATTCCTCTTGTACTTGCTTAAGAGATGTGGCTTTGGGGAGAGATGGTGTACGTGGGTGGATCAGATGGTGCATCTCAACAGCAAGATTTTCAGTCTTGATCAATGGTAATCCAAAGGGTTTTTTCAATAGCTCTCGAGGCTTAAGACAGGGTGATCCCTTGTCCCCTCTGCTTTTCGTTATCGTCATGGAGGCTTTGAGTAGGATGTTATCAGCTATGGTTAGTCATGGTTTTATGGCTGGTTTTTCAGTGGGTGATCCGTAGAGGGGTCTCATCTCGGTCTCCCACTTATTATTTGCAGATATAATTTTCTGTGATGCAAAGTAAGACCAACTTAGTGTACTAAAGGCGCTTCTTTTTTGTTTTGAAGCAGCGTCAGGTTTGAGAGTTAACTTCGATAAATTAGAGTTAGTGCTTGTTGGGAACGTCAGCTTCTCTCGACAGTTGGCTAACACTCTTGGGTGTAAGGTCGCTTCTCTCCCTATGACATATTTGGGGTTACCATTGGGGGCTGCTTCACGCTTTGTCTATTTGGAACACAGTTATTGAGAAAATAGAACGAAGATTGATTGGGTGGAAGAGACTGTATTTGTCGAAAGGAGGCCGGGTGACTCTTATCAAGAGTACTCTCTCTAACTTGCCAACTTACTTTCTATCTTTATTTCCAATTCCAGCTAGTGTGGCGCATGAATCAAAAAAATTTATTGGGATTTCTTATGGAGTGGAATGGGAGATGAATTCAAGTTTCACCTAGTCAGTTGGGATAAGGTGTGCAGACCAATTCCTTCAGGTGGGTTGGGGATAAAGAATTTTAGAACTTTTAATCGGGCATTGCTTGGGAAATGGCTTTGGAGATACAATTTGGAACTAGAAGCTCTATGGAAATTAGTGGTTGATTGCAAACATGGTAAGATGGGGGGGGGGGGGGATTGGTGTACTAGAGATGGGAATGGGTCCTATGGGGTGGGGTTTTGGAAGCACATACAACGTGGTTGGGGGGTGTTTTCTCGTCATACTAAATTTTTGGTGGGGGAGGGCACTCGTATAAAATTTTGGAGGGACATTTGGTGTGGGGAGGAGGCTCTAGCAGATGCCTTCCCTTCCGTTTTTCGTGTGGCATGTGATCAAGAGGCTTTAGTGGCGGATCTCATGGTTCGCTCAGGGGATCAACTCCATTGGAATGTCACCTTTAGTAGAGCAGCTCAAGACTGGGAACTAAACAGTTTTGAGGCGTTTTTCAGTCG
Source organism: Juglans mandshurica (assembly GCA_022457165.1). Lineage (NCBI taxonomy): Eukaryota > Viridiplantae > Streptophyta > Magnoliopsida > Fagales > Juglandaceae > Juglans > Juglans mandshurica. The sequence continues at coordinate 33,281,249 of CM039621.1, forward strand.
TGTGTACTCTACGAGATTGTCTAGATTGAGAGAAGATAAGCTGTGGTGGAATCCGGCAGGTAAGGGTGTTTTTTCGGTTTGCTCCTTCTATAAGTCCCTTACTTTGCTTCCAAATATGCATTTTCCTTGGAGAGGATTGTGGAGGAATAAGGCACCTCCAAAAGCACTTTTTCTTTCACTTGGACAACGGCTCTGGGTAAGATTCTGACCACTGATAATCTGCGGAAGCGCCGGGTTATTATTCCAGAATGGTGTTCTATGTGTAAGAAAGCTGGCGAGACAGTGGATCATCTTTTGCTACATTGTGAGACAGTTGGAGCACTGTGGAGCGATGTGTTCATTCGATTAGGGTTAAATTGGGTGATGCTTGCTACAGTGGTAGAGTTATTGGCTAGCTGGGTATTGCTGTGTGGTGCTCCACAAATCAAAGCCGTGTGGAAAATGGTTCATATTTGTATTATGTGGTGTATATGGCGGGAGCGTAACAAACGGACATTTGAAGATAAGGAACGATCAATAGAGGATCTTAGAATTTTATTTTTCCACACCTTCTTTGGGCTATTGCTGTAGATTTTAATGGCCTAAATGTACACGATTTTCTTCTTTCTTTTTTAGTAGCTAGATAGGTTTTATCTCTTGTATACCACCTTGTATACCTTGGCTTTGCCTATTCTTATTTATACTACCGTTTACTTATAAAAAAAAAACTTTCAAACCCGAGACGGCTTTGAAACAAAGAAGTAGGGCCCTCAAAGATTGGATATGCTCGAGATTTGCTCCACAAAATATGAGTGTCATTAGCAAACAACAAATGAGAAATATTAAGAGAATCGAAGTTACCATTCCCCATGAAGAAACCGTAGAGAAAGCAACCTTCCACAAGACCTACAATCATCTTGCTGAGGGCTTCCATGACGAATAGGAAGATTAAAGGAGAGAGCGAATCTCCCTGTCTCAATCCACGAGAGGAGTCAAAAAGCCCGCTGGAGAGCCATTCACCAAGATAGAGAAGTAAACTATTGAGATACAAAACTCTATCAATTTCATCCATCTCTCTCCAAAACCGCATCTTGCAAGTAAATAAAGCAGAAATTTTCACTTAACATGATCATAAGCTTTTTCCATCTAGTTTGCAAATTAACTCAAGTTCCTGAGATTTGAAACGTCCGTCCAGGCTAGCTTTTATTATTATGCTCATGCTATCTAGTGTTGAAAGTAGGGTGGACGTACATTTGGGTACTATTGTGTTTTTCACTCATCAACAAATCATAAGGATACCATTGTGTCTTTCATTTGTCCGCTTCTATCAATAGAAACTTACGACACTCCTAGCATGTCAAAGAAATGGTAAACTGGATGTAGCGTCCTGTTATGGTTGTATAGGGGATATTAATTTTTTTTATACGTCAATCTTATTAGTAGTGCATAGTGGGCTGTGCTAGGAGAGGTCCCTTTTACTGAAGACTGTGGGTCTAACACTGTCCAATTATGTTGTTTGTCCTTTTTTCTTTATATTTTTTTATGGCGGGGGAATCACCCCACGACAGAGCCCTTAGGACTCACCCATGGAACTTAAACCCCCGGGGGGACTAGCACAGCAACCCACCGTCATGGCCTCCCACTTAAATTGCAGTTTGATCCCAGGGGGAATCGAACCTGTGACATGGGGCACATGCACACAAGTTTGCCCTTACCACTTGGGCTACCCGCTGGTGGGTAGCCTTTTTTCTTTCTTTATTTTTTTCCCTTGTCAAGGTCTTGGGGAAATTTATTTTTTAAATAACATGCCCATATCTCAAATTTTTTTTTATGCCTTATCCAAGGCCATAGGTTCCCAATTATCTTAGGCTCCATTCGGTCAAATCCTTCCTGGTGGACACATTTTTGTTATAAAAAGATACATTTTTGAAAACTAATTTGTTTTAATGTGATTTTCTTGTGTGTGGTGTGTGTCAAAAAATCAGTATTGTGCTCTTCTTTTGTTGTTTGTTAACAACTGGTTTGTGGCTGGCGATGGTGGGTTCTGTTGGTTAGTGAACAAGGAATGGATTCCTGTATATGTCCTATATACTTGGGCCTTTGTCTGTTTTATGCTCAATAAAATCTTGTTCGACCGATTAAAAAAAAAGTGAACAAGGAATGGATGAGGGCAGTCAATGACCAATGGGGCTGGCAGTTGGATGGTGGTGGTCGGAGTCTCAAGCTCGCTCTGGAAAATGTTTTTTTTCTCTTCGGAAGAGAAGGCTGGTCAATAAGGCACAGTACTTTTTTTCTATAATAGAGGTGCTGCAAAGGGCGTGCTTGGCTAACGAATAAAAACCTTAGTCTGCTTTCATTCTTTTCTATAAATATCCCATTACCATTTCATTTGTTCTATTAGCCAATCCCGTGCTGCTTGCTTCATCCCACCTTACCTGATCATTTGTTGTACCCTAACTTGAATCTAGAAACAAATTTGTGTCGACATCTGTCCCATTGGCTTTGAAGGTGCTGGCTGATGAAAGACATCCGCAGATGCCCCCTTCTGTGCCTATTGGCTTGTTTAAATGTCTTCTTGGTCCTTTTTTCTTGTTCTTTTTCATTTTCCCTTGTCATGGTCTCGGTGAAATTGATATGTTAAATTACATGCCTGTATCACAATTTTTTTTTTTTGCCTTGTATGAGGCCACGGTCTGCCAATTATCTTAGGCTCCATTCATTGAAAATTATTCTTGGGGGAAAACATTTTGTTTAAAAAATGTATTTTTGAAAAAAAAATGTATTCGTTTGATTTTCTAGTGCTTGGGGTGTTGAAGAATCTATTTTGTATTCTTATTTTGTGGCTTGTTAATGGCTGTATATGACTTCTAGGCGTTGCTCTTGTATATGACCGTGTACTTGGGCTTTGCCTATTCTTATGATCAATCAAATTTTATTTATTGATAAAAAAAAAAAATGGCTGTTTGTGGCTGGCGACTGGTGGGTTCTGTTGGTGAGTGGGCTAGGAATGGATGAGGGCAGTCAACGACCAATAGGGTCAGTTGGCAGTTGGATGGTTGGGCATTGTCTGAGTCTCAAGCTCACTCTGGAAAATGTCTTTAATTCTTTAGAGGACAAAGACTTGGTCCATCTCTTAAGTGGTTATTTTCTGTTGAACCTTTTTTTTTTCTAATTGATAATTCCACCATGCATTAAAGTTATGGAAATGACTTTACAGAAGGTGATTTTTCATGAAAGAAAAGAAATCTTTGTTTCCATGTGATGTTTGTAATTGATGGCACTTTAAGTATTGAAAGAGCTTTTATATATTTTGATTCTTACAATTGGTGCCTAGGAAGTAGGTCAAAAATTAGAATGCAAAGCAAATTAGTTCCATTGTTGTGTGGGAAGAAGATATCAATAATGATTATGGTGAGTGCCTGTGCTACTCATCCAAGGGAAAAAATGATGAGTGCCTATGCTGGCCTGGTCGGTGGAACTTAGAAAAATTTACCTTATGTCATATTCTCAAAAGTTCAAGTCATTGAGTTCAATCTTGTTGTCTTAATTGACATTAGTATCATAAAAATTGAAACATTTTATGGAAACAATTTGAACAATTTAGGGTTTTTGCTTCTATCATATTTGTATGTATAATAATTTGTTCATTTTGGTTTAACAGGGTTTTAAGAAGGTGGACTCAGACCGTTATGAATTTGCAAATGTGAAGTTTCTAAGAGGTCAAACACACCTTTTGAAAAGTATCAGTAGGAGGAAACCAGTTCATGTACCCGGTCAACAACCAACTGAAGTGCCGAGCTCCTCAGTTGGGGCATGTGTTGAGGTAGGGAAGTTTGGGCTGGAGGAAGAGGTTAAAAGACTTGAAAGGGACAAGAATGCTCTTATGCAGGAACTTGTTAGGTTGAGGCAGCACCAGCAAGCAACTGATCACCAGTTGCTGAGTGTGGGACAACGTGTGCAGCTAATGGAGCAGAGACAGCAACAAATGATGTCTTTCCTTGCAAAGGCTATGCATAGTCCCGGCTTGTTAGCCCAGTTTGTACAGCAACAGAATGAAAGCAATAGGAACATTACTGGAGTGAATAAAAAAAGGAGACTCCAAAGTCAGGAAAAAGAAAGTGTAGCTGGTGAGGGTCGCACTAATGCTCCCGATGGACAGATTATCAAGTACCAGCCTTCGATGAATGAGGCAGCTAAAGCACTGCTGCAGCAGATTTTGAAGATGAATGGATCTCCTAGGGTGGAACCATTGATGAACAACCCTGGTGCATTCCTTATTGATGATGCTCCTTCTTCCCATGCATTCCATGGTGGAAGTCCCTCGAGTCAAGTTTCGGGAGTGACCCTTTCTGAGGTTCCACCTAATTCTGGACAGCCTTTTATGCCAGTAGAGTCGGGATTTCCTGTTAAATCCCCATCTACTGCCATTTCAGAGATTCAATCTTCCTCCTACATGGTGCCTGATCATGCTACAGCAGCTGGATTCCCAAATATTGATGTTTATAATTCTAGAGAAGAGACTATTTTGCCTGACTTCTCTGAACTGCAAGGAATCATGCCAGAAAGCACTTCCGAAATCCTTGATATGAACTTCGTGGGGTCTGAGACTGGGAATGCAAGTTATGTGGATCCAATGTCTGTTGTTTTGGATGTGACAACGCCCATGAAAACTGAAGCTCTTTCTCCAGAAAGTGATGTGGAGGCCCTGCTTGATGAGATCCCAGTACTTCCAGGCATTAACGATACTTTCTGGGAACAATTCCTTACAGGGAGCCCGCTCACTGAGGATGCAGATGAAATTAATTCGAGTTCATTAGCTGGTGGTGTGACCATGGATCATGAGTTACCCATAGGAGAGAAGAACAACTGGGACAAGATTCAGTATATGGATCATCTTACTGAACAGATGGGGCTTCTTGCATCGAAGACTGGAATAGCCTGACCTTCTCACCAATTGTATATGCATGTTCCTCACCATCGAGAGGTAAACTTTTAACCAATCACAGATCATAATAAGCATGTTCATTGTCACCAACTGCCAGTTTTACAAAATGAGCCAATGCATACAGTATTTGTCACTGATCCCACATTTGTGGTGTTTGATCAGCCACTTAAGTGTTGCTTTTTCCCTTCATCAGCTCGAGTTCCTGTCATGGTGAGAAGATTGTATTTATAATGAAACTCTGTATATGTGATCGGCTAATGATGTAATGCCAGTTTTTCTAATTACTATAACACAAGGAATTCGCTAGTACATCGAGTATGGTATATTCTGATTCCCCTTAAGCTGTGCTAAAAAATTATTAAGAATTACTGACATCTGTATGTACTTAAAAACTCCTGAATTGCTTTATTTCTTCTTGCACATGTGACTTGTTTAAAAGCTGTCTTTGTTCCTGTGGCTGTCTTTGTTCCTTTTCAGTAAAGCATATTTTTGCCATTTGGATGCCGGATGGTTACAACATGCATGTATTGTACTCTTATGGAATTTTCTCTAGATGAATGTTGATCGATTAGAGTACTGTAGTGCCAGAGCTTTTACTGTGGTCCTAGGAAATTAAATTGCGGCCAGACTTATTTTTTATTTAGATTTTTGATCAAATTGGGAGCATAGATGGTAGAAGAGATTATGGAGATGAAGGAAAGAAAACATAGAAAGCAATAAATGGTAAGCTGTGTGAACAAAGGAAAAATTATGGTCTCTTTTAGGGAGTGAGATAAGATGAGAATTTTGTGAATAGTTGTAAGATAATTTGTGAATAGTAATGAGATAGTTTGAGTTGAGTATTTTTTAGATTTTGGGAAAGGAAAGAGAAAAAGTTGAATAAAATATTATAAAGTTAAAATATTATTATAATATAGTTTTATAATATTATTTTTGTTTGGAGATTAAAAAAAATTTAAATTGTTTTTAATTTTTTGTTTGAAAATGTGGAAAAATTGTAATGATTAATTTGAAAAAGTTGTAATGATTAGTTTGAAAATGTTTGTATTTGAACTATGTTTGGGAAGAAGATGAGATAAGAATTTTAGGATGAGATCTATTTCCAAACAAGTCTGAATCCCTTCACTTGTAGCAAAACTGCTAATTGTCTCATAATTGCACCCTTAAGCCCCGATTGGAACTTAATTCAGTCTAATTTTAAGTTGAATTTAAGATTTAAACACCCAACTCTCAAGTAATTAAATTCATCTCAATTCAAAATATCTTTACATGTAGGACTCACAATCTTTTACAACTCAACATTTTTTTCATATACGAGATTCACAATATTTTTTAACTATTCATAAATATATATAAATTCATCTTAATATTTAAACACATCTAAATTTATCTTAGATGGGCATTGTAAAATTTACTCTTATCATTTTAACTCGTTATTATTTATCAAGAATTTAATTCATCAAAACTTAGTTATCCCTTATTTTCTTTTTCCTCCTTCCCCCTTATCCATAAAGAAGAAAATTAAAAGGCAAAAAAAAGGTGTTGGGTTGTGTTTGAGGATAAGATTGTTCAGATGAAAAAGTCAAATGGACATCATCTTTGTGCCTTAAGTTTGTGTACGTTATTCAACTATGTACCACTTGAAATAAAATATGCAGATGCTTCCCCCTTTTTTTATTTATTTGGCACTGAAATAAAATATTTTAAAGAAATAAAGAGAATAACTTGACGGATGGAAAATTTTGACGGTAGATCCTTTGCTGTTCTCTGTTTTCCCACTTTCTTCTTTTTGTAGTTAAGAAATATAAAATATAAACATTGGAAGAATACTTATGGTGTCCATGGACGGTATAGACTTTGACATTAAAGGTTATATGACTTGCATATTATATCTTTCCTTCTCTAAATTGAAGATTTTTCTTCAGGTTGGGAACTGTAGACCTAATGAACTAAAATCCTACCCTAAAAGGTTATTTTCTATCTTTATATGGAATGCCACGATAAAAGTTAATTTTTTTTTAATGTTATGTATACCTGAAAAGATAAAAAAACAAAAGAAATATATGCAAGTTGTGCACAAAGTTTGTGAGCATTTTATATGGGGTACAACTTTTTTCCTTCGAGTTGTGCTATATATATTTATAATTTTATTTACTAATTAATTATAAGACTAATTTTATTAATTTTCTTTTAAAATTTAAAATCATGATTTTTAGTATATACACGTGAAGAAGTAAATTTTTTTATAAATTTTTCTTAAATACATTTAGTATTTTCCTTGCCAAATATTGGAGTAGATGAATAATGACCATTTTACAATTATTTTACAACCAACCAATGTGGTTGTGCCACCTCTCCCAAAAAATGTTAAGATTCATCATTATTTCCTAGTACCTCTCCATGACTCCTTTCTCAATATTGGACTCTCTCTAGTCTCATGCAAGTGCACCCCTTACTTTTCAGCCATAGTCATCAGCCCTCTATAACAAAGACTAAACACAGCCAAAACTAGGGATCGAACCGGAAGATATGTTATCATCTCAACTTGATGATTTTCTACACCTATAAAGTCTTTAGCTTTTGTGTAAATAGAAAGATGCATGTCAAACAGGGCTCTACAAGACTCCGTTCTACGTCACCACCGTCGGAGACTCGGAGGTTCTCTCTCTCTAACAATGAATTCTACCCATTAAGATGCAGTTTCACAAACATCAATCAATATATACATCAAGAAATAGTCTTCACATACATAAATCTTGTGTACTAAGGCTGCACCAAAGTTTGAAACAGAAGACATTAAGTACTCTAGGAGTCTTGCTGCAACAATGAACATATGAAAACACTCACTTATACACAAATGAGCAGGAGATGTAGAAGTTCCAGATTTTGTTGACAGTATAATGAAATCCATGACAATTTTACATCATTTGGGAGAAAACCTCAGAAAGTGGATGCCAGATCCAAATGATTGGACTGTATGATTATTTATCTGAGAGGATAAAAGGAACACATGTTTAGCACTGTCAGTCATTATAGAGCATGCAGAGCTTTCAAATAACTAATAGAGAGATGGAAATGCTAGTTTGTCCCCTGGCTCTGACTGCTAGTACATTTTAATTTTTTTTTCTTATATTTAAATGTTTAAAGAAGTGTCTACTAGTGAATTTGTGTATTTTTTTTTTGAAATTTATAAAGATGTTTAATAAAAAGAAAGTAAAAAGCTGGGCGGTAGAACCAATAAAGAAAACCTTTTTCTCCAAAAAAAAACAAAAAAGTAGTGTAAATATAATTATGGACACAAGGCTTACCAATCATTGTTCAGGGGTTCAGGGCCAGGAACGCGAGATCCTTCAAAATCTCATTTATCTCAATTAGCTGTTGCTGAATTTCTGTGATCCCCCGCTCTGTTTCTTCTATAATGGCTTCATTAAGTATAATCTCATCCACCAGTACAACCTGATCTTGTCTGTACATAGTATAATGGAAATTGAAGTTGCACTATTTTTAATCTCCAGTATGAAAAGGGAATCTCTATACACTATAGTCTGAAGGTTTTTTTTTAATCCATCCAAGAGAGAAAGTAGCAACCTAAGATTTTTGTATGTCTGTCCTACATCGTGTGCTATGCAGAAATCTCATCTCAAAAGCAATTAAGATGACTTCTTCTGTGGAAATTACTTCGTTAAGAGACTGACACAAGAGCATTGAAGAGTCACTTGCCTCAAATTCTTCACTTGTTTGCTAGGCAAGCCCTGCAATTTGTTTGAGTGATACGGTTTTTGGAATTGCCTGGGTTACTCAAAAACAAGAGATGTAAGCTAACAGGCATAGGTTGTGGTTTTACATGAAGAAAATTTTAGGGAAAAAAAGTAAGGTCTTAGAAATGGGTGTCTACCTCATTAGTCAAGGAGTACTAACCTTTTCAAGGATCTCCAAGCTATACATGCATACCTTTTGGATTCTAGAATAAGAGCCCGTCGTTCGGGAGACCGAGATGAACTTATATCCTCCCGCTCATGGGCATCAGAACTACATCATGATATATGAAATTTAAGGCATGCAAGTCAAATATATGATCAAAGCTATATGTATGCATTAGTATGTGTGTGATCACATAACTGCTATATATATATATATATATGCTCAAGCTTCACTGACAAAGCCAAAAGTACATATTACCTATCTCATTATGGACAGGTAAGATAACATTACCTTGATGGAAGACCTTCTTTGGGGACAAAAGGAGCATACGTTGCTTCCCTCTCAACTGCAAGCTTTTGAACCTTCTGAAATTCCTTAAGAACCGACTGGAAATCTTTTGCAAGCTTAGCATCAGTGATCTTCTTGGCAGCCTGGAGTTCAATGAGGAAATTTCAAGGCGTAAGAAAATAAAACCCAATACCTCCATCATCCCACCCCGAAACAAAAGAAACAAAACAATAGATAAAAAAAAGAAAATCTAGAATTGTAAGATCCACTTAGTAGAAACGGAGCAGAGGAGGAAGAGCATGCGAAGGTGAACCAAGAGAACAATAGAGAGAGGGAGATTTTCAATGATGAAGCGTTAATTTTAAAAATTATTGTGGATATATATGAACTTACACTAACTTCCAAATGCTGGTCAGTTCCGCTAGCCTGTTTAAGTTTAGCTGAAGTATCTGTCACCAACCCCCCAATGTGTAACCTTGCCTTGTGCCTGCCAGTTAAATGAATCCAATGTATGTATGTACATACCAGTCAGAAACAAGATTGATGGTGCAATCTTCGAGAAATGCTACAAGGAAACCTTAAACCATACATATCTATTTAATAAACATGTAATTTGTCATTTTTATCCGTCTATTTAAATACATACATATATATATTTAAGCATTAAGATAGAATGATAAAAATAATAAATTACAAATTGATTAGGTAGATGTGTGTGGTGTAAGGCTTTAATGTAAGACTTTTTCAAAACGAAAACAGGTATTATATTTTTAAAAATTTATTTATCTCGATCGCCAGTAAAATAGAGATTTCATATAAAGTAAAATATCTAGCAGCTTCTGGTCTGTTGAATTCATATCCATTCTAAGAAACTATCTTTATTTTCTGTGAAAGATTATTTATTTATTTTGAGGGAGAAATTTATATTTTATGATAATCTTTTTTTTTTTTTGATAGAAAATGTTTTATGATATTCAATGCTTAATGAATACAATTATCCAGAAGTTGATAGTAACATGTAAAATAACATGTTTTACTTTTCAATTAGTTTATAAGGGAGTTTCAGTCTGATTAAACTGATCTCTTCATAGTAAACTGATGGGGGGATGCGGAGCAATAGGTCAAATTACTATAAGACTTCTTGTTCGAGTAGGAAGATTTCGGTTTTTCTCGTTCCTTCTCTTTAATAAGAATACAAAATATCTTCTCTTTTTGGAATGTACTCAAATTCATTGTCCTTAATTAACACTGTACAGAATTCTAAGAACATAACATCTTTTACTAAGGTTTTGTTTGGGAACACAAATCATCTCATCTTAAAATTTCCTATAATTTAATTTCCAAACATCATTCAAATACAATAACTTTTGTTCTAGTCATTACTTAATATCATTACAACTTCTCTAAACTTAAAAAAAAAATTACAAAAAAATAATTTTAACTTTTTCAATTCCAAAACAAAAATTATATTATAATAATATTTTAATTTATAATATTTTTATTCAGTTTTTTCACTCTCCTTTATTAAAATCTAATAAAATTTCTTAACTAGAATCATTTCATTACTATTCATAAACCCTTTCATATAACTATTAACAAATTTCTTAACTTATCTCGTTCCCAAGCCTAGAAAGGAAAAAAATTCAGTCTTTTGTGTAGATCACGGGTATCCCAAGAGAACAAACAACGCAATAATAAGGTAAAAGAATTTATATGCACAATATTGTACAAGTACTCTTTGTATGCTTGCTTAGTTTACCTTCAATTTTAAGGTATGTTTGGTTATACAGTTTAAATGAGATGAAATATTTTGTTAAAAGTTAAATAAAATATTATTAGAATATAATTTTTATTTTAAAATTTGAAAAAATTGAATTATTTATTATATTTTACGTGAGAGTTTAAAAATATTATAATAATGAGATGAGATAATTTTGTATATCCAAACCGACTAAGCAACACGTTTAACCGATCAACAATGCATATTTCAGTCAACATAAGTTAAAAAACAGTCCAAAAACAGCAGTAGAAACTTGTTTTGCTTCCGAGCAGCACTAGGAAATTAGACACCTAGATAGAGGGAAAAAGAAAGAAAACAATGACCTATAGCACGATCATAAGCACGCCAATGGATTCTCGATCATTAAAATACGAGAAAAAAGAAGACATGAATTGTTGAAATTCAGAAAACGCAAACCCAGAAGTTGAATCATCGTTTATTCCAATAAAAATACCATAAGACACATACCAGACTAAGATTAAAAAAAAAGAAAAAAAAAGCATAGGAAAGAGGTTATGAAAACGAGAAAAACACCCACAGCCGGTCACGGAGTTCGAGAGTGTCCTTGGGAGTGCCAAGGGAATTGACAAGGCGAGAAAAGGAAGACACGGCGGTGTTGATTTGGAAAATCCCAGAAGCCAAGGCCTGAGAAGGGTCTTGCTGCTGTTGTAGCTGTTGGTGTCGTGGTGGCCCGCCAGCCTCAAGATCTCCGGAGCGCATTTTGAAGCAGAAAAGAAGTTGAAGATATCCACAAAGAAAATAAAGAGTTAACGGCTAGAGGAAGCTGTTTCTGTTGTGTTGGTTTGCTAGAGAGGATGGACTTTGATTAATATACAATAATATATGCAGTTGGAGACTTGGAAGGAGAATGATTCTTTCTAGTGTTCTCTTGGAGTTCTGAGGTGTTTCATGTTTGAACCTTGAGGATCTTTTGTACCTTCAATGTCCAACTTGGAAGAAACTTCCGTTGGCCCGGATCTGGAATGGATTGTTCCTTTAGATCTCTATTTTTAATGTGGCAACGAGTAAGACCATGAGGTGCATTTCAGCGAGGGAGCTGGTGTGGAATGGAGGTGTATCAAGTTCATTTTGGAGTAAAGAATTATGTATTTTTATGTTTCAGTTGATATGGAAGAAAGACGTGTCAATCCTTGTGGGATTAGGAGTTGATGGTTCAAATTTGCCATTTAGTTCTTAATGCTATATCGGAAAAATTCTCTCTTCTTAATTTCTACCTAATTGCTGCCTTACCATAACGACCACCCCCGTTGCTGCAGCAGCTAAATCTTTGTCGTTTTATGCACCCTATTCTTCCCTTTTAACATATGATAGTTCTGTTGTGCTCATTATCCTCTCATATGGTGCCATTTTAGTAGGGTCATGTCTATTATGTCGTCTTGCTAAGATTCTATTTCTTTCCTTTTTGTTTTCTTGACATTCATGCTTTGGCCAAACAAAATGCCACACTCCATTAATTATATGAGAAACATCCTTTTGATTAATCTCTCATTTTTATTTTCTTTGCAATATATCGGTTTTAAAAAAGTATTCTTTCTATTTTTTTGCTCATTTGAGGACATCTGGCTTTTAAAACATCCAACCACAACTTTGGATTACAATTCAACTCTCTGTTGGACTTACCAAAAATTTCAACAAATGCACGGACCATTGTATTTTATTAATTTATAATTTCAAACTTGCAGGTCTGCTTATACTTTGAGTGGGTATACACGGCTTGTCCATTTTTGGGTTAACTTGGCCAAAACTTGGTGTATCTATAACTGAGACCTCATTGTAAGTTAGCAGAGTCCCACTCAAGTTTGGCTTCAGTGTAAGTTAGTAGGGTCCGCTCAAATTCTCGCCAAATCTATATTTTATTTTTCCATGGTCAATACATCAGGTGTTGATGCCTATAGATCCAACTATTCTTAAATAATATAATCATAATCATTTTGGCTTTTATTGTTCGTGTCATTTTGTTGCTATTTGCACGTTACGTGATAAACTAGTTGGAGAAAAACATAAACAATAAATGATGATTTTAGTTCTCAAGGAAGTTACAAGGGAACTTTAACGCGAACAAATGTTACAAGGTCAACTTTTCTCTTTAGGACATGCTTTTTCTTTTTGCGTAGAGTATGCAAAACATGTTTGGTTCAACATTTTGGATGTACCCTTCCCAAAAAGTTCTATAGAATGGAAATGATACCCATACTTCCTAGGCTTAAACTTTTGAGTGGAGATGAGGTTTAGGTTGTATGCTGTCCAATTATAAGATAATTTTATTCAGAGCTAGTATTTGATTTGCAATTAAAATTGTCTAGAATATTTGTTTGTTTCAGCTCTATATGATATGTTGAAGATTGCTAGCTTTTATTATTATTTTTGATAAGTAATCAAGAAGTTTTATTCATAATAATAGGCAAAGCCCAAGTACACAGGGAGTATACATGAGAAATACCTAGTTATAATTTACGACTGAAAGAAGAAAGTCATGGACATTAAGGTCTCGTTTGTTTTCACAACACATCTCATCTCATCCAAATTTCCACATAAAATAAAATAAACAATTCTACTTATTCAAATTCTAAAACAATAATAATATTAAAAAAGTATATTTTAACAATATTTTATTCAATTTTCAACTTTTATCTCAACTCATCTCATCCCATATAATCTCATCTGCGAAAATAAACGAGATAAGTCCATTACAAACAATAGCCCCCACCTAAGAAAACAATGTTTTAAAGAAAAAAACTTTTAGCTCCTCCATTGTCCTCTCTTGGTTTTCGAAACTTCTATCATTTCGCTCCTGCCAAATACACCAACACATACATATGGAGATCATTTTCCATATTGTTGCGACTTGTGAATTTCCTCAAAGGCCTCTCCAACATGCTAGAAAGTCCACCAATCTGCCAGGCATGACCCATGAGAAACCAAGTCATGTAAAAAAATCAGTCCATAGGGTCCTGGCCACTCGTAATGTAGAAACAGATGATCAACAGATTTACCATCTTTCTTACTCATGTACCACTAGTCCGATACCATTAATTGACGTCTCCTTAGATTATCTATGGTGAAAATTTTGTCCAAAGCTGCTGTCCAAACAAAAAAAAGCTGTTTTTGAAGGAGCTTTGGTCTGCTGGATGCTCTTCCATGGGATTGAGAGCTTGCCCGGGTTCGATAAAACTCTGTGAAATGATCTGACCGTGAATTTACCTTTTTTGGAAGGGCTCCAAAACATCCTATTTATAGGGCTCGTTTGTTTTCGCAGATGAGATGAGTTGAGATTAAAGTTAAAAAGTTGAATTAAGTATTGTTAGAATATATTTTTTAATATTATTTTGGTTTGAGATTTGAAAATGTTGAATTGTTTATTTTATTTTGTATTGGAAGTTGGGAAAGTTGTAATGATTAGATGAGATGAGATGTTTTCTGAAAACAAACGAGGCCATAGTGCCCTCGGTCATACATACGGAATACAGAGTCTCATTGAAGTTTGAAATAACCTTTAACTCCCAATCTTGGGCTGCCCTAGTGAAGTCCACATTCCATTGAGGGGAGCCGCTAGAAAAAGCCAAAAGGTCCGCTGTCGCTGCATCCTTTACTCGTGCTGACTCAAATATGGTGGGGAAGGTGTCTTTGAGACAATGTTCACCACACCATTTATCATGCCAAAATTTGACGTGAGAGCCATCGCCCACAACAATATGTGTATGTCTCCTGAAAGTCTCCCAACCTTTCTTAATGTTTTTTCACAAACCTACCCCATGTGAGCTGCATACCTCATTCGAGCACCAACCACCCCATGTTTCCCCAACTTATGCATCAATGACAGACTTCCACAAGGCCCTCCTTTCTTGTTGGTACCGCTACAACCATTTATCCAATAAGGCTTGTTGAACTTTGTCAAGTTACGAATACCCAATCCAAATGGAATGCACACCATGGTCCAATTGACCTGATGGAACTTGAACTCGTCCCCCAAACCACTCCACAAGAAATCGGCTTCTCAATACGGCTTACAATCTTTGCCGGGTTCGGGAACAGAGACAAAAAATAGGTGGGGAGGTAGAGAGAGTACTTTTAATCAATGTGAGCCTACCACCTTTCGATAAATACAACCTCTTTCAAGATGCCAACCTATGCTTCACCTTTTCAATCACAGGATTCCAACTCTGCTTTGATTTGAAGGAAGCACCCAATGGTAACCCAAGATGTTGAAGAGGTAAAGAAGATACCTTACATCCCAAGAGAGAGGCTAGAGCGGTCGCTTCAGGAACATTCCCCACCAGCACCATTTCAGACTTGAAAGGTTAACTTTCAAACCCGAGGGAGCTTCATATGAAAAACGTTTCTCTCCGTACACATGCGAAATATCACGTTGTTTGGTGTTTCTTCATCGATAGTGTTATGTTAATGGCGTAAGAATATTGCGGTTTTTCTTTTCATTGACGTTGGTGGTTTTGGGTATTTGATAGTGTTCTGTTGCACTAGATAATGCCCTCCATGAAACGTGTTGTGATTGAGTCTAAGCTTTTTGAGGTGGGTAGGGATGGGTGATATGTATTTTTGAGCGAGAAAGGGCGGAAAGGGGTGAAAAATATGAGAGTGGGGGTGGGGACTGCTAGGTGGTTTTGTAGAGCTCTGGAGGGTGGTCTGAAGGCTGTAGATAGGGGCTTTTACTCTGCTCATAGGGATGGGGACAGAGGCTATATTGCACAAAGTTGCTCCAATGCTCGAGGGACTTACATGGTTTGGTAGAGTATGGAGGTGGTGGGAGAAGGAGTTTCATTTTTATCCCTGAAGGCAGAGTTGGTATGGGCTGGAGGAATCTTATGGTGGTGTTGCAGGAAGTTGTTAAAGGTGATGTTTCTGTTTTGACGGCACCTGCGAAACCGTCGTATGGAGTTCTTCCGTTGTCATTCAGGGAGGCGCTAGTAGGTCGGCTTGAGGGGTCTTGTGTTGCGAAGAGGACAAAGATGATAGGATTGCTCAGGTCTGGTGGAGTTCCTTCTTTGGAGAGGGGTCAGTGCAGCGACGGTAATGGCAGGGATGGTGTTGGTCCGAATAAGGAAACAATTGTAGAGGCCTTAGCTGTTATCGAAATTCGCTTGGGAGAACTAACTGATATAGTTGGTTGGCTGAAACGCAGTGTTTTGGGGCAGGATATGGAAATTCTCAAGGGCTTAGGAAAGGGGCAAGCCTTGGGCCCAGAAGATGGGCCTCAGCCCAAGGTCATTCTCGACCCAGCAGTGGACTTCGTCGGGAGAAAGTTTCCAAAGGCCGTTGCTGACCCTTTGGTTCGTGGGCCCAACCCAATATTGCCGATGAGGTCTCAGGTGGTCTCGCCGCAGGCGATCACGCCGATGGTCTTGCCGCAGGCCGTTGTTCCATCGGCGACAACAATTACGCCAATAGGACCTCTTCTAGATCGTGAGGGTCTTGCACGAAGCCCTATTGAGGAAGCTCCTCCTCCTTTGGCTGTGGGACCGTTACAGGCAAGCCTGACGGGACCTCAGGCGGTTGCCGACACGGTCTCGACCCAGGTAATGCCGGCGAGGGTGGTAGATCAAATTCTACTGTCGCACGAGGAGGAGATAATGCAGATTCTGTCTACGTTCTGTAGTTTTCCAGAAGTTGATCCCCAGAAATCGCCAATCCATAGCTTAGAACCCTCATTTCTTCAGTTGGGTCTTTGTTCTACCTACGATGATTATCTGGAGGTATTATCAGAAGTAGGGGAAATAAGGAGGGGGGTTTTCTTGGAAGACACAGTTGGGGGGTTATCGCAGGGACTCTTGGAGGTTAATGTGGACTTCTCAGATTCTCTTGCAGTGGACAAAGTGGGCACTGTAGTAGAATGAAAAGGTAACAATCTTTTTTTGGGGGGGGGGAGGGAGACGCAGAAGTAAGGGAGCCTTTTCCATTGTACTGTTCGTTACCGAATGACTTTGAGTTCTCTGAGTGGGTATTCCAAATGGTAAAGGACATCCAACAGGTTGTGGATATGAAATGTGTGGGATATGAAGAACAGTTTATGGCCCTCCTCACGTCCATTGAGGCAAGTCATGCTTAGTCCAAGAAAGTTGATTCTAAGAAGCAAAGGGAGCTTAATAGGCTTAATTGGTCGTTGAATGAGGGTAGCTCAAGCCACGTTAGGTCCAAAGGGAAGGGGTCGGTTGTGTCTTTATGAAGCCAAAAATTGTGTCTTGGAACATTCGCGGGTTGAACGAGGCTTCTAAACGTCTACGCATAAAAAATCTACTCTGGGATTGGATGACGGATATCGTATGTTTACAAGAAACCAAACTGAAATTGGTAAACAGAAACCTCGTGAGAAATGTGTGGGGTTGCCCGTATGCAGATTGGGCCTATCTAGCTTCGTAGGGGGCATCGGGCGGTATTTTGGTGATGTGGGATAATAGGGTCGTGGAGAAGATGGAGGAGTTTGTAGGGGAATTTACAGTGGCTTGCTCTTTTAAGATGTTAAGAGGATAATTTCTTGTGGGCTTTTGCAAGTGTTTATGGATCGAATGCTGACAATATTAGAAGTCGTTTGTGGGATGAACTGGCTGTTATCTATAGAGGGTGGGAACTTCCTTGTTGCATAGGAGGAGATTTTATAATGTAGTAAGGTTTCCTAGTGAAAGATCTGGAAGCACTCGGATACATCCAGCCATGGCTGAATTTTCAGATTGCATTTTTTACTTGAATCTTGTTGAACTCCCTCTAGTTGGCGGTCTCTTCACATGGTCTAATAGTCAAACTTGGTCTCGGCTGGACATATTTTTAATATCGTCGGACTGGGAAAGCCATTATCCGGAGGTATGTCAAAAGCGACTGCCGCGCCTATGCTTGGATCATTTTCCCATATTATTAGATGGAGGTGGTATTCAAGGAGGTCGTCGTTATTTCAAGTTAGAAAACATTTGGCTTGAAAGCAATGGCTTCGTGGATATGGCAAGCCATTGGTGGTCTTCTTATAAGCATTATGGTACCCCCTCTTATATTCTTGCAAGCAAACTGAAAGCGTTAAAGGAAGATTTAGACCTCGTTTGCATTCAAAACCCACCTCAATTAATCTCAACTCATCTTATTTCATTATTACAACTTTCTCAAATTCCCACACAAAATATAATAAACAATTCAATTTTTTCAAATCCCAAAACAACTTTCCCAAATTCCTACATAAAATATAATAAATAATTCAACTTTTATTCTACTATTCACTACCCATCTCAACTTATCTCTAAATCCAAACCACTCCTTAAAGTTTTGGAATTTCCAATCGTTTGGAAATATAAGGGAGCAAAAGAAAACTCTAATGGAGGATTTACAGAATCTTGAAATGATTATTGAGGATAGGGCTCTTACCCAGAGGAAGTTTCATGTAAGACAGTGCTGGCATCAGAGTTGGAAAAGGTTTTAACTTTAGAAGAGATCTCTTGGCTACAGAAGTCAAGAGCTCTTTGGTTGAAGGAAGGGGATCGAAGCACAAAATTCTTCCATAGAGTGGCTAACTCTCATCGGAGAACTAACTCTATTGAGATGCTGAAAATCAATGGTAGTGATTGCACAGAGGCCCTTGTGATCCGGGAACATGTGGTGAATTTCTGTGAACATCTATTTACTGAAAATGAGGGTTGGAGGCCCAAACTAGATGGACTTGGTTTTGAGTCCATAGAACCACAGACAACATCCTGGTTGGAAAGATCTTTTGAGGAGGATGAGGTATTGGATGTGGTTCGAAAGATGGTAAAGGATAAAGCACTAGGCCCGGATGACTTTACGATAGGGTTTTTCCAAACATGTTGGGAGGTGGTGAAAGACGACATTATGAATGTGTTTCAGGAGCTTTTCTTGGCTGGGAAATTCAAGAAAAGCCTGAATGCTACTTTTATTGCTTTGATTCCGAAGAAATCCGGAGGGGTGAAGTTGAAGGACTTTAGGCCCATTTGCCTCATTAATGGGATATACAAAATCATTTCAAAGGTGCTAGCTAACAGGTTAAGGGGTGGCAATTGATAAAGTAATCTCAAAGCCACAAAATGCTTTTGTAAGGGGTCGTCAGATTCTGGACTCGGTCTTAATTGCAAATGAATGTCTGCATAGTAGATTAAAGTCTGGCACTCCAGGTATTATTTGTAAATTAGATATGGAAAAAGCATATGATTATGTAAACTAGGAATTCCTCCTGTACTTGCTTAAGAGATGTGGTTTTGGGGAGAGATGGTGTACGTGGGTGGATCAGATAGTGCATCTCAACGGCAAGATTTTCAGTCTTGATCAATGGTAATCCAGAGGGTTTTTTCAATAGCTCTCGAGGCTTAAGATAGGGTGATCCCTTGTCCCCTCTGCTTTTCGTTATCGTCATGGAGGCTTTGAGTAGGATGTTATCAGCTATGGTTAGTCATGGTTTTATGGCTGGTTTTTCAGTGGGTGATTCGTAGAGGGGTCTCATCTCGGTCTCCCACTTATTATTCGCAGATATAATTTTCTGTGATGCAAAGTAAGACCAACTTAGTGTACTAAAGGCGCTTCTTTTTTGTTTCGAAGCAGCGTCAGGTTTGAGAGTTAACTTCGATAAATTAGAGTTAGTGCTTGTTGGGAACGTCAGCTTCTCTCGGCAGTTGGCTAACACTCTTGGGTGTAAGGTCGCTTCTCTCCCTATGACATATTTGGGGTTACCATTGGGGGCTGCTTCACGCTTTGTCTATTTGGAACACAGTTATTGAGAAAATAGAACGAAGATTGACTGGGTGGAAGAGACTGTATTTGTCGAAAGGAGGTCGGGTGACTCTTATCAAGAGTACTCTCTCTAACTTGCCAACTTACTTTCTATCTTTATTTCCAATTCCAGCTAGTGTGGCGCATGAATCAAAAAATTTTATTGGGATTTCTTATGGAGTGGGATGGGAGATGAATTCAAGTTTCACCTAGTCAGTTGGGATAAGGTGTGCAGACCAATTCCTTCAGGTGGGTTGGGGATAAAGAATTTTAGAACTTTTAATCGGTCATTGCTTGGGAAATGGCTTTGGAGATACAATTTGGAACTAGAAGCTCTATGGAAATTAGTGGTTGATTGCAAACATGGTAAGATGGGGGGGGGGGGGGGATTGGTGTACTAGAGATGGGAATGGGTCCTATGGGGTGGGGTTTTGGAAGCACATACGACGTGGTTGGGGGGTGTTTTCTCGTCATACTAAATTTTTGGTGGGGGAGGGCACTCGTATAAAATTTAGGAGGGACATTTGGTGTGGGGAGGAGGCTCTAGCAGATGCCTTCCCTTCCGTTTTTCGTGTGGCATGTGATCAAGAGGCTTCAGTGGCGGATCTCATGGTTCGCTCAGGGGATCAACTCCATTGGAATGTCACCTTTAGTAGAGCAGCTCAAGACTGGGAACTAAACAGTTTTGAGGCGTTTTTCAGTCGTGTGTACTCTACGAGATTGTCTAGATTGAGAGAAGATAAGCTGTGGTGGAATCCGGCAGGTAAGGGTGTTTTTTCGGTTTGCTCCTTCTATAAGTCCCTTACTTTGCTTCCAAATATGCATTTTCCTTGGAGAGGATTGTGGAGGAAAAAGGCACCTCCAAAAGCACTTTTTCTTTCACTTGGCCAACGGCTCTGGGTAAGATTCTGACCACTGATAATCTGCGGAAGCGCCAGGTTATTATTCCAGAATGGTGTTCTATGTGCAAGAAAGCTGGCGAGACAGTGGATCATCTTTTGCTACATTGTGAGACAGTTGGAGCACTATGGAGCGATGTGTTCATTCGATTAGGGTTAAATTGGGTGATGCTCGCTACAGTGGTAGAGTTATTGGCTAGCTGGGTATTGCTGTGTGGTGCTCCACAAATCAAAGCTGTGTGGAAAATGGTTCATATTTGTATTATGTGGTGTATATGGCGGGAGCGTAATAAACGAACATTTGAAGATAAGGAACGATCAATAGAGGATCTTAGAATTTTATTTTTCCACACCTTCTTTGGGCTATTGCTGTAGATTTTAATGGCCTAAATGTACACGATTTTCTTCTTTCTTTTTTAGTAACTAGATAGGTTTTATCTCTTGTATACCACCTTGTATACCTGGGCTTTGCCTATTCTTATTTATACTACCGTTTACTTATAAAAAAAAAACTTTCAAACCCGAGACGGCTTTGAAACAAAGAAGTAGGGCCCTCAAAGATTGGATATGCCCGAGATTTGCTCCACAGAATATGAGTGTCATTAGCAAACAACAAATGAGAAATATTAAGAGAATCGAAGTTACCATTCCCCATGAAGAAAACGTAGAGAAAGCCACCTTCCACAAGACCTACAATCATCTTACTGAGGGCTTCCATGACGAATAGGAAGATTAAAGGAGAGAGCAAATCTCCCTGTCTCAATCCACGAGAGGAGTCAAAAAGCCCGCTGGAGAGCCATTCACCAAGATAGAGAAGTAAACTATTGAGATACAAAACTCTATCAATTTCATCCATCTCTCTTCAAAACCGCATCTTGCAAGTAAATAAAGCAGAAATTTTCACTTAACATGATCATAAGCTTTTTCCATGTCTAATTTGCAAATTAACTCAAGTTCCTGAGATTTGAAACGTCCGTCCAGGCTAGCTTTTATTATTATGCTCATGCTATCTAGTGTTGAAAGTAGGGTGGACGTACATTTGGGTACTATTGTGTTTTTCACTCATCAACAAATCATAAGGATACCATTGTGTCTTTCATTTGTCCGCTTCTATCAATAGAAACTTACGACACTCCTAGCATGTCAAAGAAATGGTAAACTGGATGTAGCGTCCTGTTATGGTTGTATAGGGGATATTAATTTTTTTTATACGTCAATCTTATTAGTAGTGCATAGTGGGCTGTGCTAGGAGAGGTCCCTGTTACTGAAGACTGTGGGTCTAACACTGTCCAATTATGTCGTTTGTCCTTTTTTCTTTATTTTTTTTTATGACGGGGGAATCACCCCACGACAGAGCCCTTAGGACTCACCCATGGAACTTAAACCCCCGGGGGGACTAGCACAGCAACCCACCGTCATGGCCTCCCACTTAAATCGCAGTTTGATCCTAGGGGGAATCGAACCTGTGACATGGGGCACATGCACACAAGTTTGCCCTTACCACTTGGGCTACCCGCTGGTGGGTAGCCTTTTTTCTTTCTTTATTTTTTTCCCTTGTCAAGGTCTGGGGGAAATTTATTTTTTAAATAACATGCCCATATCTCAAAAATTTTTTTATGCCTTATCCAAGGCCATAGGTTCCCAATTATCTTAGGCTCCATTCGGTCAAATCCTTCCTGGTGGACACATTTTTGTTATAAAAAGATACATTTTTGAAAACTAATTTGTTTTAATGTGATTTTCTTGTGTGTGGTGTGTGTCAAAAAATCAGTATTGTGCTCTTCTTTTGTTGTTTGTTAACAACTGGTTTGTGGCTGGCGATGGTGGGTTCTGTTGGTTAGTGAACAAGGAATGGATTCCTGTATATGTCCTATATACTTGGGCCTTTGTCTGTTTTATGCTCAATAAAATCTTGTTCGACCGATTAAAAAAAAAGTGAACAAGGAATGGATGAGGGCAGTCAATGACCAATGGGGCTGGCAGTTGGATGGTGGTGGTCGGAGTCTCAAGCTCGCTCTGGAAAATGTTTTTTTTCTCTTCGGAAGAGAAGGCTGGTCAATAAGGCACAGTACTTTTTTTCTATAATAGAGGTGCTGCAAAGGGCGTGCTTGGCTAACGAATAAAAACCTTAGTCTGCTTTCATTCTTTTCTATAAATATCCCATTACCATTTCATTTGTTCTATTAGCCAATCCCGTGCTGCTTGCTTCATCCCACCTTACCTGATCATTTGTTGTACCCTAACTTGAATCTAGAAACAAATTTGTGTCGACATCTGTCCCATTGGCTTTGAAGGTGCTGGCTGATGAAAGACATCCGCAGATGCCCCCTTCTGTGCCTATTGGCTTGTTTAAATGTCTTCTTGGTCCTTTTTTCTTGTTCTTTTTCATTTTCCCTTGTCATGGTCTCGGTGAAATTGATATGTTAAATTACATGCCTGTATCACAATTTTTTTTTTTTGCCTTGTATGAGGCCACGGTCTGCCAATTATCTTAGGCTCCATTCATTGAAAATTATTCTTGGGGGAAAACATTTTGTTTAAAAAATGTATTTTTGAAAAAAAAATGTATTCGTTTGATTTTCTAGTGCTTGGGGTGTTGAAGAATCTATTTTGTATTCTTATTTTGTGGCTTGTTAATGGCTGTATATGACTTCTAGGCGTTGCTCTTGTATATGACTGTGTACTTGGGCTTTGCCTATTCTTATGATCAATCAAATTTTATTTATTGATAAAAAAAAAAAATGGCTGTTTGTGGCTGGCGACTGGTGGGTTCTGTTGGTGAGTGGGCTAGGAATGGATGAGGGCAGTCAACGACCAATAGGGTCAGTTGGCAGTTGGATGGTTGGGCATTGTCTGAGTCTCAAGCTCACTCTGGAAAATGTCTTTAATTCTTTAGAGGACAAAGACTTGGTCCATCTCTTAAGTGGTTATTTTCTGTTGAACCTTTTTTTTTTCTAATTGATAATTCCACCATGCATTAAAGTTATGGAAATGACTTTACAGAAGGTGATTTTTCATGAAAGAAAAGAAATCTTTGTTTCCATGTGATGTTTGTAATTGATGGCACTTTAAGTATTGAAAGAGCTTTTATATATTTTGATTCTTACAATTGGTGCCTAGGAAGTAGGTCAAAAATTAGAATGCAAAGCAAATTAGTTCCATTGTTGTGTGGGAAGAAGATATCAATAATGATTATGGTGAGTGCCTGTGCTACTCATCCAAGGGAAAAAATGATGAGTGCCTATGCTGGCCTGGTCGGTGGAACTTAGAAAAATTTACCTTATGTCATATTCTCAAAAGTTCAAGTCATTGAGTTCAATCTTGTTGTCTTAATTGACATTAGTATCATAAAAATTGAAACATTTTATGGAAACAATTTGAACAATTTAGGGTTTTTGCTTCTATCATATTTGTATGTATAATAATTTGTTCATTTTGGTTTAACAGGGTTTTAAGAAGGTGGACTCAGACCGTTATGAATTTGCAAATGTGAAGTTTCTAAGAGGTCAAACACACCTTTTGAAAAGTATCAGTAGGAGGAAACCAGTTCATGTACCCGGTCAACAACCAACTGAAGTGCCGAGCTCCTCAGTTGGGGCATGTGTTGAGGTAGGGAAGTTTGGGCTGGAGGAAGAGGTTAAAAGACTTGAAAGGGACAAGAATGCTCTTATGCAGGAACTTGTTAGGTTGAGGCAGCACCAGCAAGCAACTGATCACCAGTTGCTGAGTGTGGGACAACGTGTGCAGCTAATGGAGCAGAGACAGCAACAAATGATGTCTTTCCTTGCAAAGGCTATGCATAGTCCCGGCTTGTTAGCCCAGTTTGTACAGCAACAGAATGAAAGCAATAGGAACATTACTGGAGTGAATAAAAAAAGGAGACTCCAAAGTCAGGAAAAAGAAAGTGTAGCTGGTGAGGGTCGCACTAATGCTCCCGATGGACAGATTATCAAGTACCAGCCTTCGATGAATGAGGCAGCTAAAGCACTGCTGCAGCAGATTTTGAAGATGAATGGATCTCCTAGGGTGGAACCATTGATGAACAACCCTGGTGCATTCCTTATTGATGATGCTCCTTCTTCCCATGCATTCCATGGTGGAAGTTCCTCGAGTCAAGTTTCGGGAGTGACCCTTTCTGAGGTTCCACCTAATTCTGGACAGCCTTTTATGCCAGTAGAGTCGGGATTTCCTGTTAAATCCCCATCTACTGCCATTTCAGAGATTCAATCTTCCTCCTACATGGTGCCTGATCATGCTACAGCAGCTGGATTCCCAAATATTGATGTTTATAATTCTAGAGAAGAGACTATTTTGCCTGACTTCTCTGAACTGCAAGGAATCATGCCAGAAAGCACTTCCGAAATCCTTGATATGAACTTCGTGGGGTCCGAGACTGGGAATGCAAGTTATGTGGATCCAATGTCTGTTGTTTTGAATGTGACAACGCCCATGAAAACTGAAGCTCTTTCTCCAGAAAGTGATGTGGAGGCCCTGCTTGATGAGATCCCAGTACTTCCAGGCATTAACGATACTTTCTGGGAACAATTCCTTACAGGGAGCCCGCTCACTGAGGATGCAGATGAAATTAATTCGAGTTCATTAGCTGGTGGTGTGACCATGGATCATGAGTTACCCGTAGGAGAGAAGAACAACTGGGACAAGATTCAGTATATGGATCATCTTACTGAACAGATGGGGCTTCTTGCATCGAAGACTGGAATAGCCTGACCTTCTCACCAATTGTATATGCATGTTCCTCACCATCGAGAGGTAAACTTTTAACCAATCACAGATCATAATAAGCATGTTCATTGTCACCAACTGCCAGTTTTACAAAATGAGCCAATGCATACAGTATTTGTCACTGATCCCACATTTGTGGTGTTTGATCAGCCACTTAAGTGTTGCTTTTTCCCTTCATCAGCTCGAGTTCCTGTCATGGTGAGAAGATTGTATTTATAATGAAACTCTGTATATGTGATCGGCTAATGATGTAATGCCAGTTTTTCTAATTACTATAACACAAGGAATTCGCTAGTACATCGAGTATGGTATATTCTGATTCCCCTTAAGCTGTGCTAAAAAATTATTAAGAATTACTGACATCTGTATGTACTTAAAAACTCCTGAATTGCTTTATTTCTTCTTGCACATGTGACTTGTTTAAAAGCTGTCTTTGTTCCTGTGGCTGTCTTTGTTCCTTTTCAGTAAAGCATATTTTTGCCATTTGGATGCCGGATGGTTACAACATGCATGTATTGTACTCTTATGGAATTTTCTCTAGATGAATGTTGATCGATTAGAGTACTGTAGTGCCAGAGCTTTTACTGTGGTCCTAGGAAATTAAATTGCGGCCAGACTTATTTTTTATTTAGATTTTTGATCAAATTGGGAGCATAGATGGTAGAAGAGATTATGGAGATGAAGGAAAGAAAACATAGAAAGCAATAAATGGTAAGCTGTGTGAACAAAGGAAAAATTATGGTCTCTTTTAGGGAGTGAGATAAGATGAGAATTTTGTGAATAGTTGTAAGATAATTTGTGAATAGTAATGAGATAGTTTGAGTTGAGTATTTTTTAGATTTTGGGAAAGGAAAGAGAAAAAGTTGAATAAAATATTATAAAGTTAAAATATTATTATAATATAGTTTTATAATATTATTTTTGTTTGGAGATTAAAAAAAATTTAAATTGTTTTTAATTTTTTGTTTGAAAATGTGGAAAAATTGTAATGATTAATTTGAAAAAGTTGTAATGATTAGTTTGAAAATGTTTGTATTTGAACTATGTTTGGGAAGAAGATGAGATAAGAATTTTAGGATGAGATCTAT
Source organism: Juglans mandshurica (assembly GCA_022457165.1). Lineage (NCBI taxonomy): Eukaryota > Viridiplantae > Streptophyta > Magnoliopsida > Fagales > Juglandaceae > Juglans > Juglans mandshurica. The sequence goes on from CM039621.1 coordinate 33,307,625, forward strand.
TTCCAAACAAGTCTGAATCCCTTCACTTGTAGCAAAACTGCTAATTGTCTCATAATTGCACCCTTAAGCCCCGATTGGAACTTAATTCAGTCTAATTTTAAGTTGAATTTAAGATTTAAACACCCAACTCTCAAGTAATTAAATTCATCTCAATTCAAAATATCTTTACATGTAGGACTCACAATCTTTTACAACTCAACATTTTTTTCATATACGAGATTCACAATATTTTTTAACTATTCATAAATATATATAAATTCATCTTAATATTTAAACACATCTAAATTTATCTTAGATGGGCATTGTAAAATTTACTCTTATCATTTTAACTCGTTATTATTTATCAAGAATTTAATTCATCAAAACTTAGTTATCCCTTATTTTCTTTTTCCTCCTTCCCCCTTATCCATAAAGAAGAAAATTAAAAGGCAAAAAAAAGGTGTTGGGTTGTGTTTGAGGATAAGATTGTTCAGATGAAAAAGTCAAATGGACATCATCTTTGTGCCTTAAGTTTGTGTACGTTATTCAACTATGTACCACTTGAAATAAAATATGCAGATGCTTCCCCCTTTTTTTATTTATTTGGCACTGAAATAAAATATTTTAAAGAAATAAAGAGAATAACTTGACGGATGGAAAATTTTGACGGTAGATCCTTTGCTGTTCTCTGTTTTCCCACTTTCTTCTTTTTGTAGTTAAGAAATATAAAATATAAACATTGGAAGAATACTTATGGTGTCCATGGACGGTATAGACTTTGACATTAAAGGTTATATGACTTGCATATTATATCTTTCCTTCTCTAAATTGAAGATTTTTCTTCAGGTTGGGAACTGTAGACCTAATGAACTAAAATCCTACCCTAAAAGGTTATTTTCTATCTTTATATGGAATGCCACGATAAAAGTTAATTTTTTTTTAATGTTATGTATACCTGAAAAGATAAAAAAACAAAAGAAATATATGCAAGTTGTGCACAAAGTTTGTGAGCATTTTATATGGGGTACAACTTTTTTCCTTCGAGTTGTGCTATATATATTTATAATTTTATTTACTAATTAATTATAAGACTAATTTTATTAATTTTCTTTTAAAATTTAAAATCATGATTTTTAGTATATACACGTGAAGAAGTAAATTTTTTTATAAATTTTTCTTAAATACATTTAGTATTTTCCTTGCCAAATATTGGAGTAGATGAATAATGACCATTTTACAATTATTTTACAACCAACCAATGTGGTTGTGCCACCTCTCCCAAAAAATGTTAAGATTCATCATTATTTCCTAGTACCTCTCCATGACTCCTTTCTCAATATTGGACTCTCTCTAGTCTCATGCAAGTGCACCCCTTACTTTTCAGCCATAGTCATCAGCCCTCTATAACAAAGACTAAACACAGCCAAAACTAGGGATCGAACCGGAAGATATGTTATCATCTCAACTTGATGATTTTCTACACCTATAAAGTCTTTAGCTTTTGTGTAAATAGAAAGATGCATGTCAAACAGGGCTCTACAAGACTCCGTTCTACGTCACCACCGTCGGAGACTCGGAGGTTCTCTCTCTCTAACAATGAATTCTACCCATTAAGATGCAGTTTCACAAACATCAATCAATATATACATCAAGAAATAGTCTTCACATACATAAATCTTGTGTACTAAGGCTGCACCAAAGTTTGAAACAGAAGACATTAAGTACTCTAGGAGTCTTGCTGCAACAATGAACATATGAAAACACTCACTTATACACAAATGAGCAGGAGATGTAGAAGTTCCAGATTTTGTTGACAGTATAATGAAATCCATGACAATTTTACATCATTTGGGAGAAAACCTCAGAAAGTGGATGCCAGATCCAAATGATTGGACTGTATGATTATTTATCTGAGAGGATAAAAGGAACACATGTTTAGCACTGTCAGTCATTATAGAGCATGCAGAGCTTTCAAATAACTAATAGAGAGATGGAAATGCTAGTTTGTCCCCTGGCTCTGACTGCTAGTACATTTTAATTTTTTTTTCTTATATTTAAATGTTTAAAGAAGTGTCTACTAGTGAATTTGTGTATTTTTTTTTTGAAATTTATAAAGATGTTTAATAAAAAGAAAGTAAAAAGCTGGGCGGTAGAACCAATAAAGAAAACCTTTTTCTCCAAAAAAAAACAAAAAAGTAGTGTAAATATAATTATGGACACAAGGCTTACCAATCATTGTTCAGGGGTTCAGGGCCAGGAACGCGAGATCCTTCAAAATCTCATTTATCTCAATTAGCTGTTGCTGAATTTCTGTGATCCCCCGCTCTGTTTCTTCTATAATGGCTTCATTAAGTATAATCTCATCCACCAGTACAACCTGATCTTGTCTGTACATAGTATAATGGAAATTGAAGTTGCACTATTTTTAATCTCCAGTATGAAAAGGGAATCTCTATACACTATAGTCTGAAGGTTTTTTTTTAATCCATCCAAGAGAGAAAGTAGCAACCTAAGATTTTTGTATGTCTGTCCTACATCGTGTGCTATGCAGAAATCTCATCTCAAAAGCAATTAAGATGACTTCTTCTGTGGAAATTACTTCGTTAAGAGACTGACACAAGAGCATTGAAGAGTCACTTGCCTCAAATTCTTCACTTGTTTGCTAGGCAAGCCCTGCAATTTGTTTGAGTGATACGGTTTTTGGAATTGCCTGGGTTACTCAAAAACAAGAGATGTAAGCTAACAGGCATAGGTTGTGGTTTTACATGAAGAAAATTTTAGGGAAAAAAAGTAAGGTCTTAGAAATGGGTGTCTACCTCATTAGTCAAGGAGTACTAACCTTTTCAAGGATCTCCAAGCTATACATGCATACCTTTTGGATTCTAGAATAAGAGCCCGTCGTTCGGGAGACCGAGATGAACTTATATCCTCCCGCTCATGGGCATCAGAACTACATCATGATATATGAAATTTAAGGCATGCAAGTCAAATATATGATCAAAGCTATATGTATGCATTAGTATGTGTGTGATCACATAACTGCTATATATATATATATATATATATGCTCAAGCTTCACTGACAAAGCCAAAAGTACATATTACCTATCTCATTATGGACAGGTAAGATAACATTACCTTGATGGAAGACCTTCTTTGGGGACAAAAGGAGCATACGTTGCTTCCCTCTCAACTGCAAGCTTTTGAACCTTCTGAAATTCCTTAAGAACCGACTGGAAATCTTTTGCAAGCTTAGCATCAGTGATCTTCTTGGCAGCCTGGAGTTCAATGAGGAAATTTCAAGGCGTAAGAAAATAAAACCCAATACCTCCATCATCCCACCCCGAAACAAAAGAAACAAAACAATAGATAAAAAAAAGAAAATCTAGAATTGTAAGATCCACTTAGTAGAAACGGAGCAGAGGAGGAAGAGCATGCGAAGGTGAACCAAGAGAACAATAGAGAGAGGGAGATTTTCAATGATGAAGCGTTAATTTTAAAAATTATTGTGGATATATATGAACTTACACTAACTTCCAAATGCTGGTCAGTTCCGCTAGCCTGTTTAAGTTTAGCTGAAGTATCTGTCACCAACCCCCCAATGTGTAACCTTGCCTTGTGCCTGCCAGTTAAATGAATCCAATGTATGTATGTACATACCAGTCAGAAACAAGATTGATGGTGCAATCTTCGAGAAATGCTACAAGGAAACCTTAAACCATACATATCTATTTAATAAACATGTAATTTGTCATTTTTATCCGTCTATTTAAATACATACATATATATATTTAAGCATTAAGATAGAATGATAAAAATAACAAATTACATATTGATTAGGTAGATGTGTGTGGTGTAAGGCTTTAATGTAAGACTTTTTCAAAACGAAAACAGGTATTATATTTTTAAAAATTTATTTATCTCGATCGCCAGTAAAATAGAGATTTCATATAAAGTAAAATATCTAGCAGCTTCTGGTCTGTTGAATTCATATCCATTCTAAGAAACTATCTTTATTTTCTGTGAAAGATTATTTATTTATTTTGAGGGAGAAATTTATATTTTATGATAATCTTTTTTTTTTTTTGATAGAAAATGTTTTATGATATTCAATGCTTAATGAATACAATTATCCAGAAGTTGATAGTAACATGTAAAATAACATGTTTTACTTTTCAATTAGTTTATAAGGGAGTTTCAGTCTGATTAAACTGATCTCTTCATAGTAAACTGATGGGGGGATGCGGAGCAATAGGTCAAATTACTATAAGACTTCTTGTTCGAGTAGGAAGATTTCGGTTTTTCTCGTTCCTTCTCTTTAATAAGAATACAAAATATCTTCTCTTTTTGGAATGTACTCAAATTCATTGTCCTTAATTAACACTGTACAGAATTCTAAGAACATAACATCTTTTACTAAGGTTTTGTTTGGGAACACAAATCATCTCATCTTAAAATTTCCTATAATTTAATTTCCAAACATCATTCAAATACAATAACTTTTGTTCTAGTCATTACTTAATATCATTCAACTTCTCTAAACTTAAAAAAAAAATTACAAAAAAATAATTTTAACTTTTTCAATTCCAAAACAAAAATTATATTATAATAATATTTTAATTTATAATATTTTTATTCAATTTTTTCACTCTCCTTTATTAAAATCTAATAAAATTTCTTAACTAGAATCATTTCATTACTATTCATAAACCATTTCATAACTATTAACAAATTTCTTTAACTTATCTCATTCCCAAGCCTAAAAAGGAAAAAAATTCAGTCTTTTGTGTAGATCACGGGTATCCCAAGAGAACAAACAACGCAATAATAAGGTAAAAGAATTTATATGCACAATATTGTACAAGTACTCTTTGTATGCTTGCTTAGTTTACCTTCAATTTTAAGGTATGTTTGGTTATACAGTTTAAATGAGATGAAATATTTTGTTAAAAGTTAAATAAAATATTATTAGAATATAATTTTTATTTTAAAATTTGAAAAAATTGAATTATTTATTATATTTTACGTGAGAGTTTAAAAATATTATAATAATGAGATGAGATAATTTTGTATATCCAAACCGACTAAGCAACACGTTTAACCGATCAACAATGCATATTTCAGTCAACATAAGTTAAAAAACAGTCCAAAAACAGCAGTAGAAACTTGTTTTGCTTCCGAGCAGCACTAGGAAATTAGACACCTAGATAGAGGGAAAAAGAAAGAAAACAATGACCTATAGCACGATCATAAGCACGCCAATGGATTCTCGATCATTAAAATACGAGAAAAAAGAAGACATGAATTGTTGAAATTCAGAAAACGCAAACCCAGAAGTTGAATCATCGTTTATTCCAATAAAAATACCATAAGACACATACCAGACTAAGATTAAAAAAAAAGAAAAAAAAAGCATAGGAAAGAGGTTATGAAAACGAGAAAAACACCCACAGCCGGTCACGGAGTTCGAGAGTGTCCTTGGGAGTGCCAAGGGAATTGACAAGGCGAGAAAAGGAAGACACGGCGGTGTTGATTTGGAAAATCCCAGAAGCCAAGGCCTGAGAAGGGTCTTGCTGCTGTTGTAGCTGTTGGTGTCGTGGTGGCCCGCCAGCCTCAAGATCTCCGGAGCGCATTTTGAAGCAGAAAAGAAGTTGAAGATATCCACAAAGAAAATAAAGAGTTAACGGCTAGAGGAAGCTGTTTCTGTTGTGTTGGTTTGCTAGAGAGGATGGACTTTGATTAATATACAATAATATATGCAGTTGGAGACTTGGAAGGAGAATGATTCTTTCTAGTGTTCTCTTGGAGTTCTGAGGTGTTTCATGTTTGAACCTTGAGGATCTTTTGTACCTTCAATGTCCAACTTGGAAGAAACTTCCGTTGGCCCGGATCAAGAATGATTCAAGATAGGTGCTAAATCAACCATATATATATATATATATATATATATATATATATATATATATATGTCTGTATACACACACACACACGGTAAGAGCTTATGTGCAAGTCACGTATTCTTTGTTTATTCTTTGTTGAAAGTCTGTCTTCATTTTTTATATGGTAAGATGCATGTCAATTAGAATAACAAATATGATAAATATAAATATAATCATAAATCTATGCCACAAATTTTAGAAACGATTATAAATTATATTTGAAAAAAAATGAAGGAAATAGAAAATGTAAACGAAAAATGCTTGTTGCAAGCGCCTTTTGCAAGCGCTGTGCAAACGGGTGACGTGGCATCAAAACAAAACGATTCGTTTTATTCGTTTCAAAACTTGAAATTCGAAACCCGTTTCTTCTCCCTTTATCGTTCAGCTCACATTTTCAGTTTTCCTCCCCTCTATGTTTCCCTCCCCACGAAGCTCCCTTCCTCGACTCGTCGGGACAACTGCTGCTCCCTTCTGGCACAACTGCTACTCATTTTCAATGGTGTCCCGTAAAGGCTCGAACCAGCCAAGAAACAACGACTTCATATATGGCAAATTCGGGGCCAGCTTCTTCGCGCACATGTCCATCAAAAGCTCCTTATACTCCTTTGCCACTCGTTCCCACGCTTCTGTCTCAATCTTCACCTGCCTCTTCCTTAGAACTCGTATAGCCTCTGGGACAAAAACCCACTAATTCCAAAACTTGGCCACCACATAAAGTCCTCATGTGAAAAAAACTGTCGATGATAATCCATTTTCGAAAACCCATTATTCCAGCAAGCATTAAGCTCAGAGGGCCTAAATCTGAATTCTGTAGGGAAGCCCGGGTCCTAAGTACGACCCAGAAAGCTCTGAACCTGTCTGAGGTAGTGGGAATTCAGGACAAAACTCTGGGACTTTGAAATAGCTCACTTGGTAATGTTGCTCCACATGCCGTGGAAATCCTTGAAGGGCTTAAAGGAAAATTTGTTTCTTTACAAAAGGGAAGAAGAGTATCGATTTTGCTGCAGAGATTTGTAGAGACTATAGGTTTAACTACTTCAGATCAATTTGAATCAAAATTTGACGACAATGAAATTGATGGGATGGAGTGGGACTGGGATGCGATTGTGATTAGAGGAAATGGGTCGTAAAAGAAGGAAAAACACAAGCCAAAAGACGAGATCGAGGTCGAGCATCAAGGAATCCAAAAAGAGTTTTGTTTTTTGTTTTGTTTTTTTTTTAAATATCAGTTGATAGCCGTTTACTCATCGTTTACATTCGGCGACTGCACCTAGCAGAAGTGAATGTAAAATTATCGAATACATAACAAATCAAATGTTTAAAGTTAACTCATTATATTGAATCATAAAAGGACATGCATTACCCTACCAATTATAAGACAAATTAGACAAATGTACATAATAATAATAATAATAATGACGACGAGGATATTGGGATTAACGAAAAATCTAGAGACGATTTTGAAATAGATTAACGAAAGTAAATAATAAAAATTCGACAATCTCACAAACAACACCGAGATTTAGTGGTTCGACTTGAACAATAGCCTATGCTGGCAGAATCGATCTCAAGGAATTCACTATCACAAATATAGAGTACAAAAGAGAAATCACAAATCACCCCTCAATTCTAAAAACCCCAATACACCAAATGAACTCTCAAAATATCACGAAATGAGTTCTCACTCTTTATGGTGGCCACTCACCCATTTTCTTTTTACAAAAATATGTTTAAAACAATGCATGAACATTCGCTTGAGCGGAAGTTGAGTGAATAATTTGTCTAAAATTAGCTCAAGCGGACTATTGAGCAGATGTCGAGCAAACAATTTGTTTGAAGTTCACTCTAGCCAGGGTTGAGCCACAATCGAGCCAGGGTCGAGCCAAGTCTCTAGAATGACATTTTCAACAGGAAATCAAGACACAATTCCAACAAATAATAATAATAATAATGTTCTTATAGACGAAAATAAAATAAAATAATATTTTTTAATTGTTTCAGAAAACTACATGGATATAATTTTTATTGGAATGATAAAAGGTAAAAATAGAGTATTAATTTGAAATTTAAAAAATGATAATGTTTTTTTTTTCAAATGAAAATAATATTATTTTAAAAAGTGTTATTCAATATGATTCATTATCATGAGAAATGATATGAAGATAATTATTATTTTTTTGAAACGATATCCTATAGTAATACAATATTATTATTTAAATTTATAGAAAATATTCTCATTTATAAAATTAAATATAATATTATTATTCTGTTCAAATTTGGGATTGCAATATCGATCTTAGAAAATAAAAGCATGGTCTTACCAAAATAATTTTTTAAATGATAAAAAGTGTTATTAATTATTTTAATAATAATTTTAAAAATGCATTACAAATAGATAAATATGAAAATGCTTTACCACAAAAAATAAAATAATAAAAATGATAACTTAAAGGACCAATTATAAATTGAGGCATAAATTGGAACCTCAAGATAATAATTCCATTTTGTAAAATGAAAAAATTATTAGTCCAATAACTAAGATTTATTTTTATAAATTACTATGAAAAATAATATGAAGATAATTGTTATTTTTTTTTAAATAAGATTATATGCGAGAAATACTATTATTTTTAAATCTAAGAAAAACTTTGAAAAAAATCCTAAATTATTAATTTCTTTCACAAAAATTCAATAAACAAAAATTCACAATTGAGATTATTTGTAATACATTAATATTTCATTCTTATCTCGTGATTGCATCATTCAATCATATCTCTCGAGGATAAGACTGTTCAGGGTAGTTGGAGTGAAAAAGTCAAATGTACACATCATATTTGTGCCCTAAATAGGTTATTCTCTAAGATGAATAATGCTACTCTCACCACTATCGGTCCCGCTACATTTTTTTATTTTTTTAATATATATTTTTTTTACTTAATGATTAAATAAGTGTTTTTTAGTGATATTATAATTTTTTTATTTTTTTTTAAAAATATTTTATAGTGTTTAAAAAATATATGTATAAAAAAGTAAAATAAAAAAACACTACATTTTACATTGAGCGGGACTGAGAGCGGGAGAGGGAGCGGGGGCTGTAGCACGATTCTTTCTAAGATTATATTGAATGTCAGGAGAAAAATTAATATATATATATATTTTAAAATTTTATGTTATATATACCTGAAAAGATAAAAACAAAAGAAATATAATGAAACATCTATACCATTTTACATATATTTTACAGGTCGTGCCACCTCTAAAAAAAAAAAAAGTTAAGATTCATCATTATTTCCAGCTTGTACCTCTCCATGACTCCTTTCTCAATCTAGGACTCTCTCTAGTCTCATGCAAGAGCAACCCTTACTTTTTAGCCATAGTCATCAGCCCTCTATAACAAAGACTAAACACAGCCAAAACTGGGGAACCCGAAGATATATTATCATCTCAACTTGATGATTTTCTACACCTATAAAGTCTTGCTTTTGTCTAAATAGAAAGATGCATGTCAAACGGGCTCTACAAGACTCCGTTCTATGCCACCACCGTCGGAGACTCGGAGGTTCTGTCTCTCTCTAACAATGAATTCTACCCATAGTGATGCAGTTTGACAAGCATCAATCAATATATTCATCAAGAAATATTATTTACATACATAAATCTTGTGTACTAAGTTGCACCAAAGTTTGAAACAGAAGACATTTAATGAAGGAAATGTAGAAGTTCCAGATTTTGTTGACCGTGTAATGAAATCCTTGACAATTTTACATCATTTGCGAGAAAATACCTCGAAAAGAGGATGTCAGCTCCAAACAATTGGACTGTAAGATTATTGGTCTACTTTACATTATGGAAATTATATGTACCTTTTATAAGCTGTGTGATTAGAGTTGACAAGAGGCAGCACAAGTTAGGCAGTAGGCGCTTGCTAGCGAACACCATCAAGGACATTACAAGGAGATCATATCTCAAAATCAAACTCAATCAGAGATGATTAATTTATTGTTCAGGCAACAATGACTACTATAACGATCAGCAGAACGACTCCAAATATCAGCAAGAGCAAACACATCTGCACACAAAACTTATGCATCAAAAGGGAGGGAAAAAAAAGGGTAATTTGAAATTAATATCACACTACTACAACCAGTGTACATAACTTGCCTCAATATTGTCTGAACAAAAAATTGTATAGTTGAGAAGCAAACATAACTAATCATATGAAATAGCTATATTACAATTTCAAGAAATAGCAACAATAAAGTCTATGAAGAACAACGGTTAGTGCAATTATAACTTTGCTGCCATAACTGTTAGACAATAAGCAGTCAGTCCACTTTCGAATCTCTTAATTAATTATGAAAGTACAAGGCTTTGATTGGTATTCCACCTGAGGTTAAGGTCACAGAAGATTGAAACAACGGTAAATATAAATATAATATGAAATGAAATAATCTAAGCCTGATCTAGCCACCATTGAGTGGAAACAGGTATGTACCAATACAAAGTCTTTAACAAGACAATGAAAAATAAAAAAAAAAGAAGAAAAGATCAAAACTCAAAAGTAGTATGCAGATCTAGATACCTAAGAGCATTTCTTTGAGCATGATTGAGTTGAAGCGGTCAATACAACGGAAAGGAAACATATACCCTCCCTTTTACAGTGTTTATCGAAACTAACATTTACAGAACCAATGCTCTCCCAGATATTGAGAATATTTTGTCACATGAATTTAAGCTTGACACATTTCAGAAAGTATGCTTTTTATTGTGACAAACATCCCGGTCTCAGCAAAGCGGAAACCTAGCAGTCAATGATTTGGCATCCACATTTTTTATCCATAATATTTGGAAAACATAGAAAGATTGGAAAAAAAGAAAACAATCACATCAATCAAACTTTACCAGAGATGAACCAGATTTCTGGGTCTTGGCTGCCTTTGCAAGTTGTGATGTGGCTTGTATGGTTTCAGCATGGGATCTTTCAATGTTAGAACTAAAGTCGTCTGAGAGGGTAAAAGGAACACATGTTTAGCACTTTCATTATAGAGCATGCAGAGCTTTCAAATGACTAATAGAGAAAACATTTTTCTCTTAAAAAAAAAAAATGTTAGTGTAAATATAATTATTGACACAGGGCTTACCAATCATTGCACCTTGTTCATGGACCAGGACAGCGAGATCCTTAACAATCTCATTTACCTCAATTTCTTCTATCCTGGCTTCTTTAAATATAATCTCATCCACCAGTACGAACTCTTGTCTGCACATAGTATAATGGAAACTGAAGTTGCACTATTTTTAATCTCCAGTATGAAAGGGAATCTCTATACACTATAATCTGAAGGATTTTTGTTTATCCATCCAAAACAGAAACAAAGGAATGCCTTTTAGAGATAGGTGTGGTCTGTATTTTTCAGCATTTTTTTTGGTTGAATGATGAGAGATGGGAGCGGGAAGCATGGCTTCAGTAATTCATTCTTATTGTGGACATAAAGTACCAATATTTTTAATCTTTCTCTCTCAACATACATGTAAAGGCCTTTCTATTATAAGGAGTATATCCAACTATGCAGCTTGAACAAGATATTGATTTTGCTCCTTTATTTCTTTTTCTATGAATATTTTCCTCTTTTACCGTCCAGTAACTTTTCTAAGCTAACACTGGCCCATAGGTGACACCTCAGAGTACTGAGGTCTAGAAAGAAGTTATGAGCATTGCACAACAAGGTTTGCACAGTTAATAATAGCATCCCAACAATTAACTAATAAGCAATTAATGCAGGTTGTATGTCTGTCCTACGTCGTGTTCAAGAAATGGATGTCTACCTAATTAGTCAAGGAGCATTAACAAGAAAATTAATCGTTTTAAGGATCTCCTACCAACAGACCATCAATTGGTTTTTCTTCAACAATAATCCTTGTGAAAATGTTCACAGTTAATGTAAAATAATCATTTTATATGTCCCATTTTCTTTATGTAACTAGGATTTGAGTACAGCATAGACCACCGTCTTGCCCTCACCAGGAGAAGAGCATATGGGGAAGAAGTCATTTTTCCTCAACGGAAATCTAATTAACAAAAGACTAAAAACCCACAAAAGGCAGCTTTTGGTTTCGAATGCATTGCATGCTGAAGTAAACTCTCCTTTTTTTTTTTGATAAGTAACCGATTATAGTAATAAGAATAGGCATAGTCCACGTACATAGGGGTATACAAGAGTTTACACCTAGTTAGGAGGAAGTAATAGAAACAAGAAAATCATGAAAATCTAGGCCATTGAAATCTACAGCATTTGCCCAAAGGAATAAAGTTTTAACAAAGAACAATCTAATATCCTCCAATGAGCGCTCCTTATCTTCAAAATACTGAAATAAACTCTCCTAAGGCAAACAAAATTACCAAATGATTGTAGAGGGGTGTAAAGAACATACTATGACAAGCGATACAGACCTTTTGGATTCTAGAAGAAGAGCATGTTGTTCGGGAGTCCGGGATGAACTTATATCCAGCTCATGGGCATCATAACTGCATCATGATATATCAAATTTAAGGCAAGCAAGTAAAATATTTTGATCAAAGCTAATTGCTAAATCATAACTTCATCCCATATAACAAATTTAAGGCATGCAAATCAAATATATGGCCATGTAAGAAATTGGCATCCCTATGAATTCTATTATCACTGCTACTCTTTTCATCCCATAATAGAAGAGCACTAACAAACAGAATTGCAAATACTCTTCCTAATATATACTTAAATGGATCTAGAAAGGTGGAAACAAATTATACCAGTGCCAGATCTGGCAATTGATAGTGATTGGCTGGATAATTACTTTGCTAATTTTCAGCCCACAACAGTAAATTTTAGTGAAATCTACAGGATTGGAACAAACTGACATTCTTATGAAATACAAGTGCAGTTCTTAAAATAACAGAGGATAACCAGTTTATACTAACTCTTTGGATATGCTAAACATTCATATTTGGGCCTGTATATATCACTACTCTCTTTGTTCCATGTGTTGGTCCTTTGCAAGTTCAAATCCTTAAGGTTTAAAAGCATTTAATGTTTTATAAAAAAAGAGTTAAATGTTTTCACATGCATGATAAAATACACTACTTTCCCAATTTACTCTCTCTTGTTCATGTCTATATGAACTATTGATTTTTTGTTCCCAAAATTATGGAGACTTTGTACCCATATGTGGTTGAATTTCTAAAATAAAGGTGAACATTTCTGAGTAAATCAGGGACAGAATATTAACATTACCAAGGAGAAGAAAACAGACATACAGATTAAACATCCTTTTCAACTCTCCCCATCTTCTCAAAACTCATTTATGTTTCAATACACTATTTTCATAGTCCTAAATCCTTTTCAGGAAAAAAAAAAAAAACAATACCAGACAGGCCAAGGACAGTTCAAAGATAAATTTGTCGAACTAATCAAGATGTCCAGATAAAATTACCTTGATGGAAGAACTTCTTTGGGGACGAAAGGAGCATATGTTGTTTCCCTCTCAACTGCAAGCCTTTGAACCTTCTGAAATTCCCTAAGAACCAACTGGAAATCTTTTGCAAGCTTAGCATCAGTGATCTTCTTGGCAGCCTGGAGTTTAATGAGGGAATTTCAAGTCGTAAATAAAACCCATCACCATCCCACCCCGAAACAAAAGAAACAAAAAAATAGATAAAAAATAAAGAAAATCTACAATTGTAAGATCCACTTACTAGAAAAGGAGCAGAGGAGGAGATCCAAGAGAACAATAGAGAGAGGGAGAGAGGGAGATTCAATAATGAAGTGTTAATTTTAAAAATTATACTGGATATGAACTTACACTAACTTCCAAATGCTGGTCAGTTTCACTAGCCGCCTGTTTAAGTTTAGCTGAAGTATCTTTCACCAAGACCCCAATGTGTAGCCTTGTCTTGTGCCTGCCAGTTAAGTGAATCCAATGTATACACCAGTGAGAAACAAGATTGATGGTGCAATCTTCCCACTTGATTGTGTTAAGAAAAACAAAATGGGATTTTTAAAAAGGCTAAAAACTAAAACTGTTGTTAATTTACAAGTTTTTTAAATGATTTATTTATCTAGTGAAAAATTGTAAAAGAGAGAATGGCATGCAAAAGGTGATCAGTTGAAAAGATAAATTTATATGCTTTAATTAGCTTGTTATCTTGGATCCATAAATGAAAAAATGTTATCTAACAACAACCAACCACTCAAACTGATAGGGGGAAAAAGATTGAAACAGCTATTAGTGGCATAGAGAAGGATCAAAATGGAAATTACAGTCTTTTTGAAAGATACAGCATATATCCTAAAAGCTTTTACGCAATTCTTTAATGAATTAACATAGGTTGAAATTACTCTCGCCAGTAAAATAGAGATTTCATATATAGTAAAATATCTGCTTCTAGTTGAATTCATAGCCATTCTATGAAACTATCTTTATTTTCTGTGAAAGAATTTTTATTTATTTATTATGAGGTAGAAATTTATGTTTTATGATCAATGCTCAATGAATACAATTATCCAGAAGTTGATCAAGTAACATGTAAAATAACATGTTTTACTTTTCAATTAGTTTAGCGTATTTCAGTGTGATTATATTTTTAACTCCACATCCTTGGTGTTGAGATTTTTTAAAAAAAAAACAACAGTTCTTTTTCCAAGCCTCAGTTCTGGGACCCTTCAACAAACCAAGTTACAACAGGTCAGTTCCGTAAAGGACTCAGTTATAATTGTTCATATGGGAAATGAGCAGAACTTGAGATTGCCTAAAAAGGAACACAGTTAAACCATAATGTAGCTAGGGAAAATCTCCAGATCCATGATCAGAGTTTGATGAAAAGATCAAGCCCATGAAGGCAAGAATGTCCTACAGTGATTTAAGGACTAAGGATTCATTTGAAAGCAAAATTTAGATATCCAAGGTGATAAATAAGATGTGAAACACAAATACATTGAAAGCAAAACTTAGATGTCCACAAGAAAAAAGCGAGACTATTAATCGTTACCAAATAAAACCGATCAGAATTCATCCGCCCATATATTGAAAAAGAATCTAGGAAAACAGAGATGAACCTATAATGCTGTTTTCCCACATAGCTTCAACTAAATACAACTTATACTATATTTGAGCAGCAAGATATTAACAAGGTGATTGAGAAGATGCGAAAAACTAAAATATATGAAAGAAAAAAAAAAAAAAGAATTTGTGAAATCATCATAGATCAAAGAAAACTGCACATTAGCACTTGTATCAATTTTCTTTCTGTTTCTTTTTGGAATGTACATGAGCACTCAAATTCTTTTGTCCTGAAACACTGTACAGAATTCTAAGAACATAACATCTTGTACTAAGGCCTCCCTTGTTTGGGAACACAAACCATCTCATCTCAAAATTTCTTACAATTTCCTTTCCAAATATCACTCAAATACGAACACTTTTCAATTTCAAATATTCAATTTTTTTCTTCTAATCATTACATTCCAACTTTCCAAAACTTTCAAACAAAACACAAAAAACAATTTAATTTTTTCAAATTCCAAACCGAAAATAATATTAAAAAATTATATTATAACAACATTTTAACTTTATAATATTTTTATTCAATTTTTTCTCACTCCTTTCCCAAAACTCAATAAAACATCTAACTCAAACCATTCAACTATTATCCACAAACCATTTTATTACTACTCACACATTTCTCATCTCATCTCATTCCCTGAGACCCAAAAATAAAAAAAATTCATAGTTTTTCGTGTAGATCAAGGGCATCAAGTCCCAAGAGAACAAACAACGCAATAATAAGGACTTACAGCACAATGTGCAAGTACTTTTTGTATGCCTGTTTAGTTTACCTTCAATTCTAAGCAGCACGCTTTTACTGATCAACAATGCATATTTCAGTCAACATAAGTTAAAAAACAGTCCAAAAACAGAAGTAGAAACTTGTTTTGCTTCCAAGCAACACTAGAAAATTAGACAACCTAGCGAGCAAAGCATAAAGGGAGAAAGAAAGAAAGAAAACAATGACTTATAGCACGATCGTAAGCACGCCAATGGGTTCTCAATCATTAAAATACGAGAAAAAAGAAGGCATGAATTGTTGAAATTCAGAAAACGCAAACCCAGAAGTTGAATAATCGTTTATTCCAATAAAAGAACCATAAGACACATACCAGACCAAGATAAAAGAAAGCATAGGAAAAAGGTTATGAAAACGAGAAATACACTCACAGCCGGTCACGGAGTTCGAGGGTGTCCTTGGGAGTGCCAAGGGAATTAACAAGGCGAGAGAAGGAAGACACGGCGGTGTTGATTTGGAAAATCCCAGAAGCTAAGGCCTGAGAAGGGTCTTGCTGCTGTTGTCGCTGTTGGTGTCGTGGTGGCCTGCCAACCTCAAGATCTCTGAAGCTCATTTTGAAGCAGACAAGAAGTTGAAGATGCTTTATTCACAAAGAGAAGATAACGCCTAGAGGAAGCTGTCTGTTCACTATTGTGTTGGTTTGGTAGAGAGACTTTTGAGTATTAAATTATGAAAAAAAGCAGTTGGAGACTTGGAGACGAGTTAAAACGGAAGGAGAATCATTCTCTGTTCTCTCGGAGTTCTCTGTTCTCTATTTGAACTTGCTATTTTTATGTTGAAGAATCTTCCGTGGGCCCGGATCAAGATAGGTGCTAAATCAACCATATATATATGTATGTATGTATGTATATGTATGTATATTAATGAAATGGTAGTTGTAGTCGTGAGAATAATAATTATTTAAAAAAAATAAATTTTATTTTATTTTTTACAATTATGAATTATGTAATCGTTGTATAATCATTTTGAAAAAAGTGAATAAAATATGAGATTTACATAAAAAAATTAATTTTTTAATAATAGACCTCATTTTTTTTAAAAGAATTATACAGCATTTACACATTTCACAATTATATATATAATTATTCTAAAAAAATAAATAAATAAGATATTTATATAAAAAGAAATTAATTTTTAATAATAAATTCTATTTTTTCTAAAATGACTATACAATATTTATACACCCCAATCTTACTAATTTCAAATAGACAGTAGACCCATTAATTAGTTAATTAATTTTCGATATCTCTCCTTTTTCATCTTCTCATCGGAGGTTTATCATGTCATCAAACTCTTCTATATAATGTATGGGTAAAAGCCTACCGCTGGTGGCTTCCGGTGAGATTTTTTATTTAATAATTAAAAAAGTATTTTTTAATAATATTATAATTTTTTATTTTCTTAAAAAATATTAAAAAGTATTAAAACAATACATAAAAAAAAAAAAAAAAAAAATACATGGTGGAAGCCCCCGTTCGGTGGCGGTAGAGCCACAAATATCAGATTATATACAGGAGCAGTTGCTGAAAATATCATTTGTGGGACATTTGCTGAAAAGGAGTTTATCAGATTACAATTTTTTTTTTTATTGATAAGTATATCAGATTACAAATCACGTTACAAACTTTTCTAATACAAGTCACAAACTTGTCCTTTATAGATGCATCACAAAAAGACAGCTCCATTACATCATCAACTTGCATAAATCCATAACAGCTATTACAGCATGAAATGACTAACATTTTCCTTTGAACCAACAAGTGGATAGAAGTAGTCCAAAATAAATAAATAACTACAACAATGAAGTTGTTAGAACGTAACTAGTCTTCTCTACTTTCTCTTGCACCTCTCCGCCTCTATTTCAAGTTGATATCGAGTGGTCTTGATGTTTATTGTTGTTTGTATCTTTTCGAAGTCACGTTTTGATCTATCAATCGATTGTTGTAATCATTTTATTATCTTTTAGGCATATATTGGTATTTTAGAATCACACCAATAGTAAAATTTGCAAGTATGCTCAGCTTGCAAAATTGAACAGTACATATTAGCAAAGAAGACTACGAACACATGAAATAGGGGGCAATGATACAAAGTTTTACCATATAGTTTTGGCATCCAAAAAATCATCGTCCCTCATTTTGCTCCATGCACATGAATAACATATTAGGTACTTAACTCTTGATTTCCTGAGCTTGAGCTATTGCCACTAAGTGACTCAAACATTGCAATTCATAAACAAACCAAATATTAATGTCTCGGACCCAATAACCTATAATAGCAACAAACCCAAGTATAATAACAGCAAACCCAAGTATAATAATAGCAACTATTATATCCAAATAACAGAAAACGATTTAAACAGAATGTAGAAATAGATTAGAAACTATAATTAGTACAAAATGTAAACATGTAGGAACATATCAGCACAAGGAGATCTTTATATATCAGCACAAGGGGTCCATGCACTACCAACTAGTTGCCTAAGTTTGGGATTATATTATGAGTTTGACGAGTTGAAGGGTCATAATAATTTTTTTTTCCTACTTATTTTCTACCTGGGTGCTTCTTTTTTTCAGGATCAATGACATGTTGCCCATAACATACTCTACCAAGGTACTATCCATGGTTACTGATGTTTGAGGTCATTTGACTTGCGGTTATTATTCAAATTGCATTAGTTAACATAACATGCCCATAAAATGCTTCAAACTACAACTTTAGACAAAAAATAACAAACCAATTAGTGCACCACAGAGCTAACTACAATTTTAGACTACAACGCTTCATACTGCAATTTTAGACAAATAACAGCAAACTAATCAGTGCACCACAAAGCTAAACTATAATTTTAGACTACAACACAATCGAACACATTGTAGTTAAACAACTTGCAACTGTATTTAACCTCCAGGAGATCTTTATGATCAGGCAAGACAATGAAATTTGCATGTTTTATAAATTCACCACTTTAATCTCATCGGCAACTATGCATATTTTGCACCCTCTGTAATGACCCGACCCAATAACTCTAAAGTCGTAATATTGATAATTTTTATTGGGTCTAAATTATATTTAATGGGTCATATTAAATAAGCTCACGAGTAATAATTTATTGAAGTTGATTAGGAGTATTAATTAGGCTCAATATCTAGGTTAAATCATATTTATTATTTATTAAATGAGTTAGACTCTTTTTAGAATTTAAAGAACGGATATTAGAAATTTATTTCAATTTAAAATTATCACCGATTGATGTTCCGATTGATGTTCCCTACACAATCTCAGTCACTCCCAATCATACATTTATTAAACTACTAGAGTATGTTTTTAATTTCAAACACACTAGGATTACAATTCTAGAATCCTCTTCACCTTAAAATTCCTAAACCCAACACATACCATCACTCACATAGTATAAAATTCTATAAATAGAACCCTATGCACTGTACGTGCACCTACCACTTCAAGCCTATGTTTTTTTTAGCTCTCTTTTTACATTCAGCATGCTGCAGCCTCATCTTCCTGACCATGAAACATGACAAGACCACCATCGTCTCTTCCTTCCTCCTACTCACAACCACCACCATCCCTCCATCGCACCGTGATCAATTTTATGTCTGAAACTTTAGGAAGCAACACTCGAGGTAAGTAGTTTGATCATAAATTAGGATTAACATACGTTAGCTAGTTATATATATTATTATTAAAGCCAGTTCTTTGAAAGTCAGTGTTTATATACCATGCATGTCATGATATTTGCAAGTGTTTCATTCATTATGTTTCATTTCGCATATTATAGTATGTATGTATTGTGTATCTCATGTTGCATAAGTCACGTAAGCTTTCATAAGATCCAGTGTAATTTAAGCTCAGAGCAGTTAATAAGATGACCATTTAGATGCATGATACTTATACGATTTATGGGTAGACGTGCAAGCCATGGACTTAAGCGTGGTCTACCATATATAGTATGTTAGAATACTATTAGCAGCTCCCTTTGCAGCTGTGGGATGTGGAGTCGGTGCACAACTTTACACATAAGATTAAGTGTGTGGGCCAGTATGATAAGTAAGATAAGCCAAGATAAGTCATATATGTCTTAAGCATATGTATGAATGATCATGATTTTAATTCTTAATTCTCAACATGAAATATTTTATGAAAAACCTTATGTTAAGTACGTTTACGTTATGATGAGTTTCTTATTGAGTCATCGACTTATTTTAGTTGTTTTATGTTTTTAAACCACCGAGGTCAAAATATTTATGAAGATAGAGTTATAGGATGAGACTTAGTCTAGGGAGGCGTGACAGTAACCTAGATCATGTACAAAGATTTTAAGTTATGATTTTTATGGCACGAACTTTGAGAAGTTTTAATAAATGCTTCAACGCTTTCTCATTTATGATTTCAATATTTTTATTAAAGAGTGATTGTATTTATTATATGAAATTTTTGTATCTAGCACAATTATAAAAAAATATTTTAAAGTCAAGATCAATAGTAGCACTCCGACTACCGAAATTTTTTAAAATTGACTTATTCTTAACTGTGGGGAGTGGGATGTTACACCCTCGCATCCCAAAAACTCAAATATAAAAATTTCCGAAATTCATTTTTCTTTGAACTTTGCAATTGTATATGCTTTTTGAAAATGCTTCTCAATAGGATAGTAAATTATGCATGTAATCTCGGTGTTAAACAATGCAAAGTCAACAATAGCTTCATTCTCTACCTTCCTCCTAAGGGTTGAATCATACTGATCTATAAATTATTTTAGTGTGGTCCTGGAGTTAATGTAGTCATAAAAAAAGGCATTCAAACTTTCACTCAATTGTATAGCTGACAGTACAATCCAAAATGTGTCTTTAACGTACGTTGGCACCTAAAGCTGCCTTCATCATTTAAAACTGCATTAATCCTACACTTTTTCTTCTCTATTTGTCTTGGCTTGAGAACATCAATAGCTTGAGTCTTTGATGTGCCTTGTCGCGTAGATACCGACCTAAACCATATGATCTTCCCATCTTCTCCTTGTCTAGAATTCTTTCTACGCACACCAAGTCCCGTATGCTTAGCATACTTCATACAGTAAGACCGAACCTCTTCCTCAAATGAAAATTACATTTTGACCTTAGGTTCTTCAATGGTGTCATTTTTATCTTCATCATTATCAGGTATTACATCAACACACATGTTATTCGAGCTCCATGTTAGAATCCATGCCAACTCCAGTGGAGGAGCTTCCTAAATAACCATTAATAAAAATGTTGGTTGAATATTAACAAGTACTGAAATGTGTTTGATACACATAAAGAAATATATAATCTTTCATAGCAGAGCAAATGAATACAATTAAAGAAAATATATAATCTTTAAAAGCATATTTGTATTCATACAAGCACTTGCTGAAAATAAAAGCAGTCTCCATGTGGTCAAAAGTGGCCCTAGATAAATATGTGCGAAAACAGTGGGGTTCAAATATATGAGCTCATAAAGTCACTAGCCCGAAAAATTCAAGTTGGCAAGTACAATAAGTTGAAGGTCATAGGAAGATTGGACCCTGTGAAGTTCTCCAAAAGATCAACAACAATGCATATAGACTATGTCTTCCCAGTCATATGAACATCTCAGCCCCTACTTTGTCGACGATGGCGTGAACTTGAACTCGAGGGTGAGTTCTTTCCAAATTCGAATCTGAGGTCGATGAGACTCAGTTGACAGATGTGACGTTAAAAGTATTGGACTACTTTGAGAAGGTAGACTAGCCAAAATTGGCAGGAAGAGATAAGGAATTGGGTGAGAAGTGGCAGATTTGGGGCTTGGAGACTTATGTCTGAGTTGGGCGAGGAGACTTATCTCTTGGTTGGGTGAGGAGAAATGAGCAACACGCGTATTTTAACTATAACTTAGGCTACAAGTGTCAGAATCACGCATATGACCCCAATCCGAAAAGCTCTCTTCGGCATGGATGTTGTGGTCACAATGCTTCACCTGGTGGGCCCCTTATTGACCCAAAAATAAGCCATTTTTACCTTTGAAGTATCAATTTTAGTTAACTCTTTTATTTTTGGTTATTTTCTTTTATTATAATGTTTATCTTTAAGAACGATTTTATTCCAGATTCTTAGGCTAGATGTTAGTCATATTTATCTATTGCTTGACCATAATTACAGTTTTGTCATTTTTTGTTAGCTATTTAAGCCTAGCTTGTGGGCTTCAGAAGGGAATATTGATTTATTTTATAGTAAAATCCTAATATAAGAGTTTCTCTCTGTTTGCGATTTTTCTCAATCTCAATCTCAATCTCTAGCTTCCGTTTTTTAACTAGCCGTCAGAATAACCTCCTATTCTGGTCTGGCTTCAGATTGTTACTGGAGGGACAAAGTAATAAACAGCTAGAGGGTGAGGTGCTTCAGAGGGCCAAACGGAATCACAACCGATACCTTTGGACAGAATCACAGTCGTTACACCTAGGGGTAAGGCGAAACAGTTGTATGTCATGGTTCTGAGACCATTCTGCAGAAGAGAGTCGAAGGTTTGTAAGGTTGAAGACAAAGTAAAAAAGGTTCAAGGCTTTAGATGGAACGGACGGTCCAGATGAGGCCAACGTTGATGTAACAACTTCTAGAAGATTTGAAGACTCTGATTTATTTTTGCTGTATTTTCCTTTTAATAGTGATGATGTGTCAAGTGTTTAGTGGCAGTAAGTTTTTAATAGTGACAAGCTAGCCAGTCTGTGATAAGCTCTAGTTAGTTACTGATTCCTTTATAACCTGAGATATGCTACCTGTTTTCATTTATGCAAATATTCAGTAAAATCTCCAATTTCCCTCTCTACTATTATGGAGGCTACCTCTCCTCGAATTGAGGTTATCTCTCTTTTTTTAGATTATTACAAATTGGTATCTCAAAGCCATCGTTCTTATCTATCTACCTAATACAATGGTTGATAGTACAAGGATAAATCATTTGCAAGAAGGATTAAACTCGTTCAAGAAATCCAGTGAGTCTCAGTTTGGTACAATCCAGTCTCAATTCAAGAATATTGAATATGAGATGTCTGCATTCAGGCATCATTCCCAGTAGCTTGCTCTCCTGACAATGGAGCTGCAAAAGAAATAGAATTATGGATTAGGTAGTGAATCAAGTGGTAGCCCAGAACAAGCATTAATCCCAACAAACAGTGAGGTACAAACAAGATCAATTAGTTTAGATTTTCCTGTATTTATTGAAGACTATCGTAATGGGTGGCTTTATAAGGTAAAACAGTTTTTTACCTTTCATAACACTTCACCACAGCACATATTATGTTTGGTCTCCTTTCACATGGAAGGCAAGGCCCTCACCTGGTTTCACGACTTAGAGGAATTAGGCAGCTTGGTTATTGGGATGCCTTTGAGAAGACATTGATTGTGAGGTTTGGGCCTAGCTGTTATGATGACCCGATGGAGGCAATTACATGGTTGAAGCAAATTGGGTATGTGGAGGACTATAAAACCAAGTTTGAAGACTTATCAAATAGACTTAGAGGGCTATTGGATCATTGCAAACTAAGTTGCTTTTTAAGCGGCTTGAAAGATGAGATTAGACTTCTGGTGCGAATGTTTAATCCACACAACTTGTTAACTGCCTACAACTTGGCAAAAATTCAAGAGGAGCATATCACTCTCTCTAAAAGGGGAATGAAATGGCCCCCCAACCATTCCTCCAACCTTGACCCAGCCATCATGAAAACACCCTTCAAAAACCTAGACTACCAAAAAGATCCCTCAAAGAACCTCATACCCATATAGAAAGTAAACCAATGCCAAATGAAAGAAAGGCGTGATAAAGGCCTTTGTTATTTTTGTGAGTCTAAGTGGAGCCTGGGCCATAAGTTTCTAAAGCCCAAGTTGTATCTCATTAATGAAATATTTGAGGCAACGTAGGAAGGAGAGGTTTTAGTAGGTGAAACCGGAGGTGGTGAGTTGCAGCACAACCAGGAAGGCTTAGCACTAGATCTAGACATTCTAAACAACAACCTAGAAATCTCATTACATGCTATGTTTGGCTCCTCTAACCCAGAAACCATGAGGGTAGTAGCTAACATTGGTGCTATGAAAGTGGTGGCTCTTATCGACATAGGAAGTACACATAACTTCCTTGACCCCAGGGTGTTGAACAAGATTAGACTCCGGGTGGACAAGAGTATAAAGGTCCAAGTAAAAGTGGCTAATGGTGAGTTGGTAGGAAGTGAATGGAAGGTGGGGCAAGTACCATTATCAATCCAAGGCACTGCCTTCAAAAATCGAGGCATACATGTTGGGATTGGCTGGTTGTGATATGGTCTTAGGCGTGGCATGGCTTCAAGACCTAGGAGCTATCCTTTGGGATTTCAAAAATCTGACTATGCAGTTTGTGTGTGAAGGGTAGAAGATAGTGTTGCATGGGTTGCAAAATTCTAAGCTCATAGAAGAAGAGGGTTACCCGATTGTAACAATTTGGAGAACAAGGGTATACTGCTACAATTATTGGAATCAAAGGACATTGTGGACCAGCAACCACCTCCTGAAGCTATTCATAAGCTTTTGCAAAAATCTCAGGACATCTTTTCAGAACCCAAAACACTACCCCCACATAGAGCTTGTGACCATTCTATCATCCTACACCTTGGCACAAAACCCATCTCAGTCCAACCCTACCGCTACCCCTTCTTTCAAAAAGATGAAATCAAGAAAATAGTGAAAGAATTATTATTCACAGGGGTCATTCAACCTAGCCACAACCCCTATTCATCTCCTACATTGCTGGTTCGTAAAGGTGATGGCTCTTGGCGATTGTGTGTTGTAGAGCCCTCAACAGTATCACAGTCAAGGACAAATATCCTATCCCTGTGGTGGAAGAACTCCTAGATGAGCTTTGTGGAACAACTATTTTTTCAAAGTTAGACTTGAGATCCGGGCACCACCAGATCTGTGTTAAGCCTGAAGACATTCCAAAAACTGCATTTTGCACCCATGATGGGCACTATGAGTTTTTGGTCATGCCCTTCAGCTAGACCGATGTGCCCTCTACTTTTTCAAAGTTTAATGAATTCTATTTTTAAGCCTTACTTGAGAAAGTTCATCCTTGTATTTTTTGACGATATTTTGGTGTATAACAAGGATGAAAAAAAACATGTACATCATTTGCAAATCACCTTAGCCACCTTAAGACAACGCCATTTGTTTGCCAAGATGACCAAGTGCAAGTTTGGAAGTAGTGAAGTGGCTTATTTTGGGGCATTTCATATCTGCCCAAGGAGTCAAGGCATACCCCGAGAAGCTAAGAGCTATGGTGGAGTGGCCAACCCCATCCTCACTCAAGTCTCTTAGAGGATTTTTGAGTTTGACAGGGTACTATAGAAGATTCATCAAGGGGTATGGTGAAATAGCAGCACCCTTAACAGATCCCCTAAAAAAAGATGGGTTCCATTGGAGTGAAGTGATAGAAAAGGCTTGTGGAAGTTTGAAGGAGGCTGTGATGAAACCTCCTATGGTGGCTCTTCTCAATTTCTCAACGCCTTTCAACATCGAGTGTGATGCATCAGGTATGACAGTAGGGGCTGTTTTATTTCAAGAGGGGCACCCTATAGCATACTACAACCAAGCATTAAAAGGGAGGGTCTTGTTGATGTCTACATATGAAAATGAATTGCTGGCTCTTGTTTCAACAGTGAAGAGATGGCGGCCTTATCTATTCGGCGCTAAGTTTACGGTGAAAACATACCATCAGAGTCTAAAACTTCTACTTGACCAAAAAGTAGGGAACCCTATGCAACAAAAGTGGGTGTCCAAGCTATTGGGCTATGATATTTTGGTCGAGTATAAGCAAGGCAAGGCGAATAGAGTAGTAGATTCTCTATCTTTTAGGGAAGAGGAAAAAGAAGGTACTATGATGACACTTGCCATGGTGTCAATGCCTGCTTTGAAGCTATTGGAGAAGTTGAAACAGTTGTATCCCAAGGATGATTACCTACAAGAGTTGCTGCTACAGGAGAAGGCAAGGAAGCTAAACCAGAAATACTCATGTAGAGACCTGCTATATTACAAGGAGAGATTGTCTATGGTTAGTGATGAACCCTTTAAGAGGAAGTTACTAGAGTTGCTGCACAACAACCCTGGTGGGGGGCACTCAGGTTATGAGAAAACAATGCATAGAGTTAGAAGAGAATTTTATTGGCCTAGCCAAAAGAAGGAGGTGAAAGAGTACATTCATGCCTGTGATATGTGTCAGCGGGTTAAGCTAGAAAATAGCTTACAAGGGGGGCTTTTACAGCCTCTATATATTCCCTCTAGGCCGTGGACTAGTATCTTGATGGATTTTGTTGAAGGATTACCAGCCTTGCAAGGCTTTGATTGTTTGTGGGTTACAATGGGTAGGCTAACCAAGTTTAGCCATTTTATTCCCCTGTCCCATCCCTACACGACCTCCACTCTAGCTCAACAGTTTTTGAAATATGTGCTTAGGCTATATGGGATGCCTAATCAAATTATTTATGTTGGGGACAAAACCTTCACCAACAAGTTCTGGAGAGAACTCTTCAAGTTGCAAGGGGTGCAACGAGCTTTCAACTCAGCCTATCACCCCCAAACCGATGGCCAATCAGAGGCCATCAACAAGGCCATAGAGAATTATCTCCATTGCTTCACTTGGGATAGGCCCCGAGATTGGTCAAGCTGGATTCTTATGACTGAATGGTAGTACAATACCACCAAACATGCATCTACCTAGATTACTCCATTTGAGGCCCTCTATGGGTACCCCATTCCCAAACTCTTGAGCTACCAAACATGCATCTACCTGGAACCCGTGGCGGTGCTCGAAAGAAGGATACGAAAGATAGGAAATTTACCGTTGGTAGAGGTGCTTGTACAGTGGCACGGCCAAGAGAAGGAGGACGCAACCTGTGAGGCTTTTTGGAAGATCAAAAACATTTGCCCACACTTTGTGGGCAATGTGTTTTGAGTAGGGAGGCTTTGTCATGGTTCTGAGACCATTCTGAAGAAGAGAGTCAAAAGTTTGCAAGGTTGAAGACAAAGTAAAAAAGGTTCAAGGCTTTAGATGGAACAGATGGTCCAGATGAGGCCAATGTGTCAAGTGTTTAGTGACAGTAAGTTTTTAATAGTGACGAACTAGTTAGTTTGTGATAAGCTCTAGTTAGTTACGGATTTCCTTATAAGCAGAAATATGGTACATGTTTTCATTTATGCAAAATATTCAGTAAAATCCTGAATTTTCAGGCTACCTCTCGTCGAATTGAGGTCATCTCACTTTATTTGGATTATTACACAGTAGTTGAGGCAGCCTGAAAGAAAATATGGACGGAATCACACAATTTTGGGTAAGGACGGAATCACACAAATTGCGCGCAATTGATGCTCACCGCCTTATGCGCGCCTCATCATGAGTCTCTCGATGTCCAGTTGAAACTCCTCACAAAGCACCTCCGCATTTTGACAGGCCACCCTCTACTGGCAGTACGCATGGCTTCCACGTATCACCGTGTCCCATGCATCTGTTGTCCATTTTTGCTAGCTAGGAGCTTCGTACTTCTTTTCCTTGCAATTACTTAATTAAACTCCATTATCCAACAATGTAGAAGTGGAGATCTCGTCAACGACTACGCCAAACATGAATAGTTGCAATGCATATCCTATTGCTAATGGATTTTCTTTCAGACAAAGAAATAGACTTCATGATCATACCCTTTTTTTTTTTTTTTTTGTCTACATGTCGAGAAATTACAAGACAAAAACTGTTAGATTACATTTCATGATTTTTTTTATTCTATTTCGTGTGCTGTATTAATGTTTATTTTGGGATATTTGTTGGTATCATTTCCTATTCCTTACTATTGTACTTTATAATTTTACTAATGTAATTTGCCTATAAAAAAAAAGAAAATAAAATAAAAGAAAGTGTTTATTCAAACTGTTGAAAAAAAATAATAACTTATCTTCAATCTATTTCATTCTCTTGGAAACCTAAAATTTATAAAATTAACTACTTTGCTCGTGCAAAGGTTAATTGAGTAACTGTTTGGATAGTGAGATGAGATAGTTTTAGATGAAAGTTGAATAAAATATTATTAGAATATTAATTTTTTAATAATATTATTATTATTATGTTAGGATTTGAAAAAGTTGAATTGTTTATTATATTTTGTGTAAGAATTTGAAAAACTTGTAATGATGAAATGAGATGAGATAAGATGAGTTTAGAGTGTTTCTCAATCTAAATGACTCCTTAATTATTTCCAACAACAATGGAAGAGATTCTTTGTGCAAGTCCAACACTATATATAGTTACAAAATATCCTAAGTTATAACCATGTTAGAAACATTTCATAAGTGAGCATACTTAGATCACATAATTATAGATACCATATTAAATAAAGCGTCAGTGATGTTACACTCTTTAAATTATGTGACCAATATCTTCCTGGGGAAAGAAAAAAAGAAGCTAAAAGGCTACATGCATCCTTCCAAGTAGTCTCTTAATTTTCTAGTTCGTCGTCGCGTTTTCATAGCTCCACCCAAAAGTAAAAAGAAAAAGTATTCGCAAGTCTATTTAATGTAGAAGCCTGCAACATTAGCTTACATAAAAAAAGCTTTACTACTTTCATTAAGTTATTATCAAATCAAATTAGGATTTTGTGGTTACTCCTAAAATCACTATTTAACTATAAACTAGTTCAAGTCAATCGGGCTGGGTCATCTATTGGACTCATGACCAAATGGGCTCATTTTACTTTATGGGTCACTTTCGGAATACAAAACCCATATATTATGCATACATAATTAATTGGACTGGACCTGAGGGTTAATTTAAGTTCCTACCCCGTTTTGAGCCCAAAGCTTTACGTCGGTGAGCCATCTTTTCCAGTTCTCTTTCAGCCAAAACAACACAACCCTTCAATCAGCACGCCACCCAAGCTGGTGCCTCCACACTTTGAGGTGATATCTTAATTCCAGACTGGCGCTGCTTCATAAGAGTCGAGCAAGAAGAGTCACCAATCTCTCTATGGTGGTTTGCTGGCATGTATTCTATGCATGGATAAAGCTACTATGCCCCCTAATTTATACCACTCAATTTACCCTATTTATAGTTGTATTTTCCTACTCAAGGGAGTAAATTGAGTGGTATAAGTTAGGGGGTATAGTAACATTTTCCTTCTATACATTCTTTTTATGTGTCACATTTAGTTTGCAGTCGTCGGCCGAAGCTATAGTGGGCTTGGGTAGGTAGCTGGAGCAGGCATGTGGCCTTTAGTTTGTAATTGGCTTGATAAGTGGGGGTTGGGCCATGGCCTACTTTTTTACGTGTTAGGCCCATTTGGACTATAAAGGACAGGGGCTGTTCACGTGTAAGAACCTGTCCTTTTAGGCAGTGGCTGTTTAGTCTATGGTCCATTAGATGGTCTGTGCAAGGCCATAAATTGGAACACATTGATTACACTCATTCTCGTCCTTTGCTTCAGGGCTCGTCCCTCGGTGTGGTCAGCACTTCATATTGTCGGGCAGCGAAGCTTACACTTGTTCACTAATTATGATGGTTTGCTAGGGCCTCCCTCCATCCTTTGCGTCAAGTAATTCGCTAATGGAGAAGGTAATAGTTGAAAGAAAATGCACATGATTCAAAAGGGAACGGGGAATGTGCTCATTGAGCTTTGGGTCTTTCATGACCTAATTAGAATTAGTAAGTTGGAGCTTTCTAATTTTAAATATGTAAAGACAAAATATATAACCTAGTTTCGCATGCGGCTATAAGTAGGTCGTTTGCTATTGCTATTAGGGCTGCTTGCCTTTATATGGCTTGGTTTCGGTATCTCTCCTATGTAACGGTCAGCCTAAAAAGTGGTATTCCTACCATTCAAGAATGCCTATTATCTAGTGCTAGAAGCTTCACCAAAAGCAAACAAGACGAGGTCGCTCTGTTTTGTAGACAAGGCATGTTCCATACTTGACTTACGAGCTCATCTAGTACTCGCCCCTATCTCCCAAAGCGATGCAAACCTCAAAAGAAAATACGTAACTAGGGAGAAAACCTGCCTAATCCATGGGGTAATATCAGTGGTAATGAAATGGATGGGAAAAAAAAAATTGATGACAATCTTTTGGGTTGGTAACAAAACTTGCTAGGTAATGTCATGTGTATAAATATGTAACAAAGAAACGTATGTAGACATATGTAACAAAGTAACATAGCTAAAATAAAGGGTACGGTAATATATAAAATATCTAATTAATACTGATAACAAAAACAAAATGAAAGATAACATCATTTAAAAAAAAAATTCTCTTAAGGTATATCTACCGGCAACGAAGCCTTCTTACAAAAAAGAGAAGGAAGGCATACAACATGAAGACTGAGACATAACACATGATGAAAAAATAGGAGAGATATACATATATTGACAAGAAGATTGAGATATAAAACATGAAAAGATAGGAGAGATATACTTATATCTACAAGTAATAAAGTTTTTCAATCGGTGAAGATAAATCCATTGATCACCGTGGACTAGATCATCAACTCCCATCATATAATGATTTCATGGCTTGGTTCCTTATACTTTCAAACCCAACTGTTGTGATGGTAGAAGAAGAACCATTGTCGACATCAATGTTGAAAGAGTGTGTAGGATCCCCAAGCAAGTATTTTGTCTCTTCTTTATAGAGATCAGACTTTACCCATTGATGTTTTCTCTTATTATCAATCCTTCTAGCTCCATTGCCACTTTCTTCATAGTTGGCCTATCCTCCCTTTTTACACTTAAGCAACATTTTGCAACATTAGCAACTTCATTTAATGCATTAATATTATCATCATTGACAATTTGATGCAAGCGATCCTCTTTTACTACAAAGCAAACTTCTATCATTTTCAGGCCTATCAAAACAAAGTGCATTCTTACCTGTCAATAACTCTGTCACAACAACACCAAAGTTGTTGACATCTTTTTTTTTTTTTTTTTTTTTTTTTTTTTTTTTTTTTTCTGTAAGTTGGTTATTATAAAAGTATTCTGGGTCTAAATATCCAAAAGCCGCCTTCACCAATGTAGATAATTTTGTTTGATCAAGAGGGACCAAAATTGATGTTCCAAAGTCAGCCACTTTACTTTTACTGAATAGTTATCATCTAAAAGTATATTTGCTGGTTTCACATCCCTGTGTAAAATCGGCACCAAAGTTGAAGAATGCAAGTATGCGAGTGCCCCCGCAGTTTCTGATGCTATCTTCAAACGTTTTTCCCATGAAAGTGACGATGATTGGTTTCTATCATGAATGTGACTAGAAAGAGTTCCATTTGTGATGTATTGATAAACTAGTAATGGAACTTTTGTTTCTAGACAACAACCTAACATCTTAACTAGGGGTGTAACCGGTCCTGTTTTGGACAAAATTTAGGACAGAACCGGTATGTACCAGTTTTGTGTTTTTCAAAACCGATTACGCACCGGTTACCCTCCTAAACCGGTATCTCCGGTTTCCGGTCCGGTCCAATCCGGTCCTTTTTGTTGATTTTTTAAAATGTAAGTTTATCATTAAAAAATAAAAATTTGTTAATAAAAAAAAACTGCTTCAAAAAATCTGTTCTAAAAACCTGTTCCTATTACAAAATCTGCACTACTAAAAAAATATGTTTTAGTAAAAAAATATGTTTTAGTAAAAAAATATGTTTTAGTAAAAAAATATGTTTTAGTAAAGTATAGTTATATATTAGTAAAAAAATCTGTTTTAGTAAAAAATATGTTTTAGACTATATAATAGTATTAATATTATACTATTAGTATAGTTATATATTAGTATTAGTCATAAACTTATATATTAGTATAGCTATATAATATATAGTCTAATATATTAGACTATATATCATATAATTTAATATATATTTTTTATGTTTAAAGCATATGATCAATGAAATTTTCATTTTCAAGATTAAACTTTTATTTTATAAATTATAATAACATTATCTTATATATAATTATATTAATAACATATAATCAAACAAATTACAAATGTTTATATTTAAGATTAACATTTTATGTTATAGTTTATAAATTATAATATGAAATTATTTCATATATGATATATAATTATATATAAAAATTTCACATATAATTATGTAGTATATATATAACTTATATATAAAATATTAATTTTTATATTTTTTTCCCAACCGGTCCAGTCCGGTTTCGGAAATTGTAGAACCGGAACTAGACCGGTTCTAGCCGTTTTGCATAATTCAAGAACCGATTCTGGACCGGACTGGTTCAAAATTGGTCCAACCAGTCCGGTCCGATCCGGACCGATTTTTCAGTTTTCCTATTTAAATTTACACCCCTAATCTTAACCACATTTTTATGGTCAATTTGTGTAAGCACAATTACCTCATTTATGAATTGCACAATTTGGCTCTGATCACAAATCTTAATTGATTTCTTAATGGCAACAATTTCGTTATGACTCCTCGATAAACAATTCGATAGCCTCTTTGACTTCTGCTCTCATTGTAATTATTGGTCGCTTATTCCAATTCCTCTGAATTAAAGATTTTTGCAATCTCTGTATAAGCTTCTATAATTTGAGAGTTTTTGTGTAACAATGAGCCTCCATTTTGTTGGAAAAATTTCTCTTTTAGCTTTGATGAGTTTTCTTCTTTGAAGAATCCCAGGAAGAATGCCATCAGCACTTTACGCAAATCTTCATCTACCGGTAAGGAGAATCCCAGGCCCGCTTCTCGGCCTGGTGCTGCTTCCCAGAGGCCCTTGATTCGGCCAGTGCCGAGCGTTGACAAGGCTGCGGCCACGTCGATTGTTCTTGAGCACCAAGTCATCAAAATCACAACTATAATTGCTGGTCAAATGGAGCACCCTAGCAACTGCCTAAAAGCCCATGCCAATACAAACCACGGGGAGGAATGGGATGAAAAAAGCTTCAGGCTAGTAAAAGGTCTGAAAAATCCAATTCGAATTGATTTAACAAAGTTCCTTATCAGAAAATAAATAGATAAATAAATATTGTGACGAATTGTTTATGACGATAATTATTATTTACGATAAAAATAGATTTATTTTAATAAAAATAATTTTATTAGAAATAAATAATTAATCACAAATAAATAATTTTGAAAAAAAAAAAGAAATCACAACTTTGTAAACAAAAATCTATACCAACTTGCTCGATACATCTGGATTGAAAAAGACGTGATAATGGTTATATTTTTGTTTATTTTTATATAAATTTTTTTAATAATTTTAAATATTAAAAAAAAATAAAAAAATCATAATATTATTAAAAAATATTTTGAAGTAAAATAAAAAATTATAATTTTTTTTTATTTTTTTTAAGTTTCTTAATTATTTTCTTATAAAAAATATTTTTTTATGATTTTTTATTTTATTTCGTGGTTAAAAAAATCTTTTTTAATGATTTTTCTTTACTTTCTGATTAAGAAAGTGTTTTCTTAATGATATTCTAAATTTATTTTATTTTTTTAAAAATGTTTAAAAATATTAAAAAATACCTTAAAAAATATATGTAAAATAATACTACACCCCAACTGGAGCTCCCAATGGGGGCTGTAGCATGACTCTTATTTTAATATAAACCTCAATTTATAGGGTTTCTTTTCTCAAATATTAAATATTTCTAATATAATCTAAACTAAATATTTCTATTATATATTCTTAATGAATTAATTAAGAATAGAAACTAGAAAAATCTCAGAAACGAAGCACAAGAATGTTACGTTCCTACTCAATGAGAAGTATTAATTATAAGTAATTAATTATCTCTGATCAGACTAATATATATTTGAATTAATTATTTATCACAGGAGATATTTGAATTGAAAAAAATACTATTATATACGTCCGTTCCTACTCAATGACCAGAAGGTACTATAAATTCATTACTAGAAATTAGAATTAATACTAATTAGCCAGCGACAAAAACACATCCTACGTGGAGCCTAGCTAGGTCAAAGCCGCCCTAAAATATGTGGTAGGATACGTTCGAACAAATTAGCTAGGCCGCCACGTACTATGTGTTGCTGTTGCCTACTAAATGAGTGACCTGATTTGTTTGATTTTAGAGATGAGATATAAGATGATTACCTAATTAGTTTAGTAGTTTTAATATTGAAATCTCTATATCGAATTGAAATATTACATTTACAATAATTCTATAAAAATTTACTAAATAATGAACATCATCACAACCACACAAATATCTCCATAGCACACAAATCACAACTCCATTTTCTAACTCAGTTCATGAATCTCACCTCCATAGTCCAACTCTCTAGACTCCTTGACCACTCTCTTAGACAACAGTATAACATATTCTCCAGCAAATACCAAGTGTTTATACTCATGCCACAATTGCCTAGAACGGATTACCTTCGAGAATGAACCGACAGGCTCAACAATTGCCTAAAATGGATTCAGAAAGTCAACGGACACCCTGACCACTTAAGTACAAGTTACTAC
This sequence comes from Juglans mandshurica, assembly GCA_022457165.1. Classification (NCBI taxonomy): domain Eukaryota; kingdom Viridiplantae; phylum Streptophyta; class Magnoliopsida; order Fagales; family Juglandaceae; genus Juglans; species Juglans mandshurica. The sequence goes on from CM039621.1 coordinate 33,341,942, forward strand.
AAACAACCGATAAAATGAGAACACCAACATAAATTTACACCAAGGGGTAAAAAATCTACTATTACCAACCAAAGTAAAAACGATTACAAAATTACACATAAAAAATGAATTATGGAAATATGTACTCTTCGCCGATAATAAAAAATCTCTCAGGCAAACATTCACACAAATAAACAAACTCAAAATCGAGCTCCGCACTCAAACCTAATGTGGTCGAGTACATCTTACGTCTATCTCTCTAACCTAAGCCTCTCACTGCTTAGCACAAAACAAACAGAAAACCAAGGACCGAACAACAAACCAGGGACCGAATGGGAAACTAGTGACCAATTTTCTAAATTTATTTTGTAAATTATTGACTTAAAAATTCTCAAGACCTTCTAAGGCTTTAGAATGGCATGGAGACACCCATACACTTACTAGTATGGACCCTCAACGAGGTAGGGGAAAACAAAAGCAAGCAGGTGCCCACGAGCCAGTGGGGTAAAAGACAGGTGCAGAGCATGTAAAGTATTTAATTTCCCACATGCTAGCACAAAAAAATTAGCGAGAAAACTGGAAGGGATATTTGAGCCTTCATAGTTTTAGCTAAGAGATAACATCAAGAAGGGACACAGACTCCTAACAGGAGATAGACTCACACTCCTAATAGGAGATGAACTCACACTACTACTAGGAGATGGACTCACACTCCTAAAAGGAAAAAGGTTTCACAATGCAAATTAGACTCTATCATTTCAAAAAAATGACCTCTATAAATAGCCTACAAGAGGTAACAAATACTAAACTTGAATTTGATTCACTTCTTTTTTACATATATTTATTATTCATATTGTTATTGACTTAAGTATCGGAGACTCTATCGGGCAATCAGTTCTCCCCTTTGATCATTACAGGTCCTCCGTGTGGTTGACAGAGTGAAACACGTCCTTTACAGGTGCGTTACAACTATCTTTTTGGGATATTTTTTCCTATCGCTGAAATTGATTAGAAGTGATGGCTTAAGTTCATAAAAAATGTAGCAAATTAAAAATCACCGAAATCGATTAAATGCAATAATTATTGAGAATATTTACGTTGATTTTGAGCATTGAAAAATATCTAACTTCTTGTAGTGGTATTTACTCATGTGTTCGCAAAAGTCGAGCTGAAAATTTTACGTGTATGAAATAACAAGACGGAGAGAAACAGTTGCATGAGAAATAAACAACTATATTATAAACAGCTGCCTGACATTAATGACGTTATGCTAGACTCTTGGGGTTCCAAAAGTCTGCTACTGGCAAAGAAATCAATGCAACGCATCGAAAGTTAGCACGCTAGGTACTGAATTTTACTTCGGGGTTTCTTCTTTGAAAATTGAAAGGGGGAGGCAGAGGATCGAAGGGAGAGGCAGAGCTTTGTATTCGAAGGGACTGCGTCGTCGATTTCGTGTGTTGATTTTGAGTGGGAAGGTGGGGCTGAATGGGGGGAATCGTGCTTGAGGAAGACGAAGGAGGGAAGATGGAAGGTAGCTTTGGAAATGGGGAGAAAGGGAGAAATGACTTGTTTTGGGCTGTTATAGGCAAACGATGTCGTTTAATTTTTCAACGTGGGACGCGGTGCCCCCACGATTCCCCTGGCCTGTTGCCTATAGACTTTTTCAAAAGTTATATACAAGTGACGTATGCATATCACATCTCTAGCTTAAGTTAAGGAAGATTTAAAAAAAAAAGTGAGAGAAAACCTTTTAGTTGAGTGAACGTAATCAGTCAAGAAGGTGTTCTTAATTATTATAGATCACAAAAACAGAATGAAAGATGACAACACTACAACATCATTCAAAACATTTAATTGCGAGGTACATGATCTAATAGCAATGACGCTTTATGACAGAAAATGGAAGGTAGCACGAAGACATTAGACATATTAGACATGAAAATGAAAGAGAGCGTATATATATATAAGCAACTGACTTGGTTTCAAGATCATCTACCATCATTCAATATTAATGGTTTCAAGTCTTGGTTTCTCATACTTTCATACCCCATTGTTGCGCTGGTCGAAGAGCAACCATTATTGACACCATTAATGTTGAAAGAGTACTGTGCAGGTGGAGTGACGCGGCATTCAGCCTCTTTTGTATAGAGATCAACCTCTCTCCATTGATGCTTTTGATCCATACTTCTCAACCCCTCTAGCTCCATTGCCACTTCCTTCATATTTGGCCTATCCTCTCCTCTTATACTTAAGCACCGCTTCACAAGCTTAGCAACTTCATTTATCTCATTAATATTACCATCGCTTACAATATGGCTTTCAAGAATTTGATGTAAGCGATCCTCTTTTACTGCAGAACTAAAGTTTACTGCCAAACTTCTATTGCTTTCAGGCCTATCGAAAGAAAGTGCTTTCTTACCAGTCAATAACTCTGCCACAACAACCCCAAAGCTGTAGACATCACTTTTTTCTGTAAGTTGACTGCTATGGAAGTATTCTGGGTCTAAGTACCCCAAAGTTCCCTTCACCAAAGTAGTTAATTGTGTTTGATCAAGTGGGACCAATCTTGAAGTTCCAAAGTCAGACACCTTTGCTGAATAGTTATCATCCAGAAGTATATTTGCAGGCTTAACATCCCTGTGTATAATTGGCGTGGAAGTTGAAAAATGCAAGTATGCAAGTGCTCCTGCAGTATCTGCTGCTATCTTCAAACGCTTTCTCCATGATAGTGAGGATGATAGGACTTTATCATGAATGTGGGCTGAAAGAGTTCCATTGGTGATGAATTCATAAACTAGTAATGGCACTTCTGTTTCTAGACAACAACCTAATAGCTTAACGATGTTTCTATGGTTAATTTGGGTAAGCACAATCATCTCATTTATGAATTGCTCAATTTGGCTCTGATCACAAAGTTTTGATTTTTTAATGGCGACCAGTTTATCATCTGGTAAGACTCCTCTATAAACAGTTCCATAGCTTCCTTGACCAAGTACTCTACTCTCATCGTAATTGTTTGTAGCTTTTTCAAGTTCTTCTGCACTAAAGATTTTGGCCGTCTCCATGGAAGTTCTATCATTCGAGAGTTTTTGTTGCAACAACAAGCCACCATTTTGTTTGAAGAATTTCTCTTTTAACTTGATGAGTTTTCTTCGTTTAAGTCCACAATATATTGAAGAACCTACCACAAACAATGCTGAGAGGCCAATGCTGATAGCTGACATGTTCAAACATGCATTGTGATCAAATTGTATTTTTGTTTCCACAAACGGTTTGACAAATTTGCGAATCAATAGCAAGTACCATATATATATATATATATATATATATATATATATATATTTGTATTATTTCAAGAAGACTAGCTCATTCAAGACTTAAGAGTTAAAGCATAGTTAACGTCTATAATAGTAGCAGCATATATAGAATTTATATGTACTTACACACGCACAGAAATATATATATATATATATATATATATATATATATATATATATATACATTTGGCGAGTACAAATATGGTTGATACTTTGTTAAAAAGACAAGAAACATAAAATGGAAATGGTTACTTTGAGACTTTTCTATTTCTTAAAACCGTAACAATATTTCAAATGGAGTTTATTATTTTTTATTTCCAAGTATAAACACGTACACTCTTTTTTGCGTTTTTCCCTGCATCGATTAGCAAATTAAGCAAAAGGTTCTCTAAGACTTTGACAAGGCAAAAAGGACGTAGGTATACAAAGTAGATTCTACATCATTAATAATTAAATGCAGGAGTTGGGCTTACTTATAATAATTAAATGAATCCATTTCACGTTTACTGTAGATCTTTGAGTTTGCACAAGAACTCCAAAATTAAAATCCCTTTTAAGATCAAGATAAAAGATATTAAAAACTAGAATCAAAACATGAAGATAAAAAAGAAAATAGTTGATGGAGTTTTATTTGTGTTCTACGGGATGTCTTAGTTGTATATTGCTCTTTATGATCATATCATAGCATGCCAACTACTTTAGGATCATATTTCATAAATGAGTAATGTTAGATATAATTATTGAGCATGTTAATTATGCATATTCGGTTTGAAAAAAATATGGCTCACTATTAAAAGAGTAATATTAAATGAGAAAAAATACTTACAACCATGAATTGCGTAACCGTCGCGTAATCGCTTTGAAAAAAATGAATAAAACATGGGACCCACATGAAAAAAATTAATTTTTTAATAGTGGACCCCACTCTTTTTCAAAGCGATTACGCGGCGGTTACGCACTTCACGGTTGTATGTAGAATTACTCATATTAAATACACTCTTGTGAGAAGTTATGGTCAAGTAAAACAAAAGACAAGGGCACAACTTAAGAAGTTATGTTCAAGTAAAACAAAAGACAAGGGCACAACTTAAGCAACACTATATATGACAACCAGAATGGTTGAAATTAAATGTTGATGGTGCAGTTTTCTCCGAGTTGGGGAAAATAGGCATTGGTTTTGTATTGAGAGATGATTCTGGCAGGGTTTTAATGACTATAATTAAAGCTGAATTAGATATGGAAGGCATAGAACAAACATTTCTATTAATGACAGTACACATATCAAGCTGTCACTTTCTACACTAAGTTTGTAAGATTTATTTATAGAACAAACATTTCTATTAATTTAAATCAATCAACTCATGTGAGTGAACAAATTACCAAACAAAAAAGAATTATTATATTACAGTTATAATTAATTGATACGTACCAATTAGTGCAATAATAATTATCTTGGCACGGCTGTCGCTGGCTTTAGGCCGCCGACTGCAACCTGTTCCGTTAATATTTCCATCGCCTTCGTATCCGTCGGGACAAGTACATGTGAAACTCCCTTCAGTGTTGGTGCATTTCGCAGTAGCATTGCAAGCTGGTTTCCGAACTTGGCACTCATCAATATCTGAAACACATGCAGTATGAATTCATGCCCAACAAATAAATTAAACATTAATTGACTTGAATTATTATTTCAATATATCTAAATATTACCCGGACGTATAATTTCTGAAGCATTAATTCTTTCTATTCTAATAATATTATTGAATTGCCTCCTAATTTATTTATTTGTCTTGTTAAACTATATATCCCAACAATTCACATATTTAAAAAGACTTTACATGATTTTATTATTGCCTTTGTTACCGAAATAATTAACATATATACTCGATAATTTGAATAATTATACAATTTTTAAAAACTTTTTCATCATATATTGGTAATTGATTTCCCATTATTAATTACTTGTTTCTATGGTTTTTCCACTATTTATATATTAACTCTTATAATATCATTCTATATTATTTTTCATTAATAAATAATCATTTTATATTAATATATGATTCGACTACAAGAAAACTACTTATTTGTGACCAGTTAATTCTAGCAAAATGACTATTTGTAACTAAAAATGGTTGTGAATAGTCTTTTCGTTGCAATAAATTGGTCACAAAAGCCTGTTTTTCTTGTAGTGATATATTCGACGACTAAGATTGAGGGCAGAGTCTTTTTTTCATATAATCAAGACGAAGAGTACACAGAATTGAAATTCAAGCAAAGTCTGTATATTTTTTATTCTATATGAAACTTTTTTCCTTAAAATTTATGAGAAGCTTTTATCAGATGTTCAACTCGTAATTAGTACGTACCTTGACAACCTACATGGAGATATGGGTTTCCTTCATAACCTTTATTGCACTTGCAAAGGTACCCAGCACCATTTTGGGGATCATAGCATGCGCTGTTCCGTCCACAAACGTAACCCGGCTTGCTCCGAGCAGTTTTACATGTTTCATTACCGATTGCCCAATCAAGAACCATTGGAACTGTATCATCTATGTCAGCTGGCAGTTTTCCAAGATAATCAGAGGAGAAATTGAACTCGTCTTGTTTAGCCACAAATGCAAAGCTGCATGGATTGAAACCAGAGACCTTTGTGTGATTGTGATAGCTACGAGCTTCCAAAGTATAGTTCTTGATCAATCCTTTCGGAATGTCAACCTGGCAACACCCAATTCCAGAGCAAGATCCGTTGACGACATTTCTAAGACTTTGACAAGTAGAGGTACAGCCTATGGAGAAAGGTTCATTGTTCTGGAAAGCACTGAGGAAGGCGTAAGTGTCACAGCCGATGGCCACAAATTTATTTTTGGTGTTAGAAATTGTGTAAGTGGGGATCAAGCGGAGATCGGGCTCGTTGCTAAGCACAGGCACACCACTCGAGTCTCGGTAACATTGATGGGCTATAAACACCAAGATTTCAAGCTCGCCTTGGATGGAAATGCTGGTGACTTCAATATTTCCCGACAGTGGTTGGGAATTGCTACAATTGATAAAATAATTATGATTAAGGTAGCAATTTTCCGTTGTGCCAAATGGAAAAGGGATCTCAACATCTCCACACCGGTGCTGGCAGTTTGGCTTGGCTAATGAAGCTGCTGCTGCTGCTGCTGCCATTTCTGATAACATCACAACAACAAATGCCACGTACAAGAGCATCCTACGGAAAGCCATTGCTTCGGCCCTCTTTTCAGAGAATTAAGGGATTCGAGTTGTTTTGTCCCTTGTAAGGCTTCTTGTACATGCTAGTCTTTTAAAAGGATGGAGGCTGCAGCCTAGGAGTGGAACTAGAATTTCTAATTACTTTGGGGGTGGGGTTAGGGGGACACACTCATTTTTATGAAGTGTATATTCTAGAAAGAGTTTTGCTGGGAGCAGCCGGAAGCCGCACCATCTCCAACAAAATTTATTTATTTATATATTTATTTATTTATTTTTTTTTCACCCCAACACGTTAAGGAGAGGTTTGTGAAGCAAAAAACTTGGAACTCCCAAGATTTTCTGATTCTGCCCGTGAAGAGCTGGGGCTGTTTCACACAGTATGTGTGAAGCAGATTTTTTCTTCTAGAAATGGACTCTCAGAAAACTCCACTTCTAGATGGCTTTTTTTCACATGGAGGCTGAAGCTAGCCCCCCAAGACACAATTATATTTAAAATCATTACCGAGGTATGATTTATTTTCATGATATATTAATCTTTCTAGCTCTTATATTATTGGAATCGGCCTGTTGATTGAGTAGATCAGTTTAATTTGGATTATTTGTTGCATGTTGGAATGTAACTCGCTAAATGTAAAATACGAATATCATAATTGCTAGGATATATACAAAGAACACGTATCGATCATGCATGTGATCTAACGAGTAATAGGAATTGATGAACTCAAGCAATTAGCTAGCTTCTGATTTAGTAAGTAATTTGACTAATAAATATCCATATCACACGTACCAACTCTTTTAGATTTTAAATAAATAACAAATATAAAGAAAGAAATAGATTTTAAATAATTTTCAGAATTTAATAAAAATTACATTTTGAAAGACCTTTTTATATATATATATATAAGATTGACTATATAAAAATTAGGATTTGATCCCCAAATATTATTTTTTTTTAACTTGAACTCTCAAGATTTTATGATTCTGCCCGTATGGAAAGGATATAAATATATATTATTTTCAGATTCTGCCGCGTTTTGAATACATAAATATATTATTTCTAGAAGACCCAGTCCACTCGACATGATCATTGACTTAAATTTTGTTGCAGTTGGGATATAATAAGAAGAATTTAAATCCGTCTTATTTTATTTTATTTTATTTTTATTATTTTTAAATTTTTATATAAAATATATAAAAATTTTATTTAAATCCATCTTAAAATTTTTTAATTTTAAAAAATAATAATAATATAAAAAAATAATATTTTATTTAATTTTAAATTTTTATCTCAGCTCACCATTTAATACTGCCTAAACTTATTGGTTGCACAGAAGGGCGGGGCCTGCATGAGCCGTACGCGATCGATGTGGACTCCAGTGAAAAAAGAAGTAAGGTCAATAAATTAAAAAAAAAAGGGGATATTTATTATTTACAGTGTTTAAGATAAGCACAATTATATTTATATTCACTAATTACTGGCTATAATTTAATGATCCAAGGCATGCAAGAATGTTTAAGCTTAATAAATTATAACAATTAATGGTGCTTTCTCGCTTTTTTATTTTTTTTTATTTTCTTTTTATTTACATACTCAAAAATCCGATCGTTAATTGAATAATTAACAGTACCTTGTAATTCTAATTTTATTTTAATTTCAGATATATATGTATATAATTAATTACATTGGAAGATTTTATATTCCCTTTGTATAATAACTCAAACAAGTAATTTGGTTGGTGATGATCAGTACTACGCATACGCGGTAGTCAAAGTCATGTGCTCTTGGTAGAAGAAAATTTAAATACTAATTTCATACCGCACACTATGAAATTACTATAGTATACATTAGCCAATTTTTTGTTGAGAAAAATCAGTCATTAGTCAGTCATCGAAATTGTCTCGATTGGTGAATGGCAACGAAATACTTTTTCCTCGCCAGCTAATAGTCTATTTTTGCAAGCTGGAATTTTATTGTTTCTATTTGAATTTATCGTCCTCTCTAACGTCTTCATATTAATATGCTTGGCGGGACGTTGCTATCACTTATTTTATTTTGACAATACATGAATACGTACAACTAAATTTTTTTAACAGTAATAATTTAGTTTGTGACAGCATTAACAAATCTTGGAGACTAGATCAAAGTCGTAATTTAATTTCACATCCATCCCTATCTACTGCATGCATGATCCTACCATTATTCAACCATCCATAATTGAAAGTCACATTACATGCATATATAAGCAATTGGATGCATGCTTAATATATATATATATATATATATATATATATATATATTCGTACATGCATGATGCATCATAGGCTTATGATCAGATGTCAGCCTCCAATTACATGGTAGATCTGCATCTGGCCTATGACACCCTAATATTCTTACCTCTCTTCCATCTTGATTTCTAAATTGACTAATTTTCTTGTTTGTTTTCTATTTCGTTAAACTATTTTTAAAATGAATAAATTTCTAAATTGACTAGTTTTTTGTTTTCTATTAATTACATATAATGAATTCAGATAGAAATTTCAACAAACTAATTTTCATGTAGTTGGTCATTCAAAACAAAGTTTTTCTCCATGCATGTGAATGCTCGATCGGCAAGGACGACTCCCATAGCTCCATAGGAACTCCTTCTAAGAGCACAATAGTTACTTGTAAAATGAGGAAAATTAACTGCCAGTCATTCCCCATATGCTTCAAACACTACAGGGTCCATTATTTAAGCTTTTCATCCGTATTTATGTTATTATCTTAAGGTTAAAAGGCTTAAACAACCCAAGGCTCGAAAAATCAGAATAGGGTTCGAAATTGGGTAACGACAGATTCAATTAATTGGTAGATTCATAATAATTTTGAATTGGTTATTTCAATGTTGATAAAAAAAATATTAAAAATCATATATAATGCAGTTCAAGCATTTAATATCATGTATAGAATAATATAAAGTATAAATTCATTGACTGGTTTTAATAAAAATATATAAATAAACATATAATTTATGTATTTAATTTCAATTGTTAACATTTTTTTGCCTCGTATGCTAAGAAGATATGAACCATTACGTTTTCTTCTTTAAAAAAAAAAAAGAACTTTCCACTTTCATTCATAGAACAATGTCTACATTACAATCTTTGTCTTTCTGTAAACAAGTTGAAATATCCACACCTTCTCTACGTCTAAATGTATGGCTGCTTTAGCTAAGTTATGAGCTATAGAATTTGTACTTTTACGTATATACTGCACCTTCCAGTTAGGCCATGCTCGTAAAAAAACCTCCATTTCTTCGATGATGCTTCCATAGTAGGAGAGGTATTCATTTGGATCATTAACTACTTTGACTATAACATGTGCATCCCCCTCTAGTATCACTCTATTGAAATTGAAATCACTCCAGATTTCCATTGTTTTTCTAAGTGCAAAACTTTCTACTATAGCTGGTTGCTCCACATTGCCTCTATGATCACATCATGCTACCATTACCTGCCCTATTTCATCTCTAATGATAACACATATGCCCATCTTCCTTGACTTAACATCAAGGGTTGCATCCTAATTAGCCTTTAAACAATTCTCTCCTGGTGGTCTCCATAGTTGCTCCACCCTGTTTGTATTGTTAGATCTCTCTGGTCTCTCTAAAAATTGATTAGCTAATTGAAATTCATCCAAACTTTCATTTGCTGATCTGATCACACTATAGGGGTTGTGAAACTTCTTTTAAAAAAAATGTGTTCCTTCTTATCCATAATTAGCTTCTTATGATTGCTGATGTTTCTTCCAATTCAATCTTGATGAGCTTTCTTGTCAACTCTTCCCACAACTTTAGTATATCATCTTCTGCTATCCCTCCTTTTCTGGATTGTCTTTACAGCCATGTTCCATACATCATTTGCAGCAAGGCAATACCACAATACATGCATCACTTACTCTTCTTCTTGTAAATAGATGGGGCACTTTGGTTCATCAACAATCTTTTTAACAAACAAGTTTCATCTTGTAGCTAGCAGATTGTTCCCTGCCTTCCTCAAGAAAATTTTCACCTTTCCAGATATATTCAACCCCCAGATATTCTTCCACCTACTGTCAATCTCAATCTCTTCTAATGTTTCCTTTTGCACTACTTTTTCCCTTGCTTCTTCCAGAAAGTAGGTACTCTTGACACTGAATAAACCCTTCTTAGAAGGACCCCATACCATTTTGTCCTCTACATTCCTTCGACATAGAGGGATATTGCATATCTGATCAGCCTTTTTCTTCCTGAATAATGATCTAATTAGACCCTCATTCCACTCCCTTTTTTCCTCATGTATAAGTTTTTTGACATTTGCATCACCATTCAACTTCGAAATGGGGAATTGAACACAAAACGATGAAGGAGTTAACAGCCACTTTTAACCCCATATTTTAAATTTTGTTTCCATTCCCCACCCTTCATCTAAGATCCTCCTTTAGCAGCCCAATAGAACTCCATACACTCCTCCAAATTAGAGAGGGTGCATTTCCCAGCTTTGCTTCCAAAAGTGAGGAATTTTTTAAATGCTTCTCTTGGAAAATCATTGCAGCCATGGACAGAGGGTTCTGAATTATTCTCCAAGCTTGCTTTGCCAATAAAGCTAAGTTAAAGCTTCCTAGATCTCTGAAACCCAAACATCCCTTCCGTTTTGACTGACCCATCTTCTCCCAGCTCCTCCACTGTATACAATTTTCTTTCAGTTGGTTTCCCCGCCAGAACTTGGATAGCATTGCATTAATTTCTTTTCAATGCTTCTTAGGCAACTTGAAAACACTCATAGTGTAGGATGGTATAGCTTGCAGGATAGCTTTGATCATAATTTCCTTCCCTGCTCTTGAGAGAAACAAGAGCAGGGAAGGAAATTATGATCACTCCAACTGGTGAGAGCTCCTTTGCAAGAATGAAAAACAAAAGATATTAGTGTGTTTATGAAAAACAAAATATTTATGAAAAACAACATAAAACAGGTTATGGATGGGCAAGGAAGGGTGTTTAAAAGCCACAAAGAGATTGATGGAGCTTTTAGACTCAAAGTGATAGTAAATAGAGTAAAATGAGTGTTGACAGGAATTATATCTGCCAACCGAAGTGCTTTCATACCAGGGAGAATAATAACTGATAACATTATGGTTGCGTATGAGGTTTTGCATACAATGATGATGGGTAAGAAAGGTAAAAATGGAAGTATGGCAATTAAACTTGATATGTCAAAGACGTATAATAGAATATAATGGCCATTTGTGGAAGTAGTCATGAAGAAGCTAGGTTTCTGTAATGAATAAATAGATTTGATTATGAAGTGTGTTACTTCTGTATCATATTCAGTTTTGATAAATGGTAAGCCAGGGGTTAGAGTTTTTCCTTCCAGGGTTTTAAGACAAGGGGATCCTTTATCCCCTATTTATTCATTATGTGTGTTGAAGGTCTGAGTTCTCTGCTTAACAATTATGATTATAAGGGGGAAACAAGAGGGGTATCAATGATGAGAGGGGGTTTAAGGATAAATCACTTGCTATTTGCTGATGATTGTGTACTATTTGGAAATTATGAAAAATTGGAAAAAAAAAAAATTCTCTCAAGAGCAAGGAAGGAAATTATGATCAAGGTTGTCTTGCAAGCTCTATCATCCTACACTATTAGTGTTTTCAAGTTGCCTAAGAATCATTGAAAAGAAATTAATGAGATGCTTTCCAAGTTTTGGTGAGGAAACCAACTGAAAGAAAATTATATACAGTGGAGGAGTTGAGAGAAGATGGGTCAGTCAAAAGGGAATGGATGTTTGGGCTTCAGAGATCTAGGAAGCTTTAACTTAACTTTATTGGCAAAGCAAGCTTGGAGAATAATTCAGAACCCTTTGTCCATGGCTGCAATAATTTTCACAGAGAAGCATTTCAAAAATTCCTCACTAAATCACAAGTGGGGTCGAGGGCACCACAGGTTTGAATGAAATTATGTTTATAAAAAAAAAAAAAATATTATACCTTCTGATCATTGAATAGGAACATATATAATAGTATTTTATACAATTCAAATGTCTCCTCTAATAAACTGTTAGTCGTGATCAGAGATAATTAATTACTTATTAATACTTCTCATTGAGTAGGAACGTTACATTAATTGTTGTGCTTTGGTTTTGAGAATTTTCTAGTTTCTATTCTTAAGCTTTTCATATATATATATATATATATATATTTAGTTTAGATTATATTAGAAATTTAATATATATTTGAGAAAATAAACCCTATAAATGGACGTTTATATTAAAATAAAAAGTCATGCTTAATTTGATTAGAATAGGACGTGATCGACACTAGTGATCCGGATGCATGCATTGGTACTGGTCGAAACGTAATTAGGCCAGATATATATGGCCGAGTCAATATATATATATATATGTATTAATGGCATTAAGTAATATGAAAGTTGACGTAAGGTTGTGAGTCGTCACATAAAAACAAATTTTTGTGATATGAAATCACTTCTTTTTCAATCCAGACGTATCGAGCAAGCTGTTGGTATAGATTTTTGTTTACAAAGTTGTGATTTCTTTGTTTTCTTCCGAAATAAAATCAACTCGAATAGACCTTTTACCAGCCTGAAGCTTTTTTCATCCCCTTCTTCCCCGTGGTTTGTATTGGCGTGGGGTTTTAGGAAGTTGCTAGGGTACGTGCTCCATGCGACCAGCTATTCTACTCAACATCATCATCTTCATATCAATCACACATCAATTGCTTGAGTTCATCATGAATTCCTATTACTCGTTAGATCAAGCATGATGTGGGCCGGATACGTGTTCTTTGTATATATCCTAGCTATTATAATGATATACGTATTTTACATTTAGCGAGTTCCATTCCAACATGCAATCAACAGGGAGTCCAATCATATATATGATCATTATTGCTGCCTAAAATTAGCAACTAATTGCAATCTAATTTATATAGGCTGGAGCAGTTAATTTATACCATCTAATTGGTGGCTGACATCTGATCATCATAAGCCAGCTGCCTCCACTACAATCATATTCCACAATTGAAAAGTCATATTACTTTGATCTTGTCTCATAGAGAGACCAGAGAGATCTAACAATACAAACAGGGTGGAGCAACTATGGAGACCACCAGGAGAGAATTGTTTAAAGGCTAATTAGGATATATCCTAGCTATTATGATATACGTATTTTACATTTAGCGAGTTACATTCCAACATGCAACAAATAATCCAAATTGAACTGTTCTACTCAATCAACAGGCCGAGTCCAATAATATAAGAGCTAGAAAGATTAATATATCATGAAAATAAATCATACCTCGGTAATGATTTTAAATATAATTGTGTCTTGGGGGGCTTCAGCCTCCTTGTGAAAAAAAGCCATCTAGAAGTGGAGTTTTCTGAGAGTCCTTTTCTAGAATATACACTTCATAAAAATGAGTTGTGAAAATAAAATAAGTGATAGCAACGTCCCGCCAAGCATATTAAGAGGAAGACATTAGCGAGGACGGTAAATTCAAATAGTAACAATAAAAGTCCTTGCAAAATTGATTATTAGCGAGGAAAAATTAAGTATTTCGTTGCCATTCACCAATCGAGACAATTTTGATGACTGACTAACGACGAAAAATCGTTGCAATTGATTTTTCTCAACAAAAAATTGGTTAATGCTATAGTAATTTCATAGTGTGCTGTATGAAATTAGTATTTAAATTTAATTTGTTCTATCAAGAGCACATGACTTTGACTACCGCGTATGCGCAGTGGTCACCAACTAAATTACTTGTTAATTTCATGAGTTATTATACAAATGGGATATAAAATCTTCCAATGTAATTATATATATATATATATATATATATATATGAAATTAAATAAAATTAGAATTTCAAGGAGGCTATGGAACTGTTTATCGAGGAGTCCTGCCAGATAACAAAGTTGTTGCCATTAAGAAATAAAAGATTTGTGATCAAAGCCAAATTAAACAATTCATAAATGAGCTAATTGTGCTTATACAAATTAACGATAGAAATGTGGTTAAGATGTTAGGTTGTTGTCTAGTAATAGTTCCATTACTAGTTTATCAATACATCACAAATGTGACTCTTTCTAGTCACATATTCATGATAGAAACCTATCATTCTCACTCTCATGTGAGAAACGTTTGAAGATAGCATCAGAAACTGCAGGGGCACTTGCATACTTCCAATCTTCAACTTCGGTGCTGATTTTATACAGGGATGTGAAAACTGCAAATATACTTTTAGATTATAACTATTAAGCAAAAGTGGTTGACTTTGGAACTTCAATTTTGGTCCCTGTTGATCAAACACAATTATCTACATTGGTAAGTGGGACTTTTGGATATTTAGACCCAGAATAATTTTATAGTAATCAACTTACAGAAAAAAGTAATATCTACAACTTTGGTGTTGTTGTGGCAGAGTTATTGACAGGTGAAAAGGCACTTTGTTTTGATAGGCTGGAAAAAGATAGAAATTTGGCAATTTACTTAAACTCTGCAGTAAAAGAGGATCGATTGCATCAAATTCTTGACAATCAAATTTTTATTGATGTCAATATTAATGCAATAGATGAAGTTGCTAATATTGCAAAATGGTGCTTAGGTGTAAGCGGGGAAGGATAGGCCAACTATGAAGGAAGTGGCAATGGAGCTAGAAGGATTGAGAATTATAGGAAAACATCCATGGGTAAAGGATGATCTTTATACAAAGGAGACTGAAAACTTGCTTGGGCCACCTACACACTCTTTCAACATTGATGTCTACAATGGTTCTTATGCAAAAATAGACTAGAGGGTAACAATATTGTATTAACTCTAAAATCATACTTTTTACAAAACATCATTGCTGTTTATATACAGATGTTCCCATAATAGATGGGATTATAAGAATAAAAGGAAATTACAAGATTACAATAAATGTAAAAGATTACAATGTATATAAAGGAAATAATAAACTTTTATATGGAAACAAAGTAATAGAGGCATTGTCAACTGTCCTGTGTGTTGCTGTCTTTCCAAACTTGCAGATTCATGGTTTTGGGCAGCTGTGCATGATTTGCATTCAGATCTCCATCTGAGGCTGAATTGGAGGCAGAGATCAAGCCTCCATCTTTGTTGATTGAGTCTGCTGTTGAAGATCTTCTAACATCCCCCTGCAAGCTGATGGGTGAGGTAGTCACTCTTAGCTTGTCTCTTAGTAGTAAGAACCTTGCTGAAGTAAGTCCCTTAGTAAATATGTTAGCCACTTGATCAAGTGTAGGGAGATACATGGTTGTAACGTCTCAGTTGACAACCTTTTCTCGAATGAAATGGTAGTCTACTTCTATGTGTTTAGTTCATGCATGAAACACTGGATTGGTTGCCAAGGATAGAGCCCCTAAATTGTCACACCAAAGAGTAGGGGCTGTAGCTATAGACACTTAAAGTTCCTTCACAAGCATTCTGAGCTAAAATAACTCAGCTGTGGCGAGTGCAAGAGATTGGTATTCAGCTTCTGTACTGGATTTAGAGACCACAGATTGCTTCTTAGCACTCCAACTGATTAAACAAGGGCCAAGATATATTGCATAGCTAGTGTTGACCTTCTGTCATCTGAGTTCCTAGCAGGCATTGAGAGTGAGTGAGCCTTTGGTGAATAACAATCCATGGTTGAGTGAGCCTTTGAGGTATCTTAATACTCTCTTGGCTGCTGTCCAGTGGGCAATTGTGGGATTGTGCATAAACTGACAAAGCTGGTTGACTGTGTAGGTTATGTTTGGTCTTGTTAGAGTGAGATATTGCAAGGCCCCAACAAGTTGTCTGTGTTCAGTAGCATTTTGCAAGGGATCACTATGATGCTTAGATAGCTGAGAACCTGCTGGAAGAGGTGTTTTTGCTGGTTTTGCATCTATCATCTTGAATCGAGATAGAAGGTCCAGTATGTACTTGGACTGGGAAAGCAGCATGCCATTAGTCATATTTTGAGCATGTATTCCAAGAAAGAAACTGAGAGCACCAAGGTCTTTCATTGCAAAATGTTGCTTAAGACAGTGGATCATATTTGTCATTCCTGCAACATTATTTCCTGTGAGGATTATATCATCTACATGCACTAACAAACACGTGTATGTCAAAACAATGATAAACAAAGAGGGAATAATCCACTTTAGATTCTTGGAAACCAAGAGCAATCAAAGTGATGGCAAGCTTGTTGAACCAGGCACGATGAGCCTGTTTAAGACCATAGACGGACTTGTGCAACTTGCAAACATGATGAGGATATATTTGATCTTTAAAACCAGCTGGTTGTTCCATGTAAACTTCCTCTTCAAGTGTGCCATGGAGGAAAGCATTGGAGACATCAAGTTGTCTTAAGAGCCAATTATAACGGACAACTATGGCTAAGATTGTTCTGATGGTTGAAACCTTGACTACTGGACTGAATGTTTCAGTGTAGTCAATCCCATCTTTTTGTTCATACCCTTTGGCTACGAGTCTAGCCTTGAACCTGTCTAAGGAGCCATCAGCTTTTTATTTAATTTTGAAAACCCACTTATTGTGAATAACATTCTTGGTAGTAGGTCTTGGACACAAGGTCCAGGTGTGATTGGACAAAAGAGCATTAAACTCCTCTTGCATGGCTCGAATCCAGTGAGGGGACTTGATGGCTTGTGAATAAAGATGAGGTGTTATGGGTAGATTGGTGTTGGATGTCACAGAGTTCAAAGCCATGAGAGGATGTTTGGTAGGGGAATAGACCTTGTAATCAGAGAATGTTTTAGCTTTCCTAGAGCCATCCATGGACCTGGTAGTCATAGGATGTGTTACAACAACAGTGGGCTCAAGAAGTGTTGCATTAGTGTCTGCTACAGTGGGGATTGCTGTGACTTCTGCTTCACATGTTTCAGGTATGGAACATGCTGTGGATACCATTGGTTTCTCGAATTGAGGTGGTTTTAGAAGAGAATTAGAAATGGAAGGCATTTGTGGTTTAGTGGGTGATGAAATAGTGAGAGTGTTTTCAGAACCTTGTGTTGATGCAGTGTGGTAAACAGGTAAGATAATATCATTTGAGTGTAAAGTGCAAACTTGTTGAGGAAGATCTCTTGCAGAAGACTTTTGTAGAGATGGTTTCCAATCTTGAGCTGAGAAAGAATGCTCATCAAAGATGACATTTCTGCTGATAAGAATTTTTCCTGTCATGAGATCAAGACATCTATATCCTCGATAGTTTGAACAATACCCTATGAAAATGCACTTTTTGGACCTGAACATAAGCTTATGAGTGTTGTAAGGTTTGAGAAGGGGATAACAAGCACAACCAAAGACTTTGAGCAGGAAATAATCAGGAGCTTTGTTGAGTAGCTTGGTGTCTGGACAATTATTTTTCAACACAAGACTTGGCAGTCTGTTTATGAGATACACTGAGGTATTAAAAGCATCTACCCAATAGGTATTTGGCAATTTGGATCGTGCTAGGAGAGCAAGACCCATCTCAACTATGTGCTTGTGTTTCCTTTCAGCAAGGCCATTTTACTGTGCAGTATAGGGACATGATATGCGATGGTGGATGCCATTTGCAGTGAGGAATTGTATAAATTGAGTAGAAAGAAATTCACCTCCACCATTAGATTGAAAAGATTTAAATTTCACAAAACACTCAAATGTTTCAGATTTAGTCTTGAGAGGATAAATCCAAGTAAACCTAGATAAATTGTCAATAAAAACAACATAGTATTTAAAACCAGTTGTAGACAATATAGGAAAAGTCCATAGATCAGAATGTATTATTTCCAAAGGTTCATTGGTTACATTCATAGAATCTAAAAAAGGAAGGGTTTTGGCCTTAGCCAATTGACATGCCTCACACAAGACCAACTGTTTAGTGGACTGACTAATAGGGATGTGAGCATATTTTCTGACTTTATCTAAGACAAGGGGAGCAGGATGTCCTAGTCTACGATGCCAAACAGTGGCAGTTGCTGTTATTTCAAGGAAGCTGGTAAACTTCTTGACTTTATTGGTGGACTTGGAGAGATTAATTGGATAAAGGTCATCTCTACTTGGTCCTTGCATAAGAATCTGTCTTGTGAGGTTGTCCTTCACAAAAAAATGAGTGTCAGTTATCTTAAACCAACAATCATTATCAACACAAAATTTCTGAATAGAAAGTAAGTTTACTACAACATTAGGACAGTGAAGAATATTTTTGAACTTGAAAGGTTTTTGATTATGAAAAATGGTTGAGGAACCAGTGTTTAGGATAGATAAACCTGAACCGTTGCCCACAACAACTTCTTCATCACCCTTGAATTTTTCTTAAAGTGTAAGGTTGTCCAAATCTGCAGTAGCATGATTATTTGCCCCACTGTCAGCAAACCAAGGCTGTTCTTCAGGTTCAACAGAGTTCATTCTTGCAGCCATTGCAGCCAGCTGAGAAGGATGATGCCTCCCTTGATAAGAATAATTCATCCTATGGTAATAGTCTAGTGCTTGATGTCCAGTCATCCCACAAATTTGACAGGGAGCCCTCTGATTTGTTTCACTCTTGAATCTATTCCCTTCTAGTTTCTTAGAGTGAAAATTTTGCCTTTGCTGTCCATAATTCTTTCTTTTATAATTGGACATTTTGGACTTTTGTGAGTAAAGAGCAAAATTACCTGACTCATTTGTTTGTTGGTGTTGTTGATTTCCAATGAGAATCTCATGGTTCAAAAGCTCAACTTGAAAATCTTCAAAAGACATAACAGACTCTCGGGTGGCAAAATGAAACGATGTGATAAAGGTAATGTAATTGGGATTGAGTCCTCCCAAGATATAGGAAATAAGATCATCATCATCCACTACCTTACCTGCTGCAGTAAGTTGATCAGCAAGGATTTTGGCTTGTCCTAGGTATTGAGTATAGGTTTGTGATCCCTGGCTCAAGGACTGAAGCTGTCTTTTTAGATAGGCTACTTTGGACCTGGATTGTGAGGCAAATCTTGTTGCCAAGGAGGTCCACACTTGTCTAGAAGTGTGTAAGCCATAGACAGATGACAACACACTGTCTGACAGGGTGGTATTGAACCAACTAAGAAGGTATTGATCCTTCTTTTGCCATGATAAAAAAAATGGATTGATCTCAGTTGACAAGTTTCCTGAAGCATCAACAAGAAACTTTGGTGGACATGGCTGAGTGCCACCAACAATGCCCATGAGATAATGACTGCGCAACATAGATAAAAATTGTGATACCCAGTTCAAATAGTTATTACCATCTAGTTTGATAGAGATAAAATGAGTGATGCTTGGTTGTGATTGACCATAATTCGACATGATGAGATAGAAGTTAGGAAGCAAGAAAATGTGTTAACCCTAAAGGGGCTCTGATACCATGCAAAAATAGACTAAAGAGTAACAGAATTGTATTCACTCTAAAATCATACTATTTACAAAACAACATCGCTGTTTATATACAGATGTTCCCATAATAGATGGGATTATAAGAATAAAAGGAAATTACAAGATTATAATAAATGTAAAAGATTACAATGTATATAAAGGAAAGAATAAACTTTTTATATGGAAACAAATCAGAGAAGTAAAACAAATCAGAGGGCTCCCTGTCAAATCTGTGGGATGACTGGACATCAAGCACTAGACTGTTACCATAGGTTCAACAAAGTTCATTCTTGCATCCATTGCAGCCAGCTGAGAAGGATGATGCCTCCCTTGATAAGAATAATTCATCCTATGGTAACAGTCTAGTGCTTGATGTCCAGTCATCCCACAGATTTGACAGGGAGCCCTCTGATTTGTTTTACTTCTCTGATTTGTTTCACTCTTGAATCTATTCCCTTCTGGTTTCTTAGAGTGAAAATTTTGCCTTTGCTGTCCAGAATTCTTTCCTTTATAATTGGACATTTTGGACTTTTGTGAGTAAAGAGCAAAATTACCTGACTCATTTGTTTGTTGGTGTTGTTGATTTCCAATGAGAATCTCATGGTTCAAAAGCTCAACTTGAAAATCTTCAAAAGACATAACAGACTCTCGGGTGGCAAAATGAAATGATGTGATAAAGGCAATGTAATTGGGATTGAGTCCTCCCAAGATATAGGAAATAAGATCATCATCATCCACTGCCTTACCTGCTGCAGTAAGTTGATCAGCAAGGATTTTGGCTTGTCCTAGGTATTGAGTACAAGTTTGTGATCCCTGGCTCAAGGACTGAATCTGTCTTTTTAGATAGGCTACTCTGGACCTGGATTGTGAGGCAAATCTTGTTGCCAAGGTAGTCCACACTTGTCTAGAAGTGTGTAAGCCATAGACAGATGAAAACACACTGTCTAACAGGGTGGTATTGAACCAACTAAGAAGGTATTGATCCTTCTTTTGCCATGATAAAAAAGAATGGATTGATCTCAGTTGACAAGTTTCCTGAAGCATCAGCAAGAAACTTTGGTGGACATGGCTGAGTTCCATCAACAATGCCCATGAGATCATGACTGCGTAACACATAAAAACTGTGATACCTAGTTCAAATAGTTGTTACCATCTAGTTTGATAGAGATAAAATGAGTGATGCTTGATAGTGATTGACCATAATTTGACATGATGAGATAGAAGTTAGGAAGCAAGAAAATGTGTTAACCCTAAAGGGGCTCTGATACCATGCAAAAATAGACTAAAGAGTAACAGAATTGTATTCACTCTAAAATCATACTATTTACAAAACAACATTGCTGTTTATATACAGATGTTCCCATAAAAGATGGGATTATAAGAATAAAAGGAAATTACAAGATTACAATAAATGTAAAAGATTACAATGTATATAAAGGAAAGAATAAACTTTTATATGGAAACAAACTAATAGAGACATTGTCAACTGTCCAGTGTGTTGCTATCTTTCCAAACTTGCAGATTCGTGGTCTTGGGCAGCTATGCATGATTTGCATTCAGATCTTCATCAGAGGCTGAATTGGAGGCTGAGATCAAGCCTCCATCTTTGTTGATTGAGTCTGCTATTGAAGATCTTCTAACATCTTCCTCTACCGTCACAATAGTTGGTCTTGAAAGTATGAGGAACCAAGTCGTGAAACCATTAGATCATGACGGCAGATGATGAGCTAGCTAGTCCATGGCCAATACATACATCATGATCTTCACCAGTTATCAAATTTATTACTTGTACGTACATTTATATGTGGTCTCTCCTATTTTTTCGTGTTTAATGTGTCAATTTTCTTGCCGCACACCTTCATTTTCTTTTTTGTAATAAGGATCCATTATCAATAGAAATTATATATACCTTAAATAAATCTTTTAAATGATGATGTTATCTTTCATTCTTTTTTTGTTATCAATATTACTTAATTAGATATTTTATATATTACGTACCCTTTCTTTTATGGATTTTACTTTGTTACATATATTAATATATATTATATTCATATATACATATATATTTTGAGTTGTGTATATTATATATACACATACTAATTTAATTGGCAAGTTTTCTGACCAACCCAACACGAGGTTTGCATTGTTGTTTTTCCATCCATTTTATTGTCCCTGATCTTGCCCTATGCATGGATTAGGCAGGTTTCCTCCCTAGTTACATACTTGCTTTTGAGGTTTGACTCGTTTTCAATTAAGCATATATAAATAATACTTGAAGATTTGAAATAGAAGATCCATCCTAGATGCAGTACTAAGCTATTTATAGTTAATTATAAGCTTGTGAAAAGAAAAAAACACCTACCTAATTTTCGAAGCAAGGACTTTAAGCATACAAGTGGGCCCATTGTATTAATTACTATATATATCATTGATCGTGGCCTAATTAAGAACACCTACCTAATTATTATTGAATATTGCACGCTATCGTTCACTCAACTTCTGAAAGGACTGTTCTGTCACATGCATGATGATTCGGAACATTACCTGCATAACTGGTGATGAATTTCCTTCTCTTGGCCTGTCAATCATCCGTAAATCATAATGTTTGAAATATGATATTACGTACGTACACAAGCAATCGGATTGATATGAATAAAATATTACACACATGCATATGAAATCCATGCATGCAATACGAAGGGATGGGAAATTGAAATAAATAATATTACATGATGGTCATGATGAGACACTTACGTAACGATCGATCAGCATGATATAATACGTCCGGCAGCTTTGATCTAGTCTCCAATACGTTGCGGTCATATTCAGCCACGATCCAAGTTTATGTCCTAGTCGCAACCAAATTAATTGTTTGAGTTATGCAAAGTAGAAAATATTTCAAAATTGTAATTAATTAAATGAAAATAACGTCATAGAATTTCAAGTGTTAAGTGGATCAATGATCATACGTTTGATTAAGAATAATTTTTTTTTTTTTTGAAATCGAGTACGGGCCTAAGTTTTTATTTTGGCGAATATCTAATTTTTATTGGGCTTGCCATGTTCTAGTTAAAATTATTAAATATTATTAGAATCTTTGTATGGCCGAGGAATTTATGGAATATGTATTTTTCTTTTAAGGATTAAACGTGGCCCAAATACAAATGGGCTAAAAAGCCCAAACTGTGAGAGCGTTGCCAGAATCCACAATTTAGATTGCGTTTCACGTCCGTCCATCACAGCATGCATGACTTCATTGTGCCCACTTCCTCCACATGCACGTTTGTCATCTCTAGGGTTCATGGCGTCAGACCATATATAAATACCCACATTCTACACTTCAGGCAAACGTTGCTTTTTCTTTCCCAACCTAGGGTTGTGGAAGCCTTGAGCCCTTCAGTAAAAATCCTGAACAACTATTTTCCCACCCCTCATGGCCATCATATTCCCACACAAAGGTTTGCCCAACCCCACACCATAGCCAAAGTCCACGTCCAGGAAGAACCCGTAGCCATGGTAACTACTAGCAGCTACCCCACGTGATGTCCTGCAACCCATGTCTCCTTCTTTAGCCTCCAGGTTGCAACCCCCTTTCCTCTGCTCTGCCACCGTGCAAATGCCAAACAAAAACCAAGAACCCAACAGCCCCTATTTTTAACAATCGAAACAGAGCAAACCCCGCATCCACCAGTCCATCGCAGTTCCTCATATCATGCACTGCCATAGGAAGCAAAACGCCGTCGGACACTACACGCCACCCCAAGCTGCCGCTTTCCTCTCGGTGAGCCACACTCGATCCTCCCCACTACCTCTTTCTCCGTCTCTTTCTCTCTCTCTCTCTCTCTCTCTCTCTCTCCCCCCCCCCCCCCCCCCCCGCCACAGTGCACTACTTCTGCCCCAGCCACCTTGCTGCCGCTCCGTAGATGCTCTCATGTTGAGTCTCCGTCGCACAGCCTGGGTCTCTCTCCCGCTAGTGAACAGTTATTCTTTACAAACTAAAGTGGTGGATGCAATTTACGTAAAGCTTCTTATGGGGGGAAGTTTTTTTTATTTTTTTAATGATAGTACACTTTTTCCCTCTGAGTTACAAGCCAAATCATAAAGTGTTTCGAACTTACATTTAGTTGGGTTGATTTTACGATGGGCCAAAGCTTGACGACATAAAACTATTGTTATTTTAAGTGGGCTTCGGCTCATTTTAAATTAGCCCAAAACGTTGTTTAACAGAAAATATTTAAGGTTTTAAATTATATTAGTTGGTATTAATTTCTTTATAATTAGATTTTAATAGTAAATAGTTCAGAATTTGTTGTCGTAGTCGGAGAAATTAAGTGAATATCGATGAATTTGGGAAGTGATGGTACTTTAGGATTATGAGAATTTTAGGTTTTGAGGAAGTAAAATAGGTAACTCAAGTATTTCAAGTTCAATTACGAAGTACATGTTCAATTGGAAATTTACTTGAATTATATGATAATTTTATAGATGACGATTGATTTTCGTTCAGTACTGATGTGGAGAAATTTTTAAAAAGTTAAGAAGTTTAAGTAAATAGTGTTCCTATACTATACATTAGGGCTGGGCTCCGACTCCGACGGAGTCGGAGTGCTTGTTTCCGACCTCCGACTTCGACAAGAGTCGGAGCCAAATTGGAGCTCTGACTCCGACTCCGAACTGGAGTCGGAGTCCGACTCTGATCGGAGGTCCGAGCTCCGACCTCCTATCGGAGTTCCGACCTCCTGTAGGAGCTCCGACATAAGATCGGAGCTCGACGTGCGCTCGACATGGCGCTCGAGCGGTCTTCCAGAGAGGTTCACTCGACTTCCGCTCGACATGTCGCTCGAGCGAACCTCTTTGCTCGACTTCCGCTCGACATGTCGCTCAAGCAGAACTCTTCTAGAGAGGTTCGCTCGACTTCTGCTCAACATGTCGCTCGAGCGAACCTCTCTGGAAGAGGTTCGTTCGACTTCCGCTCGACATGTCGCTCGAGCCAATGTTCAATA
The DNA here is from genome assembly GCA_022457165.1 of Juglans mandshurica. Lineage (NCBI taxonomy): Eukaryota > Viridiplantae > Streptophyta > Magnoliopsida > Fagales > Juglandaceae > Juglans > Juglans mandshurica. The sequence continues at coordinate 33,366,858 of CM039621.1, forward strand.
CAACGTGTGCTCGACTTGCGCTCGACACCTCGCTCGAGCGCAAGTGTTCAGTAAAAAAAATTTCGGAGTCGGAGTCAGAGCTTCTTGGAGCTCCGACTCCGACTTCGACTCCAAATAGATATTCGGAGCTACTCCGAATTCCGATGACTTCGACAAAGTCGGAGTCGGAGTCGGAGCAGAAGTCGGACGGAGTCGGAATTTTTGGAATTTTGCACACCCCTACTATACATTGTATAAAAATAAAATAAGATGAGATCAATTTTGAAAATATGAATGTTTTGTTATGAAGAGAAATTTTAAACAATATTGGTTATTTGTTATGTATTACTCATGAAATTCTGTATAAGAATAAAGTATTTTCTAGCATGACTAGTGTAGATATTAGTTATTTTGGTATCTTGTTTCTGAACTGTGCAAAAGAGAGTGATTATGAAATTTGTGTATAAATTATATTTTTGTGATCTGATCTGTTCTATTTTGGAGATGTTTTGTATTCTGATATGATATGATGTGATTTTTGAAAACCTCTGCATGACATTCTGTTTCTATTCCGTTCTGACCTTACCACGGGTATAAAACTGTGGCCCTAATTTAGGTTGGTACCAACTTTTCTATTTCTGGTGCACCCACTTCGGAAGCAAACTGGTTTTCTTCGTGGTATTTCCTGTGTGCACACTTGGGACTCCGAGAATAATAAGTAGAAGATTCACATTCTGTTTCTCTTTGGTTTGCCGTCGGGGTTTATACAACCCTACCACGAGGGTTAAACATGGTCTCTGTTATGATATGATAAGATAAGATGAAGATATTCAGTTATGCTATGCCAAAGGAAATTTGAATAAGAATATTTTTAAACTTTCGCCTGATATTTTTGATAACATGTTTTGACTTTGCATTCTGAAAATAAAAAGTGTTTTGTTGTGCATTCTGAACTCTATAAATGTTCATGTTTACATGCTAGTATATGTTTTCTGCTGACTAAGTTATTTATAACTCACCCCTTATCTCCACAATATTTTTCAGATAATTTTGATGGTTCAGCTGGAGAACAAGAGTATGAAGTTTTAATAAGCTAGGTGTGATAATCGTAGAGGAATAAGTATCATTTGGTACAAGTACTTATTCGGTCATATTTAGTAGAACTATAGTTTTCCATTATTTTGGTATGTTAAGTTATGAATATTTTTTAGTTTTTGGTGGCTTTTTAATTGATTTTATTGAGGACTTTCTTTAGTGTCCATATGAAGGAACATGAATATTTGTGTTGAATATTTAATGGAATTTCTGGATTATATATAATTGTGCCATTGGAGAGGATATTCAGTATTAGGAGCTAACTCTCTGGATCTCCGAGATCGGGTCGTCACATATTGACTTCTGATCATAAGCCTCCAATTCAATCATCCATATATATATATATATATATAAATGAAAATTTTATACACCATACTACCATCACACTTTCATCCCATTAAGTATGATGTGATACATTTATCACTATTAAATGATAATTTATTGTATGCTTCTTTATCATCTAATGGTGATGAATGTACCACATACCACTTAATATGATAAAATAAGATGAGAGTGTGGTGTATAACATTACTTTTATATATATATATATATATATATATATATGATGCATGCAATATATTTTTATTGGGACGGATGTGAAATTAAATTACGACTTTGATCTAGTCTCCAAGATGTGTTGCTGTCATCACAAACCAAATTATTTAATTACTCTTAATTAGAAAATTTACTTGTACGTACTGCACTATCAAAATATTATATTATATATGAACTTGGAACTCCAAATACATGCATTTGCGATGAAAAACTTTGCAACGATAATATTATGTTAAAATTACATCTTTTATTTACGATATTTGTAGTACTGTATCCGTTGAAAGTAATAGCAACGGCTCCTAGCTAATTATCATGCATGTTAGAAAAATGCTCGGGATCGCTGGAGCTCCGGCTCCAATTTTTTTTTTCTTTTTTTATTTTTTATTTTTACTTTATGATTAAGAAAATATTGTTTAATAATAATGTGAATTTTTTTAAATATTTAAAAGTGTTACAAAAATGACGTGAAAAAAAAACTTAAAAGTGTTTTTCACACCATTTAAAAAAGAAACAAATTCACAATATTATTATAAAATAATTTCTTAATCACCAACGAAAAAAAAACTAAAAAAGAAAAGTAGGAGCAGGAGCTCCCAGCAGGATCCCCCATGGGATCCCTAGCATTGTCCATCATGTTATAATTTATTAATTAGTTTTTTTTTATTTACCCAAAGTTATTTATTAAGCTCTTTTTTTTTTTTTTTTTTTTGAATAAACCTCATTCCATTCATATTAATCAGTCATTACAAGCCATATCAAAAGCAATGAAACTTGAGATTAAAACAGGACATTCTTCTATCCAACATGTTAATTTTCCTATGTTTAAAGCAAACTTTGCCAACCTATGAGCAATCATATTGCCATCTCTTCGAACAAATAGAATCTTCCAGTGCAGCAAATCTTTCAAGCTACTCTTCACATCTTCCACCACCTGTCCATACCATGTCCAGCACACCACATTCTCTTTCCCAGCATTAATTATTACAAGTGCATCACCTTCAAAAATCACTTTGTTAAAACCTATCTCTTTACAGACTTCAATTGTTCTTCTCAGGGCAATGCTTCAACTACCACTGCTTTGGTTTTCATTCTCTGTGGTTCACTATAAGCGGCCATGACCTCCCCTTTACTGTTTATGATGATAATCCCCAGTCCCACAACACCATTTTGCTCATCTATTGCCGCATCAAAATTAGCTTTCAACCAACCATCTTCAGGTTTCTTCCACTGTTTAATGACAGAAACAGGGCACCCACCACTTGAGTTAGCTTTCTTACACTTCAAAGCATTTCTACACCCATCCAAGGAATGAATGGCCCCTTCATAAACCTGTGCAGGACCAGAAAAAATATTTTCAAAAACATATTTATTTCTTCTATTCCAAATACCCTTGAGAATCATCGCCACTTCCTCTAACAGTCCAGAGTTCATTTTCATACAGAGCCTATCCCATAGATCCATAAAATCCACTGCCATAACACTCCACTTATGTACACCACTCCCCTTACAGGCCCATACATCATTCACAGCTGTGCATTGCCATAAAGCATGTAAAATTGTCTCACTTTCAGACTTGCAAATTGGGCACATATCATCTTTCTCAACTTTTTTCCTAAGGAGCAAGGCTTTTGTAGGAAGAGAATTGATGCATGCCCTCCATAAGAAATGTTTTGTGGCCCCTAATATGTTTAAATTCCACAACTTTCTCCATCTGGCAGCTTCTTTCACCCCACCCGAACCCTCGCCTTCTTCCCTTCTCCTTATGTCCCTTGCCATGTGATATGCACTTTTGACACTAAACTTTCCATCGTTGCTATGAATCCAGATCATCTTGTCCTCCCATTCTCTTGTGCTAATCGGCAAACTGCATATCATCTCAGCCTCCTCGTCTCCAAAGTGATTTCTAATCAATTTCTCATTCCACACTTTTAATTCTGAAATGATTAAATCTGAGACCTTTGCCTCAATCCCTAGAGAAGAGACCCGAGATTGAACAAAGTAAGATGATGGTTTAGGTAACCACCTGTGTTTCCAGATTTTAATACTCATTCCATTGCCCACTCATTCCATTGCCCACACGCCATACTACCCCCCTCTTTAATAATCTCTTTTGCTGCCCACACACTTCTCCATATAAAAGATGGAGCATTGCCCACCTTTGCATCCAAAATACTACCATCTCTATAGTATTTACTACTATACACCTGTGCTACTAGGGATGTGGGGTCATTTAAAAACCTCCAAGCATGTTTACCTAACAAGGCCATGTTGAAGTCCTCCAGGCTTCTAAAACCCAACCCACCACTATTTTGGATTAAACCTTCTTGCATGCCTTGGATTAAACTATAGTTAGTAATTAGTGAATTTAAATGTAATTGTGTTATTTTAAAACACTGTAAATTATCTCTTTTATTTATTTATTTATTTATTGACCTGACTTCTTGATTTTATTTAGTTTGGATTAAAATATTGTAAATTATAGTTTGGATTGAGAAATACTCTCAACTCATCTTATCTTATCATTACAATTTTTACAAATTTTCACATAAAATACAATAAACAATTCAACATTTTCAAATTCTAAAAAAAAAATAATATTAAAAAATAATATTCTAACAATATTTTATTCGAGTTTTAACTTTCTTCTCAACTCATCTCATCTCAACTTTTAATTTTTCACTTGAGTCCACATTGATCATGTCTCGAGCATGCCGCCTTAATTTGCAGCCAATTAGTTTTGGATTGAGAGATGATCTCATTACTATTCACAAATTTCAACTCACAAATATCACTATTATTCACAAACCATCTCAACTCATCTCATCTCGTCTCTTAATCTAAGCAGGTACTGAGTCTTCTCCTTAAAAAAATCCATTAATTAATTACGTACCTATTCAACACACGGCATGATCCCTCCACTTCATGATCTAATTAACATAAAAGATAGAATTATTCAAAATAATATTGATTGATATTCTAAACATTTTTCCATAGCTCTAATATTAGTATAATATGTATATATGGTCCATATTTGGGTTTTAATTTCCTTTATGCCTCCATCCAATAAATGATCAGCATCTATATATATATGAGAAGTCTTGCAAGAGATCACCAAAACAAACACTTTTAGAATCGAAAATTTTCTTGGAAAAACAATGGGTTTGCGTAAGATGTTCTTGGAATTAGTGACATGTGTTGCTGTGATATTATCGGGAATGCGGCGGGTGCCGCAACTGTAGCCATTTCAAATAGCCAAGCCTAATTGCGAGGATCGGTGTGGAGACGTTGAAATTCCATATCCATTTGGTACAACTAAAGGTTGCTACCTAAATGAGAATTTCTTCATGAGATGTAACGATCCGTCTGGCCATCCTCCTAAACTAATAGCCGGTATAAATTTGACTGCCACAAAGATTTCCATGGACGACGAGCTTGACATCTTGATGTATATAGCCCATCAGTGTTACGAGAATGGTGTGCTTGGGTATAACAACAATCCCTGGCTCAACTACCCGGCTTTCGCAGTTTCCAACACCAAAAACAAGTTCTTCACCAACGGTTGTGACACTTACGCCTACCTCAATGCTTTCCGAAACGATGAACGGTTCTCCATAGGCTGCATGTCTATATGTCGAAGTCTTCAAAATGTCGAAAATGGATCTTGCACTGGGATTGGGTGTTGCCAGGTTGAAATCCCAAAGGGACAGAAGAACTTTACTTTGGATGCTCGTAGCTATCGCAATCACACAAATGTCTCTGAATTCAATCCTTCCAGCTTTGTTTTTGTGACTAGACAAGAAGAGTTCGATTTCTCCTCTCATTATCTTAAAAGCCTGCGAGAGAAAGAGACCTATCCAATGGTTCTTGATTGGGCAATCGGTGATGAAAAGTGTGAAACTGCTCAAAACAAGCCAGATTACGTATGTGGAGGGAACAACTCATGTGATAATCCTCCAGACAAGGTCACTGGGTATTGTCGCAGGTGCAAAGAAGGTTATGACGGAAACCCATACCTCCCTCATTGTAAAATTGCTAAGAATTGAGAATTGAGAAACTGAAGATATGGAAGAGAATTGGAAAACAGAGGATGTGAAAGAGAGAGCTTTGTTTCTTCTCATTAGACGAATGAAAAATGACTTGATGAATGTTAAACTATACAAAGTATCCTATTTATACAACTTGAAATACAATCAAGTAGGTTATTCTGAGGCTAACTAACTTAACTGTCAAGTTGGATGAGGCTAACTAATTAGACTGTCAAACTGGATTAGGAATTAATAAAGTCCCTTGTTTGGCTTATCGGGATTTCCTTTCCAATTCCTTGATATGGTTTTCTATATTCCATCACTCGTGGTTGCCAAGGTACGTACATATGAGTTGCACATGCATTGAACAAAAGCTTTTGCAAAATCTGAGGGAATACTAAACAACTTTTATATAGAATAAAACTTTTGTTGGGCTTCTGCAAAATCTGGATCAATAGTCTGCATCAAATTATTAACGATCAAATTGTCAACGACGGCAATATTAATGCGATAGATGAAGTTGCTAAAATTGCAAGATGGTGCTTAAGTGTAAAAGGGGAGGATAGGTCAACTATGAAGGAAGTGGCAATGGAGCTGAAGGATTGAGAATTATGGGAAAACATCCGTGGGTAAAGGATGATCTCTATAAGGAAGAGACTGAATACTTGCTTGGGGCACCAACACAATGTTTCAACATTGATATCAACAATGGTTCTTCTACAATCACAATAGTTTGGTTTGAGAGTATGAAGAACCAAGTCGTGAAACCATTAGATGACGGTAGATGATGAGCTAGTAGTCCATGATGATCAATACACTACAACACAATTACTTTTCAGTGACGGTTGTGAAATTGTGATAGTCCCCAAACTGTCACTAAAAAGCCTTTTTCATGACGATTTTTGGAACGTCAATTACTAACATTCGAACGTTAATTGTAATTTTAAATTAAATATGACTGTAATTTAAAAATTATGTGATTTTTATAGTGCATAAAATTATATATTTTGTAATATATAAATATATATTTATATTTATATATATTTGAAGTGCAGTGATTTAGTATTAAAGATGAAAAATATAACATTAAAGAAGATTGAGAATTGAAATTAAAAAACCATAGCAATATTTAATAATATTTTTCTTTACATATAATAAAAGCAAAATACAAAATATGATCGAATTTATTAAACAACACTCAGATGATAGTGTTGCTCGCGAAATTTGAACTTCGTACCTCCTTAGTCAAGGTATTAACCTTGTCGTTGAGGATACCTACACGATGGGCAATCTCGGAGATAGATGCCTCTATAGCCGCAAGCGATCGATCAATCTTACAATCGATATGCGTAGTCAGCTGTGAGATCACTGCATCAACCCAAGCAGGTCGTGCATCTCTCGTAGATGTACTAGATGGCTGCTAACTACTACTCCCCACATGACCTGGCTCAAGATGAGTCAGAGGAACTAGATCCTCTACAGGGGTGGCTGACGTCCCCTCGCCTGTCCAATGCTACGTTGATGCATGGTCATGTCGAGGGGGCTCATCTGATCTTTGATTTGCTCCTCTGGCTGGGTTGACACTCCTCGTACAAGTAATAGTCAGCTGATCAGGATATCGTATGTGAGATTATCCGTGGAGACGATGCTCGCCTCGTAACGGATCCTCTCAAAGATATGCAGTGGAAAATCTATGGGATCTCCATGTGCCACTCGTATAAAAAACTGTGCCCGAAGCCGACTAAATGTGGTTTTATATGCCATAGGATCCACGTTTGTTGCAACAATAAGGTGCAACAAGCGGAAGAAAGGTAGCAAATGTTTCTGGTTGAAGGCATTCTTCCTCTCGATTTGCATGTGGTCCCTCCAAGTGAGAATGTAGAAATCCTCGTCTCGGTCATCATCCCGAGCCTCGAGGCCAGTATCCTTGGCCTCTAACCTGTCTGCATCTCTGGCTGATATTGGCTCAAATGGGCGGCCAATAGATGATGTAGAAGTGCCTACATACTCACGGTGTGTAGCATGTGTAGATGTCTCAACTCCTCGATGAATCCCAAGGTGCTCGACGATGACATTTGGTAAAATCTTAATGGAAACACCGCGTACAGGATGAATTTAAAGACGTACGTTCTGATGTTATACATTCTAACGTAAAGGATGAATGTCCAAATGTTGAAGCATAAATAAACTTTAAAAGTAGCACGTTCGGACGTTATAATTAAACATTTGGATGAAAATTTCATGAAAAATAACGTCCGAATATAAAAAATACATGTTCAAACATAGAAGCCTTAACGACTATGTAATTGAAACGTCGTATGTTCAAACATCTTGGTGAAACGTTCGAACATTATGACACAAAATGACTGAGTCGACTCAGTTATTATTGAAATCTTGAAAATCAAACTACAAGGTTCTAAATGTCGAAATGCTACCGTAGAAATGAAGTATACACCTGAAGAAACTTTTCTATGATAACTATTTGGCCAATGGCAAGCCGTGGTGGCCGAAAAATAGAGATGAAAATCAGGCCACCATTTGGCCAGTTTTAAACAAAACCGAACCCAAATCTCAAATAAAATACATGTTATTTGATTAAAAGATGAATGCCTACTTTTTAGTGACGGTTTGACGGAGTTTGACGGCGGTGGCGGCGGAGGAGTGGTGGCGTGAAAATGACATTTCGCCGTTCTGTTTTGGCCTTATATACACGAAACGTTCGAACGTAATTCTTAGTACGTTCGAACGTTTTTTGATTTATTTTTCAAAATATTAACTATAATATATTATTAATATATGTTATATATTATCATGTATACTATAACATATAACATACTATATATAATATTTTATAGTATATTATAGTATATATATAAACTGTGTATTATATATATAATGTATTATATAGTATATTATATATATACTATACTATATATATAGTATAGTATATATCTAATATTATATTATATATTACAATATAATATATAATATTATATATATATGATCTATTATAAACTAATGAAAACAACATTAGAAGCACAAACTCTTATTACTAGCCTAAAAGTTATACTTTATTATTACAATCTAGTACTCAAAATTCTGGTGTACAAATTCCTAAATAGATTAATTGGAATCAAATTACTCTTTCTAGTGAATGACAATTAGATTAATTGGTTTTTTTGAATTTGTGAGTGCTAGTTATGTTTCTAAAGTTTAGCAATATGTTTATACATGTTGTTGTGATTTTATGCTTACTCTTGAAATAATTGTGATTATTGTTTGTGAATTTTGTGAATAGTTTGTGAGTTTATGGTGTTCATTGATGAATTAATATGTGTATAAATATTATTGTGAGAATATTGTTGTTGTTGTGACATGGATTTGAAATATTGTGATTATTGTTTTTGAATTTTGACTGAATATGTTTAACAAGAAAATTATAAGTTTAGGATCTTAATTTAAGTAAAGATTAAAGATGGGGCTGGCCATTGGATCAGTAAATAGCAAGGCAATTTTAATGGGAGGATCGATCCCTTTTGTTTTCAAAGTAATGTTCAAATATCCTCCATGATTGTGTTACAAATAATAAATATATAGAGGATTGACTAGCTAGCTAACTTGGTGATCACGTTGTAGTTACGTACGTTCATTTGTTGCGTTTGTGGCTATGAAGTGAGCCGTACGTATCTTCAAACATCGATATAGGTGTCCATTGCGTCAGTCATAGCCGTACGGGCCTCTGCTGATAGTCATAGTTACATTAAGTGTTAATGTCAATGGTGTAAAAACTGTGTGCGATAGGGTTGAATGGAGTTGATAGTCATATATTTATAAACGGTATGGATCTGAGTTGGATGAAGTTGAAAGTCATATATTTGGATGAAATTGAAAGTCATATAAATTATGACATTCAGATGATGTGATTCCAGAAAATCATTACTATATAATATATATATAGTGCATTATATATATAATGCACTATATATATACTATGTAGTGTATTACATATACATAAGTTTTGTTGTTAGTTTTATTAATTATATATTATTGATTCATATATATAGTATAGTATATATACCTTTAAAAAAAAGTTAGTATTTTTCTGAACTTTTCAAAAAAAAAAGAGAGATTATATTGAAGAGAAATATTATAAGTATCTAAAAAAAAATACATATATATAACTATTATATTAACAAATACTAACTATTGAATAAAAGTAACGTTCGAACAAGAATTTTTAATGTTCGAACTTTAATAATGTATTCCCGCTGGATTTTCTCATATATGTGATGATATTTTCACGTTCGAACGTTAATGGAGGTGTATGAGAGTTCATTTTCATGTTTGAACGTACAATTATAATATGTTTGAACACGAGAAGAAAAATGCAAAAAATTTCCTGCTCGATTTAGGCATCTCTGTGATGATCTGAAACGTTCGGACGTTGAAATTTTACGTTCGAACGTTAGTCGATGAAAATCACTGGGAATTTATAAACGTTCGAATGCTAAATTTCTTAACGTTCGAACATGAAAATAAAAGTGCGGGAAATTTCTCGCTTGATTTAGGTATCTCTATGATGATCTGAACGTTTAGACGTTGAAGTTTTACGTTCGAACGTTAGTCGATGAAAATCATTGGGAATTTATAAACGTTCAAATGCCTAATTTCTTAATGTTCGAACATGAAAATAAAAGTGTAGGAAATCTCCCACTTGATTTCGGGTGCTGTCATAGGAAGATACATTCGAACGTGTATAGAAAATGTCCGAACGTTCTTCGCAGAAAATTTATCTTTGTTTTTTAACGTTCGGACGTTATCGAAAAATTGGGTGGGATAATATAACATTCAAACGTTTTATTTAAAAATTTTATGATTGAATGAATACACGCATGAGAGGCAACAAACTCATTTCTGCTGCTTCTCCTGTGCGCGCAACAGACAGAGACATGAGAGACAGTCTTCGTGGGTTAGAGAGAGTGAGAGGGTTAGAGTGAGAGAGGGACGTGGGTTAGAGAGAGAGAGAGTTAGAGTGTGAGAGGGACGTGGGTTAGAGAGAGAGAGTTAGAGTGAGAGAGTGTTAGAGTGAGAGTTGAGTTGAGTTTTGGTAAGAAAAAATTATTTTTCTTTTGTATTTTTCTGAATTTTATGATATTTGTCTTGTGTTTTTGTTATATATATTTCTAATAAGTTAGTGTTGTATTTTTTTGAAGGATTGGTTGTTTTGGCAAGTTGGAAACTTTTTATTTGTAAGATTATTGTGAGTGTTAGGTATATTTCTAAACTTTAGCAATATGTTTATACATTTTATGTTTACTCTTGAAATAATTATGATTATTGTTTGTATAGTTTTTGAATAGTTTGTGAGTTTATGCTATTCATTGATGAATTAATATGTGTAGAAATTTATTAATGGGAATATTGTTGTTGTTGCTGTGATATAGATTTGAAATATTGTGATTATTGTTTGTGAATTTTGTTTGAATATCTTTACATGATTAAAATATATTGTCTTTAGGTTTTGGATTTATGTGAAAATCTTAATATAATATTTTTTGGTTTTGAAGAATTTGTGCGTGCTAGTTATATTTCTCAAGTTTAAGAATATATTAATACATGTTGTTGTGATTTTATGCTTACTCTTGAAATAATTGTGATTATTATTTGTGAATTTTGTGAATAGCTTGTGAGTTTATGGTGTTCAGATTGCTTAATGGCTGTGCAAGTGGTGAATGCCGAAATTGAGGCTGCAGCTTTGCTTGAGGATTTGGTTTTTGAAATTAAGAAGCTTCAGGCTTTAGATACTAAATGCCAAATTCAACATGTTTATAGAGAATGAAATGAGGTAGCTCACAAGTTTGCCCGTTTCGCTTGGAATGTTGAGAGTATCACAATGTGGTTTGATTGTTTTCCAGACTTTATCTCTCAAGCTATTTGGCTTGATAAATGTCTGTAATTTCTATTCTATTAATGAAATGGTTGTTTTTATAAATATATATATATATATGTGTGTGTAGAAATATATTAATGGGAATATTGTTGTTGTTGTTGTGATATGGATTTGAAATATTGTGATTATTGTTTGTGAATTTTGTTTGAATATGTTTATATGGTTAGAAATATATTGTGTTTAGTTTTTAGTATTTATGTGAATTTGTTTAGTATTTTTTGAATTTGTCTTTAACAAGAAATTATAAGTTTAGACTCTTAATTTAAGTAAAGATTAAAAACATTTAATATACATTTAATATGAGACTTAATATTTAACATTTAATAAGTATATATAATATATTCATACTAATTTAGTTAGAATATGATTATTATTCAAGTTATAACTATAGTATAAAATTTAATTTAAAAAAAAAAGAATTATATAACTTAAATATATATAAAGTATAATATATACATACGATAACTATAATTAATAATTACTTATTAAATATTCTTACCATTGTGAGGTTCCAAACCATTATATTATTAAATATATATATATATATATATATATATATATATAAAGTAAAATACTCTTTAAGAAAACAATGTTGAACATACCAAATAAGTAGAGAGTTGAAATAAATAAATTTACTTATTTATAATAAACTAGAGAGTAAATAAATAAGGATCAAATAAATGCTTATATAAAAATTATATACGTATTGTCTATATAAATAAATAACTCACTCAATTAAGTATAACAATTAAAATTATACTTTAGGAATGATAATAATTAAAATTATATAATAATCTTTGAAATTATATATAACAATTATAATAACAACTATATAATAAGAATTAAAATTACATAGGTATCAATTAACAATGTCCTAAGATATATAATAACAATTAAAATTATAATTTAGGAATAATAATCCGAGATCAATCATTATTATAGTATTTCGTATAGGATAGCCCCATCCAATCCAAAATCACTATAAAAAACTTTGTTGCTTGTTGAAAAATCTGAAGTTTCGATTCCATAACTATTAATTTTTATTTTTTTTATTATAAATTAATAATGTTACATTCTAGTAGTGTTATATTGTTAAACTAGAGATAGCTGAAAGAATATGTGAATAAGTTTCGTGTCTTATACACCCCGAGGAAGAATGATCTTGAAGAAATGTCTGTCAAATTGCTTGACTCTCAAAGTCTCTCTGGCCTTGAGAGTTGTCAAGGTCGGACAGTTTGTGACGGTTAAGTAATTAGACTAAAATTTAGACATTTCTTCAAAATCATTCTCTCTCGTTGTATACTAATAGGAAACTTGTTTACATAATCTTCTATCTCTCTCTAGTTTAATAATATAACACTACTAGAATGTAACATTGTTAATTCAAACAACATTCAGATATTATTTGTAGGGTTTTTTGATAGATATGGTGTGACATTGTATAAATAACCTTAGACCCGTTTGGAAATTAGTGTACGTTTATGTGTCCATTAATTTCTGAATTGTCCAGTGTGGACAGTTTAAGATTATATTATCTGTATTGCACATTTTTGTTACTCATACCTTCCATGTTTAATGTGAAGTTTTGGTGTCTTCCTCTACTGTTCTTCGGGTATACTGGTCGGAGGGTCACAATCCTCCTATTTGAACATGTATACTTGGAGAACTATGGGAAGGTGCTTCCAAAATTTCTACTAACATGAAAAATAGTAGAGTGGCGAGATTTGTGCAATATGGATAATATAATCTCGAATGGGATAGGACCAACTACCTTATAAAAAAAACAATGAGAATTGGAGCATACATGCATGAGAATTTTTTATGTACGTGTTATTAATATATAGATGTTTTTAGAAATTGACAAAAATTGGATGTGTCTGAGCGATAGACTTGGATGGGTCTCTACTGATAGTCGTGGTTACATTAAGTGTCCATATCGAGGGTGTAAAAATTTGTGTGCAATAGGGTTGGATGAAGTAGAAAGTCATATATTTGTCAATGGTATGGATTTGGGGTATACCCGATGGGTACTGCATGGTGAGCCGTATGAACAGTCAGCAGATGTATTGGTCGATCATCACAATTATTTGCAGCACATGGATGATGATTATGAACAGGATGAGATGGAGGAGATGTTGGGTGACATAGGAGCCGAGATGTTTATGGATGAGGTTGACGACAATGCCTCAAGTAGCGGAGGAACTGATTGTGAAAATTTTACTTCAACGTGGGAAGATGCAAAGTGCGAGCTTTATCCAGGCTATACAAAATATTCCAAAATGTCCTTTATTGTGCAATTGCTTCACATTAAGTCATTGTATGGGATGTCGACGAAAGCAATAAACATGATATTAGACTTATTTAATGAGGTTCTTCCCGAAGGGTCTGCATTGCCCAAAAATGGTTATGAAGCGAAACAGTTGAGAAAGAGATTATGATTTGAGTACAAGTTCATACATGCATGTAAGAATGATTGTGTTTTGTTTTGGAAGGAGAACGAGGAGAAACAAGCATGTCCTGTATGTGGAGAGTTGAGGTGGAAGGGTAAGAAAAACGTGCCGGTTAAGGTGTTGCGGTATTTTCCATTGAGACCTAAGTTACAAAGACTATATATGTGTAAGAAAACAGCTCACGATATGAGGTGGCACGAGGAGAAAAGAGTTAAGGATGACACATATATGAGGCACATAGCTTACTCACTTGCGTGGCAGTCTTTTGATAATCAACATCCAGAGTTTGGGATAGAAACTCGGAACGTGCACCTGTGACTCACAATCGATATATTCAACCATTTTGGGAATATGAGTACAAGTTATAGCACTTGGCCCATAGTGTCGATTTCGTACAATCTTCCACCATGGAGGTGCATGAAGGTAACCAACTTTCTGTTAACTTTGCTTATCCCCAGCCCGAGATCACCTGGGAATGACATTGACGTATTCATGCAGCCTTTGATTGAAGAGCTGAAAGAGTTATGGGAGACAGGCGTTAGAACTTATGATGCATCCACGTCGACATCTTTTCAGATGCATGTTGTGGTAATGTGGACCATAAATGACTTCCCGGCATATGGAAATCTTTCCGACTGGAGTACGAAATGGAAGTTAGCGTGTCCGACGTGTAATAAAGAAACTGTTAGTGAGTGGTTAAAATATTCTCAGAAGTTGTGTTTCATGGGTCATCGACGTTATCTACTAGCAAATCATGCATGTAGAAGAGAATGTGCTAAGTTTGATTAGAGAGTAGAGGATAGAATTGCACCAAAAGAGCTGTCTGGGGAAGTGATAGTGGAACAACTGGTACATGTTAGAGCGAACAATTTTAGCAAAGGTCGGGCAAAGAACAAGAGAAGATGAGGCGCAGCAGAATTGAATTGGGCCAAGCGTATTTTTTTTTGACTTGCCGTATTGGTTGTCCTGCATGTTGCGACATAGTTTGGATGTAATGCACATAGAGAAGAATATTTGTGATAATATATTGGGTATATTAATGAGCATTAACAAAAAGATGAAGGACACGATCAAAACGAGGAAAGATCTTGAGAGAATGAGAATTAAACATAATTTATATTTGCGGGTGGAAGGCAATAGTGTGGTCATGCCGCATGCATGTTTTACGATGACGAGGGAGGAGAGGATGGACTTCTGCAAATGGTTGCAAGGTGCAAAGTTGCCAGATGGTTATGCTTCAAATATTGGTAAATGCGTGTTGATGACTGGAAAATCAGTGGATTGAGAAGTCATGACTGTCAAGTATTTTTGCAGAAGTTATTACCTGTGGAAATTCGTGGGAAGCTGACATCCAATGTACGTGTCGCCATATCCGAACTCTGTATGTTTTTTAAGGATTTCTGTGCTCGGGTAGTAAATCAAGATGTGTTGTGAAAATTGGAAGAAGACATTGCTACTATACTATGTAAATTCGAGCAGATCTTTCCACTATCATTTTTTGATGTTATGGTCCATTTAGCAATACATTTACCGCGAGAGGTACTGTTGGGTGGACCGGTGCAGTTCCGTTAGAAAAAAATATTTGTGTCGACTGAAGCGCACTATTGGGAATAATGCCAGAGCTGAGGGTTCAATAACAGAGGCCTATATACACGATGAATGGTTAACTTTTTGCTTTCTATATCTTCGTGGTGTTGAGACATGATTTAATCATCAAGAGCGAAATGCTGATCTTGCTGCTTCGCCTCCTCGCGAGTTATCAGTGTTTTCCCAAAATGTATGACCCTTGGGTGTACAAATGGGTTATGATTTAATTGTTGGAGAGTTGGGTAAAGTTTAGTGGTATGTGCTAAATAATTGTCGAGAGATTGATGATTATCTCAGGTATGTCGTTCTATGCTTCGAATAATTCTAATATTCTTCAAGTTTAACTATAACTGTTGTACTCAAAATAAACTTCTTTTGCATTTATATATAACAATGAGCACATTGACGAACATAGGACGGAAGGCGTAGAAAACATAGAAGTAAGACACGAGGAAGAATTTCCTGGATGATTTGAAGAATGTGTATGAACTAAAATTATATATATGTTATATTTTGAAACTTTTAACTTTGGGTAATGAAATAATAAATATATACTATTTCAATTGTTAGATTTTGGAACAACGTGCTCGTGATCCCGGATCAATTTCTTCTAAATTGTATGCATTGGCTCGTGTTCCCTCAAATAGAGCAGTTCGATACACTGCATGCATGGTTTGAGATTATAGATTCCATACTTTGGACCATGAATGTAATAGAAAGACTCAAAATTTTGGTGTGTTGGTGGATGGGAGTTATGGAACAGATGATATTGACTATTATGGTGTCATACGTGATATTATCGGATTGAAATATCTGGGTGGGTCAGTAACATATGTCTTTAAATGTGATTGGTGAGATCTAGGCAGTGGCCGTGTTTCGATACATAGGGATAATCAATTTACGAGTGTCAATATTACATCTAAATGGTACGAAGATGATTCATTCGTATTGGATTGTCAAGCTATCCAAGTCTATTACTTGATTGATCCAATGAAAAGTGCTAATGAAGATAGTGGAGAGATAACTTGGCGAGTCGTACAAAAATTTATCCCTCGAAATATATATGAAGCAGGAACGAGAAGTTTGAGACATTAGTGTTGTGAAAAACGATGACAGTAAAGTAAGAAACAATCATGGAAAAAACAAGCAATCACACACGGTGCAGTATTTACGTAGTTCAGAAAATTGCCTACGTCCATGGGAGCTGCAGAGGATTTTTATTTCTTGAGGAATCACAATACAATGTATGAGACGGCTACTGTTCACTCTGATACAGTCACAAGTTAAAACAACAACTACTTGTATGTTATGCGGCTGAAGCCCTAAACAAAGCAGAATTAGTGATGTTCGCTCGAGCGGCGTGTCGAGCCCGTATCAAGCGAACCTGTTTCCCGTAATTGCTCGAGCCATGTGTCGAGCAGCTCTTCAAGTGAAACTCTCTGACTTCCCTCTGCTCAAGCTGTGTGTCGAGTGAAACTCTCTGACTTGCCTTTGCTCGAGCGGTCTATTAAGCTGTCTTTGAGCGAAGCTCTCTGACTTGTATTCGCTCGAGCACTCGAGTGGCTTAGACGCTCCACTCGAGCAGTGTGAACTAGACTTCATATACTCAACCATTCTCCCACTTGGAAACTGGTACACCCACAATATCTCCCTCTGCCTCAAACATGATATCCTCCACCTCTGCAATTCACGACTCTTGTCTTCATGCTAGATCTACTAAAGTTGTGCACAACTTCAGTTTCTCAAGTATAACACCCTTTGTCAACATATCAGTAGGGTTCTTACTTCTACAAATTTTCTCAAGTAGCAACTGTCCATCATCTATCAATGATCGTATAAAGTGATATCTGATCTGAATGTGCTTAGTCCTAGAATGAAATGCTGGGTTCTTGGCAAGGAATATGGCACTCTGATTATCACTATAGAGAGTGCCCTTCTAACTCTTTTTACCCAATTCCTCCAAGAAGCCCTGTATCCAAACCATCTCCTTTTTCAGCTTCTGAAACTGCAATATACTCAGCTTCTGTAGTAGACAAAGAAACAATCTTCTGTAAATTGAAACCCCATGAAACTGTAGTACGACCCAGAGTGTAAACAAACCCTATGGTACTTTTTCTACTATCAGTATCTCCAGGTAAATCTGTATCAACATAGCCCTGCACCTCTAAGCCCTCTCCTAAGAAACACAAGCACGTTTCTGAAGAGCCTTTTAGGTACCTCAAGATCCACTTCACTGCTTCCCAATGTTGTTTTCCAGGGTTACTCATATATATCTACTCACAACCCCCACTGCATGGACAATATCTGATCTAGTGCAAACCATATCATACATAAGTGAACCAATAACTGTGGCATAATGAAGCTTACTCATATCACATATAGTCTTGTTCCTCTTCTAACTTTGGTGTATGATCATTGCTGAGTCTGAAGTGACTACCCAAGGGTGTGCCACCGACTTGACCTCGTCTATATTGAACCGGCTGAGTACCTTTTTCACATACTCAGCCTGTGAGAGTCTCAACGTGCCTTTGACTCTGTCTCTGACAATTCTCATGCCAAGGATTTGTTTTGCAGCTCCCAAATCCTTCATTGCAAAATGCTCTGACATCTGCTTCTACAGATTATTGATCTCATCAATTCTAGCCCCTGCAATAAGCATGTCATCCACGTATAACAACAAGATAATGTAAGAATTGTCAAACTGCCTGACATAGCTGCAGTGATCTACCTGACATCTGATATATCCTGCATTGCACATGAGACTGTCAAATTTCTTGTACCATTGTCTAGGAGCTTGCTTCAGGCCATACAAGCTCTTCGTTAGTCTATAAATTGAACCTTCCTTTCCCTGTACTACAAACCCTTTAGGTTGGTGCATGTAGATGTCTTCTTCAAGATCTCCATGAAGAAAAGCTGTATTCACATTTAACTGCTCAAGAAATAGATCTTTAGTAGCAACCATAGCCAAAACTAGCCTGATGGTTGTGATCTTTACCACATGAGAAAATATTTTCGAGTAATCAATACCTTGTTCCTGCTGAAAGCCTTTTACAACAAGTCTGGACTTGTACTTTTTGCTACCATTATGCTCAGTTTTCACCCGATACATCTACTTGTTATGCAATGCCTGCTTCCCTGATGGAAGTTCTATCAACTCCCATGTCTGATTCCCTAGTAAGGAATCCATTTCATCATTCATGGCCAACTCCCACTTGCTAGAATTTTCATTTTTCAAGGTTTCTTGGTAACTCTGCTGTTCTCCACCATCTGTCAATAGAATATAATTCAAAGCAGGTGAGAAACGCTGTGGAAGACGAATAGTCCTAACTGACCTGCGAACTACAGCTGTAGGAGTGGACGGCTCTGGGTCTGATTGTGGAATAATAGGAATGGGTGTACTGGACCCACTCTTCCTGTCACTCATTTCTCTACATTGCATTGTGACCTCTAGTAGGTCATCCAAACTCACAAACTCAGACTCCTGAGGAGCTGCTTCAGCAACTGTACTAGACTTGTCCTTGTACACTTCTCATTGAAAAACACATTATTGCTTCTTATAATCTTCCGGCCCTGATCGTCCCAGAAACGATAGCCAAATGCCTCGTCTCCATGGCCAATAAAATAACATTTTGCTTGACTTAGCCTCAAGCTTACTACGAGCATTAGAATCAATAAGAACATAAGAAAGACAACAAAAAATTTTAAGATGAAAAAATTTGACCTCCTTCTCGCTCCAAGCCTCCTCAGGCAATCCACAATCCAACAAAACTGATGGCCCTCTGTTTATCAAGTATACTGTAGTGCTAATTGCATCTGCCCAGAAAGTAGGTAGTAGCCCAGCATGCAGTCTCATGCTTCAAGCACGCTCATTTATGGTTCTGTTTGTGCGTTTAGCAACTCCATTTTGCTGTGGTGTCCTAGGAATGGTCCCTTCTTCCGTTTCCCCATAATGGGGGTTGATTATTGTTTCGGTTGGCAGAGTTAAAGCCACCACGATAGCCTCGCCCCCGTCCTCGAGAGCCACCACGACCATTCCTTGCAAATGAGTGTGATTGGCGTTGAGCAACATTAGCAGAAGGTTGTTGAATTCTGGAGTGAGTTGGTGTTGAGAGAGACAAGCTTCTGTGGTTAATAAGAGAGAATAAATTTCTTCAGGCGTCATACTATCAGTGTGAGCAGAAATGGAGGCCACAAAACTGTCATACTCGTGGTCTAAACCTACAAGAATATATGTGATAGTATCATCTCGTGTCTTTGGCTGGCCTGTGATTACTAGCTCATCCGCTAGCCTCTTAATGAAGTGAAAGTATTCAGTGGCAGATTTACTGCCTTTTGTGGCAGTGGCCAGTTGTGTGCGGATTTGAACAATGCGCGCACCAGATTTGGAGGAGAAAGTGGCATCCAAGGCACACCAGACATCGCGGGATGATGTATAAGTAACAACTTAAGCAAGCACTCCTTCGGTAGGAGAAGACATGAGAGTACTAAGAATGAGGTTGTCCTACTTGACCCAATGAGAGTAAGCAGGATTGAGTCTCTCAAAAACAACATTGGTTTCAGGGTGGGAGACGGAAATTGTTTTGGGTGGTTTTGGGGTGGTTCCGTCGAGGTAACCGAAAAGATCCTGTCCTCGAAAATACGGTACCTGTTGGGCCTTCTAGAGAAGATAATTATCTTAGCTTATTTTGATAGTAGTAATAGAAGGCATGGAGGTAATGGAAGGAGACTGGGTTTCAGAGTGGGAGGAAGACATTTAGACGTTAGTCTTTTGATGGCTATAATGATACCATGTAAAAGAATTTTTTTTTTTTTTTTGATAAAACAATGTATGCTATTTTATTCATCCAAAAAGAGATTACATCAAGGTATCATGCCATATGATTTGTGAGACATCTTCAGGAAAAGAGTCCCACCAAATCACTAGCTCATTAAAACACCATGACTGTCTTGCCAAACAATGGGCAACTGCATTGGCCATACGGCCTTTGTGTTGAATAATAACTTTAGGAAATCTGTGTAACATCCGTTTGATTTCAGAAACCAAGTTTCCCCAAATGGACATTGACTCTTGTTCTTTGTTAAGTTCTTGGACCACCAGCAAAGAATCACTTTCCACTTCTAACTCACTGATTCCCAAAGTAAAACAAATTTGGAGGCCTCTCAGAACTGCCAAGAACTCTATCTCAATTGGATCACTGACTTCATGTTCTGGTTTGCTAGCTGTCAAGAGCACCTTCCCCCTCTCATCTCGAAGGACCATACCTACACCTGATTTGCATTGCTCATGAAATGTAGCACCATCGATGTTAAGCTTCAGAACTCCTGCAGGTGGAGGCTGCCAGCGGCATTGAGGCATCAATCCTCTCTTTTGCTCATATGTTGCAGATAAGTGTTTCTTGGTACAATGAAAGGGCATAGTCGATTGCCTGTTCTGGGGATAACTTCTTGTTCTCATACATGAGTTTATTTCTTCTGTACCATAAACCCCAAGCACAAAGGACCAAGGTCTCCATCTCTCCAGACTTATTCCTTCTTACCAATTCTTCCATAACTTGGACAAAGTCTCGTGGAAAGCTATTGCCCTACAGGAAGTTGAGCTGAAACTGTAAAGGCTCTTTGAAGCTTGAACAATTGAGAATGGCATGATTTGTGTCCTCAGGCTCCACTTGACACCATTTGCACTTAGAATCTGTCACAACCTTCTTAGCTTGGAGATTTGTCAATGATGGTAACCCATTTTTGCACACCCTCCAAGCAAAAATTTTTACTCTATGAGGAACCTGCAGCTTCCAGATTCTTTTCCACATTCTGCATTGCCCCACTCTACCTGACCCTTCACCCGACTGCCTCTCCTCTTCAAAAGATGCAAACAATCTGTATGCACTCTTTACACTAAACAATCCACTTTGCTCATGTTCCCAAACAATACAATCGGGTCTTTGATCAAGAGTAAGCATCATGTTCAGCACTTCATACGCTTCCCTTGGTGGTAAGAATCTCCTCACCTTCTCTACATCCCACATTTTGGTATTACCATCTATCAATTCAGACACCTTCCAATTCAGCTGAGTTGGAGTAATTGAGTCTAGTGTAGGTACCAGTTTATGATTAGGTAGCCAATAGTCAGTCCATACGTTAATAGCCTTCCCATCTCCTACTCTCCATCTGCAACCTTTTGATAATAAAAACTTTGCTTCCCAAATACCCCTCCACACATAAGAAGGTTCCGCTCCCAACTTAGCCTCCATGAAGCTCGAAGAGGAAAAATACCTGGCCTTATAGATCTTATGAAGCAGTGAGTCTTCCTCTTTAAGGATTCTCCAACCCTGCTTAGCTAACAGTGCCATATTAAAACACCTCAGGTCCTTGAATCCCATCCCCCCTTTGGCCTTTGATTCACACAGCTTTCTCCAACTGATCCACCTTATTTTGTTTTCATTCTTCTTTTGTCCCCACCAAAACTTAGCAATTAGGCTCTCCAGCTCAGAGCACAAAGAGAAAGGCACTTTAAAACAACTCATAATATAAGTAGGGATAGAGAGAGCCACGGCTTTGATAAGCACCTCTCTGCCCCCTTGTGATAAAAGCTTCTCCTTTCACCCTTGTAATTTTTGCCATACCTTGCTCTTCAATACTGAAAAAACTTGAAATTTTCCTCTACCCACCATGGGAGGGAGTCCCAAATATTTATCATAAGATTGGTGTTGCTGAACTCCCCAGAACCGCATGATTTCTTCTTGTTGTCTAGAGGAAACATTTTTGCTAAATAACATGGAAGTCTTCTCTCTATTCACCATTTGACCTGAGGCTTTTTCATAAACTTCCAGCAGATGAAGCATGTTTCTATTGGTCTGTAATGTGGCCCTACAAAATAAAACACTGTCATCTGCAAACATAAGGTGGTTTACTTTTGGTGCACTCCTGCATATTCTAATCTCCTCCACTGCATCTTTTCTATCTGCTTCTTTGAGTAGAGAGATGAGCCCCTCTGTACAGAGAATGAAAAGATAGGAAGAAAGGGGGTCCCCTTGTCTTAAACCTCTAGTTGGATAGATAGGACCCTTTGGCTCACCATTCACCAGAATAGAAAAGGAGACAGATTTCACACAAAGCATTAACAAATCAATCCACTTAGCCCCAAACCCCATCTTCCTTATGACAGTTTCAAGATAGTCCCACTCAATGCGATCATAGGCTTTGCTCATATCAAGCTTAAGGGACATAAATCCCTTCTTTCCTTGCCTCTTCCTTCGAAGAAAATGCACTAATTCATAGGCAATGAGCACATTATCCGTTATTAACCTTCCAGGTACAAAAGCACTTTGAGAAGAGGAAATTAATTCAGGTAACACAACCTTAAGCCTGTTTGCTAGCACCTTTGACACCAATTTATATAAGACATTGCATAGACTGATTGGCCTCAAGTCTGACACCACCTCGACCTTTCTCTTCTTAGGAATCAAAGAAACAAATGTGTGATTTAACTGAGGAGGAAAACTACCAGTATTCAGAGCAGTTAAAACAGCTTGTGTAACATCCCTTCCCACAATAGACCAGTATTTTTGATAAAACAAAGGAGCCATACCATCTGGTCCAAGGGATTTTGTAGGCTTCATCTCCTTTAAAGCTGCTTCCACTTCTGCTTCCACAAACACCTCCTCTAATTTTTGCTTCATCTCATTAGTCAGCCTAACACCAAGATTATCTAAAAACTGCATATTGCCTCTGTCAGTAGAAGCTGTGAATAGAGTGCCAAAATAGTTTAGGATCACCTCATCTCTTGCATCTTCCACTTGCCAATTACCAGTAGCATCCCTAATGCCCCTTAACCAATTCTTTTTCTTTCTCTGTGTAGCCTTATGATGGAAAAAACTGGTATTTCTATCACCCTCAGCCAACCAAAGAGCTCGTGATCTTTGCCTCCACATAATCTCATTTCTCTCCAGCCATTTGTGAACCTCAATTCTAGCTTTTTTTAGTTCTTCCTGCATAAGGCCCCTTGGATCAGAATCTTCAATCATCTTTAGGTGTATCTTTGCCTTTCTTAGATTTTTTTGAACATGGCCAAAACTGTTTTTATTCCAACTTTCTAATTGTTCTCCACATCTTTTTATTTGTCTCATCACCCCCTGCATTGTTCTTCCCCCATATCCATCCCCCCAAGCTTTATCAATAATAGTCTTACAACTCTTATCCTCCACCCACATTGCCTCAAAACGAAAGAGCCTCTTCCCTTTTCTTTGCATTCTGTTTGCCTGTAGCTGCAACTTTATTGGCACATGATCAGAATATGCCACACTGCCATGACTGACACAAGCCATAGTATATAAAGCCTTCCACTTTGGGTTTGCCAAGCATCTATCCAATCTTTCACTAATGCAGTGAGCAGGGTCCCTTTTATTACACCAAGTAAATGGATTACCCTGAAAACCCAAGTCCATCAGTTCACAGTCATCATAACTTCTCGAAAGTCTTGCATCTGTTTATCAGTTCTGTTTCTCCCACCACATTTCTCATTAGGACTTAACACCTCATTAAAATCACCCATCAATAACCATCCTTTATCACTTGGTACCTTTAATGATCTTAAAAGGCTCCAGGTTTCATGACGCCTACTAGAGTCAGGTTGACCATACACCCCAGTGAAAAACCAAGGAACATCATCATTGGTAGAGTCCTGAATAGATGCATGAATATGACTTCTAGAGAAATTCTTAATGACTATATTAACATCATTCTTCCACAGGAGGGCAATCCCTCCACTCCTCCCCTCACTACCTACTGCCAAACAGTTCTCGTATCCCATCCTGTACTTTAGATATTCCATACCCTTCTCACTTAATTTTGTCTCTTGTAAGAACAAGACCTTGGGACCTTCTTCCCTGACTAAATCAAAGAGAGCTCGAACGCCCCGTGGGTTTCCAAGCCCACGGGTGTTCCAACTTAGGAGAATCATTGGGTTCGGCAGGGCTGTTCAACAGCCTCTGCCGATAACAAATTATCTTGATCAAGCGCAGACACCCTTGTCAGCTTTACTTTCTTCCTACCACCAATTAGTTCAGTGTCACAACTCCCACCTTCTATGGGACATTTATTACCTGAACTCTCAACATAAATACATGATTTCATACATGGATTACGAGCACGTTTTTTCCAAGTATTCCGTGTAGATCTTCTATTTGGTGGCACTGAAAGTTGATGGGCCTCATTTGATCCGGGAGCTGGAGAAAAGCTATCATCCACAAGGCCCATAGTGGCATTGTTTGCATGGCTATCGTTTACAATTCCGTGAAATTTGCCTCCCTCCGAGTTATGTGTAACGGGTGGATCTTCATCCAATCTTGTCGAAGATAACGGAGATTTTTCGTGACAACTGTGCTCTTCCATCGTTCCCTCCTTTTCCTTATTTGTTTTTTGAAAACAGTCGCCGTGATCTAATCCTTCCACATTGCCTTCAAACTCGCTAGCCATAACAGCCTGCTCCGAAAAATCAGTACCATTCCAATTTGAATTACAAGCGGCCGTCTTCCCTGCTGGTACTGCACCTCCACCATTCTCGCCACCCTCCCCCTCCGTATGCTTCCCCATATCCACTTTCGTGCTCCTTACTCTCGAGTCATACTCTTGCTGAGAACAAGACCGAAGACGACGCCCTCCGACGTCCGCTCGAAGCCAGCTACCAAACTGTTTTGGCACTCCTTTGACAGTGTTAACTTGACATTCAACACCCTCATGTATGATTCTTCCGCACTGCAAACAGAAACGCGGCAACTTCTCATATTTGATTGGAACCCAAATTTTTACCCCTTGCAATGTAATAGTACGTCCCCTGGCTAGAGGCTTCTGCAAGTCCATTAGAATTTTTACTCTAAGGAATTTACCCCACCCCACGTTGTCTTCATCCGCCTCCACTTCCTTCACCTCCCCTATAGAATTTCCCAACTTCATCCCGCACTCCCTGGACATCCCTACCAGTGGCAAGTTATGGAACTGGACCCAAAAAACTGCTTTATCAAAAGATATCTTATTCAATGGGGTAAACCAATCAAATGCATTCATCACAAACATCTGCCCGTCAAAGAGCCATGGCCTACCACTCTCTACCCGATTCTTATCTGCATGTGTAGCAAACGTGATAATGAAGATATTCCTCCCCATCTCTGTGAATACCGCAGGTTTACTCAGTCTCCAAACCTTAGCCATTGTATTTTCTACTATATTCTTCCCGAGCTGTCTCTCGGACCATATCTTGCTAATCAAACTGCGATCACCCTTACGTAGAATCTCTGGTATCCCCTCCCCCTCAATATCAATAGCCGCACCTTCTCCTCATTCAACTGAAAATTCTCCAACATCTCCTGGAGATCCTCCATAGTTTCACCTCACTCTATCTTGTTTCCGAACTCACAACACCACCTCTATTTTCTAGAGAGGAAAATAGAGAGGCAACTCCTGATCTTTTATATCAATACATGTAAAAGAAATTGAATCCTCTGCTTTTCATTTATTGAATATAATTTGTACAACAACATATATATAAGAGTATTACAACTGATCCCTATATTTACGTAGACATTTTAACTAAAAGGATTACAAAGAAGATTACAGCTACACAATATTAACATAACGGAAACGTAGGATCGCGTCTTCCTCATTTATTGGGCTCCTGATTTGTTGTTGAGATTTCACCAAAATTGCTGCTGTGACTTCGGTCATTACCGTTGTTGTATATCTCGACTTTCTGATCTTCAATATCTTCAACCTTGAATTCAGTTATACTAACTTGATTCTCTACAATAACAAACCATCAAATCCAATAACTACTACTAAAATGTCTGACCCAATAACCATCAAACCCAATTATTAATGTCTCGGACCCAATAACCAGCAAACCCAAGTATAATAATAGCAACTACTACATCCAAATAACAGAAAACGATCTAAACAGAATGTAGAAAAAGATTAGCAACTATAATTAGTACAAAATGTAATTGTGTAGGAACATATCAGCACAAGGAGATCTTTATATATCAGCACAAGGGGTCCACTACCAACTAGTTGCCTAAGTTTGGGATTATATTATGAGTTTGACGAGTTGAAGGATCATAATAATTTTTTTTTCCTTCTTATTTTCTACCTGGGTGCTTCTTTTTTTCAGGATCAATGACATGTTGCCCATAACATACTCTACCAAGGTACTATCCATGGTTACTGATGTTTGAGGTCATTTGACTTGCGGTTATTATTCAAAGTGCATTAATTATATTATATAAATATAAGTTAGCATACAATGCTTCAAACTACAACTTCAGACAAATAATAGCAAACCAATCAGTGCACCACAAAGCTAACTATAATTTTAGACCATAACGCTTCAGACTGTAATTTTAGACAAATAACAGCAAACCAATAAGCGCACCACAAAGCTAACTACAATCTTAGACTACAACACAATCAAACACATTGTAGTTAAACAACTTGCAACTGCATTTAACCTCCAAGGGATCTTTATCTAGCAAGACAATGAAATTTGCATGTTTTATAAATTCATCACTTACTTTAATCTCATCGGGAACTATGCATACTTTGCACCCTCTGTAATGACCCAACTCAATAACTCTAAAGTCCTAATATTGATAATTTTTATTGGGTTTAAATTATATTTAATGAGTCATATTAAATAAGCTCACGAGTAATAATTTATTGAGGTTGATTAGGAATTTTAATTAGACTCAATATCTAGGTTAAATCCCATTTATTATTTATTAAATGAGTTAGACTCTTTTAGAATTTAAAGAACGGATATTAGAAATTTAGTCATCCCCAATACTACATGTATTAAACTACTAGAGTATGTTTTTAATTTCAAACACACTAGATTACAATTCTAAAATCCTCTTCACCTTAAAATTCCTAAACCCAACACATACCATCACTCGCATGGTATAAAATCCTATAAATAGAATCCAGTGCACTGCACATGCACCTACCTCTTCAATCTTATGTTTTTTTTTTCTACCTTCAGTATGCCGCAATCTCATCTCCCTCACCATGAAACATGGCAAGGCCACCATCGTCTCTTCCTTCCTCCTACTCACAACCACCGCCGTCCCTCCATCGCATTGTGATCAATTTTATGTCTAAAACTTTAGAAAGCAACACTACGAGGTAAGTAGTTTGATTATAAATTAGGATTAGCATACGTTACCTAGTTATATATATTATTATTAAAACCAGTTCTTTGAAAGTTACTGTTTATGTATCATGCATGTCATGATATTTGTAAGCGCTTCATTCATTATGTTTCGTTCCGCATATTATAGTATGTATGTATTATGTATCTCACGTTGCATAAGTTACGTAAACTTTTATAAGATCAAGTGTAATATAAGCTCAGAGTAGTTAATAAGATGACCATTTAGATGCATGATACTTATGCGATTTGTGGGTGGACGTGCAAGCCATGAACCTAAGCGTGGTCCACCATAGTATGTTAGAATACTATTAGCGAGTCCCCTTGCAGCTATGGGATGTGGAGTCGGTGCACAACCTTGCACACAAGATTAAGTGTGTAGGCCAGTATGATAACTAAGATAAGTTAGATAAGTCAAGATAAGTCATACATGTCTTAAGCAAACGTATGAATGATCATGATTTTAATTCTCAGCATGAAATATTTTATGAAAAACCTTATGTTAAATATGTTTACGTTATGATGAGTTTCTTATTGAGTCATCGACTTATTTTAGTTATTTTATGTTTTTAAACCACCCCAAGTCAGAATATTTATGAAGGTAGAGCTATAGGATGATACTTAGTCTAGGGAGGCGTGACAGTGGCCTAGATCATGTACAAAGATTTTAAGTTATGATTTTTATGGCACGGACTTTGAGAAGTTTTAATAAATGCTTCAACGCTCTCTCATTTATGATTTCAGTATTTTTATTAAAGAATGATTGTATTTATTATATGGAAGTTTTGTATCTGGCACAATTATAAGAAAATATTTTAAAGTCAAGATCAATGGTAGCACTCCAGCTACCAAAAAATTTTAAAATTGACTTTATTCTTAACCGTGGGGAAGTGGGGTGTTAAATCCTCTCATCCCAAAAACTCAAATATAAAAATCTCTGAAACTCATTTTTCTTTGAACTTTGCAATTGTATATGCTTTTGGAAACTACTTCCCAATAGGATAGTGACTGATGCATGTAATCTCGGTGTTAAACGATGCAAAGTCAGCAAGAGCTTCATTCTCTACCTTCCTCCTAAGGGTTGGATCGTACTGATCTACAAATTGTTTTAGTATGGTCCTGGAGTTGATGTAGTCATAAAAAAATACATTCATACTTTTACTCAAAGCTGCCTTCATCATTTAAAACCACATTAATCCTACACTCTTTCTTCTCTATTTGTCTTGGCTGGAGAACATCAGCGACATGAGTCTTTGATGTGCCTTGTCGCATAGATACCGACGTAAACCATATAATCTTCCCATCTTCTCCTTGTCTAGAATTCCTTCTACGCACTCCAAGTACCGTATGCTTAGCATACTTCATATAGTAAGACCGAACCTCTTCCTCGAATGAAAATTACATTTTGACCATGGGTTCTTCAATGGTATCATTTTTATCTTCATCATTATCAAGTATTACATCAACACACGCATTATTCGAGCTCCATGTCAGAATCTATGCCAACTCCAGTGGAGGAGTTTCCTAAGTAACTATTAATAAAAATGTTGGTGGAATATTAGCAAGTATTGAAATGTGTTTGATACACATAAAGGAAATATATAATCTTTTATACCAGAGCAAATGAATACAATTAAAGAAAATATATAATATGTAAAAGCATATTTGTATTCATACAAGCACTTGATGAAAATATCAGCATATTTGTGAAGGCCATAGGAAGATTGGACCTTGTGAAGTTCTCCAAAAGATCAACAACAATGCATATAGACTACGTCTTCCCAATCATATGAGAACTTCATATGTGTTTAACGTCAAACATCTCAGCCCTTGCTTCATCGATGATGGCGTGAACTTGAGGGTGAGTTCTTTCCAATCCAGGGAGGCTGATGTAGGGGGATCCAAGTCTGAATCTGAGGCCGATGAGACTTAGCTGGCAGACGTGACGTTAAAAGTATTGGACTACTTTGTGAAGGTAGACTGGAGCAAAATTGGCGGGAAGAGATAAGGAATTGGGCAAGAAGTGGCATATTTGGGGCGAGGAGACTTGTCTTGGTTGGGTGAGGAGACTTATCTCTTGGTTGGGCGAGGAGCAATGAGCGACACATGTATTTTAACTATAACTTAGGCTACAATTGTCAGAATCGTGCATATGACCCCAATCCGAAAAGCTATCTTCGGCGTGCACGTTGTGGTCACAATGCTTCATATGGTGGGCCCCTTGTGTAACACCCCGTATTTTAGTGTATTTTTACTAAAGGAATTATTTTTATGGATTCAAAAATTTATCCTCTTATTTTAAAATTGGTTGGATTTTTAGTGAGTTTATTTCTATGATTTTAATTTGGTGAAAATTATTTTTATGTGCTTTCTTAATATTTATTTATTGTTATGCATTTAAATTTCTTTTAATATTTAATTAATTATTGTGGGATTTAATTATTTCAATTTCACTTTACCATTACGTTTAAGTTATTTTATTTAACTTATAGTTTTGAAATCGTTTCTGTTGGATCATTTTTGTGACCCAAGTTATGAGGATTGTACCTCATTTCTTTCCCTACATTTTTTCTTTTCCTCTTTTCTTTTCCTCTTCCTTTTCTTTTTCTTCTTCTCTTTTCTTTTTCTTTTTCTTCTTCTTTCCCTCCCTTCCTGCGCGAGCTCTCTCTCTCCTTCTCTCCGTCCGAACCTTCCCTCCCACAGCCCGCTGTCGTCCGCCGATGGTGGTCGACATCGCCCGGCTCCCCAGCCTCCCCAGCTCCCGACGAACACTTCTCTCCAATCTCAGCCTCCCTTGTGCCGCCGTTAGCCACCATGAAGCCATTGAAGCCGTGGCGCTCTTTCCGCCGTTGCACCGCCATCGCACCACCATTGGCCACCATTTTCCTACCACATCATCCCTGACCTCTTGACAACCCAATGGACCCAACCCCGGTTTCGATCCGTCACCGGTGAAGCCCCACCAAGTCCATTTTCTATTTGTGCATTTTTGGCCTAAAACCACCCCTTGCGCCGCCACCCACGGCAAACCACCACCACCATTGGCTTCACCGACCTCCCTAGGCCCTACCCTATCATTTTTGGGTCTTCGTTTGTCTTCGTTGAAAAGTGGGTGTTGCTCAGACGTCGCCTTTTTCAACTTCGTGATCCTTCGGAAATTGCTATATTGCACTGTAAGTATTTCTCCAAAGAATTCTTGTGAATTTAATGTATTTTTGCACTAATGCATTTCACTGTATTTAATCTGCTGATTGGTTTTGCCGGACTGAGTCTGAGGAGTACAGAAGTCGGATGGATTGGTTGTTGATGAGTTGTTTGGTTGAAGTTGATTGGTTTGGTTATTGATGGTTGTGGATTAGTGTTGGTACATGTACATCTCATTATTTCATGCATGATCATGTTTGTAAAGAAAACTGGGTTTTCGTGTGTTGCATTCATGCTCATGTGTGATTTGGAAAGTTATGATTTTATGTGAGAATATTTTTGGGTGCGTGTGTATCACGACCCCAAGCCGAGATGGGGCATTATCTCAGTGGAGCTCCTCTGGTTACTCGGGAGCGGAATAAACTGAGTGACGTCCCCTGGATTGTCGTTGGGCGACAATGGGATCGGACGAGAGATTCGTGCCGACTCCGTGGTCCTTCTGCTGGCGGGGACTAGAGGATGCTTGGCTACGTACGCGTTGGGCGCGGAACTGGGCATCGCTCGTTGTGTAGTGGGTGCTTGGCTACGTACGCGCTGGGCACGGAACCGAGCATTGCTACGAAGCCAGGATGTGCGAATGGTCCCTAGGGGAGGCCATGGTGCATAGGTTAATAATGGATTAATTGGCTATTTTCTGGGAAAATAGTGTGTGTTGGAATTTGTGTAAATCATTTTCTGGGAAAATGTTTTACGGATTATTTTTGGGCCAATGGGATTTTGGCGTGTGTTGGAAAACTGTCATTTTCGGGAAAAATGATGTTTTGAGAAAAATGCATATTTCATCATATGCATGCATGTTGGTTGCATTAAATGCATTTTATTCCCTGAGAATTATTTGGGTCATACTTACCTGCGGTACCATTTTGTGGTAACGCAGATTTTGATGCAGATGAGGAGGAGGAGGGCGAGCCTGAGGAGACGGCTCCGCCCGAGGAGTGATTTGGGATCACTGGTTATTGTTATTTTATTTTACCCTTTTGTATTTTCGGGACATGTGTTAAACTTTATTTTGGATGACTGTATAACTGCTTTTAAACCTCTATTGATGTTTAGTTTGTATTTAAATTCTGGTACTTAGTAGACTTGACTAATCCGCTGCGTTATTTTTTTTTATTTGTACATTGTTGCATGTACACACACTGGCACTTCGTTGGGATGTGTGACCGTGTTGTCATCATCCCGGCGTCTCAATCCCCGTGTTTTTATATAAGGGAGATTGGGGGCGCTACAGGTGGTATCAGAGTAGTTCGGCTCTGGGTAAAACCACATGTCCCATAGGTGCAGTACCAGAAAGTTTTAAAAGTTGTGATTTGAAATTATTTAATTTAAAATATGTGATTTTTATTGGTTTTATTTAGTTATTGTATACTACTTGTTTATTTATTTATTTTATTGTTTTATTTTATGGAATGTTATTTTATTTGTTTTAATTATTTATTGTATATTATGAGTTTATGATTATTTTATTTTGTGTTAAATGAACATATTTATGTTATTTCATGTTATTATATTTTTATTATGTTGCTTGGGATCGTGTTTGAATTTTTTAATTTAGAGTATTGTTTTATTGGTTTTATTTATTTTATTGTATAATAATTTTGTTGTTATTTATTTTATGGTATGTCATTTTAATTTATTTGTTTTATTTTATGGCGGATTATTTATTTGTTTTATTTATTTTACTGTGAACTACTTCATTGGTTTTATGCATTTTGTCGTATGTTATTTTATTTATGGAATTTTATTTTATTTTGTTTTGTTCGAAATTGAAAGGCGGGTTACGGGTTGTGCTATGACTGGAAGGTGATACGACTGAGAAGGCCATTGTTAGGCTTGAACATTTGGTGTAGTAGGCCTGAACTCTTGGTGATTGGTTTGTTTTAATATCAAGGCTCGAACATCAGGGTCTGGGTGAACTCTTAGGATTAGGTACTCAAGTTGCTGCTAAGGAGGGGAATAGTTTTTAAATTGCTTAGGATAATTGAGGTTTTAGGTTCCGTATAATTTATGTGATGAGTCTATGGGGTAGGAGGTTGTAAGATCAACGAATTTCAAGGTTAGATTTATGAGGAGTTCATCTAAGGTTTGAGGCCCCATAGTTTTTAGGAAATAAGTTATGAGATTTAAAGTGGTAGGTTCAACAAGCAATTGAGGCATTACTTAGATTAGAAGTTTTCGATCTTGTCGACCTTGATAAGCAATTTGATAACATTTGTGGTTTTAGAATTTACAAGTTTTATAAGGTGAATGTTTTAGATTTAAGGTCATCGATCTTGAGGATTTCGGAAAAATGATTTTTATCTGGGTTAAGGTTTTAGAATTGCAGAGTTGAAGGGCAGAATCAAAATAGGATTGATGAGAGTTGAGTTATTAATGTGAGGATTTTTTTTTTCAGGAGAGAATTTCTTTGAGATGGAAGGTAATGATCTAGTTCGTGTATTTTCTGGGGATTGAAGATGTTGATCTAGTTTGGTTAAATAATTATTTTTAGCTTGATGTTACAGTGATAGGTTAATGATTTAATCCATATTAATTTTAAGGATAATAGATGGTGCGGATTTAGAAAATGATTTTTGCTGATTTCGAGGATATAGGTCTAGTGATGGAAATGGTAAGGATGATCACTTGCACGTTTGGAGGATTATTGGTTTTGGCTGAGGTGCATGAGATCGATGTGTAAAAATGGTGTGTGTACGCATTTCGGAGGGTATAGGTTCTAGTCTTATTTTGGTTTGTAGAAAGTGACTTTGGTAAGTGTTGAAGAGGAGTCGACACAATAGTACTAAGTCACAAGACCTTGGCTTAGAATTTTTGGTGAGTTGATCGAAGTGTGTAGTCGAGTGGGTTACTTAATGGAATTATGGTTGATAATAGTTATTGTGATTATTTTCAGGAATTAATTGTGACTTGAGGTTACTTAGGTACTTTTATTTTTATTTTCATTTTTATCTTGAGGCTATATTTACCTTTGGAGATTGAGCATCCAATTGGTTGAATTAAGGACATTGTTATTTAACTTAAAGAGAGATTGTTGGGCATCATGTATGGTGTAGGAAAAGATCTTCAAAGTTGAATCTTAGGCATCAATAGTGGATAATATGATCAAGTATGTGGGTTAATAAAGCATTAGGATCCTTGGGTGCTTTGCAATGGATTTTGGTAAATTGAAGATTTGAGTAGTATGGTTTGTCTTGAGGTTTAATAGTGATGTACTATTGAAGAAACTAGTTGTGTTAATGCTAACCTGGAGGAGTAGAAATAGGTGGGCGAGTTACCAAGATGGTTTCGATAATGTTTTGGTGTACTCAATGGTGGTTCGTAGTGAGTTTAGTCTTCGCTATATTAGATGTTGTTCATAAT
This sequence comes from Juglans mandshurica, assembly GCA_022457165.1. Taxonomy (NCBI): domain Eukaryota; kingdom Viridiplantae; phylum Streptophyta; class Magnoliopsida; order Fagales; family Juglandaceae; genus Juglans; species Juglans mandshurica. The sequence goes on from CM039621.1 coordinate 33,401,256, forward strand.
GTTGATGGTGAGCTTTTGGGTTTAGGTTGTTAGGTAGAAGTTTCTAGGTGCTCTTTTTGGTTCGCTAGGTTGGAATTGAGTCTTTTAAAATATGTTTCTTATCTTAGATGAGATGAGTGTATTTTGGGTTGAGATTGCTTATTTCCAATTTGGGATGCTAAGGTTGTTTGATATTAGGTTTCTATCTATGATCATGGATGTATTTTATGGAATTTGATTTTGATCAAGGCAGCAGGAGTTAATTGAGGAATTTGAGTTATAACTCGTGGTTTTGGGAGAGAGTATTTTTCTACCAAATTGTGATAAGAATTTTGGTTAGTAGGAATGGAGCCACCTTGTATTCGATGGTGTTAGTTTCATGACGACATAAGTTTTATGCATGTGGCGAATATCAGAGTGCGCAGTAGAAGCGTGGTATTTTTGTTGTAGTCAGGAGTTCAGATTGTACTGATTTTGAGGAATTAGTGGTGACTTAAATTTTGAGAAGATACTTGTAATTGAAGATTAATCATTTGGTTGTGCAATTTGTTATTGATCGTTAACTTTGGAAGTGGCTATTAGTTTACCACAAGTAGAATTCAATGGAGGTTTACTAGTTGTAGCATAGGAGTTGATTGAGGATGGCACATAGTATTGTTAGGGCTATTGATCATCGAAATTTATTGGATGTTGTATTAAGGTTCTCGAGGAAATGAGATTTGGATAGCAGTCACTCTAGGAATACTGGTCGTGATGTGTCATTGGGGGACTAAAATGAGTATGTAGGATAATGCGATGTTCATTGAGGAATGTGCCACGTGCCGTCAAGTTAAGGCTAAGCATCAAGGTAGACCTCAACCTCTCCCTATTCCTGAGTGGAAGTGGGGTGATATTTCTATGGATTTTGTTGTGGGTTTGCCGAGGACTCCTAGTGGAAAGAATTCAATTTGGGTGATTGTTGATTGGTTGACCAAGAGTGTCAATTTCTTGCCTATTAATAATACCGACTCTTTGGGTAAGTTGACTCGGTTATATGTCAAGGAGATAGTGCGTTTGCATGGAGTACCCAAGAGCATTGTGTCGGATCGGGACCCGTAGTTCATGTCCCCTTTTTGGAAGAGTTTGCGGGCAGCCTTAGACACTAAGTTGAAGTTTAGTTCTGCGTATCACCCCCAGACGGACGGTCAAACAGAGCGTACTATTCAGACTCTGGAGGATATGTTGCGGTCTTGTGTCATGGAAGTTTTGGGGAGTTGGGAGAATCATATGCCGCTAATTGAGTTCTCTTATAATAACAGTTTTCATTCCTCCAATCAGATGACCTGTATGAAGCTTTGTATGGAATGAAGTGTAGATCGCCCTTGTGTTAGGATGAAGTTGGCGAGAGCAAATTGTTTGGGCCTGAGATAATTCAAGAAATGAATTATCAAGTTCAGTTTATAAGGACTAAAATGGCGGAAGCGCAAAGTCGCCATAAGAGTTATGCAGATACGAGAAGAAGAGACGTATCCTTTGAAGTAGATAACTGAGTTTATTTCAAAGTCTCTACTATGAAAGACGTTAAGCGCTTGGGTAAGAAAGGAAAACTTAGCCCAAGATATGTTGGCCCTTTTTCAGATCGTAGAGAAGGTTGGGCTTGTTGCTTATAGTGGCCTTACCGGACTATTTTGGCAGTATGTTCTTAAGTCTGCTCTTAGTTGAATCTTATTCCTGTCTTAGTCTTAATGTTAACCTTGTCAATTTCGAGGACGAAATTTTATTTAAGAGGGGAGAATGTAACACCCCGTATTTTAGTGTATTTTTACTAAAGGAATTATTTTTATGGATTCAAAAATTTATCCTCTTATTTTAAAATTGGTTGGATTTTTAGTGAATTTATTTCTATGATTTTAATTTGATGAAAATTATGTTTATGTGCTTTCTTAATATTTATTTATTGTTATGCATTTAAATTTCTTTTAATATTTAATTAATTATTGTGAGATTTAATTATTTCAATTTCACTTTACCATTACGTTTAAATTATTTTATTTAACTTATAGTTTTGAAATCGTTTCCGTTGGATCATTTTTGTGACCCAAGTTATAAGGATTGTACCTCATTTCTTTCCCTACATTTTTTCTTTTCCTCTTTTCTTTTCCTTTTCCTTTTCTTTTTCTTCTTCTCTTTTCTTTTTCTTCTTCTTTCCCTCCCTTCCCGCGTGAGCTCTCTCTCTCCTTCTCTCCTTCTCTCCGTCCAAACCTTCCCTCCCCCAGCCCGCCGCAGTCTGCCGGCGGTGGTCGACATCGCCCGGCTCCCCAGCCTCCCCAGCTGCCGACGAACACTTCCCTCCAATCTCAGCCTCCCTTGTGCCGCCGTTAGCCACCACGAAGCCATTGAAGCCGCGGCACTCTTTCCGCCGTTGCGCCGCCGTCGCACCACCATTGGCCACCATCTTCCTACCACATCATCCCCGACCTGTTGACAACCCAATGGACCCAACCCCGGCTCTGATCCGTCACCGGTGAAGCCCCACCAAGTCCATTTCCGATTTGTGCATTTTTGGCCTAAAACCACCCCTTGCGCCGCCACCCACGGCAAACCACTACCACCATTGGCTTCACCGACCTCCCTAGGCCTTACCCTATCATTTTTGGGTCTTCGTTTGTCTTCGTTGAAAAGTGGGTATTTGTGACCCACGACCACAGTGTATTTTACACTGTGGTGTTGCTCAGACGTCGCCTTTTTCAACTTAGTGATCATTCGGAAATTGCTATATTGCACTGCAAGTATTTCTCCAAAGAAGTTTTGTGAATTTAATGTATTTTTGCACTAACGCATTTCACTGTATTTAACCTGCTGATTGGTTTTGCCGGACTGAGTCCGAGGAGTACGGGAGTCGGATGGATTGGTTGTTGATGAGTTGTTTGGTTGGAGTTGATTGGTTTGGTTATTGATGGTTGTGGATTAGTGTTGGTACATGTACATCTCATTATTTCATGCATGATCATGTTTGTAAAGAAAACTGAGTTTTCATGTGTTGCATTCACGCTCATGTGTGATTTGGAAAGTTATGATTTTATGTGAGAATATTTTTGGGTGCGTGTGTATCACGACCCCAAGCCGAGATGGGGCATTATCTCGGTGGAGCTCCTCTGGTTTCTCGGGAGCGGAATAAACTGAGTAACGTCCCCTGGATTGTCGCTGGGCGACAATGGGATCGGACGAGAGATTCGTGCCGACTCTGTGGTCCTTCTGCTGGCGGGAACTAGAGGATGCTTCGCTATGTACTCGCTGGGCGCGGAACTGGGCATCGCTCGTTGTGTAGTGGGTGCTTGGCTACATACGCGCTGGGCGCGGAACCGAGCATCGCTACGAAGCCAGGACGTGCGGATGGTCCCTAGGGGAGGCCATGGTGCATAGGTTAATAATGGATTAATTGGCTATTTTCTGGCAAAATAGTGTGTGTTGGATTTTGTGTAAATCATTTTCTGGGAAAATGTTTTACGGATTATTTTTGGGCCAATGAGATTTTGGCGTGTGTTGGAAAATTGTCATTTTCGGGAAAAATGATGTTTTGAGAAAAATGCATATTTCATCATATGCATGCATGTTGGTTGCATTAAATGCATTTTATTCCCTAAGGATTATTTTGGTCATACTTACCTACGGTACCATTTTGTGGTAACGCAGATTTTGATGCAGATGAGGAGGAGGAGGGCGAGCCTGAGGAGACGGCTTCACCCGAGGAGTGATTTGGGATCACTGGTTATTGTTATTTTATTTTACCCTTTTGTATTTTCGGGACATGTGTTAAACTTTATTTTGGATGACTGTATAACTGTTTTTAAACCTCTATTGATGTTTAGTTTGTATTTAAATTCTGGTACTTAGTAGACTTGACTAATCCGCTGCGTTGTTTTTTTTATTTGTACACTGTTGCATGTACACACACTGGCACTTCGTTGGGATGTGTGACCGTGTTGTCATCATCCCGACGTCTCGATTCCCGTGTTTTTATATAAGGGAGATTGGGGGCGCCACACCTTGTTGACCCAAAAATCATCCGTTTTTACCTCCGAAGCATCAATTTTAGTTAACTCTTTTATTTTTGGTTATTTTCTTTTATGGTAATGTTTATCTTTATGAACGATTTTATTCCAGATTCCTAAGCTAGATGTTAGTCATATTTACCTATTGCTTGACTATAATTACAGTTTTGTTATTTTGCATTAGCTATTTAAGCCCGGCTTGTGGGCATCAGAAGGGAAGATTGATTTATTTTATATTAATATCCTAATCTAAGAGTTTCTCTCTATTTGCAATTTTTCTCAATCTCAATCTGAATCTCTAGCTTCCATTGTTTAACTAGCCATCAGAATAACCTCCTATTTTGGTTCGGCGTCATATTGTTACTGGAGGGACAAAGCCACAGCCGCTATGTTGGCAATAAATAGCTAGAGGGTGAGGCAAAGAAGTGAAAGGGCCAGACAGAGTCACAACGGGTACATTTGGATGAAATCACAGTCATTACACCTAGGGGCTAAGGCGAAACAGTTGTATGTCATGGTTCTGAGACCATTCCGCAAAGGAGAGTCGAAGGTTTGCAAGGTTGAAGACAAAGTAAAAAAGGTTCAAGGCTTTAGATGGAACGAACGGTCCAGATGAGGCCAACGTTGATGTAACAACCTCTAGAAGATCTGAAGACTCTGTTTTATTTCTGTTGTATTTTCCTTTTAATAGTGATGATGTCAAGTGTTTAATGGCAGTAAGTTTTTAATAGTGACGAGCTGGCCAGTCTGTGATAAGCTCTCATTAGTTAATGATTCCCTTATAACCTGAGATATGCTACTTGTTTTCATTTATGCAAAATACTCAGTAAAATCCCCAACTTCCCTCTCTACTATTATGGAGGCTACCTGTGCTCGAATTGAGGTTATCTCTCTCTTTTTGGATTATTACAAGTTGGTATATCAGAGCCATCGTTCCTATTTATCTACCCAGTACAATGACTGATGGTACAAGGATAAATCATTTACAAGAAGGATTAAACTCACTCAAGAAATCCAGTGAGTCTCAGTTTGATACAATCTAGACTCAATTCAAGAATATTGAATCTGAGATGTCTGCATTCAGGCATCATTCCGAAGCACTGACCAAGTAGCTTGCTCTCCTGACAATGGAGCTGCAAAAGAAACAGAATAATGGATTAGGTAGTGAATCAAGCAATAACCCAAAACAAGCATTAATCCCAACAAACAGTGAGGTACAAACAAGATCAATTAGTCTGGGTTTTCCTATATTTACAGAAGATGATCCTAATGGGTGGCTTTATAAGGTAAAATAGTTTTAACCTTTCATAACACTTCACCACAGCACAGATTATGTTTGGTCTCCTTTCACATGGAAGGCAAGGCCCTCATCTGGTTTCAGGACTAGGAATTAGGTAGCTTGGGTGATTGGGATGCCTTTGTGAAGGCATTGATTGTGTGGTTTGGGCCTAGCTGTTATGATGACCCGATGGAGGCAATTACATGGTTGAAGCAAATTGGGTCTGTGGAGGACTATAAAACCAAGTTTGAAGACTTATCAAATAGGCTTAGAGGGCTAATCGGATCATTACAAACTAAGTTACTTTTTAAGCGGCTTGAAAGACGAGATTGTACTTCCGGTGCAAATGTTTAATCCACACAACTCATTAACTGCCTACACCTTGGCAAAAATTCAAGAGGAGCATATCGCTCTCTCTAAAAGGGGAACTAAATGGCCCCCTAACCATTCCCCCCAACCCTAACCCAGCCATCCTGAAAACACCCTTCAAAAACCTAGACTACCAAAAACATCCCTCAAAGAACCTCATACCCATACAGAAAGTAATCCAAAGCCAAATGAAAGAAAGGCATGATAAAGGCCTTTGTTATTTTTGTGAGTCTAAGTGGTGCCTGGGCCATAAGTGCCTAAACCCCAAGTTGTACCTCATCGAGGAAATATTTGAGGCAGCGTAGGACGGAGAGGTTTCAGTAGGTGAAACTGGAGGTGGTGAGTTGGAGCACAACCAGGAAGGCTTAGCACTAGATCTAGACATTCTAAACAACAGCCTAGAAATCTCATTACATGCTATGTTTAGGTCCTCTAACCCAAAAACCATGAGGGTAGTAGCTAACATTGGTGCTATGAAAGTGGTGGTTCTTATTGACATAGGAAGTACACACAACTTCCTTGACCCCAGGGTGTTGAACAAGATTAGACTCAGGGTGGACCGGACTACTAACGTCCAAGTAAAAGTGGCTAATGGTGAGTTGGTAGGAACTGAATAGAAGGTAGGGCAAGTACCATTATCAATCCAAGGCACTGCCTTCAAAACCGAGGCATACATCTTGGGATTGGTTGGCTGTGATGTGGTCTTAGGCATGGCATGGCTTCAAGACCTAGGAGCTATCCTTTGGGATTTCAAAAATCTGACTATGCAGTTTGTGTGTGAATGGTAGAAGATAGTGCTGCAAGGGTTGCAAAATTCCAAGCGCATAGAAGAAGGGGGGGGGGGGGTTTACCGGATTGTAACAACTTGGAAAACAAGGGTATATTGCTGCAATTATTGGAATCAAAGGATATTGTGGACCAGAAACCACTTCCTGAAGCTACTCATCAGCTTTTGTAAAAATTTCAAGACATCTTTTCAGAACCCAAAACACTACACCCACATAGAGCCTGTGACCATTCTATCATCCTACACCCCGGCATAAAACCCATCTCAGTCCAACCCTACCATTACCCCTTCTTTCAAAAAGATGAAATGGAGAAAATAGTGAAAGAATTATTATCCACAGGGGTCATTCAACCTAGCCACAACCCCTATTCATCTCCTACATTGCTGGCTCGTAAAGATGATGGCTCTTGGCAATTGTGTGTTGTAGAGCCCTCAACTGTGTCAGAATCAAGGACAAATATCTTATCCCTGTGGTGGAAGAACTCTTAGATGAGCTTTGTGGAGCAACTATTTTTTCAAAGTTAGACTTGAGATCTGGGTTCCACCAGATCCGTGTTAAGCCTTAAGACATTCCAAAAACTACATTTCGCACCCATGAAGGACACTATGAGTTGTTGGTCATGCCCTTCGACTTGACAAATGCGCACTCTACTCCTTCAAATTTTAATGAATTCCATTTTTAAGCCTTACTTGAGAAAGTTCATCCTTGTATTTTTTAACGATATTTTGGTGTATAGCAGGGATAAAAAACAACATGTACAACATTTGCAAATCACCATAGCCACCTTAAGACAACATCATTTGTTTGCCAAGATGACCAAGTGCAAGTTTGGAAGTAGTGAAGTGGCTTATATGGGGCATTTGATATTTTCCCAAGGAGTCAAGGCAGACCCCGAGAAGCTAAGAGCTATGGTGGAGTGACCAATTCCATCCTCACTCAAGTCCCTTAGAGGATTTTTGGGTTTGAAGGGCACTATAGAAAATTCATCAAGGGGTACGGTGAAATAGCAGCACCCTTGATAGATCTCCTAAAAAAAGATGGGTTCCATTGGAGTGAAGTGGTAGAAAAAGGCCTTTGGGAGTTTGAAGGAGGCTGTGATGAAACCTCCTGTGTTGGCTCTTCCCAATTTCTAAGCCTTTCAACATCGAGTGTGAAGCATCAGGCAGGGCAGTAGGGGCTGCTATATTATAAGAGGGGCACCCTATAACATACTACAACCAAGCATTAAAAGGGAGGGCCTTGTTGACGTCTACATATGAAAAGGAATTGCTAGCGTTTGCTTCAGCAGTGAAGAGATGGCGGCCTTATCTATTAGGAGTTAAGTTTACGGTGAAAACATACCATAAGAGTCTGAAATTTCTTCTTGACCAAAAAGTAGGGAACCCTATGCAACAAAAGTGGGTGTCCAAGTTGTTGGGCTATGCTATTTTGGTCGAGTATAAGCAAGGCAAGGAGAATAGAGTAGTAGATGCTCTATCTCGAAGGGAAGAGGAAAAAGAAGGTACTGTGATGACACTTGCCATGGTGTCAGTGCCTGCTTTGAAGCTATTGGAGAAGTTTAAACAGTTGTATCCCAAGGATGCTTGCCTACAAGAGTTGCTACTACAGGAGAAGGCAGGGAAGCTAAACTAGAAATACTCCCGTAGAGATGGCCTGCTATGTTACATGGAGAGATTGTATGTGGTAGTCATGAGCCCTTTAAGAGGAAGTTACTAGAGTTGCTACATAACAGCCCTGGTGGGGGGCACTCAGGTTATGAGAAAATAGTGCACAGGGTTAGAAGAGAATTTTATTGGCCCAGCCTAAAGAAGGAGGTGAAAGAGTACATTTGTGCCTATGATATGTGTCAGCAGGTTAAGCTAGAAAATAGCTTACCAGAGGGGACTTTTACGGCCTCTATATATTCCCTCTAACCCATGGACTAGTATCTCGATGGACTTTGTTGAAGGATTACCAGCCTTGCAAGGCTTTGATTGTTTGTGGGTTACAGTGGATAGGCTAACCAAGTTTAGCCATTTTATTCCCTTGTCCCATCCCTACACGGCCTCCACTGTAGCTCAACAGTTTCTGAAACATGTGTTTTGGTTATATGGGATGCCTAATCTAATTATTTCTGACAGGGAGAAAACTTTCACTAGTAAGTTCTGGAGAGAACTCTTCAAGTTGCAAAGGGTGCAGTTAGCCTTCAACTCAGCGTATCACCCCCAAACCGATGGCCAATCAGAGGCCGTCAACAAGGCCTTAGAGAATTATCTCCATTGCTTCACAGGGGATAGGCCTCGAGATTGGTCAAGCTGGATTCCTATGGCTGAATGGTGGTACAATACCACCAAACATGCATCTACCCAGATTACTCCCTTTGAGGCCCTCTATGGGTATCCCCATCCCAAACTCCTAAGCTACCAAATAGGATCTACACAAGTGGAAGAAGTGGACTCAATTCTACGTTCAAGGGAGCAAATCATGCCATTACTCAAGCAAATCTTACTGAAAGCACAAGAGAGGATGCGAAAATATGTTGACCTAAAACAAAAGGAGAGAACTTTGGAGGTAGGCGACTGGGTCTTTGTGAGATTGTAACCCTATCGGTAGTAGTCAGTGGCTTAAAGGAGGAACGTGAAGCTCTCCCCTCGTTTTTAAGGTCCCTTCCAGGTGACCCACTGTGTCGGATCTGTGGCCTACAGGGTTCATCTGTCGGACTCCGCCCAAATACACCTGGTGTTCCATGTAAACTTACAGAAAAAGAAACTGGGAAGGGATGTACAACCCATTTCGCAGCTGCCCCCGATGGATAGACTTGGGGTAGTGAAGCCGGAACCCGTGGCGGTGCTCGAAAAAAGGGTACGGAAGAAAGGAAATTTACCGTTGGTAGAGGTGCTTGTACAATGGCATGGCCAAGAGAAGGAGGATTCAACCTAGGAGGCTTTTTGGAAGATGCAAAACATCTACCCACACCTTGTGGGCAATGTGTTTTGAGCAGGGAGGCTTTGCCACTGTTCTGAGACCATTCCGCAGAAGAGAGTCGAATGTTTTCAAAGTTGAAGACAAAGTAAAAAAGGTTCAAGGCTTTAGATGGAATAGACGGTCCAGATAAGGCCAATGTTGATATAACAACTTCTAGAAGATTAGAGGACTGTTTTATTTCTGTTGTATTTTCCATTTAATAGTGATGATGTGTCAAGTGTTTAGTGGCAACAAGTTTTTAATAGTGACGAGCTAGTCAGTATGTGATAAGCTCTAGTTAGTTAAGGATTTCCTTATAACCAGGAATATGCTACCTGTTTTCATTTATGCAAAATATTCAGTAAAATTTCCAATTTTTCAGGTTACCTCTCCTCGAATTGAGGTCAACTTTATTTGGATTATTACACAGTAATTGAGGCAACCTCAAAGAAAATATGGACAGAATCACACAATTCTGGATAAGGACGGACTCACACAAATTGCGCGCAATTGCAGCTACTGCCTTATGCGCCCCTCATCATGAGTCTCTCGATGTCCAGTTGAAACTCCTCACAAAGCACCTCTGCATTTTGACTGGCCACCCTCTATTGGCAGTACCCATGGCTTCCACGTATCACAGTGTCATCTGCTGTCCATTTTTGCTAGCTAGGAGCTTCGTGCTTCTTTTCCTTGGAATTACTTAATTATACTCCATTATCCAACAATGTTGGAGTGGAGATCTCCTCAACGACTACGCCAAACATGAATAGTTGCAATGCATATCCTATTGCTAATGGATTTCTTTCAGACAAAAAACTGTTAGATTACATTTCATGATTTTTTTTATTCTATTTCATGTGCTGTATTAATGTTTGTTTTGGGATATTTATTGGAATCATTTCCTATTCCTTACTATTGTACTTTATAATTTTATTAATGTAATTTGACTATAAAAAATGAAAAGAACATAAAAGAAAGTGGTCACTTTTATCTTCTCCCTTCTCTACTCCATACATATAAATGAGCTCAAATTTGTAAAAACAAATGGGTCTTAATTAAAAGAAGTTAATCTCTTTAAAAATCACACTATTGATCATCTTTGAGATTTGACTCTATCTTATCTCAAACTGACTGACTGATCTTATTTTGTCATATTATTCTATAAACCAAAATTAGATTCCACTCAAAATCTTTAAAAATTGTTTGGATGTGTCCTTATTTTATCAGATTGTTCTAAATTATAAGTTGTTCATCCTTTATTTTCTTCTTTATCATCTATAAGCTATTTTCTTTAATAATATAATTATGATCCTTTGATCACTACAATCATTCAAACTGTTGAAAAAAAATAATAACTTATCTTCAATCTATTTCATTCTCTTGAAGACCTAAAATTTACAAAATTAACCACTTTGCTTGTGCAAGGTTAATTGAGTAACTATTTGGATAGTGAGATGAGATAATGAGATGAGATAGTTTTAGATTAAAGTTGAAAGTTGAAAAAAATATTGTTAGAATATTATTTTTTAATATTATTATGTTAGGATTTGAAAAAGTTGAATTATTTATTATATTTTGTGTAAAAATTTGAGAAAGTTGTAATGATGAGATGATATGAGATGAGATGAGTTAAGAGTGTTTCTCAATCTCAATCTAAACGACTCGTTAATTATTTCCAACAACAATGGAAGAGATTCTTTGCGCAAGTCCTACACTATATATAGTTACAAAATATTCTAAGTTATAACCATGTTAGAAACATTTCATAAGTGAGCATACCTAGATCACATAATTATAGATACCAGATTAAATAAAGCGTCAGTGATGTTACACTCTTTAAATTATGTGACCAATATCTTGTCTGTAAAGTTAAAAAAAAAAAAAAAAAAAAAAAAAAAAAAAAAAGAAGCTAAAAGGCTACATGCATCCTTCCAAGTAGTCACTTTTCTAGTTCGTCGCGTTTTCATAGCTCCACCCAAAAGTAAAAAGAAAAAGTATTCGCAAGTCTATTTAATGTAGAAGCCTGCAACATTAGCTTACATAAAAAAACTTTACTACTTTCATTAAGTTATTATCAAATCAAATTAGGATTTTGTGGTTACTCCTAAAATCACTATTTAACTATAAACTAGTTCAAGTCAATCTGGTTGGGTCATCTATTGGACTCGTGACCAAATGGGCTCATTATACTTTATGGGTCACTTTCGGAATACAAAACCCATATATTATGCATACATAATTAATTGGACTGGACCTTAGGGTTAATTTACGTGGGTGAGCTATCTTTTCCAGTTCTCTTTCAGCCGAAACAACACAACCCTTCAATCAGCACGCCACCAAAGCTGGTGCCTCCACACTCTGAGGTGATATCTTAATTCCAGACTGGCGCTACTTCATAAGAGCCGAGCAAGAAGAGTCACCAATCTCTCTATGGTGGTTTGCTGGCATGTATTCTATGTATGGATAAAGCTACTATGCTCCCTAATTTATACCACTCAATTTACTCTATTACAGTAGTATTTTCCTACTCAAGGGAGTAAATTAGGGGGTATAATAACATTTTCCTTCTATACATTCTTTTTATGTGTCACATTTAGTTTGCAGTCGTCGGCCGAAGCTATAGTGGGCTTGGGTAGGTAGCTTGAGCAGGCCCGTGGCCTTTAGTTTGTAATTGGCTTGATAAGTCGGGGTTGGGCCATGGCCTACTTTTTTACGTGTTACGCCCATTTGGACTATAAAGGACAGGGACTGTTCACGTGTAAGAACATGTCCTTTTAGGCAATGGTTGTTTAGTCTATGGACCATTAGATGGTCTGTGCAAGGCCATAAATTGGAACACATTGATTACACTCATTCTTGTCCTTTGCTTCAGGGCTTGTCCCTCGGTGTGGTCAGTACTTCATATTGTCGGGCAACGAAGCTTACACTTGTTCACTAATTATGATGGTTTGCTAGGGCCTCCCTTCATCCTTTGAGTCAAGTAATTCGCTAATGGAGAAGGTAATAGTCGAAAGAAAATGCACATGATTCAAAAGGGAACGGGGAATGGTGCTCATTGAGCTTTGGGTCTTTCATGACCTAATTAGAATTTGTAAATTGGAGCTTTCTAATTTTAAATATGTGAAGACAAAATATATAACCTAGTTTCGCATGCGGCTATAAGTAGGCCGTTTGCTACTGCTATAAGGGCTGCTTGCCTTTATATGGCTTGGTTTCGGTATCTCTCCTATGTAACGGTCGGCCTAAAAAGTGGTATTCCTACCATTCAAGAATGCCTATCATCTAGTGCTAGAAGCTTCACCAAAAGCAAACAAGACGAGGACGCTCTGCTTCGTAGACAAGGCTTGTTCCGTACTTGACTTACGAGCTCATGTAGTACTCACCCCTATCTCCCAAAAAGGTGCAAACCTCAAAAGAAAGTACGTAACTAGGGAGAAAACCTGCCTAATCCATGGCGTAAAATATCAGTGGTAATGAAATGGATGGGGAAAAAAAAATGATGACAATCTTTTGGGTTGGTAACAAAACTTGCTAGGTTCATGTGTATAAACATGTAACAAAGAAACGTATGTAGACATATTTAACAAAGTAACATAGCTAAAATAAAGGGTACGGTAATATATAAAATATCTAATTAATACTGATAACAAAAACAAAATGAAAGATAACATCATTTAAAAAAAAATTCTTTTAATTCATATCTACCGGCGACGAAGCCTTATTACAGAAAAGAGAAGGAAGGCATACAACAAGAAGACTGAGACATAACACATGATGAAAAAATAGGAGAGATATACATATATTGACAAGAAGACAGAGACATAAAACATGAAAATATAGGAGAGATATACTAATATCTACAAGTAATAAAGTTTTTCAATCGGTGAAGATAAATCCATTGATGATCACCGTGGACTAGTTCATCATCTCCCATCATATAATGATTTCATGGCTTGGTTCCTTATACTTTCAAACCCAACTGTTGTGATAGTAGAAGAAGAACCATTGTCGACATCAATGTTGAAAGAGTGTGTAGGAGCCCCAAGCAAGTATTCTGTCTCTTCTTTATAGAGATCAGACTTTACCCATTGATGTTTTCCCATATTATCAATCCTTCTAGCTCCATTGCCACTTCCTTCATAGTTGGCCTATCCTCCCTTTATACCCTTAAGCAACATTTTGCAATATTAGCAACTTCATCTATCGCATTAATATTATCATCATTGACAATTTGATGCAAGCGATCCTCTTTTATTGCAGAGCAAACTTCTATCATTTTCAGGCCTATCAAAATAAAGTGCTTTCTTACCTGTCAATAACTCTGTTGCAATAACACAAAAGCTGTAGACATCATTTTTTTTTCTGTAAGTTGGTTACCATAAAAGTATTCTGAGTCTAAATATCCAAAAGTCCCCTTCACCTATGTAGATAATTTTGTTTGATCAAGAGGGACCAAAATTGAAGTTCCAAAGTCAGCCACTTTTGCTGAATAGTTATCATCTAAAAGTATATTTGCCGGTTTCACATCCCTGTGTAAAATCGGCACCAAAGTTGAAGAATGCAAGTATGCGAGTGTCCCTGCAGTTTCTGATGCTATCTTCTAACGTTTTTCCCATGAGAGTGACGATGATTGGTTTCTATCATGAATGTGACTAGAAAGAGTTCCATTTGTGATGTATTGATAAACAAGTAATGGAACTTCTGTTTCTAGACAACAACCTAACATCTTAACCACATTTCTATGGTCAATTTGTGTAAGCACAATTACCTCATTTATGAATTGCACAATTTGGCTCTGATCACAAATCTTTGATTTCTTAATGGTAACAATTTCGTTATCTGGCAGGACTCCTCGATAAACAGTTCCATAGCCTCTTTGACCAAGGATTCTGCTCTCATTGTAATTATTGGTTGCTTTTTCCAATTCCTCTAAATTAAAGATTTTTGCAACCTCTATATAAGCTCTATAAGTTGAGAGTTTTTGTGTAACACCCTCCATTTTGTTAGAAAAATCTCTCTTTTAGCTTTGATGAGTTTTCTTCTTTGGAGAATCCCAGGAAGAATGCCATCAGCACTCTACACAAATATTCATCTACCGGTAAGGAGAATCCCAGGCCCGCTTCTCGGCCTCCTGCTGCTTCCCAGAGGCCCTTGATTCGGCTAGTGCCGAGCGTTGAAAAGGTTGCGGCCACATCGATTGTTCTTGAGCACCAAGTCATCAAAATCACAACTATAATTGCAAGTCGCATGGAGCACCCTAGCAACTTCCTAAAAGCCCATGCCAATACAAACCACGGGGAGGAATGGGATGAAAAAAGCTTCATGCTAGTAAAAGGTCTGAAAAATCCAATTCGAATTGATTTAACCAAGTTCCTTACCAGAAAATAAATATTGTGACAGATTATTTACAACGATAACTATTATTTACAATAAAAATAGATTCATTTTAATAAAAATAATTATTTTCAGTAGAAATAAATAATTGATCACAAATAAATAATTTAAAAAAAATCACAACTTTGTAAACAAAAATCTATACCAACTTGCTCGATACGTCTGGATTGAAAAAGACATGATGATGGTTATATTTTTGTTTTTATGTGACGACTCACGACCTTACGGATCACTGTCGATCACGTGTAACACCTCGTATTTTAGTGTATTTTTACTGAAGGATTATTTTTATTTGTTCAAAAATCTATTCTCTTGTTTTAAAATTTGGTTGGGTTTTTAATGGGTTTACTTTTATGATTTTAATTTTGTGAAAATTATTTTGAAGTGTTTTCTTAATATTAATTATTGTTATGCATTTAAATTGATTTTCATATTTATTTAACTTATTGTTGGATTTAAGTATTTTAATTTCACTTTTTTATTACGTTTAAATTATTTTAATTTACGTTTAAATTATTTTGAAATCGTTTCCGTTGGATCATTTTTGTGATCCAAGATGTGAGGATTTGACCTCATTTATTTCCCTCCATTTTCTCTTTCCTCCCTTTTTCTTTTCTTCTTTCTCTTTTTCTTCTTTTCTTTCTTTTTTTTTCTTCTTTTCTCCGCTTCTCCGCGCAACCTCTCTCTCTCTTCTCCCGTCCGTTTTCTTCCTCTCCTCCCAGTCGCCAAGATGCGCCGCCGTGCATGCCACCGCCCCTCCCATCGGCTTCCCCACTGGCCGGAGACCACCTCCCCCCATTTCCAGCTCCTCCATCGCCGCCAATAGCCCCCACAAGCTTCTCCAAGCCGCGGCACTCCTTGCGCCGCTGTGCCGCCGTCACATCACCATTGGCCACCATTTCTTCACCACATCATCCTCCACCTCCTAGCAACCCATTGGACCCAACCCCACCTCAGATCTGTCACCGGTGAAGCTCATTCATCAACATTTCTGATTTGGGTATTTTTGATCTTCAATCACCCTTTGCGCTGCCACCCACGACCAACCACCACCACCACTAGCTTCACCGACACCTCTAGACCCTACCCTATCAATCTTGGGTCTTCGTTTGCACCCGTTCAAAAGTGGGTCTTTTGAGACCCACGGCCACAGTGCATTTGACACTGTTCTGTAGCTACATTTCCACTTCTTGCACCTCCGTGATCCTCCAGAAATTATTATATAGTACTGTAAGTATTTTCCAAAGAACTCTTGTGATTTAAATATATTTTTGCACTAACTTATTACACTGTATTGAATTATTGATTGGTTTTGCCGGACTGAATCCGAGGAGTACGGGGGTCGGATGGATTAGTGGAGGAAGATTGTTTGTGTGATTTGATTGTGTTGAAATTGTTGGTTGTTGGTTATTGTTGTCATGTTGTGTTCATTTTATTTGCACGCATGTTCATGTTTGTAACTGAAAACTAGATTTTCACATGATTGCATGCATGTTCACGTGTTTATTTGAAAACTGGATTTTCATGTGAGAAATGATTTTGAGTATGTTTGAAATGTTTGGATTGACTGGTTTGAGAAAAAAGGGAAAGAGACTGTAGGGATGGTGGTAAGCAGGGATGATGGTAGAGTCCCGCCTGCAATTCCCGCCTATGGTGCACGCGGTAGGGATGGTGGTTGTGTCCCGCCTGTGATTCCCTCCTACAGTGTCCGATAAATGGTTGGGTTTTTGTGTAAATCATTTTCTGGGAAAATGTTGGATTTTACGTTTTGGCTAAAAATGGGATTTTTAGCATGTGTTGAAAATACTCGTTTTCGGAGAAAATGAAGTTTTGGGATCTGTTAGTTGGTTGCTTTAATGTGTTTTTATCTCGAGTGTTGTTTGGATTTTTACTTACCTGCGGTACCGTTTTATAGTATTGCAGATTTTGATGCAAATGAGGATGACGAGCCTTAGGGGTTGGCTCCGTTGGAAGAGCGATCTGGGATTGCTCTCGTGTGTCGAGATTCATTTTATCCCTTATTTATGTATTTGCCGTTTGCAATACATTTTGGGATGACTATATAACTTTTAAAGGTAATTTGTTTTGGATATTTGTATTAAACAATTCTGGTACTTAGTTGACTTATTTATATTATCCGCTATGACTTTTGTTGTGCACTTTTACATGTTGTACACACTTGAGCACATTTCGTTGGGATGCGTGACCCGTGTTATCATCATCCCGATGTCACGATTCTTGCATTCCTGTACGAGGGAGTCGGGGCGTCACATCACGTACGTTCTATTCTTATCCAATTAAGCAAGACTTTTTATTTTAGTACAAACGTCAATTTATAGGGTTTCTTTTCTCAAATATTGAATATTTCTAATATAATCTAAACTAAATATGAAAAGCTAATATAATCTAAACTAAATATTTCTATTATATATTCTTAATGAATTAATTAAGAATAGAGACTAGAAAAGTCTAAAAAACGAAGCACAAGAATGTTACGTTCCTACTCATTGAGAAGTATTAATTATAAGTAATTAATTATCTCTGATCAGACTAATATATATTTGAATTAATTATTTATCACAGGAGATATTTGAATTGAAAAAAGTACTATTATATACGTCCTTTCCTACTCAATGACCAGAAGGTACTATAAATTCATTACTAGAAATTAGAATTAATACTAATTTAGCCAGCGACGAAAACACATCCTACGTGGAGCCTAGCTAGGTCAAAGCCGCCCTAAAATATGTGGTAGGATACGTTCGAACAAATTAGCTAGGCCCCACGTACTATGTGTTGCTGTTGCCTACTAAATTAGTGACCTGATTTGTTTGATTTTAGAGATGAGATATAAGATGATTACCTAATTAGTTTAGTAGTTTTAATATTGAAATCTCTATATCGAATTGAAATATTAAATTTACAATAATTCTATAAAAATTTACTAAATAATAAACATCATCACAACCACACAAATATCTCCATAGCACACAAATCACAACTCCATTTTCTAACAACGTTCATGAATCCCACCTCCATAGTCCAACTCTCTAGACTGTTTGACATTTCTCTTGGACAGCAGTACAAGCACAACATATTATTCAGTAAACGCCGAGTGTTTATACTCACGCCACAATCGCCTAGAGCGGGTTAACTTCGAGAATGGGCCGACGGGCTCAACAACCGCTTAAAATGGATTCAGGGAGTCGATGGACATCCTGACTACTTAAGTACGAGTTATTACAAACAAACGACAAAATGAGAACACCAACAGAAATTTACACCAAGAGGTAAAAAATCTACCATTACCAACCAAAGCAAAAACGATTACAAAAATACACATAAAAAACAAATCATGGAAATATGTACTCTTCGCCGACAATAAAAAATCTCTCAGGCAAACATTCACACAAATAAATAAACTCAAAATCAAGCTCTGCACTCACACCTAATGTGGTCGAGTACATCTTACGCATATCTCTCTAAGCTGAGCCTCTCACCGCTTAGCACAAAACAAACAGAAAACCAAGGACCGAACAACAAACCAGGGACCGAATGGGAAACTAGTGACCAATTTTCTAAATTTATTTTGTAAATTATTGACTTAAAGATTCTCAAGGCCTTCTAAAGCTTTAGAATGGCATGGAGACACCCATACACTTACTAGTATGGACCCTCAACGAGGTAGAGGAAAACAAAAGCAAGCAGGTGCCCATGAGCTAGCAGGGTAAAAGACAGGTACAGAGCATGCAAAGTATTTAATTTCCCACATGCTAGCACAAAAAAAATTAACAGGGTAACTGGAAGGGATATTTGAGCCTTCATAGTTTTAGCTAAGAGATAACATCAAGAAGGGACACAAACTCCTAACAGGAGATAGACTCACACTTCTAATAGGAGATGAACTCACACTACTACCGGGAGATGGACTCACACTCCTAAAAAGAAAAAAGTTTCATAATGCAAATTAGAAACTTCTTGTAGTGGTATTTGCTAATGTGTTTGCAAAAGTCGAGCTGAAAATTTTACGTGTATGAAATAACAAGACGGAGAGAAACAGTTGCATGAGAAATAAACAACCATATTATAAACAGCTGCCTGACATTAATGACGCTATGCTAGATGAGTGTTAAATCTAAGGTCTATGAGTAGAATTTCCGTTTGGTGCATTATTCCAAGAAATGTCAGTGGTGCTTCTCTCCGGACACATTAACTAGGTCCATGCAAGAACCAATCAATATCCAATGGTTACTGCCAGTAACGTACAGTAACCAAATCCTTGCCATTTAATACTTTTTTGGTTTTCCAAGTGCTTGATTGCCCCATAGCATATAGACATGTTCTTCAAGATGAAGAATTTGAATTCAAAACCCTCCTCCTCCTAGTATAAAGAGAAAAAAAAATGTTTTTTTAGTGTAAAGCATTTTAAATGCAAGTTTGGTTTCTAAAAGATTCTTATCATTAGCTATAAAAATCATGAACATTGTCATTATCATAATAAGTTGGAAAAACATTAATTTTAACTTATGTAGACATAATGAGAATTCTCATAATTCTTGAAAGTTTCAACTTTGCTACAGGCAACCAAGCTGCAAAACCATGGGAGGAATCGGCTGGCATGACCATGGGGGGAATCGGCTGCCACGTCAGTCGAAAAAAAAGAAGAACACCACTTACTATTTTTCTATTGCCCTTAAGACTTTTATCATACACTTTCTTAGCTTCCCACAACCACACACCCACATTTAAATGGCCATCACGTCTCTCTCACTTCTCCAACCATCTCTTCTCACCATATTCTTCTGCTTCCTGCTTCTATTTTTTCTTCTTCTTCGCCTTCTTTTCTCGGTGGGACCCAATTCCAAGTCCACAATAACTTCATCTCTCTTTCTTCTTCTTCTTCTTCTTGTACGAAATTCACTACAAGGGTCTCTCGGGGCGCTTTAGATCAGTAGTTAATGCTTCTAGGGACTACTATGCCACTCTTGGGTTTCCAAAGTCTACCACTGGCAAGGAAATCAAGGCAACGCATCGAAAGTTAGCACGCCAGGTACTGAATTTTACTTTGGGGCTTCTTCTTTGAAAATTGAAAGGGGGAGGCAGAGGATCAAAGGGAGAGGCAGAGCTTTTGGCTTCGAAGGGACTGCGTCATCGATTTCATGTGTTGATTTTGAGTGGGAAGGTGGGGCAGAATGGGGGGAATCGTGCTTAAGGAAGACGAAGGAGGGAAGATGGAAGGTAGCTCTGGAAATGGGGAGAAAGGGAGAAATGACTTGTTTTGGGCTGATATAGGCAAACAATGTCGTTTAATTTTTCAACATGGGACGCGGTGCCCCCACGATTCCCCTGACCTGTTGCCTATAGACTTTTTCAAAAGTTATATACAAGTGACGTATGCATATCACATCTCTAGCTTAAGTTAAGGAAGATTTAAAAATAAAAAGTGACAGAAAGCCTTTTAGTTGAGTGAAAGTAATCAGTCAAGAAGGTGTTCTTAATTATTATAGATCACAAAAACAGAATGAAAGATGACAACACTACTACATCATTCAAAATATTTAATTGAGAATTAGATGATCTAATAGCAATGACGCTTTATGACAGAAAAGGGAAGGTAGCATGAAGACATTAGACATATTAGACATGAAAATGAAAGAGAGCGTGTCTATATATATATATATATATATATATATATATATATAAGCAGCTGACTTGGACGTTTCAAGATCATCTACCATCATTCAATATTAATGGTTTCAAGTCTTGGTTTCTCATACTTTCATACCCCATTGTTGCGCTGGTCGAAGAGCAACCATTATTGACACCATTAATGCTGAAAGAGTACTGTGCAGGTGGAGTGACGCGGCATTCAGCCTCTTCTGTATAGAGATCAACCTCTCCCCATTGATGCTTTTGATCCATACGTCTCAACCCCTCTAGCTCCATTGCCACTTCCTTCATATTTGGCCTATCCTCTCCTCTTATACTTAAGCATTGCTTCACAAGCTTAGCAACTTCATTTATCTCATTAATATTACCATCGCTTACAATATGGTTTTCAAGAATTTGATGTAAGCGATCCTCTTTTACTGCAGAACTAAAGTATACTGCCAAACTTCTATCGCTTTCAGGCCTTTCGAAAGAAAGTGCTTTCTTACCAGTCAATAACTCTGCCACAACAACCCCAAAGCTGTAGACATCACTTTTTTCTGTAAGTTGACTGCTATGAAAGTATTCTGGGTCTAAGTACCCCAAAGTTCCCTTCACCAAAGTAGTTAATTGTGTTTGATCAAGTGGGACCAATCTTGAAGTTCCAAAGTCAGACACCTTTGCTGAATAGTTATCATCCAGAAGTATATTTGCAGGCTTAACATCCCTGTGTATAATTGGCATGGAAGTTGAAAAATGCAAGTATGCAAGTGCTCCTGCAGTATCTGCTGCTATCTTCAAACGCCTTCTCCATGATAGTGAGGATGATAGGACTTTATCATGAATGTGGGCTGAAAGAGTTCCATTGGTGATGAATTCATAAACTAGTAATGGCACTTCTGTTTCTAGACAGCAACCTAATAGCTTAACCACATTTCTATGGTTAATTTGGGTAAGTACAATCACCTCATTTATGAACTGCTCAATTTGACTCTGATCACAAAGTTTTGATTTTTTAATGGCGACCATTTTATTATCTGGTAAGACTCCTCTATAAACAGTTCCATAGCTTCCTTGACCAAGTACTCTACTCTCATCATAATTGTTTGTAGCTTTTTCAAGTTCTTCCGCACTAAAAATTTTGGCAATCTCCATGGAATTAGTTCTATCATTTGAGAGTTTTTGTTGCAACAACAAGCCACCATTTTGTTCGAAGAATTTCTCTTTTAACTTGAAAAGTCTTTTTCTCTTTAGTCCACAATATACTGAAGAACCTACCACAAACAATGCTGAGAGGCCAATGCTGATAGCTGACATGTTCAAACATGCATTATGATCAAAATGCTATTTTTGTTTCCACGACAAATTTGCAAATCAATATTGCAAGTACCGTATATATATTTTATAAAAAAAAAAAACCATATATATATATATATGTTTTATTTGAAGAAGACTAGCTCATTCAAGATTTAAGAGTTAAAGCATAGTATTAGTTAATGTCTATCATAGTAGCAGCATATATAGAATTTATATGCACTTACACACACATGAGAAATATATATATATATATATATATATGCATGCACACATGATATATATATATACACTATATACACACACATTTGGCGAGTACAAATATGGTTGATACTTTGTTAAAAAAAACAAGTAACATAAAATGGAAATGGTTACTTTGAGACTATTCATTTCTTAAAACCGTAACATTTCAAATGGAGTTTTATTATTATTTATTTCTAGGTAGAAATACGTACAGTACTGTTTGTTGCGTCTTTTCCAACATCAATCAGAAAATTAAGCAACCTCTAAGACTTTGACAAGGGAAAAAGGACAAAGTAGATTCTACATCATTATATCTTGAACATTTAATATTGTTGATCAAACTAATCACATGCAAGAGTTGGGCCTACTTATAAATGAGTCCATTTCACTTTAATTTATTGTAGATCTTAGAGTTCGCCCAAGAACTCCAAAATTAAAATCCTAATACTCTTTATGATCATATCCTTGCATGCCAACTAGTTTAGAGATCATATTTCATAAATGAGTGTTAGTAATGCTAAATATAATTATCGAGTATGTTAATCTCGCATATTCTGTTTGAAAAAAATAAGGCTCACTATTAAAAAAATAATACTAGGTACACTCATAGAGTGCATGTGCAAATATTGCGTACTCCATTTGAAAACGAGCTGGGCCTATCATTAAAAAATATTTTTTTCATGTGAGTCTTAAATTTGTCTACTTTTTTTTAAAAATAGTATATGAGATCTGTACATTCTAAAACTGTACAAATCATTATTCATTTTAATGTGGATTCTAGATTTATCTATTTTTTAATAGGAGTGAGCTGTGGGTATATTTTAGAACTATATAAATATCTTTCTTTCCAAAATATATTTACGACAATTAAAGTCCGTCATTCTTCCTAACAGGCCATTGATACTTACCCCCGGGGCCGCGGAGAGAGATATTTGTTGAATTGAAAATAACGGAGATATTTGTAAAAGAAAAATTATATTCATCATCTTTATATCACACACTATATATAATTTTTGTTTATCTTATTAAATATATGGTGTATGGATAATGAGTAAAATAATTCAATTAGTTTAGGAATAATAAAACAAAAAAATTAAAAATTAAATAATTAAAAATAAGTGCATGTAGTGTATGATGAATAGCAAAACATTTTGCGAAGGTATATATAGAGAATATTCCAAACTTGACAACAATATAAATTCATGGATAAACCATGACAGGGATGTACTACAGGGTCACGAATCTCTCTGTTCATGTAAGAGTAAATCTCAACCATTGACGAAAAATCTTCAACCATATATGCAAATTTAAAGTTAACCACTGTGAATATATACCCTAGAAATTGAGAGATTAATTCAAGAAATTAAAGAGTTAAAGGTGTGTAAATATATCTTATAATAATAAATTTGTAAACTGATGTAATTAAATATGATATGTTATATTTATTTTATCGTAAAAATAATTTTATAATCTAACGTACTATAACAAGATAAATCAGTTTGTAAGATTTATTTATGAAAAGACCAAACATTTCTATTAGTTTAATTCAATCAACTCATGGGAGTGAACAAATTACCAAGAAAAAAAAATTATATTACTGTTATTAATAATTGATACGTACCAATTAGTGCAATAATAATGATCTTGGCATGGCTGCCGCTGGCTTTAGGCCGACTGCAACCTGTTCCGTTAATATTTCCATCGCCTTCGTATCCGTAGGGACAAGTACATGTGAAACTCCCTTCAGTGTTGGTGCATTTCGCAGTAGCATTGCAAGCTGGTTTACGAACTTGCAGGCACTCATCAATATCTGAAACACATGCCGTACGTATGAATTCATGCCCAACAAATAAATTAAACATTAATTGACTTGAATTATTATTTCAATATATCTAAATATTATTATTGATCAATTGCCTCCTAATTTATTTGTCTTGTTAAACTATATATCCCAACAATTCACATATTTAAAAGACCCTTACATTTTGTTGCTTTTCTTACCGAAATAATGAACATACTCGATAATTTGAAATTATACATGAATTTTTAAAAGCTTTATACATGAAATTATACATTTTATTACTTGTTTCTTTGGTTTTTCCACTATTTAACTCTTATATCATTCTACTAAACAATTATTTTTTATTGATACATTATTCGACTAAGATTGAGGTCTCCTGATCAAGTTCTTGTTCGAAATTCGACAAAGTTTCTATATTTTTTATTATTATATATTATATGAAAGTTCTCTCAAAATTTATGAGAAGCTTCTATAAGAAACTCGTACGTACGTACCTTGGCAACCATCATGGAGGTATGGGTTTCCTTCATAACCTTCTTTGCACTTGCAACGATACCCATCAACCCCTTCTGGGGGATTATCACATGAGGCGTTCTGTCCACAAACGTAATCCGGCTTGCTCCGAGCAGTTTTACATTTTTCATTACCGATTGCCCAATCAAGAACCATTGGAGAAGTCTCATTTATCTTAGCTGGCATTTTTTCAAGATAATCAGAGGAGAATTTGAACTTGTCTTGTTTAGCCACAAAAGCAAAGCTGCATGGATTGAAGTCATAAACATTTTTATGACTGTAATAGCTATTAGCTTCCAAAGTAAAGTTCTTCAATCCTGTTGGGATGTCAACCTGGCAACACCCAATCCCAGAGCAAGATCCATTGACCACATTTTTAAGACTTTTACACAGGGACGTGCAGCCAATGGAGAAGCGTTCATTGTTCCGGTAAGCATTGAGGTAGACGTAAGTGTCGCAGCCGACAGCGACCAACTTGTTTTTGGTGTTGGAAATTGTGAAAGTGGGGGAACTGAGGGAGGGCGTGTTGTCAAACACAGGCACACCAGTACTCGAGTTTTGGTAACATTCATTGGCACTAAACATCAAGATTTCAAGCTCGCCTTGATCAATGGAAATGCTGGTGACTGAAATATTTCCCCACAGTGGTTTGGAATTGATACAATTGATAGAATAATTATGATTAAGGTAGCAATCTTCAGTAATACCAAATGGATAAGGGATCTCAACATCTCCACATCGCGGGTGCTGGCAGTTTGGCTTGGCTAATGAAGCTGCTGCTGCCATTTTCGATAACATCAGAACAACACATGCCACGTACAAGAGCATCCTACGGAAAGCCATTGCTCCCTCTGTTCAGAGAATTAAGGGATTCGAGTTGTTCAGTCTCTTGTAAGACTTCTTGTACATGCTAGCCTTTTAAAAGGATGGAGGCTGGCTAGGAGGTGGAACTAGAATTTCTAATTACTTTAGGGGTGGGGGTAGGGGGACAAACTAATTTTTATAAAAGTGTATTCTAGAAAAGGAATCTCAGAAAACTTCACTTTCAGATTTTTATTTTTTATTTTATTTTATTTTATTTTATTTCATGGAGGCTGAAGGCCCCCCAAGACCCAATTATATTTAAAATTATTACCAGGTATGATTTATTTTCATGATATGTTATAATTAACAGGCATCTCTCACTTTTTTATTTATTTATTATTATTTAGGTACTCAAAAATCCGATCGTTAATTGAATAATTAACAGTACCTCGTAATTATAATTTTATTTTAATTTCATATATATATATATATATAATTAATTACATTGGAAGATTTTATATCCCCTTAATTTGTATAATAACTCAAACAAGTAATTTGGTTGGTGATGATCAGTAACATATACGCATACGCGTAGTCAAAGTCACGTGCTCTTGGTAGAACAAATTAAATTTAAATACTAATTTCATACCGCACACTATATATCAAATTACTATATATATATATAGTATATATTAGCCAATTTTTTGTTGATAAAAATAAATCAATTGCAACGATTTTTCATCGTTAATTAGTCAGTCATCGAAATTATTTCGATATATCGGTAAATGACAATGAAATACTTAATTTTCCTCGCTAATGGTCTATTTTTGCAAGCTGGAGTTTTATTGTTGCTATTTGAATTTATAATCCTCGCTAATGTCAGCTTCCTAGCAACTTGCTAAAAGCCCACGCCAATACAAACCACGGGGAAGACGGGGATGAAAAAAGCTGCAGACTAGTAAAAGGACTATTCGAATTGATTTTAGCTTCAAAGCTAGGAAAACAAAGAAATCACAACTTTGTAAACAAAAATCTATGCAAACTTGCTCGATACGTCTGGATTGAAAAATAAGTACTGATGATGGTTATATTTTTGTTTTTATGTGACCACTCAACCTTACGTCAACTTTCATTGACTCGGCCATCTGGCCTAATTAAGTTTCGACCAGCACCAATGCATGCATCCGGATCACTTGTGTCGATCACGTCCTATTCTTATCCAATTAAGCAAGGTTTTTATTTTATTTTAATATAAACGTCAATTTATGTGGTTTCTTTTCTCAAATATTAAATATTTCTAATATAATCTAAACTAAATATATATGGAAAGCTTAAGAATAGAAACTAGAAAAATCTCAACAAAAAAAGCACTAGGTGGAAACATGTGGCGCCCTCGACCCCATGTATGATTTGGTGAAAGTCATGACACCGGGATGATGACCACACGGATCATTCACCCCAAGGACAATTAGTACTCTAAGTGTGTGCAACATACGGTAAGTGTGCAAATATAATAATCGCAATGAAATAAATGAAAGAAAGAGTCATTCATACTAAGTACTAGAAAATTTTAAACCTTACAACCAGAAAATTATATCCTCCACGAGGTTAATACACTCATCCAACTAAAAACATAAAGCGGTACTAAATCCTACGACAAAAATGGGAGAAACAAACTCCAACAATCGCTACTCCGACGGAGCCGGTCCTTTTGACTCAAACTCTCCCCTACATCAAACACTACGCTTCTATAAAACGAAACCCTAGGTGGAAACACTACAGTGAGATTATGAAATCTCAGCAAGTAAGCAACCAAATAACATCCATGGGACGTCACATCAGTTTATTATGCTCCCGAGTAACCAGAGAAGCTCCATCGAGATAATGCCCTATCTTGGCTTGGGGTCGTGATACACACGCACCCACCAAAAATAATACTAAGACATGAAAACCCATTTTTCGTGTCACATGACATAGCACAGTTAAATAGTCAGGGTAGATTTTAATAAAGGTAAATATGTAGATGCATGCCTAATAGATATTGGATGACATGGCAGAATGCTCATCAAACAACACAACAACATACAATATCACTACAATCACAAGTTCAGAGTTTCACAAACCAACTACACGCGTAATCCCAACCTCCATTTCCGGCCCAAGGCCCAATTCCATCCCAACTACAATTTAATTCCCAACGCTCCACTGAGTCGAAGGCCTAGTTCAATACAACTAGACTGTAGAAAAGTGTTAGCGGTAAAAATATTATTCTAAACTCAAGGGTCGCATTGGAAGATTACTTACAATGCGGTCAGGCAATTTCTGGAAGATCGTGCGTATGTAGGTCAACGGATCCCATGTTATGACAGGGCGCAAGTCGCTACGCGGACGGACACCAAAGCATTAGCTAAATAAACATGCAACAGATTACTAAATAAAGAGAAGTAGACAGATCGCTCACCGAGGTGTCACCAAAAGTGGTGGCGCAGTGGTAGACAACGACTGTCAAGGGCAGAACAGAGGCCAACGGTGAGTTTCTGCAAAGGAGACTACAGATCTAAGTGCCAGTGGGTGGAGGACAAGGTTGCTGCGGCAAGGTATGGTGGAGCATAGCGGCGCCGTGGGTTTCAAGGGGCTGGGCCGTGGGCTTCGTACTGGGGAAAGGGAGAGTGAGGCTAGGCTGGGCTGGGTGGTGGCTAGTGGAGGAAGGCATGGCCAAAGGGTGGAGGTCTGACATGCATGTGGGTGGCGACGCGTGGTTGTAGGCGGCAAATCTGGGCCATGATGTGGGGAAATTGTAAGAGAGAGAGAGAGCTGCGTGAAGGGCAGATTGAGGACATAAATGGTCGGGTTTGGTGGAGGGGAGGGTCGCTGGCGTGAGGGGTTCGGTGTGGTGGCGTGGGAGGCGGCGTACGACGACGCTAAGATGAGGAGAGTGAACCCGTGAGAGAAGGAAAATCATTTCGAGTGTCGTGGGCTGGTCACCGGCATGAGAGGAGGTTGCTGGTGCCCAACGACATGGGCTGCTACAACGGTAAGGGCTAGGCTGCCAAAGGAGAGAATTGCTTTGAGGGGGAGGGGGCTGCATGCGTGACTCAAGGGAAAGGGGCTGCGAGGTTGGGTTCGGTGGGGGTGCTCGCCAGAGGACAGGGGAGCTTGTTGGTGGTCGGCAGTAAGGATGGGTGGTGACGCTGCAAGTGCTGGGTTGAAGGGAGAAGAAATCGCATGGGGGGGTGTTGTGCCGCATGAGGGAGAAAGAAGAAGGCTCTAGTTTTCTTCTACAACCCAAAACGACACCGTTTAAGGAGGAAAGGGCTGGGCTCCCTCACACACAAGGGCTGAGCCCCTTTTTCACACCTCAAATTCGGCCCAACAGAAAATAAAATGCACCCAAACAACAAAGCCCAATCTGGAAATACCAAAATAAATAAACAAAAGACACATTAAAAATAAAATATACCATAACCTTAGCAATTAATAGAATAAAGTAATAAAAACCAATATAATAATAATAAACCAAAATAAAAGTCCCAATAATAAATGAACAATAATAGTAATAAAGGCTCAAAATTAGGGATCTCACAAAACCTAAAGCAAATTACATAGTAATTTGATCAAACCAAAGAGCATGATCAACAAAATCAGGGACATTTCCCCACCACATTTGAACATCAAAAACATTCCATGCATATCAAGCTAATGTGTGTGCAACTCCATTACCCATTTGGTTAGCATGCTCAATGCTAGCTTCCTGTAAATATTTGAAGTACTCTACCATACTATGATTCCACAATATCAGTCTCCTCTCTATTTTCCCGCGAAAGCAGAGGTGGTGAAGAAAACTCTTGAGCCTTTGAGAAGGACAAGCAGTTGAAATACCGTGAAAGGTGGGAGGAGGGAATGGAGAATCTAGAGGAGTTATGTGGGAACCTATGTCTAACAGAGGAAGAGAAAGTGGGAAGAGTAGCAAGAGAGAAAGGTGACAGAAGTTTAATTGGGAGGGTGTGCATGGAAAGGGTGATTGGGAAAAAGGTGATAGCCTCGACAATGGGTAAAATCTGGAGAGTGAGCTATCAGAAAACAGACATAGAGGAGAAGGATTATGTGGGTAGCGTTGCCACCAGAAAAGTTTTTTGTGGATAGTGCATAAGAAGGTGAAAGAAGAAGGTGCTTAGCTGAGTGAAGGAGATGAATGAAATAGAAGAGAAATGGGGGAGGCTTTGCCTGACGGAGGAGGAGGTGTGGCCATAGAAATTGACGAGAGAGTTATGGAAGAAATCCTATATAAATGTGAGTGTAGTCTAGTAGGGAAGGTTTGCATGGAAAGGAGTGTCAGCAAGGAAGTGATAGAGTCCACAACGATGAAAGTATGGAGGGTAAGTAAGCCAACGAAATTTGTAGAACTTGGTATGAATGTTTTCACAATAACCTTTGCTAATCAAGCTGATAAGCAACGTGTATCGAGTGGGAGGCCATGGCTATTTGACTCACACTTAATTGCTTTGAAAGTGTTCGACGAATATACACCATAGAAGTTGAGGTTTGGTCAGGAGCGGTTTTGGGTTCAGATGCATAACATGCATCTTGCATGTATGAATGAAGAACGTGGGAAGCAAATAGGGAAGACCAACGGCATGGTAGAGGAGGTAGATGTGAAGGAGGATGGTAGTGATGGGGAAAATATCTAAGGGTCCTTATTAATTTGGATCTAACTAAACCAATGGCCAGAGGCAGAACCATTACTGTGAAAGGTGAAAAGCTCTGGTTCCTTTAAGGTATGAGAAGCTGTCTAGGCTATTTTTTTTTTTGTGGCTGTTTAACTCATGGTTTCAAAGGATGTGAAGGGAAAGTGGAATTGAATGTTCGGTATGGGATGTGGCTCAGGGCTGATTCAAAAATAGGCACTAGAATGAAGAAAAAAGACGGCTTTGCAGATACAAATAAGGATGTAGATAATTACCCTACAAATATAGAAAAAGGGGGGTGGGTATCTTAAGTTGAGGTGGTAATAGAGGGTAATAAAAAGGGTGAGAGAAAGAAAAACATTAAAGAGGTGCTTACTGATCTGATGAGGGTGGACATTGAAGATGGGGGTTTGGATGAGAGTAGTAATGGGAGAGGCAGGAGTGTTGAAAAGCCACTTATGATTTGTAAGCAATAAGATATTGTGGAAGATAAAAAAATTGTGGTGCCCCCGACCCCCATGTAAGGAAACACGGGAATCGAGACGCCAGGATGATGACAACACGGTCACGCATCCCAACGAAAGTGTCAAGTGTGTGTACATGCAACGGTGTACAAAACAACGCAGCGGATTAGTCTACTAAGTACCATAATTTAAATACAATCTAAAAATCAATAAGGTTTAAAAAGTAGTTATATAGTCATCCAAAATTAAAATACAATACAGTAAAATAAAATAACTAAGCAAGTGATCCCAGATCACTCCTTGGGCGGAGCCATCTCCTCAGGCTCGCCCTCATCCTCCTCATTTGATCAAAATCTGCGCTACCACAAAATGGTATCGCAGGTAAGTATAACCCAAATAACCACGTAATGAAAATGCATTAATGCAACCAACATGCATGCATATGAAGAAATATGCATTTTCCACAAAATATCATTTTCCCCGAAAATGATTATTTTTTAACACACGTCAAAATCTCATTTGGCCCAAAATATCCGTAAAACATTTTCCCAGAAAATGATTTACACAAAAATCCAACACACTATTTTCCCAAAAAATAGTTCATTAATCTATTATTACCATATGCACCATGATCTCCCCTAGGGATCATCCGCACGTCCTGGCTTCGTAGCGATGTCCAGTTCCACGCCCAGCGCGTTCATGGCCAAGCACCCACTACGCAACAAGCGATGCCCAGTTCCGCGCCCAGCGCATTCATGGCCAGACATCCTCTAGTCCCCGCCAGCAGAAGGACCATGGAGTCGGCATGAGACCATCTTGTCCAATCCCATTGTCGCCCTGCGACAATGCAGGGGACGTTACTCAGTATATTCCGTTCCCGAGTAACCAGAGGAGCTCCACCAAGATAATGCCACATCTCGGCTTGGGGTCGTGATACACACGCAACCAAAATCCATTCTCACATGAAAACCCTGTTTTCATAAACACATGAACATGAATGCAATACACAAAAACCCAGTTTCCTTTACAAACATGATCATGCGTGCAAAATGCAATGTACATGAACAACACAATATCCAAACCAACAATTACCAACCCAATCAATCACATAAACAACTCCAATCACCAATCCATCCGACCCCCGTACTCCTCGGACTCAGTCCGGCATGTCCAACCAAATATAGTGAAATGAGTTAGTGCAAAAATATATTTAAATCACGAAAGTTCTTTAGAGAAATACTTACAGCGCTATATAGCAATTTTCGAAGGATCACAAAGCTGCAAGAAGTGACGTCTGAGCAACGTAACAGTGCAAAATGCACTGTGGCCGTGGGTCTCAAATACCCACTTTTCAACGGAGACAAACGAAGACCGAAGAATGATAGGGTAGGGCCTAGGGATGTCGGTGAAGCTAGTGGTGGTGGTGGTTGGCCGTGGGTGGCGGCGCAATAGGCGGTTAAAGACGAAAAACACCCAAATCAGAAATGGGGTTGGTTGTGCTTCACCGATGACGGATTGGAGCTGGCGTTGGGTCCATTGGGTTGCTAGAAGGTTGAGGATGATGTGGTGAGAAGATGGTGGCCAATGGTGGTGCGACGGCGGGCCAGCTGCGGAAAGAGTGCCGTGGCTTGGAGAGGCTCGTGGTGGCTAACGGCGGCGCGAGAGGAGCTGAGGTTGGTGGGGTAGTGTCGCCGGCTGGTGGGGAAGCTAAAGGGAGGGGCGGTGTCGCGCACGGTGGCGCGAGGCGGCGGCTGGGTGGAGAGGAAGAACGACGCACGAGAGAGTATGGGAGAGACCGTGCGCGCATGAAGCCAGGGAAGAAGAAAGAAAAGAAGAAAAGAAAAGAAAAGAGAAAAGAAAAAGAGAGGAAAAAGAAAATGGAGGGAAAGAAATATGGTCCAATACTCACATCTTGGGTCACAAAAATGATCAAACGGAAACGATTTTAAAACAACAAGTTAAATAAAATAATTTAAACGTAATGATAAAATGAAAATAAAATAATTAAATCTAACAGTAAATTAATTTAGAATAAAGAGAAATCTAAACGCATAACAATAATTAATATTAAGAAAGCACTTCAAAATAATTTTCACAAAATTAAAAATCGTAAAAATAAACCCATTAAAAATCTGACAATTTTAAAATAAGAGAATAAATTTTCAAATCCAAAAAAATAATTATTTCAATAAAAATACACTAAAATACGGGGTGTTACAAAAATAATAGAGTTAAGGAGAGGAAGGAAAGAAGAAGGGGAAATGGCATGAAGTAAGGGAATTATGCCTATTGAGATAGAGAAGTTAATGGAAGTCCCAAGTTCAACTGTTAAGGGGAGTAAAACAAAAAAGGCCTCAGGCCAATGGTGAATGGAAGAGAAGAGCTAGAGCTAAAGGGAAGGGTACAGACAAATCTTGTGGTTGTATCACTCAAAAAAGAATGCAAGTTGAAGAGGAGGATGAAGAGGCAGAGAGTTTGAAGTATAAAAAAGTTAGGTCGAGCAGTTATGAGAGTTTGGAAGGTTTACATCAAGTATTGGTGGTGGCAGTTCAACATCCCCGCCAACTACAATGAAAACATTGAGTTGGAACTGCCGCTTGGGAACCATCGGACAGTTAAAGACCTCTACCATATGGTGAAGGAGAAGAAACCCGATTTAGTTTTCTTAATAGAGACTACGTTAAGAGCTGATAAGTGTACTAGATTGAAGAAGAGGCTCAATTATGAATGATGCTTTATGGTTGAGCTAGTTGGGAAAATGGGTGGATTATCACTATTTTGGAATAGTAGGGCTGAGGTTGAAGTTATGACTTACAATTAGAGGCACATAAGTGCCTAGATCATAGAGGGAGAAGGGAATGAAAGGTGGTTGTTGATAGGTTTCTATGGTCAGCCTGAAACTAGCAAAAGGGCAGAAGCTTGTGATTTGCTTTTATCACTAAGGCCAAGAGGCAATCAAGGGTGGTGTGTGATAGGGGATTTTAATGAAATCCTAGCTCATGATGAGAAGGTGGGTTGCAAGTCGAGATAGGAGAAACAAATGGAGAGCTTTAGATCAGCACTTGAGAAGGGGAAACTTTCAGACTTAGGGTGGAGAGAGAATAAATACAAATGGAGTAACAAACATGAAGATGAAACTTTCACAAAAGAAAGGCTGAACAAAGTAGTGGCTAACCATGTTGGTGACCAATGTTCATAGTGTATTGGGTGGAAGCATTGACTAGAAGAAGTTCAGATCATAGGCCAATCATGTTGATCATGAATAAGGAAGGAAGGAAAGCATGGAAGGGAAGGAAAGTGTTCAGGTATGAAGCTAGCGGGCTAAAGAGGAGGATTGTAAAAAAATAATTAAAGGGGCCTGGCATAGTTATGTGGAAAGGGGAGAGTCAGCTCAAAACATTCAACACTTGTTGGAGAAGTGCAAAGGAGGTCTCACCAGATGGAGTGATTAGATTAGTGTGAACAGAGTGAAAGAAATAAAGCAAAATGCTAAGATTCTAAAAAAGCTACAAGATGAAGAGAGTAGTTATAATTTTGCAGAGATAAAAAGAATGCAAAGGGATATTGGGGTCATGCTTGAAAAGGAAGATGTGAAGTAGAAACAAAGAGCTAAAAGGAACTGGTATGCATTGGGGGATAGAAACACCAAGTTCTTTCATGCATGTGCAAATCAGAGAAGAATGAAAAAAACCATAAAACAGTTTATGGATGGGCAAGGAAGGGTGTTTAAAAGCCTTGAAGAGATTGATGGAGCTTTTAGACTCAAAGTGATAGTAAATAGACTCAAAGGAGTGTTGACAGGAATCATATCAGCCAACCGAAGTGCTTTCATACCAGGGAGAATAATAACTGATAACATTATGGTTGCATATGAGATTTTGCATACAATGAAAATGGGTAAGAAAGATAAAAAGGGAAGTATGGCAATTAAACTTGATATGTCAAAGGCGCATGATAGAATATAATGTCCATTTGTGGAAGCACTCATGAAAAAGCTAGGTTTTTGTAATGAATGGACATATTCGATTATGAAGTTTGTTACTTCTGTATCATATTCAGTTTTGATAAATGGTAAGCTAGGGCCTAGAGCTTTTCCTTCTAAGGTTTTAAGACAGGGGGATCCTTTATCCCCTATTTATTCATTATGTGTGCTGAATGTATGAGTTCTCTGCTTAACGATTATAAGAGGGGAAACAAGAGGGGTATCAGTGGTGAGAGGGGGTTTAAGAATAAATCACTAGCTATTTGCTGATGACTGTGTGCTGTTTAGAAATTATGAACAATTGGAAAAAAAATTTCTCTCGGGTGCCAGGAAGGAAATTATGATCAAGGCTGTCCTGCAAGTTATACCATCCTACACTATAAGTATTTTCAAGTTGCCTAAAAAAGCATTGAAAAGAAATTAATATGATGCTTTCCAAGTTCTGGTGGGGAAACCAACTGAAAGAAAATTGTATACAGTGGAGGAGCTTCAGAGATCTAGGAAGCTTTAACTTAGCTTTATTGGCAAAGCAAGCTTGAAGAATAATTCAGAACCCTTTGTCCATGGCTACAATGATTTTCATAGAGAAGTATTTCAAAAGTTCCTCACTGTTGGAAGCAAAGCTGGGAAATACACCCTCTCTAATTTGGAGGAGTGTATGGAGTTCTATTGGGCTGCTAAAGGAGGATCTTAGATGAAGGGTGGGGAATGGCATTAAAATTAAAATATGGGGTCAAAAGTAGTTGTCAACTCCTTCATCGTTTTGTGTTCAATCCCTCTATGTCGAAGGAATGCAGAGGACAAAATGGTATGGGATCCTTCCAAGAAGGGTTTATTCTGTGTCAAGAGTACCTACTTTCTGGAATAAGCAAGGGAAAAAGTAGTGGAAAGGGAAACATCAGAAGAGATTGAGATTGACAGTAGGTGGAAGAATATATGGGGATTGGATATACCTTGGAAGGTGAAAATTTTCTTGTGGAAGGCAGGGAACAATCTGTTAGCTATAAGAAGAAACTTGTTTGTTAAAAAGATTGTGAATGAACCAAAGTGCCCCATCTGTTTAAAAGAAGAAGAGTAAGTGATGCATGTATTGTGACATTGTCTTGCTGCGAATGATGTATGGGCCATGGCTGTAAAGCCAATCCAGAAATTGAGGGATACTAGAAGATGATATATTGAAGTTGTGGAAAGAGTTGACAAGAGAAGCTCATGAAGACTGAATTGGAAGAAACATTAGCAATCATAAGAAGCTTATGGATTAGAAGGAACACATTTTTTTCAAAAAGAAGTTTCACAGCCCCTGTAGTGTGATCAGATCAGCAAATGAAAGTTTGGATGAATTTCAGTTAGCTAATCAATTTTTAGAAAGACTAGAGAGATCTAAGAGCACTCTCATTGGATTAGCCAAAATTAAAGGACAATTTTGATGAATGTAAGAGAAATTTGACTTTTGACTATTTCATTCATATAAATCTCCACATTGGAATAGCTATTTTTTCATTATATAATAATAAAATAATATAAGATGAATTTGGTTTTGGTTATTCACATCAAATCTCCACATTAGATTATACATTTATTTATTATATGATAATGAATAACTAATAATTTCAAAAATATTTAATTTTTTTAATTATTAATTTATTTAATTTTATCATATTTTGCTATTTTACTTATTATATTTTAATTAATAATCATGTTCTTATTAAATTAATATATCACTAAATCAAATTAATATATTAATTATGATAAAATATGTGATAGAAAGAAAGGGAGAGAAATAATTAATAAAATATGTATTTGATGTATATACAGTAACCTTCAAATTTGAAAAAACTTTTGAAAGTCACTATAGCTAAATTCCAAATATTTGGAATTTGACTAATCCAATGTGAGTATATTTTACTCTTTAATAGCTAAATACTCATTGGATTTAGCTTTTAGCTAATCCAATGAGAGTGCTCTTACAGTACAAACAGGGTGGAGCAACTATGTAGACCACCTGGAGAGAATTGTTTAAAGCCTAATTGGGATGCAACCCTTGATGTTAAGCCAAGGAAGATGGGGATATGGGTTATCATTAGAGATGAAAAAGGGTAGGTAATGGTAGCATGATGTGATCTAGGGCTATGCAAACTTCCGAAAATTTTGACTCTGCCCGACTTCCCCTCCGATTCCAACTCCGATGGAGTCGGAGTGATAAAAAATTGGAGTCGAAGTCGGAATAGCTCCGTAAGGAGTCGGAGTTTGGAGCTTCTTGGAGCTCCGAACTCTGACTCCGATTTTTTTTAAAAAAATACAGATGTAAAACGACGTTGTAAAATGACATCATTTTACATTTTGATTTTTTTAAAAAAATATTAAACGACACCGTTCCACTTATTGTGGAATGACGTCGTTTCATCACACGAGGGGTCCAAAATGCAGGACCCCCCTTCCCTTCTTCCTTCTCTTTTTTCTTTTCTCTAAATTAGTGAACCTTTCGGATCTCGCCGCCTCGTTCCCTCTCTGTTGTCGCTGTTCCTCTTTGCGCGTCAGTAGTGCACAACACTCCGTTCCCCTTCACTTCTCAAGCCAGCCTCCGTAGCCTCTAGTAAGTTTCCGATTTCGAGCCCTAAAATTGATTTAATTTTATGTTTTTTTTTTCATATTGTTGGGTTGTTTAGAATTAGTTGTTTTGGGATTAATTGTTGTGATTCTTGTGAAGTTGTGTTGTTATAAGGAAATGTAGCAAAAATTGAATATGGTTGATGGCAACGAA
This sequence comes from Juglans mandshurica, assembly GCA_022457165.1. Taxonomy (NCBI): domain Eukaryota; kingdom Viridiplantae; phylum Streptophyta; class Magnoliopsida; order Fagales; family Juglandaceae; genus Juglans; species Juglans mandshurica. The sequence continues at coordinate 33,438,255 of CM039621.1, forward strand.
CTATGCAAACCAGTATGAATGCAATGTGTTTGATAAAATGTGTATGAGATTTTATGGATGATTTGTGTTTCATTGCTTTGCTTATGCTGTCAATGGCTTGGATTTTATTATCATATGTATATAGGAGTATTTAGTCCTTGTCCAACAGCCAATTTTGAGTTTTACCAAACTTTGATGATGTTCTGAAATGATTGTTGTTAGGTGAGAACTTTGTAAGGGAAGAAAATGTTCTTAATTGCTTTCAATTGATTTCCTTTGGGTCAATAATCAAAGAGAAAATCTCAAAAAAGGGACGATGAGTTTCAATACTTAGAAACTCCATTGGGATCGTAAAGAAATTGTGGATCATAAAAGTGCATCCATTGGGGTGAAGATGGATGATTGTATAAAGGACTAAAGAATTTGAAAAGTGATGTGTATTACAGTTGACAATGCCAGTGCCAATAAAACAGCACTTGATTGGTTTAAGTGGAACAGGATGGTGAAAGATGATGTCATTCGGGCCCACGAGTTTATTCATGTTCGATGTTGTGCTCATATCATCAACCTCATAGTTGTTGAGGGGTTAAAAGATGTTGATGATTCCATTACCCGGGTCTGCAACATTGTGCGATATGAGAGGGGTTCCCCCCAAAGGCTTGCCAAGTATGAGGCAATAGCAGAAGATCTTTAGATTGGATATTCTAGTATGTTGTACTTGGAAGTTTCGACTCAATGAAACTCTACATATATGATGTTGGATGTGGCACAGAAGTACCAAAGAGAGTTCGAGCGGATGGAGGTCGAGAATGGGGGCCTAAGGTATGCTTTGTTGGAGCCAGCAGGACAAGGCCTTGGTGCGCCAGACGCACATGATTGGACTAGTATGAGGTACTTTGTTCAATTTTTAAAATTTTTTTATGACATAACTATGCGGATATCTAGATCTAAATATATGACTACAAACTTTTCTTCAGCGAGGTCTCGGAGCTTTACTTCCACTTGCAAAACAGTTGTACTGACTCCAGGGGATTACTATCTACTATGGTTACGAGGATGAAGTCCAAATATGATAAATATTGGAGAAATATTGAGAAGATGAATAGAAGTACAAATTCTATAGCTCATAACTTAGCTAAAGCAGCCATACATTTAGACGTAGAGAAGGTGTGGATAGAAGAGGCACCTGTTTTTTATTTCAACTTGTTTACAAAAAGGCAAATATTGTATTGTAGACATTGTTCTATCAATGAAAGTGGAAAGTTCTTTAAAAAAAAACATAATGGTTCATATCTTCTTAGCATACAAGGCAAAAAAATGTTAACAATTGAGATTGAATACAAAAATTGTATGTTTATTGAAACTATTTGGATTAATATAATATTTTTATTCAAAATAGTCAATGAATTTATACTTTATATTATTCTATACATGATATTAAATGCTTCAATTGCATTATATACGATTTTTAGTATTTTTTTTATCGACATTGAAATAACCGATTCAAAATTATTATGAATCTACCGACTAATTGTATCTGTCTTTACCCAATTTCAAACTCTATTATGATTTTTCGAGCATTGGATTTTATAAGCCTTTTAACCTAAGATAATAACATAAATACGGATGAAAAGCTTAAATAATGGACCCTGTAGTGTTTGAAGCATATGGGGAATGACTGGCAGTTAATTTTCCTCATTTTACAAGTAACTAACGTGCTCTTAAAAGGAGTTCCTATGGAGCTATGGGAGTCGTCCTTGCCAATCGAGCATTCACATGGAGAAAAACTTTGTTTTGAATGATCAACTACATGAAAATTAGTTTGTTGAAATTTCTATATGAAGTCATTATATTTAATTAATATAAAATAGAAAACTAGTCAATTTAGAAATTTGTTCATTTTAAAAATAGTTTAACGAAATAGAAAACAAACAAGAAAATTAGTCAATTTGATCTAAGAATATTAGGGTGTCATAGGCCAGAGGCAGATCATCTACCATGTAATTGGCCGAGGCTGACATCTGATCATAAGCCTATGATGCATCATGCATGTATGAATATATATATATATATATATATATTAAGCATGTATCCAATTGCATATATATGTAATGTGACTTTCAATTATGGATGATTGATTAATGGTAGGATCATGCATGCAATAGATAAGGATGGATGTGAAATTAAATTACGACTTTGATCTAGTCTCCAAGATGTGTTGCTGTCATCACAAACTAAATTATTACTCTTGCGAAAATTTAGCGTTGTACGTATTGTATTGTCAAATAGCAACCCGCCAAGCATATTGATAGGAAGACATTAGCGACTATAAATTCAAATTAATAGCAACAATAATTAAGTCCAGCTTGTAAAAATAGACTATTAGCGAGGAACAAGTATTTCGTTGCCTTTCACCGATCGAGACAATTTCGATGACTGACTAACGATGAAAAATCGTTGCCATTGATTTTTCTCAACAAGTAATTTCATAGTACTGTGCGGTATGAAATTAGTATTTAAATTTAATTTGTTCTACCAAGAGCACATGACTTTGACTACAGCGTATGCGTAGTGGTCACCAACCAAATTACTTGTTAATTGTTTTAGTTATTATACAAATGGACGTTTATGTTAAAATAAAAGTCTTGCTTAATTGGATAAGAAATAGGACGTGATCGACACTAGTGATCTGGATGCATCCATTAATTCTCTGAACACGGGGAGCAATGGCTTTCCGTAGGATGCTCTTGTACGTGGCATTTGTTGTAGTGATACTGTATGTTGCTGTGTTGTTTGATGAGCGTTCTGCCATGTCATCCAATATCTGTTTGTCATGCATCTGCAAATTTATATTTATTAAGATCTATCTTAACTATTTAACTGTGCTATGTTCTGCTATATATGTCAGGTGACATGAAAAATGGGTTTCATGTCTTAGTAATATTTTTGGTGGGTGCGTGTGTATCATGACCCCAAGCCAAGATATGACATTATCTCGATGAAGCTCCTCTGGTCATTCGAGAGCATAATAAACTGATGTGACATCCCTTGAGTTGTCGCCGAGTGACAATGAGATCAGACAAGACAGTAACGCTATCGTGTCGACTCTGTGGCCCCTAATTGGTGTGGGCTAAAGGATGCTTGGTCATGGTATGCACTGGGCTCGGAGCTGGGCATCCCTCATTATGTAGTCATACTCACGGTCGTTACCCATTGTGTGGCAAAGAAAGCCAGGATGTACGGATGGTACCTAGGGGAGACCATGGTGTACACTAAAATAAATGGTTATGGTTGGGCCAAAATGAGATTTTTGGCGTGTGTGGCTAAAATGTGTCTTTTTGGGAAAAATGGGTGCATTTGTTTCCGTATGTTTTACTGTGTGGCTGTGGACGTGTTGGTTATATTAATATGTTTTAATCTCTTGGATGTTGCTTGATTGCTAATTACTTGTTGAGATTTTATAATCTCACTGTGGTGTTTCCACCTACAGTTCTGTTTTATAGAACCATAGTCTTTGATGCAGAGGGAGAGTTTGAGTCAAAAGGACCGGCTCCGTCGAAGTAGCGATTGTTGGAGTTTGCTTCTCCCACTTTTGTCGTAAGATTTAGTACCGCTTTATTTTTCAGTTGGATGACTGTATTAACCTCGTGGAGGATATAATTTTTGGGTTGTAAGGTTTAAAATTTTCTGGTACTTAGTATGAATGCCTCTTTCATTTATTTCGCTACGATTATTATATTTGCACACTTATCACATGTTGCACACACTCTGAGTACTTGTCCTCACTACAACAGAAAAGCTCTTTTGGGACGAAAATTGTCATCCCAAAAGATAGCCATTTTGTCCCAAAAAACTTTTTGGGATGAAAAAAAATCGTCCCGAGCTCGTTCCAACAACATTGTGACAAAAGGTATATTGGGATGAAAATCACAATTTCGTCCTAAAAAATATCTTTTGGGACGAAATTGAAGTAAACCTTTCGAACACATTCGAACATGAATTTCTTTTGTCATGGTTGAAAGTCGTCCCAGAATATCGTTCGAACGGAAACAATTTGACGATCGAACAGTAGTAACGTGTTTGAACGATTGTAAAATACGTTCAAACAAAAATAAATTCGTTCGAACGGTATGAATTTAGCTTTGCGTTCGAAGGTTAAAGGGTCAGATTGAACAATATATGGGTTCGAACGGTATAAGTTATGTTCGTACATAAATAGATAATCGTGAGACTGGCATTGTTCGTACATAAATAGATAATCCCAAAACCTGTATACAAAAAACCATCAGTTGCTTGGAGGCCTATACTGTTGCATAAGCTGCTGTATTTGGAGTTGCATCTGTCTTCTGAACTCTTCTTGTTGTTCTTCATGTTGTTTGAGGCGCATCTCCATATCTGCTTGGTTTGCCAATTGTGCCTCTAACTCATGCTGCCTTGCAGTCAATTCTTCGATTCTAGAATTCGCATTCTCTAGCACTATAAAAGTCATAGATGCATTCCCAAAAGAAGAGGAAGAGGGAGAAGGCTTTACACAGCGACCCAAACCTCTCAAATATCTTGAACGTGGACCCAAGACTTGTGTAAAAATATCACTATCACTTGTTGAGGAATTTTGATCTGACGCAGATTCAACACGTCGGACAACCATTTTATCCTAGACATATATAAGATAAAGAAATAATATCGTCATAAATATTCTAATATATTTAATTAAAATAGATTATAATACTTAAATAATTTTCACGGGCATCAGGATGAGTCCACTCTCCATTACAATCAGTGTGCGATGCAGCATATAATTTTGACAAATCATAATTGATATCTGAATCTTGCTATTAACTATATCCAATAAACAAAAATAGAAATACCAATTTCTTAGAGAGGCGATGAAAAGATCTTGAGCCTGCATGATGATTAATCTTCAATTTTGATCTATTTGTTTTGTTTATAGAACTTCACTCCTGCAAAGAAATTGAAAATATTATGAAGCGAAATGACAAATAGGACAAGTAAAATAATTAAATTTAATTACACCTGATATTATGGATCCTCAAACATGTCACAAAGTTTTTCCCACTCAGAAGGTTGGACATCCTGAAAAGGATGTTGGCGTGCATCTTCCTTCTTCTCAAACTTATTATAATGCTCATGACATCTCGCTTTATATTTACAGAATGCATTACCCATAAGCTCTTCCACAGTCTTACGCTCTTCTCTCCAACCAAAATTTAATTTGAAATCATCCTTGAAAAAAATAATCACAAACACATTATCATTTATAATATTCTAAATTTAGGTAAAATATAAAAATTTATTCTACTAAATTAATGTTTTAAACATTACCAAACAACGCTTCTTCATAAGCTCTTTAACATCATGGGGGACTTTCTTCCATGAAGTCGTTGCCAAAGGTGCGTAAGTTCGTGTAAGAGCACCCACATGTGATGCAAGCCAACCTGCTGGTTGTCCTTTGGCCTCGATATATTCGTCAGGAATGTTAACCTTGATCTTACCCACCTTACGATATTTTTCCAACGTCACCCCTCTAATGGTGCCTCAACTTTAACAAGATTGTATTGTAAACTCTATAAAATATAACATTGTAATCAATGAAAATTTATATGTCTATTATATGAGTATGTGATTCAAACCATCTCGGGAACTCTTATTTATGTTTCTGGTTTATATCATTTACTATCAGTTCCTTGAGCACATTAATATGATCACTGAAATTGATGATTACCACAAATCTTTTATATTCTTAGACTTTTTTTTAAAGTATGAACGAATTTAAATTAAGAAAAAGTTATAACTTACTTCAAGTAGTTCTCTATCTCAGGGCAATTGTTCAGCACGTACCATTGAGCTTTCTCGAACTCTCTTCCACACAAGTCATAACCACCCACTGCACCAATTGGACGTACTTGTTGGGAAAACACGGAAAACACATTCCGCTGTCTTGTTCGGTCAACATCAAAGTTTCTTTCCGGCCAATCAAACTGAGTGTCAACTTTGTAGAAATATTCGGAACAGAATGTACGCCACTCATCATCAATATATGCTTCTGCAATTGATCCTTCTGGGTGGGCCTTGTTACCCACTGTACGTTCCAACTTTCCAAGAAATTGTTCAATGGGATACATCCATCTATATTGAACTGGTCCTGCAAGTTGAACCTCATGTGGCAAATGTACGGCTAGGTGAACCATGACGTCAAAGAATGACGGTGGGTAAATGCTTTCTAGCTTACACAATATTATGGCAATTTCTGGTTCCATTCGATCCAAAACTTCTACATTCAACATCATAGTACATAAGTCTTTAAAAAATGCACCCAACTTAGTCAAAACCACGTGCACATCTCTCTTCAAGTACCCATGGATACCAATAGGCAATCATGATTTTTTAATCCAGTTATTTTCCAATCATTTATTCTCACACACCTTGTTAGATTCATGGCATAACCGTCCGGTAATTTTATCTTCATTAGTCACTCACAAAATGTAACTCTTTCGTTCCTTGACAATGTATACCACCCAATTGGCATATAGACAGGCGAACCATTTTCTTGCAATTGCATTTCCCGTCTTATTCCCAACCGCTTCAAATCCTTCCTTGAGTTTATTGTATCCTTTGTTTTTACTTCAATTGACATCAATGTTCCCAATATGGATTCGCAGATATTTTTTTTAATATGCATAACATTAAGACTATGCCACAATTTTAACTTCGACCAGTACGGGAGTTCAGAAAATATACTCTTCTTTGTCCAATTCAACTCATTCGTAGCTCGTTTTCTCTTTCGTTGTTTTTTACCAAATTCATCACAACAAACATCTATAAATTGTGCAAGTACATCTTTGCTAGACAAATATGGTGGAGGTTGGCCTCATTCAATAGTTCCATCAAACATTCTAGAATTTTCACGCCATCTATGGTCACTAAGTAAAAATCGACAATGACCCATGAAACATAATTTCCTCCCATATGTAAGCCATTCATATTTGGTATGTTTGTTACAAGTTGGACATGCCATTTTCCCCTTAGTACTCCAACCTGACAAATTTCCATAAGCGGGACAATCATTTATTGTCCACAACACAGCAGCATGCATCTTGAATGACATGACCGTTGATGAGTCAAATGTGATAGCCCCATTTTCCCTCAAATCTTTCAATTCTGCAATCAATGGCAGTAAGTGTAACACCCCGTATTTTAGTGTATTTTAATGAATGAATTATTTTTATTGATTTAGAATTTGTTCTCTTGTTTTAAAATTATTGGATTTTTAATTAGACTATTTTTATGATTTTTAGTTTACGAAAATTATTTTTTTGAAGTGCTTTCTTTAAATTAATTATTGTTATGTGTTTAAATTTCTTCTCGAATTAAATTAACTTAGTGTTGGATTTAATTATTTATTTTCAATTTAATCACTGTGTTTGAATTATTTTATTTCACTTGCAGTTTTAAAATCGTTTATGTTGGATTTTTTTTTGTGACCCAAGATGTGATGACTGGACCTCATTTCTTTCCCTCAATTTTTCTTTTTCCCTTTTCTTTTCTTTTCTTTTTCTCTTCTTTTTCTCTTTCTTTTCTCTCCTCTCCCTCTCTCTTCCCGCGCACGGACGTAGCTCTCTCTCTCTCTTCTCTCCTCCGCCCGTTTCCTTCTCTTCCACCCAGCGCCGCTGTGCGCCGCTCGTGGCCGACACCGCCCACCCCACTCGATTCCCCTGCCGCCGGCGACCACCTCCCTCCAGTTTTAGCTTCTCCGGCGCCACTGTTAGCCTCCACGCACCACACGAAGCCGCGGCCTTCTCCTCACTCCAGCGCCGCCGTCGCACCACCATTGGCCGCCATTTCTTCACCACTTCATCCTCGACCTCCAAGCAACCCATTGAACCCAACCCCACCTCCGATCCGTCACCGGTGAAGCCCCACCAAGTCCATTTCCGATTTACACATTTTTGGCCTAAAACCACCCCTTGCGCCGCCACCCACGGCAAACCACCACCACCATTGGCTTTACCGACATCCCTAGGCCCTACCCTATCAATCTCGGGTCTTCGTTTGCACCCGTTGAAAAGTGGGTATCTGTGACCCACGGCCACAGTGTATTTTGCACTGTTCTGCAACTATTTTTCCACTTCTTGCGCCTCCGTGATTTAAAATAGGTTTTAAGTTATGAGAAATTTAAAATAGGTTATTTAAGAAGTTTAGGTTTAAATATCGACATATGTGATCTATTGGAAACTTACAGAAATTACGTGATTATTTTTATAGGTGACGATTTATAGTCGACTCGACATTTTTGAGGAAATTTTTGGAAAAGTTAAGTCGTCCAGGTAAGCGGGGTTCCTATGCTGGATTTGCATAAAAAGAAATGAACTGAGGTTGGTTTGTAAAAAAATGTGCATGTTGTTTTAAAAAGAAAAAGTGAAAAACAACCTCAGTATATGTTTTTGCATTCCCTCATGAGATACATATGAAAGAGAAAAGAAATATTTTTGACATGAAATGTGTAGACATGAGCAATATTTGACATGTTTCTGAAATATGCAAAAGAGCGAATATGATATCATTGAAATTTTTATGCATGTGATATGAAATGATATGAATCTGTTTTTTATCAAATAGAAAGGATATGAATATGTTTCGCACGTGTTTTGATATGATATGGATATGATAAAACTTTGGCATACTTATCTGTTCTGAATATGGTTCTGATATGATGATACTGTTCACGTGATATGGTTGGTACCACTATGATATGATATGAGTGCACCCACTTTGGAAACAAAGTGGTCTTTTTACGTGTTCTTTCCTGTGTGCACACTCGGGGCTCCGAGATTGAAAAAGGGGAAGTTCACCACATGATACTGCCTGGTTTGGCCACCGGGGATAGCACAACCCTACCACGGGGGTTAAACATGGTATATGATATGACATGATAAGATGGAGATGTTCAGTTATGTTATGCCAAAGTGTTTTTGAATATGAAATGGATCCTCAAATATGAATTGTTGACTTGAGTATGAAATGTTTGAAAAGTCGCTCTGATTTTCTGATAACACGTTTTCTGAGATCTGCATATAAAAATAAAATGTTTTGTTTCTGCATATTGAACTTTCTGAAAAGGCTCATGTTTACATGCTAGTATATGTTCTCTGCTTACTGAGTTGTTGATAACTCACCCCTTATCTCCACAATATTTTTCAGATGATTTGAATGTTTCAGTTGAGAATCAAGGATATGGAGCATGGGTGAGAAGAGTTAAGAATGATGGTTTAAGCATAGAAGGTTTATATGGGTATTGAGGATTTTCATTCAGTAAGCTTGTTGTGCTCTGATGATGCGATTTGTTGGGAGATTGATGTTTATATTAAATTTTGTATCGTCTTAGAATAGTTATTCTGGAGTAATTGATGTAAATATATGAGTATTTTGTGCGATTGGGAAATATTAGAATATGTACTATGTGGAAGGAAAATGATTTTTAAGTGACATGAGTTAACTCTCCGGACCCTCGGGTACGGGGCGTTACAGTTGGTATCAGAGCCTAGGTTTGAGATTCTGCAGACTATAACATGAGGTTTGGGATATCTGATAGTTTAAGGAGTAATTTCATACTTGGGGTATAGAAATTTAAGGACTGCAAGCTTGATGATTATTGGAAATTCCAGGTTTGAGATTCTGTAGACTCTATGGATTGAGGTTTTGGGAATTTAAGGATGCAGATTTGATGGGCTTATTTTAAAGGTTGTAGAACATGACTTGGAGGTTGAGATTTTAAAGTTTACATAAGTTTGACCGAAAGTCAGGTTTGAGGTTCTGCAAACTATAGTGTGTGAAATTTTGGAGTATAGATAGATTCTAAGAAATCATTTATTTTAGATTTGAGTTGTTTGTGAAGAGGAATGACGGATCGATGAGAATGTGTATTAATTACAGAGAACGAAATCGGGTGACCATAAAGAATAAGTATTCGCTACCCCGTATAGAGGATTTGTTTGATCAGCTCCAGGGTGCTCAAGTATTTTCAAAGATTGATCTTCGATCGGGTTACCATCAATTGAAGATCAGGGCAAAAGACGTAGCTAAGACAGCTTTTAGGACCCGATATGGCCATCATGAGTTTTTGGTCATGCCTTTTGGCCTGACTAACGCCCCAGCAATATTCATGGATTTAATGAACAGAGTGTTCCATGAATTTTTGGATAAGATTGTAGTGGTTTTATTGATATACTGGTATATTCCAAAAGCAAGACTGAGCATAAGGAACATTTGAAGCTGATACTTTGGACACTCAGACATAAAAAGTTGTTTGCTAAATTGAAGAAGTGTGAATTTTGGCTTGATTCAATCGCATTTCTAGGGCATGTACTTTCGAACGATGACATATGAGGTTTGGCATACTATAATAAGATGTTTGATGATATTTAAGGTTTTAAAATTTTGAAGGCACTAGGACATGATTTTAAAGATATTCGGTTTGGGCTTTTGCATACTCATGTTGGATGGCGTACGAAATCTGAGGTTTTGAATATCTATAGGCTAGGAAGTTAACTCAGATTGGAGGTATGAAAATTTGAAGATTATAAGAGATGATTTTAATTGTTTTTAAAGTTTTAGAATCCGGCAACATTTTGGAATATATTCTAAGATGTTTGAGGTCTTAGATGGTGTGGGTTTTAAAAAGAAGATTTTGAAGAGAACTAAGGCTTTAGATTTTAATAAATGACTTTCTTTACACTTGGACTTTAGATCAGGTAGGCATACTTTGTTGACTATAGGTAAAGATCTTTTATAAGATGTAATGTTTATAGTTTTGAAGGTGCACATAAGTTCAATTTTATGATAACTTTGAGGTTCTACAGACTAAAACATATAAGGTTTTGGATATCGATTCGGTTTAGGAAGTAATTTCATATTTGATATATATATAGAAATTTGAGAACTAAGACATGATTATGAGAATACTTCAGATTTGAGGTGTAAATTTGTAAAGAATAAGAACTAATTTTGTAGATATTTAAGATTTTAAATTTTGCAAACTTTATGATTGAGTGTTGAGATTTTGAGGTTTAGTGAGTTTAGATCCAATAAACTTACTTTGTGGACTATAAGAGATAATCTTTATAAGATTTCAGGTTTAGATTATTGTGGTTTAGATTCTAAAGATGTACGGGAGTTTAGACCGATGTCGGGTTTACAATATTTGATGGTAGGAAGGATTATATGAGTTGGTTAAAGATATGGCCAAGAATGGGTAAGACCATATGTCCAATAGGTACAGTACCATAAAAGTTTAAGGGTTTAAATTGAAATTATTACTTTTATTTAAATTGAATTTATTTCATTTATTTGATTTGATTTGATTTGAATTGAAATTATGTTATTTATTTTATATTATTTTGTTTTATTTTATTTTGTTTTAAAGGTTAAGTTATGGCAGGAAGATGGTATGACTGAGAATGTCATTGTTAGGCTTGAATATTTAGTGTAGTAGGCCTGAACTCTTAGTGATTGGCTTGCTTTTAATATCGAAACTTGAAGGGAACGACATGGTCTGGGTGATCTCTTTGGGGAATAGGATATTTGAGATTTTAGGTTTCGTGGAAATAGGACATGAGGTTTTAGAATAGGAGGTTGTAAGTTCAACAAGCTTCAAGGTTAGATTTATGAGAAGTTTATCTAAGGTTCGAGGTCTTATAATTTTTTTAGGAAATAAGTTTATGGGATTTAAGGTGGTAGGTTCAACAAGCAATTGAGTGATTACTTAGATGAGAAGTTTTCGATCTTGTCGACCTTGTTAAGCAATTTCGTAACATTTGGGGTTTTAGAATTTAAAAGTTTTATAAGGTGAATGTTTTAGAAGTAAGGTCATTGATCTTCAAGATTTTGGGAAATGATTTTTATCTGGTTTAAGGTTTTAGAATTGCAGAGTTGAAGGGCTGAATTAAATAGGATTGATTTGAGTTGAGTTACTATATGAGAATTTTTAGGAGAGAACTTCTTTGGAGATGGAAGGAAATAATTGTTATTAGTTCGAGGTTTTAGTGGCAGGTTGTGGGATTTGATCCATATCGGATTTAAGGATAATAGTTGGTGCAGCCTCAGGAATGAATTCTTGGTGAGTTTGAGGAAAGTGTGAAATAGTTCATGGTTTTGGAGATCAAGAATTTTCTACCAAATGTGGTGAGAGTTTTCTGGTTAGTAGGTGTTGAGCTATCTCGTACTCAATGGTGTTATGTTGTGATATAATTAAGGATTCAAACCTTGTGTTGATCTTAAGGGATTATTAGTGATTTGAAAATTTGAGATGATACTTGTAATTAGAGATTAAACTTTTGGTGATGCGGATTTAAGATATAATTCTTGTTGAATTTGAGGGAATAGGTCTGGATGATGGAAATATTTATTGATGGTTAACTTTGGAAGTGGCTAATAGGTTACCAACTTGTAGAATACAATGAAGGTTGGTGAGTTTTAGCATAGGGGTCGATTGAGGTTAGCGCAGTTCGTGTTACGAAAATAATAATAATCATTGGGTTTTTGCCGAGTGTTGTATTAATGTTGTTGGTGGAAATGGAGATTTTGGATTTCGTGGTCACCCTAGGAGTAATAGACGTGATGTGTCATTGGGAGACTAATGCGAGCATAATGGAATCGCCTATAGGAGTAGACTTGGGAGTGCATTACTCATGCTTGTTGGGAGTTGTTGATGGTATGGTCTTTTCGAGCTTGTTTTGAGTTATATCTTGTATCTTGCCTTTACGTTAATGTTTGACCTTACAAATTTCGAGGACGAAATTTTTTTTAAGGGGGGGAGGATGTAACACCCCGTATTTTAGTGTATTTTAATGAATGAATTATTTTTATTGATTTAGAATTTGTTCTCTTGTTTTAAAATTATTGGATTTTTAATTAGACTATTTTTATGATTTTTAGTTTACGAAAATTATTTTTTTGAAGTGCTTTCTTTAAATTAATTATTGTTATGTGTTTAAATTTCTTCTCGAATTAAATTAACTTAGTGTTGGATTTAATTATTTATTTTCAATTTAATCACTGTGTTTGAATTATTTTATTTCACTTGCAGTTTTAAAATCGTTTATGTTGGATTTTTTTTTTGTAACCCAAGATGTGAGGACTGGACCTCATTTCTTTCCCTCAATTTTTCTTTTTCCCTTTTCTTTTCTTTTCTTTTTCTCTTCTTTTTCTCTTTCTTTTCTCTCCTCTCCCTCTCTCTTCCCGCGCACGGACGTAGCTCTCTCTCTCTCTTCTCTCCTCCGCCCGTTTCCTTCTCTTCCACCCAGCGCCGCCGTGCGCCGCTCGTGGCCGACACTGCCCACCCCACTCGATTCCCCTGCCGCCGGCGACCACCTCCCTCCAGTTTTAGCTTCTCCGGCGCCACTGTTAGCCTCCACGCACCACACGAAGCCGCGGCCTTCTCCTCACTCCAGCGCCGCCGTCGCACCACCATTGGCCGCCATTTCTTCACCACTTCATCCTCGACCTCCAAGCAACCCATTGAACCCAACCCCACCTCCGATCCGTCACCGGTGAAGCCCCACCAAGTCCATTTCCGATTTACACATTTTTGGCCTAAAACCACCCCTTGCGCCGCCACCCACGGCAAACCACCACCACCATTGGCTTTACCGACATCCCTAGGCCCTACCCTATCAATCTCGGGTCTTCGTTTGCACCCGTTGAAAAGTGGGTATCTGTGACCCACGGCCACAGTGTATTTTGCACTGTTCTGCAACTATTTTTCCACTTCTTGCGCCTCCGTGATCCTCCATAAATTATTATATAGCAATGTAAGTATTTTTCAAAGAATTCTCGTGAATTTAATGTATTTTTCACTAGCACATTACATTGTATTTAAATGCTGATTGGTTTTGCCGGACTGAGTCCGAGGAATAACGGGGTTGATTGGATTGGGTGATGGAGTTGTTAGTATGATTGGTTTAGACTATGAGATTTGTTGGCTGTTCAGGTTTAAACAGTGGTGTTTTGTGTATGACGTGGGTTGTGGTGGATATTGGTGATTTTATGAAGTAATGATATATTTTGGGATTAGGAAGGTTTTAAGTTTTGAGAAATTTAAAATAGGTTATTTAAGAAGTTTAGGTTTAAATATCGACATATGTGATCTATTGGAAACTTACAGAAATTATGTGATTAATTTTATGGGTGACGATTTATAGTCGACTCGACATTTTTGAGGAAATTTTTGGAAAAGTTAAGTCGTCCAGATAAACGGGGTTCCTATGCTGGATTTGCATAAAAAGAAATGAACTGAGGTTGGTTTGTAAAAAAATGTGCATGTTGTTTTAAAAAGAAAAAGTGAAAAACAACCTCAGTATATGTTTTTGCATTCCCTCATGAGATACATATGAAAGAGAAAAGAAATGTTTTTGACATGAAATGTGTAGACATGAGCAATATTTGACATGTTTCTGAAATATGCAAAAGAGCGAATATGATATCATTGAAATTTTTATGCATGTGATATGAAATGATATGGATCTGTTTTTGATCAAATAGAAAGGATATGAATATGTTTCGCACGTGTTTTGATATGATATGGATATGATAAAACTTTGGCATACTTATCTGTTCTGAATATGGTTCTGATATGATGATACTGTTCACGTGATAAGGTTGGTACCACTATGATATGATATGAGTGCACCCACTTTGGAAACAAAGTGGTCTTTTTACGTGTTCTTTCCTGTGTGCACACTCGGGGCTCCGAGATTGAAAAAGGGGAAGTTCACCACATGATACTGCCTGGTTTGGCCACCGGGGATAGCACAACCCTACCACGGGGGTTAAACATGGTATATGATATGACATGATAAGATGGAGATGTTCAGTTATGTTATGCCAAAGTGTTTTTGAATATGAAATGGATCCTAAAATATGAATTGTTGACTTGAGTATGAAATGTTTGAAAAGTCGCTCTGATTTTCTGATAACACGTTTTCTGAGATCTGCATATAAAAAGAAAATGTTTTGTTTCTGCATATTGAACTTTCTGAAAAGGCTCATGTTTACATGCTAGTATATGTTCTCTGCTTACTGAGTTGTTGATAACTCACCCCTTATCTCCACAATATTTTTCAGATGATTTGAATGTTTCAGTTGAGAATCAAGGATATGGAGCATGGGTGAGAAGAGTTAAGAATGATGGTTTAAGCATAGAAGGTTTATATGGGTATTGAGGATTTTCATTCAGTAAGCTTGTTGTGCTCTGATGATGTGATTTGTTGGGAGATTGATGTCTATATTAAATTTTGTATTGTCTTAGAATAGTTATTCTGGAGTAATTGATGTAAATATATGAGTATTTTGTGCGATTGGGAAATATTAGAATATGTACTATGTGGAAGGAAAATGATTTTTAATTGACATGAGTTAACTCTCCGGACCCTCGGGTACGGGGCGTTACAGTAAGTATATGTCTATATCATTTCTCGGTAACCTCGGACCTGGAATGAGCAAATTCATCATGAAATATGGATCTTTCATACACTTCTACGGTGGTAGATTATACGGCATAAGTACAACTGGCCAAGTACTATGACTAGTACTTATGTTCCCAAACGGATTAAATCCATCTGTTGCCAACCCAAGTCTTAGATTACACGGTTCTTTAGCAAACCATAGGTGTTCCTGATCAAATTCCTTCCACACCTAGGAGTTAGCAAGATGTGACAAAATATCATCGTTGTTTATTCTATCTGATGAGTGCCATGTCATGTCTACAGCCGTTGCGCGTGACATAAATAATCATTGTAATCTAGGTATCAATGGAAAGTGGCATATGACCTTTTGCGGAACATTTTGCTTGTCCGATGTTCATCTTGACTCGTGGCATATGGGACACCTGTTCAACTTCTCATTCTCTTGCCAAAATAATATGCAATCATTCTTACATGCATGTATTACGTTGTAATCAAATCTGAGTCCTCATTTCAACTTTCTTGCTTCATAAAAGTTACAAGGTAAACTATTGTCTGTCGGCAGTGCCTCTTTAAACATCTCAAGTAACATATTGATTGCCTTAATAGTTAATTGACACATTGATTTTATGTGAAGCAATCTTACGGTAAATGACAACTTACTGTGTCTTTTGCATCCTGGATATAGCTCATGCTGTGAATCATTCCACAATCGTGCAAAAGTGTTATGACCCCCATCATTTGAGCTTGATGTGTCCGTGTCACCTTCATCCATAAACATTCCCGCACCGATGTCACATAACATTTGCTCCATATCCTCATCGTATTCATCTCCAACAACCTCTGGTTGTACATCTTCATCGATCTCTTCTTCTTCATGTGGAGCCTCAAATGAAGTTGGATATGGTTCGCCGTGTAAGACCCAATCAATATAACCCTTATCAATACCTTTGATAAACAAATGCTCTCTCACCAAGTCTATCTTATGAGAACGCAAATGTAACATCCTGTATTTTAGCATATTTTGATTAATTCAAAAAATTTATTCTCTTGTTTTAAAATTGTTGGATTTTTAGTTGGTTTATATTTATGATTTTTAATTTTGTGAAAATTATTTTGAAGTGCTTTGTTAATATTAATTATTGTTATGCAGTTAAATTGTTTTTCATTTTTTTAAAATTAATTTATTGTTAGATTTAATTATTTTAATTTCACTTTATCATTACGTTTAGATTATTTTATTTAACTTTCTATTTTAAAATTATTTCCGTTGGATCATTTTCGTGACCCAAGATGTGAGGATTGAACCTCATTTCTTTCCCTAACTTTTTATTTTCTTCTTCTTTTCTTTTTCGCCCCTCTCTCTCTCCCCTCTCCCGCGCGCGCTGCTCTTCCTCTCTCTCCCCTCTCGCGCGCCACCACCGGCCACCATTTCTTCACCACATCATCATCGACCTCCTAGCAACCCGATGGACCCAACCCTAGCTCCGATCCGTCACCGGTGAAGCACATCCAATCCCATTTTCGATTTGGGTGTTTTTCCTCTTTAACCACCCTTTGCGTAGCCACCCACAGCCAACTACCACCACTACTAGCTTCACAGACATCCCTAAGTCCTACCCTATCAATCTCGGGTCTTCATTTGTCCCTGTTCAAAAGTGAGTTTTTGAGACCCACAGCCTTAGTGCATTTTGCACTGTTACGTTGCTGAACCACCACTTCTTACAGCTCCGTGATCCTTCGAAAATTACTATATAGCGCTGTAAGTATTTTTCCAAAGAACTTTCGTGATTTAAATGTATTTTTGCACTAACGCATTTCACTGTGATCTGGTTGGTTTTGCCAGACTGAGTCCGAGGAGTACGGGGGTCGGATGGATTAATAGAGGAAGTTTGTTTGTGTGTTTTGGGATGTGCTGAATTGTTGGTTGGGATTTGTGTGGTACATGTACATTGCATAATTGCACGCATGATCATGTTTGTAAAGAAAACTGGTTTTTCGTGTACTGCATTCATGTTCATGTGTTTATTGAAAACTGGATTTTCATGTGAAAGTATTTTTGGGTACGTGTGTATCACGAACCCAAGCCGAGATGGGGCATTATCTCGATGGAGCTCCTCTGGTCACTCGGGAGTGGAATATACTGAGTGACGTCCCCTGGATTGTCGTTGGGCGACAATGGGATCGGACGAGATGGTCTCGTGCCGACTCCTTGGTTCCTCTGCTGGCGGGGACTTGAGGATGCTTGGCCACGTACTTGCTGGGAGTGAAACTGGGCATCGCTCGTTGCGTAGTGTGGATGTTTGGTCACGAAAGCGCTGGGCGGGGAACTGAGCATCGCTACGAAGTCAGGACATTCGGATGGTCCCTAGGGGAGATCATGGTGCATATGGTAATAATGGATTAATGGGCTATTTTCTGAAAAAATAGCGTGTGTTGAATAAAAGGATTTTATGTGAATCATTTTCTGGGAAAATGTTTTATGGATATTTTGGGCCAAATGGGATTTTGGCGTGTGTTGGAAAATATTCATTCTCGGGAAAAATGATATTTTGAGAATCATGCATATTTCATCATATGCATACATGTTGGTTGCATTAATTCATTTTATCTCGTGGCTGTTTGGTTTATACTTACCTGCGGTACCGTTTTGTGGTAACGCAGATTTTGATGCAGATGCAGATGCAGATGAGGGTAAGCCTGAGGATTTGGCTCCGCCCGAGGAGTGAATTGGTATCACTCATTTTATTAAGACTTGTAATATTTATTTTGGGATGACTGTATAATTTTTAAACCATTTTACAGATTGTTTAAATTGTGTTTCTCTAGTACTTAGTTGACTTAATTATCCGTTGGATTTTTATTGTACATTGTTGCATGTACAGACACTTGGCACTATCGTTGGGATGCATGACCGTGTTGTCATCTTCTTGGCATCTCGATTCCCATGTTTCCTTACATGGGGGTCGGGGGCGCCACAGCAAATTCCTGCATTGTCTGCATGGGCATCTAATATGCCCATCACTATCGCATGTACCCAATGCGAACTCCAAGAATTTCTTAACACCTTCAGCATATACATTGTAATTCTGACCCAATCGATCGCTAACTCTCATCCAACTCTTATCCATGCCGACTATATTCATTACAAACAATTACGTGTACATCAGCAAGCAAGCATGTATCATGTATCAATCAAGGAGTATGCCACCTTTCACCGGGTAGTTGGTCCTATCTTGTTCGGGATTGTAAGATCATAGTCGCCAACCTATGATCTATTATCTGTCACGTCCAACAAAATTTCGGCAGCATCTCCCCATATTTCTCCAAATATGCTCGTTTGGTTGTGTGCACTGACGATTAACACGTCGTTGCACAATCAACGAAATTACATATCCGGAGAACAAGGGATGAATCTACCAAAATCATAATGTTGGACGACAACAGATATAGTTCGATAGTTTGTAAGAATGATCTTACAATCCCAAATTGTCTACTCTGGACAATTCAAGAGTTATCAATCCAGCATTCATCCGGATTGATAACTCTCGAACGGTTCTACAGTTTATTTTGATGAACAAACAATGCAAGACGTATTTTCACGGGATGGACTCATTGAGCATCTCGATATTCCTAGGCTGCCAGATGCATATCCGAACGTGGTGCCTAGAGAGTCTGATCCTTCAGCTGAGGCGGAGACAGTTGAGGAAGAGGCACCAGTTCATACAGATGAGGTCGATACCCTTGCTGATCATGAGGTGAGGGATTTGGTTGTTGGTCCAGATGTTCCCCCGTATGACTGGATGAAGAGCATCAAGTAGGCATATCTATCTTCTTTCTTCAAGATCCAGAATTTGATAATTACCAACAATATTAACCCTCGGCAGTACATGACAGAGGTTGGCATTGACCGGACGAAATTTATGATATGGGTCGCTTGTGGTATTCCTATTGACCTGGTGGGGTATAAATTTGATAGGATTCGATCAGAGTCCTGGTATATTTCGACAGATATACTGCCATTCGGGATCCTGATGACTCGATTTCTGATATTTGCTAGTGTCATGCCTGATGTTGCCAAGCGTAAACGGGAGTCGATGGGACCGATCAATAGCACCACCCTCTCACGCAGCATGAGACACTTGATGTAACACCCCGTATTTTAGTATATTTTTAATGAAGGAATTATTTTTATTTACTCAAAAATTTATTCTCTTATTTTAAAATTATTGGATTTTTAGTGAGTCTATTTTATGATTTTTTAATTTGTGAAAATTATATTTTGAAGTGCTTTCTTATTATTAATTATTGTTATACGTTTAAAATCTCCTTATTCTCAATTAATTACTATTGGGTTTAATTATTTCAATTTCACTTTACCATTACGTTTAAATTATTTTATTTAACTTGTGGTTTTGAAATCATTTCTGTTGGATCATTTTTGTGACCCAAGTTATGAGGATTGGACCTCATTTCTTTTCATACATTTTTTCTTTTCCTCTTTTCTTTTCCTTTTCGTTTTTTTTCTTTCTTCTTCTTCTTCTTCTCTCCCGCGTGCGACGCCAGCCCACCCTCTCTCTCCGTCTGTTCCTTCAACTGCCCAGCCCGCCGCCGTGCGCTGGCGGTGGTCGACACCGCCCATTCCCCCAGCCTCCCCAGCTGCCGACGAACACTTCCCTCCATTTTCAGCTCCAGCTGCGCCGCCGTTAGCCACCACGAGCCCATTGAAGCCGCGGCACCTCTTGTTCTGCTGCGCCGCCGTCGCACTACCATTGGCCACCATCTCTTCACTACTTCATCCTCGACCCCTTAGCAACCCAATGGACCCAACCCTAACTCCGATCCGCCACCGGTGAAGCTCCACCATCCACATTTTCGATTTGGGTGTTTTGGTCTTCTACCGCTGCCCACGCCGCCACCCACGGCTAACCACCACCACCACTAGCTTCACCGACCTCCCTAGGCCCTACCCTATCATTCTTAGGTCTTCGTTTGTCTCTGTTGAAAAGTGGGTATTTGAGACCCATGGCCACAGTGCATTTTGCACTATTACGTTGCTCAGACGTCACTTCTTGCAGCTTCGTGATCCTTCAGAAATTGCTATATTGCACTGTAAGTATTTCTCCAAAGAACTTTCGTGATTTAAATGTATTTTTGCACTAACTCATTTCGCTGTATTTGGTTGAACATGCCGGACTGAGTCCGTGGAGTTCGGGGGTCGAATGGATTGGTGAATGGAGTTGTTTGGTTGGATTTGTTTGGATTGGTTATTGATGGTTGTGGATTAGTGTTGGTACATGTACATTTCATGATTTCATGCATGATCATGTTTGTAAAGGAAACTGAGTTTTTGTGTATTGCATTCATGTTCACGTGTTTATGAAAACAGGGTTTTCATGTGAGAATGGATTTTGGGTGCGTGTGTATCACGACCCCAAGCCGAGATGGGGCATTATCTCGGTGGAGCTCCTCTTGTTAGTCGGGAGCGGAATATACTGAGTAACGTCCCCTGAATTGTCGCCGGGCGACAATGGGATCGGACGAGATGGTCTCGTGCCGACTCCATGGTCCTTCTGCTGGCGGGGACTAAAGGATGTCTGGCCACGTATGCGATAGGCGCGGAACTAGGCATCGCTCGTTGCGTAGTGTGGATGCTTGGCCATGTACGCGTCGGGCGCGGAACTGAGCACCGCTACGAAGCCAGGACGTGCGTATGGTCGCTAGGGGAGACCATGGTGCATATGGTATTAATGAACTATTTTATGGGAAAATAGTGTGCGTTGGATTTCTGTGTAAATCATTTTCTGGGAAAATGTTTTACGGATATTTTGGGCCAAATGAGATTTTGGCTTGCGTTGGAAATAATCATTTTCGGGGAAAATGATGTTTTGAGAAAAATGCATATTTCTTCATATGCATGCATGTTGGTCGCATTTAATGCATTTTTATTACGTGGTTATTTGGGTTATACTTACCTGTGGTACCATTTTGTGGTAACGCAGATTTTGATGCAGATGAGGAGGATGAGGGCGAGCCTGAGGAGACGGCTCCGCCTGAGGAGTGATCTGAGATCACTTGCTTGGTTATTTGACTTTACTGTATTGTATTTTAATTATGGATGACTGTATAACTGCTTTTTAAACTTTACTGATGTTTTGATTGTATATAAATTCTGGTACTTAGTTGACTATCCGCTGCGTTATTTTTTGTACACCGTTGCATGTACACATACTGGCACTTTGTTGGGATGCCTGATCATGTTGTCACCATCCTGGCGTCTCGATTCCCGTGTTTCCTTACATGGGGGTCGGGGGCACCTCAGGTGGTATCAGAGCAGTTCGGCTCTGGGTAAAACCATATATGTCCCTTAGGATAGTACCATAAATTATTTTCTATTTTAAAAATAATTTTTAAATGTTGTAAGTTAAATTATTTATTTTATATTATGAGTTTATGATTATTTTATTTTGTGTTAAATGATCGTATTTATATTATTTTATGTTATTGTATTTTTATTATGTTGCTTTTGGATCGTGTTTGAATTGTCCGGGGATTTATGCGGGGTTGAGGATTGCTCGTGACAGGAAAATGGTGAGGTATCAGAAAGTTTTAAAAGTTGTGATTAGAAAGTATTTAATTTAGAGTATGGTTTTATTGGTTTATTTAGTTTATTGTATACTACTTGTTTGTTTATTTATTTTATTATTTTATTTTATGGTATGTTATTTTATTTGTTTAAATTATTTTATTGTGAACTACTTCATTGATTTTATGCATTTTTTTCGTATGTTATTTTATTTATGGAATTTTATTTTATTTTGTTTTGTTTTGTTTTGTTTGGAGTTGAAATGCGGGTTAAGGGTTGTGCTATGACAGGAAGATGGTACGACTGAGAATGTCATTGTTAGGCTTGAACATTTGGTGTAGTAAGCCTGAACTTTTGGTGATTGGTTTGTTTAATATCGAGGCTTGAACATAGGGTCTGGGTGAACTCTTGGGAGTAGGAACTCAAGTTGTTGCTAAGGAGGGGAATAATTCTTAAATTGCTTAGGATAATTGAGGTTTTAGATTTTGTAGAATTTATGTAATGAGTCTTTGGAGTAGGAGGTTGTGAGTTCAGCGAAGGTCAATGTTAGATTTATGAGTCGTTCATCTAAGGTTTGAGGCCCCATAGTTTTTAGGAAATAAGTTTATGGGATTAACAAGCAATTGAGAGATTACTTAGATTAGAAGTTTTCGATCTTGCCGACCTTGATAAGCAATTTGATAACATTTGGGGTTTTAGAATTTACAAGTTTTATAAGTTGAATGTTTTAGATTTAAGGTCATTGATCTTCAAGATTTTGGAAAATGATTTTTTATCTTGTTTAAGATTTTAGAATTGCAGAGTTGAAGGGCTGAATTAAAATAGGATTGATCTGAGTTGAGTTTCTGATATGAGAATTTTTAGGGGAGAATTTTTTTTTGGGAAATGGAAGGTAATGATCTAGTTGGTGTATTTTCTGAGGATTGAAGACATTGATCTAGTTCGGAAAAATGATTTTTTTTAGCTCGAGATTACAGTGACAGGTTAAGGATTTAATCCTTATCAATTTTAAGGATAATAGATGGTGCGGATTTAGAAAATGATTTTTGCTGATTTCGAGGATATAGGTCTAGTGATGGAAATGGTAAGGATGATCACTTGCACGTTTGGAGGATTATTGGTATTGCTGACGTGCATGAAATTGATGCGTAGAAATGGTGTGTGTACGCATTTCGGAGGGTATAGGTCCTGGTCTTATTTTGGTTTGGACAAAGTGACTTTGGTAAGTGTTGAAGAGGAGTCGACACAATAGTACTAATTCAAGAGATTTTGGCTTGAAATTTTTGGGGAGTTGATCGAAGTGTGTAGTCGAGTGGGTTACTTAATGGAATCATGGTTGACAATAGTTATTGTGATTATTTTCAGGAATTAATTGTGACTTGAGGTTACCCAGGTATTTTTATTTTTATTCTTGAGGCTATACTTACTTTTGGAGATTGAGCGTCCATTTGGTTGGATTACGGACATTGTTATTTAACTTGAAGAGAGATTGATGGGTCGTCATGTATAGTGTATGATAAGATCTTGGAAGTTGAAGTTTAGGCATTAGCAATGAATATTATAATCAGGTACGCGAGTCAATAAGATTCATGGGTGTTGTGCAATGGCTTTTGGTAGATTGAATATTTAAGCAGTATGGCTTGCCTAAAGGTTTAATAGTGAAATGCTGTTGAAGGAACTAGTCATGTTAATACCAGCTTATAGGAGTAGAAATAGGTGGGCAAGTTACCAAGAAGGTTTTGATAATATTTTGGTGAAGTCAATGGTGATTCGTTGTGAGTTTAGTCACCGCTAGATTAGATGTTCTAAATGTAGGTGTTGAGCTTTGGGATTTAGGTTGTTAAGTAAAATTTTTATAGGCGCTTTTATTGGTTCGCCAGGTGGGAATCGAGCTTTTTAAAGTATGCTTCTTATTGTAGATGGGATGAATGTATTTTGGATCAAAGTTGCTTATTTTCAATTTGGGATGTTGAGGTTGTTTGATATTGATTTTCTGTCAATAATCATGGATGTATTTCATGGAAATTGATTTTGATCAAGGCTGCGGGAGTTAATTGAGGAATTTGAGTTATAACTCGTAGTTTTGGGAAAGAGAATATTTTTCTACCAAAATGTGATAAGAGTTGGTTAGTAGGAATGAAGTCACCTTGAACTCGATGGTATTAGTTTTATGAGGACATAAATTTTATGCATTTGGCGAATATTAGAGTGCGCAGCAGAAGCGTGGTATTTTGTTTTAATCAGGAGTTCAAATTGTGTTGATTTTGAGGAATTAGTGGTGACTTGAATTTTGAGAAGATACTTGTATTTGGAGATTAATCATTTGGTTGTGCCATTTGTTATTGATGGTTAACTTTGGAACTGGCCATTAGGTTACCAAAGGTAGAATTCAATGGAGGTTTAGAAGTAGTAGCATAGGAGTTGATTGAGGTTAACATGGATTATTGTATGGGGCTATTAATCATTGGAATTTATTGGATGTTGTATTAAGATTCTTGAGGAAAGGAGATTTTGGATAATATAGCCACCATAGGAATATTGGGCGTGATTGTGCCACAGTGGGACCAATGCGAGTATGATAGATATCGTCATGTTTATTGAGAAATATGTCACATGCTGTAAAGTTAAGATGAAGCACCAAAGACCCGTTGGTAAACTTCAGCCTCTCCCTATTCCTGAGTGGAAGTGGGATGATATTTCTATGGATTTTGTGGTAGGTTTGCTGCGGACTCCTAGTGGGAAGAACTCAATTTGGGTGATTGTGGATCGGTTGACCAAGAGTGCCCATTTCTTGCCTGTTAATAATACTGACTCTTTGGGTAAGTTGACTCGGATATATGTCAAGGAGATAGTGCGTTTCCATGGAATACCCAAGAGTATCGTGTCAGATCGGGACCCGCGATTCACGTCCCATTTTTGGAAGAGTTTGCAGGCAGCCTTAGGCACTAAGTTAAAGTTTAGTTCTGCGTGTCACCCCCAAACGGACGGCCAATCAGAGCGTACTATTCAGACTCTGGAGGATATGTTGCGGTCTTGTGTCATGGAATTTCAAGGAAGTTGGGAGAATCACCAGCCGCTTATTGAGTTCTCTTATAATAATAGTTTTCATTCCTCCATTCAGATGGCCCCGTATGAAGCTTTATATGGAAGGAAGTGTAGATCGCCCTTATGTTGGGATGAAGTTGGCGAGAGCAAATTGTTGGGCCTGAGATAATTCAAGAGATGAAGGATCAAGTTCAATTTATAAGAAAGAAAATGGCTGAAGCGCAAAGTCGCCAGAAGAGTTACGCAGATACAAGAAGAAGAGACTTATCCTTTGAAGAATGTGATTGGGTTTATCTTAAAGTCTCTCCTATGAAAGGCGTTAAGCGCTTTGGTAAGAAAGGAAAGTTTAGTCCAAGATATGTTGGCCCTTTTCAGATCGTAGAGAAGGTTTGGATTGTTGCTTATAGAGTGGCCCTGCCGGACCATTTTGGCGGTATGTTCTTAAGTCTGCTCTTAGTTGAATCTTATTCATGTCTTAGTCTTAATGTTGACCTTGCCAATTTCAGAACGAAATTTTATTTAAGGGGGGGAGGATGTAAAACCCCGTATTTTAGTGTATTTTTACTGAAGGAATTATTTTTATTTACTCAAAAATTTATTCTCTTATTTTAAAATTGTTGGATTTTTAGTGAGTCTGTTTTATGATTTTTAAATTTGTGAAAATTATATTTTGAAGTGCTTTCTTATTATTAATTATTGTTATACGTTTAAAATCTCCTTATTCTCAACTAATTACTATTGGGTTTAATTATTTCAATTTCACTTTACCATTACGTTTAAATTATTTTATTTAACTTGTGGTTTTGAAATTGTTTTTGTTGGATCATTTTTGTGACCCAAGTTATGAGGATTGGACCTCATTTCTTTTCCTACATTTTTTCTTTTCCTCTTTTCTTTTTCTTTTCCTTTTCTTCTTTTTCTTTTCTTTTTCTTTCTTCTTCTTCTTCTCTCCCGTGTGCGACGCCAGCCCACCCTCTCTCTCCGTCCGTTCCTTCAACTACCCAGCCCGCCGCCGTGCGTTGGCAGTGGTCGACACCGCCCGGTCCCCCAGCTGCCGACGAACACTTCCCTCCATTTTCAGCTCCAGCTGCGCCGCCGTTAGCCACCACGAGCCCATTGAAGCCGTGGCACCTCTTGTGCCGCCGTCGCACCAACATTGGCCACCATCTCTTCACCACTTCATCCTCGACCCCTTAGCAATCCAATGGACCCAACCCCAGCTCCGATCTGCCACCGGTGAAGCTCCACCATCCACATTTCCGATTTGGGTGTTTTGGTCTTCTACCGCAGCCCACGCCGCCACCCATGGCCAACCACCACCACCACTACTTTCACTGACCTCCCTAGGCCCTACCCTATCATTCTTGGGTTTTCGTTTGTCTCCATTGAAAAGTGGGTATTTCAGACCCACGGCCACAATGCATTTTGCACTGTTACGTTGCTCAAACGTCACTTCTTGCAGCTTCATGATCCTTCGGAAATTGCTATATTGCACTGTAAGTATTTCTCCAAAGCACTTTCATGATTTAAATGTATTTTTGCACTAACTCATTTGACTGTATTTGGTTGAAGATGCCGGACTGAGTCCGAGGAGTTCGGGGGTCGGATGGATTGGTGAATGGAGTTGTTTGGTTGGATTTGTTTGGATTGGTTATTGATGGTTGTGGATTAGTGTAGGGGTGCTACCCGCATGGTGCGGGGAGGGGGTGCGTAGGGGTGCTACCCGCATGGTGCGGGGCGGGGGCACCCCCTCCCCGCACCATGCGGGTGATGGGGGTTTTCCCCCCGCCCCGGTGCCGGGGGCGGGGGAAAAACCCCCATCTGCCCCGCCCCCGCCTTAATGTTAAAAAAAAAATTTTTTTAGACCAAAATTATAATATAATTTAAATAATAAATTAAAATTTATAAATATAAAAAAATTTAAACTCATTAGAGTTAGATTTTGGATTGATTTGGCCTCCTAGGCCAATCTTTATATAGGAGGCCAAGGCAATACAATAGTCATCCTTAAGCAATGTGGGACTTACTACTAAGTCCCACATTGCTTAAGGATG
Organism: Juglans mandshurica; assembly: GCA_022457165.1. Classification (NCBI taxonomy): domain Eukaryota; kingdom Viridiplantae; phylum Streptophyta; class Magnoliopsida; order Fagales; family Juglandaceae; genus Juglans; species Juglans mandshurica. The sequence goes on from CM039621.1 coordinate 33,465,395, forward strand.
ACTATTGTATTGCCTTGGCCTCTTATATAAAGATTGGCCTAGGAGACCAAAACAATCCAATGACTTGAATATAATTTTAAGTCTTTTATAAATTGTATATATCTATATACAATATATTTATTTAATATATATAAATAATTTTTTTTTTTTAATGTGGGGCGGGGGCTGGGGTGGGGGCGGGGCGGGGCCCGCTGGGGTCATCCCGCCCCCCGCCCCCGCTATGCCCTCTCTATGCGGGGCGGGGCGGAAGCCGGGCGGGGCAGCGGGGGCGGGGCCCCGCTGTCCACCCCTAGATTAGTGTTGGTACATGTACATTTCATGATTTCATGCATGATCATGTTTGTAAAGGAAACTGGGTTTTCATGTATTGCATTCATGTTCATGTGTTTATGAAAACTGGATTTTCATGTGAGAATGGATTTTGGGTGCGTGTGTATCACGACCCCAAGCCGAGATGGGGCATTATCTCGGTGGAGCTCCTCTGGTTAGTCGGGAGCGGAATATACTGAGTAACGTCCCCTGGATTGTCGCCGGGCGACAATGGGATCGGACGAGATGGTCTCGTGCTGACTCCGTGGTCCTTCTGCTGGCGGGGACAAGAGGATGTCTGGCCACGTACGCGCTGGGCTCGGAACTGGTCTTCCCTCGTTGCGTAGTGTGGATGCTTGGCCATGTACTCGCCGAGCGTGAAACTGAGCACCGCTACGAAGCCAGGACGTGCGGATGGTCCACAGGGGAGACCATGGTGCATATGGTATTAATGAACTATTTTATGGGAAAATAGTGTGCGTTGGATTTCTATGTAAATCATTTTCTGAGAAAATGTTTTACGGATATTTTGGGCCAAATGAGATTTTGGCATGCGTTGGAAATGATCATTTTCGGGAAAAATGATGTTTTGAGAAAAATGCATATTTCTTCATATGCATGCATGTTGGTCGCATTTAATGCATTTTTATTACGTGGTTATTTGGGTTATACTTACCTGCGGTACCATTTTGTGGTAACGCTGATTTTGATGCAGATGAGGAGGATGAGGGCGAGCCTGAAGAGACGGCTCCGCCTGAGGAGTGATCTGAGATCACTTGCTTGGTTATTTGACTTTACGGTATTGTATTTTAATTATGGATGACTGTATAACTATTTTTTAAACTTTACCGATGTTTTGATTGTATATAAATTCTGGTACTTAGTTGACTATCCGCTGCGTTATTTTTTGTACACCGTTGCATGTACACATACTGGCACTTCGTTGGGATGCGTGACCGTGTTGTCACCATCCTGGCGTCTTGATTCCCGTGTTTCCTTACATGGGGATCGGGGGCGCCTCACTTGAGATTGCGTCTTCGTGGACATGTTCCAGACCCGGTTGGTCCTTAAAGAGATGCACAACCAGGAGATGATGGAGTATCGGCCGCTGGGACATCCAGACAGACCGAGGCATCAGTACACAGTGCTACTCGTGAGGACATGGCCGAGGTCGTGCGTGCTGCGATCAGTGGACAGACATCAGTGTTGATCGATGCAGTACATATGGAGGTCTGTTCTGCTGTGTTTGAGTTTCGTACAGAGATTACTGGTACCATCTATGAGTTACGTACTAAGCTTGATGTCATGTCTTCGACTTAGGTCACCATCAGTACACACCTAACATAGATAGAGGAACGCTTAGCTCCAGTTGAGGAAGTGTGCAAAGAGTTGGGGTCTTAGTACTTTCTATATTTTATTTATTTATTTATTTTGTTTTTAGAATGGACAATATTTAGTGTTTTGTAAATTCAGTATTTAATTATGATTTAGTATTAGTTTATATTTTCTAAACTAATTATTGATTGATATTATTCCTATTATTTAATTGATAAATTTGTTATAATTACTAGTTAATATAAATATAATTCTCTAAAAAAAAAACATTTGATCACCGTTCGAGCCATGCAAATAACGTTCGAACAATATTGATTCATCATTCGAACGTTGAATATTGTACGTTCGAACGGTAGATCAATTTCCCGCTACGATAATGTTACTTAACGCGCCAAATTGCACGTTCGAGTAGTGATGATTTATCATTCGAACAGTGAAATTGTAAGTTCGAACGTGAAGCAGTTTCCCGCTATAATAATTATACTTAACGACACAAAATGTATGTTCAAACAGTGCTGATTAATCATTTAAACAGTGAAAATGGTATGTTCGAACAGTATAACAATTTCTCGCTATAATAATATTACTTAACGTGCCAAAATGTACATTCGGACGGTTAAATTTAACCGTCCAAATGTTAAAACGTTAAATTCGAACGGTTTCATTATTAGGGACAAAATATTTCATCCCTAATTATCCCGTTCAAACGCGTTCGAACGAGTTTGTTCTTCCCTCATTTTTTTTGGACGAAATCTGAAATTCGTCCCTAAATCTCATTTTTTGGGACGATTTTCATTTCGTTCCAAAAGAAAATCATCCCAAAAAGTCTTTTTTGTTGTAGTGCCTTGGGGTGAGTGATCCATGTGGCCATCATCTTGGTGTTACGACTTCCACCAAATCACACGTGGGGTCTTGGGCGCCACAGGTTTGAATGAAATTCTGTTTATCAAAACAAAACAGAAAAAGAATTTATACCTTCTGATCATTGAGTAGGAACGTATATAATAGTATTTTATACAATTCAAATGTCTCCTGTGATAAACTGTTAGTCTGATAAAAAATAATTAATTACTTATTAATACTTCTTATTGAGTAGGAACGTAACATTCTAGTGCGCTTTGTTTTGGAGATTTTTCTAGATTCTATTCTTAAGCTTTCCATATATAATTAGTTTAGATTATATTAGAAATTTAATATTTGAGCAAAGAAACCCTATAAATGGACGTTTATGTTAAAATAAAAGTCTTGCTTAATTGGATAAGAATAGGACGTGATCGACACTAGTGATCCGGATGCATGCGTTGGTACTGGTCGAAACTTAATTCGGCCAAATGGCCGAGTCAATATATATATATATATATATATATATATTAAGAGAAAATATATTTGTAATTGTGAATTGTACAATTGTCGCGTAATCGTTTTGAAAAAATGAATAAAAAATAGGCCACATGAAAAATAATAATTTTCTAATAGTGGACCCCACTCTTTTTCATAGCGATTATGCGACGTTTACATACTTTACGATTATATGTAAAATTACTCATATATTAATGGCATTAAGTAATATCACAACATCACAATTGTTTTTTAGTGACGGTTGAAAAATTGTGACAGTCCCCAAACCGTCACTAAAAATCCTTTTCTATGACGGTTTCTAGTAACCGTCACTAAAGACAGATGAGATTTTTTTTTACGTTCCAACGTATGGAAAATTTACGTAAACGAACTTCACATATACATTCAAACATTGTGGCTACTTACGTGCGAACATGAAATGTTTTGGCGCCAACATTTGAACGTTAGTAATTAACGTTCGAATGTAAAATGTTTTGCGCCAACATATGAACGTTAATTAGTAACATTTGAACGTGGTGCCAGTTTTAATTAAATATGACTCTAATTTAAAAATTATGTGGTTTATATAGTGTATAATTTGGGAACAAGTCTATATAATTGACTTGTATATATTTATATATACACAATATGTAATATATAAATATATATTTATGTTTATATATATTTGAAGTGCAGTGATTTAGAATTAAAGATGGAAAATATAACATTAAATAAGATTGAGAATTTAATAATGAAAAACCATAGAAATATTAAATAATATTTTTCTTTACAAATAATAAAAGTAAAATACAAAAATATGATCGAATTTCTTAAACAACACTTAGATGATACCGTTATTCACGAAATTCGAACTTCGTACCTCTTCAGTCAAGGTTTCAACCTTGTCATTGAAGATACCTACACGATTGGCGATCTTAGAGACATACGCCTCTATAGCCGCGAGTGATCAATCGATCTTACGATCGATATGCGCAGTCAGCTGTGAGATCACCGCATCAACCCAAGCTGGCCACGCATCTCCCGCAGATGTACTCAGTGGCTGCTGACTACTACTCCCTACTCCCCACATGACCTGGCTCAGGCTGCGTCGGAGGAACTAGATCCTCTACAGGGGTGGCTAACGTCCCCTCGCTTGTCCAATGCTACGTCAATGCGTGGTCATGTCGAGGGGGCTCATCTGATCTTTGGCCCGCTCCTCTGGCTGAGTTGGCACTCTCCGTCCAAGTAATAACCGGCTAATCAGGACACCGTATGGGAGATTATCTGTGGAAACGATGCTCGCCTCGTAATGGATCCTCTCAAAGATGTGAAGTGGCAAATCTATGGGATCTCCACGTGCCACTCGTATAAAAAATTGTGCCCGAAGCCAACTAAATGTGGTTTTATGTGCCACGAGATCTACGTTTGTTGCAACAATAAGGTGCAACATGCAGAAGAAAGATAGCAGATGGTTCTAGTTGAATGGGTTCTTCCTCTGGATCTGCATGCGGTCCCTCCTGGTGAAGATGTAGAAATCCTCGTCTCGGTCATCATCTTGAGCCTCGAGGCCAGTATCCTCGGCCTCTGACCGATCTGCATTTCTGGCTGATGCTGGCTCAAATGAGCGGCTAGTAGATGATTCAAAAGTGCCTACATCCTCACGGGGTGTAGCGTATGCAGATGTCTCAACTCCTCGATGAATCATGAAGTGCTCGGCAATGACATCTGGTGAAATCTCAATGGAAACACCACGTACAGTCACAGTGTGATAGGATGTATCCTGAGGCATGTCACACATCCCCATATAGAACTCCTGAACCATCGAGGGGTATACCTTCCCCCTCAATATGCAGATATTTCTCCAGCCTCTACTGATGAAAACATCTCTCAGATTTGTATGCTCCCATATGAGTTTGTCGAACTCATTAATCAAAACCTTTCGCTATACCATAACAGTACGAGCCCCGATACGAGCAGCGTCCTGAGAGGCTCTTTCCCTCTCTCGTTTCCTAGTATGCAGAGGATGAGCCATATCCTGAAAAAAGAAAAGGAAAGAAAATTATTTACAATGATGTATTTTTGTGTTAATTTTAAGCTTATATGCATTAACGTTCGAACATAGTAAACTTAACGTTTGAACGTTAAGATAAAATGTTCGGATGTGTATACTTTATGTTCGCACATAAAACACATACGTGTGAACGTATAACATACACATTCGAACGTAAGTAGTAAATAAATTTAAATGACGTACGTTTGGACGTTTTATCTTAACTAAATTTAAAAACTATTATGTTCGGATGTTATAATTAAATGTTCAGACGTAAATTCCATGAAAAATAACGTCCGAATGTAAAACAATACACGTTCGAACGTAGAAGCCTGAACGACTATGTAATTGAAATGCCGTATGTTTGAACATCTTGATAAAACATTCGAACGTATTACGTTCGAACGTTATCAGTGTTTTAGCAGAATGTACGACCCTTGTGAGCACAAACGGGTTACGATTTAATTGATGGAGAGTTGGGTAAAGTTTGGTGGTATGAGCTAAATAATTTTCGGGAGATTGATGAATATCTCAGGTATGTCGTTCTATGCTTCGAATAATTATAATATTCTTCAAGTTTAACTATAACTGTGTGCTCAAAATAAACTTATTTTGCATTTATCTATAACAGTGAGCACATTGACAAACTTAGGACGAAATGCGTAGAAAACATAGAGGCGAAGACACGATGAAGAATTTTCTGAATGGTTTGAAGAATGTGTATGAACTAAACTTATATATATATATATATGTTATATTTTGATACTTTTAACTATGGATGATGAAATAACAAATATATATTATTTCAATTGTTAGATTTTGGAACAACTTGCTCGTGATTTCGGATCAATTTCTTCTAAATTGTATGCATTGGCCCATGGTCTCTCAAATAGAGCACTTCGATACACTGCATGCACGGTTCGAGATATAGATTCCATACTTTGGACCGTGAACGTAATAGAAAGACTCAAAACTCTGGTGTGTTGGTCGAGGGAGTCATGAAATAGATGATATTGACCATTATGGTGTCATACGTGATATTATCGGATTGAAATATCTGGGTGGATCTGTAACATATGTCTTTAAATGTGATGGTGGGATCTAGATGTGGTCGAGTTTCGATACATAGGAATGTCAATACTGCATCTAAATGGTACGAAGACAATCTATTCGTATTGGCTTGTCAAGCTACCCAAGTTTATTACTTGATTGATCTAATGAAAAGTGCTCATGAAGATAGTGGAGAGATAACTTGGCGAGTCGTACAAAAATTTATCCCTCGAAATATATATGAAGCAGGAACGAGTGCAGATTACTAGAATAGTGGAGATGAAGATGACACTCCGATTGTAGAGGCATACCAGGAAGATGGAGAGGGTATTAACTTGTTTGTTGACCTCGGTGCACTAAAGTTGCTCCTCTTGTGTAGAGATGATGTCCCACCCGTCCATCTCGACCCGTCCATCTCGACCCGTCCTTATTAAATGATCATTCAATTCAAGTAAGTGAGGAGGAGGAAGAAGAAGAGTCAGAAGATGAAGACGAAGCAGAATCTGGCCAGGAGGTGGATAAAGAGGATGAAGAAGAGGTGCATGATGATGATGAAAATGTTATTGAGGGAGATTCTGAAACAAGCATGGAAAATATATCTGAAGATGAAGAATAAAAGTATTAAATATTTTATTCATATAAGTCACTATAAAATATCTTGAATTTTCAATATTTTTTCTAATTAATTTTCTTTGATATAATTAATTATTTTCGAGAATGCCGTCAAAACAACAACGAAGAAATGTGCCTCCGCCAAGTCCAATTCCTGAACCCATTGAGGACTCCCCACATGAGGAATCCACTCTTGAAGATCAAGTTAACACGCAAGAGAACAATAGCCAATCCACACCTACTAGTAAGGAAATATTGTCATTGATAATTAATTATTTAGTTAATACTTTTGTCTCAATAACTATATAACTATAATTATATTATCTATTATCATGTAGTTGATGCATTTGCACGTCGCGGTCGTGGCTATACACGTGGCATTTCTCTTGAGAAAAACAGAAGGCACGAAAAACTCAATATCACCATTCTTGATAATTCCACTGGAGGAGTGGATGATAGTGTAACAACGATTTTCTTATATATTGGCACAATAGTTCGAGCTTATGTTCTATTTTATGCGCGCTCATGGCGAGATGTTCCGAATGAGATTAAGGAGCACGTTTGAAGTCGTGTGTTGGTGAGTTTACTTTGAGAGTATATTTTTTTCACCTAGATTAATATATCATATTTTTGACCTGATTCACTTGTTAGGATGAATTCAACCTCGACTTTAGTCGTAGCAAGGATTTGATAATCGTGAATGAGTGGATGGCTACACTATTCCGACGTCACAAGGGACGATATCATGACCACTTCAAGAATTTTGAGACGTTGGAAGAGGCTGCGCAGTCTCCTTTCTAGCAGATGAAGTTAGATGATTGGAGAAAGTGTTGTGATCTTTTCGCATCTCCAAATTATCAGGTATTTTACATTTATATCCTTTAATTATTTACATTCATATTCGTTCTATATATTATATGTATACATATTACAATTAACATTCTTAATATATTTTGTAGCACTTGAGTTCTACAAATAGACATAATAGATCCGCTCTGACTGTCCATCATCGTGCCGGTTCAAGGTCATTCTACCGTCTTGCTGAGAAAATGGTAATTACAAAAATTATAGAATTCATTTATTTTTCTGATATTCTTTTATTTAAGTACTAACATTATCTTTTTAAAATTGCTAATGTCACTTTGTTAAAAATGTGATGATCTTGAAAACTTTTCCCTCATTCATTTCTATGCTGCTGCTCACACTAATGAGCATAGTGAGTAGATGGATCTGTCGCTACAAATAATTATGTAAGCAATGTTTATTTTGTTCAATAAATTATGTAACATGTGAATAATTTTCTTTATTTCTATTTCTTTTAATACGTTACTTATTAACAATCATTACCTTTCAAATTGCAGGAAAAAATGATAGAGATGCAGTCATCTTCTGGGGAATCCTCTCCTAGTGACGTAGACATATTCACGCAAGTGCTCGGGCTGCAATCTAGTATGACAAGATGTTTGGGACGATCTATCAAGCATAGATGTTCATCCTCCTCTACCTGATCGACTTCACAAATTAACAATCTTACCAAAGATTTAGAAGCTGCACGGCGTGAGAATGAGTATATGAGGTCGAGACAACAAGAGTTAGAGTTTGTCTCAGAACGACAGTCTTATTTAGAGATGCGTTTGCAGGACCAACAGAGAGATCAAGAGGAAAGAATACACAGTGAAGTACAAGAGCAAGTGCAACGGGGGATGATGGTGCAAATGGAGCGTGTTATGTCCTTGCAACAGAATCGCGGTGGGCGAGGAAAAAAAAAGAAATAAATTTTATCAGTAGTGGTAGCTAGTTTTCATATCTAATTTTAAAATTTTATAAGAAATTGTTATTTGTTAATTGATGTTATGTAATATGATATAATTGGTATGCTTTTAAATTTTATGAAATTAGTATTTTTGATCTGCACGTTTGAATGTAAAGTAAAAACGTTTGAACATTAGTTCCCATTCGAACCAATGTTCAAATGTGAATACATAAAATTGTATAGTAACATTTCAACGTAGGCATATACGTTCAAACGTACTGTCCCTCAAATGAACAAAACATACGTTCAAACGTACTGTCCCTCAAATGAACAAAACATTCGAACGATTAAATGATTAACATTCGAACAAACCTCCAAAAGTACCACTTGCCTTCAAACGCTCATTCGTTTACATTCGAAATAACGTCCGAATGTTAAACCCGTAACGTTTGAACATTGGTTCGTTAACGTTTGAACGGATATTCGAACGTTTATTATAATTTACATTTGGATGCATAAACATTCGAACGTAAATATGATACGTTCGAACTATAATCAATGAACGTCAACTTCTCTCATTTGAAAGCCAATCGGTTGGGTTGTCATTCAAACGTTGAATTGGACCTTCGAGCGTTACTTTCTATCACGATTCTCAACCGTCACAAAAAAGTGAACGTTGAACATTCAACCAAACGGAACACCTCCAAACGTCACTAAAAATATTTTTAGTGACGGTTCAATAGTAAATCATCACCAATTATTTTTTGTACCGAACATTAAGTGACGATCGTGGTGACAGTTTTAAACTGGCACCAAATATCTTTAGTGACGTTTTGATAGTTTTTGGTGACAGTATCCTCTGTCACAAAAGACAAATTGTGTTGTAGTGTATGAAAGTTGACGTTGGTCGTGATCAGTGGTCACATAAAAACAAAAATATAACCATCATCAGCTTATTTTTCAATCCAGACGTATCGAGCAAGTTTGTATAGATTTTTGTTTACAAAGTTGTGATTTCTTTGTTTTTCTAGCTTTGAAGCTAAAATCAATTCGAGTAGTCCTTTTACTAGTCTACAGCTTTTTTCATCCCCTTCTTCCCCGTAGTTTGTATTGGCGTGGGCTTTTAGCAAGTTGCTAGGAAGCTTACATTAGCGAGGACTAAAAATTCAAATAGCAACAACAAAAGTCCTTTCAAAAATAGACTATTTGCAAGGAAAAAAAATTTCGTTGCCATTCATCGATATATCGAGACAATATAATGCATACTTATAGTGTATAATACTATTATATCATGATGGAAGGGCACATACGTTCGATATAGTATAGATATTATTATATAATATATAGTTATTATATAATATATAGTTATTAGTATAGTATATATTACTATATTATATTTGAAATGAGTTAAAAAAAAATATGCAATATGCAAATTAAGGTGCACTAACGTTCGAACACCCAATTGAACAGAAAATTGCTCAAACAAAAGAATTTAACATTCGAATGTATGTTCGAATGCTGCATAAATGCGTTCAAATGGTGCTACACTATAAGAGGTGCCTGGTTCTTCGATCGATTGAACATTTGTCGTTTTGTATGTTCCAAACTCAAAAATGGATCAAAAGCACGCCATATCACCGCTATCGTCGACCAACAGTATAACTATTCAAAAGGTACCATTTAAATGTTTTTTTTTTGGTTATTTTGATTTAGTTTTAAAACACATTAAAAAACTCATATCATTTATAGATTTAGTATTCTAGAGCTACAAAACACAAGGTCAGAATGGTTCTATGCAATTTCTGGCCTTGTGTATGTATTATTTGTGGAAGAAATGAAAGGAATTAGTAGATTTCTTTCGTTTCAAATTACAAATTCCTTTCATTTCAAATGGCCACTAAGTCGACTCAACTATTGCTGGAGCTCAATCCAGATTCCGTTCGAACGTGGTTTAAACATGTTTGAACGGTTAGATCTCAAGGGTTAGAATTTCAAATGGTTAGTATACCGTTCGACCATCTATTAAGATGATATTCGAACTGTAAAAATGACGTTCGAACGCATTAGAACGTATTTCTAACAAGTTTTAATCTCAAACGGTTGGGAAACAATTTAAATACTTTTGTTACCATTTGAACGTATGTAACATTGTGCAAACAGTTAATTTAAATTGCATTGTGGCATTCGAACTCCTTGTAATTCGATTGAACGCTTTAGAGTAAAACAATTTTAAATTATTTTAGTCATTATATAATTTTGTCACTGTTTTATATTTGATATTTTATAACTCATTGTTCTTCATTTTGTTATTTAGATTTTAGGTTGAAAATGTCTTCTATGAGAAGGAAGTGTAGCAGATCAAGGCCGAAAGCCTCTGCTAGTACCATTGGTGATGCATTTACTAACAAGACAGTGTTATTGGAGCGTCAGGTGAAGGTCTCTGACTTTTAGGATCTTCTCTGGGAGAGGCGTTCCTTGGCGTCCGTCTTCATGGAGCACGGTTGGACATTAATTATAGACGACTAGGATGAGGCGCTCCACCTCACCTCATACATTGACATCGTCACTGAGTTTTATAGAGTGTTCGGTAGCCCTAGTCGAGATGCTGATAATGCATATACGATTACTGTACGGGGAGCAACATTTATATTTTTAGAAGACAGACTTGTTGATTTCATCCGCATCTAACGGTTGCAGACTGCATATCTGAACGTGGTGCCGAGAGAGTCTAGAACTGATGGGCAAACGGCTAAGGACGAGGGCTCTGATAGAGATGAGATCGATGGTCTCATGGATCATGAGGTCAGACGTTGGTTGTTGGTTAAGATGCTCCTCCCTATGATGGGATGAAGAGCATCAAACATGCTGATTTATCTTCTTTCTTCAAGATCATGGACTTGATCATTGCCAACAATATTGATTTGAGGCAACACAAGACAGAAGTTGACATTGATCAGGCGAAGTTTATGATACAGATCGCTCGTATAGTGCCTATTGACATAGTGGGCTATATATTCAGTAGGATTCGATCGCAGGCTTCGTACGTTACGACATATATTTGCCTTTTGGGATCTTCATCATGCGATTTCTACTGCAGGCCGGGGTCTTGCCAGATATTGTCGAACGTATCTGGGAGCTGATTGGACCGATTAACTCCTTCACCATGTCACAGAGCACGGGGCACTCGAGACTTCGTCTTCATGCTCCGGTCGATACTCAGGCCGAAGATGCACACCCGATAGATCATGGAGTATTGGCCGGTGAGAAATCCACACAGCCCGAGGCCTCACACACTATTACTCATGACCAGATTGTTGATATAGTGCATGCAGAGATCCCCACACATACTTCAGAGGTAGTTGCTGCAGTGCGTACAGAGATCCGAATTGCCTTCCTCGAGTTACGTACGGAGATTGATCTCCTGTCTGAGAGGTAGGAGACAATCTGTACTCGACTAACACAGATAGAGGCACGCTTAGCTTCAGTCGATGATGTGTGTAGAGAGTTAGGATCTTAGTATTTAGTATTTTTAATTTATATTTTCATTTATTTTTGGTTTGGACAATATGTGATGTTTGGTAAATTTAATCAATTATGAATTAAATCTTTTTTTTTATGAATTAATTGTTGATTTCTATTATATATCCTTTAATTAAAATTAATGTTAACGTTCGAAAACAAATATACCATTCTAACAAAAAATAACCATTCCAACTCTGTTATCTAACTTTGAACATTGATGATCTACATGTTCGAATGGTAAAATGGTATGTTCAAACATAAAATCAAATTCCTGCGCTTAACCCGCCAATTTCTTTACCACGTTTGAACTATTATTTTACTACGGACGAAATTTATCGTCCCTACACACTACAACACAATTGGTTTTTAGTGACGGTTGAGAAATTGTGACAGTCCCTAGACCGTCACTAAAAGGTATTTTCTGTGACAGTTTTTGGAAACCGTCACTAAAGATAGAATAAGATTTTTTTACATTCGAACGTATAAGACATATGCGTTCGAACGTCACATATACGTTCGAACGTTATGTCTGTTTACGTTGGAACGTAAAGTGTTTTGGTGCAACCGTTCGAATGTTATTAATTTTACGTTCGAACGTAAAATGTTTGCACCAATATTCGAACGTTAAGAATAGCATTCGAACGTTTATTGTAAATTTAAATTAAATGACTTTAATTTAAAAATTATGTGATTTTTATTGTGCATAATTTGTGAACAAGTCTAAAAAATTGAATTGTATATATTTATATATACACACTTTGTAATATATAAATAGATATTATCGATTTATATATATTTGAAATGCAGTGATTTAATATTAAAGTTGGAAATTATAACATCAAAGAAGATTAAAAATTGAAATTAAAAAACGATAAAAATATTCAATAATATTTTTCGTTACAAATATTAAAAATAAAATACAAAAAATGATAGAACGTAGTAAACAACAGTCAGATGATAACGTTATCTGCAAAAGTCGAACTCCGTACTTCCTCCGTCAAGGTATCAACCTTGTCATTGAGGATAGTTACATGATGGGTGAGTTCGGCAACAGACGCCGATATAGCCTCGAGCGATCGATCGATCTTATGATCAATATGCGCAGTCAGCTGTGATATGACCGCATCAACCCAAGCAGGCCGCACATCTCCTGCAGATGTACTCGGCGTATGCTGACTAGTACTCCCGACATGACCTGGCTTAGGCTGCGTCGGAGGAACTAGATCCTCTACAGGGGTGGCTGACGTCCCCTCGCCTGTCCAATGCTACGCCGATGCGTGGTCATGTCGAGGGGGCTCATCTGATCTTTGACCCGCTCCTCTGGCTGGGTCGGCACTCCCCGTGCAAGTAATAGTTGGCTGATGAGGACACCATATGGGAGATTATCCGTGGAGACGATGCTCGCCTCGTAACGGATCCTCTCAAAAATGTGCAGTGGCAAATCTATAGGATCTCCACGTGCCACTCGTATCAAAAATTGTGCCCGAAGCCGACTAAATGTGGTTTTATGAGCCACAAGATCGACATTTGTTGAAACAATCAGGTGCAACATGCGGAAGAAATGCAGCAGATGGATCTGGTTGAAGGCGTTCTTCCGCTCGATCTGCATGCGATCCCTCCCGGTGAGGATGTAGAAATCCTCGTCTCGGTCATCATCCCGAGCCTCGACGCCAGTATCCTCAGCCTCTGACTGGCCTGCATCTCTGGCTGATGCTGGCTCACATCCCCGGCCAGTAGATGATGTAGAAGTGCCTACATCCTCACGGGGTGTTGAGTGTGTAAATGTCTGAGCACCTCGATGAATCCCGAGGTGCTCGCCGATGACATCTGCCGATACCTCAATAGAAACACCGCGTACAGTCACGGTGTGAGAGGATGCATCTGGAGGCATGTCACACATCCCCATATAGAATTCTTGAACCATTGAGGGGTATACCTTCCCCCTCAATGTGCAGATATTTCCCCAGCCTCTACTGAGGAAAACATCTCTTAGGTTCGTCTGCTGCCAACAGAGTTCGTCGAACTCATTAATTAAGACCTCTCTCTCTACCATAACAGTACGAGCTCCGATACGGGCAGTGTCCGACGTGGCTCCTTCCCTCCCTCGTTTTCGTGTATGCAGTGGAAGAGCCATATCCTGAAAATAGAAAAGGAAAAAAAAAATTATTTACAATAATGCATTTTTTTGTATTAATTTTAAGATGCTCTGCATTAACGTTCGAATGTACAGATGTACGTTCGAACATAAACAGTAAACAAATACGTTCTAATTTAAGTTCGAACGTATTTGTTTTACGTGTGAACGTAAATATGAACGTCCGAACGTCGAAGCATGAATAATGTAGAAAATCACTACGTTCGGATGTTATAATTAAACGTCCGATCGTATGTGATTTACGTGCGAAAGTAAATATTCACGTTCGAACGTATGTCGTATAATAATATTAACGTCCGAATGTAAGACGATTAACGTTCGAACGTGGAAGCCGTAACGGCTCTGTAATTTAAACATCGTACGTTTGAATGTCACGATGAAACGTTCGAACGTTTCGACGCAGAATGGCTGAGTCGACTCAGCCATTATTGAAATCTCAAAAATTTCTCTACAAGAGTCTAAATGCCGAAATGTCACCATGTAAATGAAGTATACACTTCAAGAAACATTTTTACGGTGACTATTCGGCCAATGACTGGCCGTGGTGGCTGGAAAATGAAGTTGAACATCCGGTAATATTTATCCGGTTTTAAACAAAACTCAATCCAAATCTCAATCTAAATCTCAATAAAATACATGTTATTTGCATAAAAGATGAATGCCTACCTTTTAGTGACGGTTATGGCGGAGTTGACGGCGGCGGTGACGGAGGCGTGGTGGCAAATAACGGAGAAGACGATGTAACGGGCACCGAAATGTCGTTTCGACGTTCGGTTTTGGCATTATATACACAGAACGTTCGAACGTACTTATTATTACGTTCGAACGTTTTTCAATTTAATTTCCAAAATTTTATCTATAATATATTATATTATAAATGTTTAAGTTATATATTAAGATGTTATATAATATTATTGACAATTAGATTATTGGTTTTTTTGTGAGTGCTTGTTATATTTATAAAGTTTAGCAATATGTTTATATATACATGTTGTTGTGATTTTATGCTTACTCTTGAAATAATTGTGATTATTGTTTGTGAATTTTGTGAATAGTTTGAGTTTATGGTGTTTATTGATGAATTAATAAGTAACAATTTAATATATATTATTGATTTATATATATGGTATAGTTTATCATTTAAATTATATTATGCTATCATACTATACAATGTAGTATATAGTTATAGATATATAAAATGTAGTATATATATTATATTATAAGTTAGTATATAATAAAGAATTTAATAAGTAACAATTTAATATATATTATTGATTTATATATATGGTATAGTTTATCATTTAAATTATATTCTGCTATCATACTATACAATGTAGTATATAGTTATAGATATATAAAATGTAGTATAGTTATTATACTATAAGTTAAGTATATAATAAATAATTTAATAAGTAACAATTTAATATATATTATTGATTTATATATATGGTATAGTTTATCATTTAAATTATATTATGCTATCATACTATACAATGTAGTATATAGTTATAGATATATAAAATGTAGTATATATATTATACTATAAGTTAGTATATAATAGATAATTTAATAAGTAACAATTTAATATATATTATTGATTTATATATATGGTATAGTTTATCATTTAAATTATATTATGCTATCATACTATACAATGTAGTATATAGTTATAGATATATAAAATGTAGTATAGTTATTATACTATAAGTTAAGTATATAATAAATAATTTAATAAGTAACAATTTAATATATATTATTGATTTATATATATGGTATAGTTTATCATTTAAATTATATTATGCTATCATACTATACAATGTAGTATATATATTATACTATAAGTTAGTATATAAAAAATAATTTAATAAGTAACAATTTAATATATATTATTGATTTATATATATGGTATTGTTTATCATTTAAATTATATTATACTATCATACTATACAATGTAGTATATAGTTATAGATATATAAAATGTAGTATAGTTATTATACTATAAGTTAAGTATATAATAAATAATTTAATAAGTAACAATTTAATATATATTATTGATTTATATATATGGTATAGTTTATCATTTAAATTATATTATGCTATCATACTATACAATGTAGTATATAGTTATAGATATATAAAATGTAGTATATATATTATACTATAAGTTAGTATATAATAAATAATTTAATAAGTAACAATTTAATATATATTATTGATTTATATATATGGTATAGTTTATCATTTAATTTATATTATGCTATCATACTATACAATGTAGTATATAGTTATAGATATATAAAATGTAGTATAGTTATTATACTATAAGTTAAGTATATAATAAATAATTTAATAAGTAACAATTTAATATATATTATTAATTTATATATATGGTATAGTTTATCATTTAAATTATATTATGTTATCATACTATACAATGTAGTATATAGTTATAGATATATAAAATGTAGTATAGTTATTATACTATAAGTTAAGTATATAATAAATAATTTAATAAGTAACAATTTAATATATATTATTAATTTATATATATGGTATAGTTTATCATTTAAATTATATTATGTTATCATACTATACAATGTAGTATATAGTTATAGATATATAAAATGTAGTATAGTTATTATACTATAAGTTAAGTATATAATAAATAATTTAATAAGTAACAATTTAATATATATTATTAATTTATATATATGGTATAGTTTATCATTTAAATTATATTATGCTATCATACTATACAATGTAATATATAGTTATAGATATATAAAATGTAGTATAGTTATTATACTATAAGTTAAGTATATTAGGAATCGTACGTTCGAACGTTTCAAGTTAACGTTCGAACGTTAAACTAAGAGGCGGGAATTTTCCCGCTCGATTAAGGTATCTGTGTGATTATTCAGACGTTCGGACGTTTATACTATACGTTCGAACATCAAATCTGTCAACGTTCGAACGTTAGTTAAATTAGTGCGGGAGATTTCCCGCTCAAATATGGAAACACTTTCATGAAATGTACGTTCGAACGTTTAAGTTAAATGTTCGAACGTTTATCTATAAATCTACGAACGTTCGAACGAAAAATTGTGATACATTCGAACATATATGAGGAAAGTGCGGGAACTTTCCCGCTAGATTTTATGTTATATCATAAGAAGGGTACGTTCGAACGTGTATTGTAAACGTCCGAACGTTCTGGGCGGGAATAATTTTAGAATATAACGTTCGGACGTAAAAATTAAACGTTCGAACGTTTAAACTAATAATTTTAGAACTTAATCAGTACGCGCACGGGAGGAAGCGCATTATTTCTTCTTCTCCCGTGCGCGCAACAGAAAGAGAGAGAGAGAGAGAGAGAGAGAGAGAGAGCGAGAGAGAGAGAGAGAGAGAGAGAGAGAGAGAGAGAGAGAGAGAGAGAGAGAGAGAGAGAGTTAGAGTGAGAGAGAGTTGAGTTTTGGCGTGAGAGAGAGGTGAGTTTTGGTAAGATAATATTTTTATTTCTTGTCTTTATTTAAATTTTATGATATTTATAGAATGTGTTTTTGTTATAGAATATTTCTAATAAGTTAGTGTTGTATTTTTTTGAAGGATTGCTTGTTTTGGGAAGTTTGAAGATTTTGATTTGTAAGAGGATATTGTGAGTGCTAGGTATATTTCTAAACTTTATCAATATGTTGTTGTGATTTGATGCTTACTCTTTATCATATTGTGATTATTGTTTGTAAATAGTTTGTGAGTTATTTTAAATATGTTGTGATATAAATTTCTAATATTGTGTTTATTATTAGAAATATATTGTCATTAGGCTTTGTAAATACATGTTTATTGCTTACTAAAGTTTAGAAATTTGTTAATACATGTGGCATGTTATTTTGTGAATATATTGTGAGTTATTGTGATATAGACTTGAAATATTTAAATTATTATTTGTGAATGACGTTTGAATATGTTTACATTGTTACAAATATATTGTCCTTAAGCTTTGTTAATACTTGTGGCATGTTATTTTATGCTTACTTTTTATCATATTGTGATTATTGTTGGTATAATTTCTATATTGTTAGTGAGTTATAATAATATGTTGTGATATAAATTTGAAATATCGTGTTTATTATTAGAAATATATTGTCATTAGGCTTTGTTAATACATGTGGCATGTTATTTTGTGAATATATTGTGAGTTATTGTGAATATGTTGTGATATGGATTTGAAAAATTGTGATAATAATATTTGAAATTAAGTAACAACAAGCATAAAAGTAACTCTTTAAGAATTATAATAATTAAAATTATTGTATAACCATTGAAATTTAAGTATGATAATTAAATATTTATAATAATATTTGAAATTAAGTAACAACAAGCATAAAAGTAACTCTTTAAGAATTATAATAATTAAAATTATAGTATAACCATTGAAATTTAAGTATGATAATTAAATATTTATAATAATATTTGAAATTAAGTAATAACAAGCATAAAAGTAACTCTTTAAGAATTATAATAATTAACATTATAGTATAACCTTTTAAATTAAGTATAACAATTAAAATTATACTTTAAGAATAATGATCTTGTACACAACGAGGGAATATGATCTTGAAGAAATGTTGAAATTTCAATTTAATTGCTTGACTGTCATAGTCTCTTCGGCCTTGAGAGTTGTCAAGGTCGGACAGTTTGTGACGGTTAAGTAATTAGACTAAAATTTAAACATTTCTTCAAGATCATTCTCCCTCGTTGTGTACAAGACACGAAACGTAGGGTCGCATAATCTTCCATCCCTCTTTAGTTTAACAATATAACACTACTTGAATGTGACATTGTTAATTTAAACAACATGGAGATATTGTTGTATGATTTTTTGCTAGATGCGTGTGACATTGCATAAATACCCTTAGACCCGTTTGGGAATCAGTGTACATTTATGTGTCCACTGATTCCTGAATTGTCCAGTGTGGACAGTTTGAGATTATATTATTTGTATTACACATTTTTGTTACTCGCTACTTTCCACGTTTAATATGAAGTTTCGGTATCTTCTTCTACTGTTCTTCGGGTATACTATTCGTAGGGTCACAATCCCGATATTTGAACATGTATACTTGGAGAATTATGGGGAGGTGCTGCCGGAATTTCTACTAACGTGGAAATTAGTAGAGTGACGAGATTTGTGTAATATGGAGAATATAATCTCGAATGGGATAAGACCAACTACCTTATCAAAAAAGTAATGAGAATTGGAGGCAAGACATGCATGTGAGTTTTCAATGTACGTGTTATTAATATCTGGATATTTTTAGAAATGGACAAAAATTGGATGCGTCTGGACGATAGACTTGGAAAGGATTACGTACCCTATGCATGTGGAGTAAGAACTTTCATTGATTTTGCACGGGCCTCTGCTGATAGTCGTGGTTACATTAAGTGTCCATGTCGAGGGTGTAAAAATTTGTGTGCGATAGGATTGGATGAAGTAGAGCGTCATATATTTGTGAACGGTATGGATCTGGGGTATACGCGATGGGTACTGCATGGTGAGCCGTATGAAGGGTCAGCAGATGTATTGGTCGATCATCACAATTATTTACGGCACATGGATGATGATTATGAGCATGATGAGATGGAGGAGATGTTGGGTGACATTAGAGCTGGGATGTTTATGGATGAGGTTAACGACAATGCCTCAAGTGGTGGATCAGGGACTGATTGTGAAAATTTTCCTTCACTGTGGGAAGATGCAAAGCGCGAGCTTTACCCAGGTTGTACAAAACATTCCAAAATGTCGTTTATTGTGCGGTTGCTTCACATAAAATCATTGTGTGGGATGTCGACGAAAGCAATAAACATGGTATTGGACTTATTTAACGAGGTGCTTCCCGAAGGGTCTGCATTGCCTAAGAACTTTTATGAAGCGAAACAGTTGAGAAAGGGATTAGGATTTGAGTACAAGTCCATACATGCATGCAAGAATGATTGTGTATTGTTCTGGAAGGAGAACGAGGAGAAACAAGCATGTCCTATATGTGGAGAGTCGAGGTGGAAAGGTAAGAAAAACGTGTCGGTTAAGGTGTTGCGGTATTTTCCCTTGAAACCTAGGTTGCAAAGACTATATATGTGTAAGAAAACAGCTCATGATATGAGGTGGCACGAGGAGAAAAGAGTTAAGAATGACGGGTATATGAGGCATCCAGCTGATTCACTTGCGTGGCAGTCTTTCGATAATCAGTATCCAAAGTTCGGGTTAGAAGCTCGTAACGTGCGCCTGGGACTCACAACCGATGGATTCAACCCTTTTGGGAATATGAGTACAAGTTATAGCACTTGGCCCGTTGTATTGATTCCGTACAATCTTCCACCATGGAGGTGCATGAAGGCGCCAAACTTTTTGTTAACTTTACTCATCCCTGGCCCTAGATCACCTGGGAATGATATTGACGTATTCATGCAGCCGTTGATTGAAGAGCTGAAAGAGTTATGGGAAACAGGGGTTAGAACTTATGATGCATCTACGTCGACATCTTTTCAGATGCATGCTGCGGTAATGTGGACCATAAATGATTTTCCGGCGTATGGGAATCTTTCTGGCTGGAGTAAGAAAGGGAAGTTAGCGTGTCCGACGTGTAATAAAGAAACTGCTAGTGAGTGGCTAAAATTTTCTCAGAAGTTGTGTTTCATGGGTCATTGACGTTATTTACCAACAAATCATGCATGGAGAAGAGAATGTGCCAAGTTTGATGGGAGAGTAGAGGATAGGATTGCACCAAAAGAGTTGTCTGGAGAAGAGATAGTGGAACAACTGCAACATGTTAGAGCGAACAATTTTGGCAAAGGTCGGGGAAAGAACAAGAGAAAACGAGCCGTATCAGAATTGAATTGGACAAAACGTAGTATTTTTTTTGATTTGCTGTATTGGTCGTCATGCAAGTTGCGACATAGTTTGGATGTAATGCACATAGAGAAGAATATTTGTGATAATATACTGGGTACATTGATGAGTATTAACAAAAAGACGAAAGACACGATCAAGACGAGGAAAGATCTTGAGAGAACGAGAATTAAACATAATTTGCATTTGCGGGTGAAAGGCAACAGGGTGGTCATGCCGCATGCATGTTTTACGATGACGAGGGAGGAGAGGATTGATTTCTGTAAATGGTTGCAAGGTGTGAAGTTACCAGATGGTTATGCTTCAAATATTGGTAGATGCGTGAGTCCTGATGATTGGAAAATCAATGGATTGAAAAGTCATGATTGTCACGTTTTTTTGCAGAAGTTATTACCTGTGGGAATTCGTGGGAAGCTGACATCTAATGTACGTGTCGCCATATCTGAACTATGTATGTTTTTCAAGGATTTGTGCGCTCGGGTAGTAAATCGAGATGTGTTGTCGAAATTGGAAGAAGAGATTGCTAATATACTATGTAAATTCGAGCAGATCTTTCCACCATCATTTTTTGATGTCATGGTCCATTTAGCAATACATTTACCGCGAGAGGTACTTCTGGGTGGACCGGTGCAGTTCCGTTGGATGTATCCAGTTGAAAGATATTTGGGTCGATTGAAGCGCACTGTTGGGAATAAAGCCAAAGCTGAGGGTTCAATAGCAGAGGCTTATATACACGATGAATGGTTAACATTTTGCTCTCTATATCTTCGTGGTGTTGAGACACGATTTAGTCGTCAAGAGCGAAATGCTGATCTTGCTACTCCGCCTCCTCGTGAGTTATCAGTGTTTTCCCAGAATGTACGACCCTTGGGTGCACAAACAGGTTACGATTTAATTGATGGAGAGTTGGGTAAAGTTCGGTGGTATGTGCTAAATAACTGCCGAGAGATTGATGATTATCTTAGGTATGTCATTTAATTTATTTGAATAATTATAGTTTTCTTTAAATTAATTAGAATTGTTGTGCTCAAAATATACTTTTTTTGCAACATGTTATAACAGTGACCACATGGACAAACTTAGAACGGAAGGCGTAGAAAATATAGAGGCAAGACACGAGGAAGAATTTCCCGGATGGTTTGAAGAACGTGTATGAACTAAAATTATATATATGTTATATTGTGAAATTTTTAACTCTGAATAATAAAATAATAAATATATACTATTTCAATTTTTAGATTTTGGAACAACGTGCTCGTGATCCCGGATCAATTTCTTCTGAATTGTATGCATTGGCCCGTGGTCCCTCAAATAGAGCACTTCGATATACTGCATGCACGGTTCGAGGTTATAGATTCCATACTTTGGACCGTGAACGTAATAGAAAGACTCAAAATTGTGGTGTGTTGGTCGAGGGGAGTCATGGAACAGATGATATTGACTATTATGGTGTCATACGTGATATTATCGGATTGAAATATCTGGGTGGGTCTGTAACATATGTCTTCAAATGTGATTGGTGGGATCTAGGCGGTGGTCGGGTTTCGATACATAGGGATAATCACTTTACGAGTGTCAATACTGCATCTAAATGGTACGAAGATGATCCATTCGTATTGGCTTGTCAAGCTACCCAAGTCTATTACTTGATTGATCCAATTAAAAGTGTTGATGAAGATAGTGGGGAGATAACTTGGCGAGTCGTACAAAAATTTGTTCCTCAAAATATATATGAAGCAGGAACGAGTGCAGATTACGAGAATAGTGGAGATGAAGATGACAATCCGATTGTTGAGGCATACCAGGAAGATGGAGAGGGTATTAACTTGTTTGTTGACCTCGGTGCACTCGAGTTGGTCCCCTTGTGTAGAGATGATGTCCCACCCGTACATCTCGACCCGTCTGTATTAAATGATCATTCAATTCAAGTCAGTTTGGAGGAAGATGAAGAAGACGAGTCAGAAGATGAATACGAATCAGAATCCGGGTAGGAGGTGGATAAAGATGATGAAGAAGAGGTGCATGATGATGATGAAGATGTTATTGATGGGGATTCTGAAACAAGCATGGAAAATTCATCTGAAGAGTAAAAGTACTAAATATTTTATTTATATAGGTGACTATAAAATATCTTAAATTTTCATAATTTCTTCTAATTAATTTTCTTTGATATAATTAATTATTTTAAAGAATGCCGCCAAAACGACAACGAATAAATGTGCCTCCGCCAAGTCCAAGTCCTGAATCCATTGAGGACTCCCCACTCGAGGAATCCGTTCCTGAAGATCAAGCTAACACAGAAGAGAACAACAGCCAGTCGACACCTACCAGTAAGGAAATATTGTCGTTGATAATTATATATATAGTTAATACTTTTTTCTCAATAACTATATAATTATAATTATAGTATATCTATTATTATCATGTAGTTCATGCATCTGCACGTCGCGGTCGTGGCTATACACGTGGAATCTCTCTTGAAAAAAATAGAAGGCACGGTAAACTGAAGATCACAATTCCTGATAATTCCACTGGAGGAGTGGATGATAGTGCAGCAGCGCTTTCCTCCTATATTGGCATAGTAGTTCGAGCTTATGCTCCATTTTATGTGCACTCATGGCGAGATGTTCCGAATGAGATTAAGGAGCACATTCGAAGTCGTGTGCTGGTGAGTTTACTTTTCAGTACATTTTTTTCACTTAGATTAATATATTATATTTTTTACCTGATTCCCTTGTTAGGATGAATTCGACCTCGACTTTGGCCGTAGCGATGATTTGAGAACCGTGAATGAGTTGATGGCTACACTATTCCGACGTCACAAAGGACGATGTCATGACCACTTCAAGAAGTTTGAGACGTTGGAAGAGGCTGCGCAGTCTCCTTTTCAGCAGATGAAGTTAGATGATTGGAGAAAGTGTTGTGATCTTTTCGCATCTCCAGATTATCAGGTATTTTACATTTATATCTTTTAATTATTTACATTCATATTCGTTTTATACATTATATGTATACATATTACAATTAACATTTTTAATATATTTTGTAGCACTTGAGTTCTACAAATGCACAGAATAGATCCGTTCTGACTGTCCACCATCGTGCCGGTTCAAGGTCATTCCACCGTCTTGCTGAAAAAATGGTAATTAAAAAATTATAGAATTCATTTATTTTCCTGATATTCTTTCTGATAAGTACTAACTAATTCTTTTTAAAATTGCTAATATTGTCGCTTTGTTAGAAACGTGATGATCCTGAAAACTTTTCCCTCATTCATGTCTATGCTGCTGCTCACACTAATGAGCATAGTGAGTGGATGGATCCTGTCGCTGCAGATAATTATGTAAGTAGTTTTAATTTTGTTAAATAAATTTTTTATAGAACATTTTAATAGTTTATTTCTTATTTCTATTTCTTTTAATACGTTACTAATTATTTACGATCATTACCTTTTAAATTGCAGAGCAAAATGTTGGAGATGCAGTCGACTTCTGTGGAATCCTCTCCTAGTGACATAGACATATTCACCCAAGTGCTCGGGCTGCAGTCTAGTATGACAAGAGGTTTGGGACGATCTATCAAGCATAAATGTTCATCCTCCTCAACCTCATCGGCTTCACAAATTAATAATCTTACAGCAGATTTAGAAGCTGCACGGCGTGAGAATGAGTATATGAGGTCGAGACAGCAAGAGTTAGAGTCTCTCTTAGAACGACAGTCTCATTTAGAGATGCGTTTGCAGGACCAACAGAGAGACCAAGAGGAAAGAATACGCAGTGAAGTGCAAGAGCAAGTGCAACGAGAGATGATGGTGCAAATGGAGCGTGTTATGTCGTTGCAACAGAATCCCCGTGGGCGAGGGAAAAAGAAGAAATAAATTTTATCAATATTTCTGACTAGTTTTAATAACTAATTTTGTACTTTTATAAGACGTTGTTACTTGTTAATTGGGTATGTAATATGATACCATTGGTATTTTGTTTTTAAATTTTATGAAATTAGTATTTCTGATCTGTACGTTCGAATGTAAATAAAAATCGTTCGAACGTTGGTTCACACTGTAACAAACGTTCGAACGTAAATACAATTGAATCGTTCGAACGTTAAACCGACTAACGTTCGAACAAAAAACTTGCATTCGGACGCTCCTTCGTTTACATTCGAAATAACGTCCGAACATTAAACGCGCTACGTTTGAACATTTACGTTTACGTTCGAACAAATGTTCGAACGTTTATTGTAATTAACGTTCGGCCGCATTAACATTCGAACGTAAATATGATACGTTCGAACGATATACAACAAACGTCAACTTCTCTCATTCGAACGCCAATCGGTCCGGTATAACGTCCGAACGTTTAATTTTACGTCCGAACGTTATTTTCTGTGACAGTTCATAACCGTCACAAAAAAAGGAACGTTCGAACGTTGTACAGAACGGAACACTTCCAACCGTCACTAAAAATATTTTTTGTGACGGTTGAACAGTAAACCGTCACCAAATGTTTTCTGTGACGCACTTTAGGTGACAGTCATGGTGACGGTTTCAAACCGTCACCAAATATGTTTAGTGACGGTTTACCATTTTTTTGTGACAGTTTCCTCTGTCACAAAACACACATTCTGTTGTAGTGACATATACCATTCGAACATGTTAACAAGGTCAACATGTTTCAGTTTTTTTTTTTTTTTTTTAAGAAATAACTCTGAATTGCATCCCTATACCTCATTTTTGGGATGATTTTCATTTCATTCCAAACAAAAATGTCCCAAAAACCAAATTTTGTTGTAGTGGATCGGGCATTCACATGGAGAAAAACTTTGTTTTGAAAGGTCAACTACACGAAAATTAGTTTGTTGAAATTTATATATGAAGTCATTATATTTAATTAATATAAAACAGAAAACTAGTCAATTTAGAAATTTTTTCATTTTAAAAATATTTTAACGAAGTAGAAAACAAACAAGAAAATTAGTTAATTTAGAAGTCAAGATGGAAGAGAGGTTAGAATATTAGTGTGTGATTGCTTTCAAAAGTTAATCATTCTTTTCACATTATTCGTCAATTTCAAGAATTAAGATATTAATTTTAAGATATTAATCAATTACGATCGAATGATCTCAATCAATATATATATATATATATATATATATATATATATATATGCTCGATCGTAAGCTAATGTTTATTTAAGAAAATTTTTATTATCAAGCCGATGTGTAGATTACATGACAAAATTTGATTTAAAAGATAGATTTTAAAATTTAAATCTTAAAAATTAAATCTTACTATTTAAATTATGTGAATAGTATACTTTATTCACCTACTTGAAAATAAAATAACTCATTTAATTATATATATAATAATAATAAAAAGTTATAAATATGAGGTATGAGAGTGAATGTTGACTGATGATTAGAATTCCTCTATTCTAAATTAAAATACTGATTCATATTCGACTTTGATAGGCCAGATGCAGATCTACCATGCATCTAAATGGAGGGCTGACGTCTGATCATAAGCCTATGATGCATCATGTATGTATGTGTGTATATATATATATATTAAGCATGCATCCAATTGCATGGTTATATATTATATATAATGTGACTTTTCAAATATGGATGATTGATTAATGGTAGGATCATGCATGCAATAGATAGGGACGTACGGATGTGAAATTAATATACTACTTTGATCTAGTCTCCAAGGTGTGTTGCTTTCATCACAAACTATATATATAAATATTATGTATGAACTTGCCACCACAAATACGGTCTATAGCGATATTATGATAATGTATCTGCTGAAAATAAAATAAGTAATAGCAACCCGCCAAGCATATTAATACGATCAAGACATTAGCGAGGACGATAAATTCAAATAGAAACAATAAAAGTCCAGCTTGCAAAAATAGACTATTAGCGAGGAACAAGTATTTCGTTGCTATTCAACAATTTCGATGACTGACTAACGACGAAAAATTATTCCAATTGATTTATTTTTATCAATAAAAAATTGGTTAATACTATAGTAATTTCATAGTGTGCGGTATGAAATTAATATTTAAATTTAATTTGTTATACTAAGAGCACATGACTTTGAGTAAAGCGTATGCGTAGTACTGATGATCACCAATCAAATTACTTGTTTCAAGGTACTGTTAATTAATATTCAATTAACGTTCGAATTTTTGAGTAGCTAAATAATAATATTAAAAAAAGTGAGAAAGCACCATTAATTGTTATAATTTATTAAGCTTAAACATTCTTGCATGCCTTGGATCATATAATTGTGCTTATTTTGGACACTGTAAATATCCCCTTTTTTTTTTTTTTTTAAATTTGTTGACAGCTTCTTTTTTCACTGGAGTCCACATCGATCGCGTACGGCTCGTGCAGGCCCCGCCCTTATGTGGAACTTTAATTTAAAGTTAAAAAAAATAAAAATTTAAAATTAAATAAAATATTATTATTATTATTTTAAAATTTCAAAAACTTTAATTTTTTATTATATTTTATATAAAAATTAAAAATAAATTATAATAATTAAATAAGATAAAATGGGATGAATTTAAATTCTTCTTATATCCAACTGCAACAAAAGTAATTACACGACGTTTACATAATTTACTATTATAAATATATTTTCTCTTAATATATATATATATATATATATATATATATATATTGACTCGGCCATCTGGCCTAATTAAGTTTCGACCAGTACCAATGCATGCATCCGGACCACTAGTGTCGATCACGTCCTATTCTTACCCAATTAAGCAAGACTTTTTATTTTAATATAAACGTCCATTTATAGGGTTTCTTTTCTCAAATATTAAATATTTCTAATATAATATAAACTAAATATATATGAAAAGCTTAAGAATAGAAACTAGAAAAATCTCGAAAACAAAGCACTAGAATGTTACGTTCCTACTCAATGAGAAGTATTAATAAGTAATTAATTATCTCTGATCAGACTAACAATTTATCACAGGAGACATATGAATTGTATAAAATACTATTATATACGTTCATACTCAATGATCAGAAGGTACAAATTCTTTTTGTTTTTTGTTTTGTTTTAATAAACGGAATTTCATTCAAACTTGTGGCGCCCTCGACCCCACGTGTGATTTGGTAGAAGTCGTGACACTGGGATGATAACCACACGGATCACTCACCCCAAAGACAAATACTCAATGTGTGTGCAACATGCGATAACTGTGCAAATATAATAATCATAACAAAAAAAAATAAAAGAGACATTCATACTAAGTACCAAAACATTTTAAACCTTACAACCCGAAAATTATATCCTCCACAAGGTTAATATAGTCATCCAACTGAAAACATAAAGCGGTACTAAATTCTACAACAAAAATGGGAGAAGCAAACTCCAACAATCGCTACTTCGACAGAACCGGTCCTTCTGACTCAAACTCTCCCTCTGCATCAAAGATTACGGTTCTATAAAACAGACTTGTAGGTAAAAACACTACAATGAGATTATGAAATCTTAGCAAGTAAGCAACCAAGCAACATCCAAGAGATTAAAACATATTAATATAACCAACACGTCCACAGCCACAGTAAAATGTACAAAAACAAATCCACCGTGCCCTGCCCGTACCATGACCAAGCATCCTCTAGCCCACACCAGCTAGGGGCCACGGAGTCGGCACGAGAGCGTTACCGTCTCTTCCAATCTCGTTGATGCCTGGCGACAGCCCAATGGATGTCATATCAGTTTATAACGCTCTTGAGTGACCAGAGGAACTCCACCGAAATAATGCCCCATCTCGACTTGGGGTCGTGATACACACACACCCACCAAAAATATTACTAAGACAGAAAAACCCATTTTTCATGTGACATGACATAGTAGAACATAGCACAGTTAAATAGTCAGGATCGATTTTAATAAAGGTAAATATGCATATGCATGACAAATAGATATTGGATGACATGGCAGAATGCTCATCAAACAACACATCAACATACAGTATCACTACAATCACAAGTTCACAGTTTCACAAACAAACTACACGCGTAATCCCAACCTCCATTTTCGGCCCAAGGCCCAATTCCATCCCAACTACAATTTAATTTCCAACACTTCACTAGGCCAAAGGCCCAATTCAACACAGCTAGACTGCAGAAACGTGTTAGCTGTAAAAATATTATTCTAAACTCAAGGGTCGCGTTGGAAGATTACTTACAATGCGGTCAAGCAATTTCTGGAAGATCGCGCGTACGTAGGTCAACGGGTCCCATGTTACGACCAGGGCGCAAGTCGCTACGTGGATGGACACCAAAGCATTAGTTAAATAAACACGCAATAGATTACTAAATAAAGAGAAGCAGACAGATTGCTCACCGAGGTGTCTCCAAAAGTGGCGACGTAGTGACAGACAACGGCTGTCGAGGGTAGAATAACATCCAAAGGTGAGTTTCTGCGAAGGGGACTATAGATTTAAGTGCTAGTGGGTGGAGGACAAGGTTGCTGCGGCCGGGTGTGGTGGAGCATAGCGGCACCGTGGGTTTCAAGGGGCTGCGCCGTGGGCTTCTTACTGGGGAGAGGGAGAGGGAGGCTCGACTGAGCTAGGTAGTGGCTAGTGCAGGAAGGCATGGTCAAAGGGTGGAGGTCTGACGTGCATGTGGGCGGTGATGCGCGGCTGTAGGCGATAGATCTGGACCACGATGTGGGGAAATCGCGAGAGAGAAAGCTGCGTGGGGGGCAGATCAAGGAGATAAATGGCTGGGTTTGGTAGAGGGAAGGGTTGCTGGTGTGAGGGGCTCGGTGTGGTGGTGTGGGAGGCAGCGTACGACAGCGCTAGGTCGAGGAGAGTGAACCCGTGAGAGAAGGAAAATCATTTCAAGTGTCGTGGGCTGGTCATCGGCGTGAGGGGAGGCTGTTGGTGCTTGGCGGCGTGGGCTACGACGACGGTAAGGGCTGGGCTGCCGAAGGAGAGAATTGGGTTGAAGGGGAGGGGGCTGCATGCGTGACTGAAGGGAAAGGGGCTGCGAGGTTGGGTTCGGTGGGGGTGCTTGCGAGAGGACAGGGGAGGTGAGGATGGGTGGCGATGCTACAAGCGTTGGGCTGAAGGGAGAAGAAATCGCATGGGGGGTGTTGTGCTGCACGTATGAGGGAGAAAGAAGAAGGCTTTAGTTTTCTTCTACAACCCAAAACGACACCGTTTAAGGAGGAGAGGGCTGGGCTCCCTCACACACGCGGGCTGGGCCTTTTTCACACCTCAAGTTTGGCCCAACAGAAAATAAAATACACCCAAACACCAAAGCCCAATATGGAAATACCAAAATAAAATAAGCAATTAATAAAATAAAGTAATAAAAACCAAAAAAATAATTGTAATAAACCGAAATAAAAGTCCCAATAATAGTAATAAAGGCTCAAAATTAGGGATCTCAACCTAAAGCAAATTACATAGTAACTTGATCAAACCAAAGAGCATGATCAACAAAATTAGGGACATTTCCCCACCACATTTTCCCCCACTACATTTGAACATCAAAAACATTCCATGCATATGTAGCTATGCTAATGTGTGTGCAACTTCATTACCCATTCAGTTAACATGCTTAATGCTAGCTTCCTGTAAATATTTTTAAGTACTCTACCATACTATGATTCCACAATATCAGTCTCCTCTTTGTTTTCCCGCGAAAACAGAGGTGGTGAAGAAAACTCTTGAGCCTTCGAGAAGGACAAGCGGTTGAGACACCGCGGAAGGTGGGAGGAGGGAGGAGGGAGGAGGAAGGAGGGAATGGAGGATCTAGAGGAGTTATGTGGGAACCTATGTCTAACAGAGGAAGAGAAAGTGGGAAGAGCAGCAAGAGAGAAAGGTGTAGAAGCTTAATTGGGAGGGTGTGCATGGAGAGGGTG
This sequence comes from Juglans mandshurica, assembly GCA_022457165.1. NCBI lineage: Eukaryota > Viridiplantae > Streptophyta > Magnoliopsida > Fagales > Juglandaceae > Juglans > Juglans mandshurica. The sequence continues at coordinate 33,496,339 of CM039621.1, forward strand.
ATTGGGAAAGAGGTGATAGCTTTGACAATGGGTAAAATTTGGAGAGTGAGCTATCCGTCAACAGACATTGAGGAGAATGATTATGTGGGTAGCGTTGCCACCAGAAAATTTTTCTGTGGATAGCGCAGAAGAAGGCAAAAGAAGAAGGTGCTAAGCTAAGTGAAGGAGATGAATGAAATAGAAGAGAAGGGGGAGGCTTTTCCTGACAGAGGAGGAGGGTGTGGCCATAGAAATTGACAAGAGCAATGATGACAATATGGAGGGTAAGTACGCCAACGGAACTTGTAGAACTTGGTATGAATGTTTTCACAATAACCTTTTGCTAATCAATCTGATAAGCAATATCAGCAACGTGTATGGAGTGGGAGGCCTTGGCTATTTGACTCACACTTGATTGCTTTGAAACTGTTTGACAAATATACACCACCACAAAAGTTGAGGTTTGGTCAGGAGCGATTTTGGGTTTAGATGCATACCATGCCTCTTACATGTGTGAATGAAGAACGTGGGAAACAAATAGGGAAGACAATAGGCATGGTAGGGGAGGTAGATGTGAAGCACGATGGTAGTGATGGGAAAAATATCTAAGGGTCCTTATTAATATGGATCTAACTAAACCACAAGCCAGAGGCAGAACCATTACTGTGAAAGGTGAAAAGCTCTGGATTCCTTTAAGGTACGAGAAGCTCCCTAGGCTATGTTTTTTCTATGGCTGTTTAACTCATGGTTTCAAAGGATGTGAAGGGAAAATGGAATTGAATATTTAGTATGGGATGTGGCTCAGGGCTGATTCAAAAATAGGCACTAGAATGAAGAAAAAAGAGGTATCTACAGATACAAATAGGGGATGTAGATATTTATCCTACAAATCTAGAAAAGAGGGGTGGGTATCTCAAGCTGAGGTAGTGACAAAGGGTAATAAAAAGGGTGAGAGAAAGAAAAACATTGAAGATGTGCTTACTGATCTGGTGTGGGTGGACATTGAAGATGGGGGTTTGGATGAGAGTAGTAATGGGAGAGGCATGAGTGTTGAAAAGCCAGTTATGATTTGTAAGCAATCAGATATTGTGGAAGAAAAAGAAAAATTAATAGAGTTAAAGAGAGGAAGAAAACAAAGGGGAAGTGGCATGAAGTAAGTGAATTATGCCTATTGAGATAGAGAAGTTAATGGAAGTGCTAGGTTCAACTGTTAAGGGGAGAAAAACAAAAAGGACTCAGGTCAATGATGAATTGAAGAGAAGAGCTAGACATAAGGGGAAGGGTACAGACAGATCTGGTGGTTGTATCACTCGAAAAAGGATGAAAGCTGAGGAGGAGGATGAAGAGGTAGAGAGTTTGAAGTATAAAAAAGGTAGGTCGAGCAGTTATGAGAGTTTGGAAGGTTTACATCAAGTATTGGCGGCGGCGGTTCAACATCCCTGCCAACTACAATGAAAACATTGAGTTGGAACTGTTTGGGAACCTTCAAACAGTTGAAGACCTCTACCATATGGTGGAGGAGAATAAACCAGATTTAGTCTTCTTAATGGAGACTAAATTAAGAGCTGAGAAGTGTACTAGACTAAAGAAGAGGCTCAATTGTGAATGATGCTTTATGGTTGAGCCAGTTGGGAAAAGGGGTGGATTATCACTATTCTGGAATAGTAGGGCTAAGGTTGAAGTTCTGAATTATGCTCAGAGGCACATAAGTGCCTGGATCACAGAGGGAGAAGGGAATGAAAGGTGGTTGCTGATAGGTTTCTATGGTTAGCCTGAAACTAGCAAAATGGCAGAAGCTTGGGATTTGCTTTTATTACTAAGGCCAAGAGGCAATCAAGGGTGGTGTGTGATAGGGGATTTTAATGAAATCCTAGCTCATGATGAGAAGGTGGGTTGCAAGTTGAGACAAACAAATGGAGAGCTTCAGATCAGTACTTGAGAAGGGGAAACTTTCAGACTTAGGGTGGAGAGAGAATAAATACACATGGAGTAACAAACATGAAGATGAAACTTTCACAAAAGAAAGGATGGACAAAGTAGTGGCTAACCCATGTTGCTCACCAATGTTCAGAGTGTATTGGGTGGAAGTACTGACTTGAAGAAGTTCAGATCATAGGTCAATCATGTTGATCATGAATAAGGAAGGAAAGCATGGAGGGGAAGGAGAAAGAAAGTGTTCAGGTATGAAGCTAGCTGGGCTAAAGAGGAGGATTGTAAAGAAAAAATTCATACATTCACACGTAAAATAATGTAAATAAATTTACGTTCGAACATAAAATATATACGTTCGAACGTAAAACATATACGTTCGAATGTAAAACATAGACGTTCGAACATAAGCAGTAAATAAATATTGGCTGACGTATGTTCAGACGTTTATGTTATACGTTCGAACGTATTTGTTTTACATGTAAACGTAAATATGAACGTCTGAACGTCGAAGCATGAATAAAGTAGAAAATCACTAAGTTCGGACGTTATAATTAAACGTCCGACCTTATGTGATTTACATGTGAGAGTAAAATACTCACGTTCGAATGTACGTCGTTTAATAATATTTAAAAAGTAGTACATCTGGATGTATACATTAAACGTTTAGACGTAAAATTGATGAAAATGACGTCCGAATGTAAGACAATGAACGTTCAAACGTAGAAGCCATAACGGCTATTTAATTGAAACTTCGTACGTTCGAACGTGACGACACAGGCTGAGTCGACTCAACCATTATTGAAATCTCGAAAATTTCTCTACAAGGTTCTAAATGCCGAAATGTCACCGTATAAATAAAGTATACACTTCAAGAAACATTTCTACGGTGACTATTCGGCCAATGGCAAGCCGTGGTGGTCGGAAAATGGAGTTGAAAATCCGGCCACCACTTATCCCGTTTTAAACAAAACTCAATCCAAATATCAATAAAATACATGTTATTTGAATAAAATATGAATGCCTACTTTTTAGTGACGGTTGTGGCGGAGTTTGACGGCAGCAGTGACGGAGGGGTGGCAGCGTGCAACAGAGTTGACGATGGAGGTATTTGAAATGTCGTTTCAACGTTCGGTTTTGGCCTTATATACACAAAACGTTCGAACGTAATAATAATTACGTTCGAACGTTTGTCAATTTACTTTCCGAAATATTATCTATAATATATTATATTATAAATGTTTATGTTATATATTATAATGTTGTATAATATTATTGACAATTAGATTAATTGGTTTTTTTTAATTTGTGAGTGCTAGTTATATTTCTAAAGTTTAACAATATATTTATACATGTTGTTGTGATTTTATGCTTACTCTTGAAATAATTGTGATTATTGTTTGTGAATTTTGTGAATAGTTTATGAATTTATGGTGTTCATTGATGAATTAATATGTGTATAATTATTGTTGTGAGAATATTGTGAATATTCTGTGATATGGATCTAAAATATTGTGATTATTATTTTTGAATTTTTATTGAATATGTTCAACAAGAAAATTATAATTTTATGATCTTAATTTTTAGTAAAGATTAAAAACATTTAATATACAGATAATATGAAGTTTAATATATAACATGGAGTAAGTATATATAATATATTCATACTAATTTAGTTAGAATATGATTATTATTCAAATTATAAGTATAATGTAAATTATGTCTTAAAAAAAATAAAAAAACAAGGACCGACTAGCTAGCGAGCATGGTGATCACGTTGTAGTTGCGTATCTTCATTTGTTGCATTTGTGGCCATGAAGTGGGCCGTAAGTAACTTCAGACATCAAGATAGGTGTCCAAAATACACATTCTGATTGTCTATATATATATACAATGTAGTATAATTATAGATATATAAAATGTAGTAAATATATTATATTATATGTTGGTATATAATGCAGAATTTAATAAGTAACAATTTAGTATATATTATTGATTTATATATATGGTATAGTTTATATACTATATTATTATGTTCTCATATAAAGTATTATGCTATAATACTATACAATGTAGTTTAGTTATAGATATATAAAATATAGTATATATACTATATTATAAGTTAGTATATAATGCAGAATTTAATAAGTAACCGTTTAGTATATATTATTGATTTATATATATGGTATAATTTATATACTATATTATTATGTTCTCATCTAAAGTATTATGCTATCATACTATACAATGTAATTTAGTTATAAATATATAAAATGTAGTATATATACTATATTATTAGTATATAATGCAGATTTTAATAAGTAACAATTTAGTCTATATTATTGATTTATATATATGGTATAATTTATATATTATATTATTATGTTCTCATCTAAAGTATTATGCTATAATACTATATAATGTAGTATAGTTATAGATATATAAAATGTAGTATATATACTATATTATAAGTTAGTATATAATGCAGAATTTAATAAGTAACCATTTAGTATATATTATTGATTTATATATATGGTATAATTTATATACTATATTATTATGTTCTCATATAAAGTATTATGCTATCATACTATACAATGCAGTATATATATAGATATATAAAATGGTGTATATATACTATACTATCATATAGTATATTAGGAATGGTACGTTCGAACATTTCAAGTTAACGTTTGAACGTTAAACTAAGAGGCAGGAAATTTCCCACTCGATTAAGGTATCTGTGTGATTATTTAGACGTTCAGACGTTTATACAGTACGTTCAAACGTTAGTTAATGAAAATCATTAGAAAATTATGAATGTCCGAACGCCAAATTTGTTAACGTCTGAACGTTAGGAAAATTAGTGTGGGAAATTTCCAGCTCAAATATGGGAACACTTTGATGAAATGTACATTCGGATGTTTAAGTTAGATCTTCGAACGTTAATCTGTAAATCTACGAACGTTTGAACGAAAAATTATGATACGTTCGAACATAAAAATAAAAGTGCGGGAAATTTCCCGCTAGATTTTATGTTCTATCATAAGAAGGGTACGTTTGAACGTGTATTGAAAACGTCCAAACGTTCTAGGCGGGAATAATTTTTATTTTTCATTACGTTCGAATGTTATCTAAAAATATAACGTTCGAACGTACAACTTAAACGTTCGAATGTTTGAACTAATAATTTTAGAACTTAATGAGTATGCGCACGGGAGAAAGCGGATAATTTCTTCTTCTATCGTGCGCACAACAGAGAGAATGAGAGAGTTGAGAGAGAATCGACTCGAGGCTCCTGCAGGAGAGAGAGAGAGAGAGAGAGAGAGAGAGAGAGAGAGAGAGAGAGAGAGAGAGAGAGAGAGAGGGTTAGAGTGAGAGAGAGTTGAGTTTTGGTAAGAAAAAATTATTTTTCTTGTCTTTTTTTTAACTTTATGATATTTGTATTGTGTTTTTGTTATATAATATTTCTAATAAATTAGTGTTATATTTTTTGAAAGATTGGTTGTTTTGGCAAATTGGAAGATTTTGATTTGTAAGAGGATATTGTGAGTGCTAGGTATATTTCTAAACTTTATCAATATGTTGTTGTGATTTTATGCTTACTTTTGAAATATTGTGATTATTGTTTGTATAGTTTGTAAATATGTTGTGATATGGATTTGAAATATTGTGGTTATTATTTGTGAATGACGTTTTGAAGAAACATTGTTAGAAATATATTGTCTTTAGGCTTTGTTAATACATATTTATTGCTTACTCAAGTTTAGGAATATGTTAACACATGTGGCATATTATTTTATGCTTACAATTGAAATATTGTGATTATTGTTTGTATATAGTTTGTGAGTTATTGTGAATATATTGTGATATGGATTTGAAATATTTAAATTATTATTTGTGAATGACGTTTGAATATGTTTACATTTTTAGAAATATATTGTCCTTAAGCTTTGTTAATACATGTTTATTGCTTACTCAAGTTTAGGAATATGTTGATACATGTGGCATGTTATTTTATGCTTACAATTGAAATATTATGATTATTGTTTGTATAGTTTGTAAATAGTTTCTGAGTTATTGTGAATATGTTGTGATATGGATTTGAAATATTGTGATAATAATATTTGAAATTAAGTATAACAAATAAAAGTAACTCTTTAAGAATTATAATAATTAAAATTATATTATATCCTTTGCAATTAAGTATGATAATTAAAATTCAACTTTAAGAATGATAATAATTAAAATGTGATAATAGTATTTGAAATTAAGTATAACAAATAAAAGTAACTCTTTAAGAATTATAATAATTAAAACTATATTATAACCTTTGAAATTAAGTATGATAATTAAAATTCAACTTTAAGAATGATAATAATTAAAATGTTACAGTAACATTTGAAATTAAGTATAACAATTAAAATAACTCTTTAAGAATTATAATAATTAAAACTATATTATAACCTTTAAAATTAAGTATGATAATTAAAATTCAACTTTAAGAATGATAATAATTAAAATGTTATAATAACATTTGAAATTAATTATAACAATTAAAATAACTCTTTAAGAATTATAATAATTAAAATTATAGTATAACTTTTGAAATTAATTATAACAATTAAAATTATACTTTAAGAATGATAATAATTAAAAGTATAATATAACCTCTAAAATACTCTTCAATAAAAAAGTATTGAACCTACAAAATAAGTAGAGTTGGAATATGTAAATATACTTACTTATTATAAACTAAAGAGTAAGTAAATAAGGATCAAATAAATGCTTATATACAAATTATTTATTTATTGTCTATATAAATAAATAACTCACTCAATTGAGTATAACAATTAAGATTATAATTGTGGAATGATAATAATTAAAATTATATAAAATCTTTTGGTATTTAGTCTAATTGCTTGACTGTTATCGTCTCTCCGGCCTTGACTAATCTCCTCCAGTCTTAACATACACTAATTGAGAGTTATCAGGACTAGAGAGTCTATAACAGTTAAGCAATTAGACTAACATTTAGATATGGTGTGTCATTGCATAAATAACCTTAGACCCGTTTGGGAATTAGTGTACATTTATGTGTCCACTAATTCCTGAATTGTTCAGTGTGGACAGTTTGAGATTATATTATCTGTATTGTATATTTTTGTTACTCGCTACTTTCCATGTTTAATATGAAATTTCGGTGTCTTCCTCTACTGTTTGTAGGGTCACAATCCCGATATTTGAACATGTATACTTGGAGAATTATGGAGAGGTGCTGCCAAAATTTCTACTAACGTGAAAAGTAGTAGAGTGATGAGATTTGTGCAATATGAAGAATATAATCTCGAATGGGATAGGACCAACTACCTTATCAAAAAAGCAATGAGAATTGGAGTATGACATGCATGTGAATTTTCAATGTACGTGTTATTAATATATAGATGTTTTTAGAAATAGACAAAAATTAGATACGTCTGGGTGATAGACTTGGAAAGGATTACGTACCCTATGGATGTGGAGTAAGAACCTTCATTGATTTTATACAGGCCTCTGCTGATAGTCGTGGTTACATTAAGTATCCATGTCGAGGGTGTACAAATTTGTGTGTGATAGGATTGGATGAAGTGGAAAGTCATATATTTGTGAACGGTATGGATCTGGGATATACGCGATGAGTACTGCATGGTGAGTCATTTGAAGGGTCAGCAGATGTATTGGTCGATCATCACAATTATTTGCGCCATATGGATGATGATTATGAGCAGGATGAGATGTTGGGTGACATTGGAGCTGTGATGTTTATGGATGAGGTTAACGACAATGCCTCAAGTGGTGGAGGGACTAATTGTGAAAATTTTCCTTCACTGTGGGAAGATGCAAAGCGCAAGCTTTATCGAGGTTGTACAAAACATTCCAAAATATCGTTTATTGTGCGGTTGCTTCACATTAAGTCATTGTGTGGGATGTCGACGAAAGCAATAAACATGGTATTGGACTTATTTAACGAGGTGCTTCCCGAAGGGTCTGCATTGCCCAAAAACTTTTATAAAGCGAAACAGTTAAGAAAGAGATTAGGATTTGAGTACAAGTCCATACGTGCATGCAAGAATGATTGTGTATTGTTCTGGAAGGAGAATGAGGAAAAACAAGTATGTCCAATATGCGGAGAGTCCAGGTGGAAGGGTAAGAAAAACTTGCCCGTTAAGGTGTTGCGGTATTTTCCCTTTAAACCTAGGTTGCAAAGACTATATATGTGTAAGAAAACAGCTCATGATATGAGCTGGCACGAGGATAAAAGAGTTAAGAATGACGCATATATGAGGCATCCAGCTGATTCACTTGCGTGGCAGTCTATTGATAATCAATATCCAGAGTTCGGGATAAAAGCTCGAAATGTGCGTCTGAGACTCACAACCGATGGATTCAACCCTTTTGGGAATATGAGTACAAGTTATAGCACTTGGCCCGTAGTATTGATTCCGTACAATCTTCCACCATGGAGGTGCATGAAAGCGCCAAATTTTTTGTTAACTTTACTCATCCCTGGCCCTAGATCACCTGGGAATGATATTCACGTATTCATGCTACCGTTGATTGAAGAGCTAAAAGAGTTACGGGAAACAGGCGTTAGAACTTATGATGCATCTACGTCGACATCTTTTCATATGCATGCTGCGGTAACGTGGACCATAAATGATTTTCCGGCATATGAGAATCTTTTCGGCTGGAGTACGAAAGGGAAGTTAGCGTGTCCGACGTGTAATAAAGAAACTGCTAGTGAGTGGCTAAAATATTCTCAGAAATTGTGTTTCATGGGCATCAACGTTATTTACCAGCAAATCATGCATGGAGAAGAGAATGTGCCAAGTTTGATGGGAGAGTAGAGGATAGGATTGCACCAAAAGTGTTGTCTGGAAAAGAGATAGTGAAACAACTGCAATATGTTAGAGCGAACAATTTTGGCAAAGGTTGGGGAAAGAACAAGAGAAAATGAGGCACAACAGAATTGAATTGGACAAAGCGTAGTATTTTTTTTTTACTTACAGTATTGGTCGTCATGCAAGTTGCGACATAGTTTGGATGTAATGCACATAGAGAAGAATATTTGTGATAATATACTGAGTACACTGATGAGTATTAACAAAAAGACGAAAGACATAATCAAGACGAGGAAAGATCTTGAGAGAATGAGAATTAAACATAATCTACATTTGTGGGTGGAAGGCAATAGGGTGGTTATGCCGCATGCATGTTTTACGATGACGAGGGAGGAAGGGATGGATTTCTGCAAATGGTTGCAAGGTGTGAAGTTGCCAGATGGTTATGATTCAAATATTTGTAGATGTGTGAGTCCTGATGATTGGAAAATCAAGGGATTGAAAAGTCATGACTGTCACATATTTTTGTAGAAGTTATTATGTGTGGGAATTCGTGGGAACCTGACATTTAATGTACATGTCGCCATATCTGAACTCTGTATGTTTTTCAAGGATTTGTGCTCTCGGGTAGTAAATCGAGATCTGTTGTCGAAATTGGAAGAAGACATTGCTACTATACTATGTAAATTCGAGTAGATCTTTCTACCATAATTTTTTGATGTCATGGTCCATTTAGCAATACATTTACCGCGAGAGGTAGTTCTAAGTGGACCGGTGCAGTTCTGTTGGATGTATCCAGCTGAAAGATATTTGGGTCCACTGAAGCGCACTGTTGGGAATAAAGCCAAAGTTGAGGGTTCAAAAGCAAAGCCCTATATACACGATGAATGGTTAACATTTAGCTGTCTATATCTTCGTGGTGTTGAGACACGATTTAATCGTCAAGAGCGAAATGCTGATCTTGCTGCTCCGCCTCCTCGTGAGCTATCAGTGTTTTCCCAGAATGTACGACCCGTGGGTGCACAAATAGGATACGATTTAATTGATGGAGAGTTGGGTAAAGTTCAGTGGTATGTGCTAAATAATTGCCGAGAGATTGATGATTATCTCAGGTATGTCATTTCATTGCTTTGAATAATTATAGTTTTCTTAAAATTAACTACAATTGTTGTACTTAAAATATACTTCTTTTGCAACATGTTATAATCGTGAGCACATGGACAAACTTAGGACGGAAGGCGTAGAAAATATAGAAACAAGACACGAGGAAGAATTTACCGGTTGGTTTGAAGAACGTGTATGAACTAAAATTATATATATGTTATATTTTGAAATTTTTAACTCTGGATAATGAAATAATAAATATATACTATTTTTCAATTGTTAGATTTTGGAACAACGTGCTTGTGATCCTGGATCAATTTATTCTGAATTGTACGTATTGGCCCGTGGTCCCTCAAATAGAGCACTTCGATACACTGCATGCACGGTTCAAGGTTATAGATTCCATACTTTGGACCGTGAACGTAATAGAATGACTCAAAACTGTGGTGTGTTGGTTGATGAGAGTCATGGAATAGATGATATTGACTATTATGGTATCATATGTGATATTATCGGATTAAAACATCTGGGTGGATCTGTAACACAAGTCTTTAAATGTGATTGGTGGGATCTAGGCGGTGGTCGAGTTTCGATACATAGGAAAAATCACTTTACGAGTGTCAATACTGCATCTAAATGGTACGAAGATGATCCATTCGTATTGGCTTGTCAAGCTACCCAAGTCTATTACTTGATTGATCCAATGAAAAGTGCTGATAAAGATAGTGGAGAGATAACTTGACAAGTCGTACAAAAGTTTATTCCTCGAAATATATATAAAGCAGGAACGAGTGCAAATTACGACAATAGTGGAGATGAAGATGACACTCTGATTGTAGAGGCATACCAGGAAGATGAAGAGGGTATTAACTTGTTTGTTGACCTCGGTGCACTCGAGTTGCTCCCCTTGTGTAGAGATGATGTCCCACCCGTCCATCTCGACCCGTCTGTATTAAATGATCATTCAATTTAAGTAAGTGAGAAGAAAAAAGAAGAAGAAGAGTCAGAAGATAAAGATGAATCAGAATCCGGGCAAGAGCTGGATAAGGACGATGAAGAAGAGGTGCATGTTGATGATGAAGATGTTATTGATGGAGATTCTGAAACAAGCATGAAAAATTCATCTGAAGATGAAGAATAAAAGTACTAAATATTTTATTCATATAGATGACTATAAAATATCTTGAATTTTCATAATTTCTTCTAATTAATTTTCTTTGATATAATTAATTATTTTCAAGAATGCTGCCAACACGACAACGAAGAAATATGCCTCTGCCAAGTCCAAGTCCTGAATCGATTGAGGACTCCCCACTCGAGGAATCTGTTCCTAAACATCAAGCTAACACAGAAGAGAACAACAGCCAGTCGACACCTACCAGTAAGGAAATATTGTCGTTGATAATTATATATATAAATACTTTTGTCTCAATAACTATATAATTATAATTATACTATATATTATCATTTAGTTGATGCATCTGCACGTCGCAGTCGTGGCTATACACGTGAAATCTCTTTTAAAACTGAAGATCACAATTCCTGATAATTCCACTGGAGGAGTGGATGATAGTGCAGCAGCGCTTTCCTCCTATATTGGCACAGTAGTTCGAGCTTATGCTCCATTTTATGTTCGCTCATGGCGAGATGTTCCGAATGAGATTAAGGAGCACATTCGAAGTCGTGTGCTGGTGAGTTTACTTTTCAGTACATTTTTTTCACCTATATTATTAGTATATTATATTTTTGACATGATTCCCTTGTTAGGATGAATTCGACCTCGACTTTGGCCGTAGCGAGGATTTGAGAACCATGAATGAGTTGATGGCTACACTATTCCGACGTCACAAAGGACAATGTCATGACCACTTCAAGAAGTTTGAGACGTTGGAAGAGGCTGCGCAGTCTCCTTTTCAGCAGATGAAGTTAGATGATTGGAGAAAGTGTTGTGATCTTTTCGCATCTCTAGATTATCAGGTATTTTACATTTATATCTTTTAATTATTTACATCCATATTCATTCTATATGTTATATGTATACATATTACAATTAACATTCTTAATATATTCTGTAGTACTTGAGTTTTACAAATGCACAGAATAGATCCGCTCTGACCGTCCACCATCATGCTGGTTCAAGGTCATTCCACCGTCTTGCTGAAAAAATAGTAATTAAAAAATTATAGAATTCCTTTATTTTCTTGATATTCTTTTATTTAAGTACTAACATTATATTTTAAAATTGCTAATGCCGCTATGTTAGAAACGTGATGATCCTGAAAACTTTTTCCTCATTCATGTCTATGCTGCTTCTCACACTAATGAGCATAGTGAGTGGATGGATCTTGTCGCTGCAGATAATTATGTAAGCAGTGTTAATTTTGTTAAATAAATTATTTATACAACATTTGAATAGTTTATTTCTTATTTCTATTTCTTTTAATACGTTACTAATTATTTACGATCATTACCTTTTAAATTGTAGGAAAAAATGATGAAGATGCAGTCGGCTTCTGAGGAATCCTCTCCTAGTGATAGACATATTCACGCAAGTGCTCGGGCTGCAGTCTAGTATGGCAAGAGGTTTGGATGATCTATCAAGCATAGATATTCATCCTCCTCAACCCCATCGGCTTCACAAATTAATAATCTTACGGTAGATTTAGAAGCTCCACAGCATGAGAATGAGTATATGAGGTCGAGGCAGCAAGAGTTAGAGTCTCTCTTAGAATGACAATCTCATTTAGAGACGCGTTTGCAGGACCAACAGAGAGACCAAGAGGAAATAATACGCAGTGAAGTGCAAGAGCAACTGCAACGGGAGATGATGGTGCAAATGGAGTGTGTTATGTCGTTGCAACAGAATTGGAGTACTAATAGTATTTCTGGCAAGTTTTAATATCTAATTTTGTGCTTTTATAAGACATTTTTACTTGTTAATTGATGATATGTAATATGATATAATTGGTATTATGTTTTTAAATTTTATGAAATTAGTATTTCTGATCTGTACGTTCGAATGTAAATAGAAATCGTTCAAACGTTGGTTCACATTCGAACAAACGTTCGAATGTAAATGCATAAATTGGACCGTTCGAACGTCAAACTCTACGTTCGAACGACCTCACACTAAAATCAACAAACCGTTCGAACGATAAAGCGATTAACGTTCGAACAAAGAACTTACATTCGAACGCTCCTTCGTTTACATTCGAAATAACGTCCAAACTTTAAACGCGTTACGTTTGAACATTTAAATTTACGTTCGAACAAATATTCGAACGTTTATTGTAATTAACGTTCGGCCGCATTAACATTCGAATGTAAATATGATACGTTTGAACGATAATCAACGAACGTCAAATTCTCTCATTCGAACTCCAATCGATCGGATTAACATCCGAACGTTTAATTTTACGTTTGAATGTGACTTTCTATAACAATTCTCAATCGTCACAAAAAAATGAACGTTCAAACGTTGTACCGAATGGAACACTTCCAACCGTCACTAAAAATATTTTTTGTGACGGTTAAGCAGTAAACCGTCACCAAATATTTTCTGTGATGCACTTTAGGTGACGGTCATGGTGACGGTTTCAAACCGTCACCAAATATCTTTAGTGACGGTTTGCCATTTTTTTGTGACAGTTTCTTCTATCACAAAAGACACATTTTGTTGGAGTGTGATATTACGTACGTACACAAGCAATCGGATTCTGAATAAAATATTACACACATGCACATGAAATCCACGCATGCAATAGGAAGGGATGGGAAATTGAAATAATTAATATTACATGATGGTCATCAGCCACCTACGTAACGATCGATCAGCATGATATAATACATCCGGCAGCTTTGATCTAGTCTCAAATATGCATGTTGCGGTACTCATATTCAGCCACGATCTTATATTACATTATATATGGACTCGCGGTATATACATATATATATATATATTATATATATATATATATATGTATGAATGTATATGTTCAACAATGACGACCCCATATGATCATGATTCATGACCTTGACTTACTATCCAAGTTTATGTCCTAGTCGCAACCAATTAAATTAATTGTTTGAGTTATGCAAAGTGGAAAATATATATTCCTATATTGTAATTAATTAAATGAAAATAACATCATAGATCAATTTCAAGTGTTAATTCGATCAATATGATCATACGTTTGATCATTCCAAATTAATACCGAATGCTGGAACTTAACTAATATTGAACAAGCTGTAAATTAAAAAACCAAGATTAATCCCGAAGTTTATTCATTGGGATATACCAACAAATTGTTTTTACATTACCACTGGTGAATTTTTTCAAGGAGGAACCTACGTCCAACATACCGACCTAAAAATATAATAACTCATCTAATTATATATATATATATATATATATATTTATACTGAATCATATCCGACTTTGCAAGAGTGTGATGTCAGTCCGGCCCACTGATGATTCATAGTGACATTCCCGGCCATTTTCTGAGTATCGATTATTCAAAAGGCCAGTGAAAACCATCCCATTATTGCTGCCTAAAATTAGCATCTACTTGCCAAGAATAAAGATATACAGGCCAGATGCAGTTCTACCATCTAATTGGAGGCTGACTATAACACCCGGCCCAGCCCGAGTATGCTTTTTAAATATTTTTGGATTTATAGGTATGGAAAGTCCATTTAAAATTATGAATATACATATATATATATATATATATATATATATTTTGGAAGTGAGTACGGGTCTAAGTTTTTATTTTGGCGGATATCTAATTTTTATTGGACTTGCCATGTTATAGTTAAAATCATTAAATATTGTTGGAATCTTGGCATGGGCCGATGAATTTATGGAACATGTATTTTGCTTTTTAAAACAAACATGCATATATTTTCAATGTAACACCTGGGCCCAGCCCGAGTATGCTTTTTTAAATATTCTTGGGTTTATAGGTATGAAAAGTCTATTTGGGATTATCAGTAAATTGTTTTTTGGGAAGCGAGTATGGGCCTAAGTTTTTTTTTTTTTTTTTTTTTTTTCGGATATCCTTTTTTTTTTTTGTGGGGATATCCAATTTTTATTGAGCTTGCCATGTTATAGTTAAAATCATTAAACATTGTTGGAATCTTGGTATGGGATGATGAATTTATGGAACATGTATTTTCCTTTTAAGGATGAAACGTTGCCCAAATACTAATGGGCTAAAAAGCCCAAACTGTGAGAGCGTTGCCAGACTCCGTTTCATGCACAATTTAGATCGTGTTTCATGTCAATCTATCACTGCATGCATGGCTTTATTGTGCCCACTTCCTTCGCATGCACGTTTGTCATCTCTAGGGTTCACGGCGCCAGACCCTGTATGAATACCCACGTTCTGCACTTCATGCAAATGTTGCTCTTTCTTTTCAAACCTAGGGTTGTCACAGCCTTGAGCCCTTCAGTGAAAATCCTCAACAACTATTTTCCCACCCCTCATGGCCATCACATTCCCACGCAAAGGTCAGCCCAACCCCACACCGCAGCCAAAGTCCACGTCCAAGAAGAACCCATAGCCATGGTAACAACTAGTAGCTACCCCACATGATGTCCTACAACCCATGTCTCCTTCTTTAGCCACCACATTGCAACCCCTTTTCCTCTGCTTAGCCACCGTACAAACGCCAAACAGAAATGAAGAACCCAACAGCCTTTGTTTTTAGCAACTGAAATAGAGCAACCCCCGCTTCCACCAGTCCATCGCAACTCCTCACGTCGACCACTGCCATAGAAAGCAAGACGTCATTGTCACCTCCGCAGAAAGTGCCATCGGACCCTACACGCCACCCCAAGCTGCCGCTTTGCTCCCAGTGAGCCACACTCGATCCTCACCTCTACATCTCTATCCGTCTCTTTTTCTCCCCCCCCCCCCCCCTAGTGCGCTGCTACCGCCCTAGCCACCTTGTCGTCTCTCCGTATCTACTCTCATGGTGAGTCTCCATAGCACGGTCTGGGTCTCTCTCTCTCGCTAGTGAACAGTTATTCTTTACAAACTGAAGTGGCGGATGCAGTTTACGTAAAGCTTCTTATGGGGGGATTTTTTTTTTTTTTTTTTATGATATTACACTTTTTCCCTCTGAATTACAAGCCAAATCATAAGGTGTTTTGAACTTATATTTTAGTTGGGTTGATTTTATGATGGGCCTAAGCTTGACGATAGAAAACTATTGTGTTATTTTAAGTGGGCTTCGGCTCATTTTAAATTAGCCCAAAACTTTGTTTAATAGAAAATATTTAGGGTTTTAAATTATATTAGTTGGTATTAAGTTCTTTATAATTAGATTTCAATAGTAAATAGTTCAGAATCTATTGTCGTAGTCGGAGAAATTAAGTGAATATCGATGAATTTGGAAAGTGATGGTACTTTAGGGTTATAAGAATTTTAGGTTTTGAGGAAGTAAAATAGGTAACCCAAGTATTTCAAGTTCAATTACGAAGTACGTGTTCAATTGGAAATTTACTTGAATTACATGACAATTTTATAGGTGACGATTGATTTTCGTTAAGTACTGTTGTGGAGAAATTCTGAAAAAGTTAAGAAGATCAGGTAAGCATGGTTTCTATGATAGACATTGTATAAAAATAAAATGAATTGAGGTCAATTTTGAAAATATACATGTTTTTTTATGAAGAGAAATTTGAAACAACCTTAATTATTTGTTTTGCATTACTCATGAAATTTTGTGTAAGAATAAAGTATTTTCTGGCATAACTAGTGTAGACTTGAGCTATTATGGCATCTTGTTTTTAAACTATGCAAAAAAAAAACAATTATTAAATTTTGTGCATAAATTATATTTTTGTGATCTGATTATGTTCTACTTTGAAGATGTTCTGTACTCTGATATGATATGATATGATGTAATTTCTGAAAACCTTTAGCATGACATTCCGTTTCTGTTCCGTTCTGACCTTACTTCGGGTGTAAAACTGTGGCCTTTGTTTGAGTTAGTACCAACTTTTTTGTTTCTGATGCACCTACTTTGGAAGCAAAGTGGTTTTCTTTGTGGTATTTCCTATGTGCACACTCGGGACTTCGAGAATAATAAGGATTTTTGTTGTACATTCTGAATTCTATAAATGCTCGTGTTTGCATACTAGTATATGTTTTCTGCTTACTGAATTGTTGATAACTCACTTCTTATATCCACAATATTTTTTCGATAATTTTGATGGTTTAGCTAAAAAACAAAAGTAGAAAGTTTTAGCAATGTGTGATGATCGTAAATGAATAAGTGTTATTTGGTACAAGTATTTATTAGGTCATGTTTAGTAGAGCTTTTGCTTTCGGTTATTTTGGTTTGTTAAGTTATGGATATTTTTGAGTATTTGTTGAGTTTTTAAGTTATTTTATTGAGGATTTTCTTTAGTGTCTCTATGAAGGAGCATGAATATTTGTGTTGAATATTTAATGGAGTTTCTGGATTATATATAATTATGCTATTAAAGAGGATATTCAGTATTAGGTGCTAACGCTTCGGACCTTCGGGATCGAGGCGTCACATAATGACTTCTGATCATAAGCCTCCAATTCAATCATCCATTATATATAATATATATATATATATATATATATATATATGTATGATGCATGCAATATATTTATATAGGGACGGATGTGAAATTAAATTATGTCTGATCTAGTCTCCAAGATGTGTTGCTGTCATCACAAACCAAATTATTTAATTACTCTTAATTAGAAAATTTACTTGTACGTACAGTACTATCAAAATATTATATTATAAGATAAAGGTCTTTGCTTGGAGGGTATGCAAGGAGGTTCTCCCTTCCCAACAAAATCTTCTTAAAAAGCATGTTAATATCGAAGGTCCCTGCTGTTTTTGCAAACAACAAGCTGAAGACATAGCCCATGTTTTATTATACTGCCCTAACATTCATTCAAGCTAGTTTTCATATATTCCTCTCATTCAATAGTTAGGAGTAAACTTACCACTATTGCAAGTAGCTTTGGCAGTTTTAAAGTAGGGACATGAGGGTGAACTAGCCTCTTTCTTTGCTATTGCTTGGGGATTTTAGCGGAGAAGAAATCAAATGGTTCATGAGCAGAAAAATATTGCAGTCCAACAGGTCATTGATCCTGCTCTATCTATTATAAAAGCTTACAATGATCTGAAACATTTGCCCAAGTGGAAAGCTCGAGAGTATTATGATTGGAAGCCCCCACCAACGGGTTGGTTGAAACAAAATGTCGATGGTGCTGATTTTGGTGAACTTCATAAGGCAAGGGTGGGTGTCTCAGAGATGATGCTGGTAAGGTGATTTTGGCAGCAAGCAAGGTAGAATTTGAAGTGAATAATGTTGAAGCTATTGAAACGTTGGCTATTTTCGTGCCTTACAGCTGTGTACTAGTATGGGGATCCATAGATTGATTGTGGAATCAGATTACTTGATGGCTACCCAAGTGCTCAACAATGAACTTGTTTCTAATGCAATGTTAGTTCCATTATTGAGTGAAATAAGAAAGTTGTTAAAAGTGTTTGTTGAGTGCAAATTTCAACATGTCAATAGAGAAGGTAATCGGGTTGCTCATATTCTTGCCCGATATGCTTGGAACTTTAAGAATATCTCAATGTGGAATGAGTGTTATCTAGACTTTTTTTCTCAAGCTGTTTGGCTTGATAAATGTTTGTAAACTCCTTTTATTATTGAAATTTCAGTTTTTCTATCCAAAAAAATAAATAAATTATATTATATATGAACTTGCCACTTCAAATACATGCATTTGCGATGAAAAACTTTGCAACGATAATATCATTGTTAAAATTACATCTTTTTTTATGATATTTGTAGTACTGTATCTGTTGAAAGTAATAGCAATGTCACCTAATCATGTTAGAAAAATGCTTGGGATCGCTAGAGCTCCGGCTCCATTTTTTTGTTTTTGTTTTTTTTAGTTTTGTTTTTTACTTTATGATTAAGAAAGTGTTGTTTAATAATATTGTCAATTTTTTAAAAATACTTAAAAGTGTTAAAAAAATGATGTGAAAAAAAAAACTTAAGTTTTTTTCACATCATTTAAAAAAAGAAAAATATTAAACAACACTTTCTTAATCACTAAGAAAAAAATAACTAAAAATAAATAAACTAGGAGCGGGAGCTACCAACGGGATCCCTAGCATTGTCCATCATGTTATAATTTATTATTATTTACTAAACTATTTTTTTTTACCCAAAGTTATTTATTAAGCTCTTAAACCTAGCTTCTTGCATGCCTTGGATTAAATTATAGTTAGTAATTACTGAATTTAAACACAATTGTGTTATTTTAAAACACTGTAAATTATATCTCTTTTATTTATTTATTTATTGACCTGACTTCTTGAAATTTATTTAGTTTGGATTAAAACACTATAAATTATAGTTTGGATTTCGAAATACCCTCAACTTATCTTATCTCATCCTTATAACTTTCACAAATTTTCACATAAAATATAATAAACGATTCAACTTTTTCAAATTCTAAAAAAAAAAAAAATATTAAAAAAATAATATTCTAATAATATTTTATTTAACTTTTAACTTTCATCTCAACTCATCTCATCTCAACTTTTAATTTTTCACTTGTGTCCACATCGATCATGGCTCGAGCATGCCACCTTGATCTGCAACCAATTAGTTTTGGATTGAGAGTTAATCTCACTACTATTCACAAATTTCAACTCACAAATCTCACTATTATTTACAAACCATCTCAACTCATCTCATCTCTTAATCTAAACAGGGATTGAGTCTTCTTCTAGAAAAAACTTATTAATTAATTATGTACCTATTCAACACAGGGCATGATCCCTTCCACATCATCTAATTAACATAAAATGATCTGAAAAACAAACCAAAGGTAGGTGCTGAGTGTCCTCTCTAATTCTCTCCAGAGAATAGAGGTGGTGTTTTGAGTGCATCTTTGGAGAGTTGTGTACCCATGGAAAAACTTAAGGAGATGTGGGAGAATTTACAATTGAACGAGGAAGAGGAGGAAGCTATTGTTATTGAGGGGGAAGGAATCACATAAGTCCTCGAGAAGGGAGATCGAAGTTTAATTGGGAAGATCTGGTTTGAGAGATAGATTGGGAAACAGGCTGTGGAATCAACTATGGCCAAGGCTTGGCGACTGAGCAAGCCGGCTATTTTCACTAAGATGGGGCAGAACACCTTTATCATTATCTTTGCCACCCATGCCGATAAAAGTCGGGTGGTGGATGGGGGGCCTTGGCTTTTTTATGGTAATATGTTTGTGATGAATGAATTCGATAGGTATACTCCTCTCAGTAATATGTCTTTTGATATGGCAGCCATGTGGGTCCAGTTTCATAACTTGCCACTAGTTTGAATGTCCAAAGACTTCAGAACAAAGTTAGGGAGTTCTTTGGGTGTGGTGGAGGCTGTTGAAGTTGATACAGATGATGTGGGGTGGGGTTACTCCTTGAGGGTGAAAATCTTATTACACTTAAGGAAGCCATTGGCAAGGGGTAGAACGGTGTTGTTGCAGGGTGTGAAGACATGGATCCCAATTTAGTATGAAAAATTCCCAAGATTTTGCATGCAGTGTGGACGTGTGATCCATGATAAATCAGGTTGCCCATCTTCATCTGCTATGAGGACATGTAGCAAATAGTTTGGCAGTTGGTTGCGGGCAGAAGCAGGAGGTTGAAAATTCAAGACTTTTGCCTCGTCTGGAAGTAGTTCGACATGGAAGAAGGTACAGCCAGAGATGGGGAAATAGGTGGTGAAGGAAGGTGGTGATAAAGTGGACGATAATTCAAAATGTAACGGTGCATCATCTTTCGAACAATCTGTTATGAGAAGCGAGAATGTAGGAGATACACCTCAAGTATTACGGAGGGATCAGGGCAAGTCAGTTGAGATTCCTGAATTAAATGAAAAGGAGCAATTACAGATGGAAAACGGGAGGATAGTGCCAGATTTGGTGGAAGATAACGGATTTAACGACATTTTAAATGATGGGAGGGAAAGGATCAGTGAGATGGGCTCTCCACAGGCCCAAGCACACATAGAGTTTTCGGCCCAACTCAACAGACCTCTCACACTACTTGGAAGAAGCGTGCTCGTAAACAGAATCTATCTGTTTCTACTCAACCATTGATCCTGGGTACTAAACGAGCTTTAGAAGACTATGTGAGTGGTATTTCCACTCGAATGGGGGTGAAGAAAATTAGATGAATAATAGAACTAGCATAAAGGAATTTTCAAAAAGATTCAAATGCCTTTTATTTGGATGAAGACCAAACAAAGAAGACATCGGCAGTGGCTGTTGAACAGCCCTGCCGGCCCCAATGAGGCTCCTAAGTTGGAACTCCCGTGGGCTTGGGAACCTACGGGGAGTTCGAGCCCTCTCTAATTTAGTTAAAGAGGAAGATCCCAAGGTCTTGTTCTTGCAAGAGATACATGGAAAGGTGATGACAAGATTAAAATATCGTTTGGGGTTTGAAAATTGTTTGTTTGTTAGTAGTGAAGGAAGGAGTGGAGGTATTGCCTTATTTTGGAATTAGAAGATCAATGTGATTATACGGAATTTCTCTCGATATCACATTCATGCTTCTATCTAGGATATAATTGTTTCTTCAGAGCTATGGTTTTTCACTGGGGTGTATGGCCACCATGATGAAAGTAAAGGCAGGAAACTTGGAACCTATTGAGATCTCTCAAGTTACAAAGGGATGAAGGATGGCTATTGATGGGAGATTTTAATGAGATACTAAGTCCTAATGAGAAGTGTTGGGGGAGGGAGAGATCAGAGAAACAAACGTAGGATTTTAGAGAGATGATGGATGATTGTGCATTGTTGGATATGGGTTTTCATGGTATACCGATCACCTGATGTAATAAGAGGGAACCTACTTTTTGCATTAGTGAGAGATTGGATCATTGTTTGGCAAACCTGAAATGGAGCTCAATGTTCCCAATGGCTTCTGTAAGACATGTCATTGATGCTTACTCTGACTATGTCCCTATTAACCTACATATACAGAATGATGTACCACATAGAAGAAGGAATAAGTTATTTCGTTTTGAGGCTATGTGGGTGGAGGATTCAAGGTGTAAGAATGTGATAACTAATGCTTGGAGGGGGAGTGATGGAGAGGTAGAAACATGGAGGGTGTGATGAGACAAATTAAAAGATGTGTGGCGCAATTAGACTCTTGGAATAGAAGAAGTTTTGGCAATGTTCAAAAGAATTTGAAGAAGGCAAAATTGCAGTTTCATTTACTTCAAGAGTCTAACCTAAGGGGACATAACCAAGAGGAGATAAAAAAAGGCACGTGTAGAGGTGCATAAGTGGTTAGAAAGGGGTGAGATAATGTGGAAGCAAAGATCAAGAGTCTTATGGCTAACGGATGGGGATAAAAATACTTCTTTCTTTCACCATAAGGCTTCATAGAGAAGGGCAAGGAACTTGATTATGGGTATACGTGACTCCTTAGGGAATTGGCAGGTGGATGAAGCTAGAGATAAAGTGATTCTTGATTATTTTCAGAATATCTTTACTGCTTCAGAGGAAAGGGGTAATTTGCAATTTCTTGAAAGTCTGAGGAGAAGGGTGACTACTGAGATGAAGGAAAATCTTGAGATGGGGTTTGTTGCTGAAGAAGTAGAAGTAGCCCTCAAGGAAATGCATCCCACCAAAGCACCTGGACCAGATGGTATGACCCCTTTGTTTTATCAAAAGTATTGGTCTATTGTGGGTAGGGATGTTACAGATGCTGTTTTGAATGCTCTTAACAGTGGTACCTTCCCTACTCAACTAAAACATACTTTTGTTACCTTAATACCAAAAAAAAAAAAGCTGAATTGGTTCTGAATTTAGACCAATAAGCCTCTGTAATATGGTTTATAAATTAGTGACTAAAGTACTAGCAAATCGACTAAAGAGCATTCTACCTGATCTAATCTCCAAGTCTCAGTGTGCATTTGTCCCAGGCAAGTTGATTTCTGACAATGTTCTTATTGCATATGAACTGGTCCATTTCATTAGCAGGAAGAGGCAAGGGAAGAATGGCTTTATGTCACTTAAACATGACATGAGCAAAGCTTATGATCGAACTAAGTGGGATCTTCTTGAGAATGTTATGCTGAAAATGGGGTTTGGTGTGAAATGGATTGGCTTAATTATGCACTGTGTTAAGTCAGTTTCATTTTCCATTTTGGTGAATGGAACCTAAGGGGCCAATATTTCTTAGTCAAGGAATAAGGCAAGGGGATCCCATTTCCCCTTACCTATTCTTACTATGTACTGAGGGTCTTATCTCACTACTACAGCAAGTTGATGTGGCTGGTGTGGTAGAAGGGATTCGAGTATGCAAAGGGGCTCCAAAGGTTAATCACCTTATGTTTGCAGATGATAGTGTCTTATTTTGCAGGGCTAATCTACAAACAAACATGAATATTCTTCACTTATTGGAGATATATGAATAAGCATCTGTCCAAAAAGTGAACAGGGAGAAGACTTCTATGGTTTTCAGCAAGACAGTTCCTACAAGTTTGCAAACTAAAATTATGCAGTTTTGGGGAGTTCAAAGACACCAACAATATGACAGATATTTGGGACTTCCATCTTTGGTTAGTAGAAGAAAAAACCATACTTTTTTTGAGCTAAAGGCAAAGGTTTGGCAGAAACTAAAAGGATAGAAAGAAAAACTCTTATCACAAGGAGGGAAAGAGGTACTTATTAAAGATGTTGCACTATCTATTCCCACTTACTCTATGAGCTGCTTTAAGCTTCCTATGTCTTTGTGTTCTGAGCTAGAGAATTTGATTGCTAAGTTCTGGTGGGGTCAAAGGAATGAAGAAAACAAAATTAGATGGGTAAGTTGGAAGAAACTACGCAAGTCAAAAGGCCAGGGTGGTATGGGTTTCAAAGATTTACACACTTTCAACATGGCTCTTCTAGCCAAACAGGGATGGAGGATTTTAAAGGAGGAAAACTCACTGCTACATAACATCTTTAAAGCCAAGTATTTTCCAACAACAAACTTTAAAGAGGCTAAGATAGGTGCAACACCTTCCTATGTATGGAGGGGAATGTGGGAGGCAAAAAGCTTACTTTTACAAGGATGTTGATGGAGGGTAGGTGATGGTAAGGCCATTCAATATTTGGACAGATTATTGGCTGCCTCATCACAAACTTATCCCAGCCCCAGAGTCTATCTCACAAGCACAAATGGATTGGATAGTTTCTGAGTTTAATGATGATAACAGGTGGGATATGGAAAAGATTACTAGCTTTTTACCCCCAAGAGAAGCATATGAGATCTTCAAGTTACCACTTCCTGCTAATAATAGACCTGATACTATAATATGGGAGCCTGAGAAGAATTGGATGTTTAGTGTTCAAAATGCCTACAAATTGCTTTTAGCGTCTCGAGAAGAGAGGCAGTTAGGGGAGGTATCATATGGAGAGGAGCAAAGAAAGATGTGGAGGAGAATCTAGACATTGCAGGTACCAAATAGAGTCAAGATTTTTGCATGGAGAGTTTGTCACAATGGTTTTCCAACCTTAAAAACTTACAAGTAAAGAAGATGCTGACAGATGCAAGGTGCAAATGGTGTAACATGGAGGAAGAGGATATAAATCATGCACTACTTTATTGTTCTAGACTCCAAGATGTTCTGTTTTCTCAGCTAACTTTCTTAAAAGGAAATGCTGTTCAAATAGATTTTATACATATTGTGTAGAGTGTAATTCAAAGGAACATTTTTCAATTTCAAATATTCAACTTTTTCATCTAATCATTACAACTTTCTCAAACTTTCAAACAAAACATAAAAAATAATTCAAATTTTTTAAATCCCAAAATAAAAATTGTATTAAAAAATTATATTCTAATAATATTTTTATTCAGGTTTTTCTCTCTCCTTTCTCAAAACTCCATAAACAACTCAAACTATTTCATTACTACTTACAAACTATTTTACTACTATTTACAGATTATCTCATCTCACTATCAAAATCAGACCAGGTCATGGGGTAGGAACCCCCACCACCCAAAAGCCCTTTTGTCAGCGTTTTGTTGTTTCTACAGTATTTGTAATTTTCTTCTTTGTTTGTGTGAGAAAATAAAAGAGATAGGCTATTAGGCTTTTGTCAATAGCGGGAGAACCCCCTCCTCTTTTGGAGGAGGGTAGTGGTTGTTTCCTTCTCCTCCTTTTGGAGGATAGAGGTGGTATTTCCTTCTCCTCCTTAGGAGGATGGATGTTGTATACCCTTTCCTCCTAAGAGGTGGGGGATGGTTTCCTCTATTTTTTTTTACAGAGAATGATACTCTTAGTTTAGAGTTTCTAGAAGTTAAGACAATACGGATTACAAATATGTGTGTGCGGGGAAGCTTCCAACATATATGTAGTTTGACTTGTAATTTGAGTTTTTTTTTCAGTTTTGATCAGTCACAACTGTAACTTCATTCATTAATGAAATGAAGTATATTTTCCATAAAAAAAAAGAAAAAAAATAAAAAAACCAGACCAGGCCTTAAAGTTAAAACGACATTGCAACTTGAATTATAAAAAGGCTATACTAGAGATTCTCTATTAACACCCAACGATTATTAAGAGTTAAAATTATTTTTATGTTATGTAGCCATTTTTCGTCATCTTATAAGTAGCAGTCCACATTACACGATACGTACACAACTTGAATTTCTACTTGGATATATATTAATTCAAGGATACAAAGTGTATTTTTCTTATTTTTAAGTACTATATATGATGGGGCTGAAATATGTACCAAAACTTGAATCTCTTATTTTTTTCTTCCCGGTAGTATATATCATGTTAATTAATATGAACATAAAATCAACTGGGTCATATGTACGACAGCAGCCATGAATTAATTTATATATAATTGTGTTATATATATTAAATGCTAATAAACCTAACAATTACCACCTAAAAAAGATGCCAACAATAACATGAATTTCTTTTTCTTGACCTGACTTGCAGCTTTTTTGGATTGATTTGCAAGCCAAGTTGTATGCATGAATGAAAGTCCAAAGTCATGGAACGCCGGGTCTTCCTTGAAATAATTGTTTCTACCTATTCAACACGTCCCTTCCAAATCATCTATTAATATAAAATGATATTGATATTTTAATTTTTTCATTTCGTAACTATAATGGTCTTCTCTTCCTTCCATGTGCCTCTATCCGATAAAAATATCAGCATGCAGATGATCTATCAAAGTTTTGCAACAGACCAAAGAAAAAAGAAAACAAAAGAGTACAGCTTGACTCCTCTCCTGGGAAACAGATCAGGGAGCAATGGGTTTGAGCAGGATGTTCTTGCAAGTGATGTGTGTTTTTGTGTTAGTGTCGGGAATGGCAGCTGCAGTAGTAGCATTTCCAATAGCCAAGAGGCCTCACTGCCAGGATCAGTGTGGAGATGTTAAGATTCCATATCCATTTGGTATTACTGAAGATTGCTACCTAAATCAATATTTTCGCATTAATTGTAGTAACGATTCGTCCGGCCGTCCCCAACCAGTGGTCGGTAAAAATCTGGTGGTCACAAACATTTCCATCGACGGCGAGCTCGACATCTTGATGTATATATCCCGTCAGTGTTACGAAAACTCGAGTGGTGTGCTTGGGTATAACAACAATCCCTCTCTCCGTGTCCCTGCTTTCACAATTTCCAACACCAAAAACAAGTTTGTGGCCGTTGGCTGCGACACTTACGCCTACCTCAATGCTTACCGGAACAATGAAATCTTCTCCATAGGCTGCATGTCTATATGTCGAAGTCCCAAGAATGTCATCAATGGGTCATGCTCTGGGATTGGGTGTTGCCAAGTTGATATCCCAAAAGGATTGAAGAACTTTACTTTGGATGCACGTAGCTATAAGAATCACACAAGAGTATCCAAATTCAATCCATGCAGCTTTGCTTTTGTGGCTAAACAAGACAGATTCAATTTCTCCTCTGTTTATCTTAGAAACATGTCAAACAGGAGGACCCCAATGGTTCTTGATTGGGCGATTAATGGTAAAGAAACATGTGAAAATTCCAAGAACGTATGTGGAAGTTATCATCCCGAAAATGGGGATGGGTACCGATGCAGGTGCAATAAAGGTTATGAAGGAAATCCATATCTCGTTGAATATGGTTGCCAAGGTACGAGTTTTGCACATCTAAAAGAAGCTTCTCCAAAATTTTAAGGAAAGAACATCCATGAAGAATGAACCTCAAAGAAACTTTGCCTGAATTTTGAGTTTATGGAAATTAATATGCATGCTGATCATGGGATTATGCTTTTGTGGTGTTTGATCATCCTAGATTATTATTTTTTTATATGGGTTCCAAAGTTTCGAATCATGTACTGATCATATGCATTTGGTTTGCTAAGCATCGATCTTTTGTATTTTTGCTGTGTTTCAGATATTAACGAGTGTGCTTCAATTCCGAAACCGTGCGTTACTACAGCAACATGCAACAACATTGATGGAAATTTCACATGTACTTGCCTTGACGGATACGAAGGCGATGGGAAGATCATAAACGGAACAGGATGCAGGCCTAAAGCCTCGGCCGGCCGATCTATCATTCATATCATTATTCCACTTAGTAAGTATATATGTAGGTATAATAATATATAATTAATATATTTGTAATTATTTTTTAACCAATATTTACTGTACTTGGTCATTAATCTATTCACTTACTTGTGGGTGGTTGGATCCAACCACCTCATGTATATATACCAACGAGCCCAGCTTGGGGCCCAAATTGTGCATGTGCATGTTAGCTAACGGATCAGCGTAATTTTGAAATGAATGTTGACGGGACATGCCATGTCAGAGTTAGCAAGACAATTGTCAAACGATCTTAAATGGCACTTCCATGTCAGCCCATGCATGGGCTTCTATACACGAGAAATTATATTCGCATGTCACACTAGAATATAACTATGTACTACCAAGTACTCCTACAAAAAATCCACCATCATTTTGCTCTTTAATTTCAAAGTCCTAGAAGACTTTTGGCCTTTTGATGCTTGATATGATAAAGGCTTGCTTGATATGATTCATCCAGAAAGTATTGCATACAGTGCTTGAACAGTACATTCTTTTTGGTGTGCCATATTTTTTGTTTGGGGAATTCTTCCATACATGTATCATGCAGGCTCTACATAGAATCTATTCTAGCAAACTGTGATAGTCACTAGCATGCTCTAACGTGAGCTAGCTAGTTACCTATTTGATTCACTAATTTGTTGAACCATTGGTGGAAACAAAGATAACATGTTTGAATTTGTGCAACTATCAGCATTGGCCTTTTGGTTTTGTTCATGGGAGGTTCTTCAATATATTGTGGACTCAAAAGAAGAAAGCTCATCAAGCTAAAAGAGAAATTTTTCCAACAAAATGGAGGCTTATTGTTACAACAAAAACTCTTGAATTATAGAGCTTCTATGGAGATTGTCAAAATCTTTAGTGCGGAGGAATTGGAAAAAGCTACTAACAATTACGATGAGAGTAGAATCCTTGGCCAAGGAGGCTATGGAACTGTTTATCAAGGAGTCCTACCAGAGACAAAGTTGTTGCTATCAAGAAATCAAAAGTTTGTGACCAAAGTCAAATTGAGCAATTCATAAATGAGGTAATTGTGCTTACACAAATTAACCATAGAAATGTGGTTAAGATGTTAGGTTGTTGTCTAGAAACAGAAGTGCCATTACTGGTTTATGAATTCATCACAAATGGTACTCTTTCTAACCACATTCATGATAAAAGCATATCATCCTCATTCTCATGGGAAAAGCGTTTGAAAATAGCTACAGAAACAGCAGGGGCACTTGCATACTTGTATTCCTCGACTTCTGTGCCGATTATACATAGAGATGTGAAACCTGCAAATATACTTTTAGATGATAACTATTCTGCGAAAGTAGCTGACTTTGGAACTTCAATATTGGTCCCTCTGGATCAAACAGAACTAGCTACATTGGTGAAGGGAACTTTTGGATATTTAGACCCAGAATACTTCTATAGTAACCGACTTACAGAAAAAAGTGATGTCTACAGCTTTGGTGTTGTTGTGGCCGAGTTATTGACAGGTATGAAAGCAGTTTCATTTGATAGGCCTGAAATGGATAGAAGTCTAGCAATGTACTTTAACTCTACAATAGATGATGATCGTCTACATCAAATTCTTGATTATCAAATTGTTAGTGGTGGTAACATTAATGCAATAAAAGAAGTTGCTAATCTTGCAAAACGGTGCTTAAGTGTAAGAGGGGAGGATAGGCCAACTATGAAGGAAGTCGCAATGGAGCTAGAGGGATTGAGAATTATGGAAAAACATCCGTGGGCAAAGGTTGATCTCTGTACAGAAGAGAATGAACACTTGCTCAGTGCACCTATACACTCTTTAAGCATTGGTGTCAACACAGACTATTCTTTTAGTTCAAGCACAAGTTTTGGATTTGACAGTATGAGGAACCAATTAGTTGTGAATTAACCATTGGGTGACGATAGATGATGAGTTTAGTCAACAATCAGTGTGTATATATATATATATATATATATATATATATGCGTATGTATGTATATGCTACAACTCATGAAATCAATTATTTTCCATAAGACGGCTTCGTTACTAGTCTTCTTGCTACATGCCTTCCATTTATTTTCAGTAACAAGACTTCATTACTAGTAGATAAATGCGGTTATATGAAGTATTTGCGATGATTTTGAGCACCGGAGAAACTCTGTAGTTTACCTTAGAAGAAATGCTTTAAATCAGATTGTCTTTCATTATGTTATAATGGTTAATTTTGGATAGATATTGTGTGTGTATATAGAAATGCTTTAAATCAGGTTGTCTTTCCCCTCCGATCTCAACTCCTCCGGCGTCGCCATTTGCTCCCACGCGCCTCACCAATCCGCGGCGTTCTTTATGCTAGTGTGCCGCCGTCGCGCCACCTCCGGCCACCATTTCTTCACCACATCATCCTTGACCTCCTAGCAACCCAATGCACCCAACCCCAGCTCCGATCCGCCACCAGTGAAGCACATCCAACTCCATTTTTATTTTGGGTATTTTTGTACTCCAAACACCCTCTACGTTGCCACCCACAGCCAACCGCCACCACCACTAGTTTCACCGACATCCCTAAGCCCTACCTTATCAATCTCGGGTCTTTGTTAGCACCCGTTCAAAAGTAGGTCTTTGAGACCCACGGCCACAGTGCATTTGGCACTGTTTTGTAGCTGTGTTGATACTTATTGCAACTTTGTGATCCCTTGAAAATCATTATATAGCGTTGTAAGTATTTTCCAAAGAACTATTGTGATTTAAATGTATTTTTGCACTAACTCATTACACTGTATTGAATTGTTGGTTGGTTTTGCCGGACTGAGTCTGAGGAGTACGGGGGTCGGATGGATTAGTAGAGGAAGTTTGTTTGTGTGTTTGGATTAGTGTTGATTTGTTGGTTGGATCTGGTGTGGTTCATGTACATTGCATATTTGCACACATGATCATGTTTGTAAATGAAAACTGAGTTTTTGGATAATTGCATTCATGTTCATGTGTTTAATGGAAACTGGGTTTTCATGTGAGAATGAGTTTTGGGTGCGTGTGTATCACGATCCTAAGCCGAGATGGGACATTATCTCGGTGGAGCTCCTCTGGTCATTCGGGAGCGGAATATACTGAGTGACATCCCCTGGATTGTCGTCGGGAGACAATGGGATCGGACGAGATGGTCTCGTGCCGACTCTGTGGTCCCTTTGCTGGCAGGGACTAGAGGATACCTGGCCATGTACGCGCTGGGCGCGGAATTGGGCATCGCTACAAAGACAGGAAGTGCGGATGATCCCTAGGGGAGATCGTAGTGCAGAGGTAAAATGGACTATTTTTTGGAAAAATAGCTTGTGTTGGATTTTGTTATTTGTGTGATCATTTTCTGGAAAAATGTGTTGCGGATATTTTGGGCCAATTGAGATTTTGCACGTGTTGGAAAATATTCATTTTCGGAGAAAATGATGTTTTGAGGTTGATGCATATTTCATCATATGCATGCATGTTGGTTGCATTAATGCATTTTTATTTATGAGGGTTGTTTGGTTTGTACTTACCTGCGGTACCATTTTATGATAATGCAGATTTTGATGCAGAGAAGGATGAGGGTGAGCCTGAGGAGTCGACTCCGCCCGAGGAGTGATTTGAGATCACTCACTTTATTTGTGACATGTGTTGTATTTTATTTTGGATGACTATATAACTACTTTTTAAACATTTTACTGATGTTTAGATTGTGTTTAAATTCTGGTACTTAGTTGACTTAATCCGCTGCATTGTTGTTGTTGTACACCATTGCATGTACACACACTTGGCACTTTCGTTGGGATGTTTGACCGTGTTGTCATCATCCGGGTGTCTCGATTCCTGTATTTCCGTACATGGGGGTCGGGGGTGCCACAGAGAGAGAAATGTTTGCGTGAGCCTTGCGGTAGTGCTGTTCATGGCGACTCTGTGGCTGCTACTGGTGGTCGGTGCGAGAGAAAGGAAGGAGATGGAATAGGGGTGATGGGCTGGGGGTAGGAAAGAAAGAAAGAAAGAAAAGAAGAGTTAGAGTTTGGGTAATTATCTTAGCCCTACATCTTGGGGTCCCTAACTAAAATCCAAAGATGTAGATAAACTCAAGGAAAATTTCAAAAAAAAAAAAAAAAGACTAATAGAAAATAAAGAGTGGAGAGTAAATGGAAGGGAAATACACTAAGTGTTAAAACCAAACATTTTATTCTTGATCCAAAAAGATAATATCATTTGGTCTGCATCCAAAATTTTGAAGGGGGTCTATCTCCTACTGGTTCTCAATTTACAATGGAGCCATTTTGGATCCAATTACATAGTCTCCCTTTCGCTAGAATGACTAAAGAGATGGGTGAAAGAATTGGATTAGCACTTGGGAGAGTAATCACTGTGGAAGCAAATAATGAAGGTTTCGGATAGGGAAAATTTTTGAGAATCGCGGGTGGAAATCAATATTACAAAACCTATTGTTCGTAGCCATTTTCTCAATATTGGTGGAAAGCAGTGCTGGATCAACTTCAAATACGAAAGGCTTCCAAAATTTTGTTTCAAGTGTGGTATTCTGAAGCACGAGAATGGGAAATGCTTAAAGCAAAACCTAGTCCCACAGAACCAAGATTAGTATGGCCAATGGCTGCATGCTGCATCCTCCCCTTTCTCTGGTACTGATTTGAAAAAGTATGGTGGTTCATCGGACCACCGTAGTCAAGCATCTCATCAACGATGGAGCTCAGACGATGCGACCAGTGGTAGTGTCAAACAAGGCAAGTCCAATTCACAGAAGGACATGAAGGTGCAATCCATGGAGACGAAAGAAGAAAGTCATGGTCCTGCCTTTGTAGAATCCCTTGATAATTGGAACCTTGCTATGGAAAGTGGATAGGCTCTCAATAAATATAGTATTGGAACCAATAAGGTATGTAATAACTACCCCCATAGTAATTTGAACATTGTAGTTGAATATGGGGTTAATGAGAATATTCCTCTTTTTATGGACCTGGAATCAAGGGATTCTAGTTTTACTCTAAAATCCCAGGAGGAGAATACATATTTTGATAATCTCCAAATTCCATCCCTTAAGAGTATCACCATATCCCCTAATCTGTGGAATAAAGTCACAAAGTGGAAGAGAAGAGCTTGATGCCACTCCTCAATACTAGTTGATGTGACTAATATCTCCATGGTTAATGCATAAGATAAAATCATTAAAAGGCCTTTGATCAATGAGTCTGGAAATCCATACTCTTGTCCTTTCCCTAAGAATCTAAATCCAAGCTCAACCTTGGAAGAAGCCAAACTTAGGATGTATTGGTGGAGGCTACTTTGTAGCCCCACCATCACTAATGATTTGCCTAAATTGGAACTGTCGAGGGCTTGGGAAGCCTCGGACAGTTCAAGAACTTCACCTTCTAGTGAAAACAAAATCCCCAAACTTTTTTTTCCTTGTAGAAACTAAATGTGGTAGAGATCAAATGGAGAAAAGCATATATAAGCTTGGGTTTGATCATTGTTTCAGTGTTGACAGTAGAGGCAGGAGTGGGGGTTTAGCTCTTCTTTGAAACTCACATTTGAAAGTTTAATTGGTTTCATATACCAACTGGTACGTCTTTGTAAAGATCAATTTACTAACTCAGGAAACAAACTCGATCTTAACAACCTTTTATGTCAACCCTATCATAGCAAAAAGGAATGAGAGCTGGAAGTTGCTCCAAGCTCTTAAACCGTCTTAGAACATACCTTATCTTTGCTTTGGAGATTTAAACGAAACTCTCAAGCAAAATGAGAAGTTTGGTGCATCTAGAAGGCCTTATAGACAAACAGAGAGCTTTAGAATAGCTTTAGAAGCTTGTGACCTTAATGGTCTTGGTTACCTTGGGGATCGATTTACTTGAGAAAACAACATAGAAGGTCCATAATTTACTAAGGAAAGGCTTGATCAAGCCTTTGGGAATATTGCTTGGCTCAATTTGTTTGAAAATCACATGGTGCATCGTCTTGCTGCTAACAGATCAGATCATAGGTCTATACTCATTTCTTTGCATTGTCATTCCTTAACAAAGAAGCAAGAGAGATTAATCAAATATGAATCCAGCTAGGGCAAAAAAGATGGAGGCAATGTAATGATTAAAAATGCTTGGTATGGTTTAAGTAGCTTTTCTAATAAATTGCAAGTAGCTACTGATGGATTGAGTCAATGTCAATTGGGTTTGCAACAGTGGAGTAAAGATATGCATAAGAGCCAAGGGAAACTACTCAAGTCCAAGCTTGAATTGCTTAACCATCTTAAAGAGATAAATGAAGGCCAATTACGGGAAGAGATAAAGAGTCTATAGAAAGAGGTTGATTACCTCCTTGAAGTAGGAAATACCAAATGAAAGCAAAGGGCTAAACAAGCATGGCTGAAAGATGGTGATAGGAACACAAAGTTTTTTCACGAGTGTACAAGCCAGATGAGGAAAACTAATACAATTAAAAGGATTGTGAATGGAGCATGCCAGGAAACAATAGATCTTGAGGAAATTAGTTTAACCTTCCAGCAGTATTTCTCTAAGTTGTTTTCCACTTCTAGCCAAGTAAGAATTGAAGAATGCCTTCCATCTATGTAACCGACACTGACTGAAGACATGAATTCCAAAATTATTAAAAGCTTCACTGCCTTAGAAGTCAAGGAGGCAATTTTTAACATGAATCCATTAGGTTCCCCTAGCCTTGATGGATTCCCTGCTGCCTTGTATCAGGACCATTAGGATATAGTAGGATCAATTGTTTATGATGTAGTGCTAGAGGTTCTCAATGATTGTAAATGGTCTGAAGGGATGAATGACACATATAGTACTTATTCCAAAGAAGAATTCACCTTTTCAGGTTACTGATTTCAAGCCTATCAGTTTGTGAAATGTTTTCTGCAAAATCATTACAAAAGTGATGGCTAACAAACTAAAGCTCATACTTTTAGATATTTTCTCTCCCACTCAAATATCTTTTGTACCTGGTAGACTTATTACAGACAATTTCATTGTGGCATTTGCATCCTAGCATTCCATGAAGACTAGGATGAGAGGTAAGGAAGGTTTTATGGCCGTTAAACTTGACATGAGAAAAGCCTACGATAGGATTGAATGGGGATTCCTTAGATCTGTAATGCAAAAATTGGGATTTGTACAAAGGTAGATTGATCTTACTATGCAGTGTGTACCCTAAGCCTCATACTCTCTTCTTATTAACGGAATCCCACAATAAAGTTTTAGTCCAACTAGGGGAATCAGGTAGGGGGAGCCTCTTTCCCCTACCTTTTCATCTTTTGCACCAAAGCTCTTAGTATGCTTCTCAATAGAGCTGAATCTTATGGGCAGATCACTGGTCTCCCTTTGGGAAGAAACCAAATCCACATTAATCATTTATTTTTTTA
This sequence comes from Juglans mandshurica, assembly GCA_022457165.1. Classification (NCBI taxonomy): domain Eukaryota; kingdom Viridiplantae; phylum Streptophyta; class Magnoliopsida; order Fagales; family Juglandaceae; genus Juglans; species Juglans mandshurica. The sequence continues at coordinate 33,531,260 of CM039621.1, forward strand.
CAGATGACAGTTTGCTTTTTTGCAAGGCCAATTCTTTGGAGTGGAGTAGACTTTTCTCTTTGATGGACTCTTAGGAAAAAGCTTCAGGTCAAAGGCTTAAGAAAGAGAATACTTCCATTTTTTTCAACAAGAATATCAGTGAGGAAGCTAATGATATTATGACTAGCATAGCAGGAATCAAAGCCACAAATTCCTATGAAAAAGACCAGGGATTTCCAGCTCTCGTGGGGAGATGAAGAGCTTATTCATTCAGAGGTATCCTTGATAAGGTGCAAGCAAGATTGTGAAATTGGAAGCAAAGATTTCTCTCACAAGCAGACAAGGAAATATTGTTAAAATCTGTTCTTCAGGTTATCCCAACTTACAACATGGGTATCTTCAAGCTTCCCAAGCAACTGTTACATGATCTAAATAGACTTGTGAAGAGCTACTAGTGGGTGGGTCAACAAGCTCAAGAGTATAAAATTCATTGGGTGAGCTGGAACCAGATGAGGAAATCAAAAAGCATATAAGGCCTCGGCTTTAGGCACTTTGAAAACTTCAATATTGCTTTGCTTCCCAAGCAACTGTTACATGATCTAAACAAACTTGTGAAGAGCTGCTAGTGGGGTCAACAAGCTCAAGAGTATAAAATTCATTGGGTGAGCTGGAACCAGATGAGGAAATCAAAAAGCGTATAAGGCCTCGGCTTTAGGGACTTTGAAAACTTCAATATTGCTTTGCTTGCAAATTAATGCTGGAGACTAATCCAAAATCCATCCTCTCTTGCAGCATAGGTCCTCAAAGGCAAATACTTCCCAGTAACCTCTTTCTCAAAAGCGAAGATTGGGCATAATTCATCCTACTTATGGCAAAGCTTTATGGTTGTAACATATTTGCTTGAAGAAGGTCTAATATGGAGAATAGGAGATGGTGAATCAGTTGCTATATAAAATGAGAAGTGGCTTCCTCAACAGGGCACATTCAAGGCCCAAAGTTCTATTTGATTTCTACAAGCAGACACCGAAGTCTCAGCTCTCATCGACAAGGATACCAGACAATGGAATCACTCTCTTGTGGATGCAAATTTCTCAAAGGAATAATATATTCTTATCAAATCTATCCCAATTAGCCCTTATATCATACCAGATAAGCTGATTTGGAGGTCCACCCAAACTGGTGTTTCTAATGTCAAAAGTGTTTATCACCTTAAAACAGAACTGGAAGAGAGGAAATTGGGCCAATCTTCAAGTTGCTCAAATCAGAAGGAACCATTGACTAAAATATGGCACCTGGCCATTCCAAATGCAACCAAAACTTTCCTTCGAATAGCTTATCTAAATGCCCTCCCAATTAGGTCTAACATGCTAAGGAGGAAACTGGTAGATAACTCTTTATATCCAGTTTGTAAGCAAGAACCTGAAACTACTGAGCATGCCCTTTGGGAGTGCCCCTCAACTCGAGATGTGTGGGGAGAATGTGCTAACAAACTCTAAAAGTCTAGTTTTCCAACTCAAGACTTTCAAATATATAGTAGCATTGTTTGAGACTTTAAATGAGGAAGAATTCCTTGAGTTTGCTGTCACTTCATGGAAGATCTGGAAAAGAAGAAATGATTTTGTTTTCAAGGAAAACTTTACTCATCCTAATACTCTACTCTAGCAATAAAGTTTACTACTAGAAGACCTTAAGTAGATTCGACTTGCCAACAACAGTTTACTACTACTATGGTTCCAACTGGAAGATGGGAAGCTCTTCCTAGAGGTCATATTAAGTTAAATTGGGATGCAGTTTTGGACAAGGTACATTGCAAATTGGGAATAGGTGCAATCATTCAAGACTAGGAGGGTAATGTACTGGCTTTGAATGAGAATGAAAAGGGATCAATTCCCTTATCCTCTTCTAGCAGAAGCTTTTGCAGTTTTTCAAGCCAGACTATTTTGCAAATACCCGGTTTATAAGGAAATAATTTTAGAAGGTGATGCGTTGAAAGTTTTCCAAGGCCTCAATTCTTCTCTAGAGGTTGATTCCTATCTAGGTATGCTCAAATCAAATACAAGATCGACTATTGCATCTTTTGACTCTTGATCTGTTAAGCATACAAAGCATACTAATAACACAGTAGCCCAAGCCTTAGGTAAAAATGCCTTGGGTATCAGGGATACTATTATTGTATTGAGAGAAATCCCTTCATGAATTCATTCTCTTTTATAGAGCACTATGAATAAAGTATGCTTTCCATAAAAAAAAAAAATTATCATAAAATAAGACGATTTTAAAAAATATTTCTTAGAGAAATAAGTTCATCTAAATAAATAGAATTTTTAACATAATTTCAAATGATGAAATTTAATAAATATCTCTATGAGTAAATAAAATCATTTAAATAAAATAAACTACTAAAAATATATTTTATTTTTAAGGTTCCAAAATTTAAGAGGCTTACTATAAAAATTGGACAGCTGACAGATGTGATGTTAAAAGCAGTGAACTATTTCGAAGGCAAGCCAGTGCAAAACCAACAGGAAGATATGAGTATTCCGAGGATTTGGGCGAGAAGAGGCATATTGGGGCGAGAAGTGGTATTGTTCGGATTTGGGCGAGGAATGACTTATTCCTCAGTTGGCGAGGAGAAGTGGCAATCAATACCATAACTTTGGCTATAGGTGTCAGAATCGCGCATATCAACCCAATCCGGAAAGCTCCCTTGTCGATCCCAAAATCAGCTGTTTGTCCTTCTGAATCGTCACTTTTTAATTCTTTCATTTTTGGTTAATTTTCTTTTATGTTAATGTTTATTTTTAGTAATGATTTTATTCCAGATTCTTAGGTTAGATTTTAACTATAGTTATCTTATTCTGTATTCTATTGTTTGGCCTTAATTATAATTTTTCCATTTTTCGTTAGCTATTTAAGCCTGGTTTCTGGGCTTCAGAAGGACTTTCAATTTATTTTATAATAAAAACCTTATCTTAAAGTTTCTCTCTATTTGTGATTTTTTTCAATCTCAATGTTTAGCTTCCGTAGTTTAACTATTTGTCATAATAATCTCTTATTCTATCCCGACGTCACAAATTGAGCTATCTAATTCGGTTAACTAAGTGATGCAGGAAGATCGGAGTCAAATGATGTTGAATTGGTAGATTGCACATTGATCGTGCTGACATACGTTGACTTGGCAGATCAGCACAAATTTGGCAAGAAACAATGATCTTTTCCTGATTTGGGGTAGTTTTGAGCACGTTTTGATATTTTGGTCATAACTTTGACTATGGGTATCGAAATTGAGCATATGACCCCAATTTGGAAAACTCTTTCTAGCGCACACGTCGTGGTCACCAAGCTATACTGGTGTGCTTCATTTTTTAGGCCAAAATCCACTTTTTTCCCATCCAAACGTCCATTTTTAGAAAAGTTTGACCTTTTATGGTAATATTTTATTTACCGTTTAGGAAGTGATTCTGAACCAGATTTGGGCTTGACTTTTTACAGATTACTTCTTTAGTTGCATATTTATTTTTGGTGTATTTTTGGGATTTTTCTATTTTTGAAAAAATTATGATATGTTTTATTTATAGCTATTATAACCATGCTTGGGGGTAGATTTTGGTCATTCTGGAGATTGATTATTTTCTATTGAATATCATAGTCGTTTTCTCTGAATTCTTGGGCAATTCTCTTGTCATCCTTCCTTGTGAATTATCTATTGAAACAAGCCTTCAGAATAATCTTTATTCTTTCCGACGTCATTGGCATCCGAGCTTAAGCAACTTTCCTGGAGTTATATCTCGTCAGTTTCCATGGCTGGTGATCATGTTCGTCGTGGGTAGGTTCTGAACAAGAACTTCTCACATCATGATCATAGCATTTAGGATGTGATGATTGAGGATTTGCAGAGGCAAGTTGCAGAGTTAACTCGGTGCCTATCGGTGCAAGATATCGGTGATCGTGAGATGGAAAATCACAATTTCGATTCCAATTTTGAAAACCTGTATCACAATCGTGCTCTATTCTGAGAACACGATGATCAGGAGGAGCGTCATGGGGACCTCGATTTCATAGTTGATCTGCCCGAGTTTTCTACTACGTTACAGGCTGAAGGGCTCATTGATTAGTTGAATAAGGTGGAGCAGATTTATTATGATAAGGAAGTCCCAGATCATGTCAGAGTGAAACTGGTCGCAATCAAACTCAAAGGTAGAGCATCTGCATAGTGGGTGCAGTTGAGGTGATCTTGAGACAGGCAAGGTAAGGCCAAGATTACTTATTGGGAAAAGATGAAGGAGAAGATGAAGGGTCACTTCCTTCCTTTCAGCTACACTCAAACTTTGTTTCAGCAACTTCACTAGTTGAGGCAAGGCACGAGATCGATTAATGATTACACAGAACAGTTCTATCAATTGATAGTCTGGAAGAATAGATGGTGGCGCGGTATTCGGGGGGATTGCGGCAGTCCTTGTAGGATGTCCTCAGCCTTCACTTTCTATGGAAAGTTTTGGAAGCATACCAGCATGCACTTGTCGTGGAGAAGCAGTGAGTAGGCCAGCAATCAAAAGTGATCAAAACAATCGAACAGTTTGCCCACAAGAACCTCTTCTTGACCATCAGCCACCACAAGGTCAGAGTTCTAACTCTAATATTAGACGTTTCAGATACGATAAATAGGGGCATAAAGTGATTGAGTGTAAAAAGCCTTCTAATCAGAAAGGCAAAAATCTGTTGATTGAGAAAGACGTGGTAGAAGAAATTGAGGAGGTTGTAGAGCTTGTGTATGATGATGAGGAGGATGGAGACGTGTTGTATGGTGATGGCCGTGAGACCCTGGTTGTTCGCAAGAGTCTACTGACTCCCAAAGGTGATTCCAGAGATGATTGGTTGAGAAACAATATTTTTCACACGACCTCCATAGTGGCCAATGAAGTCTGCAATGCAAGATGATCATTGACAGTGGCAGTTTTGAGAACATATTTTCTAAAGAGCTTGTTTAGAAGTTACAGTCGAAGGAAGATCGTCATCCCAAGCTGTATAAATTGTCATGGCAGAATAAAGGTAATCTTTTTTGATCGGCAGAAAATATTTTGATAATGCTTGGTATGGTGTCGTATTTGTAGATGCTTGTCATGTATTGTTAGGCAGGCCTTGGCAGTTTGATCATAGCGTTATTCACAATGGGCGAAAGAATACGTATTCCCTTAGCATCAAAGGGAAGAAGATTGTGTTGGCACCTCGCGGGGAAGGAATCACTCCTACCCTGGTAGCCAATAGTACTAACCTACTTTCTATGTCCAAGTTTTAGAAGAAATTGAGCATGAAGACGTGATTTACGCTTTGCTGCCCTGTGGTAATAATGTAGCAAACGTAGGCCCAGATTTACCAGTAGAGGTGCAACAACTACTAGCAGAGTTTTCTGATCCGATGCCAGAAGATCTTCCTCGTGGACTACCACCTATGAGGGATATTCATAATCAGATTGACCTTGTTCTAGGGTCGAGTTTGCCAAATCAACCTGCGTATCGCCTCAATCCTAAGGAATCTGAAGACTTGCAGTGGTGGAGTTACTAGAGAGGGGCTACATCCATGAAAACATGAGCCCTTGTGCAGTTCGCATCGTACTAGTGCTGAAGAAAGATAGTTCCTAGCATATGTTTGTTGATAGCAGAGCAATCAATAGGATCACAGTGAAGTACAAGTTTATGATTCCATGCCTGATGATATGTTGGATCAATTGTTCGATTCTAAGGTCTTCTAAAAAATTGACCTTAAAAGCAGATACCACTAGGTCAGAATAAAGCCTGGAGATGAGTGGAAGATGGCCTTTAAGATGCACCACGAGTTGTATGAATGGATGATCATGCCTTTTGGGCTGTGCAATGCGCCCAGTACATTCATGAGGTTTATGCATAATGTTTTACAGCCTTTATTTGGAGAAATTAGATGTAGTTTACTTCGACGATATCCTCATTTATAGTTCGACATGAGCATCACACTTTGATCACCACCAAGCTGTTTTTGATATGCTAAGGACGGAGAGCCTATTTATCAATAAGAATAAGTGTTTTTTCTTTACTAGTTCTATAACTTTTCTTGGTTTTGTTGTGTTTACTGATGGTGTTCATGCAAATTAGTCAAAGGTAGATGTAGTCCTGGAGTGGCCCAAGCCTAAAACCTTGTATGATGTTAGGGGTTTCCATGGATTGACATCCTTTTACAGCCGGTTCATCAGAAACTTTAGCACTTTGATTGCTTTATGACAGAGTGCCTCAACATACATGAATTCAAGTGTTTGAGGAGGCAAAGGCCAATTTTCAACTGGTCAAGCAGAAGATGACAGAGGCACCAGTTTTGGCACTTCCAGATTTTGAAAAGGTGTTCGAGGTCAATTGTGATGCATCAAAGGTTGGCATTAGTGGTGTTTAGAGTCAAGAGGAGCGCCTTATGATCTAGAGTTCAGTGAAAAGCTATCAGGGTCCAAGGAGAATTATTCCACTTATGATATGAAGTTTTACACCATAGTACAGTCCCTGAAGCATTGGCATCACTACATAGTACAGAAGAAGGTCATCCTTATCATTGACCATGAGGCCCTAAAGTACATCAATGGTCAGCACAAGTTAAGCAGGTAGCATGCCAAGTGGGTAGTGTACTTCCAAGAGTTCACATTTTCTTTAAGACACCAATCAAGAAATCTGAACCTTGTGGCAAATGCCCTGAGTCGTAGTACGTTATTCCTCACCACCATGAGCACCAAAGTTGCAGGATTTGAAACTTTCAATGACTTGTATGTAGTAGATCTTTCATTCAGGAGGATATTTTGGGAGGTAACTGATGGTCAACGACATGATTTTGTTTTGCATAATGGTTATTTATTTCATGGATTACAGTTGTACATCCTAGATTGTTCACTAATGCAGTAGATTATTAGTGAACCTCATAACGAGGATCTCTTTGGGAAAGATAAGGCGTTGGCCCTGCTCTCAAGTGATTACTAGTTGCCCAAATTGACTAGTGAAGTGGCGTTACATGAAGCGATGATGTGTGTGTCAGCGGTCCAAAGGGGTTCTCATTGTGGCGCCCTCGATCCCCACCCGTGATTTGGTGGAAGTTGTGATACCTGGATGATGACCACATGGATCGCACACCCCCATCGCCATGTTCAAGTGTGTGCAAACATGCATAAATGTGTGCAACAAAAATAGTGCAGCAGAAAGATATAAGGCAGTCAAAAATAAGTACCAGAAAGTTTTAAACTTTACAACCCACAATAAAAACCACCAATGGATTATACAGTCATCTAGCTGAAATAAAGGAACTGAAACAAGCACCAACAACAAATACGAGTATGGTCCCAAGCCTTCGCTCCTCAGGTGGGGCTGGTCCCTCTGCTAATACCCATTCTCTGCATCAAAGCCTATGGACCGTAGGTAGGAATACGACAATGAGATTTCACAATCTGTGCAAGTAATCAACACGCAATAGCCAAGAGTTTAAAACAAACATTTATACAACCAACAAATAAGACAACAATACAAGCGAAAGACCGTAATATCCATTTTTCCACCCTTTCCCAAAATAACACATTTAAACAGAACACTCACGTCAAAAACCCCTTTGGCCCAAAACACAACCATTTTCATATGCATGCACCATGGTCCCCCCTAGGGACCATCCGCACACCCTGACTCCCTTCGTCACATAATGGGTAACATCCGTATGTATGACTTCGTAAAGAGCGACGCCCAGCTCTGCGCCCGACACATAGGTAACCAAGCATCCTCTAGCCCCCACCAGAGAGGGGCCATGGAGTCGCCACGAGAGCGTTACCATCTCATCTGAGCCCATTGTCGCCCTCGACAACCCAGGGGACGTCACTCAGCTTATTATGCTCCTGAATGTCCAGAAAGGCTCCATCGAGATAATACCACATCTCGGTTTGATGTCGTGATCCAAATAAAGTCCATACAATCATTTTAGTTACCCATGCACCATGGTCTCCCCTAGGGACCATTCGCACACCCTGGCTCCCTTCAGCACACCACGGGTAACATCTATGCATGTGACTTCGTAACGAGTGATGCCTAACTCCGCACCCGGCCTATACGTGACCAAGCATCCTTTAGACCCCACTAGCGTGGGGCCACAGAGTCGGCACGAGAGCGTTGCCGTCTCGTCCAAGCCCATTGTCGCCCAATGACAACCCAGGGAACGTTAGTCAGTTTATTAAGTGCCCGAGTGACCAGAAAAGCTCCACCGAGATAATACCCCATCTCGACTTGGGGTTATGATACACACTCACCCAAAAATCCAAATTTCAAATCATGCCACAAGGCAGAACACAGCAAAATTAAACAATCAAGAAAAATATTGATAAGGGTAAATATGAAGATGCATGCAGATGGTATATTGGATGACATGTCATAACACACATCAGATAATATACATCATCACAATAATCACAATATTCACAGTTTCACAAACCAAGCTACACGTGTAATCCCATCCTCCATCCGACCCATGGCCCAATTTCTACAACCACACTCAGTTGTCAATCCTAACACTTTGCCAGGCCCAAGGCCCATCTCAACACAACTAGAGTGCAAACAATGTTAGTGATAAATGGATGTCATAATCCCAAGGGTCGCATTGGAGAGGTACCTACGACGCAGTCAGGCAATTCTGGAAGATCGAGTGCTTGTCGATCTACGGGTCCCACGATTGGACAAACGCAAGCGTCGTTACGTGGGCGGACACCCAAAAACGTTAGTAGAAAGTCAAAATGCAAAACAAAAATTAAATTAAACAGCACGGCAGATTGGCTCACCAAGGTAACCCAAAGCAACGGCGGGGCAGTAGCGGAGCAAAGGCAGGGATGGGCTACAGCTCCCAGGTTGGGTGGATTTGTGAGATAGAGACTACGGAAAATGAGAGGTGGGTGCTTAGGGGTGGTTGCGTGGCCTTAAGAAGGCAGCTTGGGGTGGCTGAGTATAGCGGCGCTAGGGCAAAAATTTCCCTATAGGCTTCAGGAAGGGGGTTTGAGGGAGCGGAAGATGGTGGTGATGAGTTTGAGAGATGTAGAGGAAGCTTGGACATGGTTTCGAAAGGGAGAAGCTTGGCCTATATATAGGCCGAAAAGGGGTCATCGGCAATCCCAGCCACCCTTGCGATTGGGGGTGTTGAACGACGCGGGGTCTGCAAGACACCCATGCGTGGCACGTAAGCAGTGGCTTCGAGTGGCAGTGAGCCATTTCTAGGGCTCAATCCTTCACGGGTTGCAGAGAGGGGTGGGGGGAAAATTACGTCGCAGGCTTGTAGATTGGGGTGCCAGCAGTGGTGCAGGAGACGGTTGAGGGGCTTTGCAGATGGGGACGCAAGGCGCGGCATGGCGCAAGAGGCTGTGGTGGGCGGCAAGCAATGACTCAGCGAAGGAGGAAGGAGAAGAAGAGAAAAAAGAAAGAAGAACAGAAAAAGAAGGAGAAAGAAGAAGAGGGGCGGCAATGCACAACCAAAAGGATGAAACCCCAAGGGTTTCTCTCCAGCAGTGCCAAAATGGCACCGTTTAGGGCATAGGGGCTGGGTAACCCCCTTATGCACATGGGTTGGGCCCTTCACACACACACACCCATGGCCCAAACAGAAAACACATACACAAAACCACTACACAAAAAGCCCAAACTCAAAAATAAATTAAAAGAAAAAGATACAGTAAAGTAAAAATAAAATACACAACCATTAAAAATAAATAAATAAATAAAATCACAAAAACTAGGAATCTCACACTCACCAATGCGGGCTTGTACACTTTATTGCCTGTCCCTGAAGCCCTTAGTGTGATGTTAGTATGGACTTTGTATTGGGCTTACCCTGTACCCAATGAGCCATGGATTCTATCATGATAGTAGTTGACAGGTTCTCCAAGATGATCCATTTTGTTGCTTGTAGGAAGATGATGGATGTTGCATGGATCGCTCACATGTATTTCAAAGAGATTGTCTATTTACATGGTGTACCACAATCAATCACTTCTAATTGTGATACCAAGTTCATTAGCCATTTCTAGAGGAGTTTATGGGAGAAACTGGGGACAAAGTTGAATTTCAATAATGGTAGTGAATCGAAGCTTGGGTAACCTTTTGAGGAGTTCATCAGGGAATAAACCAAAGCAATGAGATTTGGCTCTACCTTAGGCAGAATTTGCCTATAACAAGTTGAAGATCAAAATGACGCAGCTAAGCCCCTTTGAGATTGTCTGCGACCATAATCCAGCGAGTGTGCTTAATTTGGCACCTATTCCATGTATTGGTCGTTTGAGTCACAAGGCAAAGGAGATGGTAGAACATCTCCGGGGCATCCATGAGCAGGTGAAGCTAGCCATCCACGAAAGTAATACTAAGTACAAGGCTTGAGCCGATAGTCATTGTAGACAAGTACTTTTTAATGTTTGTGATTTTGTTTGGGTGGTATTTCCTCGTGATCGTTTTCCTGTAGGAGAGTATAATAACCTTAAAGAGTGGAAGATTGGACCCTGTGAGATTCTATAGAAGATCAATGATCACGCCTATAAGCTGCGCCTCCCCAGCCATTTGAAGAATTATGATGTATTTAATCTGAAACACCTGAGTCCTTGTTTTGTGGATTCCGATAAAGCTATTGTGAACTCGAGGGCGAGTGCTTTCCAACTCGGGATGACTGATGCAAGAGGATATGAGTCAGATGATGCTGAGTTATCAGATTGCACATTTATGGTGGTGAAATACCTTGAGTTAGCAGAATAGCACAAATATGGCTAGAAATAGTGATGTTTCGTTGATTTGCGGTAGTTTTGAGCACCTTTCGGTATTTTCGTCATAACTTTGGCTACGGGTATCAGAGTCGTGCATATGACCCCAATTCCAAAAGCTATTTTTGGAGCGCACCTGTTGATGTCCTAGCTATGCTTGATGTGCATCATTTTCAAGGCCATAATCCACTATTTTCCCTCCAAACTTCCTTTTTTAGATAATTTTTGTCTTTTATGGTAATATTTCATTTATCATTTAGGAAGTGATTCTAAATCCGATTTGAGCCAGATTTTTGGCAGATTACTTCTAGTTGCGTGTTTATTTATGGTGTGATTTTTGGAGTTTTGCTATTTTTGGCAAAATTCTGATATTTTCGATATACAACTATTTTAGCCTGGCTTGTGGGCAAATTTTGGTCATTCTGGAGATTGATTATTTTCTATTGAATATCAGAGTCATTTTCTCTAAGTTCTTAGGTGATTCTCTTGTCATCTTTCCCTGTGAATTATCTGTTGAAATTAGCTCTTAAAATAATCTTTATTCTGTTCGGCATCACTAAATAAGCTATATACACGTGTATGTAATTACACATTATAATAAGTAAACTCTGATATTATATTTTCAAATCTTAAAACATTACTTTAGCAAATAAGCATGCATTTACACCCATTCAATGATCGATAACTGAATATTCATGTTACACAAGGAATTGGATGCCAATATATATACAATATATATGTGTATGCACGCGCGTGCATAATATGGACAGATCTTAAATTAAAATTGCATGCAACAGTATGAGCCATGCCCCTACTAATCGAGCATGAATATTCAACCATATTTCATGGCGACTTTGACCTAGTCGATCGATCTCCAACTTGTGTTGCAGTCACCGACTAAATTAGTATTCTAATATCGATACCTTCGGCGTTGGGGACATAATATTTGAGTAATAGAAAGCAGCTATTCATTTCTATAAGAGTAATTCTATATACAACTATGAAATGCGTAAACGTCGCGTAATCGTTTTGAAAATGAGTGGGATCAACTATTAAAAAATTAATTTTTTTTATGTGGGTCCCATATTTTATTCACTTTTTTTAAAGCGATTACGCGGCGGTTGTACAATCACGATTGCAAACATTTTTTCTCTTTCTATAAATAATATAATTTATTTATTAAAATAGTACTCTAACTTTGTCATTAATATTCACTTTTGACGGAAGAATACCATATGCAATAAAAATTATCCCAAACCAAGGCTTTATAAAACCTATATATATCCTCGTGCACTACAAGAGAATGGATTTTTAGGGACAAAATATAGCCAACCTGTTCAAACTCATTCAAACAAAAAAAAATATTTAGGACGAAACATTTTCGTCCCAAAATATTGCTCGAATGGTTGGCTTGCAGTTTGGATGTTATGGAAATTTAATTCAAACAACGCAAATTTATTTGATCTTGTTTGGATGAAGCCAGTGTTCGAACCATTTATTTGTGTTCGAACACTTTGATTAGTGTTTGAAGAAAAAAAATCTGATCGAACATCCTTGACAAACGTTCGAATTAAAAAAATATGTTCGAATGTTTAGTACGATAATCTTTGTTTGAATGGTTTGTGGTACATTCAAATAATAAAAAATGGGTTCGAACATAATATTAAGTGGTTAAATGATCAAACATGCAGAGTGTTCCAACTGATTATTAATCTATTCAAACCTGAGTGACGATTCTCAATTCATTCGAAGGGTTTTTGATTGATCGTTCGAATCGCGGCAAAAATGTGGTCAAAGGATAATAATTCAGTACTATTCATATTGAATATGTTGCGTTCGAATGGTACTCAAGATACAGTAACCTATAAATTCAAAATAAGAAAACTACTTTTAAATATTATAAATAAAACATCACAATTGTTCAAATGTTGCATCAAGTCAAAATAAGTCAAAAGACATAACTTAAGAATATTTTTTGGGATTGAATTTACAACTTCTTTTGCATGTTTTGTTCTAATCGTGCCTCCATATCCGTTGCTCGGTTTAATTGAGCCTCAAACTCTCATTGCTTAGACCTTAATTGTTCGATCTCGAGTCTTGCTTCCTCTAATTCCCGAGAGTTGTTATTAGATCTAACTTGAGAAGATGATAATGTTGAGGAATGTTTCACGCAACGTCCTAAATCCCTCCAGTATCCAGAACAAGGTCCAAGAACCTGAGAAAAGATCTTAACATCGTTCACAGAGGGTTCATTAGATGCAACAACAGCATTTTCCCGAATTGACACCATCTTCTCCTACAAAAAAGGAAAGAAAAGAAAAAAGAAATCATTAGAGATAGTATAAATAACAAAAATATTATTGGACAATACAAATAAAAAATTAAACTTAAATAATTTGCATCTACTTTGGGACTAGCTAGTCCAAATACCATCGCAATTTGTAGTGCGGTTTAGCATACAATTAGGTTAGATTATAGTCAGTAGGACTATCTTGTTCCTACAAAACGAAAATCTATATTATAACTTCAATTACAAATGTTGATATGTTAATATTTTATGGGGACTAGTATAATGTTATCATTTTTTTATAGTCGATGAAAAGATCTAAAACCCGCATGATGATGTATCGTTAAATTTGCTCCATTTGCTTTGTTGACAGTACTCTGTTGCTATGTGAAACTATGTTTTACCTTATCCGAAAATACACATTTAAAGAAAAAAATCAAAATACTTTTTCTCAAACATACTTTTTAACTTATTTGTGATTAAAAATTATTTTAATATTTAACATCTAAATAATCTAATTTTATTATTATTTAACTTTTACAACTATTTAAACACTTTGAACACCCTTAACGCAGCCTCAAATGCGCACTTGCCCTATGGTGGAGGTTATCCCAAGATGAAGGTTCTTTATTGCATAAATTACTAAAGGCTAAATATTTTCCTCATACCTATTTTATGAAGGCTGGTTTAGGCAAATGTCCTTCTTATACTTGGTGGGGGATTTGGGAGGCACGTAAATGGCTAGATGCGGGATGTAGGTGGCTAATAGGGAATGGGAGGTCTATTAATATATGGCAAAATCAATGGATTCTAGGGCATTTGTCCTTGATGGCAGAAGGGGTGGGTGGAAGTGAGGGTACTAACTCGGGCCTGGTGGATTCTTATTTGTTGGCAATGACAGAATGTGGGATATTCAAAAGTTTAGATCTCTCTTCAATCCAAGTTTAGTCTCATATATTCTAAAAGTTCCTTTATGTTCTGATAATGTAGAAGATAGAAGGGTTTGGGCTCATGAATGTATTGGGTTGTTCACTGTGCGAAGTTGCTACAGATTTATCTACGCTCAAGTCGGTTTTTAGTGTGCTGAATCTTCAAACATGCAGGCTCAACAGAAACTTTGAAAGTATTTGTGGAAGATGAAAGTTCCAAATAAGATAAAAAATTTTGCATGGCGTGCATGCAAAGATGGCCTACCTACTGCTGTGAATTTAGTGAAGAGACATGTCTTAACTGATGCTACCTGCAGACTTTGTTTATCAGAAGAAGAAGATATCACTCATGCAGTAGTCTTGTGGGGTTGTGCAAGGTTTGTAGAGTTTTTATCTTCCTGGATTAATACTGGATAAACAGTTGTCATTATTTGAGATGGCCTTGCAACTTTGCGAAAGGAATATGTCTGAAAGCTGTCTACGTTATTTGCTTTGGCCTGGGGCTTTTGGTATCGCGGGAACAAGTTTGTGAATGATCAGGAGCTGTTAGGGCCTGCAAGTGTTGCCGAGAATGCCTATGTTCTGCTAAGAAGCCATGCTCAAGTCAGCATTAAGACATGAAGTCAGACTCTGAAACACTATAAGTGGCATCCCCCCACGGCTTAATTGGCTGGCTCTGTTTTTGTGGATGTTAGTTATAATTGCATGCTAATAATATTGAAATTTTCAGAAGTAATAACCTGTGACGTTTTTTCCTCTATTTATATTTTTAATTTTTTTTCCTTAATATTTGTTTATCACTATAATTTTAGTTTATTAAGTTTTCAATTATAAAGCTCTTTCTTATTCTTTTTGTTTTTATAACCGTATTTTTTCAAAAGTCTTAAGTTATCAACTTTTGTTTTTTGGCTTCTAAAGTTTAATTTTTAGCCTTGTGTCTTTTTCTAATTTTATATTATTTTTTAGTTTTCTTTTGATCAACACTTTATTTTATTGTTTTGTAGTTTTTGTATTTTTTTTTTTATAAAATGGGGAAGGGTTTTTTTTTTTTAGAAGAGACGAATATCACATGTCCAAGAGTGATCCCCTCCCAATTTTATTAAAGAAAAACCCTCACTTGTGGCAGAGGAAAACCGTAGTAACAATAAAAACGTAAGAAATACAAACAAAACCCAATACCCAAACCTAAAGAATTCTAAAAAAAAAACCAACAAGACTTACTTATGTCTCAAATATGACAAACCACCATTATCAAGTCTTAAAAAACCTCTAGCCAACCGAGAAAGTTCCGAAGCATAATAATATGTAGAATTATTTCTCTTAGCACCATCTTTTACCAAAACATCAGCCACCGCATTGCACTTCCGAAGCACTCCCATATTCCCCATTTGGAGAGGGACTGTATGTCATCAGATCATCATATTCTTGACTGTTGTTTTTATATTTTTAATAACTTTCGGCTGACATGTTTGCAGAAATAATTTGTAGATAAAATATACTATGCATTTGTGATATCACACGTGTCTTCACAGACGAAATATAAAACAAACAACAAAAATTAATTAGGTTCATACGTACCTCAATACTCGTAAACCATATATTGTCCTATATATA
The DNA here is from genome assembly GCA_022457165.1 of Juglans mandshurica. Lineage (NCBI taxonomy): Eukaryota > Viridiplantae > Streptophyta > Magnoliopsida > Fagales > Juglandaceae > Juglans > Juglans mandshurica. The sequence continues at coordinate 33,546,843 of CM039621.1, forward strand.
TATATATATATATATATATATATATATATATAGTAATTAATTAAGCATCCATGACCCATTCAATCATTTATGACTGAAAATCCATATATAGTACACCAGCAACTGGATGCTTTTATATATATATATATATATATATATATATATATATATATATATATATAAGCATTAATAAGCAGGCAAGTGTCGTACATTTTTTTTTTTCATTTTTGTCCTTCATTTTCCGTCTTTGCCACTTCTACATTCTGATTTTTTCCAGTTGTTATCTTCCTTTTATCACCGTTTGCACCGACTGTTGTTAGATTCAGATTTATTTCTTTCACCGTTTTCCACCGCTTGGTTATTTGTTAGCATTTTCATCTTCTTTACGCTTTTACCCATGCTAACAGCAGGTGCCGTCCATTTTCGTTCATTTTTTTTTCACTTTTATCCTTCATTTTATATTTATTTTTCGTCGTTGTCCTCAACTTCTCCTACGTTCTGATTTTTTTCAGTTATCTTTTTTTATTACCGCTTGCACCGACTGTTGTTAGATTCAGATTTATTTTTTTTCCCGTTTTCCACCGCTTGCTGCTTGGTTTTTTGTTAGCATTTTCAACTTCTTTACGCTTTTGCCCATGCTTTTGTTACCATTTTCTCAAATTTTGGATTTTTGTTATCAGTTTCCGATTATTTATTTTTCCCACCCCTTCCCGCTTTGTATAAATTCAGTCATCTCGTTGTTTTAACATTCTCAAATCTGGTCCTAAATTTGCCTCTCAACTCTCGACTTTCACAGGTATCTTTTTTATGTTGATTCTTCTGGATTGAGTATTTTTTACTATTTATTCAGTTCTTTATTTTATATGCAATAATTAATTGTTAGAAATAAATTAATTTTCACTTTTCTAAATAATTTTGTTGTCCCTTGATATCCTTTTTTGAATACATATGTTGAGATCTATGAAGATCTGTTAAGTTCTCTAGGAAAAAATATAAATGAAGAACAATACGACCAATAACAACAAAAAGAGTAATTTTTTTCTTTCATAGATGTGAATATTCTTGTTTCTTTTTTCCTGTGTAGGTGAATGAAAAGATCGCAGTGTTCATCTTTAGATTTGAGTAGATCTAATTTATGGAAATGTTCAGAGGCTGAAGTATGTGAAACTTGCCATCTCATTTGTAAATTTCGAAATCAACACGGTATGTTTTTGTTTTTTTTTTCTCAGTAAAATATGAAATTTTCTATGCTTTGATGAATAATAATCAACTTGATATGCTTCCGTTCTCAGTTAAATATGAATTTCTCTATTGCTTTCATGAAATAGTTCATACATATGCATGTTCAAATTTTTTAGCTTGGATAATTTCAGACCCAATATTTACAATGTAAAATATAATAACGTAAATTCATATCAGAATAGACATATACGTGACAAAGAAAATAGGGATTGCAATTAAAAAAAATTAAAAGTAGAAATTATAACGTAAAAAATAGAAATTACAGCTACCAAAAATAAAATTGCATCTAAACAGAGTAGCTAGATATTTTGCACTTCGATACTTTCAGGTCAACTCATAACAGAATAGACATATGCTTGACGAAGAAAGAAAATGAAAAGAAGTAGGTATAGAAGAAATTGTTAAACTAAATAAAATTCATGTAGGTGTAGAAAATCGAAACACGTAATACATGTGTAAAATTGGCAAAACTGTAAAAATATATGTGCATATAGAAACGAGATGAATAACTATTGAAAGAAGTAAACTTCTCCAAACCATGAAGTTTCACAAAACCTCATATCACAGCTAAACAAATATGGTCGATAGATGAACAAAAATGATAGAGGAAAATGCATAACGAAGCAAAGAAGGTATTAACAGGAAATTTACAGAAGCAAAGGTATTAACAGGGAATATACAGAAGCAAAAATAAGAGTAACAAAAATCACAGATCTGAAAAAAAAATGGATCTGTAAAGTTCTAAAAAAAACTGCAATGAAAAATCCAGAACATAAAATAGAAATCAACTGAGAAGGAAAAAAATAAGATTGATATATGAACATGATCTCTTCAAATATGCGAAGATCTGTTGAAATCTATACAGAAAAAAAACAAGTACCAACAAAACCGAACAACATCCATTCATTTACCTACAGATCCACAATAGAAGAAAAAACAAACCAAACAAGAGACAAAGAAAAACAAAAAATAAAGATCAACCCAGAGGGAAAAAAAACTAAGAACACTAAAATCTGAACACGTTATCTTCAAATATATGAAGATCTGTTGAGATTTATAGGAAAAAACAACCGGCAACAGAAACGTACAACATGCGTTCATTTACCTGCAGATCCACGATAGAAGAAAAAACAAACAAGAGAGAGAGAACAGAGAAGACCAGAGTGAAAGAGAAAAAATAAAGAGTAATAATAAATAAATAAAACACAGATCTAACACAATATCTTCAAATATATGAAGATCTGTTCAGATCTAGATCTATAAGGGAAAAAATGCAACAGAAATAAAAGGAGTTAAAAATTGTGCATGAACTCGGTTCTGTAGAAAATGAACAACATGTGTTCATTTCCCTACATATCAGAGATAGAAGAAAAAAACAAAAAATAGAGAAATAATAGAGAAAACGAGATCCTTACACCGAGATCCTTACACCGAGATCCTTACGATTGCTAAAAACAAAGGCCTCTTGGGTTCTTCGTAAAGCTGTTGGCTCTCGATAGTAGGCTTTTGGAGGCTCTAGCGGAGGAGGGAGGTGCATGCATGCTGTGAATGTGCATGGAGGGTGGACATGTGATGGCCGACACTCGACAATGCCGTTTTTGGAAGCTGGAGGTTGGGGAGAGCAGAGGAGGAGCAAGGAAACGTATTGGACCCTCCACACTCACCATGGAAACGTACTGGACCCTTACGCACAGAGTTTTTACCTTCTATCTCTCTCTGACACTGCGAAGGCGGATCGGTTTTAGGTTTACGAAATGAGTCTTCCAATCTTGTTTCATAAGAGGTTATGAGTTCGAACGGTTCTGATGAGGGTAGTGTTTGTTCCTTATGGCTATGGATTGAGGCCACGTGTTGTGTGTCAAAGCCAGTAATAGCGGACAAAGACGAGTGGCATTTTGGGAAGATGAGCTTGGGTCATGTCATTAAAGTATACTTCCACGTGTAGTACTTTATTTAGTACTTTGTTCAGATCATTAAAATATACATCATTAAAGTGTACATTTACACGTGTAGTACACGTATTGTTTCCTGCGCGGAAGTATACTTTAACGATGACTTTCAGATCTAAAAAAAAATTCGAAATGAATTTTCAGATCTGAGTTTGGAAAAATGAGCTTTCCTATCCAACCTCCGTTACATTCTACACTTCACATTTTTTTAAATTTTTTTAAATTTATTCTTTTTAAATTATTTCAAATTTTTTATTCATTATTCATATAATAAATATTTAATTAAAAAAATAATAAAAATTAAAAATAATGTAAAGTGTAGAGTATTAGAAGGTTGTGAAGATTTTTTGTAGAAAAATATATGCTAAAATCGTAGAGTAAAATACATATAGAACAAAGAGAAATATATATATATAATAGAAATGAGAAGATAAGAACATTTTAAGATCAGAAAATAAGTTCGCATCTATAAGGATTTGTAAAAAAAAAAAAAAATCCTAATATAAAATAAAAATCTCAACAAAATGAAAAAAAATATATATACAAACAAAAAGAATGAAATATTAACATTTTCAAATTTGAAGAACAAATCTAGAGATCTGTTAACATTTGAAAAAAAATGATTTGCAACCAAAATAATTACCACAGCAACCCAAAGCACAAAAATAAAAGGAAAAAAAAATCGAAATCCAAGAGATACAATCATCTTAATATACAAAAATAAGAACAAAAAAAATAAAAATCCTCCAGATCTGAAAAATAAATTTCTAGATTTGTAAGAATTCACAAAATAAAATTCTAAGAAATCAAAAAACACAGAGAGAGAGAGATTAAAGAGATGGAGAAGTGGAGATTGTTGTTTGTTTGGTCGAGTGATGCGAGATAAGGCTACGCAAGACGGCGCTGCTGTGTTGCTGTTGGCAGTGGTGTGGCTGAGAGTAGAAGCAAGAGATGGAAAAAAAAAAAAAAAAAAGAAGAGAGAGGAGGTGAAGAAGAATTGGAATGTTGGGGATATGAGAGAGAATATTTTGTGAAAAAATAAAGAGGCGTCGGCGCTGAGAGGAAAAAATCGAAAGGGAAAAAATTTTGAAAAAATTTACACAATCTCCTACTATTCACACAACCTGCACATAGCATTGCTCAAAAAATTTACCCCTACTTTTGTATTTATTTTCACTACTTGTCCCATTTATAACTTTAGATGTGAAAAATACATAGGTGTTAAAAATAATTTTCAACCCAAATTAATATATCAATTACCCATAAAATTATAATAACAAAAAAGAGTCTCCAAAATTTAAGATATCTTTTCCACTTACTTTTTGAAGAATAATGTTTTGATAAATTTTGCGTTTGTGTTTTAGATTTTAGACTGTGCATATACTTAAATTTTATTACGTAAATCATTTTATTACATATCATGTAAAAATTACAACAAAACAACTGAATATGAAAAAAATGAGAATATTTTATGTTATAGTTGCAAAAAAATAGAGACTTCACAATCAAGATAAACATTTCTTCTCATATTCTGGAGTTAAAAATTTTTACATTATAATTATAATATATTAATTGTTAATATCAATAAATAATAATTTATTTACTATTTTTAGATATCAAGTTTATTTAGAAATGTATAGTGATAGCAAATCAACTTCAATAGTCACTTTTGAATCTGCAATAGAAAATTATATAGCTGCAACTGTGTTTGTGAAAATTCATATGTTATAGTTATGGATATTCTACAGATAATATATGTGATATTTTTTATGATCAATGAAAAAATCTTAAAACATAGACAAAACTATTGCATTTCATAATCATATATATTAATCTATTTTTTATTATTACATATTTTTACAAAAAAAATCTTATTTTTAAAAATACTTTTCATATTTTTACAATTGGGCACACGTGCATTGCACGTGTTTGCCCTTTACTAGTGTGTGTATATATATATATATACATGCAATTAATATTGCTACGTACGTGCTTGACCAAGTCTCCAAGATGTGTTAAGGTCACCAATATTTCTTACACCTTATATCAGGATATATATAGTTTTTTCAATAAGAGGAACGAAACTACTATCAATTTTATTAAAAATCGAGGATATATTATTTGAGTTATATGAAGTCGCAGATACTAGAACGTAATTATTTCTTAAAAAAAAAAACGATCTTGCTGAATTTCTATATTGATATCAATGGATACAAAGTGAGTTTTTTTTTTTTGTATTTTTGAATATGATGGGACTGAGTATTTTTTTGTTTGGACATTTTGAGTATCTCATAATTTTGTGAATAGTAGTGAAATGATTTAAATTAAGATATTTTAGTGGGTTTTGAGAAATGAGAGACAAAAAATTGAATACAAATATTATAAATTTAAAAACTTATTTGAATATAATTTTTAATATAATTTTTCTTTTAAAGTTAGTAAAAGTTGTATTATTTTTGTGTTTTGTTTTAAAATTTGTAAAAGTATTATTGTTTTTGCGTTTTGATAATTATTAGGTAATACTTAGATGAAAATGTTGAAAATTTAAAATTGAAAAGTGTTTAGTATTTTATTAATGTTTGAGAATAGGGTTGTAAATAATTCGGTTTAGACTCGCAAAACCAACCGGACCGAATTCTAGACTGGTTGGTCTCGGTCCCAAAATATGTGGACCGATGACATTCGGTCCGATTCCGAGGTCTACAAATTTTAGATTGGATTGGACCAAATTGGACCGAACCCTTATATATATTTTTAAAATATTTTTAATAATTTGATATATTATTTTTATATAGTCATTATATAAGTTAATGATGTAATTTTCATCTAATTTATTATCATTGACCATAGAAAATATAAAATAATATATGCTATTTCTTTATAATAAAGCATAAATCATGTGATAATTTATGTTATTATATGTAAATAGTTAACACATCATACAATCATACATATTCTACTATTTACATTTAACTAAAATAATTAGGTTTTTTTTTTTTAAATACCTAAGTTGCAAGCAAGTATGAATAATCTATGTACAATGAAATTATTTGATATTCATTAACCATATATAAAATGTATGACATTATTAATAATTATACATATTAAAGAGTAAATTCAAAGTTAGTAAGTAGGAACTATCAACATCATCAATATAATTATAGTAAAATATTTTTTTAATGAGTTAGTTACATAATCCAAATTAATAATTCACTTAATTTTAATTTACTAATTTAAATTATTTTTTTATTAATTTATTTGAAAAAAATGAAAAGAATAATAAAATAATTAAGTCGGACCGAAAGGACCGACTGGACCAAACCGAGCTCCTGTCCGGTCCGGTCCCTATGAATGTTTGTTCCAATCCAAACCTATTTACAGTCTTATTTGAGAATGAAATTATGAAAACTTTTAAGAATTATGAGAATTTTTTGTCTCATCTATGTGTCCAAATGAGCCCTTAGTCCTCATCCCCCATAAATTTCACTTCTCTCTCTCTCTCATAAAAAGCCTCTAGATCTATTTTCGCTGGAGGAGCCTCCTTCTCCCTCTCCTTCCCTTCTTTTTTCCATCTACCCACAATTCTCGGGAGACACGTGTAGAATAAGAAGACTCATTGGCCGCAAATCGTTGGAAGGATAGTAATGGTTTCAAGAAAATCACCACACGTGGTCCTCACACACTGCTCACAACTATGCATGGTTCTCACGTGCCACTCATTCTGGTAATTTTTCTCACCACACGAGCCAGGTCATTGAAATCGTAACTATCAGATCTTTCAAATCTGACTTTTATGGCTGAAAAGAGATAAGCATATTGCTTTCACGCGCCGTAACAGATTTCGATGTCTATCGAAGTTGGTCCTAGTTGTAATCCGCCATTTTCGCATCTATCTTACTGCTTTCCTTATTTTTTTTTCTTATTGTTTAGTTAAAAAACAAAAAAGAGTTTGTCTCATGGACGTTTATTTGTAGATGTTGAGTTTTCTCTTTTTATGAAAGGTGATGTTAAGTCTTTGTTTAGATAGAGCGTTGTCTCTTGGATGTTTGTCTGTAGAGAGTATCAGCAGTAGTACTAAAGACCAAACTAGTCACAAAAGGAAATAGTGTATTTGTAGAACTCCAAATGTATTAACTGATTTTTGAAGTAATAGTTGATATGAGGATATCCCTCCATGTATTCGATTATAGATATAAGTTTCTCTGATAAATTAATGACTATAGTTAAAAAAAAAAAAAAAAAAAAAAATCCTCTATTTCTTTGTCTGTACTTTTTCAGACATTTAACAACCAAAAGAGTTGATGTGCATATGAATAGTTACACTACAACACAATTGCTTTTTAGTGACGGTTGAAAAATTGTGACAGTCCCCAAACCATCACTAAAAGGCATTTTCTGTGACAGTTTCTGGAAACCGTCACTAAAGATAGATGAGATTTTTTTTACGTTCCAACGTATGGGAAATATACGTTCGAACGTCACATATACGTTTGAACGTTATGTCTGTTTACGTTTGAACGTAAAATCTTTTGGCGCAACCGAACGTAAAATGTTTGCGCCAATGTTTGAACGTTAAGTAATAATGTTCGAACGTTCATTATAAATTTAAATTAAATGACTTTAATTTAAAAATTATGTGATTTTTATTGTGCTTAATTTGTGAACAAGTCAAAAAAATTGAATTATATATATTTATATATACACAATTTGTAATATATAAATATATATTTATGTTTATATATATTTGAAATGCAGTGATTTAGTATTAAAGTTGAAAAATATAACATCAAAGAAGATTAAAAATTGAAATTAAAACACGATAGAAATATTCAATAATATTTTTCTTTACAAATATTAAAAATAAAATACAAAATTTGATAGAATGTAGTAAACAACAGTCAGATGATAACGTTATCCGTAAAAGTCGAACTCCGTACCTCCTCAGTCAAGGTATCAACCTTGTCGTTGAGGATAGTTATACGATGGGTGAGTTCGGCAACATACGCCGATATAGCCTCGAGCGATCGATCGATCTTATGATCAATATGCGCAGTCAGCTGTGAGATGACCACATCAACCCAAGCAGGCCGCACATCTCCTGCAGATGTACTCGGTGTATGCTGACTACTACTCCCGACATGACCTGGCTCAGGTTGCGTCGGAGGAACTAGATCCTCTATAGGGGTGGCTGACGTCCCCTCGCCTGTCCAATGCTACGTCGATGCGTGGTCATGTCGATGGGGCTCATCTGATCTTTGATCCGCTCCTCTAGCTGGGTCGGCACTCCCCGTGCAAGTAATAGTCGGCTGATTAGGATACTGTATGGGAGATTATCTATGGAGACGATGCTCGCCTCATAACGGATCCTCTAAAAGATGTGCAGTGGCAAATCTATAGGATCTCCACGTGCCAAAAGTATCAAAAATTGTGCCCGAAGTCGACTAAATGTGGTTTTATGTGCCACGAGATCGACATTTGTTGCAATAATAAGGTGCAACATTCGGAAGAAATGCAACAGATGGTTCTGGTTGAAGGCGTTCTTCCACTCGATCTGCATGTGGTCCCTCCCGGTGAGGATGTAGAGATCCTCGTCTCGGTCATCATCCCGAGCCTCGACTCCAGTATCCTCAACCTCTGACTGGCCTGCATCTCTGGCTGATGCTGGCTCAAATGGGTGGCCAGTAGATGATGCAGAAGTGCCTACATCCTCACGGGGTGTTGAGTGTGCAAATGTCTCAACTCCTCGACGAATCCCGAGGTGCTCGCCGATGACATCTGGTGATACCTCAATGGAAACACCGCGTACAGTCACGGTGTGAGAGGATGCATCCTGAGGCATGTCACACATCCCCATATAGAATTCCTGAACCATTAAGGGGTATACCTTCCCCCTCAATGTGCAGATATTTCCCCAACCTCTACTGACGAAAACATCTCTCAGGTTCGTCTGCTGCCAACAGAGTTCGTCGAACTCATTAATCAAGGCCTCTCGCTCTACCATAACAGTACGAGCTCCGATACGAGCAGTGTCCGATGTGGTTCATTCCCTCCCTCGCTTCCTAGTATGCAGTGGAAGAGCCATATCCTGAAAATAGAAAAGGAAAAAAAATTATTTACATTAATGCATTTTTTTGTGTTAATTTTAAGCTGCTCTGTATTAACGTTCGAACATAGCAAAATAAACATTCGAACGTTAAAGATAAAACGTTTGGACGTTTATTTATACGTTCGCAAAATAATGTAAATAAACTTACATTCGAACGTAAAACATATACGTTCGAACGTTTATATTATACGTTCGAACGTATTTGTTTTAGGTGTGAACGTAAATATGAACGTCCGAACGTCGAAGCATGAATAAAGTAGAAAATCACTACATTCGGACGTTATAATTAAACGTCCAACCTTATGTGATTTACGTGCAAAAGTAAAATACTCACGTTCGAACGTATGTCGTTTAATAATATTTAAAAAGTAGTACGTCCGAAAGTATACATTAAACGTTTAGACATAAAATTGATGAAAATGACGTCCGAATGTAAGACAATGAATGTTCGAACGTAGAAGCCGTAACGACTTTGTAATTTAAATGTCGTACGTTCGAACGTCTTGGTGAAACGTTCGAACGTTATGATGCAGAATGGCTGAGTCGACTCAGCCATTATTGAAATCTCAAAAATTTCTCTACAAGGTTCTAAATGCATAAATGTCACCATAGAAATGAAGTATACACTTCAAGAAATATTTCTACAGTGACTTTTCGGCCAATGTCTGGCCGTGGTGGCCAGAAAATAGAGTTGAAAATCTGGCCACCACTTATCCGGTTTTAAACAAAACTCAATCCAAATTTCAATAAAATACATGTTATTTGAATAAAAGATGAATGCTTACTTTTTAGTGACGGTTGTGGCGGAGTTGACGGCGGCGGTGACGGAGGCATGTTGGTGTGCAACGGAGTAGATGATAGATTGGAAATGTCGTTTCGACGTTCGGTTTTGGCCTTATATACACAGAACGTTCGAACGTTTGTCAATTTAGTTTCCAAAATATTATCTATAATATATTATATTATATATGTTTATGTTATATATTAGGATGTTATATAATATTATTGACAATTAGATTAATTGGTTTTTTTGAATTTGTGAGTACTTGTTATATTTCTAAAGTTTAGCAATATGTTTATACATGTTGTTGTGATTTTATGCTTACTCTTGAAATAATTGTGATTATTGTTTGTGAATTTTGTGAATAGTTTGTGAGTTTATAGTGTTCATTGATGAATTAATATGTGTATAAATATTGTTGTGAGAATATTGTGAATATTCTGTGATATGGATTTAAAATATTGTGATTATTGTTTTTGAATTTTTATTGAATATGTTTAACAAGAAAATTATAAGTTTATGATCTTAATTTTAAGTAAAGATTAAAAACATTTAATAGACAGATAATATGAAATTTAATATATAACATAGAGTAGTATATATAATATATTCATACTAATTTAGTTAGAATATGATTATTATTCAAATTATAAGTATAATATAAATTATGTCTTAAAAAAATAAAAAAATACAAGACCGACTAGCTAGCTAGCTTGGTGATCACGATGTAGTTGCGTACCTTCATTTGTTGCGTTTGTGGCTATGAAGTGGACCGTACGTATCTTCAGACATCAAGATAGGTGTCCAAAATACACATTCTGATTGTCTATATATATATACAATGTAGTATAAAGTTACAGATATATAAAATGTAGTATATATATTATATTATAAGTTAGTATATAATAAAGAATTTAATAAGTAATAATTTAATATATATTATTGATTTATATATATGGTATAGTTTATATATTATATTATTATGTTCTCATTTAAAGTATTATGCTATCATACTATACAATGTAGTATATAGTTATAGATATATAAAATGTAGTATATATATTATATTGTAAGTTAGTATATTAGGAATCATACGTTCGAACGTTTCAAGTTAACGTTCGAACGTTAAACTAAGAGGCGGGAATTTTCCCGCTCGATTAAGGTATCTGTGTGATTATTCAGACGTTCGGACGTTTATACTATACGTTCGAACGTTATTTGATGACAATCACTAGAAAATTATGAATGTCCAAACGCCAAATCTGTTAACGTCCGAACGTTAGGAAAATTAGTGCGGAAAATTTCCCGCTCAAATATGGTAACACTTTGATGAAATGTATGTTCGGACGTTTAAGTCAAATGTTCGAACATTAATATGTAAATCTAGAAAGTTCGAACGAAAAATTGTGATATGTTCGAACATATATGAGGAAAGTGCGGGAACTTTCCCGCTAGATTTTATGTTATATCATAAGAAGGGTACGTTCGAACGTGTATTAGAAACGTCTGAACGTTCTGGGCGGGAATAATTTTTGTTTTCCATTACGTTCGAACGTTAACTTAAAATATAACGTTCAGACGTACAACTTAAACGTTCGAACATTTAAACTAATAATTTTAGAACTTAATCAGTACGCGCATGGGAGGAAGCGGATCATTTCTTCTTCTCCCGTGCGCGCAACAGAGAGAGAGAGTTCAGAGTTGTTCGGCCCGAGGCTCCTGCAGGAGAGAGAGAGAGAGAGAGAGAGAGAGAGAGGGGGTTAAAGTGAGAGAGAGTTGAGTTAGAGAGTGATGTGAGTTACGTAATACAAGATTTGGAGTGAGAGAGAGTTGAGTTTTGGTAAGAAAAAATTTTGAGTACTTGTCTTTTTTTGAATTTTATGATATTTATATTGTGTTTTTGTTATAGAATATTTCTAATAAATTAGTGAGTTGGAAGATTTTGATTTGTAAGAGGATATTGTGAGTGCTAGGTATATTTCTAAATTTTATCAATATGTTGTTGTGATTTTATGCTTACTCTTGAAATATTGTGATTATTGTTTGTATAGTTTGTAAATAGTTTGTGAGTTATTGTACATATGTTGTGATATAGATTTGAAATATTGTGTTTATTATTTGTGAATGGCGTTTTGAAGAAACATTTTAGAAATATATTGTCATTAGGCTTTGTCGTTGATAATTATATATATAGTTAAGGAAATATTATCGTTAATAATTATATATATAGTTAATGTTTTTGTTTCAATAATTATATAATTATAGTTATAGTATATCTATTATCATGTAGTTGATGCATCTGCACGTCGCGGTCGTGACTATACACGTGGAATCTCTCTTGAAAAAAATAGAAGGCATGGAAAACTGAAGATCACAATTCCTGATAATTCCACTAGAGGAGTGGATGATAGTGCAACAGCGCTTTCCTCTTATATTGGCACAGTAGTTTAAACTTATGCTCCATTTTATGTGCGCTCATGACGAGATGTTCTGAATGAGATTAAAGAGCACATTCGAAGTCGTGTGCTAGTGAGTTTACTTTTCAGTATATTTTTTTCACCTAAATTAGTATATTATATTTTTGACCTGATTCCCTTGTTAGGATGAATTCGACCTCGACTTTGGCCGTAGCGAGGATTTGAGAACCGTGAATGAGTTGATGGCCACACTATTCCGACATCACAAAGGACGATGTCATGACCACTTCAAGAAGTTTGAGACGTTGGAAGAGGCTGTGCAGTCTCCTTTTTAGCAGATGAAGTTAGATGATTGGAGAAAGTGTTGTGATCTTTTCGCATCTCCAGATTATCAAGTATTTTACATTTATATATTTTAATTATTTACATTCATATTCGTTCTATATATTATATATATACATATTACAATTAACATTTTTAATATATTTTGTAGCACTTGAGTTCTACAAATGCACAGAATAGATCCGCTCTGACTGTCCACCATCGTGCCGGTTCAAGGTCATTCCACCGTCTTGCTGAAAAAATGGTAATTAAAAAATTATAGAATTCATTTATTTTCCTGATATTCTTTCTGATAAGTACTAACATTATCTTTTTAAAATTGCTAATGTCGCTTTGTTAGAAACGTGATGATCCTGAAAACTTTTCTCTCATTCATGTCTATGCTGCTGCTCACACTAATGAGCATAGTGAGTGGATGGATCATGTCGCTGTAGATAATTATGTAAGCAGTGTTAATTTTGGTAAATAAATTATTTATATAACATTTGAATAGTTTATTTCTTATTTCTATTTCTTTTAATATGTTACTAATTATTTACGATCATTACCTTTTAAATTGTAGAGAAAAATGATGGAGATGCAGTCGGCTTCTGAGGAATCCTCTCTTACTGACATAGATATATTCACGCAAGTGCTCGGGCCACAGTCTAGTATGGCAAAAGGTTTGAGACGATCTATCAAGCATAGATGTTCATTCTCCTCAACCTCATCGGTTTCACAAATTAATAATCTTACGACAGATTTAGAAGTTGCACGACGTGAGAATGAGTATATGAGGTCCACACAGCAAGAATTAGAGTCTCTCTTAGAACGATAGTCTCATTTAGAGACGCGTTTGCAGGACCAACAGAGAGACCAGGAGGAAAGAATACGCAGTGAAGTGCAAGAGCAAGTGCAACGGGAGATGATGGTGCAAATGGAACATGTTATGTCGTTGCAACATAATCGTGGTGGGCGAGGAAAAAGAAGAAATAAATTTTATCAGTATTTCTGGCTAGTTTTAATATCTAATTTTGTGCTTCTATAAGACATTGTTACTTGTTAATTGATGATATGTAATATGATACAATTTGTATTATGTTTTTAAATTTTATGAAATTAGTATTTTTGATCTATATGTTTGAATGTAAATAAAAATCGTTCGAATGTTGGTTCACATTCTATCAAACGTTCGAACGTAAATACAATTGGATCGTTTGAACGTCAAACTCTACGTTCGAATGTCCTCACGCTAAAACGAACAAACTATTTGAACGATAAAGCGATTAACGTTCGAACAAAGAACTTGCATTCGAACGCTCCTTCGTTTACATTCGAAATAACGTCCGAACTTTAAACGCGTTACGTTTGAACATTTACGTTTACGTTAGAACAAATATTCGAACGTTTATTGTAATTAACGTTCGGACGCATTAACATTCGAACGTAAATATGATACGTTCAAACGATAATCAACGAACGTCAAATTCTCTCATTCGAACGCCAATCAGTCGGTTAACGTCTGAACGTTTAATTTTACGTCCGAATGTGATTTTCTGTGACAGTTCTCAACTGTCACAAAAAAGGAACGTTCAAACGTTGTACCGAACAGAACACTTCCAATTGTCACTAAAAATATTTTTTGTGACGGTTGAACAGTAAACCGTCACCAAATATGTTTAGTGACAATTTGTCATTTTTTTGTGACAATTTTTTTTGTCATAAAAGACACATTCTAATTCTATTGTAGTGTTATTACTTATTAGTTAAATTATTTACGGAATCAACGGCGAATCCAATAGCAGGGCAGTAGTACTACTGTCGGAAAGATTGATATAACATATTGAAATGAATTTAAATACAATTGTTGTCATATTAAACGCTAATAAATAAAATATTAGCCAAGAAAAAAACTCCAACAATATACTGTATTTCATTGATGACCTGACTTCTTTTACCTTAAGGTCTTGTTTAGTTTTTAAATTCATCTCAACTTATCATGATAATTTTTTAAAATTTTAATACAAAATATAATAAGTAATTTAACTTTTTCAATTCTCAAAATAATAATAATATTAAAAAATAATATTTTAATAATATTTTATTATCTCAATTCAACTCAATTCAATTCAATTCAATATTGAAACGTAACCTTAGGTACACATCGGAGCTGGTACTGCAGGCCAAGTTGTGTGCAATATATATAAAAATCCAAAGTCATATATAGTGAGCCGAATGGGTCTTCTAGAAAAAAATATTTACTATATATGTTCAAATTGTTTATAACCTATATATCTATATTGATCACGCCAGAACTCTTCCGCTCCCAAATGCATCTAATATATATCAGAGGTCTTGCAAGAGACCAAAAAACACAACAACTTGAATCCTCTTCGTCATGATTAGTACTAGTACTGCATGTTGAGATTATGAAATTATCTCAAATTTTTAATTTGTTTTTATAGATTTAGCAAGATCGATCGATGGAGTCATGGTCAACTATATATATAGGTATATAATTGTTTGCGTATGTGTACTGTACGCGACGTCTGCGTGGGTTGTACACACTACAATAGAAGTGGACGTACGTGAACTTCATGAAGTAAACCAATCATGTTCATATAGAAGAGAAAAAAAAAACCAATGTTTATATAATATGTTGGATCAAGATCATATTTATATTTTCTGATTCTCAATACGCGTAAACCAATATTGTTTTAGTAAATAAGCGTGCAATTACACCCACAAATAGATTATAAAAAAGAGATCGCATAAACTGATGTGTTTTATGTGATCCGTTAAATCTACTTTACAATAAAATTAGAGAAAATATATTTACAACTGTGAATATACAACCGTCGCGTAATCGATTTACAAAAAATGAATAAAATATAGGACCTACATGAAAAAATAAAAGAAAAACCCAGGTATTATAACATGTTAGGACGTGAGTTGTGATCCATCTTCACATAATTACGAAGGAAAAATCCAGGTATTATAACATTCCTAACTTAAATGGGGTACAATGTAAGCCCATGGCTCTACGTGCACTACAAGTAAATTACCAATAAACAAAGGAAAAGAAGCTATGCCCAGAAACACTACTGCAATTCGACTTCAGCAGCATTTGACTTATGGTATATCAAGAGCTTGAGCCTCGTAATTCTTTCATGAATGAGCAAGGAATACAAAATTTCTCTCTAATTCCAAATTTGACTGAAAATAGCACCAATATGGAAGTCAGCCCCTTCACACAGTTTCTGTTCTGCTAATAACAAAATCATTTAAACAATGATCAATCAAGTATGTGCATGGAAAGCATAACCACAAACACAGAAGCTATTGATTTGGTCTTGATAGTAACTTGAAAGGCAAATGACAAGCCTAAAAGGAAGCAACAGAAGCACATTCCAGCAATTGATTTACTAATGAACCCCACAAAATAAATTACAACAGGAACTATATCCATTAAAGCATTTTAGTTAAAAATGAATTAACTACATTGTGAATATTACTTGTAATATTGGCAATACAGCTAGGATACCTATATGTCAAATGATACAATTTCCTTCCCTTACCTGGCAAAATTATTTAGGGCACAAAAAACTCGCCGCAAATAAAACTTTTTCCGCGAATTCCTTACACCACCAGAAGCTAAACGTGGCTACAGTAATTTTTCACTTATTGCGTCAAAATATGTGTAAATGTTTTTAGTCTCAAAAATGACTTTTTCTTCGTAGTGAGATAAAAGTAAAAAATTAAATAAAATATTATTAGAATATTATTTTTTAATATTATTATTGTTTTAAAATTTAAAAAAGTTGAATTATAATAATAAGATGATATAAAATACTTATCTAAATAGTGCCTTAGTCTCCAAGAAACTGATAAATAATTAGTATTCTAAGAAAATTTAGTTAGTTGTCGTGCATGTATGGCCACGATATTAATATTTAGTTAGTTTTTAGATTAAAATTTAGTTATTTTAATATAAAAACTGAAAGACTTGACGTAAATATATATAATCGTGTTATAGTTTTTTCACTCGAGTACACCTCACAGCTATACCTCGTGCAGGCCCCACTTCTACAGCGGTTTAATGCAATAAAAGTCCAATACCATGGTCATGCGCGGAGAAGGTCTTCCTCCCGATCTATATATATATATATGCCTCCATCCTTTAAAATAAAAATCCAGAATCTCTCAGAAGTTTTCCTTTGAATTTAACATAAGAACTTGTATCCTCTTCAAGGAAACACAGGGAGCAATATCTATCGGTTTCCGAAGGATGTTCTTGCAAATTACATGTGTTGTTCTGATATTGTCAGAACTGGCAGCTGCAGCAGTAGCAGCTCCATTAGCCAAGCCTAACTGCTCAGATCGGTGCGGAGATGTCGAAATTCCTTATCCATTTGGTACAACTACAGATTGCTACCTAAATGAAGGATTTTGGCTAGCTTGCAACGAGTCCTCAAGCCCACCCCAACCACTGTTGGGAAATATAGTTGTCACGAACATTTCCATCGACGGTCAGCTTGACATCTTGAATTTTATAGCCTTTGAGTGTTTTGAAAACTCGAGTGGTGTGCTTGAGTATGACAATGAACCCTCTCTCCGTGTCCGTGATTTCACAATTTCCAACACCAAAAATAAGTTCGTGGCCGTCGGCTGTGACACTTACGCCTTCCTCAATGCTTACCAGAACGACGAATTCTTCTCCATTGGCTGCACCTCTACATGTAAAAGTCTTAGAAATGTCGCCAATGGATCATCTTGCTCTGGAATTGGGTGTTGCCAGGTTGACATTCCGAAAGGATTGAAGAACTTTACTTTAGATGCACGCAACTATAACAATCACACAGATGTCATTGAATTCAATCCATGCAGCTATGCTTTTGTGGCTAAACAAGACGGGTTCTACTTCTCCTCTGATTATCTTGAAAGCCTGCGACGGAATAAGACCTATCCAATGGTTCTTGATTGGGCAATCGGTGATACAACATGTGAAATTGCCGAACACCAGCCGGGTTACGTATGTGGAAGGAACAGCCAATGTTATAATTCCCAAAACGGTGATGGATATCTTTGCAAGTGCATTAGTGAAGGTTATGAAGGAAATCCATACCTCGAGGATGGTTGCCAAGGTACGAGTTTCAAAGCTTCTCCAATAATATTTTAACAAATTAATGAACATTCAAATGAATCAGTGTGGAAAGAGGAGGGCCCCCCGGAAGTTTTGTCAGCCACTTTGTTTGAGAATTCATGTACTGTTTGATTTGAAGTAATGGAATCATATTTTTCTTTTTTAAAAAAAAAAAAAAAAAGAAATGAAACTCCAAAGATCAATCTATGCCTGAATTTTGAATTTATTCATATGACGTTCTTGGTTTTGATTGTATATGCCACATATACATACATATATATATATATATATGGTATAATATTCAATTTCCATACAAAATATTAATGTATTAAATGGCTGGTTCGAAATGGTTCAATCGTTTGTATTATTGCTCCTATAATTCAGATGTAAATGAGTGCGAAGCAGACCCGAACCCCTGCAATACCACTACGTCAACATGCATGAACACTGATGGGAATTTTACCTGTATTTGCCACGACGGATACGAAGGTGATGGGAAGATCACAACTGGAATAGGTTGCAGACCTATAGCACGGGCCAACAAATCTAGCATTAATATCATTATTCCTCTCGGTAAGTATATATATAATATATTATAATTATATATAATTGCATTATAATTATTTTTTAACCCAATAATTACATATATTATAATTACTTGGTCAATGGTTGTGTCAACGACCGCAATTGGCCGGCCTCCTTGGTCAACGTTGCCGGCTGGACATGATTCACATATTTTCTTATTCTATTCTTATATGTAAAGCACCAATAAAACTCCATTGACTATTTTTATCTTATATCTTCAAACTTTTTTACTGTGGTGAGATTTGATAATATTGAAGGCAAGAGCTAGCACTATCTGAAAACTAATGATAAATTAAAGGATAATCTTTCATTCGTACTAATTCATGTTTAAATCTCTCAAACAGTATTAAAAACACAATAAATATTATAAAATCTACTTTATATTATATAATTTAGACAAAATAAAAAAAAAATCAATCCCTGTTTTTATTCCTTTTTTTTTTTTTTATAGCTTTTTTCTCTCTTTTTGCAATAGGATGTCATAGACAATTGATAGCAATAAAATTTATAATATTCCCCAGTTTATATATATGAATGATGAGTCTATAGAATCCCAAAACTAAAAGACTACTTGGCATGGACTCTTAGATTTTTTAATAAGGCTAATTATTTTAATTTCAACTAGCCCTCTTTCAGTAGTATATATATTTTTTCGGGCGCGCATTTATAACTAATAAAAATTTACTTTCTATTAAGAAATAAAAGATGGATATTAAAGGTCCCTTAAAAACTCAAAAGGTTTTAAGAAATGAAATTCTCACAGAAATCATTTCGATTTTATGTTGTGATAATTACATATATACTATGCTTTAACTCAAAGTCTTGAATGAGCTACTTAATTGCCTATTGGATTTGCAGTACCTTTGTTGAATTGTTGGTGCAAACATAGATAACATGTTTGAATATCCGCAGCTATCAGCATTGGCCTCGTAGGATTGTTTGTGGGAGGTTCTTCAATATATTGTGGACTAGAAAGAAGAAAACTCATCAAGCTAAAAGAGAAGTTCTTCCAACAAAATGGTGGATTGTTGTTACAACAAAAACTCTCGAATTATAGAGCTTCAATGGAGACTACCAAAATCTTTAGTACAGAAGAACTTCAAAGTGCTACCAATAATTACGATGAAAGTAGAGTTCTTGGCCGAGGTAGCTTTGGAACTGTTTATAGAGGAGTCTTACCGGACAACAAAATTGTTGCCATTAAGAAATCAAAAATTTGTGACAGGACTCAAATTGAGCAATTCATAAATGAAGTTATTGTGCTTACCCAAATTAACCATAGAAATGTGGTTAGGATGTTAGGTTGTTGTCTAGAAACAGAGGTCCCGTTACTAGTCTATGAATTCATCACAAATGGGACTCTTTCTAGTCATATTCATGATAAAAACCTATCATCCTCACTTTCATGGGAAAAACGTTTGAAGATAGCATCAGAAACTGCAGGGGCGCTCGCATACTTGCATTCTTCAACTTCCGTGCCAATTATACACAGGGATGTGAAACCTGGAAATATACTTTTAGATGATAACTATTCAGCAAAAGTGGCTGACTTTGGAACTTCAATTTTGGTCCCTCTTGATCAAACAGAATTATCTACATTGGTGACGGGAACTTTTGGATATTTAGACCCAGAATACTTTTATAGTAACCAGCTTACAGAAAAAAGTGATGTCTATAGTTTTGGTGTTGTTGTGGCAGAGCTACTGACAGGTAAGAAAGCGCTTTCTTTTGATAGGCCTGAAAAGGATAGAAGTTTGGCAATGTACTTTAACTCTGCTGTAAAAGAGGATCGCTTGCATCAAATTCTTGACGATCAAATTGTCAATGATGTCAATATTAATGCAATAGATGAAGTTGCTAATATTGCAAAATGGTGCTTAAGTGTAAGAGGGGAGGATAGGCCAACTATGAAGGAAGTGGCAATGGAGCTAGAAGGATTGAGAATTATGGGAAAACATCCATGGGTAAAGGCTGATCTTTATACAGAGGAGATCGAAAACTTGCTTGGGCCACCTACACACTCCTTCAACATTGATGTCTACAATGGTTCTTCCTCTACCATCACAACAGTTGGGCTTGAAAGTATGAGGACCCAAATCGTGAAACCATTAGATCATGACGGCAGATGATGAGCTAGCTAGTCCATGGCCAATACATACATCATGATCTTCACCAATTGATCAAATTTATTACTTGTAGGTACATATATGTGTATCTCTCGTATTTTTTCGTGTTTGATGTCTCAATTTTCTTGCCGCACACCTTCATTTTCTTTTCTGTAATACGGCTCCATTATAAATAGATATACCTTAAAGAAATCTTTTAAGTGATGTTATCTTTCATTCTTTTTTGTTATCAATATTACTTATATAGATATTTTGTATATTACCCTTTTTTTTATGGTTGTTACTTTGTTACATATATATATCATTGATCGTGGCCTAATTAAGAACACCTACCTAATTATTGAATATTGCACGCTACGTTCACTCAACGTCTAAAAGGATTAATGTTCTGTCGCATGCATGATGATTTGGAGCGCATTACCTTCAAACTGGTGAATTTCCAGCTTCTCCTGGTGTGATACGGCCGGATTCAATCATCCGTAATTGAAATATGTGAAATATGGTATTACGTACATGATATACAAGCAATCGGATTCTGAATAATATATACACACATGCACACATCCATGCATGCAATACGAAGGGATGGGATCGAAATTGAAATAAATAATATTATGGTCATGAGCCACCTACGTAACGATCGATCAGCATGATATAATACATCCGGCAGCTTTGATCTAGTCTCCAATATGCATGTTGCGGTCATATTCAGCCACGATCTTATACCACCCCATATGATCATGACCTTGACTTACTATCCCAGTTTATGTCTTAGTCGCAACCAATTAAATTAATTGTTTGAGTTATGCAAAGTGGAAAATATTCCAATATTGTAATTAATTGAATGAAAATAACGTCATAGAATTTCAAGTGTTAATTCAATCATTAATGATCATACGTTTGATCATCCCAAATTAATACTGAATGCTGGAACTTAAACTAATATTGAACAAGCTGTAAATTAAAAAACCAAGATTAATCCTGAATTAAGTTTATTCATTAGGAGGGAACCAAGATTAATCCATTGTTTTTAGATTATCATGAATGGTGACTTTTTTCAAGGAGGGAAACCTACGAGTAATGAGAGAAGAAAGCTTAAAAGAACTAGTGAGGTGTTAATTGGGAGGGTGAATATGGCGCACCTTAATCTATTACATCTTCATTCTACGTGATATATATTAAGTGGTTCTCGATGAATATATATATATATATATATATATATATATATATATTTATATATATAATATATTATTATAATTATTTATAAGCCGGTATATAGCAGAGCACATCAAGTAAATAAAGTGTTTAGGAGACAGAATTTGATTTGTAAAGAAAATTTTAAAATCTGAATCTTGCAAATCAAATCTTACTATTTAACTTATGTATATAGATAATCATCATGTACACAAGGACACTGTTTATTTACGACCAGTTAATTCCAGCGAAATCACTATTTGCAACTAAAATTGGTTGCAAATAGTCTTTTGGTTGCAATAAATTAGTCACAAAAGTCCGTTTTTCTTGTAGCATGTGCTTTACATACCTACATGATGAGAATAAAATAACTATATGTGTATCAGGTTAATGATCTGATTCCTTAATTAAAAATAATACTATCAACTTACATTAAAATATACATTATTTATATGGATTACAGTTAATTAGTTAAAGTTAATTTGGTTACTGTTTCAAGCTATATCACAACATTCACTCTTTCATTTATAACTATATCAATAAGCTATAATCTACATAACAATTAGAAAATTGATATATAACATTAATGTTATATTACATAATACATAATTAACTTAGTTTATAAAATAACTTTTGTTAAAAATATAAAAAAAGTAGCTTAGTATATCATATAATTTTAAATAAAATACACAACTAAATATAGATCATAACTAAATATTACACAAGCAATTGGATTCGTAATAAATATATACACATGCACATACATGCAGCATGCAATATGAAGGGGGATATGAATTAAATTGATGTACAAGATGATGGTCATGAGCCACCTACCGAGCAAATATATCCAGCCTTGATCTAGTCTCCAATATGTTGCGGTCATATACAGCCACGATCTTACATTATACATTATATTATATCACTACAAGAAAACTGCTTATTTATGACCAGTTAATTCTAGCAAAATACTATTTACAGATAAAATGAGTCTGTTTTGGTCACAAATAGTCTTTTCGCCACAATCAAATAGTCGCAAAAGCTTTGTATGGAATGAAGTGTAGATCACCCTTGTGTTGGGATGAAGTTGGTGAGAGTAAAGTAATTGGGCCTGAGATAATTCAAGAAATGAAAGATCAAGTTCAGTT
This sequence comes from Juglans mandshurica, assembly GCA_022457165.1. Taxonomy (NCBI): domain Eukaryota; kingdom Viridiplantae; phylum Streptophyta; class Magnoliopsida; order Fagales; family Juglandaceae; genus Juglans; species Juglans mandshurica. Next base: position 33,569,831 of record CM039621.1, read on the forward strand.
TATAAGGACCAAAATGGCGGAAAGATCAAGTTCAGTTTATAAGGACCAAAATGGCGGAAGCTCAAAGTTGCCAGAAGAGTTATGCAGATACAAGAAGAAGAGACTTATCATTTGAAGTAGGTGATTGGATTTATCTCAAGGTCTCTCCTATGAAAGGCGTTAAGCATTTTGGTAAGAAGGGAAAACTTAGTCCGAGGTATGTTGGCCCTTTTCAGATGATAGAGAAAGTTGGGCATGTTTCTTATAGAGTTGCATTGTCAGATTATTTTGGGGAAGTTCATGATGTGTTCCATGTGTCATCGTTGAAGAAAATTTTTGGACAACAAGAACCACGTTTTGTTGACCCTGGACACGTTCAACTTCAACCTAACCTTACTTATGAAGTTGCTCCGACACAGATTGTGGATTGGAAAGAGCAAAGGTTAAGGTCCAAGACTATACCTTTGGTGAAAGTGTCATGGGGCGACCCGTTGGCACAAGATTTCTCTTGGGAGAGAGAAGCTGACACGAGGGAGCAATATCCGTATTTGTTTGATTGACTATGGCGGTATGTTCGTTATGTCTTCTCAGTCGAATCTTGTTCCTGTCTTAGTTTAATGTTTGACCTTGCCAATTTCGAGGACGAAATTTTATTTTGAGGGGGGGAGAATGTAACATCCCGTATTTTAGTGTATTTTTATTGAAGGATTTATTATTATTAATTCAAAAATTTATTCTCTTGTTTTAAAAGTGTTAGATTTTTAGTTGGGTTATTTTTATGATTTTTAATTTTGCGAAAATTATTTTTGAAGTGTTTTCTTAAAATTAATTATTGTTATACATTTAAATTTCTTCTCATATTAAATTAACTTATTGTTGGATTTAATTATTTATTTTCATTTTAATCACTACGTTTGAATTATTTTATTTTACTTGTTATTTTGAAACCGTTTCCGGTGGATCATTTTTGTGACCCAATATGTGATGATTGAACCTCATTTCTTTCCCTTACTTTTTCTTTTCCTCTTTTCTTTTTCCCTTTTTCTATTTTTCCTCTTCCTTTTTCTTATTTTTCTCTTTTCTCCCTCTGCTTCTCTCCAGCGCGACACCACCCTCCCTTTCTCTCCTGTGCGTTTTCCTTCCTCCCCCAGCCCGCCACCGTGAGCCGCCCGTGACAAACACCGCCCAGCCCACCTTCTTCCCCACTTTCCGGCGACCCTATCCCTCCAATCTCAGCTCCTCCTGCGCCGCCATTTGCTCCCATGCGCATCACCAAGCCGCGGCGTTCCTTGGTCAACCCATCAAAAAACAAGACTCAAAGGTGGTAAAGTTTGGTGGCCTGGTAGCAAGAACGAATAAGTTTGTTCCAATAATTTACAAGGATTGGAGGTCGATGCCTAAAACCATAAAGGAGGAAGCGTGGGGCCCTATAATGGTATAGAACTTGTATTAAACCCTTATTATTAATTAAACAGGTATATTTTGAAAATTGTGTTAGAAAGCAAGACATATACTTGTTTAAATTTATTTTGACTATAGGGCAAGTTTAAAGTTCTTGATGACAAATTGGATACATTCAAAAAATGGATACTAAAGGACTTGGGGAAGAAATGGAAAGACTACAAGCACGAATTGAAGAAAAAGTTACTTCGTGAAAAAGACACATCTGCAGCACAAGTTGTTCCAAGGGCAAGTCCCAATATGGTGGACTTATCGCAACTAGCGGAGTTGGCCAATCTTTGGTTCGATCCAAAATATATGGTAACAGCGCGTGCATTTCTCTTATAGATTTAGAAAGTCAACCAACTAGTTATTTTAAACATAATTTTCATAATCTTTGTGATATTGTAGTTAATGTAACACCCCGTATTTTAGTATATTTTTATTGAAGGATTTACTATTATTAGTTCAAAAATTTATTTTCTTGTTTTAAAATTGTTGGAATTTTAGTTGGGTTATTTTTATGATTTTTAATTTTGCAAAAATTATTTTTGAAGTTCTTTCTTAAAATTAATTATTGTTATGCATTTAAATTTCTTCTCATATTAAATTAACTTATTGTTGGATTTAATTATTTATTTTCATTTTAATCACTACGTTCAAATTATTTTATTTTACTTGTTGTTTTGAAACCGTTTCCGATGGATCATTTTTGTGACCCAAGATGTGACGATTGGGCCCCATTTCTTTTCCTCACTTTTTCTTTTCCTCTTTTTTTTTTTCTTTTTTTTTTTTTCTTTTTCCTCTTCCTTTTTCTTCTCATTCTCTTTTCTCCCTCTGCTTCTCTCCCGCGCGACGCCACCCTCCCTTTCTCTCCCGTGCGTTTTCCTTCCTCCCCCAGCCGGCCGCCCATGACCGACACCGCCCAACCCACCTTCTTCCCCACCTGCCGGTGACCCTTCCCCTCCGATATCAGCTCCTCCCGCGCCGCCATTTGCTCCCACGCGCATCACCAAGTCGCGGCGTTCCTTGTGCTCGCGCGCCGCCGTCGCGCCACCTCCGGCCACTATTTTTTCACCATTTCATCCTCGACCTCCTAGCAACCCAATGCACCCAACCCCAACTCCGATCCGCCACCTGTGAAGCATATCCAACTCTATTTTCGTTTTGAGTATTTTTGCACTTCAAACACCCTCTACGCCGCCACCCACGGCCAACCACCACCACCACTAGTTTCACCGACATCCTTAAGCCCTACCCTATCAATCCCGGGTCTTCATTTGCACCCGTTCAAAAGTGAGTCTTTGAGACCCACGGCCACAGTGCATTTGGCACTGTTTTGTAGCTGTGTTGATACTTCTTGCAGATCCGTGATCCCTCAGAAATCATTATATAGAGTTGTAAGTATTTTCTAAAGAACTCTTGTAATTTAAATGTATTTTTGCACTAACTCATTACACTGTATTGAATTGTTGGTTGGTTTTGTCGGATTGAGTCCGAGGAGTACGAGGGTCGGATGAATTAGTGGAGGAAGTTTGTTTGTGTGTTTGGATTGGTGTTGATTTGTTGGTTGGATCTGGTGTGGTTCATGTGCATTGCATATTTGCACGCATGATCGTGTTTGTAAGTGAAAACTGGGTTTTTGGTAATTGCATTCATCTTCATGTGTTTAATGGAAACTGGGTTTTCATGTGAGAATGATTTTGGGTGCGTGTGTATCACGACCCCAAGCCGAGATGGGGCATTATCTCGGTGGAGCTCCTCTGGTCATTCGGGAGCAGAATATACTGAGTGACGTCCCCTGGATTGTCACCGGGCGACAATGGGATCGGACGAGATGGTCTCGTGCCGACACTGTGGTCCTTTTGCTGGCGAGGACTAGAGGATGTCTAGCCACGTACACGCTGGGCGCGTAACTGGGCATCGCTCGTTGCCTAGTGGATGCTTGGCTATGAACGCGTTGGGCGCGAAACTAGGCGTCGCTACGTAACCAGGACTTGCGGATGATCCCTAGGGGAGATCATGGTGCATAGGTAAAATGGTCTATTTTCTGAGAAAATAGCGTGTGTTGGATTTTTATAAATTGTGTGATCATTTTCTGGGAAAATGTATTGTGGATATTTTGGGCCAAATGGAATTTTGGTGTGTGTTGGAAAATATTCATTTTCGTGGAAAATGATGTTTTGAGGTTGATGCATATTTCATCATATGCATGCATGTTGGTTGCATTAATGCATTTTTATTCCTGAGAGTTGTTTGGTTTATACTTACCTGCGGTACCGTTTTATGGTAACGCAGATTTTGATGCAGAGGAGGATGAGAGTGAGCCTGAGGAGTCGGCTCCGCCCAATGAGTGATTTGAGATCACTCACTTTATTTGGGACATGTATTGTATTTTATTTTGGATGACTGTATAACTACTTTTTAAACCTTTTACTGGTGTTTAGATTATGTTATGAAGAAGAGGGGAATGATGAAGGGGAAGATGAAGAGGTGGAAGAGAACGACGAGGACGAGGATTGAGGGGATTATAAGTGAAGAATCTCAAATCATATTAATATTTTAGTTTAATGGTATTTGCAACTTTTCTTAATTGAGATAATATTTATGGTTATGCGATAAATCGACGTTTGCTCTATTTTGCTAAGTTGGAATTAGAATTAATTATAAAAGTTTTGAAGTCAATTGTTAGGTGAAGTGGTGGATTATGCATTAGTTTTACTACTCTTTTTGGAAGTTGTGAATCTTAGTAAGATGCCCTTTACTAGTTGGGTTCATGACCCATTCTTTGAACGATCTCTCGAATTCGGTATAGCATTTAATCTACTCATGATACAAAGGTGAAAACTGAATAGCTACTCAAAGATGTATGAAGACAATCTTGATTTGATAGGTATTAGTTGACACTTCGGTAACTTTGTACAATATATTTGCAGTGCTTTGTTTGTGTATATTCAATTGGTTTAGCAACTAAGAAGTTTTCTCATATTGGTAAAATTAGTGAATTATAAAGAAGAATTATTATTCAAGTCCCTTGAATTTATATATTTTTCTCAAACAAATGATTAGAATTCAAAAGGTTCCCAACATATTTTAACATATTTTGTCATAAAGTTTGACCACATTCATTTTTAAAAAAGAATAAATATGAGATCCTTATTAAAAGATTAATTTTTTAATAATAGACTCTATTTTTTTCAAAAGGAATGTACGAAATTTGCACAATTTTTAAAATGAAGGCACAATACTTACATTACTGTATTTAACATTACTTATTAAATATTGAAGAAAAGAAATTGAAAGGCGTCGCATTGAGATCTCGACGCGCGAACTCTCTTCTATAGTTCTATTGAACCTCCCTCCCTCCGGAATTGGAATGCGTTATACCATACTGGTAGGGCACCCTAGAAATTCAACTAAGATTTTGGGGGTATTTTGGTAACATTGCAAATATATATAGCACACTTTGCCCTTTCTTTCAGAGTGCGAAAAAGGACCGAGCGGAGTAGAGGCGTTTTCGTTATCCACATATAAATTTGGGTATTGGTATTAGAGATGGTTAAGTTCTTGGTTTTGTTTATTGAGCAGGAGAGGTGGTGGCAGTGACACAATATGATTGTTTTTTCCATTTTTTTGTGGCAAGAACTTAATTATTTTTTTCTTCGTATCATTTAAATAAGTTTTTTTATTCTTTTTAATTACCGGCGTAAAATTGATCAATTCTCGGCATTTTTTTAAATGCCACCAAAGCTATATATTATTATCGAGGTAACAATATAAATGCTGAAAAACTACTAATTTATCGGCGTAAAATTGATCAATTGTACGCATTTTTTTAAACAATATAAACACCGAAAAACTCAATAATTTACTGGAGTAACATTGAACAAGTGTTGGCATTTTGATAAACGTAGAAAAAACTTTATATTATTTCCGGCGTAACAATATAAAGCCGTAAAACTCAATAATTTGCTGGCGTAAACTTGATCAATTTTCGATATATTTTCTTAAACGCCGCCAAAGCTATATATTATTATCGGCGTAAGAATGTAAATGCCGAAAAATTAAATTATTTAGCGGCATAAAAATTAAGCACCGGCAATAATATATTTTTTACCGGCACAAAAACAACTACCGATAATATAAATGCCAGTAATTTTGTCTTTTTTTTTTGTTGTGATATTCTTGTGCTTTGTTTTTTAGATTTTTTTAGTTTCTATTCTTAAGCTTTTCATATTTAGTTTAGATTATGTTAGGAATATTTAATATATATTTGAGAAAAGAAACCTATAAATGGACGTTTATATTAAAATAAAAAAGTCTTGCTTAATTGGACAAGAAACATAGGACGTGATCGACAGTGATCCGGATGCATGCATTGGTGGTCGAAACTTAATTAGGCCAGATGGCCGATCGAGTCAATATATATATATATATATATATATATATATTAATGGCATTAAGTAATATGAAAGTTGATGTAAGGTCGTGAGTCGTCAGGTAAGAACAAAAATATAACCATCATCACTTCTTTTTGAATCCAGATCGATCACGTATCGAGCAAGTTCGGATAGATTTTTGTTTACAAAGTTGTGATCATTTCTTTATTTTCTTTCGAGCTAAAATCAATTCGAATTGACCTTTCACCAGCCTGCAGCTTTTTTCTTCCCCTTCTTCCCCGGGGTTTGAATTCGCGTGGGCTTTTGCTCCATGCGACGAGCTATTCTAGTCATCATTATCGATCGTAGAGCAGGAAGTCAAGATTATTTAAGTTTTCTTGATCTACCACAAGCACGTGACTTTGACTACCTCGTACGTGTAGTGATCACCAACCAAATTACTTGTTCATGGAGTTATTATCCAAAGGGGTATAAAATCTTCCAATGTAATTATATATATATATATATATATATTTATATGAAATTAACATAAAATTATAATTTCAAGTTACTGTTAATTATATATATTCAATTAACGAATTTTGGATTAACCAATAGTACTGAACAAAGTACCTAAATAATTCACTACAAGAAATCAGACATTTTCTAGTGCTCAAAATCGTCGCAAATAACCTTAATAATTGATGCATTTTTTATTTTATTTTTTAATTTTTTCTCTAAGTAAATATACAGTATAAAAATATTTAGGAGAAGAATTCAATTAGTTTAATAAAAATAAAAAAAAAAATTAAAACAGGAATGGTGTACGATGTAGGGATGATTGTAACAAAACCTTACTTGAAATATCAAGCCATGCATGAATACTTAGAATATGGGTAATTAGGTTTATAAAAAAATATATATGGGTAATTAAAGATAATAAAAAAAAAATATCATTCCTCAATGTTTAATAAACAGCTTGAAGATCTCATGTTGAATATTTTATCCGTCCTTAGTCTCGGTCAATATGTGTGGCGTCACAAGTACCTAACCTAAATAATCAAATCTACTTGTGATTTTGACTTGGTGCCCAAGATACAAGGTGTGTTTTTCATATTTTTTTCTCAGTACATGACTTTAATAGGAAGCTGACATTAGCGAGGACCATAAATTCAAATAGCAACAATAAAACGCCTTCCAAAAAAAGACTATTAGCGAGGGAAATCGTTGCAATTAATTTTTATCAATTAAAAACTCACTATTACTATAGTATTTCAAAGTGCAGGTGCGGTACGAAATCAGTATTATTTAAGTTTTCTTCTACCACAAGCACATGACTTTGACGACCTCGTACGCGTAGTGATCACCAACCAAATTACTTGTTCATGGAGTGATTATCCAAAGGGGTATAAAATCTTCCAATGTAATTATATATTTATATATATATATATATATTTATATGAAATTAACATAAAATTATAATTTCAAGGTACTATTAATTATATATATTCAATTAACGAATTTTGGATTAACCAATAGTATTGAACAAAGTACCTAAATAATTCACTACAAGAAATCAGGCATTTTCCGGTGCTCAAAATCGTCATAAATAATCCCAATAATCGCTGCATTTAACCATTTTCGGCGATTTTGAAATCGCTGCATGTTCGACGAAATTAAAGCGTCATTTTTTATCTACTTCAGCGATAGGCAAAAATCGTCACAAAAAACTACTAGTTCCAGCGATTTTAGTCTGTCGCAAATGTTTCAAAAATTGATGGAAATGGCCTTCCCGTTTACCTTTAAAATTGCTAAGAAAAAATATTTCCGACAATTTTTATCGTAGCAAAAGGTTAATAAATCGCCACAAATAACTCATTATTTTTTCTAACAATTCTAACTCATTATTTTTTCTAGCGATTTATAACTTTCTACCTAACCTCCTTTGGCTGGTGACCGCTGTCGCAGACCACGCCGCTGCCACCAACCGCCTCCCCTCACACCAGTGACCAGCCACTAGACCCAACCCACGATATATCTCTCTCCGCCACTCAAAATGGTCCTCCATTCGAAGGTTTTCCTTCTCTCACGGGTTCACTCTCCTCAACCTAGCGCTGCTGTATGCAGCCTCCCATGCCGCCGCACCGAGCCCCTCACGCCAACGACCCTCCCCTCTATCGAACCCAGCCACTTATCTCCTCGATCTGCCCCTCACACAACTCTCTCTCTCTCTCTCTCTCTTGCTGTTTCCCCACATCGCGGCCCAAATTCGTCGCCTTCAACCACGAGTCACTGCCCACTTGCACAACGGACCTCCACCCCTCAGCCATACTTTCCTTCCTTAAGCCAAGCTGATCTCTCCTTCCATCTCATGCTATCTCTCCCTCTCAGGTCTCCATTGTGCAAGGTAAGATGCAGCTGTGCTCTGCCCAACACCCCCACCAAAGGACCGCCGTGAGCCTCAGTCTCCAGTTGCCTTCTAGAGGCAACTCAACCAGCCCACTGGACCCAACCCACGATATCTCTCTGTCCTCCACTCGAAATGGTCCTCCATTCAAAATGGTTTTCCTTCTCTCACGAGTTCACTCTCCTCAGCCTAGCGCCGCCGTACGCCACGTCCCATGCCGCCGCACCAAGCCCCTCACGCCAACGACCCTCCCCTCTACCAAACCCAGCCACTTATCTCCTCGATCTGCCCCTCACGCAACTCTCTCTCTCTCTCTCTCTCTCTCTCTCTCTCTCTCTCTTGCTGTTTCCCCACATCGTAGCCCAAATTCGCCGCCTTCAACCACAAGTCACTACCCACGTGCATGATGGACCTCCACCCCTCAGCCATACTTTCCTTCCTTAAGCCACGCCGACCACTCCATCCATCTCACGCTCTCTCTCCCTCTCAGGTCTCCATTGTGCAAGGCAAGATGCAGCTGTGCTCGGCCCAACACCCCCACCAAAGGACTGTCGTGAGCCTCAGTCTCCAACTGCCTTCTAGAGGCTGCTTAACCACCCGAGCACCAATCATCCTCTTTCAGAGCTAGCCCATGCATACTAGCCATCCCCACCACTGCTCTGCTGTGCTTCGCAATGCTCCACCGTGGCAGCTTTCTCCCCCACTCACCAACACGCCAGAGCTACCATCTCTTTTGCGAGAAACCCATCAGTAGGCCCACTGTCTCACCCAGATCCGCCGCTGCCACCTTGCCCCATCGCTGCTCTACCACTTTTGGCGTCACCTCGGTGAGCCAAATCTGCCATGAGTTGCTTTTTAACTTCTGTTTACGTTTTATGTATTTGCTAATTGCTTTGTGTCCGTCTGCATAGCGACGCGCACGCTCGTCCAATGGCAAGACGCTATAGACCGACACGTGCTCTATCAACCTATTTTGTTTGTACGCATTGTAAGTAATATTTCGATGCGACCACTTTGAGATTAAAATAATATTTTTACACTAATATTTTTCTACAGTCTGGTTGGTTGGACTGGGCCTTAGGCCTAGTGGAGCGTTGAAAAAATTAAACTGTAGTTGAGGTTGGTTTGGGCCTTGGGCCAAAAACGGAGGATGGGAAAACACGTGTTGTTGGTTTGTGTAACTGTGAAATTGTGATTGCTATGATACTGTATGATGTTGTGTTGTATGATGAGTGTTCTGCCATGTCATCCAATATCTATTTTTTATGTATCTGCATATATATATTTATTAATATCTGTCTTGATTATTTAATTGTGTTGTGTTCTACTATGTGGCATGACTTGAAAACTGGGTTTTCATGTCTTGGTAATAATTTTATGGTTGCATGTGTATCACGACTCCAAGCCGAGATTGCGCATTATCTCGATGGAGCTATTCTAGTCACTCGAGAGCATAATAAACTAATGTAACGTCCCCTAGGTTGTTGTCAGGCGAAAACGGGTTCGAACGAGACGATAACACTCTCGTGCCGACTCTGTGGCCCCTTGCTGGCTATGGCTAGAAGATGCTTGGCCATGGTACGCGTCGGGCGTGGAGTTAGGCATCGCTCGTTATGAAGTCATACACACGGTTGTTACTCGTGGTGTGACGAAGGGAGCCAGGATGTACAAATGGTCCCTATGGGACACCATGGTGTACACTAAAATAAATAGTTATGATTGGGCCAAAATGGGATTTTTGGCGTGTGTGATCAAAATGTGTCTTTTTCGGGAAATGGGTGGATTTGTTCTTGCATGTTCTACTGTGTGGCTATGGATATGTTGGTTGCATGAATATATTTTAATCTCTTGGATGTTGTTTGGTTGCTTACTTCCTAAGATTTCATAATCTGACGGTGGGGTTTCCACCTACGGTTTCATCTTATGGAACCATAGTCTTCAATGCAGAGGTTGGGTTTGAGCACGATGAAACGACCCCACCCGAGGAGTGGCGACTTGGAGTATTCATAGTTGTGACTAGAGAGAGATTTGCCGTTATTTTTCTTTATCAGTTGGATAACTATAATAATTTTTTGAGGTGTATTCAATTGGGTTGTAGACTTTTAACTTTCTGGTACTTAGCTTGAAACTGCTTTCAAAATTTTTTCATTGCGTACATTTATCATGTACACATATTGCATGTTCACATACTTTTGCACTTTGCGATGGGGTGTGTCACCCAAGTGGCCTTCACCCGGTGTCACAACTCCTAACAAATTACACGTGGGGGTCGAGGACGCCACATATATATAGTGCTATATTTTGTAAATGGGCTGGAGCTGTGAGGTGATTGCATCTAACTCTCTTACTAATAGTTGTTCTATGATATGCTAGTATACTTAGCTAGCCCAAAATTAGTCTACACATGCATTTTATATAAGTGCGACTGAATTATATTGATTGGTCCCATAGAATATGCAAAATTCAACAAGCTAGTAGAGACGACCAATGAGAATTCAATATTAATGCCATACCTTGTCGAAGATTAACTAAAAACTCATTCAATAGTTTAGCATTATCAAATTGAATTCAGAAATAAATGACAAAAGGATGAAAGAAAGCTAACACTTATTTGTTACATATATAATAATATGAAGAACTTTTGAACTGTCAAGTATGAGAGATTGCCATCCTTGGTTAGGGCGACTAGCTTTTTTATGCAGGTAAATCAACAAACTAACATATCATTTAAATTGCATTGGCGATTGTGTATATTGACTCGATTCGCTTGATTGAATTGACGACCAAGACTGATTTGAACTTTGTTCAATGTCCGGTTGTATGTATCTCTCTGATAATGACAAGAAAGGCTTCGGAGGTATTTGTAAACATTCAATGTCTTCTTCAAGCATCTCTATGACTTTTTTCATTGAAGGACGATCATTAGGCTTCATTTGTATACACCATAATGCAACTATGATCATCTTCTTAGTCATTTTCTTTTCCTCCTCTGTGGAATCTTCTATTTCTATGCCATTTTCATTGTTCAATTGGTCATAGACACAAGTAGGGAAGTAGGTTTCACTAGAATGATCTGTAAATGTATTCAAGTTCCTTCGTCTACCTGTCATGTCCATCAACAACATTCCAAAACTATAGACATCGGCTTTGTATGAGATGCCCCCAATATTTTGATAGCACAACTCAGGAGCCATGTATCCAAATGTCCCCCTTACAGCAGTCAAAGAAACAATGCTATCATCTGTTGAAAAAAGTCTTGCCAAGCCAAAGTCTGAGACCTTAGGCATAAAATCCTCATCGAGAAGAATGTTGTGAGGCTTGATATCGAAATGCAAAATTTGCATTTCACAACCTTCGTGTAAATATTTAATGCCACGAGCTACTCCAAGAGCAATGTCATGCATTTTTTCAAAGTTTAGAAGAATACTTCCTTCTTGTGAAAAAATGTATTTATTGAGAGATCCGTTGGACATGAATTCATACACAAGAGCACGCTTTGATCCTTCAACGCAAAAGCCAATGAGTTGCACTATATTAATATGGTGAATCGTTCCAATGGTAGCAACTTCGCTGATAAATTCTTGGCCATTAGCTTTGGATTTTCCTAACATTTTTACGGCTACATGTCGGCCACTTCGAAGTGTTCCTTTAAAGACAGTGCCATAACCACCTTCACCCAGTTTATCCTTAAAACCTTTGGTCATCTTCTTTACTTCTGAGTAAGAGTACCTTATTGGCATGAGGTCATTGTGTTTTTGCAAAAATTCTTCAACAGCGTTATACATTGATAAATGTCTCCTACGCCACTTATATATCAAGAATGCAAGCACAAATGGAGTCGCCAATATAACTTTTGCTCCATGGTATAGTCCTATATATGGTATGGCATCACCGAAATAGATAATATATAAGAGAAGTAATGATCAGTAGTTGCACAACTATCAAAAATTGATCTTGTAACAAATTAAGCATAGTAACTATTAGTTTTTTCTGTCAAAAACTCGTTAATGTTTTCCATTGCGTTTATTTCCATTCTTCATAGCCTAAAGAATGATGTGCTAAAAATGTAGTTAAAAAATAAAAATAAAAATAATGAAGACCAAAGGCAAGGGGTGCAGGTTCTTACCCAAGTCGATGAGAATGATCATTAGTTGGACTGAAAGTACTGCATGAATATGAAAGGATAAACCAAGTAATTAATGATCAAGAGACTTGGACAAATTTAAGTTCAAGGCGTAAGAAAATTGCATCAATAAGTGTCCCCCAGGGCTATATATGCCGAAGAAGAAATAAAGCAATAACTGACATGTATGTATGTGTGTGTGTGTGTATGTATATATATTATATACACATATACACATACACATGGATAATCATCATATATAGGACACAACCCATCCAATTCTTCTAGGTCATTTATTCATGTCATGCCTTTCAATCATATATCCTTCAAACAACATGATTTTAATTTATCGATAGAAACCTCACCTCTGTCCCGAAAATATAAATCAAGTTTGATCTGACGACGGACTTCATCTCCTGCATTAATGATGAAGAAAAGATCAAGATCTAACATAAGGCATTTGGAAACTCTAAAATCAATCAGCTTTCTATTAGAAGTGTCATTAATAGCATTATTTGTTATACTTTATATGAAAGTCACGTCAATAAAATAAGCGTCTTCAATTACTAAGTGCGCTGGAACTGCTTAATATCACGCTTAACATTATTAAGGCTATATATGAATGATACGGCGAGGGATTTAGTTTATTTTTGTAACTGTTTTTAATTATGGTTTTCATTATTGGTTGCGTCCTCATTTTGTACAGTTTTTTTTTCTTTCCTTGTCGTATATATATGATTCACTTACTTGTACCTTAAAAAATGAAAAGATTAAAAAAAATGATAAACTGAATAAGAAAAATAATAAGGAAAATAAAATAGAGTTATGGATTCTTACCGCGGTCTGTCTGGGGTAAAAACTTTTCTCCAATAGCTACGATGACAAAAATATTAATAAAACTTATTAATAAGCGAAAAGCCGATTTAAATAATTAATTTTACGAGTCTATGGAATGATTTAATAAATTGGATAATTAACTAATAAGAAAATTCTTCAATCTAAGCCAATTAATTTCTTAAGAAAATTCTGTTTTATTGTAGTGTCATTCGATCCTAATATATATCATATATGATTCAAACATATTTTTGAGAAAGAGATTAACCTCACCCTCATATAAAGTACGTAGTATGGCGCGGAATCCTGTTAATTTGACAAAGAAAAGAATATATAGATGTTACATATATATATGGTACGGCCTTAATCAGAAATCAACTTATAAACATCAAAGCGATTATATATAATTTATGTGAAACTAAATTTTATTTATGTCAATATCACAGCATATATATATATATATATATATAGAGAGAGAGAGAGAGAGAGAGAGAGAGAGAGAGAGAGAGAGAGAAAATAAAAATAAAAATAAAAAAACCCTCACCTTTGTATAGCCAAAATAGTTCTTTAGGGAGTCCTGGCCGGTTTGACAAAAATGAAAAAAAAAAAACAAGGAATAACGTTAGCGTTTGGAAACTTCAATCAATATTAATATTTATTTCCCTTTTTTACACACAAATGTTAGCTTCGTTGCGTATTTCAACATAAATAATATTCGATTAGAAATTGGAGCAGAATGCATTCTTTACTCACCAATACATGGTCCGACGTCGCTGCAAGGAACCCGTTTGCCAGTACACATATCTGTACAATAAAAATTGGACCATCTAAGCTGAAAACCATAGGCCAATATGTTGTGGTAGTCTGAACAGGAAAGGTTTCTTTGATCATGATCTGGTAATAGGCCAGCTTGCTCCGATGTCCAAAAAATCTGCTCTACTTGGCACGATTCATCCACAATATCGCTTGCTTTCGTCCAGCCATATGTAACATAAGCAAACCCCAGCTTGGATTGGGTCAAATTAGGAGAGTATGAAGAAAACACTCCACTCTCAAAGCAACTAGATTTGTTCAGATAGATCCAGCCAGGAATATTCATTGGTTTCTCACACATCAAAAAAGCCACTGCACTCGTGTTCGGATCACTCTCTGACAGATAATATTGAGAATGGGATGCTAAGAAATTGTAGTCATTAAGAAAATAACGAGGGATAGAGGAGTAATTCTCCTTCTGAATACCCGAGTCCACAACTCGTATTGCCTTGTTACTGTAATCAATTTCCTGTACGTAATATTTTCCGGCAAATAAGTATAGCACAGCTTGATTGTCCTCACATGATAGATTATACCTTCGGTGGCCACAGTTTGCTGGTTGGTCTCTCAATCGAAACGGATAACTTATGTTGTGGATATTGCCGCAGGAGGTAGCACAATGATCACTGTCCTTAGCGTCGCAAGTTTGATGGACTAGCAGTAGTAGAACAATAACGGCGGTGAGTCCTGCAGGGAGGGACATGACACCTCTCGTCATTGAGAGAGAGAGAGAACCAGGAAAGGGGATTATGAATTTATGAGAGAGGGTAAAGTACCCACCGTTGTAATATATTGGTGTATACTTAGGCGTAAGCACATGCGTCACATAAAATATGACTCCCACTACTGTTACACAAAATAATGGCTATATATAATTAGATAAAGTGAATTAAACAGTTACACAAAATATATGCTTATAAGAAAAGGCAAAGATGATCATCTCCTACTTCTTCTTGTTTGTAGTAATTTTCATCTTACCCACCCACGTACAAGGCCAAAGTCATGAGTGTGCTGATTCATTACGGTGTGGAGGCCACGGCCCATCCGTCCGATTTCCTTTCCGACTTAAAGACCGACACCCAGACCACTGTGGCTTTCGTCCAGGGTTTCTTCTATCCTGCACTGATAAAAACCAAACGGTGCTCGAACTACAGGTTTCAGTAAAACTGTTTGTCGAAAACATTGACTACAAATCTCAGAGAATCCAATTGTATCATCCTGATCGTTGCTTTCCAAGAGACATTCGGCATCTCAATTTATCTTCCTCGCCTTTCCAGTTCACAACAGATCAATATGACGACCCTTTACTTGACTATGCCTTTTTCAATTGTTCCCGTAAAAAAACAGAAGAAGAAGAAGATTATAAATACAGTACTCGGATCTCTTGTCTTAGTGGCCCTACCCACCAAGTTCATGCCTTGGCTTATGAAGATTCCATCACCCGCTTTCCCTTGCCTCCTTGTATAAGGATTTATAACGTTAGATCGATTCCATCTGATTTGGTATCCAACGATGTCTCAACTATTTACATGAATTGGTCCAGATCATCAGATGAAGCGAAAGGTATGCATCCTAGCTATTCTATCGAATTTCTGCATTAACGAAATTTTAATTTTGCACCAAAGAAATATGAAATTAAATATAATATATATATACATATATATTGAAGGGTTTTATCATGAATTAATGTTATTCCTAAAATTTGGAATTAGAAAACTAAATTTAGAAAACAATAATAAATAAAAAAACGATGCCGGTTGTGAATTAATGTCATAATAAGCAATGATGAGAATTTGATATGTTCTCTCTGTTTTGTAATGATCATTATAAGCATGATGAGAATCTGATATGTTAAAACATTTCGCAGGTAAATCAGAAAAAACAAAACTAGTCACAGCTGGTAAGTTGTCCCTTGGCTATATGGCATTTCATCATGGGGCAAGATCATGGGATATGGGACTTCTTGATCACTCACGATTGTTCAATATGCAGGTGCCGTCCTAGGTTCATTTCTTGTACTACTGGTGGTCGTTGGTCTCCAACGTCTCTATATTAATGATATGGTAGAAAAAGAATATCGGGCAAAGATTGAAAAGTTCTTGGAGGATTATAGAAATTTAAAGCCAACGAGATACTCGTATGCTGATATTAAAAAGATTACAAATAAATTTGCTGAGAAGTTGGGCCAAGGAGCATACGGTACAGTATTCAAAGGAAAACTTTCCAATCAAATTCATGTTGCCGTGAAGATCCTGAACAGCAGTTCCAAGGAAAATGGTGAAGAATTCATAAATGAAGTGGGAATAATGGGTAGAATTCACCATGTTAATGTGGTTCGCCTTGTTGGCTTTTGCGCTGATGGATTTAGGCGAGCACTAGTTTATGAGTTTTTATCAAATTACTCCCTAGAGAAGTTCATAAATGTCAAGAACCGTTTTCTTGGATGGAACAAGTTGCAAGATATTGCAATCGGAGTTGCGAAAGGAATTGAATATCTTCACCAAGGATGTGACCACCAAATCCTCCATTTTGACATCAAACCCCACAATGTTTTGCTTGACCATAACTTTAATCCAAAAATTTCTGATTTTGGTCTTGCAAAATTGTGTTCCAAGGATCAGAGTGTAGTATCTATGACTACAGGCAGGGGGACCATGGGGTACATTGCACCCGAAGTGTTCTCTAGGAATTTTGGGAATGTGTCTTATAAAGCAGATGTTTATAGTTTTGGAATGTTGTTACTTGAAATTGTTGGAGGGAAGAGAATTAATGTTGATGTCACAGTGGAAAGCACTAGCAAGGTCTACTTTCCAGAATGGATTTATAATCTTTTAGAACAAAAAGAAGAGCTAAGAGTCTTTATCGAAGATGATGGAGATACTAAAATTGTAGAGAAACTTGCAATTGTGGGACTCTGGTGCATACAATGGCACCCAATGGATCGCCCTTCCATGAAACTTGTAGTTCAAATGTTGGAAGGAGAAGGAGATAAATTAATCATGCCTCCTAATCCTTTTGCCTCCTCAAGCCCGACAAGAATCCAAGCACGGAAGCCTACCACGCGTTTAGGTCAAGAGTTGGAGGTTATCCCAGAATTAGATTAAGTATAATTGTTTACAGTTTGTTTTGAAATCTTGTTGTAGTTGACCATTATTACTTTTGATTTTGCGATCGTAAAGGGATTAATCAAGGTTGTTTCTTTTATATATGAACATGATGATATGATCATATTTGTTTTAAATAAAATCTAGTAGTTTGGAAGACATAAAAGACTCAAATGATCAAGTGAAACACTTCGTACTGGCCGGTTTACAAGTTGAAAGGTTCAGGATCAATGCAACCATGCATGTGTCCCGTGTTTGATAGGTTAATTATTTACTAATGATATACACAATATATTTTATAATATATGTTATAATATAAGAATATTTTAATAAAATTATGTTATTTTTATGAATGAATTTATAAAAATAACTTTCTTTTTAAAATATTATTATATAAAATATTATGAAAAATGATGTGTGTTTATTATTTTTCTTAATTATTACGTAGTCCAACTTAATTACAATTGCAATTGAACTTTCCATGAAGTTTTCAGTTCGCGCTATTCAATTGCAACTTCATTGTGCTGTAGGTTTTCATGAAATTTGGATAGTGAGATGAGATGAGATGGTTTTATATGAAAGTTGAATAAAATATTATTTTTTAATATTATTACCGTTTTGAGTTTTGAAAAAGTTGAATTGTTTATTATATTTTGTATGAAAATTTGAAAAAATTGTAATGATGAGATGAGATGAGATGGGTTGAGATGGTTTTGGTATCCAACTTGTAAATAAGTTCAAACTCACATAAAAAAAATAAACTGTTCATAAACATAAACATAAAATTATATAATTTGATGAAAAAAAATTCTAACTCGACTTGTGTTTGAATAAAATGAACGAAATAAAATTTGATCATCCACCACTAGCTGAAGGCAAATCGCGTACGTAAGAAATTCAATTAATTTGTTTATATATACAACCTTATAAATTCCTAACATTTTCCAAGTAACTCCATTATTGGTGCTGGTTTTTCTAGTGGTAGATTTGTAGTCAAGTCATGTTAAACCCTTCAAATAATTGGTTAGTAGTTTGCAAGTCAAATCATATTCACTTGCAACGATTGCATTGGGCGGTGGCTCTATTAATTGCTTCAAGACTATCTCAGTGGAAAAGATGACAATCACGATCAGTGCGATTATTTCATGGCGTTATCTATATATTAGGCTTTGAAATCGTAATTCCTATATATCATTCGGTAAATTTTTCTATATGCTATACCACTTGATCTTTTTCTATATTCTCCACGGCTTGCTTAATTAATCAGTGCACGACTTTTCAAATTTAATGACTTGACCATCCATGTTATGACTTTCTAGTGCACGACTTTTCAAATTTAATGACTTGATCATCCACGCTGAAATATGGCTAGTGTAAATTAATATTACAAGTGGTAGACCGTATAATTAACGTCTCATAGAAGACGGGCTCGACCACTATATATGTAGAAGACAAGCCCCTTGACATCAAAAGAGATAATAACATCGCAAAAATCTGATTAGTAAGAATTGGTAGGCCACATAATCAACGTCCCATATATAGAAGATGGGATCATGGACATTGAAAAGATCACAGCTTCATTCCAACATACTTGCACTAAAGTTTGTCGATGTTGATAGATCGTTTTAAGTTCTAATCAACATCAGAAAAGATGACCCACATAAAAGACTTATCTCCTAACGAATTGTTTAATTTAGACCTCACATTGATTCATGTTGACTATCAATATAATCGGTAATCATCGACGCATTGCATTATATATATTATGTGCTCACATAAAATACTAGAGGTTAGGTAAGAATGTTGATGTCTAAGCTGATACAAAATTTGAACACAAAATATAATTAACATGTAGGGCCAAAAAGAATAAAATTATATGAGTATCATAAAACATGCATATGCAGTAGTGGCCGAGGAGGATTTCAACAATTGATAGGACATGTAGCCTTCACAAAAATAACTTATTATGCAGAGGAGATTGTATAAAGTAAAAACTTTTCTTTTTCTTTTTAATTTTTTGAGGATTTCAAACTCTTGGATGATGTTTTTATAAAGCTGTGAATGATGTACAACAAGGAGACTATTACCCCCGTGGTACTTTTCTTTTAGGGGCTGCAACCAACAAGAAATAAATAAATTATTCCTAAACATAAAATGTAACTTGATAGTAAACTCAAGTTGTGTTTAAATAAAATTATATTATCCACCACTCCTAAAGTCTAATCATGCACGTATGAATTCAATTTGTTTACACACCTTTATAAATTCCAATAATTTCTAAGAGATTTCCTAAATATTGATAGGTCATAGAAAACATGCTTTAGTATTATTGGTGTTGATTTTTCAAGTCAATAGACATCTTCTTCACGTCTACCACCTACTTAATTTATCAGTGCACGACATTTCAAATTTCATGACTTCACCATCAACATCATGACTTTTCTTCATTTTAGTTTAGATCAATAATCTCAATCTACACTATTGGTGGAGGTCCTCTCCATCGTAGAGCAAGAAGTCAAGATTATTTAAGTTTTCTTCATCTACCACAAGCACATGACTTTGACTACCTCGTACGTGTAGTGATCACCAACCAAATTACTTGTTCATGGGGTTATTATCCAAAGGGGTATAAAATCTTCCAATGTAATTATATATATATATATATATATATTTATATGAAATTAACATAAAATTATAATTTCAAGGTACTGTTAATTATATATATTCAATTAACAAATTTTGGATTAACCAATAGTACTGAACAAAGTACCTAAATAATTCACTACAAGAAATCAGACATTTTCTAACACTCAAAATTGTCGCAAATAACCACAATAATCGCTGCATTTTTTGTTTTTTTTTTTAATTTTTTCTCTAAGTAAAAATATAGTGTAAAAATATTTAGTAGAAGAATTCAATTAATTTAATAGGAATAAAAAAAATTAAAACAAGAATGGTGTGCGATGTAGAGATGATGTGTAACAAAACCCTACTTGAAATATCAAGCCATAAATACTTAGAATATGGGTAATTAGGTTTATAAAAAACAAATATGGGTAATTAAAGATAAATATATATATATATATATATATATATATATATATATATATCATTCCGCAATGTTTAATAAACAGCTTGAAGATCTCATGTTGAATATTTTATCCGTCCTTAGTCTCGGTCAATATGTATGGCGTCACAAGTACCTAACCTAAATAATCACATCTAGTTGCGATTTTGACCTTTTTTTTTTTTTTTAAACTTCGAATTTCATTCAACAAACATCACTATGGCCTTCAGCCATTACATTGTTAACGTCAGGAACAGACACTACATTACAAGAGCCTACAACATTTACATCAGTCTGAGCTACAAGTATTACATTTGCACAAAATCCTGAACTGTCCTTAAGCCATAAAATTATAATTTCAAGGTACCGTTAATTATATATATTCAATTAAAAAATTTTAGATTAACCTATAGTCCTAAATAAAATCCCTAAATAATTCACTACAAGAAATCAGACATTTTTCAACACTCAAAATCGTCACAAATAACCCCAATAATCGTTGCATTTAACCTTTTTTGTCGATTTTAAAATCGCATGTTTGACGAAATTAAAGTGCCATTTCTTATCAATTTCAGTGATAGGCAAAAATGGTCACAAAAAACTATTATTTTCAATGATTTTTAGTCTGTCGCAAATGTTTCAAAAATCGACAAAAATGACATTCCCATTTACCTTTAAAATCGCTGAAAAAAAATATTTCCGACAATTTTTATCTTCGCAAAAGGTTAATAAATGAAAATGACATTCCCGTTTACCTTTAGAATCGCTGAGAAAAAATATTTCCGGCAATTTTTATCGTCGCAAAAGGTTAATTAATCACCGCAAATAACTCATTGTTTTTTCCAACGATTTTAAATTATCGTCGTAATTGCATATTTAAATAATCTTTTGCGGCGATATTAAATTGCCAAAAATATGTTTCTGCGACGAAAAAAAAAAAATTTACTCCCTGGAAAAGGTGTTTCATAAAATTAAAAAAAAAATACATAACAAAATATAGAAAAATATTATACACATCCAAGTTTTGCAGGCTTCACAATTTTACCTTACACTATGGATTGCATTAATACTATTTTTACATTCTCAAAAGAGATCCAAAGTATGAGCTACCAATATGACCAAAATAGCATCGACTGTGTTTTACAATATACAGTTTCTAACCAACCAGAGAAAGCATTCTGCTTGATAGTTGTTCTCTCCAATACACACTATTTAATATTTACCCTAATCCCCTTGTGTGATCCTTGTTTTAGAATTAGTATGCTCTACAAGACCTATTGATCTAAACCTCTATAGCTAAGACCATTACATGCTAACTGCAACTGCAATATACAATATCAAAGACAAATTTTGCAAGAAGCCATAGGAAATATATTAATTGTATTGGGAATTCCATAAGTTGTAGGAGCTCTCACCCAAAGCCACTTCAGGGTTGTGAAATTCACCCTTAATGATCCCTATCAGGTATGTCATGCATCAAAAAGAAAAGTTTGCATTCCAAGAAAAATATGTAAAGTATAATAATAGCAAAGCAAAAATAGAATGGCAAAGTACACCCTTCAACTCAGGAGAAAAAAACCACATAAAATATCAAAAGTCTGCCAGGAAATGTATGTATTGGAGATGCATGAGAGAGAGAGACCTGATGGCCATTACCAGCAGCTGTGCAGGCTGTGCAGAAGATTCTTCATCAGTGCCTCCTAAACATGAGCATCTTCCCCAACTTTCTCTATTTGCGCTTATATATGAGCAACATTCTTCATTCCCGCCATCAGTCTTATCCTGCAAAATCATAACTCCAAACTTCCAGTGAAACTATAGGGAAATGATAAAACCCAAAATTCTCAAAAGTCAGACTCCTTTTCTGCTTCATGTCATGTTTTATGGTCTCACCACAAAGGACACTTTTCCTTCCTGACTTCATGCATTCAATCCCTCCCTGATCAACAATGTATATGTGTGAATCAAAATAATACATCCACAATGTGTTGCAAAGGAAGACTAATTATTAGAACATTTCTAATAGCTAATATTCTGTGCAAGTTTGTGTGCCTAGAGAGGAAAGCCTACAGCCACAATGACCATGACCAGAGGAAAAACATCTCTTATAAGTTAATATATGTCTTTCTTCGTCATGGTATCCATACTTTAGCTGTTGATTTAAGTTAGGAGGGATGTATAAGACAAAGGGATTGGTGAGGAACAGACCGTTAAAGATGTTGCTGGTGAGAAGTCAAATTAAGTTAGCTCTCCTCAGAATTATCTTCCTTGTAATTTTTTCTACCTAACTTGCTACTGGCATAGTTAGTTTTGCTGATCCAGCATCATATGATCAAGAAGAGGATTTATAATTTTTCATTTCTATTCTTCTTGAGCCCGAATTCTCAACAAGAATCATGATTGCAGCCACCTACAAGCTAGATCAACATTTCTATTTAGAAGCTTGTCTATTTATGTACCAAACACACTTTTGATATTTGGAAGCCTGACACAACAACTTATATAAAAGGTATTGGTATTTTTTACCTTTTTTTATAAATATAAAATATAATGGCCCCAGACATCACCAGGTAAGGAAAGAAGATTTGAGAAAAAATAGAACGATATAGCTAGCATCCAGATAATAAAGACTGCACTACAAGGTCCTAATTACACAAAGAAGTAGCTTCAGAACACAAAAAGAAATTACAGCAAATTACAGAGAACAACTTCATTGCTTTTTACAGAACTGTATAGATTTAACCAGAACAAGATTATGGAGAATAATAGATTGACATACCGAATATGCTGGGATTGTGTTGGAACTGGAAGAAGCCGAAGAATATTCGAGCGGTGGAAGTTCCTCTCCCTCGGAAAATTCCCTTTTGAAGCATAAAACCAAACACTCCAAAGGGTGCATGCAACATTTTGCCTGCATTTTAAAAAGTTATGTTAATAAATTCTGACCATTTAAAATTAATTAAAAATAATAGCGCTCTCTCTCTCTCCCTCTCTGAGATCTAATTATCCTAATAGCTAATCTTTTATCAAAACAGACAACATATAAACAGATACCCATTCAACCGCTGTTATCCACCCCTAAGAAATACACATGCAGACACAAAAGCAGAGCTATGAGTTAATAAGAAACATAAAAGTACATAAAAGTATAAAAGTACATAAAATTAATCTTGATTCTCAATTCAGAAAACTAACAACCATCATCCAAACTGGCTACCTTATATAATAAAACACTTAATCACCCTCACAGTCAATAAGCTAGTTTAATATTCATTCACACATCCACAATTATCTCCCCTTCCCTCCCATTACATTTGATGCCTGCCATATCATAGGGCCTGAATTTGGAAATGAAGATTTGTGTTAAGAGTAAATACCAACTAATTCCTGATCATAATTACGTCAATCAAACTACATTGTTTGCCATATATAAGTTCTATCATCCATTTGTTCTAGCTAACCATAGCAAGCCATATAAGGTAAATTATATCTTTATGGAACAAACATATAAATACCTATTCATCCAGCTTTTGGGAATTCTTTACCCCGAATTTAGTGAAACTTGGACAAAAGATAAGAGTTACCCTTCAAGAAGTATGCAGGCCAGAGTAAATATAAAAAATCTCTATAAAGCTGTCACGATCTTCCTTTCATCTCCATCTGTGTTACCTGTATAAAGGGTCGTAAAGTTAGGGTGCATGCCAATAGGACTTGTAATAAGTCCTTGAATTGGTTGTATTGAAAAGACTGACCAGATGTGAACAAACTTAGTTTAATTTAAATTCATTGTCTTGTACATAAATCCTTTTTTAAGATATACTGTTATTATATAACACAAAAAAAGTGAAGTTCTTAAAAAAAAACTCCTTTTTTACTCTTCAGCTCTCGACAAATGTTCAATTTTATTGGTAACTTGGGTAGTTAAGCCAATAGCAGAGACCATTCTCACTACAGCCATTCAGCAGAAGCAATGGGAATGCATCATTCCTTGATGTCTATGAATATTGGACATTTTTCTAATTAGTTGGTTTGGTACAATAAACACGTTTCGATTAGTTGATTATATAGAATTTGGGAATACTGGGAATGTTTGGGCCATCCCCCAAACATCAGAAGCAATGAGAATTTGGGGGAAAAACAGATCCCCCAACCAGCAGAAGCAATGGGAATTTGGGGATGACTTATATTGGGAATGTCCCCCAACATTTGAACCAAAAAAGATTTTATTCTTCAACATTCAGAGAGAACATCCCCCAACCCAACCAAAGAAGAAACCAACCCCCACAGATAACCAACAGATAATATTATTCAAGAATTGTCTATACATCAAAGAATCTCCAGTTGTTAGTATGCTTAGCCTATTAACTCAATAGGCTAGAGTAATTAGCAACATAACATTTAAGTTAATCCAGATACATTAATTTTAAACATACCGGTTTATTAATTTTAAACAGTTAATACGCATACTTGGTTCAAATCATTGCAGCAATGGTCAATATCATTGCATCTAACATTTGATGGCCATCAATGTATAGGTTGTATTAGGTGCTAATTGATTATCAGGATCCCTGTATATGTATCCTCAAATGCATTGTAAGATGCAAAACAATTTATAAAAATTGTGTGGAAGTTCTTGATCTGCATCATCTCTGTTTATTAGATGTGATGATACTAGTGAGTGAGGCATTATTCTTTAATGGAAGCACTAGGAACCAAGTGAAAAGTCATTTGGTTCTTTGTGACTTTATGCAAGAGGCCTTAATCAGTATGAACTATAGAACCAAATGTGAATTATAAATGTTAAAAATACTAGCTGCAGAATTTTAAAGTAAGACGACAGCACCTAAGTCAACTCCATATTAAAAGAACATTCAGTAGCTTAAAAGAATGAAAGCATCTAGCATCAACTCACACTAAAAGAAAACATCAAATCAAAACAAGCAGAAAAGACCTGCCAAAAAAGTCCAAATAGTCATGACTCCATCATATCACTCTTATTAAGAAATAGCTATAGAAACTATCAGAAAGCATCCCAGATGTAGATACTATTAGAAAGAAATATGAGAGTAAACCACAGCCTGTTCAAGAATAATAGATGTAACTGCACTGGGAGGAAGCTGAGAAAGAGAGGATGAGGGAGGGAACACATCTGCTAAAAAGGAAAGTGGAAGGCATTGCCATAATAAACAAGTATACTTTCTATAGTTCAAGAATATATTGCCAAAAGACAAACAAAAGTTCAACAAAAAATAAAACCAAGTTTTCTAAAAAATAAGGTAAAAAAAATTAGAGATAATACAAGAAACTTAACCATCAGAAGTATGGATATTTACTAATGAGCAAATAACCCGAGGATATTTACTAATGAGCAAATACAAACACTGTCATAACAAAGAAAAGCAGGATGTCATGTTCTTGTCGTGCCTTGATGGGTGGGATTGTGTGTTTTTAACATTTTTCAGATTTTCATGTCTCCAATAGCATGCCATATTTGAAATCCATGCACATGTTTGTAGTATATAGAGTAAATAATTGAGTCCTCTTTGATTATGGAATTGATCATCAAATGTTACCTTAATTTTCAGTATATGGGCATTCAGTGTACCACCCGAACACATGGGCAAAGCTGAAAAATTGCTATACGAGTCATAAACTCTCATTGTCTTGCACTCTTGGTTAAAACCAGTGCTACTAGTGAGACTAGTTTAGAACAATGTTCAGGGAGTACAAAAAGTAATAGTCTCCGACTGCAAAACATAAATATAACTTTAAAAATAACCAAGCAGATATACATTGTAAGCAAGGCTAGCATCTTACACATGTCACTCCATTACTGAGATTTTGCATGCCAATGTAATCACTCAGTTTGGGAAAAAAGAAGAAGAAGAAGAAGAAGAAACCCTAAATCGAAGGGGTGGAGAATAATGGAACCCCTAAATCGAAGGACAAATCGAAGTGGACATTCAGATTTTATGGTGACTTTGAAAACTCAACTATTTATACAAGGAATACACAAGCACAAATCGAAGGACAAGCAAAACTCAGAGGGCAAAAATCAGAGAGACGTGAGTTAGAGAGAGAGAGAGAGAGATGGATGAAGACTAAAATACTGAAATACAAACTCACCGGCGTCGGCGAGGAGGCGAGAAACTCACCGGAGTCGACAATCGCAACTTGCAGTGGAGAACAGAAGAGAGAGAGAAAGAGATCAGAGCGAGACATAGAGAGGGAGTATCGGGAAGGGGGGAAAAATAAGGCGCGGGGAGAAAATTGAAAACATACATTTTTCGCCGCAAACTAGTCAAAATGTATTTGCGGCGACACTATGTATTTTACGGCAATAATATTCGCTACCAAAATTATCAATTGTGGCGATTCTTCCATTCGACGGGAAGAGGATGCCGCTACAGTAGCAATTTTGTTGCGAAGACAAAAGTCACCGTAATATGTGTCGCCACAAAAAATGTTGGTGATTTCTGGTTCAGTATTTCCCATAATGCCCAATTTTAAAATCGCCACAAATAAATAACACTACAAGAATTAGGGGTGATACCCGCCCCTACGGGGCGGGGCCACCCCTCCCCTGCCCCCCGCCGCCGCATATGTTGGGGTGGAGAATTTTTCCCCATACCCTGCCCCCGTCCATGCGGGGGCTGGATACCCTGTCTGCTGGCCGAGATGTAGGGATGGACCTCCATCCGTCCACACCTTCACAACCCTATACTGGGCCTTTGGCCCAGTACTGTTTTCTGGGCCCTAAATGGCCCATAATCAGTTTTTAGGCCACTTCGAGCCCAGAATTTAACTTAAAAAATATATAGATTTAAAAACTAAAAAAAAATAATATATATATATATATTGAACTACTAAGTAGATATTAAGTTTCAACTATTAACTAATTAAGTAATAATCATCACTAAGGCACTAAACTAAAATAAGTAGTTTACAATTATACAAATTAATAGGGGTGTAATTTTAAATCGGAAAACCGGTCCGGGACCGGTTCCAAAAATCCTAAAACCAGCCGGTTTCAGTCCGGTTCCGGTTTTAGGATTTTTGGGACCGGACTGGACCGGTCCATATAAAAATATACAAAAAAAAATATTTTTATA
Source organism: Juglans mandshurica (assembly GCA_022457165.1). NCBI lineage: Eukaryota > Viridiplantae > Streptophyta > Magnoliopsida > Fagales > Juglandaceae > Juglans > Juglans mandshurica. Next base: position 33,597,089 of record CM039621.1, read on the forward strand.
TATAAGTTATTAAGTTTTATACAATATATTTTATATATATATATTAATATATAAATTTATATGTGAAATTTTTATATATAACATATATAATTATATATATTCATATATGAAATAATTTCATATTATAATTTATAAATTATTACATTAAATGTTAATACTAAATATATAAGTTTATAAATAATACTAATAGTCTAATATAGACTATAGACTATAGTTATAATTAATACTAAAAGATTTTATTAAAAGTTTATAACTAATATTAATATTAAATATATAGTTTATAACTAATACTAATATATAACTTATAACTATACTAATAGTCTAATATTAATACTATTATATAGTCTAATATATTATTTAGCTTTACTAATATATAAGTCTATAACTATTTAACTAATAGTCTAATACTAATAGTTTAATATAGACTATAATTATAGTTATACTAATATAGTTATACTAAATCACTATAACTATTAACTAATACTAATATATATAATATAACTATACTAATAGACTAATATTAATACTATTAATCTATTATATAGTCTAATATATTATATAGCTATACTAATATATAATTATATATATGAAATAATGAAATAATTTCATATTATAATTTATAAATTATTACATTAAATGTTAATACTAATATATAAGTTTATAAATAATACTAATAGTTTAATATAGACTATAGACTATAGACTATAGACTATAGTTATAATTAATACTAAAAGATTTTACTAAAAGTTTATAACTAATACTAATATTAAATATATAGTTTATAACTAATACTAATATATAACTTATAACTATACCAATAATCTTATATTAATACTATTATATAGTCTAATATCAGAGATTTCACTATCAACAAAGATGGAGTACAGATGAATACAACAAAACTTCACAAGGAAGTTATCTCTCAAACTCACTCTAAACTTCTCTCTCAATAAAACACTAAAAAACAACACAAAAAAGTGATTTCTGAAGTCTTTTGAAGAAGTGGGCGCTGTTTGGTATTTATAGGAACAGTGAGAATTCACTTCTGTGAACATTGGCTCGAGCGAACACTCGAGCGAGTGTCGAGCAAACGTAGGTTTAGTACACTTCGCTCAAGCCAACAGTTGAGCGAGGGTCGAGCGAAGCTCTCTGCCTGAACTCGCTCGAGCTGGGTGTTGAGCGAGGGTCGAGCGAAGCTCTCTGTCTTCATATTGCTCGAGCTGAATGTCGAGCAATGTTTGAGCGAAGCTCTCTGTCTGAATTCGCTCGAGCTGAGTGTCGAGCGAATGTCGAGCGAAGCTCTCTGTCTTCATATCGCTCGAGCTGAATCTCGAGCGATGCTTGAGCGAAGCTCTCTGCCTGAACTTGCTCGAGCTGAGCAAACCTCCGCTCGAGCGAACATACGACAAATGTACTGTTCCATCTGAATTCAAGCCACCTCTTAACATATATAACTATACTAGTAGGCTAAATGTATATTACAAATATTTATATATAGTGAAAAATATTTATATATATAACTATACTAATATTAAATGTATTACAAATATTTATATATAGTTATATTAAATTACTATAGTCTATTAAATGTATTACATTGAAAATATTAAATGTATTACAAATATTTATATATAGTTATATTAAATTACTATAGTCTATTAATTATATTACATTGAAAATATATTAAATGTATTAGTATTACAAATATTTATATATAGTTATATAACTTATATTAAATTCATAATATCATTTAAGAATAAAACACATAGTCAATGAGTCATGACTCATTACACGGGTCCCGCAAGCTTCAGCGTTCAGCCTCATTGAATCATTAGTCAATAGTCATTGACTCAATACAATTTACACTTCAAGTCTTCAACCCTAAAAACTTTTCTGCTCGACTGCTCCAGCGCTCCAGCCTTTGTCTCTCACGCAGCGCCATTTCAGGCTTCAGCTCAAATCTCAGTCCCTCCTGCTATCAGTCTCTCCCGCTCTCAGTCTCAGACTCTCAAGTACTCTCTCGTCTCTCCCGAGTCCAGTACTTGTCTCGTCTCTGACTCTCTCCCGCTCTCGTCTCTCAGTCCCCTGGGTAAGTTTTTTTTTTTTTTTGAAATTACATATTAAGATTTATGTGATTGGATTTTCTGATATTAAGATATTTGTGATTAGGTTTTGTGATATTGAGATTTTTGTGAATATGTGATTGCACTGATTGGGTTTTCAGCTTTGTGATATTAGGGTTTTTGTGATTGAATTTTGTGATATTAGGATTAAGTTGAGGATAATTTATTTTAATGGTATCTCACAGAATGGATGTAAAAGTTGAGGATAATTTATTTTAAGATGCTAAAGTTCGTTCAGTTATTTCTTGTGGCAGACAGTTTCAAATCAAAGCACATAAAAAGTAATACAAAAGACAGTATACTACCGTTACCGTGTTTATAACCAACACTACTTAGTTATGATATTAATAATTTAATATATGTAATATAAAGTTAAGTTCTTGTTCTAGGGTAATATAATCTCTCTACTGTGATTTTTAGTAAAGCAATTTTTTGGAGTGAATCAGATTTTTTTGTAGTAAAACAGATTTTTTGTAGTAAAACAGATTTTTTATTGAAGTAATTTTTAGTAAAACAAATTTTTTTATTTAAAGTTAAAACAAATTTTTTGTAATAACAGTTTGTAAAACCGATTTTTTTAAATCAGTTTTTTTATTTTATAAACAAATTTTTAATGATAAACTATGAAATTTACATTTTAAAAAAACCGAAAAACCGGACCGGACCGGAAACCGGTAAAATCGGAAGTACCGGTTTAGGAGGGTAACCGGTGCGTAATCGGTTACACTGGACCGGTTACACCCCTACAAATTAAGAGAACTAATAAACTATTACACTATTACAAACTCCTCTAAAAAAAATAAATACTACAAATTGTACAATTAACTATTGTAGCAACATTACAATTAATTGTAAATTAACAAAATCATAATTTTTCAATTTGATCAATTAGATTTTGGGGTGGAGCCGTGGCGGTGAGTTCACTGAGTGGTGAGTTATGTCTACTGCTGTGAAACTGAAAATCAAGATCATAAAAATTAATAAGTTATAAAACCTAAAATATTAATAAGTTAAAAATAAAACAAATTAAAATTAAAAAGTTATAAAGATGAAACAAAATTTTAAATATAAAAAATAATTAAGGGAGAAATTGTGCAAACCATGGCAATGGTGGGTCCAATATAAAGTCATATTGTATCAGAGGTAGCCGTAGCCGCTGTCTCATGTATCACTATAAGTATTAAATTTGAAATCAAATTAATGAATACCAATTAAATGAAAATAAATAAATTAAAATAAGAAATTAGAAAATGAAATTAAAATAAATACTAGATCCAGGCTAATCATCACCCTCCTCCTGGACATCAACCTCCTCATACTTAAGAACATCCGAAATATGAATTAAAGTTCCCTTGATCCAATTTTGTATGCAAATCAAAGCCTCCACAGTAGCAGGAGCTAATGAACTCCAAAATGAATATAATACATGCCCTCTAGTGCTAAAGGCCGACTCTAAGGCTACGATGCTAACAAGGATAGCCAAAAGTGTGTGGGCTATCTCTCTAAGGATAGGATACTTCACGGCATTCACCTTCCACCAATTTAATATATCAAAATCTCGTGAAAATGATAGAATCTCTGCTGCTAAGTATCTGTCTATTTCTGACTGAGCCTCTACAGAACCCCGGATAAAGGGAGTCTACTCATACCTCTCACCCCACTCCAATTTACGTCTTTTCCTAACCTCGATTTCAAGAAACTGTGAGCCTGAGGCTAAGGGGTTAGGTATAGGCGCTGCAATATTACCACCCCGCAGGGTGAAAAACTCATCAAATAATCTACCAAGGGTTTCCCGAACCCTTGCTGCAATAAGCTCCGCTCATACTTGCCCGTACGCAAGGCTCAATCCAAATATCATGCCATTCAACTTATACCTCGGGTCAAAGACGACAACTACATATAACAAAATATTAGCCCTAGTTAAATCTCCCCAACACTTGTCGTACTTTGTCCTCATAATCAATGTCATATCCCGCAGCCTAATGTGACCACCCGTGACCATGTCATCTAATTCTTCTTTTACCCTACATATTTACTGACATACAACATTGGATGTAAGGTACAAAGTTCCAGATAGCCTCGTGGTAACATCATAAAAAAGCTTCAAAAACTCTACAAAAATAGCTACAATTTCCCAATCATCATCTACGGGTTTCCCCAATACCCCGTGATCATCAAAATATTTAACATATTGGATGTCTTTGTCACCCAATAATGCAAATGTCATCTTATATTCTTGGACCGCCTCCAACATAAAAAATGTTGAGTTCCATCATGTAGACATATCAGTATAAAGGCCCTTCTTAGATGTTAGGCCTGCAGATCTCACAGCAACCTTGAATTTGTCTAACCTCGAAGGAGAAGATCTCACCCACCTCACAGTAGTCCTAACCTGAGAAATCGCATCATGAAGATCCCTCAAACCATCAGTGACAATCAGATTTAGAATATGTGCCACACATCTCACATGCAGACACTCACCACCCATGAGTGTCTTATTTGCCTCTCTAAAATAGGTCTTCAAATGTCCCAATGCGACATCGTTAGACGAGACATTGTAACAACTCAGGTCAACCCCCACTCCTTTATTGCGGCCTCCAAGGCCTTCCCAATTGTCTCACCCTTATGATCGGTGATTTTACAAAATTTTATAATTTTCTTTTGCAATGTCTAATAACAATCAATAAAATGCACAGTCAAAGACATATATTTAAAATTTTGGACCAATGTCCAAGTGTCAGTAGTAAGACAAACAAATTGATCCACCAATTGACACCTCAATTTCTCATTTTCAATGTAAAAATATTTTTTACATCATTTGCCACCGTGTGGCGAGAAGGAATATTAAACCTTGAGAATACTCTTGGAACATTTTCCCATCAACAAGTTGAAAAGGTAGCTCGTTCATAATGACCATACGAGCTAAGTGTCTTCTACACTCATCGGGATCGTACTTAGTATACCTCCTCAAAGTTGCACCCCTACTAGTCTCATCCGCCATTTTTTTAAGTCCAATTTCTAGCCTAGATTAGCTTTACTTGCTAAACGGGGATGATGAATTCTTAATTCTCAAAACTCGTTGTTACATAAGATTTACAATGTGAGATATTTTCCTAGTAGTAACTTCTTCGATTCTAAACTAGGTGGGAGACCTTCTTATGCGTTGAAAGGAATTTGGGAAGCTAAATCTTGGCTTTCAAAGGTTGTAGAATGAGGATTGGGGATGGGAAGACTACAAAATTGTGGAAGGATCCATGGATACCTGGGGTTAATGATGCTTCTTTGGCTGTGTTAGATGCTGATGTTATAAATGAGAATGATACTATTGTGAGTGTCTTACTGGATAGTGACAGCAATTGGTGGGATGTGGCAAAAGTCAGAGCTCTATTCAATCCAAATGCCTCTTCTGAAATTTTGAAACTTATTATATGCCCTGGAAGCCAACCTGATAAATGGCTATGGTCTCTTGAGAGAAATGGGTTGTTTAGTGTGCGGAGTGCATATAGACTGATAAGGCAGGGTGATCATATTTCAGTGGGTGAATGTTCCAGTGCAAGACAGCATCAGGCTTTATGGAATGCAATTTGGAAGCTGCAGTCCCTCACAAAATCAAAATTTTTGCTTGGAGGGCTTGTAGAGATGGTCTGCCTACTCAATGTAATTTGAAAAAGAGGAATATCATTAATGAGAAGGTGTGTGGATTCTGTAATGATAAGTTTGAAGATCTGGTGCATGCCTTGTTTAGTTGCCCTTCCATACGCAATCAGTGGAATGTTTTCTTGCCTCTTATGCAAAGTGTGTCAAAAACTAGCTCTATTTTTCATATTGCTTTGCATCTCCATGCTACTGGTAATATCACTGCTTTGACTAGCTTTTTCTCTATAGCTTGGGGCTTTTGGTACAAACGTAATAAGCAGCTGCATGAACAAGTGGTTCTTGAGCCGAGACAGGTGGTGGAACATGCTTTGTCCCTTCAAGAGATGTTTTCTGCTGCTAAACAAAGTTCCAACATGATTGTGAAGAAGCTTTGTAGATGGGAACTACCTCCTATGGGCTATGTGAAACTGAATGTAGATGAGGCTATGTTTCAAGACCAACATAAAGCGGGGATTGGAGTCATCCTCAGAGATGAGAAGGGGAAGGTTGTTATGGCTGTTAGTAAAGCTGAAGTTGAAGTTGCAGATCCTGAAGACATTGAATTACTTGCTGTGTTTCGTGGCCTGCAACTATGTAGCCCTATGGGTATTAAAAAGGTGGTGATTGAGAGTGACTGTTTGTTGATGGTCAAGGATCTTCAATCTTCAACAGATTCTTCTTCAAGGCTTGGGGTTTTAATGCATGAAACAAGAACTTGTTGTCTGTCTTTGATGAGTTTCGGATTCCACATGTAAGTAGAGAGGGTAATGAAGTTGCTCATGGCTTAGCCCGACATGCTTGGGTTGTTGAGACTATTGAGATATGGTATGATGGTTTTCCATATTTTATTTCTCAAGTAATTTGGCTTGATAATGGTTTGTAAACTTGGAATATTATGAATATCAATTTTCTTATAAAAAAAATTATTATATTTCATGATATATAAAAGTGATTATGATATTCTCTATGGTTGATATCATGATAAGATGTTAATGGTTGAGATTTAATCTCATTTGTTTTCGCAGATGAGATGAGATGAGTTGAGATAAAAGTTGAAAATTGAATAAAATATTGTTAGAATATATTTTTTAATATTATATTTGTTTTGGGATTTGAAAAAGTTGAATTGTTTATATTATTTTGTGTAAAAATTTGAGAAAATTATAATAATTAGAGGATATGAGTTGAGAAGTTTTGTGAAAACAAACGAGATCGTATGATCTTACATGAACAGAGAGATTCGCGACCCTTTAGTGCATCTCTGTCATGGTTTATCCATGAATTTATTGTTGTGTCAATTTTGGAATATTCTCTATACATTTGCAAAGCGTTTTGCTATTCATCATTCCCACACACCAAAATTATGTTTTATTTATTTATTTTTTTGTTTAATTATTCCTAAACTAATTGAGTTATTTTAATCATCATCCATACATCACATATTTGGTAAGAGGAAAAAAATTATTTGTGATGTGTGGTATGAGGATGATGAGTATAATTTTTCTTTCACAAATATCTCTATTATATTCAATTCAACAAATATATATACATATATATATATATATATATATATATATATATCTCTGTGATACCTCAGATTTTAGTAGTATATTTTTAATTAATTTAAATATTGGTTCTCTTGTTTTAAATTTATCGAATCTTTCGTTAGATTTATTTTATGATTTTTAAGTTGTGAAATTTATTATTATATGCTTTCTTAGTATTAATTATTGTTTTACATTTAAATTACTCTTTACTTTAAATTAGTTTAATGTTGGACTTTAAAATTATTGTATTGTTGGATTTTTATTATTATTTTATTTTAACTAGTCTCTGTGTTTAAATTATTTTATTCAACTTATTGTTTTGAAATTCTTTTCGTTGGATCATTTTTTGTAACTCAAGTTGTGAGGATTGGACCTCATTTCTTTTCCTTACTTTTTTTTTTCTTTTTCCCTTTTTCTTTTTCCCTCTTTTTCTTTTCCTTCTTCTCTTTCTTTTTCTCCTCCTTTTTCCTCTGCTTCTTCCTCCCATGCGCGCGAGCTCCCCCCCCTCTCCCCCGTCCGTTTGCTTCATTAGCCCCAAGCGCTGTCGTGCACCGTCCGTGGTCGTCACCGCCCATCCCATTTTCTTCCCCTCTAGCCGGTGACCACCCCCTCTGTTTCGAGCTCCTCCTTCACCGCCATTAGCCTCCACGTAAGGCTTCAAGCCTAGCGGTTTTTTGTGCTCTAGCGCCATTGTCGCACCACCATTGGCCACCATATTTTCACCACAATACCGGTGGCCTCCCAGCTACCTAACCCACCCTTCCTTTGCCCCGATCCGCCACCGGTGAAGCTCATCCATCTCCATTTTCGATTTTAGCTTTTTGGCCTCCAACCGCTGCCACCTACGGCCAACTACCAATACCATTAGTTTCATCAACACCTCTAAACCTTTCCATAGTAATCTCAAGTTTTCGTTTTTTCCCGTTCAAAATCTAGCATTTTGAGACCCACGGCCATAGTGCATTTTGCACTGTTGTGTGGCTATGCCACCACCTCTTACACCTGTGATCATTTAGAAATTATATTTTAGCACTATAAGAAATTTCCTAAAGAATTTCTTGAGATTTAAATATATTTTATTTTTCTCTAACAAATCTTCTGCAGTCATTTGGCTGTTTCGGATTTAAATATTGGTGTTTTGAGTTTGACGTTGGTTATGGTGGATATTGATGAATTTAGAAAGGGATGATATTTAGAGTTAAGAGAATTTTAAGTTTTTAGGAATTAAAATAGGTACTTCAGGTGTAATATGAGATTTATCTGTTCACTGGAGATTTATTTAAGTTACACGAATTTTTATAGATGACGATTGACAATTGTTCAGTATTGTTGTGGAGAATTTCTGAATAAGCTAAGAAGTCCAGGTAAGTGGAGTTTCTATACTAAAATGGACTGAGATCAATTTTGAAAATGTGCATGTTGTGTTATGAAAAGAAATTTAAACGATCTCAGTTATTTGTTCTGCATTGCTCATGAGATTCTGTATAAGAATAAAAGATTTTCTGGCATGACTGGTATAGACATGAGCTTATTTTTGGCATTATGTTATTGAACTCAGAAAAATATGAGCAAATATGAAAATTGATAATTTTTGCATGTGACATGAAGATATTCTGAATCTGTTTTGGAAAATGCGAAATGATCTAATTTTGTTCAGTATTCTGTTTTGGAATGCTTTGGCATCTGAAAAACCTTTAGCATAATGTTCTGATTCTGATTTTGTTCTGACTCTAGTTCTAATTTTGTTCTGGCTCTTATGTCTGATTCTGTTTTGACTCTGGTTCTGATTTTGATCTGGTTCTTATGTCTGATTCTGTTCTAACTCTAGTTCTGATTCTGTTCTGACTCTGATTCTGTTTTGCTCTGATTCTGATTCTGATTCTGTTTTGCTCTAATATGTGGCCTGTCACGGGATATAATAGTGACATCTGGCCCTGTCACGGGATACAATAGTGACATCTGACTTAGTCATGGGATACAATAGTGACCTCTAGCCCTGTCACGGGATACAATAGTGACCTCTGGCCCTGTCACAGGATATAATAGTTACCTCTGGTCCTGTCACGGGATACAATAGTGACATCTGACCCTATCACGGGATACAATAGTGACCTCTGGCCCACCACGTGATATAATAGTGGTTTTCTGTTCTGAGTGCAATTGCCTTGATATTCATGATAATTTATGTTCTGCTTGACTTTCCGCATAATGCACAACCCTACCATAGGGGTTAAACATGGAATTCTGTTCTGATATGATGTTTCAATTATGTTATGCAAGAAAATTTTGAATAAGAATGTTTTCTGAAAGTTTCGCTCATATATTTTTTGGTAACATGTTTCAATTTTACATTCTGAAAACAAGTTTTTTGATTTTGCATTCTGAGAGAAAATAATTTGTTTAGCATTTTAAAATCTAATAAATGCTCATGTTTACATATTAGTATATGTTCTCTGCTTATTGAGTTGTTGATAATTCACCCTCTTATCTCCAATATTTTCAGATGATTTTAGATATTTCAGCTGGGATCAAGACTATGAAGCATTGGGTGAGATGTCTTAAGAATAGAAAGTTTCGATGAGTAATGGCGATTTTTGTTAAGAATTTTCATTGTGTTCTGATGATGTGGCATTTTGAACAATTGAGTATATCGAGGATTTGATAAATGAGTTTGTGTGATTATTTAAATTGGAAGTGTTTACGTTTGATTTCAAGCTTTTAGAAGTATATTAGCAGTGTTGAAGTTCATTATTAGGTAATATGAGTTAACTCTCAGGACCCTCGGAGACGGGGCGTTACAATCTCTATGTGTGTGTGGGGTGTATGGATAATCTCGTTCAAGTATCAACGGCCTGTTAGGAGGAATGACAAACTTTAATTGTTGTAAATATTTCAGAAAGAAAGTGATTTATATAGTTCTAAAATATGCAATTATCGCACACTTCAATTAAAAAATAGGTAAATTTAGGATCCACATTGTAATACCCGAACCAAATCAAGCTCAATCTTATTTATTTTGTTTTAGTTTATTCTATTTTATTTTATTTTTCGGCATACGTTTATTTTTTTTTCCCGCATGTTTCGTTTTTGTTTTCTTCTCTTTCGGTCTTTATTTCTTAATTCCCGTAAGTTTTTTTTTTCGTTCACGTCGTGCATGCTCACGCACAACTCATCTTTCATCCGCTCACACGTCTCCTCCTCTAGGGTTTTCTTTTCTTATTCAACCACCTATATATATTTATATATATATATATATATGTATTCAAATAAAGCTTCCGTCGCTGCCCTCCCACGCGAAACCTTAGCCCAGTTTTTTTTTCCTCCTCTTTGCAAACAGCACATCACCCTCTAGCTCAGTCATGACCCACGCCATCCCAGCATCACTGCAGCCTGTCCTCACCCATTCGGAAAGCACCACGCCAACTTAACAGGAAGCCTCTGCCTTCCTACTCCACATAGTGTGCACCGAGTTGCATGCCGCGGGAAGCCATCGCAGCCGCCTTCCCGACGAACCTGGTCTACACCTCCATAAGCCGTCGTGAACTCACACGGAACCACCACTGACCATCACCAAGAAAAATAGGAGAGCCCCTGCTTCTCCTCTCAAAAACAGAGCATCACCACTATTTCGGTTGGTCACCACCGTACGTCGGGAAAACTATCGGGCTAGCCACAGAATCCGCTGATTGTCACCTTTCCATCAGCCTCAAGCCGCCTCAGTTCTGTCTTATCCCTCGCGGTGAGCTTTTGCCGAACGCTTCCACTGCTTCTCCGTCTTTCTTTGTTTCTCTCTCACCGTGTTTCTCTTTCTCTCTCTCTCTCTTCCAGTGCACCACCGCAGTACCCACCACCACTAGCGCACCCACCCAACTCCGTCGCAGTTCCACTTCTCTCGGTAGGTCCTCTGTTACTCACGGTGAGCTTTTGCCGAATGCTTCCACTACTTCTCCGTCTTTCTTTGTTTCTCTCTCACCGTGTTTCTCTTTCTCTTTCTCTCTCTCTTCCAGTACACCACCGCAGTACCCACCACCACAAGCGCACCCACCCAACTCCGTCGCAGCTCCACTTCTCTCAGTAGGTCCTCCGTTACTCTCCAACCGCGCGGCGTTGCGTTGTTGCTTGTATGATTTTGTTGTTGTTCCGTAAACTTCCATAGTTTAGGAAATGTTTTGACTAATAATTACAATATTACCCTTTGTGGGATATATAAGATATTGTACAGAGATTATATAGGATTTTTTTAATTTATACTAAATGTAACGTATTATTTTTACTGAAAGTGTGAAATTTTATTTTGAAAATTTTAATTATGATTAAAGAAAATCACTTAAGTATTTTTAATATGTTATTAAGTAAAGATTTATTTTAATAGTAAACAATATTGGTGTAATGTTATTTTTTACATTTTAGATATGTTTTCGTCTATTTAAAAATTGTTATGGGTTATTTTAAAATATTTTGGAATAATTATATTATCCAGTATTAAACTTTATAGTTGGTTTTCAATAATAAATAGGTCTGACTTTTAAATATTTAGTCATAGTATTAAATTAGCATTGACGATTTTAGAAATGGATGATTTGCAATTTTAGGTTTTGAGGAATTAAATAGGTTATTTTATAAACTTAGGATTAAATATCGAAATACATGATTAATTAGAAATTTATGAGAATTACGTGATTATTTTATAGGTGACGATTAATTATTATTCGACGTTTTTGAGAAATTTCGAAAAAAAAAAGCTAAGAAGTTCAGGTAAGCGGGGTTCCTATGCTAGACTTTGCATTAAAATAAAATGAGCTGAGCTTATTTTTGGAAAATATACATGTTTGATGTTGAAAAGAAATTTGAACTACCTCAGTTATTTGTTCTGCATTACTCATGAGATTCTGTTTAAGAATAAATTATTTTCTGTTATGATTGGTGTATACATGAGCTTATTTTTGACATTCTATTTCTGAACTTTGAAAAAGAGAGCGAATATGAAATTTGTGCGTAAATTATGTTGTTATATGATTTTGTTCTGTTCTGAAGATTTTCTGTACTCTGATATGATCTGATGTGGCATTTGAAAAACTTTTGGCATGACTATCTGGTTCTACATCAGATTCTATTTCTGCTCTGTTTAGTTAGAGACCCTACCACGGGATTTTACATGGCTTCTGTTCCGATATGATATGGCCCTACCACGGGAAAGAATAGTGGTATTCTATTTCAGTTCTGATATGCATCTGCTTGGTTATCCGCAAACACACAACCCTACCACGGGGGTTAAATATGGCCTCTGTTATGATGCTCTGATATAATGATGATGATGAATCAGATATGTTATGCCAAAGTACCTTAGAAGATTCACATTATCTTTCTGCTCGGTTAGCTACCGGGGTTTGCACAACCCTACCACGGGAGTTAAACATGGTATTTGTTCTGATATGATAAGATAAGATGTGATGTTTCAGTTTATGCTATGCCAAAGGAATTTTGATTATGAATATTTTCGAACTTTCGCTCTAATATTTTTTGATAACATGTTCTGACGCTACAGTTCAAAAACATTATTCTGATTCTTTATTCTGAAAGAAAATATTTTTGTTTTGTATTCTGAACTCTGTAAATGTTCATATTTACACACTAGTATATGTCATCTGCTTACTGAGTTGTTGATAACTCACCCCTTATCTCCATATATTTTTCAGATAATTTTGATGCTTCAGCTGAAGAACAAGAGTAGAAAGTTTTAGCAGGTGTGATGATTAGAGTGGGATAAGTGTCCGAGGGTACAAGTGCTTATTTGAGAGTAGTAGTTAGTAAACTGAATTTATGTTTCGGGTATTTTGATTTGATGAGTTAAGGATAATTTCGAGTTTTTGAGAGTTTTTAATTTATGTTATTGAGATTTTCTTTGTTGTCCCCATGGAGGAATTTAGATATTTGGATTGATTAAATTGATTAATATTTTATTGGATTTTCCGGATTTTATAGTTGTACTATTTAAGTTGATTTGAGGTATTAAGAGTTAACTCTCCGGACCTCTGGGAACGGGGCATTACATACATTAAAATCAATAATGATTTGTACAATTTTAGGATGTACAGGTCTCGTACTTTGAAGAAAGGAGACAAATTTAAGACCCGCATGAGAAAAAGCATTTTTTAATGGTAGCCCAGCTTGTTTTCAAAGGGAGCACGCGATATTTGCGCACTGTATGAGTGTATCTAGCATTATTTTTTTAATAGTAAGCTTTATTTTTTTCAAACAGAATATGTGGGATTAACATACTCAATAATTATATCTAACATTACTCATTTATGAAATATGATTCCTAAACTAGTTGGCATGAAAGGATATCATGATCATAAAGAGCAATATACAACTAAGACATCCCAGAGAAGAAAAATAAAACTCCAACTATTTTATCTTTTATCTTGATATTAAAAGCTAACAAATTAGGATTTTAATTTTGGAGTTCTTGTGCGAACTCTAAGATCTTCAATAAAAGTGAAATGGACTCATTTATAAGTAGGCCCAACTCTTGCATGTGATTAGTTTGATCAACAATATTAAATGTAGAATCTACTTTGTATACCTACCTTTTTCCCTTGTCAAAGTCTTAGACAACCTTTTGCTTAATTTTATGATCGATGCAGGAAAAAACGCAACAAATAGTGTACGTATTTCTACTTAGAAATAAAAAATAATAAAACTCCATTTGAAATGTTACGGTTTTAAGAAATAAAAAAGTAACCATTTCCATTTTATGTTACTTGTTTTTTTAACAAAGTATCAACCATATTTGTACTCGCCAAATGTGTGTATATATACATCATGTGTGTATGCATATATATATTTGTGTGTGTATAAGTACATATGTATAAATTCTATATATATATGCTGCTACTAGGCCTGCACACCGACCCGTTCAAACAATTTTTGGTCCGAACCGACCCGACCCGCTCTAAAAAATGCGCGAACTCGAACCGACCCGACCCGTGAAAATCGGGTCGGGTCGAAACCGTTCTGCTTCTCTTCGTTCGTTCCAATGGAGGGCAAAAAGTGTGGACGATGACATCTTTCTCTTCTCTTTTCCCTAATGTAGGAGACAACCCAGGTATCCGTAGGATATCAAACGTAGAGAATCAAGATTTTGGGGTCTAGGCATAAATGAGATTTCTCTAGGGGCTTCATTAAACTTATGGGATGATCAGCACAAAACAAAATAAAAGAAAAAAAGCCTTTTTGCTGCGAAACATCCACTGACCCATTTAGTGAAGTAGGAAGGAAGATGATTCCAATTAAATAATGCGAATACAGAACATGGAAGGCAAAGCATGGCTTAAATGGCTGAACAAACTGGGCAAGAACACCAGAAAGAGCAGCACCCAAAGCCCAACCAGTGCTCCTCCTCCTCTATGAGGCCAGTACTGAAGCCTCACCATCCCTAATCAGTTTCTAAGATCAGATCAGAAACTGAGTTTTCTTTACTTCACTGTAAAAACCCTAAAGCCCGCTCCACAAAAATGAATGGAGGAAGTGAACGGATAAGAGCTGTAAGGGCATTAATAGCTACTTATTTAACCTTTAGTATCTTCTCTGTCTACAACATGTGAAGTAGGGGAGAGAGAGAGAGAGAGTAAAGCTTCACAGACACGTGGCCTCTTCCACCAAGTGCATTATGGGATATTGAACAAAGGAACAAAGGCATTAAAAACCACTGCAGCAAGAGCATTAATGGTGGTAAAAATGAGTGCAAGTTGCGTGTCGTTTATGGAATAAAGGAAGTGATTGATGGAGGGAGGATTTATGCTGATTTTGTAAAAAAGATAAAAATAAAAAATAAAAAAAAATAGTAGTGAATCTTGCGGTTTCTTCGGTTTCGACCGATATAATAGGTTGTCAACCCGTTGTTACATTTAACACGATGAATCCGACTTTTGTCGGATGGGCCAATAACGGGTCTTGCGGACGGATCAGTTCAAGGCTTTTTATGCACATGCCTAGATGCTACTATGATAGACATTAACTATGCTTTAACTCTTAAATCTTGAATGAGCTAGTCTTCTTCAAATATATATATATATATATATATTTATATGGTATAACTCGCTATTGATTCGCAAATTTGTCGTGGAAACAAAAATAGCATTTTGATCACAATGCATATTTGAACATATCAGCTATCAACATTGGCCTCACAGCATTGTTTGTGGTAGGTTCTTCAGTATATTGTGGACTAAAGAGAAAAAGACTTTTCAAGCTAAAAGAGAAATTCTTCGAACAAAATGGTGGCTTGTTGTTGCAACAAAAACTCTTAAATGATAGAACTTCCATCATTTTGGGTCTTGTAATTTTTTGTGATTATACCTTTATAATATTTATGTGATTTGATTTTAATAATTTTGGTGTCAAGTTCACGTCTTTTCTTGGACAATATTATAAGACTAATTTTTGAAGCAACATGATTTAACTGTGCAATTGTTTTGAGGAACTATGTGGAAATCAAAGTATTTGGGAATAATGATATTTTAGGCACGAGGGAATATTTTGGTTTTTGATGAATTAAAATAGGCGATTTAAGTATTTCATGTGTAAACACGAGGTATCTGTTCAATTGGAGATTTACTCAAGTTGTATGATATTTTTTTAGGTGATGAATTATAGTTGTTCGACATTGTTATGGTAAATTTCTGAAAAGCTAAGAAGTTTAGGTGAGTGGGATTCTTATACTAGACATTGCATAAAAATAAAATAGACTAAGGTCAATTTTGTAAAAATATACATGTTTTATTATGAAAAAAAAATTGAAACAATCTCAATTATTTGTTCTGCATAACTCATGAAATTCTGTATAAGAATAAAATATTTTTTGGCATGACTGGTGTAGACATGAGCTAATTTTGATATTTTGTTTCTGAACAGTGCAAAAGGGAGCAAATATGAAAATTTGTGCATAAATTATAATTTTGTAATTTGATTCTATTTTGTTCTGAAAATGTTCTGACATGATGTTTTAGTTATGCTGTGCCAAATGAATTTTGAATAAAAATATTTTTGAACTTTCGCTCTGATATTTTTGGTAACATGTTCTGATTCTGCATTCTGAAAATAAAAATATTTTGTTCTGCATTCTGGACTCTGTAAATGCTTATGGTTACACACTAGTCTATGTTCTCTGCTTACTGAATTGTAGATAACTCACCTCTTATCTCCACAATATTTTTCAGATGATTTGAATATTTCAGCTGAGGATCAAGATTATGGAGCATGGGTGAGATGAGTTAAGTATAATGGATTAAGCAAAGAAGATTTATATGAGTATTGATGAATTTATTCAATAAATTTGTTGTGTTTTGATGATGTGATATGTTGGGGGTTGATGTTTTTATTAAGAATTTGTGATGTTACTAGTTATTATTTGAAGTAGTCAAGTTAAAACAGTGAGATCTATGTGTAGTTCAGAGATTGGAATTTGTATATGTACTTTAATATATGATTTTATGTGAAAGGTAGTAACTCTCTGATCCCATCCAGACTCAGGGCGTTACAAATCTAGAGTGGGGACCATGACTTATATATAATACTTCGAATTCCAATTTGACCCATCATAAAATAAAGGAATTACATGGGTCCTTAATGAGTTTCTACACATGAATTGGTTTGGTACTACTTTATGCTCATGACCTGACCAAAATAATGGGCTTCTAGAGATGTGTCAATGGCCCGGTTATGTCACTTTCTTGATCACATTTATTGGGCCTTACAGACAATATCCAAACCTTATATAAAGGCAATTATACAATGTAAGATTCATAATCTATGAATGTCCATTAATTTAAATAATACTAACAATCTCCCACTTGGACAATATATATTTATGAAAAAGAAAATCAAACATTGTAAAGTTTATGAGCTCAAACTGTAATCGCCAAACTTTATGGATGTCATCTCAAAACAATTTGGTTCATTGAATAATATCAATATAGGAACATGGCAGTCCTTGTCACATTTATCGTGATTGGACCCATCCATGGTCACAAACACCAACATCGTCAACAACATAGATCAAGTACGGATGTGTTGCATGGAAATTTCATGTAATGTGATCTTTTATCTTTCTTATTTCCAATTGATCCTTGTATCATTCTTTCAAGCCTTATGTATTACCACAATTTGAAAGAAATAAAGCCTTAGAATCATCAAAAAACCTAAAGCTCGATCGTAGTAATTGTCAAATAAATCAAGTACATAACAGACAAACTCTCATTAATAAAATATCTCACTAGGACTAACCACTCCCATATAAGCTACATGCTCCTTAAACACTTTAGGTGGTAAGCTCTTAGTAAGCGAATCCGCAACCATGAGGTTTATACTAATGTACTCAATGGACACATGATGATTTTGAACTTTTTCTTTCACGACAAAAAACTTTATGTCAATGTGTTTCAATTTTGACGGACTCCTATCATTCTTAGAATATAGCTCAATGGCCATATAATCAAAATAAACCTTTAGTGCATTCTCAATACTATCTACAGCTTGAAGCCCAGTGATAAATTTCATAACCATAATGCCTGATTGGATGCCTCATAGCAAGCAATAAACTCTACTTACATGGTAGAAGAAGCTGTAAGTGTCTGTTTGACGTTTTTCCATGACACAGCTCGTCCAGCATACATGAAAACATAACCTGAAGTGGATCTCCTACAACCGAGGAAACCAGCAAAATCGGAGTCTGAGAACCTAATGATCTCTAGATGTTTTAACCTCCGATACGAGAGCATATAGTCTTTTGTTCTTTGCAAGTACTGTATTACCTTTTTTGCAACCTTTCAGTGATCCATGCCTGGATTACTCAAATATCTGCTAAGCATTCCAACTGCATAGGCAATAACTGGGCATGCGCAAACTTACGCATACATGAGGCTCCCTACAGCTGATGCATAAGAGATGTCGTCCATTTGTTTTTTTAATATTCTTCTTTGGTCAATGAAGCAAACTTAATTTGTCACCTTTTGCAATGGGCACATCTCCAAATACACAATTTTGCATGCCAAACCTAGTGAGTATTTTCTCAACATATGCCCTATTTCATAAGCCAACTATACCACGTGATCTATCACGATGAATCTGTACGCCTATCACAAAAGATTCTTCTCCAAGATCTTTCATTTCTAAGTGTTTCGAAAGAAATTTATTGGTTACATGTAACAGGCGTATGTCACTACTTCTTGGTAGAATGTCATCGACATATAGCACCAAAATTATGTCACCGACATAACAATCATTTCCTTAAAACCCAAAGAGGAAACTACTTGATCAAACTTTCGATACCATTGGTGAGATGCCTACTTTAAACCATACATTGATTTCTTTAATTTGCAAACTAAACAACTCGATTCATTAGTCACAAAGTCGTCTGGTTGCATCATATATATTATTTCCTCAATGTCACCATTGAGAAAAAGTAATTTTTACATCCATCTGATGAAACTCTAAATCATAATGAGCTACAAGTGTCATAATGATCCTAAAAAAGTATTTTGATGAAACTGGAGAAAATGCCTCTTTATAGTCAATACATTCGTTTCGAATAAAGTCTTTTGCAACCAGACGTGATTTATACATATCGACATTGCCTTTAGAGTCTTGCTTGGTTTTGAAGCTCATTTACAACCAATTGGTTTAATACCGTTAGGCAATTCGACAAGGTCCCTGTGACGACCAGGGCTTTCTAACCTTTTTGTGTAATTTTTTTTTTATCATAAGCCCACGAGAGTTTTAGCCTTCATAGGAAATTAGGATTTTGAAGCCCAATGGAACTAGGGCTCATGCCCAACTCAAGATCATGCATGCCACTTGTCATCCAATAGAGCTATATATAGGACTTGATGAATCTAGATGGAAATAAGGGAAGAGAGGTGAGAAGGATCTAGGGTTTGGCTTAGACGCCTACATCAATCATTTTTCTTGCCATGTGTCACACATGAATGGAGGTTTGCATGAAAGAAGAAGTTTTGTGACACTTGTCACTATGGGAAAGAGATTCTAGAAGTGAATGATTAGGTTATGAAAAAGCGGAGCCTAGAGAAGGCCAAGAGACCATGCACAGCAACCATGGAGAAAGAATGATTTGTTTTTTGCCATGTGTCATACATACAAAATGGTAGGTAAAACGTTTGTCTTAGGAAAGGGTAAAATCAAGATTTGGAAGAAGGCTTATATGCCTAGGGTTTCTAGAAGAAAGATCTTGTGTAAGAACACTTTGAGGTGGACGACTAGGGCAAGGATCTTTGTGCAAAATTGGACCAATCATATGTTTGTCCAAAAGTGTGGTGAAAGAAGATCTTCTTGAGAGAAGAAAGAGGATTCGGCAGCCCATGCACACACACACTCCTCACATGCCACTTGGCACTCATGCACTCATGTAAGAGATTGAGGAAGATTCTTGGCTTGACAAAGACCATATAGCCACAAGACTCATTGAACCTAACATAAAATGAAGGGAAAAAGAGGAAGGAAGTTTCAGTTTTGAAGTAGGAGGTGCCACTTGTCCAAAGGAAATCCTATTGTGTTTCCAACACAATCAAATAATGAGATAGAAAGAAGGCCATAGGGTGAGACGCCACTTGGCAACCATGAAATGAGCTTGGCTCATGCAAAATTTTTTTTGTGTATATAAAAGGGAGAGGATCCCAAAACCATACGACCTTTAGTCACTTTGTGCAGTGCTCTTCAGGTGTTCGGCCATCACCATTCTCTCCAACTTTCTATCACTTTCTCACCATCCAAACACTCTCCACAATACTTTATTCTCATCTAAACATCACTTGGAGATTAAGCAAAGCTAGGAGATATTTTTCAATAGGAGAGACTAGAAAGTATGAAGCAACATTTCCCTTACTACACACACACACACACACAGATTGAAGGGAGGTGAAGTTTCGGATTTAGCAAAGTTCATCTAGAACTCATGCTCACACATACACATGCACTTGAGCTAGAGGAATAGCCTCATGTTTAGAAAGGTTTATCCATATGAACCTATGTTTCTAAACACATGATTAGATTAGGGTTTTTCTTCAAGGAAGAGAGAAGCAACAAGCATGATGTTTTTGAGGTTAATGGCCACGGCTCTAGTGTCACTGTGAGTTAGGGTTTTGTTATAGTTAAGTTTTAGATTCAAGGAATGAGAGTCCGAATGTTTGAAATCTATTTCTTAAAAAAAGATGTCAAGAGCACAACACTCAATCACACGGGTTAGGGTTTTTCTTGAATGATGAACCTAACAAATATTGTATGTATTTTTCAGCTTGCTTGCTATATATATTTGGATTTTTGTAAGTACTTGAATATTTTATTTATATGTTTTGTGAACTTGTTGGTTGCTTAGTTTTATGTGGTTGTTCATGATATTGATGTTTCTTCCATATGATATTATCTTCTCTTAGCATGATTATCTAAGGAATAAATAGAATGGCCTACGAAATGTATACATGTTATGAAAATGGAATATGAAGTCATCTAGGGTTTGGATTGCACAATATGCAGTTGTATATGAATGATTGTTGCTTGACCGAATCTTGTATGAGACTAAGTTTCAAGAAAGTGTTTGTCTATAATCACTAGAATGTTTTGGCCACCCATAAATGTTCCTTGTTAAAATGTTTTTTTTTAACACATTAGAAGATTTCAAGTTCATGAAATGTTGATTGGAATGTTTGTTTTCAAACTTAAAGGTTTCAACTATTGCTATATATAAAGTATGATCATTTTGTGGTTAAAATTTAATGAACTAAGAATGATTCTTGGATATGATAGGGTTTGTATGTTTCGGCCCTTACATGATAATTATTGAATGTTTGCTTCTTGGTTAATGTTTAATGCTTAAGAGTTTATATAAAAGAACTTGGGACCCCCCTTTAACATCAAAACCAGGAGGTAAAACCACGTATACTTCTTTAGATAAGTCCCCATGCAAAAAAAAAAAAAAACATTATTTACATCTAGTTGTGTAAGATGACAGTCTTTCACAGCAACAATGATCAAAAGAGTTCTAACAGTAGCCATTTTAGCTACATGTTAAAAGGTTTCAGAATAATCCAATCTTTCAGTTTGAGTATAACCCTTGGCAACCAACTTTCTCTTATATCTTTCAATGGAACCATCAGCACGATACTTAATCTTATAAACTCATTTGCAACCTATAGGCTTCTTACCAGGAGGTAAAGAAGTAACAGTCCATGTATTATTAATTTTCAAGGCTACAATCTCAGTTGACATTGCATCTCTCCAATGAGAATGCTTGACAACTTGATGTATCGGCATAAATGAACATGACAAAAGATTTATGTGAATGAGAAAGATTAATATAAGATTAAAAATTGAAAATATCATATTTAGATGAAGAAAACAAAAGAGAAGAAGAACCTAATTAATCAGAAATTGTTGAAGGATCTGATGTAGAGTATGCAGAAGAGGAATTACAATGAAAGTTCTACAAATAACCAGGTACCTTTCTGATTCTAAAAGATTTTCTAGGAAGATCAGAAGGCAATGATATAGTTACAGAAATTGAGGAAGAAGAAGATTGAACAGACGAATCATTTAAATGAGAAGGTAAAGAGGAGTTAAGAGGTAAATCAATAGAAGGTGCTGTTGAAGGCACAGTTAAAGAATCTAAAGTTGAACATTCAACAGAAAAAATAGAAGGTATGATAGAAGAAATATCGATGGTATTTTGAGAAGTAAAAGGAAAAATATGTTCATAGAAAACAACATTTCTTGATATAAAAGATTCATTAGTTTTTAGATTAAGAAATTTGTAACCTTTCATGCCAAAAGGATAACCAAGAAAAATATAAGTTTGAGCCTTAGGATCAAATTTGGTTCGAGATCTTTTGTAAAGTTGAAGCAAAACAAAGGCAATTAAAAGTTCTTAAATGATCATAAGAGGAGTAGGAAGTCTATTAATGAGATAAGTTAATGTTAAAACAACATCACTCCAAAAATAAATAGGTAGATGAGACTGAATCATCATTGTTCTAGCTATATTAAAGATGTGCTTATGCATTATCTCCACAACAGAGTTTTGTTAAATTAAAAGAATTAAAAGAATTAAATTTAATTCATGATATTAAGCATAAAGGGCAACGGCTATGGGGGCAAAGTGTAAGCTGTTTCGCTTCTGCATGTAAACTTATGTAAAATCTTTTAAGATGCTTCCACGTGTCCCAAAAATTCAAATGAACCCGAAAAGAATCTTCTTAACGGACGTGGCGGACAGGAACTCACTCACACCGTCGTAGATAACTGAAATGAGTACAAATTGGGCGGATACTTCTTTTTAACTACCAACGGTTGCCTGATACAGAGCCAACTGCAACCCTTCGAGAGTTCTACAAATCTTTTGAGATATTTACTTTGAAATCTCTCAGAGATTGTTTGTCTGGTTTTTTCTGTTCTTACTCTTGAAACTCTTCCAGAAAAATCTCTTCTTTCTCTCGCCCGTATATCCTTTGTTTCTCCGGTATACTTTTCCATTTTTCTACCGTTTTCTTTTTACTTCTACACCTGTTTGGTTTCTAAGAAATTCAATGAAGAATATTAAAAGGAAAGTAAATTAGTAGGTCTAGTGGAACATGATTCTTCTTGTTCCGTTTTATCAGGATTTACAGAAGAAAATCAATCCTACTACTGAAATAAGAAGACGAAAACGAAACGATGCAACTTTTCTTCTTCCTTTTTTCCCCTCATTTGTTCTCTGTTTTGTTGGGGACCAAACAGAAGTTATAAGTATAGGTTTCAAGATTTGTGGTTTTTACTAGGTTTGGTTTCTCAAGGGCTTCTTTGTTTCTCTGTGTCTTTTTTGACTGCCTAATTTTCTCGGATTCGTGTCTGGAAATGTTTCTGCCGGGTAAAGTTTCGGAATTATGAAGATTCGTGCCTCATTTGGTGGGAATGCTTTATAATTTGCATTGGTCATCTTCTTCTCGGAGAGGGACGAATTCTACTAACATGAAAAAACAAAGTCCATTGAAGGCTGCAAAAGCTTTTACATCACGTGCAGCGAAGGTTGCTATTGATGAGTCTCACTTCGCAGAATTAGAATGGATAGATGACATTTTAGAGTGTCCTGTATACCATCCATCGAAGATCGAGTTCGAGGATCCATTAACTTATCTTCAAAATATTGCTCCTGAAGCTTCTAAATATGGTATGAGATAATGAAAATATACAATTTTTTTCGTTTACTGTTTAAGCCCAACAATTTTTGTATTAAATTTTAATTTTCTGTGCTCACATTTTCTTGTTGGGAGTTAAAGCTCTTTTAGTTTGTTTACCTTTACTAATGGTTTTAGTTTTTTCAATGGAAATTTTTTAAATATCGCTGAATCAATTCCTTGCATTACAATATTTCAGGAATCTGCAAGATTATTCTCCCAATAGATGCTTCTGTTCCAGCCAGTGTGGTACTGATGAAAGAACTTGGGAACTTCAAGTTCGAAACTGTAGTGCAACCTTTTCGGCTTGCTAAATGGGATGTGAATGATAAGATCTCATTTTATAGAAGAGGAAGGTGACTTCCACACATGATACTGACTGTAAACTAAGCATATAGTGAGATATTATATGGTAGTACTATTCATTTTGTCTGAGCAGTATGGTTTTCTTTTTTCATTTTCAGGCAATATACCTACCGTGAGTTCGAGAAAATGGCAAACAAGGAGTCTGCTTGTCAAGTTTCTTGCTCTTCATGTGATTCTCCTGCATACATGGAAAAAGAGTTCTGGCATCGACTGGTTCGTGGAAAGAAAGAAACCGTTGAATATGGAGTCAATGTTGATGGCAGTGCCTTTTCATCTGATCCTAGGGATCAGCTTGGGAAGAGCAAATGGAACTTGAAGGTTCTACACTCCTCATTTTAAACAAAATGCCTATATTCTGTACCAAAACTTCCATCAATATGATGACTGATTTGAGACTTAAAATGAATTATGCTTTCTCTGTTGTATTCTGTCATCTATTTTATGATTCATATTATAATTTGATTCTTTGATTGCAGAATCTGTCAAGGCTTCACAAGTCCGTTTTGCGTTTGGTTGGAAGGGTTATTCCGGTATGCTGACCATTGTCCATACCTTGCTAAAATCTTCAAGCTACATCATCAGATTTTTTTCAAAATATGTTGTTAAGAGCTTTTTTTTTTTTTTTTTTTTTAATATATGGACATGAATCCAGGGAATTACGGATCCAATGCTTTACATTGGAATGCAATTTGGTATGTTTGCATGGCACGTGGAAGATCACTATCTGTACAGGTAAAAAACCATACTTCAACTGTTTTTAAAACTGTGTTCATATATTAACCAAAACTTTCCTTCTCAGCATTAACTATCATCACTCTGGTGCACCCAAAACTTGGTATGGAGTTCCTGGTCATGCAGCTCCGCAGTTTGAAAGGGTAGTCCATGATCATGTTTACTCTCGAGATATCATATCATCCAATGGAGAGGATGGTGCTTTTGAACTGCTTTCCGAAAAAACCACAATGTTTCTTCCAAGTATTTTGCTACAACATCATGTACCTGTCTACAAGGCTGTGCAAGTGCCAGGGGAGTTTGTCATTACCTTTCCTAGAGCATATCATGCAGGATTTAGCCATGGTAATCCTCTCTCTCTCTCTCTCTCTCTCTCTCTCTCTCTCTCTCTCTGTGTACTTGCTTGCCAGTAGTTGTCACCTAAATCACTTTCCTGTTAAATTTCAGGATTTAATTGTGGAGAGGCAGTAAACTTTGCAACTGCAGATTGGTTTCCAATGGGGGAATTGGCCAGTCAACGATATGCTCTTCTCAAGAAGATTCCAATAATATCATACGAGGAACTCCTCTGTAATGAAGCAATGCTTTTACTCATGTCTTCGAAAGACAATTCTAGTGATTCATCCACAGATGCAGTCTCACAGCGTGCTGTCAAGATTTCTTTTATACGCCTCATAAGGCGGCATAAGCAGGCGCTTCATCGCATAAAACCATTATCTGCTTCTTCCCCACATGCTGAAGGAACTCTCTTATGCGGCCTTTGCAAGCGCGACTGTTACTTGGCATACAATATGTGCAACTTCTGCTACTCTGATCCTTTATGCCTCTTTCATGGTAAGACAACAGTGTTACTAAAAATTTAAGTCAAATGATTAGAAAGTTAATGGAAAATTACTGAAAATGAGAACTGAGATCTGATAAAATATTTTATTTGCAGTCTTATGGCATGCAAATCCCGCAACTCTATTTGAAAAAAGTGCATAATTTAAGATCAACTAAAAAAAAGTCATTTTTTTTAATGATAGACCACATTTTTTTAAAATGGAATATGCGGGACTTGCATATTCTAATACTGTATCTAACGTTACCCATAAAATTTAGGATCGAGAACAAGCTTCTTATTTATTATTCAACTTTGTTTAAATCATTTATTCAATCAAGTGTTTTAAGAACTTTATACATGAGATTGTTGTGCTAATACCTCCCTATTCATTGCAGAGATTGATTTGCATCACTGTTCATGTGGTCACGAACGTACTATTTTTCTGAGGCCGGACATATCAGCAATGGAAGATGCAGCCAAAACATTTGAGCAAGAAGAAGAAATATTTTCGGGTCTTCAAAATTAAAGTTTGTTGTATTGAGGATGGATCTGATCTAGGTTTTGTTCAATGCAGTAGTATCATATTCTTATTCCATTTCCATACAAATAATATGTATATATATATATATATATATAGAGAGAGAGAGAGAGAGTTCCGCTTTGAAGCGATCCATCCAAAGGTATGGGTTTAGCAGCCTCCACTAATATTCTGCCATGTCAGCAATTTCACAGAAATATCAATGGCCTCATCACACTGTATAGTAAACTCTTAGAAGCAGAATAGAAATCGAAGAGAAGCTTTCCGTCGGCCAAAAGCCCCCTTCAGAATTCCAGACTTCCAATTCGCACCATCTCCATAGCTTTGCACTGCCGCACGACACTAGTTCCATCATGCATCAGTTCCGTCGCCACCAGTCCTTCGCCCACCATTAATTTTGCACCATCCGTTGCCCACCATCTCCATCGCCCAAACATGATAGTTAGGCTGTGAAGCATAGGTGTCGCTCAGGCATTGGAGAGCTGTTGTTTGGGAGATGTTGGACTGACCAGTTACAAGATTTACTCATATATGTATCATTTTATTGTAAAAGAAAAAAAAAAAAGTATCATTTTATTGTGTGGCTGTGTTTTTATTGGTGTGGAAATTAAAAACAGAACCACCCCCACCATGAAAAGGAAGAAATGCCATGGTTAACAGAAAACAGTTGGACCAATCATATATATACTGGGCACTGGGCACTGCGGGTGGTCTTTATTTTTTTTTTTTCAAGTTTTTTGAAAATTTAAAATCATTTTTCTTACGAAAAGATGTTTTTTAATTTTTAAAACGACATTTAATTAAAATTATTTTTAAAAAAAAAAAAAACTCCTCATGTCTTTCATTGATTAGTCCACCAGCTTGTTTGTTGTGATAGATAAAAAAAAAAAAATTATAAAAAGGTACTTAATTTGCACAAGATAGGCCATAGGGTGACCGATCAAAATTTACTTCATAATATTCCTTGTTCGCTAAATGACACAAAACGAGCCTTTGAGATTACCTTGCATGTTAGAATTGTTTTATTAGGGTAAGGCTTGTTATTCTAATGGGTGTGATCACTAAACGGTTTATCCCTTGGAATGCCACCCTCTTACATGTTAATGGTTCTCATGAGGAATGATATTCAAGGAAATGTCAATAGATAACATTTTTAATCAAAAGGTTGTGTCACTTCTTAAGGTTGTGACCTTTGGGTTACCATTGGTTTACCAATGGTTGTGCCATTTGCCAACCGGTGCATTATGGCCTATAAATATGGGTCATTGGTGCACAAATGAATGCACTCAATTCCTTTTGTTCATCACCAACTTGTGGAACAAATACCCTCATGGGAGTGTCACCATATTGCCAAATCTCGCTTCCCTTTGTTCTAAATTATTCTACAATGGTATCAGAGCACAGGTTATGTTAGAGGGGATTTTATCACGCATTGTTAAGACGATAAATAGACAAGTACTTGGTTTGGCAACTACACTTGCATATTATAATCATCTTTGTTTGCTCGAAAATCTGAGAGAAAAGTTTTTCAGATCACAGTGGGAGGTCTAGAGTACACTGAAAATCTTCAAAATCTTGTAAGTTGTTATTATTTTGAAGAAAATTATTGGCATTATTTTTCACAAATGAACAGTGAATTGTCTAGTCTATTTACACACATAGTTACTATTTTGGCCAGTCGCCGAAGCCCCTCACCGCCGTCGGACTTTGTGGACCTCGAGAGCACATCGGAGTCCTCGTCGCGGTCACCAACTGGTCAGACGAAAGAGAAGACACAAGCTTCACAAATTCTAGAGAGGCCCAGCGCGAGGTTGAAGACAACCCTGGATGAAACCGTTTCGTCCAACGGTCATCAAGTTCAAATTCGGGAGGGACTAAACGACAACGTCATTCAGCCCATAGATCCAAACGACAACGTCATTTTGTCCATCGGTCAGGAATTTCAAATTCCTTCTACACTAAACAACATTGTCGTTCAGCCCAAGAAGAAAAACGACATCATCATTTTCGGCACTGAAGAGACACAACACTCACCTCCAAACGACACCATTTTGCCACCTTCAAGCCGAGCCACAAGCCGAGTCTCAAGCCGAGTCTCAAGCTTATCTCTGAGCCGAGCCGCTTACATAGTCGTTGACCAAGCCACTGACCACCAGTTTTCTCTAGAACCCGATTTGAACCGGGTGAACTAGTTCGTGACAGATTTGTTCAATCGGGCCGTTCGAGATCATTTCAAGCCCTGGAAAATATACATTCTTCTTGTTGATTAATTTTTTTAAGGTTTGTTATTCATGGCACCGAAGAAAAATATTGATCCCTCAAGGATAGAAAAACTGAATGGAAGAAACTTTCGGCCCTGGAAAAGGCATATAACTTTTATTCTAACTCATAAAAAGACCTTATATATATTAACAACACCAAAGCCATGGAAAGAAATTGTAGAAAATGATGAAAGTGAAAGTGAGAGCAGTGTTTCAAATAAAGATAAATTGATAGAACACAATGCATGGGCAAAAACTTTAATTTTGCATTACATGAGTGATCACATTATTCCTTTATTTGAAGACTATGAAACTACAAAAGAAATTATGGATGCAGTTGAAGCAAAGTATGGTTTAAGGTTGAATACTTATATACAGTTATTATTGGATAATTATAACCGAATTTGTATGAAAGAGAATGATGATATTGGCGATCATGTACTTCAAATGGAGTTAATTGCAAAAGAATTACATGATGTTGGTCATCCTCTCACTGATAAAATGCAAGTTACAACCATACTAAATTATCTTCCTTCATATTGGGATCACATTGTTACTTCTTTAACACACAGTGGAAATGAAGTAACAATAATATCGTTTCCAGTATTTTTATTACTTAAAGGAGAAAGAATGAAGAGAAGGAATAAATATAGTGAATCATCCAATTTATTCATGGCTCAGGACAAGCGTTCTACACAGAACAAGATGAAGTCAAAACAATTTAAGAAAAAGAAATAGTTAAAAAGGAAACATAATAAACCATTTTTTGGAAACTATTTTAAGTGTGGAAAGAATGGGCATTACAAATCACAATGTCCTAGTAAAGAAAAAGTACAAGAAAGCAAGGAAATTGTGATAACAGTATCAGAAGTAATGCTTGCGGAACCAACGTCAGATTCATGGTGGGTTGACTCTACAGCAACAAGACATATATGCAGGAACAAAGATATGTTTGTCAAACTTGAAGATAAATAAATAGGACAGCACAGAGTGTATATGGGCAACAATACATATTGCGATGTCTTGGGGCAAGGTACATGTAAATTCAAAGTGCATGGTTTCGTTATTTTACTTAGTGATGTTTTATATGTATCTAGTATTCGTAAGAATTTAGTATCAGTGCCTGTACTAGATTAGAAAGGCTGCACAGTTAAGTTTAAGTCTGGAACCATTATAATAAGTAAGGGCAATGTGTCAGTGAAATACGTGAAAGATCACAATATTTATATACTGAATGTTGATATTAATAAAGTACCTATTTCTGATTATTTGAATGTGTCTACAGATTGTATATATTTATGGTATTTAAGATTAGGCCATATAAATAAAAATAAGATGATCAGAATGTGTAAAAGTGGATTAATACCACAAATAAACTCATATAATTTTGATATATGTAAACCATGTATTAAAGGAAAAATGAGTAGTAAATCTTTTTCAAAAAGTTGGAAATCCACGGATTTACTAGAAATTATAGATTCTGATGTTTGTGGACCTTTCAAAACAAAAACCCATAGAGGAATAAAGTCTTTTATTAATTTCACTGATGATTATTCAAGATATGGGCATATCTACTTACTCAAGTATAAATCTGAGGTAATTGAGAAATTTAAACAATTTAAATTGGAAGTAGAAACCCAGTTAGGTAGCCCCATTAAAAGTTTGAATAGTGATAGAGGATGAGAATTTGAAACTTTAGATAATTTCTGCAAATTAAATGGTATAAGACACATTTATACTATGTCATATGAACCTCAACAGAATGACATTGCAGAAAGAAGAAATAGAACTCTATTGGATATGGTGCGATCGATGATGGCATATGCTGATTTACCAATACATTTTTTGGGTGAAGCATTATCGACTGCTATATATATATATATATTAAATAGAGTTGAAACTAAAGCAAAACCTCTTACACCTTACTAGTTATGGACAGGACATAAACCAGATTTAAGCAAGTTCAAAGAGTGGAGTTGTAAGGCACAAATACTTATACCAATGCCACTAAGGGATAAATTAAAAAGTAAAACCTGGGAATGCAGGTTTATTGGGTATGCGGAAAATGACAGTGGCTACAAATTTTATCATTCTGAAAGAGAATTGATAGAAAGTAGGGATGTCGTTTTCTTGAAAAATACAAACCTTATTACTCAAGTTGATCATATAGATTTAGAAAATGATTTAGAAAATCAACAGATCTCTACAGAGTCTGACAATGAAAATTCTGATATTATTCAAATCCAAAATAATAAAAATGAAAAAAGTCAGATGAAAATCAATTTTCAAATATTGATGTTGGAGACAGTGGGAGTAAAAGATCCATAAGACCATCAATATTATTTCAAGATCATTATGCACTAAATATCAGTTTAGAAAATTTAGATAATAATCTTGAAAGTTTTTTGAGGCAATCAATAGTATTAATTCAGATGAATGGCTTGAGGCCATAAAAGATGAAATAGAATCAATAAACAAAAACAATGTTTGGGAGTTAACAGATCTTCCAAAAGATAGAAAAGCTATTGGTTGAATGGGTTCTCAGAAGAAAATTTAAGGTTTATAGTAGTTTAGAAAAGTACAAAGCAAGGTTAGTGGCCAATGGATATATTCAACAATCAGGTGTAGATTTTGTGGATACATTTTCACCTGTGGTGAAATTCACATCCGTAAGGATCATCATGTCCATTATTGCCAGGATGAATTTGGAATTACATCAATTAGATGTAAAAACAGTTTTTCTCAATGGTGAATTAAAAGAGGATATCTTTATGATTCAACCGAAAGGATTCCAAATTAAAGGACATGAAGATAAAGTCTACAGGTTGAGGAAGTCACTCTATGGACTTAAGCAATCTTCAAGACAGTGGTACTTGAAATTTCACCAAACCATTTTAGAAATGAGATATGAAATGAGTCCACTAGATCATTGTGTATACATATGAAAAAATGATAATAAATTAACATTATTATCATTGTATGTTGATGATATATTACTGGTAGGTAATTGTCTAGATATAATACATGAAACAAAATAATTCTTTAAATATAAATTTGAAATGAAAGACATGGGTGAAGCCGCATATGTTCTTGGTATAAAAATTTCTAGAAATAAAAATTCAAATATATTGTATTTAGATCAAGAAAAATATCTAGAAAAAGTACTTAAAAGATTTGGTATCGAAAATTGTAAATTTTTAAGTATGCCTGTTTGCAAAATTTATATTTTAAATAAAAGTATGTGCTCAAAAGATTAGGAGGAAATAAGTGAAATTCTTAAAGTTTCCTATGCTCAAGCTGTGGGAAGCCTCATGTATGCAATGACAAGTACCAGACCAGATATTTGTCATGCAGTAAGATTGGTAAGCAGATTTCAATCAAATCCAAGTAAAGAACATTGGCAAGCAGTGAAGTGTATATTAAGATATATACAAGGTACCAAAAATTTAAAATTGTGCTTTGGGAATAGTGGTCTAGAATTAATCAGCTATAGTGATGCTTATTTTGGAAGTGATGTAGATGACAGAAAATCTATAACTGGATATATATTTCTATTTGGTGGAACAACAGTTTCTTGGTTAAGTAAGAAACAAGGTTGTGTTACTAAATCTACTATGGAAGCAGAGTATATTTATTTTAGTACTACAATGAGTAATGCGGTGTGGATAAAACGTTTTGTTGAAAGCTTGAATTTAGGTACATCCATAGAATCAATAAATGTGTTTTGTGATAATCAGTCTGTCATTTCATTGATAAAAAGTGGAACACAGAGTTCCAACGGAAAACACATTGATGTGCATTATCACTATATTTTAGATATAGTGGAAAGATGTGAGATCAATGTTAATTTTATTTCCCCGACCGAAATGGTAGCAGATTCGATGGCCAAAAGTTTATCTCTGGAGAAATTAAGAGAACATGTGACTAGAATGAGATTGAGAAAAACCTACGTGAAGCAATCTTATGGTCGACATACATAACTCAGCAAATTCTAGGGATGCCTAAAAAATTGGAGTTATGGTGATACCCAAATGAAAATTTCGATCATTTGTAAAGTCATTGATAAGGTGATCAATAAAAACCTTAGGAATGACCTTAGGGTGAATACTTAACGAAATTTCAGTGCAAGTTGATTAACTAAGTAAAAGGTTGATCGTGGTAAAGTCGCTAATAAGGTGATTAAGGAAAAACTCAGGTGAGTAAATACTTAACAAAAATTCAGTATCATTCACTAAAGTTTTAGTGAAATGTGACTTGATTACTCAAGTAAACGGTTAATCATTTGCAAAATCGTTGATAAGGTGATTAGGGAAAAACTCAGGAATAGCCTCTAGAGGAAGTACTTAACGAAAATTCAATACAAGTTGATACATGTGTTATGTATTCAGCTGAAGTTGTCAATTGTGACAGAGGAATGAATAATTGATCCTATCACGTAATATGGATTGTTGATCCAGTCATGGAGAATTGATATCATTCACTAAATTTTTTTTTTTTTAGTGAAATGAAGTCACCCCTAATATGTGATCAGTGGGAGCACATATGGTAAAAGGTGCGGTCAGATAAGATAATGACAAAAATGTGTGCACGTAGAGGCTTGTCATGCTCTGACACTGATCTGCAAGAGTAGCAGATGAGAGTTGAGTAGTGGAAAGCTCATATTAGTACCAAGGTAAAATACTCAACTAGATCGTCACTGTTTTATGTGATCAAGTGAGAGATGTTATTCTAAGGGGTGTGATCACCAAGCAGTGTACCCCTTGAAATGATACCCTCTAACATGGTGATGGTTCCCATGAGGGGTGATGTTTAAGGAAGTGTCAATAGACAACCTTTTGATTTAGTCAGAAGGTTTGTGTGTGACTAGTGAAGTGTCAAGAGACACTATATTTTAATTTAGTCAAAAGGTTGTGTCACTTCTTAAGGGGTTGACCTTTGGGTTACCATTGGTTTACCAATGGTTGTGCCCTTTGCCAACCGGTGCATGATGGTCTATAAATAGGGGTCATTGGCGCACAAATGAATGCACTCAATTCTCTTTGTTCATCACCAACTTGTGGGACAAATACCCTTACGGGAGTGTCACCATATTGCCAAATTCTGCTTCCCTTTGCTCTTGATTATTCTACAAGGCTTGGATCCAATTCTTGTTATAACTGATTCGTTTATTGAACGACACTTATCTCATAGCCAATTTAAATTTTCTAGAGTTTCTACTTAAATTCCAGGGCTTAAAGTAGGAAAAATACAGACGTATAAAGAAAGTTCTACTAAAATCTATCGAGACATATTTTAACACGAGTAATGGTAAATATAGTTGTAAGGTGTAGAAGATTCAAGTATTACTTTTAAAAAAACAAGTATGGTCCATCGTTAAAATCTAAAAAAATAATTTTTTTTATATATGTCTAGATTTACCAATTATTTTAAGAGAAATCCGCTTAACTCGTACACTGTCTTATATGAGTAATGGTAAGAGTAGGTAATGGTAGAGGATCACACTCAACAACTGAAGATTTGTTCGAGAAATAGGGTATGGACTCAAAGAAGATGACATCAGCACTCATGAAATAACGTCTAAGAATAGGACTATAGCAGTGATAGCCTTTTTGAGTCTGGGAATAACCAACAAAGAAACACTTGGTAGCACGTAGATTAAGCTTATCAAAGCATGGGCCAAGGTTATGAACATAACAAATACAACCAAAGATTTTTAGAGGGAAAGAAAGAGATGGAGAGGAAGGGAACAAGAAGAAGAAGGGAGAGGAACCATCGAGGACTAATGAAGGCATACGATCCATAAAGTGACACACAATAAGAACACCATCACTCCAATTCTTTATGAATCGTGTCAACAATTCTTTAAGTTGGCACAAGGTGCTATGGGCCTGGAAGAGTATTTTTTTTCAAGTGATGAGCACATGTGAAGAACTCAAAATGTATCAACATTTCACTTCTGATGTTTCACGTATGCAACTACAACGTGAAGAATTTAATGTTGTTCAATTTCTTATTGGCTTAAAACCTGAGTATGAGTCACTGCATTATCAAATTTTGCAAGTCTATAGCTTCCCTCATTTCCTGATGTGCTCTCCCGACTTCAATGTGCAACATTATCTATACAAGGATCTCAGTTTTCTTCTGATCAGATTAATGAGAGATCCGCTTTGGTTGCCTCCTATGTTGCTCCTGGTGGGCGTGAAGGTCGGGGTGGTAGAGGTGTACGTGGGGGACGTGATGCCAAAGGTAATCACACTCGAGGTCGTGAATCTCGTAAATGTACCAATTGTGGTCGCACTAACCACTCAATGGACTATTATTAGAATCTACATAGTACACCATCTGGGTCAACTAATCAAGTCATTTGCCAAGATGCTACATCACTGTCAACGAGCTCCAACCTGACTCCAGATATGATTAGCATATTGAAGGATGAGTATGATCAGCTTTTGGGTCTCACACAAGCGGCTTCATCTTCCATAGCTACTCTTACCCATTCAAGTACAACGTATGCATGTCTTGTCTCATCTACTCAAGATCCATGGTTCATCAATTCAGGAGATCATGAACATCTAACCGGTTTGTCTGATTCCTTATCTAAGTTAGATACTATGACTTCTCCAAAGAGTGTTAGTCTTACTAATGGTTCTCTTGTTAAAGTTACAGGGATTAGATCCATTAAACTCACTGATTCTATCTTTGTCATATGTTTTATACGCTCATAGTTTTCCCTTTGGTTTGCTGTCCATGAGTAAACTTACTCAAAATCTTCAATGTTTTGTGACCTTTTATTCCTTTGTATGTATTTTTCAGGA
Organism: Juglans mandshurica; assembly: GCA_022457165.1. Classification (NCBI taxonomy): domain Eukaryota; kingdom Viridiplantae; phylum Streptophyta; class Magnoliopsida; order Fagales; family Juglandaceae; genus Juglans; species Juglans mandshurica. Next base: position 33,632,150 of record CM039621.1, read on the forward strand.
TCTAAAGACGGGGAAGAAAATTGGTACGGGGCATGAAGCTGGTGGTCTGTATTACTTTGATGTCAAACAATCACACACTCAAGCCCTCACATCCTCATCATCATTTGCTTTTGAATGGCATTGCCTCTTTGGACACCCCTTTCTTTATCTTTTTTGAAACGTCAAGTTAGGAATTTTGAAAATATGTCTTTCTTTCCTTGTGAAGCATGTCAACTTAGTAAACACCATCACGTGTCTTTTGTACCTCGAGTTGATAATCGAGCATTTAGTCCTTTTGAATTGGTTCACTCTAATACATGGGGACCAATCAACATTGTATCAAACAAGTTTTAATATGTTAGGCTCAATCTAAGCTTCTTTCAATATTCAAAATCTTTCAGGAAGAAATAAAACTCAATTTAGACAAAAAGTTCAAGTTTTGGGTTCTGACAATACTAAAGAATATCAATCCCTTGCCTTTGCTACCTAAGTAATAAATGAATTTTTCATCAAACTTCATGCTCTTATATACCCCAACATGCATGATCCTAAACGTTTTTGGAGTGATGGTATTCTTATTGCGTGTCACCTTATGAATCGTATGCCTTCATCAGTCCTCGATGGTTCTTCTCCCTTCTCCGTCTTATTCCCTTCCTCTCCTTTCTCTCCATCCAAAAATCTTTGGATGTGTTTGCTATGTACATAACCTTGGCCCAGGCTTTGATAAGCTTGATCCACGTGCTACCAAGTGTTTCTTTGTTGGTTATTCCTAGACTCATAATGGCTATCGTTGTTATAGTCCTGTTCTTAGACGTTATTTCACGAGTGTTGATGTCACCTTCTTTGAGTCCATACTCTATTTCTCGGACAAATCTTCAGCTGTTGAGTGAGATCCTCAGTGCCTTCCCTTGTTCCTGTACATGTGTACTCAGATCGCTTTCGGCCCTTGGCTCCCATGCCTCCACCAACCTCGTCTCCATCTTCAAATCCTAAGTTACCTAGTGCTTCAAACTCTCCATCTATTACTCTCCGAAAAGGTACTCGTTCTTGTGTTACTCAACATTCAATTAGCTAATATGTCTCTTGTCATGCCTTATCTCTTCTCAATTTTCAAAGTTTTATGCTCCTAAGACAATTCAAGATGCTTTATATGATCCGGGATGGAGGAATTCCGCTCATCGCCATAATAGGACATGGGATCTTGTTCCCCTACCATTTAATAAAAAACTGGTTGGCTGTAGATAGGTATAGGTATATACAATCAAATTTCATCATGATGGCTCTGTGGAACATTTGAAAGCTCACTTGGTTCCTAAGGGTTACACTCAAACTTATAGCATTAATTATAACAAGACTTTCTCCCCGATTGCTAAAATTTCTTATGTTCGAGTATTGATCTCTCTTGCTGCTAATTTGGATTGGCCCTTATTTCAGTTGGATATTAAAAATGTCTTCCTACATGGCAACTTAAATGAGAAAGTTGTATGGTTACTTACCTCCAAGACCATCGTCCTGTGTACCTAGCACAACAATGAATGCAGTTGTTGATGAACAATTGAAATCAAGGGAAGAAGTATTGAGTTTGCTTATAGAGAATTTGAAGAAGGCAAGAGAGAGAATGAAGTTTTTTGTTGACAAGAAGAGAACTGAGAGGCATTTTCAGGTGGGGAAAATTAACAACGGTTGTCCTGAGGTCAACACTCTTTTAAGCAAGGGAGGTCTTCATGGGTACAGAAGGAGTAACAGATTTTTGAAGTAAAGAGGCATTGCGTTGAGTTTAGGTGAAGAGTGAGATGAGATAAGAATTTTATAAATGGTAAAAAATAGTTTGTGAATAGTAATAAGATAATTTAAATTAATATTTTATAAAATTTTTGAAAAATAAGAGAGAAAATGTTAAATAAAAAATATTATAAAATTAAAATAATATTATAATATTATTTTTATTTAGAGATTTAAAAAAATTGAATTGTTTTTTATTTTTTATTTAAAAGTTTAGGAAGTTGTAATGATTAATTTAAAAATATTTATATTTTAATAATATTTGACAAAAAGATGAGATGAGAAAAATAAAAATTTTGAAATCAAACATTTTTCCAAACAAGCTCTAACGGAGCGCTACATTTTTGGAGGTGTTTGTAAGGAAAGGAAACATTTCGTTCGAGTCTTCGTAAATAAATAGAACGGTGCGTTTTGGTGTAATTAGCATAATGAGTGTAAATGTAATACGGGGCATTTTGTTTGGAAATGTACAGAAGTATAAAAGGAAGAACTCGGAAGGGAAAGTCATCAGAAGTGCATAGTTGATTCGTTGTGGAGGTGGGATTTTGCCTCGATTATTGGTTCTTCTTGTTCTATCTTGTTTTCCATTTTATCTGTTTTCTCTGAGTTAACCTCTAACACAGATCAAAATACAGTATTTTTTTTTTTATTGCTAAGGCAAATTAAGTGAAACTTTGATACAGGAGTTGATGGTCTTTGTCGAGTAATTAGGTCCTTGTTTGGCAGATTTTGTGGCTATACTCGGCCAAAATCATTGATTCTTCTAGAGTTCCTAAGTTGTGAAGTTTTACTGCACTTCACCTGTTTGACAGATTGTGCGCACAAAGTTTTGTTGCCTTCTAGCACACACCAGGTTATATTTTTCAACCCTCTGTTGCACGCATTGCTAGTTGAATATTATCTGAGGAATAGGGTATATGTCAAGAGTCAAATTTATTCTTTTGTTCTCCAAAAAAAATGTAAATTTTTTACAGAGCTATATATAAGTCTTAAATGTTCGATTCATCTAACCCTCCCTTATTAGATTGTCGATGGTATTATACATGCAGTTGTATATGTTAATTGTTTGATTCAATGAATTTTTGTTTCGGCCCAATGTTTATCTTACGCAATTTAATAATCTATTAGAGCCAGAGGCCACTGTAAAAGGTAAAATTCCGAGAATTATAGGGTCAAAGTTTCGTTTACAACTATCACGATTCGGTTTATAAAACCAATCCTTTGCTTCCATCTTACAAAAAATTCTACTCTGACCCCACTCATTTCAAAGGTTTCAAAGCGGAACCAACTGAAAGTCTGAAACCTAGACAGAAAATCGAAGTAGACGATGCAGCAGAGAAAATCAGCATCTGGGAGACCTTCTGGGACAGATGGCTCTGATTTCTCCTATCGGATGGTCGTCGATTCACGTAAATCCTGCACAAACCTTCCTTAAGGCTTCTAACAAGGAGCATTATTGTTCTTCACTATGGCTTTTCTGTGTAAATAAAGAATAAACTAGATTTAATCTTCTTTGGATCTTAGGGTATCAGAAGGTAGCTTCAGGGAAGTCTCGTCTCTCCTCTCTGATTTTCACCCAGGTTCAGTACTCCCTCTTAATGTTTGTTTTCTACATCCCATTACCAATTGTAATAACGTTTTATTTTTCTGTATGCATTAAGGGCTTATGCACGTGATAGATAGTAGCTCCTAAATTCCAAAGAAACTTTGAACCTTTTTTTTTTTTTAATTGTGTGTCTGATTTTTTAAGTGGTGGATGCAGGAGCAAAATTGTTTGGATTTTTTTTAGAGTTACAGACTTTATTTCTCTGGGCGTGTTTTTGTTTTTTTAAGTAGAAATAGTATATAACTCTGTTACCTGCATTGTATAGATGGCCAGTTATTCGGTTAGATGGTTAAATCTTTATTTTAATTTATTTTTCTTTCTTTCTTTCCTGCTTGATGCGGCCAACAAGTTAATACCCATATTCCATGGACGAGAAAAGATTGTTGCTTTGTCTAAACAGGATACAGGTTGATCTAGGTTACCAGATGGATTGATGATTGGATTCATATTGTAACAATAGTTGCATAAGATTATAAAAAAGGTTTGTTGTACCCACGGAAACTTGAATGGTGGTACCCAAGATGCGCTAAGTTTGACTTGGAAATTGTTCTGGCTTGTGTAAGATTGGATATAGACTAGACCACTTCAGGTATTCTATGCTTTAAAACCTTAGGTGAGAAATTTTGGCTATTCAATTGAGGTGTTATGGTTCTTTGCTTTAATTCTATGATATTGTAAACAATGGTAGTGGTGTTACATGCAGGGATTAAATATATCATTTATGTCAAGTAGCTACCTTTGTATTTTCTATTGATTGGATTTGCATTTTTACTGCAGGCTGTGATTCAATTAATTGGAACTGTATGCACAGTTCTGTCAATCTCAAAGGAGGATCCTGATAGAATTGCTATTTTCGCTATTGCTGTTGGGTTTGTTTCTCTGATACTAGGGGAATTAGGTAGCACCATATTCTAAATATCTTTTTTCAAGCTACTATGTACTTACACATCTGTTTTCAATTGTTAGATATTTATTCCTGTTGTGTTGTAGGTCGAAGACGTAGTCGAGTGGGCTTGTTAAAAATCTATATGGTTGGATCTTCTACCACGATACTTCTCTGGCTTGCTTGTCTTTCTAAGAGCAATTTTATGTTAGAGGTAAGAAGGTTTTTTTCTCACCAATGTTGGTTATTATCGAGAACTTTAAAAAGCAATCAAGAATGTTGAATGTTGAAAGAATAAAGGAAAAAGCCGATAAAGAAAAAAGAATCGAGCAAAAAAAGGTAAGAGCAACAAGATAGAGAGTGACCTGCAAAAATTGCAAAGTTTTTCTTTTATATGACAGGATGGAGTAATTAAGTCAGGACCTGGAGTAATATAAAATAGTTAAGAGGTCCTATCATTTGTTTACATATCTGAGCTCATTATGAATATTGCATCCCATAAACAGTGTCCTCATTTAGTTGTTAGCAATGCACTAATGCTGTGTAGGTCTCGAACTCTTTTTCTTGGGAGATTTAGTACGAAAAATTATGATGTTTAACTATACTGCTTTAAAGAATGTGAAACTTTGGGAGTAGATCAAGAGCCAAAGAAATCTATGAAGCCAAGGGAGACTTGGCTTGCTCATGTCATTTGTTTGTTTTTCCAAATATACTTCTTGTTAGTATTAGAAAACATCTCATTATCTGAATTTGGGGGTAAATAAAGTAGTTGAAGCATCACCAGTCATTGGATGTGACGTAAACTAAATGTAGACTTTTGCTCAGTCAACTTAACCCCCTCAATGTTCACTAAAACAAAACCCCTTAACCACAGTGTTCTAGTTTGATTGGCCTTTAAATGGAAGTAGTTAAATTGAAATCAGTTATTTTGTAGTTATCCATATCATGCCATACAAACGCCATAATAACATGAGCAAGCCAAGTCTCCCTTGGCTTAATAGATTTCTTTGGCTCTTGATCTACTCCCAAAGTTTCACATTCTTTATGCAAGAAACTAAAAACTGCTGCAACTCAATTAACTGTTTCCAAGTCAGTACTCAAAGAGAGCTTCTTAGCAGCAGGGTTTCATTGGTGTACCGTCAATGCATTGGAGTAGAAACTTAAGGAAGCATGAATTAGTTTGTCTCTATTAGATCATCAGACATACAGTTTTAGAAAATAATAATAGAATAAAATATTACGAAGCAAAACCTTCCTTCCTCTCCTTAGAGAAATTATATGCCTGTGGAATCTTATCATAGTTATCTTTCGAATACACATTTCAGCTGATCTTCCTACTTTGATTCATGCCTTGATAGAAATATCTTTGATCAAGATAAAATAAGATCTATATTGGATCATATCGAAGGGGTTACCGCTTTGGATGAAAGAAGCAATGGCACTCGATCATTATCAAAGTGATTGCAATCCTTTTTTGTCCATGTGGATGCACCTTCTATTTCTACTAGGCCATGAAGTACTAGATCAGAATCATTTTCCACAAGTCCAGATTTTTCATGGGGTCCAAGTAGAGAACCGAAAGTCTTTTGCAGATGATCCAGCTGAACAACAGTACTTGAAAAGATCATTTCTTCATAATGCCTTTAATTTTGTAACCCCATGAACATCTTTTACTCAACAAGCATTTGAAAAAATTACCAATGGGTCCGGCTTTGTATGTTTCTGAATATCTGTTTCAAATGTGCACGTTGTAGCTTTGTGATGTCATTGTGATAGTATGTATAAATGGCAGTAGTTATACTCTGATTAAATATGGGCCATAATATACATATGTGTATATAAAAAAGAGATTTGCTGCATACTGTGAAGTTGCTAAGATGATTGCAATTAGTAATAGTAAATAATATAATCAAACTTGTGATTTATCACTTCTATCATGTGGTAAGATCGTCTCATCTGTCCAGGCATCTATAAAATCACTTATACGCAGTTATAGAGCACAATCTCTAAAAATGAATATATATCTATGCTTGGTGTAAACAGTTAATTACTGTGGAACTTCAATTGTTATTCTTGTTGAAATGCCCTGATTTTGTTTGTGATTTCTGAGTAGCTTATCCGAGATCCAAGTAAATGGGAAACAAAGAAGTTGGAACTTCTGGAGACTGCTCTTGTTCTGTTTGGTGAGTTCAAATCTTTAATGCTGATTATATATAATCATAACTGATGGTTACTTTACATCTGAACTGCAAGTTTAATCTCCTCTGTTGAACTTTCCCAGGGTTTCTGGTACAAGTATTTACAATTGGCACAGCAACATCTCTTATCAGTAACATGTCCCCTCCCAAAAGGGCCTCTTAACTGATGCTTGTAACTACAAGTCATGACTCTCCATGTCAACGGCTTTGGGTGCGTCATAATCCACACAAATCACGAAAGATTTGATTTTGTAGTTTTAGTTCATTGATTAACTGGCTGAGATCCATCCTTATGAAATA